>OZ038379.1:134537850-135803928 GCA_964036045.1 Eutreptiella sp. 'Long Island Sound 2002'
CTCCCCGCAAGTTGTGCAATTCCATGACAAGCCAAACCACCAAGCAAACATTTTGTGGACGAGCTGGCCACTCAATGCAACCCAATTCCCTTTTTTGCAATACAAGGAGCATGCAATACACCAAGGAATCACTCTGCAGACCATCCCGCAAATCAGTGCAAGGCATTTCCCATGAGTTGTGCAATACAATGACCATCCATTATTTCAAGGAAACACTGTGCAGAGTATCCGGGAACTTAGTGCAACACAGTCCCCATGAGTTGTGCAATGCGATGACAAGGCAAACAACAGACCAAACAGTGCGCGGTCCATCCAGCCACTCAACACAGCACATTTCCCATGGTTTTGTCATGCAATGACAATGCAATACACCAAGGAAGTACTCTGCAAACCATCCGGCGACTCTTTGCAACGTATTTCCCATGAGTTATGCAACACCATGACCATGCAATCCACCAAGGAGATACGGCCACTCAGTGCAAATTATTTTTTCATGTATTGTACAATGCAATCACCATCCAACACAGCAAGGAAACAATGTGTAGACCATCCGGCCACTCAGTGCAACACATTTCCCATGAGTTGTGCAATGCAATGATCATGTAATGCACCAAAAAGCGCCGTGCACGCCATCTGGCCACTCATTGCAACGTGTGTTCCTTGATTTGTGCAATGCAACTATCACGGAATACACCTAGGAAACACAATCTGTATGTGGGGGATTTTGTCTACGAGGTGCGGTGCAATAGCAACCGTAAACAAGCATTCCACCCTATCGCCAACTGTCACCATCATGCTGAGCATTGACGGTGGCAATCTTGGCTCGAGGAGAATTTTGACAGTACCATGGGGACGGCAGAAAAGTGTGATGTAGCGGTCTTTTCCCTTTGTTGTAGACCATACCACAAGTCCACACCGAATATGGGAAGTGTTTGCCGGAGAAGGGACCGGAGAATATAGCCTTGCACATCAGACACGGTCTAGGCATGTACCGGGGACATACGCGTGTGTTGCACCGCAGGTGCGCACGTTTGCCTTGTGATGGACACCTTTTAAGAGTGGAACAAACATTGTTATCTCTTTTCAACAGGGAACCTCGTAATTCGCGTATGGTGGTGGAAATTTGTTATTTTTTCGTCTCAAAGTTGCTGCCAAAGGCATGTACCTGTGCACACAACCCACCTCACAATTATCCTTGTTTATATATGCTCATAGTAATTCTCCACGGGCCCCAAAGAGTGTCAACTTGCAGGTTGCAGCCATAAATTGCTTGGGTGTTGGCCCTACCACCGTTAGACGTTGATGCTCCAGGGACTATGTTAGTCACGTGGCGTGAAATGTCTAGGCAATTTTCCAATAGTTGGCGCATGGAGGGACCTATAGAAGAGTCGAATGCGCCACACAATTTTGAATTTCCCTTTTGTGGCATGGGTGCCAATGTTAAGCTGGACTTCCTGGCGTGAGACCATCATTTGGTGTTGTCTGGAATGTGTATGAATTGTGCAATTGATCACACATGGATCATTTGCATCAACTGCTCTGGGGCACACACAGCCTCACCCCGGATGGTAGTTTGGGTATCTCTCATGCCATGGCGAAATCACAACGTTTTCCATGACTCCCTGCAGCCCCTCAAGTTGGGATCAATGCCGCAACAGTATCACAAGTATCACAGTACATCATTGTCCAGCTATTTTGTCACGGGGTGAAACCCGCCGCATACTACTGTACACTGGGATCACGCATGTGCACATTATTAGCGCGGACACCTACTTTTGCGGCGTACAATTGACAATCTGTTGTTTCGCAGTTGCAAGGTTTGCTGTTCCGTTTTGTTTGCAAAACTACTGAAAGTAGGCCCGGCCATAGCATTCTGAGCATTGCTTGCCCTATGACCGCCAGTACTTGAGAGCATGAGTATTCATCCTTGTGGCCTGCTTTGGTCCCCAGATGACCCATTTTTAAGCCTTTTTGGGACTGTCCGAGGACCAAAATAGGTCACCATGGGGTCCGAATGGGTTAAAACATGCTATATGTAACTGCTAAGATCTGTTCACATGGACACACACGTGTTAAAATGCCGACACGTACGTGTTGAAATCCCAACTCATACGCACTGATTTACCAAACCGTACACACTGCGTACGCGTTTGGCGCAAAATCGTACGCAGTGCGTGCGCGTTTGGTACCCAGTGCGTACGATGTGGAAAATCAGTGCGTACGAGTTGAGATTTCAAGGCGTATGTGTCCATGTGAAGAAAAAAGACCACATCTTAGCAGTTACATAGGAGCACTGAAAGCATCATTTTTGAGCCCATGTGTGCCCTTGTTGGACCCTTTTGGGCCCAGTTGGTGTCGGCTCCTTGTGCTACCCTAGCAGGTGCTAGTGCACAATGGTATAGGGGTCCAGGCATCTCATTGGGCGATTTTGAGGAATGGAAGCCCCGGCCAAATGGGAGGGGGGTTGTCGGTGGACTGTACTGAAGCGGTACCGTGGGGCCTCGCAGAGCGTGAGGCCTTCGACCCTTGAGACCCACGGGACACTGCGCTGAACTTGTTTCTTTAACCTCTGTCTTGCACTGATTTTCCCTTTCGTGCACCACTGTTTTGTCTGCCATTTTGCTATCACAGCTTGTCTTGGCCTTGCTTTGCTTTGACGTGAGAAAAAGAAGCCTTGCTTTGCTTTGACGTGAGAAAAACAATATGCTGATCCCTTGGTATTTCTGCATACTTTGCCGCCGCACACTTAGTCCTGCCTTGCTTTCACGTGAGAAAAGCTGAACTCCTTACGAGCTTTTCGAACCACAGATTGATTTTGATAATAAAATATCCTGCTGCTCATGCAAAGATACAAAACCCTTGGATCGTCCGAGCCTTGCTGGCACCCAATAGCAAACGCAGCGCACCAAATCCACAGGAGGTCTAACCTGTATCGAGGGTTTCTTTCAGTGAATCCATCATAGGCTGAGACCTTCCAGTTTTCAGCTTTCACGATGCTGAGCGCCTTGGCCAAAAGCCGTAGGCCCTCAACGAGGGCACTCCTGCCACGATGCTAAGCGCCACCGGCGTATTCCACACCTTTGGCCATCAACGAGGGCGTTGCTTGCGTCCACGATGCCCTGGCATGCTTCCCCAGGACGAGGGATGCAGCGTTCAGGCCAGTGTCGGCCTACAAATAATTCTGAGAACCTTTGACGGTCCACCCATATGACACAAACGTGAACGTCAACGACAAACAGATTCCGTAACGAACAGAGTTAACATACACGACGCAAATCGCATATATTATGCTACAGAATTTAACTATATAAAAAAAAAATTCCAAATAAAAACACGTAACGACAGCTATTGGCTGCCTTCAGTCACTCTCCTGATGCAAAATTACGTCATTTGCGTGACTTCGCGCTATGCGCCAGGAGCCTTCGCGACGCTAAGCTCTGCTACAAAAATGCAAACGCAGGGATCGTTAACGATTCTGCTTCACGCCCCTCCTAAGAGCTTAGCCAGGTTGCCGGCCGCGAAGACGGGCTTCTCCAGCATTACTTGGCGACTCTCGCTGAGACCTCGAAGGTTGAACGAAGTCCTGCATCGACGTTGTCCCCTCCGACGCATCATGGCTTCCATGCAGCTCAGATGCTGGCCTTATGCACCTTTCTTCACCACGCGCTGTAACTGTGTACCATGGTCGGGAGCACCCATACTTTGTACACGCTGGCACGGATTGTGTACCCCTCGAAGGATTCGGGAATCTTCAGTTTTGTTGTCCACTCCACACGCCGCTGCTTGCAACACATGAACGGACGCGTCTAAGGCGGCTAGACGCTCCTTCAGAATTTTTTGAAGCGGTACCGTGGGGCCTCGCGGAGCGTGAGGCCTTCGACCCTTGAGACCCACGGGACACTGCGCTGAACTTGTTTCTTTGATCTCTGCCTTGCACTGATTTTCCTTTTCGTGCACCTCTGTTTTGTCTGCCATTTTGCTATCACAGCTTGTCTTGGCCTTGCTTTGCTTTGACGTGAGAAAAACAAGCCTTGCTTTGCTTTGACGTGAGAAAAACAATATGCTGATCCCTTGGTATTTCTGCATACTTTGCCGCCGCACTCTTAGTCCTGCCTTGCTTTCACGTGAGAAAAGCTGAACTCCTTACGAGCTCTTTGAACCACAGATTGATTTTGATAATAAAATATCCTGCTGCTCATGCAAAGATACAAAACCCTTGGATCGTCCAAGCATTGCTGGCACCCAATAGCAAACGCAGCGCACCAAATCCACAGGAGGTCTAACCTGTATTGAGGGTTTCTTTCAGTGAATCCATCATAGGCTGAGACCTTCCAGTTTTCAGCTTCCACGATGATGAGCGCCTTGGCCAATAGCCGTAGGCCCTCAACGAGGGCGCTCTTGCCACGATGCTAAGCGCCACCGGCGTATTCCACACCTTTGGCCCTCAACGAGGGCGTTGCTTGCGTCCACGATGCCCTGGCATGCTTCCCCAGGACGAGGGATGCGGCGTTCAGGCCAGTGTCGGCCTACAAAAAAATCTGAGAACCTTTGATGGTCCTCCCATATGACACAAACCTGAACATCAACGACAAACAGATTCCGTAACAAACAGAGTTAACATACACGAAAAGAAGGTCCCTACCAGGACCGGCCCCTGCTGTGCCCCTTCCGCCTGTCACCCCTGCTGACTTGCTCTGGATCAGCGCTTGCATTTCTCAAAATCCAGGGTTCAAAGGACAAAAATATAGAAAATGTAATCCTCCTTCAACCCTGAACAACAACCAGATCCCACAAATACAGCAATAACCCAATCCACAATCCAATCCACACTGCGGGCTTCCGTTCAGCACACCGGTCGTCCCACGGTGGCGGGCATGTACAAGAATTGCACCAAAGAGGAAAGCCCTGAAATTGGCATATGAACACAAATAAAGCAAAGTTGGGGAAAGAGGTAAACATACACAGACTCAGCCATAGACCCCTCATTCCCTGGACTCAAGACCTTCCCCTGACTCACCAACAGGATGCCCTGAACCCAGTCAAATAAGATGGCTAAATGCCATGTGTCAAACGTCAGTACATAAACCCCAAAATTGTGTTCACTCCCAAGCCTCTGAATCCTAGCCCAATGGGGGAGGTGGCGTGTCATGGCCTAGAGTGGCACTCAGGACCGTGCCCTACCCTGACATATACTTGGTTGGACTTGGAGTCGAATGGGCTTAGAGATATGCCCCATGAGGTTGAACTCATAACATGCCAAAAACTGCCAATTCACACCATATTGGCCATGTATCAAATATATGCTCAAAATTGAAGTTACCACTTATCTGAAGGCTCAAAGTATGCATGGAATCGAAGTCTAGTATTCATGGAGGATACAGACCAAAAGCCAATGCCCATGTACATCCCCACTTTACCCTCGAAACCCCTTCGGATATGGGCGCCACGCACTGCCCAAGTCAGCCCATCATCTCGAGACCAATTCTTGCAATCCTTCGTGCGCCAAGCCAAATGGAGTATGCAATCCGGCATATGGTGGTGTTCAACTCCAACGTATATGCCAACATATGAACAACATACCATGGTTCGACTCCCCATGGGCTTATTGCTGTTTGCCGACCAGGTAAGTACACAAAACGCACAAATGGGCAAAAACTGAGGTCAAAAACATGAAAATATGTCCAAATACAAAGTTGTCATGATAGTATATCTCTATGCTCACCCATGATATCCGCGCATGGTTCAATATACAAATGATTAGAACTATTTGCGAACAATTCCCCCACTTGGATCCCCAATCAGGCGCATGGAGATACCTTCGCCACTCATATCTACATGCCCCATGAAAATGGGAGTGCACTCATGGATCTCTTTGCCAAACATACCATGAGCAATACATACGCGGTAGACTTAGTCTAGCGCTTTGAATTCCACAATTGGGACATGGGCAAAGCCCTTGTCACGTGGGGCTCCCCATCTCATCGGCCACACAAAGATATATAACATGGGCCTGAGCATATCGAAGCACATACCATGCATATAACACATACCCTCCAAAAGTGGCTCCCACCATGGTATGCCATGCCCCTCCATGGACATAACTTCATGTTAAAAATACGAAGGATCCCAAGGAAAATTGCTATGCAACCCCAACACTCATGCGGTACACTAGAAAGTCGCAATACAATATTTGGTTGCACGGTCCAAGAGTTATATATCACTTTCTACCCTCTTGACCATTATCCCTTGCCATACCGAGCATGTGTACACACCAAAGGCGTTTGATGCTTTCTAAATTAAGTTGAGACCAAGGCAGATCCATCCCAATTCTCGATATTGATCTTCCTCGCCGTGAGCCGGAGATATGTTTCTTCAAGGTGGTCTCACGAATCACTTTTGTTTTTCGGCTATAACTCCAAGCAAAATGAAGGGCACAACAAAAGGAAGGTTGATTCGTGATCGGGGGAAAATGTATGACCACTCGAGATTCATCATATCGAGTGCGGCGATGTCGAAGTCGGAGATCCGATTCTGAAAGTCTGAAAAAATCGGATTAATTTTGCGAGTGTACAATATGAAAATTGCGGAAGCAACGAACCCTTTACTGATGAAATCTGACCCTTCATCGGGGTTTCCGCCAAAATATCTGTAAATAACAGTTAACCATTCGGTTACCGCAAAATCGCGAGCCAACTGACAGTCGCCGATACATTGAAAATCAGAACGAAAGGCGGAAAAATTACGGAAACATTATGATAAAAAAACCCTGTTGATTCCTGATATTCTGATATATAAATCTCAGCTGGCGGCGCCTCGGTACTGAATATGGCCGCTCATAGCCGGAATGGCCAAACCAATCACACTATCACATCGGGTTAGGTCAGGTGGATGGGAGAGTATGATATCAGCCAATGGCGGCTTGCCGTCACATAGATACACAGCCCAAGTGACCCCAAGATGGCCACGGGGGTCCGAACCGGCTTCACCCCCCTTCTCAGAGCGTTGTATCCGCTCGGAAACAATTGGAGAGAGGACGGGAGGACCCCGATGGGCTCCAACCCCCCCCCCAATGTCCGAAGGACACATGGAGGCCCCACACACGTCGTAGGCGTCCCCCATGCCCCAAGAGAGGGGTGAGGAGACTCATAATCGGTGCCCTACGCCATATTCGGTCTCCTCTTGATCTACAACATGGACCAAGGGGATCAAAGATAGAGAAACGTTGTCGGTCGACCTAAATAAGTATACCACAGTGAAATATATATGTGGAGATCGAGCGAAGGGGGTATATGGCCAATCAAGACCGAAAAATCCCCGGATGAACGCCCTCACCCATCTTCCAAGCACAAAAACAAACAAAAATGCCAAGCGGGATCCATTACGGTGCTACTGCAGCCACCAAATGGACCACTACGTCCTTGACATCCAAGGAAATGTTCTTTTTCTTCAGATAGTCCATCCAGACCGTGGTGTACCTCGGCACAAAACTGCTCGGAGGCTCCCACGAATCCCCGGATGCGGCGAATTCCTTCCAACGGACTTTATAAAGCCTTCCCTCTGGGCGTCCCCGGGTCCGGCTTGTCCGCCAGGATCTTCTCAGCGGTGAAGTCGTCGTCCTCACCCTCGTCGTCCGAGTCCACATCGCCGGCAGTGAACTCGAAGGTGACGGGACGTCTGCTGGGGTCTGGTGCTCGGGGACGAAGCTGGGTATGGTCGCGGTCCAGGATCTTGTTATCCCCCACACCAACCGCATACACATCCTGCCCGACCTTCCGCACGATTACCCCCGGCACATACCAAGACGCCTGCGGATGCCTGGACAGGACATCCTTGTGGTGCCGCTCCACCCACACGGTGTCTTGGAGAGCATAGTTCTGGACTTTTCCCTGCTTGAAGTACTTGGCCCTCTTGTCATGCTCGTCCTGAAGTGCCTGGCACACCTTGGCCGCCGTGTCGTCTGCCTCAGCCATCATAGCATTCGCATCCCGGGCCACTTTGCCATGGTTCAACCACGGGAGAGTGCGTGACACTCGATCCCGCAGGAACAGGATACCATGGGGCGACAGTCCAGTGGGTCCCGGAAGCTCATGGTACGCTTGGAGTACTCTCCACAGCGAATTATACCAGTTCCGGCCCGGTTCGTCAATGTGCAGCTGGCGGACCTTTTCGAACATCTGCCGCCCGGCCACCTCAGCCCGGCCATTCGACCGGCTGTGGTACGCCACGGTCTTGGCGTGCCGGATCCCCATGTGCTTGCACATCGTTTTGAACCACGTCCCCACGAACTGACTGCCCCGATTGCTGCAGATGACAGCTGGGACATCAAAAATCGTCAGCCAATGCCTGATCATGGCATTAGCGACGGTCTTGGCCTGCAGCCCCACTCCATGCTTGTCCTTCTTGTCCTTCTTCTTGGACTTCTTGCCCGGGACCGCCACGATATACCCGCTGTGCCTGTCCACTGCCAGGATGACACAGTCGTAGGTCTCTCCTTCCACGGTGACCTCCGGCATGGCGAATACGTCCATGGCCACGGACCGCATAGGGGCCTCCGGTATAGCCGTATACACCGGGTTGCCCGCCGTGGAGCGGTTGGGGCTCTTCGTGGTCCGACACACGGCGCAGTCGCTGCAGTACTTGTTCAGGAGGGCGTAGTACCCCGGTGGGAACTTGAAGCGCCACTCCAGGTCCTGCTGCATCTTGTCCCGACCAGGATGCATGAGCTGGGCGTTATGCCAGTGGTCAATGAGCTCCTCTATTCGGTTGTCAGGGACCAATAGCTTGTCCTTGAGGAACAGTTTGTCTCCATCCTCGGTCAAGCCCTCAGGCCATTCGTCGTCCGACGGGGCGCTCACGGCGTTCGAGTACTTGCTCTAGTGCTCGGATGCCGCATAGTCATCCGACCAGTCCTCTGTGAGCACCGACCTGACTAGCTCTACAGGGGCCACCATCCATTGCTCGAGGGTTTCCTCTCGAATAGCTTGGACGCGGGCACCCCGGAATTGGCCAGGTCCGTACGGTTTGCCATCACCACAAAGCACTTGACCCCCTCTTGCTCCATGGCCTTCTCCATCTCCGTGATGCGCCTGGCCTCCTGGGTCTCCTCGGCGTCGCCATGGCTGGATATGTCCATCCAAGCCTTGCCCGCGGGGTAGGCCCACCGACTGAGGCAATCTGCCACAGTGTTGTCCTTCCCCGGGACGTATACAACGCTGAGGTCGAACTTGGCGTACGTCTCATGCCATCGGGCCCTCCTTGCTGCCGGTCCCGAGGGGGTGTCGACGTGCTCCCTGTGCCAGCTCTGAAAGGAATGATGGTCCGTACATACCACCACCGGTTGCAATCCGATGTGGCCAGACCACTTCCTGAGCGCACAGACAATGGCGTACGTCTCCTTCTCCCTCGCGGTCCAGGTTTGACGTTGGCCCTCGGCCAGGATCCTGGTCCAGAACGCCACGGGTACGTGCGACCCGTCATCCCGGACCTGCTCGAGGACTGCACCTACAGCATAGTCCGAGGCGTCCGTCTGTAGCACGAATCCCTTGTCGGGGTCCACCAGGAATAGCCCCAGGTGCCCCAGGAGTCGCTCTATCAGGCGGCTGAACGCATCTTCGCCCTCAGGGGTCCAGGCAAGCTTCATCTTGCTCCCCTTCCGGCCATCGAACTTCCCCACTTGCAGCATCTTGGGCAGCGGCCCTGAGAGTTCTGCATACATCCGGACATAGCCCGAATAGTAATTGCATAACCCGATGAAGGACCGGAGTTCGCTGATAGTCTGGGGCTTCTCCCAGTGGTGCAGGGACGCCAGCTTCCGTGGCATGGGACGGCGTTGCCTGTGACCAGCCACGTGACCCGCAAACTCCACTTCCTTCACGAAGAGTATGGCTTTGGTGGGCTTGCACACCATGTTGTGCATGTCCAACTCACTGAGCACTCGGCGCAGATCCTTCTCATGCGATTCGATGAGCTCGACCTCAGTCATGTCTTCCGTGCCGGATCCGATGATGATGTCATCCACAAAGGGGCCGGCACAGTCCCAGACGGGACTGAGTAGGTCCTCCATCATGCGCTGGAAGGCGGCGTTGCCATTTTTGGCGCCCATAGGCACCACTCTCCACTGCATGGGCCCTGGCGGCGTCGACATCGCTGTGCAGAGCCTGGAGTCCGGGTGTAGCGGCATCTGGTGATAGCCGTGTTTCAGGTCTAACACCGTGAAGATCTGCTTTTTCTGTTGCTTTTGGAGGATGGTGTCCATCAGCGGAAGCGATTACAAGTCGTGCTCGGTTTGCTCGTTCAAACCCCTGTAATCCACCACCAACCTGCACTCGCCCTTCTCCTTCTTGGGCACGATAAAGGCTTGGCTGGCCCACTCACTGTCGGAGGGTTCGATCCAGCCCCGCTCAATAAACTCGGCCAACAACTTCTTCATGGCCTCGGCCCGATTGCCCTGAAGTTGGTACTCCCGATGACGATAGATCTTCGGGTTTGGCTTCAGCTTGATCTTCGCTGTACCAAACCTCCCACGATCCCGAGGGTTCTTGTTGGCGACGCCACTGATTAGCCGCGGAAAGGCATTGATCAGCCTCTCCTTCAGCTCCGCGACCTTCGGGTTCTCCTGGGCCTCTTCAGCCGCTTGCTTCGGTATAGATACAACCGACCGCACTGCGGTATAGGCCTCTTCCGGGTCCGAGTCCGACTTCTCCTTGTCCGATATGCCATCTTCATTGTCGTGGGGAGCTCTTCCCACCGATAATCTTCGGAAATTTGCGGCATCGGGCTGGTTCTTGTCGCTGTCGGCACCCATTCTTGGAAAATCCCATGTCGGTGGGTCCGACCCAACCGGACCATCGTATTGGTCCGCGATGTGATCTATGACCCTCGCCACGAACTCGTCCTTCTCGTACTTGCCGGTGACCAACATCTTGTCATCCCACCAATGCGGAGATGTGACCATGGCCCGCCTCTTCTTGGCTGCCACACGGTCGTGCATCCCCATCCGCATGTAGTTGACGACGTCGTCGATCTTGGCGTGGGACAGGACGTCAATGCCATCAATTGGCTGATCGGTCCCCTCCTTGGGCTCAACCATGACCTTCATGGGCACCGCCTCCACCCTACGGATGAGTGCTTCATCACCCGTGGGCTGGGCTTGCGCCCCATCCACCAGGAAAGCCTTGGTACCCGACGCTTGACCCGGGGAGGGCATTGATACACCCTTGGCGTGGATGAACAACTCCTCCTCTGGCCCGAATGACATCTCGTTCAGGGTGATGGAGTCCAGCGTCGACTTGAGACCCTCCAGCGGACATGGGGTGGATCTTATGCCGGTTATGACCAGGATCCCCTTCGCTGTATCCGCGACGATCTTCTCCACCGTACGTCTGGTATTGTCCAGGGAGCCATGCCAATACATGGGCCCCCACTCCTTCAAACCCCAATGCCTATGCCAGGCTGAGTCTCCTCGATGCCAATGCCTCCTACACTTCCGCAAAAGTGGGGCATCCCGGGAAGCAAAGACGTCCGTCTCGGGCGCTTCGGCTCCCAGCGTCTGGATCATCCTGTCATACACCTGTGGCGCCATTCCATACTCCGTGAGCTCAACTCCGCGGTCTCCTCTGGACTTGGCACCCACAGCTTGCACCGCTCTGACGATCCGATCCTCTTCCTCAGCATTCCATCCGGATGATCCGCATGCATAATCCGTGGACAGCCATGTGAGGCATTCATCATCCTCCCGGACCAGCGTTGCGCGATGGGGAAGGGCTCCAATGGCATTTGCCACCATGAAGTCATACCCCATGATCATATCCCAATCTGTAATGTCGGCCACATAGAAGTTCCCGGATAGAGTGCTTCTCTTCGCCAAATCAGGGCGGTTCAAGCGCTCATGCTCCCAGAATTCCATACTGATAGTGGCCTCATGGGTGCCACCACCCATAATCTCTCCATTGGCAACCTTCAGGCGGACCGGTCTCTGGCTGGGCTGCAGGAGTTCCTTCTTGAACAACTCTCTCCGGACCAGGCTCACCTGGGCACCCGTATCTACCAACACATCCACCACCTTCTCCTCTCGTCCGCACGGTACTCGCACTTTCAAGTGCAACTGCCGCTCGTCGCCATGAGGTCTATGGACGACTCTCACGGCATGCAACTCTAGCACGTCCGGGTGCATCAGGACTTCAAGGGTATGCTCACGGATGCTGTAGATGTTGGGTTGGTCCTGCCCGTCCACGGGGCTCTCCGTGGTCGCTCCTTCCTTCTTGCCATGTCCCGTACCCACATGTACTTCCCTTGGCAGGGCGCTCTAGGGGTTGGGAGTGGCGAAGCTCAGTGGTTTTGGCTCTTCTGGAGCCTTCTTCGGCACCCGATGTGCCTTCGCTTTCTCTGGGATTCCACTGATTTTCGGAGGAGAGACCTCCGAGGTCCCACTCCCGTGGGGGCTCCTCTAGACTTGACTTCCCACAGCCCCTTCCGGCTGCGATCTGCCAGGACTTTGTCCACCACGTTGCTGGGCTTTGAGTTCCTCCAACGTCCTCAACATGTCGTCAGCAACCTCCTCTATCGACCTCACTCGTCGGTCTTGGCCAGGTCCACCACCATAGCCTCGTCCTCCGCCTTTCCCTTGGCCTTTGCCTTGGCCTTTTCCCCCGTCTCCGCCCTTCGCCTTCGAATCGGCAATCCGCTGCTCCTTGGGCTTCTTCTCGGGGTGGGCGGCGAAGTAGGCCTTCTTGTCCGCCTCATACACCTTGCACTGACGGTGGTCGTGTGCATGGTTGTGTCCCTTGCCATAACAGACCCAGCACCCGTCGTGCTGAGACCTGTAGTCCCGGAACAAGAGCGGTGGGTTCCCGATCCTCCTTGGCGCGTTGCCCTTCTTGGGTCCCACCCGGCTCCATCTGGACCGATCCTGCCCATGGTCCCTCACGTTGTGTGCCACAAACGCGAAGAAATGGCCTCCTCGTGATCCTCCCGGGACCACTGGTCTTGGCCACTTCCACTACCATCCTCCGCGGAGTTGGCCGTGTCCTCCTGGATCTCCCGATGATGGCGGTCTTCTCCGTGGCCTCGTTGTCCATGACCATGTCGATCCTGCACGTGGGCCTTGTTCTTCGCATTGAGCTTCAACTCCACCGTGATGTACTTCACGATCTCGTCCAGGCTCATGCGGGCGAAGATGACCTGCATCCTCAGCGGCTCCCCGCGCCTCCACTCCACGTTGTTGAGGCGCAGCAACCTTTGCCCCATGGTGTCTCCAAATACCTCCACGTACACGGCGTTCTTCAGTCCCAACATCCGGTTGGGCTCGCCCAGGTTCCTCCTGAAGAACTCCATGATACCCGCATGGGTATCTTCCGCCGCCATGATCCTCACCGCCACGCGCTTCTTCGCTCTCTTCTTTTCCTCGTCCTCCACTCTCCTCTTCCAGTGGCCCGGGAGGACGTCCTTCAGCAGGTGGCGGATCTCACTGGACTTGTTCCAGTCCTCAACCAGCTTGAGGCTCCGTCGGTACTTCCGCAGATACCGGTTCCACTCCCGGACCCGCAACTCACCGCGCTCCAGCGGCAGCGGGATGGACCACAAGTCCTCCAGCTTCTGGTTCGGAGCGTCCGCGCGCTCCTCATCCTCCAACCATTGGAGGCAGGCCTGCTCCGTATGGATCAATCCCTCCCGGATCTGATCTCGCAGCTCCTCCTTCAGGTCCTGCGCCAGCCGGTGTGGGAATGTCCGACATACCCACTTGTCCCGCGGCGCTCCCCGCATCTCGCCGACAACCTCCTCGGCGAAGTCCTCCCAATCCAGGATGAAGTCGTCCAGGTTGGAGGGGTTGCCATCATAGCAGGGGATTTTGATTCCCCTGAGATCACGATCCTGATGGCGTCTCCGACGTCACCAGCCACCACTCCACCGAGACGGATACCACCTGTGGCCGGGGGGTGTGAGTACACTCCCGGTACATCCCTCTCTTCCATGGAGTGCGGTCCAGTTGGGCCTGAACCCATGGGGTTTGGAATGCGGGAAGGACTTGCTCCACCGGCCGTCCATATCCCCGTATTGGGGTCCTTCGCCCACAGGTTTCCGCCTGGATGACCTCGACCATGTCCGTCGGCGCTTCCCATGGTTCGCCCCTGCATGGTCTGGCTCTGGATCTCCTCTTCCGCATAAACTGCATGGGCAGTCGTAGTGATCGGTAGATCCTGGGCGGCATGGGACATCTGTACCGTCAGGCTCCTCGGGTCCGTGGTTACGTGCCCTTCCCGCATGGACCCAGCCGGTGCCGTGTGTTCCCCGAGCATTGTGGATTCGCTGAACATGGGAACAAACGGCAGCGCACCTGGGTCAACACGCGGAGGCGCGTAGGGTGCCTCTGCAGGGCCGCCGATGGGTTTCTCCATGGCGCCCCTGAGGGTCTTAACCCGCTCCACCAGCTCTGCCGCTGCCGGCTTTGCCGGGAGCTCCGGACCCGAGGTGAGGGGCTGTAGCTCCTCTAGCCTTTTCAGGCGTCCCGACATGTCCTCCACCATGTGGAGGAGGCTGTCCACCACTCGCTGCTGCTTCTCCAGGGCCAGCTCCAGATTCTCCCGGTACCGGTCCTGTTCCGCTGGCAGCTCCGCCATGTCTCTCTCCGCGGCCGACTGGTCATCTAGGATCCCGGCTGCGTCCTCCTCTAGGCCGTCCTTCGCGTTGTCCAGGCTGTCGAGGCGATGCACTATGGCGTCCATCCCCATCTTTGGGTACTTGCCCATGAGGAAGGACACGTGCTTGCAGTGGCACTCAGTGTGCTTTCCACCTGATCCGGCGCATCCCGCGGTTCTCGGCGCCTCGGACTCCTCCACCATGGGTGCGTCGCCCATGCTATCCCGCGTTGGCTCCGTGTGCCGGGCCACAGGCGCCGTTCTGGCTCTGGCGGGCCTCTCCAAAGCCTCGGCGTCATGCTTCAGGCTGGGTTCTGGAACCGTGTGTGCCCTTGTGGGCGGCCTGGCCGTCTCCTCCGACTCCGAAGGTTGCTCATAGGCTGTCCGATAGCCCTTGGAGTGCCCCTCGGAGTCCCACAGCCTGACCGGGCTGGGGTCCGTATCCATAGCCCCGGCGTCCCCTGCCGCGGGCTTGGGTGACCCGCGCTTCCGGTAGCGCTGGGCCCGTTCTCCACTGCTGCCTGAATGGCAGGTCTCCTCAGAGTCCTCCGCGGCGGAGCGGAGGTTGCATGCCTTTCGGCAGCAACGCTCACACATGGAGACCAGGTCCTCCATGTCAAGTCCTCCTCTTCCCGAACGTCGTACTTCTCTTCGGGCTTCAACTTCCGGAGTTCGTCATGCTCCTGAGCGTCTCGGCTCTTCTCTGGCTCCAATCTCCGGCGTGGTCTCCACAGAGTCCACAATAGGCACCCAGGGTGTACTTGGGCAGGGCTCATAGGGGCCCAAGTCCCCGGGTCGGCGGTAAGTAGGGGCAGCAGGTACGCCTCTGCTACCATAAAGAGGGTCCCTACCAGGACCGGCCCCTGCTGTGCCCCTTCTGCCTGTCACCCCTGCTGACTTGCTCCGGATCAGCGCTTGCATTTCTCAAAATCCAGGGTTCAAAGTCCAAAAATATAGAAAATGTAATCCTCCTTCAACCCTGAACAACAACCAGATCCCACAAATACAGCAATAACCAAATCCACAATCCAATCCACACTGCGGGCTTCCGTTCAGCACACCGGTCGTCCCACGGTGGCGGGCATGTACAAGAATTGCACCAAAGAGGAAAGCCCTGAAATTGGCATATGAACACAAATAAAGCAAAGTTCGGGAAAGAGGTAAACATACACAGACTCAGCCATAGACCCCTCATTCCCTGGACTCAAGACCTTCCCCTGACTCACCAACATGATGCCCTGAACCCAGTCAAATAAGATGGCTAAACGCCATGTGTCAAAAGTCACTACATAAACCCCAAAAATGTGTTCACTCCCAAGCCTCTGAATCCTAGCCCAATAGGGGAGGTGGCGTGTCATGGCCTAGAGTGGCACTCAGGACGATGCCCTACCCTGACATATACTTGGTTGGACTTGGAGTCGAATGGGCTTAGAGATATGCCCCATGAGGTTGAACTCATAACATGCCAAAAACTGCCAATTCACACCATATTGGCCATGTATCAAATATATGCTCAAAATTGAAGTTACCACTTATCCGAAGGCTCAAAGTATGCATGGAATCGAAGTCTAGTATTCATGGAGGATACAGACCAAAGACCAATGCCCGTGTACATCCCCACTTTACCCTCGAAACCCCTTCGGATATGGGCGCCACGCACTGCCCAAGTCAGCCCATCATCTTGAGACCAATTCTTGCAATCCTTCGTGCGCCAAGCCAAATGGAGCATGCGATTCGGCATATGGTGGTGTCCAACTCCAAAGTATATGCCAACATATGAACAACATACCATGGTTCGACTCTCCATAGGCTTCTTGCTGTTTGCCGACCAGGTAAGTACACAAAACGCACAAATGGGCAAAAACTGAGGTCAAAAACATGAAAATATGTCCAAATACAAAGTTGTCGTGATAGTATATCTCTATGCTCACCCATGATATCCGCGCATGGTTCAATATACAAATGATTGGAACCATTTGCGAACAATTCCCCCACTTGGATCCCCAATCGGGCGCATGGAGATACCTTCGCCACTCATATCTACATGCCCCATGAAAATGGGAGTGCACTCATGGATATATATATACCATGAGCAATACATACGCGGTAGACTTAGTCTAGCGCTTTGAATTCCACAATTATGACATGGGCAAAGCCCTTGTCACGTGGGGCTCCCCATCTCTTCGGCCACACAAAGATATATAACATGGGCGTGAGCATATCGAAGCACATACCATGCATATAACACATACCCTCCAAAAGTGGCTCCCACCATGGTATGCCATGCCCCTCCATGGACATAACTTCACGTTAAAAATACGAAGGAACCCAAGGAAAAATGCTATGCAACCCCAACACTCATGCGGTACACTCGAAAGTCGCAATAAAATATTCGGTTGCACGGTCCAAGAGTTATATATCACTTTCTACCCTCTTGACCATTATCCCTTGCCATACCGAGCATGTATACACACCAAAGGCGTTTGATGCCTCCCAAATTAAGTTGAGACCAAGGCGGTTCGATCCCAATTCTCGATATTGATCTTCCTCGCCGTGAGCCGCAGATATGATTCTTCAAGGTGGTCTCACGAATCACTTTTGTTTCGACTATAACTCCAAGCAAAATGAAGGGCACAACAAAAGGAAGGTTGATTCGTGATCGGGGGAAAATGTATGACCACTCGAGATTCATCATATCGAGTGCGGCGATGTCGAAATCGAAGATCCGATTCTGAAAGTCTGAAAAAATCGGATTAATTTTGCGAGTGTACAATATGAAAATTGCGGAAGCAACGAACCCTTTACTGATGAAATCTGACCCTTCATCAGGGTTTCCGCCAAAATATCTGTAAATAACAGTTAACCATTCGGTTACCGCAAAATCGCGAGCCAACTGACAGTCGCCGATACATTGACAATCAGAACGAAAGGCGGAAAAATTACGGAAACATTATGATAAGAAAACCCTGTTGATTCCTGATATTCTGATATATAAATCTCAGCTGGCGGCGCCTCGGTACTGAATATGGCCGCTCATAGCCGGAATGGCCAAACCAATCACACTATCACATCGGGTTAGGCCAGGTGGATGGGAGAGTATGATATCAGCCAATGGCGGCTTGCCGGCACATAGATACAGACCCGAAGTGACCCCAAGATGGCCACAGGGGTCCGAACCGGCTTCAGTACATCATCAGAATGACTTTTGAGCCATGCAGCCTGGATTTGGCCCAACGTTCGTTTGGGGCTCATGCGGCCAAACTGTGCAGTTTTTGATGCATTTTTGGGGCCTTTCTTGGACATATCATGGAGCCCACCAAGAGGCTCTTTGGCATCAGCCAACCTCGCTGGTTGCGGCCTATGCTATCCCTCTTCGTTCATTTGCTCATTTTGAGCAACTTGCAGAGCTGTTTTATGGGGGGCAAATGACCGTTTTTGGCCCAAAGCTGCACCGAGTTTGGAGGGCACCCCCCGACTTGCTCCCCGCACAAAAGCTCTACAGGTGGGAAGGGCAACCTTGAATGCAAAGGATGGTTACTGCAGAGTAGAGCCCCAAGCAATGAAACGCAAATATTCCCCAAAAGAAATTGAGAACTGCTTGTTGTTGTTGCCTGTAGCCAGCTAGAAACAAGGTGAGCAGGGCAATACATGTATTTAGGGCCTTTGGGTACCCATCACCCCTGATACCAACTAGCAACAAGGAAGCAAGCAACGGGCATGTTCATCTTTGTGATTCACCAAAACAAACCCAAAAGTACAATGGCATTGTGACAACAATCTGCCATTGGTTGCATTGGGTACACGAAACTATCTTGCAGTGTAGAAGACATTATCTTGCTATGTGTCAGCCACGTGCAGAAGGTGCCAGCTTTTCGGCCCATTTCATTTTCCCGTGCTGCAAGATCATTTGTACATCAAGTGTTTGCCTTGGAAGAAGCGAATCAAATCTTCACGTGCATGTGCGATGCCACCTGACCCTGCTACCCAGCCAGCCACCGCCGCGGAACGCCACGCCGAACCCCGTCCAGAAGACACCAAGCGAACCGGAAGCCGATGGACGCCAACGCGCACGCCAACGGGCACCGCTACGCCCAACGGCGCCAAACCCAAGCCCGCAGCCGTCGAAACCGCGTAACCCGACACAACCGCCCAGCCCCAGCCGAAGCCTCATCACGAGTGGAACCCGAGCCGCACCCCGTGACCTCTAACTCTTGACCCCTAACCCAGACAGCCGAGGGAGCAGTGTAACCACAACACACACCTACAGCCCACACAGCCACCTAACCAGCCTGCACCAAAAGCAAAGAAGCAACTAACCGAACCGACCCTGTCCTGTACCCGTGTACATCAGGACGCGCAAGCCGCACCGCTGGGGCGCAGCCGCCAGCAAAGCAACGACGACGCACACCAGAGAACACAACAGCGTTACACCGCTGCACCAGTTGCCCATGCAGGTGCCTGCAGTTTGCACGCGCCCCCTTTTCCTTTTAAAAGAAAAAACACCACAAAAGAAGCAAGACAAAACAAAACAAATACGGAGCGAATAAAAAGAAACAAAAGCAAAAAAATTTTAGGGGGCGGAGGAGGAGGTACGCAACCACCAACAGCACACGCAAACCGCACACAGCGCGCACACCGGTGAACAGGCGCCAATTGGGCCAGGACACCGCGAACGCACATGCACCGAAGGCAGCAAAGGGAGGGGAAGCAATGATCTACATCCCCAGGGCGGGACGCACTGGGGCGACCCAGCCGACCGACTGGGCCAGTAACAGGAGGGGTACTCCAAGGCCACTGGTCCGAGCCCGGCCAGGCTGCATCGGGGACCATGGCAAATGTCACACTGAGCCATGGAAGCAACTGATGACAGGCGTGCCGGCACACAGCCCAGGAAGGGGTCGCCTGCCAAGCAGCGGGGCCCCGCAACTGAAACACAGGATTGAGGCGGTCTTATCGTAGACTCGCGGGAGCGATACCCCCTGTGGTGAGAGATACTGCATACGGCTGGGCAGCCCCCAGAACTGCCGCCCACAGGAGGGGGCATGTGACCCTACCCAAGGACACATTTGGGGACACCCTCCGACCCGGGACACCTGGACCGGGTGGCCGCGACACTGCCTTCCGATGCACCTGCTGGAGCGGCTTAAGAGGCAGCTGACCTAGGGCAGTGGGAGGGACAGCACGTCCCCTTGGTAAGACCTTCTTCCTGCATTGTCAAAGGAGGCATCCCGAGCTCCGGAAGATACCTAACTACCTACCTACCTAAAAAAAGGTACCTTTTTCGTGACGTTGCAACAAATTGGCCTCCTTTGTACTGCTGTGTAGGATGGTATCGCAATATGGAATGGAAACCCACGGTGCTTCGCACCAGGTGTTGGCTATTACGCCTTTTTTGTGCAACGTGTTGCGAGGCCTTGCAATACAATGATTCGATTACATTTGTTTTACCAGACTCGAACGCATGCAGAGTTGGCATAGGGGTAATTACGACAAATGACAAGCTTCTTCAAATGAGAGGCCTGGCATTCGGTTCCGAAATGTTCGCAAAAGGTGTAGTTTCGCGAATCCAAAAGCGAGGCATTGCAATAATGGAACAGGAAACAACAAAATGGACAGATCCACCAACTAAACAGCATGTGCATTCCCTTTGATGCGGCGCTACTGTATGGGCGCCCATACAGGTCCCGCTGGCATCTCTAGTCTTCATACTGTGGTCACCGCTGGCTCCACTGGCCAACAGCGATGGTCGCGGTTGGCAACCGGGTACCGCAAGTGTAATAAACAAGAGAAATGTGGGACCAGTTGACCGATACCAGTAACCGAGAATGCGCACGCGCGGCGCAGTTGCGCGCAAAGATCAATATGTGCGTGTCGCGTGTGCAGCGCTGGTCTGGCAAGAAATTTTATTTACCTGTAGCGTTCAAGGAGCCTGTTTTTTGTGGAATTGTATAATAAAATGCACATTTTTGATTTTTTGAGATGATTGTTCATGCCACGTAACATTGCGCATCGAGCAAAGAGGGAGCTGAAACGGACTGTCAAGCGATTGCAAGCCTTCTGTGCAACGGGACATTGGCATACCACTGTTGAATCACTATGGGCTGCCGTTGAAAAGAACAAGAGTGGAGCTGTTTTCTCTTTTGATTTTGCGCACTTGTTGCGACTGAACCAGAAAACACTGCACTCACTACTGAGGTTGAAAAACAGACCAGAGAGCCGAGCGGCTAATCACTTCAAGGAGGAGTTCTTCAGCTTATATAAAGTTTTGCGCTTGCGGTGCACACCCCAGCACCAGGACGAGGACGCCCCGGGTTTAGCCTCTATCGGTTGGCAGAACAGGCGCCGGTTGCGCAGGACAGCACTTCTGCGGCTGCGAGAGGAAACTATGAAGGAACGGTCGGCGGGAAAGATGCTTCAGACATGAAGATGGATGGAGAACCGGCAGGTTTGCGTGTGAATCGACAGTTGCTACATTAAGCAGTATAGAACGCATCCAACAATCCAGGATCAATCGCAAAAGTGCACAGCCCTTTGCGTCGTTGCGATTTCATGCAGGTTGCCGTATTTCAGAGGACACCCAAACATAGATGTGCTCATCGACAGCATCGGCAGTGTGGCTGCAGCGCTTGTGAGAATGAAACGGAGCTTTCATGGGATCGTGGCAGATCTGGGCCTGCTTGCGGATAGACTTGCAGCACTACCGATCATCAGGGCGTTCCTTGACATCGTGCCAGATCCAGTACCGACTCCTGGTTGGAAGCCGCTGCTGCCGAGTACGCATCAGGTATCCTCGTACAAGGGCCTGGTCCAGGTGTTGGACTGCATTGCATCGCTGTCGAACCAGACGTACCCCTTTGTGCCCAACCTCGTTGATGAGAACATACACAAAAGATGCCTGAAGTTGCTCTACTCCGACAGAACGCAGCGGTGGAACTGGCACGAAAAACTGAAGAAGACTTCTGTCTTCTACGGCTCTTGGCATGCCTATAAATACCTTGTGACCAACGTGTGGCGCCGCTTTCTTTCGCTTTTTGTGTACTTCCGCTTTGGCCGCTTAGGAGTGGGGAAGACAGTAGGGTCGTACCTAAAGCTCAGAGTCATGGAGAGAACTATTGCCGGCATCCTCAAAGGTGCGCCGCATTTCTTGCGACAGTTGCGGCGAAAAGCGAGCAAGTTACAGGCTGTTGCCAATCATGGTGGGACGGCGATGGATCGACTGAAGAGTGAAGTATGTAAAGCAATGGTGAGCCTTCTGCAGAACTGGTGTCTGCTTGTCCTCCACTGTGTATTTCTCGTGAGTCAATGCAACTGGTCTGGACGGCACCCAGGATCCGCCAGCGCTGCCAAAAATATCCTGTGACTGGTGTTTGTGCTTTTGACTGAGCTCGGCAGGGCTGCAGCTGATCCTTTTGTGTATGTGAGGACCATGGATGTTGCGCTGTTGCATTGGCAGGCGTCCAACAGCGGCCTGCCAGGATTGTGCTATGGTGAGGAGTTTGGCGAAGTCATGCTGAGTCGACTTGCGTCCATGAAGGATTGACACACTTGGGCTGTCACACCTAGGGACGTGGAAGATTTGTCTGTCCAGATCTGCCCTGCGAGATTTGACAGATGCCTGCTGGTTAGTGGTTTGTCCTCCGACATTGAGACCGAGATCCATCAGCGCTCGCACTCGTATGTTACTGACGACTGCCTGACAATTCGTTACTGTCCTTGGCAGTCGGGTACCTGGACCATGGAGAGGCACTCGGAGGCTGAACCAGATTTTCCTCCCGACCCTTACAGCGACCCAGACACATACACACATACAGAACTGTGTTGACCGATGTTTTGCGATGTTTTTCTGCGGCAGCCCCGGAATTTCTCACCTGCCGTAATACAATTGATGGACAACAAGGTTCCTCTGCGGTCTGATGCGCAGCGCACGAACATTCTGGACACAATCTGGGCCTTTGCGGATGCATAGAATGGTTCTGAGGGTTGATTCCCAGCTCCGTTGTTCTTGTTGAGCGCACACCGGTGCTTTTGCTCACTACTGCGTGTTCGTAATGCGAGCCCTCGCAATCGTCATTTCAAAAAGTGTGTTTTCGACTATATGTTGTTACCCTAATGCGAGGCCTCGCAATACGAAGTAGCTGATTGCCGACAAATACCTATAATGTCGATTGCGAGCCCTCGCAATCAAAGGATAAAGATGTACAGGTTTCTCCCTTTTTACAGGCCTATTTCAACATGGCAGAGAGTTTGACGGCAAGAAAAGCGGGCAGAGCATCACCAGACACCTCACAAGTACCATCCACGCAGGAAACGGTGCAAGAGAAGTTCTTGAGGTTCTACAAGAAGTCTTTGCAGGTGGAGGTCCACGTCGGGAGCTGTTCGATTGACATTAAGAAGAAGTACGGCCAGATCTGGAAGTATCAACAGAAGCGAGTGGACGAGCTTAAGAGAAGTCTTATGGCCAACCCACCTGAGGCGCTCGTGACCGTGACTGCATGGCAATCACCAGGTACATAAGCTGGTCGCAGCGGTGATGTTTCATGTGCATACTCGCCAAACCGTTTTTTCGTCGGCAGCTGATGATTGGATCGTCATTGCAAAGCAGCACTGCGTCTGTGCGCTGAAAGAACTGCGAAACGAACATGTTGAGAAGGGCCTCCACCCACCGCAGTGGTTTGAGGATTGAGGTGTAAGCTAGCGGGTACTAGACGCCTTGCGGCCCCGGGGGGCCACCTGGTCAGGCCAGGTGATATCCTCCCCACCGGGTCCTAGTGGGGGGCCCTACAAGACGCACCTCCTGTCTGGTGGCGGAGTCCCCCGGGTTCACAGGGCTCGGAGCCCCGTCCCTCCCCGGCTTCCCCGTTTTGCCACTCCCCGGTCAGTGCATCAATTCGCAGCCGTGGCTGCGGGCGCTTACCCACCGCGGCGCCCCCCTGATGCGTGGTTGCCCGGGGCGCCGGCGCTGCCGGGCCCGTGCTACTTGCTTGTCGCCAGTGGGAACTGCTTGGGCTGGCGCAGAGGCTGCCCAGCCTAGGGATTGGGGCGTGGCACAGTGCGCCACTACTGCCTTGGCGGGTGCAGTGCCCCGTCCGTGTGTGCGCGGCGCTCGCGGCCGGTTTGGGGGGCTCGGGCCGGTACCTGGTGTTGTGTCTCTCCCGTTTCCCCCTTCCCTCCCCGCGTGTCCCGCGCTGCGTGTGGCGGGCCGTCCCGTCCGGGTGTCCCTTATCCTCGCTCGCTGGTACGCCATTCCACGCGGTCTGTGTGTTCTGCGAGCTCGGTCCGGTTGCCCTTCTGGTAGTCCCCGCGTGCCCTTTGCGTGTGTGTGCGCTCGCGCTCCCGCGGCGTCCGCTCCCCCCCCCTGGGTGGTCTGGCGTGCGCACCCCGCGCGGTCCCCGCACTGGGCGCTGGTAGGGCCGTTGCACGTGGTCCGTGCCCCTCTGCGTGTCCTGCCCCGGTCCCTTGCTCCGTCTGGCGTGCTTTGGGGGGGGGGACGGTCCGGTCCCGGTTCCCCCCTACCTGGCTTGGGGCCGTCCGCCACCCACGTGCTGTTGGCGCGGGTGTGTGGGTGTGGAAGCCCAACACTGTCCCGTTGGCCTGCATGCCCTGTGGGGGCTGCGTGCCGCGGGGGTGATGGGGGGCTGTCCCCGGGGGGAGGTGGCCTGCCACTGTTGTGAGGGGCGTCTGGGGTCAGGCGCTGTCCCTCCCCCGACCGCCCGTCCTCTGGAGCGGGTAGCCGGGGTTCCGCGACCCGTGTGTCCCGGGTGCGGTCGGTGCGGGCGTGGGGACCCAGCAACGGCCCCACAGTGTGCACCCTTGCGGGCCGGCGTTGCTGGCTGTGGGGGTGGCGGAAGGGCGTCCCCGGGGGGGGTGCCTTCCACCATTGTGAGGGGCGTCTGAGGTCAGGCGCTGTCCCTCCCCCGACTGCCCGCTCACTGGGCAGGCTGTTGGGGTCCGCCACCCACGTGCTGTGGGCGCGGGTGTGTGGGTTCGGGGGCCCAACACTGTCCCCTTGGCCTGCATGCCCTGTGGGGGCTGCATGCCGCGGGGGTGGCGGGGGGCCGTCCCCGGGGGGTTGGCCTGCCACCGTTGTGAGGGGCGTCTGGTGTCAGGCGCTGTCCCTCCCCCGGCCGCGCGTCCTCTGGTGCGGGCAGCCAGGAATCCGCGACCCGTGTGTCCCCGCTGCGGTCGGTGCGGGCGTGGGGACCCAGCACCGGCCCCAGAGCGTGCACCCTTGCGGGCCGGCTTTGCTCGCTGTGGGGGTAGCAGAAGGGCGTCCCCGGGGGGGGTGCCTTCTACCATTGTGAGGGGTGTCTGACGTCAGGCGCTGTCCCTCCCCTAACTGCCCGCTCACTGGGCGGGCTGTTGTGGTCCGCCACCCACGTGCTGTGGGCGCGGGTGTGTGGGTGTGGGGGCCCAACCCTGTCCCCTTGGCCTGCATGCCCTGTGGGAGCTGCGTGCCGCGAGGGTGGTGGGGGGCCGTCCCCGGGGGGGGTGGCCTGCCACCGTTCCGAGGGGCGTCTGGTGTCAGGCGCTGTCCCTCCCCCGGCCGCCCGTCCTCTGGTGCGGGCAGCCAGGGTTCCGCGACCCGTGTGTGCCCGGTGCGGTTGGTGCCGGCGTGGGGACCCAGCACCGGCCCCACAGCGTGCACCCTTGCGGCCTGGCGTTGCTCGCTGTGGGGGTAGCGGAAGGGCGTCCCCGGGGGGGTTGCCTTCCACCATTGTGAGGGGTGTCTGAGGTCAGGCGCTGTCCCTCCCCCGACTGCCCGCCCACTGGGCGGGCTGTTGGGGTCCGCCACCCACGTGCTGTGGGCGCGGGTGTGTGGGTTTGAGGGCCCAACACTGTCCCCTTGGCCTGCATGCCCTGTGGGGGCTGCGTGCCGCTGAGGTGGTGGGGGGCCGTCCCCGGGGGGGGTGGCCTGCCACCATTGTGAGGGTCGTCTGGTGTCAGGCGCTGTCCTTCCCCAGGCCGCCCGTCCTCTGGAGCGGGCAGCCAGGGTTCCGCGACCCGTGTGTCCCGGGTGCGGTCCGTGCGGGCGTGGGGACCCAGCACCGGCCCCACAGCGTGCGCCCTTGCGGGCCGGCGTTGCTCGCTGTGGGGCTGGCGGAAGGGCGTCCCCGGGGGGGGTGCCTTCCACCATTGTGAGGGGCGTCTGAGGTCAGGCGCTGTCCCTCCCCCAACTGCCCGCCCACTGGGCGGGCTGTTGGGGTCCGCAACCCACGTGCTGTGGGCACGGGTGTGTGGGTGTGGGGCCCCAACACTGTCCCCTTGGCCTGCATGCCCTGTGGGGGCTGCGTGCCGCGGGGCTGGTGGGGGGCCGTCCCCGGGGGGGGTGGCCTGCCACTGTTGTGAGGGGCGTCTGGTGTCAGGCGCTGTCCCTCCCCCGGCCGCCCGTCCTCTTGTTGAGCGCACACCGGTGCTTTTGCTCACTACTGCGTGTTCGTAATGCGAGCCCTCGCAATCGTCATTTCAAAAAGTGCGTTTTCGACTATATGTTGTTACCCTAATGCGAGGCCTAGCAATACGAAGTAGGTAATTGCCGACAAATACCTATAATTTTGATTGCGAGCCCTCGCAATCAAAGGATAAAGATGTACAGGTTTCTCCCTTTTTACAGGCCTATTTCAACATGGCAGAGAGTTTGACGCCAACAAAAGCGGGCAGAGCATCACCAGACACCTCACAAGTACCATCCACGCAGGAAACGGTGCAAGAGAAGTTCTTGAGGTTCTACAAGAAGTCTTTGCAGGTGGAGGTCCACGTCGGGAGCTGTTCGAATGACAAGAAGAAGATGTACGGCCAGATCCGGAAGTATCAACAGAAGCGAGTGGACGAGGTTAAGAGAAGTCTTATGGCCAACCCACCTGAGGAGCTCGTGACCGTGACTGCCTGGCAATCACCAGGTACATAACCTGGTCGCAGCGGTGATGTTTCATGTGCATACTCGCCAAACCGTTTCTTCGTCGGCAGCCGATGATTGGATCGTCATTGCAAAGCAGCACTGCGTCTGTGCGCTGAAAGAACTGCGAAACAGACGTGTTGAGAAGGGCCTCGACCCACCGCAGTGGATGCAAGTTTCGAAGGTCAACCTGCTGAAAACAGAGACCAGTTGGGCTACCCGAGTATCAATCGCCGGTCAGAAGCAAGCCATCGATCTCGACATCTCCGCCGTGCCACCGTCGGAAGCATCTGACAACTTCCTTATGCATTTGCGAGATTCGCCGGCTGGGCGTGACGAGACTGCCAGAGGTCACATTCACCGAACCATCCCGAAAGACGGGAGCGGAAGTGCTTGGATTCCAGGCATCGCCCTTGACGGAAGTCAAGTTCGCGGAACCCGGAAAAGTGGACGTGGTAGACATTGAGGTCACCGGAAAGGTGGTCAGAATGCTGTGCGCCCCCTACAAAGATCCGCAAGATACCCTGAAGTGTTTCGAGGCTCTGGACACCGACATGATCATTCTGAATGCGAATCTGGCGGATGGTGCTGAACCTGTGAGTCCTGTTGTGATGGCCAAGTTGATTGACAACCCTGAAACTGTGCCTGTGATCTACAGCGAGGTGGAGCCTGTTTGGGACGCCTTGCAAACAGTTCTTGAGACGCCTGGAATTGCCAAGAAAGATTACTGGTATGAAAAAGTGCAAGTGTGTCTCTGGCTACCTGGCGTAGGCAAGACAGAAAAAGGCGGAATTCAAGTAAAAGCACTAGTTCTGCTGGTCGGTGTGAAGATGAAGAAAAAGGTATGTACAACGCTTTTGGATTGCGAGACCTCGCAATGCCTTTGCCATCTCGCTACTCCTCACTACAGATCCCACCATACATCGGTTGGGTCGTGATGAACCAGGGTACATGCCCCTTGTCCTTCATACATGGATGGCAACGCTGATGCGGACCAAAGACCGCACGGAGAACGTCATGATCTTCCATCGCGATGTGCACATGGCGGCGAAAGTGGCAGCGTTGGATGATCCTCCGCAAGTTTGTTCTCTCGAATTGACCAAACAGAAGCGGTCAGATTGGGCACGGAGCTACCATCACGAGGTGACGCAGCGTGAATTGACCAGACCAGGTTGGCGCAGTGCGAGCTCTGGATCCAGTTCGGCATGCCAATGTGGGCTGAGGACGAGCACATGGGGTATGCGCGTCTCGAGGTGTCCACGGCAGAGGAACCAAGTCAGCATGCCCATGAAGAAGTTGGAGACGAAGACTTGGAGGAACTTGGGGACGATGACGATGAACCGCCGTTGACAGGATCTGATCGGCGATCTCCTCGGAAGTCAACGCAGGTTCGGGGGTTCCAGGCTGGTGATGCAGATGATGACGAGCCGGGGGCGAGCCAGGTTCCGAAGCGGAAAAGGCCAAAGACCCAGGCGGCAGCTGAGCCGAAGCAGACGACACTGACGCAACCCCAGGGAGTGAAGAGGACGCTGAGCCTTCCGCATCCCGGAACAGCAGTGGGATGGACGTCGAGGAGTAAGATGTTGGCCGCGGGAACGAAGAAGAAGAAGAAGCCCTAAAGGGCGTTGCAGCCCTGTTTTTTGTGATATGTCTTCTCGCATTGCGAGGCCTCGCATTCGAGATTAGGCAATTCGCCATTTCAGCTCTGTTTTCAGAAGCGGCATCTGGAGATGACGATTATACTGACCCTAATGCAGCACTCAGTATTGCGAGGCCTCGCATTCCAAAAGCCTCACGTGTCGACGCACAGAGTGTATTGACACTCGGCATTCTGTTTTCGGTTGTTTCTGAATGATCTGAAGCTGTGTGTAGTTGCAGTGAATTACATTGTTTCATGTCTCGTATTGCGAGGCCTCGCAATACGAATAGGAAAATGGTACCCTTTTACTGCATTTTGGAAACCACCGGCGTAAAAAGTGCATTTTTAAGGTGGGAGAAAAAAGCATGTAGAGGAGAACAGCAAAAAGCAAGGTTTTCTAGTTCAAAAACCCCCAAAATGTGGTGCATTTTACAGAAAAGCGGGTAAAATAGCAAAAATTGTGAGACCTTGTTTGGAGGAAAATTATGCATTTTTGTAGATGATTGGGCCAAAAAACTCAGTAGTCAAATTTTGTGGTAGATAAAAGTAGGAAAATCAGGCAAATTACCTGTACCAAATTTGCAGACACCCCGGTACAAAAGCGTACCTGCTTCGGCCGCCTAAGCTCCTGGCCCGCAGTGCCCGGTGGTTTGTGGCTGCCGCCGTGAGGTCCCCGGCGTGGACGTTGGCCGTGGCGTGGGCTGTTCCCAGGTGTCCGTACCCTTGATGCGTCAATGCGTGGCCGAGTTGCGCGTGGTGGGCTACCGCGCCCGGCGTCGACATGGTGGGGGGCCGCAGCTCGACGTGGCCATCACTGCCGGCGACAATGAGCTGGGCGTGGCAGGGGCCCTCGCGGCGTGTTCTGCAGGACGGTGTCTTGGGACGCCGCCCAGTCCGCCTTGTGCAGCAGCGCGTCGCTGTGGTGGAAGGTGGCTCGGGCAAACCAGAAGGGGTGCTCAGTGTGCTGCCCGCGCACGCGCAGGCCGTCCTGAAACCATTTCATGGGCATCTGGTTGAATGCCTTCGCCGCACCTGCAAGGACCCCTCTGGTTTGTTCGTGGTCCGCTTGCCGCAGGAGGTGGGGTATGAGTTCGGCGTCCACCGTGTGGACCCACGGCCTGTGGGCAACGTACTGCAGGGGGAGGGAGGCGGCCATCCCTTCCCCGTCAAGTACCGTGCCTGGGATGGCCACTGCCCATGTGCGGGCGAGGTCGGCCGCAGGGGCAAAGCTGCTGGCGTGTCTGCAGGGCCCGCCCCCCGACGCATCCGAGGACGTGTGGTCCGAGGCCTCTGAGATTCAGTAGTACCCAGTGCCGCCGAGCCATCTTACGTTGAGGGTGCAAGAGTGCCACCGGACCTCAGGGTGGCTTGGAAACCCGAGGGTTTGCGCGCAACTGTTCAACACTACTTGGGAGCGCATGGACGTTCCATGGAAGAGGTTAAAACACATCTGCGTTGAGTGGGCGTGGATACCTTCAGGTGATACAACAACTCCTCGCTAAAGCTTCTCCTCTTCGTCCAATCCAAGAGAGAGTTCAGCGCCATCACGGATTTGGATTCAGTGCATGTGCATACCATGGCTTACTGGTTATTGGACTGTGTCGCACAGACTTCTCTCGCATATGGACGGGCGGCGTACTCTGCCTTGTTGGGGTTCTGTGGAGCGCAATTTCTACGCTTTGAGCCCAGACTACGCACTGTGAAGCGTCAGTAGAATTACTCTCTTCCCAAGTACGTGGTTTATTAGGACGTCCCCAAATTGTGGGAGCACGTTGCAAACCTGCCAGCTACCTCCGAAATGGAGATCAACACGCGTCTCATCTTGTACCTGCGATTCTTCGCCCTTTTTAGGGGCGTGGATCTCCAACGCACCAGGCGCACACCGGCACGGAGGGGCGATGTCTGCTTAATGTCGGCGCAACATAAGGGCAGACCAACTTTCGAGTGCTATCCTTTACATCCTATGCAGCGACGCGAGTTCTGTCCTCAGTTTTGGATTCGGCGTTATATTAGTTTGACGGCTGATTTTGAGAGCACAGAACTGCTGGTTTCTGTGTCTAAACCTCGTAACCCAATTTTGGCAGCCACAATGAATTTTTTGACGACACTTTTTTTACAGTCAGCTGGCCTGCATGATTTTTCAGCACATTTTACGCGTGGTGCGGCAGCAACAGCATTAATTATCCTGGGAGTGGATCCGCATAATGTTTCTGAAAGAGGCGACTGGGGTTCTTTTGATACGTTTAGGCGTTTTGATAATCCCGGGCGGGCGATGTCTAACCCACCACAGGCGCTGGTCCTTGCAAAACACCAGAGCGATGGTTTACTGTTTATTCAGTAACAAAACCCTCCTAGGGTAGGGTTTGACATAAATTTGTTGGCGTCTGCTCTGTGAGCTCAGTATCGGGATTGTGCCGTGCCCGAATCGAGCCTCCTCACACTTACCAAAACGTAATGCACAGGAAAGAAGAGGTCGGGAGAGGGAGGCACGGCACAAGACACATACTGCCACCCTTTGCGCCCTATATGTGGGGAGGCAAATATATGCCAAAGGGGTGCAAGTATGAGGGAACGAAAGTTGTTTCTTACGCTAAGGTAAATTCATGGAGCACCTCTTTGATGTTTTGAAGGCGGTCACAAGCAGTGAAGGCATATTTAGAGCGATGCAATACATTCTAAAATGCACCTTGTAAGGTGTTTCTGGCATCACGCGACGGCGACTAGGTAGCGTAATGGTAATGCAAAGGGATGAAGTTTGGTTGGATGCGTTCAATTCCCATTATGGGCAAAAATTGACTTAAGATTGAGTTGTACTATATGGACACTATATACCATATTTTGAGGTCGCCGGACTCTTTTTTTGAGGTTTATATGCTGATTTGAAATGTTGAAACAGTGTATAAATGCATTCCCAAATTCAGGGGACTAGTGTACAAAAAGAAGAAGGTACACTAGTGGACGAACCAGTTGGAAGAGCAGTGCTCAGTATGTGTCTTGTGCCCTGTCTCCGTCTCGCCACCTCTTCCTTCCTCTGCATTACATTGTGGTAAGTCTGAGGTACGTAACAACAAGGTCAATATAGTGTATTACGGGTGGCGAGGTAGCTCTTATCCGATGAGATTACTATCACCATTGGTTAATTGGCTTGAACTAGCAGTTTTATGAGATGGTTGATGGCCATAAAAAGCCCCAGCATTGGAAGGAAAGACAATGACCTAATAGTCTTGTGCATATACCTTTGAGGCACACAAGTACCTTGCTCAACAATTGCTCATGGTTGGCAGAGGGTAGACTGACGACACCCATTATTATTTACCGGTCTGTCCGGGCTAGGGTGTAAGATCCCCGTACTATCACACCGTCCTCCCTCCTCCCTTGCCGCATGCAACTTGTAATGATAAAGCCGAGCACTCGCAATCGTCATTCGATAATCACCGCCTTCTAGCTTAGTAGGCCCCCCGCCCTATCTTTCTAACCCTACCCCATTAATATCATCACCATTATATGTAACCCTTTACCAAAGGACATTCTCAACTTCTGACGGCATGTCAATAGTGGATGAGGACCGCTGCTCACAAGTGCACCCTACGGTATCATAAGAATCATCATGTATCATGTACATACCTTGTACAATGTCTTGTTTGCTCCATCTCGTCTTTACTTTCCCTTCCTCCTTATTACTCACCTCGGTACTAAAATTTGAATCATCCAACTCCAAGTCCTAATTAATGTGCTACAAAAGAGTCTGACGTAACAGTTTCTTTGTTTTTTTTCCCTGAAGAGGAGCGGAGTTTGTAAGCTGGCGAAATCTTTTGACCGTATAGTACCAACGGAAATTTTAGAATCAGTGATTAGAGCTTTCCGGAATTTTCATGTGGTTGCAAAGATGACAGGTAGTGAGGATGCACTTAATGTGATGTCAAGATTTGCATCGCAAGCAGCGGCAGCAAGTTTGAATTCCCAATTCCCCCATTTACCCGCCCTAATTGCTACTAAAACAGCCTAAACCGTCACGAGTTGAGGTATCTTTGTGGCTAGACACCACCATATCCTGCCCATTGTAGCAATACAAAGCCTGTACTGTGGTGTTCACAGGAGTAACATTATTAAACAAGAGCACCATCCGAAAAGAGTGTTGTCAACCTCGGTTTGCAAATGCAATATGCTGCACAAGCAGCATGCAATATGGTACTATGCGTTTCAATTCCTCCACACTAGACGAAAAACGCTTTTTTGGCCAAAACCTTCCCAAAACCCTTTGGTTCCATACCTGCAGCCTAACCCTTCCCCTACCGGGGGGTGAAAGACCCCCCCCTCTCCAACCCTCTTGCTTTGCACACAACCACCCCTCAGCGTTGAAGACCCCCTTTCCCAGCACCCACTTGGGAACCACCTTGGCAGGACACAAACCAATGCAAACAAACTGACAAAGACTGCGGCTCCAAGGTAGTCGCCACTAACACCCATTGCTAATTGAATAAGTTTGTTATGACTCACCCGGGCATGCACTAGAGAAATACACGACAATGAATAAAAGAGAAGGCGAGGGGGTAGAGAGGGAGGAGAGAGAACGGGGGCAAAATGGTAGATGCCATACCATGGTAGGCCTTAGCGTCCCCACTCTCCATGTGTTGCTGACAATAGGGGCGTGCAAAACGTGTGTTGTCACTTGTAGCATACTTTCAAACATCCAAATTGCGACCTTCATGGACTCGTTCAACAAATTCGGAGGCGTTGTAATCACCATTCCCTTAGGCTTGCTGTGTTTCCTCATTCGATATTGTGCGGTCGTAACAGAGAGCCTCAATATGCAGATAGTTGCCGCTTTGCATTGTTAGCATGGCCCCGCCGTCCCTGTGCAGCAGCAAGGAGGTAGTGCATCCCCGGTCCCCTGATAACCCCCCCCCCCCTGCTCCGTCCCCGTCCCCGGCCCCTGTTGCAGTTCGTGCAGCGGCTTCTGCTGCTGCACTTGCCACTCCGGCCTTCAGTAGACATGCCATTTCCCGCTGTATTACACCCTTATTACGGGCAGGGATGCGGTGGCCCTAGGGTCAACATGCAACGACTCCAGTCCACTGAAAAACCTCATCCATAAAGAATTGATGGTTCCAGCTACCCACCTACCCTACCAAAGTGGCCGCAATTGTTTCCGATAGACAAAGAGCCACGGTGAATCTGCGTGTGCAATGGGAAACATGAAATGCTCCACTACGCAATCTCGGTACAACTGGTTGCAGCGGAGCGCTCATATTGGATGTTGACGGACTGAAAAAACAATGTAAAACCAACAATAGTGGCAGTCACACGTTCCCCGGTAGTACATGTTTGATAAAAAAAATTTGCTTCCCGGCTTCGAAAATTCACCACTCATTGCTATTTATGCTGTAGAATGCATAAAACAGCAGCATAGAGTATTACCGATATGGTGCGATGCACAATGCGCCTTGCAACCCACAAAGACTCCTGAGACAATTAACCCTAAGCAGCAACAAAGATGTTTCTGCCCAAAGAAACAATTGGCCACCCATTGCCGTTGTCCAGCGCCGCATGACTACTTTTTTGCAACATACCGTTTGGTTGTCCTTCCGTACCACTGCTACCGAAAATCACTGCACACATCGCGCGTGAGGCACTCACTGATGCTTCAATGCGATAGAGTACGATCTCCCCTTGGTCCAAGATGCACCACAAAGCTACCACTACATAAAACTTTTCAAATTTCAAACGATATTGATTCTTTCAAATTGGTGTGGTGTTCCTTGTAGGAGTTCCATACAACACAAACCTGATTCATCAATGACGGGGACTCGCTAAACCTTCCCTGTCCCTCGTTTTTTCTTGCTGGTGGCTAAGTGCTGACTGTGCAATTCTGACCCCCCGCCCATGTGGTCCCGGGCATAAAACCACCCCCACATGGGGAATAAAATCACCCTTAAAACCACCCCGGGTGGTTTTATGCCCACTTTTTAGGGGGATAAAGCCACCCCTTTGGGGGGATACAACCACCCCTTTTGGGGAATAAAACCACCCCCCTTGCCAAAACCACCAGGGGTGGTTTCATGCCACCAAAGCAACAAATGACACAACACATGAAACAAAAGCAGTCTGAGCAATGCTGCCGCTAAAGCAATGCATATCGAACTGGACGAGTAGCAAGCCCAATCCATGTCTGAAATCCGATCTCAGACCCCATTTGTAAAATTGTGCCCAGCCAAGTCAGACATCCTATAACACATACACAAAGAGCTATGTGAAATAAAACACTGAGTTTAAAACCATATGCCGTTCCCTCACCCTCCAAAGCGGAGGGGCCATACCCCTCGGCCCCTAAAAGGGTGACGCTGCCCCCCCTATGGGGGGATAAAATCACCGAAAAGCAGGGACAAAACCACCCCAAAAGGGCAATAAACACCCCGCCACCCAATGACCCAATGGCAGGATAAAACCACCCCTTGGGGGGATAAAACCACCCCTATGAGGGGATAAACCCACACCCCCAAAAGGGGGGATAAAACCACCCCCAGGTGGCATAAAACCACCCCAGGGGTCAAAAAGGGCCAGAGCGGGGGTTGGGGGTGGTTTTATCCCCCATTTGGGGGTGGTTTTATACCCACGACCACCCCCCCCATGGACCCAGTATGAGCCATGAGCCGCATACGAAAAGGGGGGAAATGGTCATGAAAACACCCGTTTTGTGCATAGCCCCCCCTCACCCCCCCAATGGACAACCCCCCATGCACTTGCTTGAGTGAGGGGTGGGAGGGGTTCCAGGGGGCGGGGGGGCAGGGGGGAACCTCCCCTCTCACATCGGAACGTAGCCAGTACACAACAAACAGAAGAATTATTGGACAATGAAGCACTCGGCACATGGAAATGACTTCTTGTCGGTAGCAAAGGCAGATTTATCATTGCAGGTCAATTCAGGGTGCCCTCACCTAACCAATACACCAAAGAAACAAGAAGCAGGACATTCCAAATCTCATGCTGAATCATGTCATATCACATCACACAGTAATATTCATGTTCAATCAGAATCACTCCCCTGTACTGGAGCCTCCATCCTTGTTTTCACTATCTACCAACTTTTGCCAAGGCACCTGTAGCACGGTTTCTGGTGCTGTTGGTGTGAACACAGTTAGTTGCCTGGACAGGTCTCACTTTCCTTGGTGTGGCTGTGGCCCTGTGTGGTATCTCTGTGTGGTATCTCAGGTGCAGGGCAGTGCAGGGCTGTAGGGGCTGTGAAGGACAAAACAAAATGCATGAGCCAGGTGGCTCCGTGTGCGAGGTCGCATGCAAACAGTTGACCGAAATACACCGACAACAAGCGGTTGGGTCATGGTAAGCTGCCAGACAAGGAACATAGAGTACACATAGAGCAATAAGTAAACAGTCTATGGCATGCGCCAAACTTTTCCTGTCACAAAACAAATCCCAAAACCCAGGTTTTCAGCTGCACTGGAGCGGGGGGGGGGGGGGTCTAGGGGAGCGGAGAGTAGGGTCTGACAAGGGAGTCCAGAGACGAGGCCGCCACCCTTTGTCGGAACGAAAATTAAAGCAAGTCCTTGAGCCCCCCCCCCTTCTGGACAAAAAAAGCCCCCTTTTGTGGACAACCCCCCCCCACACACACCCCTCCCGTTTGGTACAACTACGGAAATGGTTTTTGTCCCCTACCAGCATGCAATGCCCTGAGATCGTTCTGCAGTGTTTGGGCGAGCTTACTGTGGACCCTCCAAATGGCAGTCCAAAAGCCTGCAGGCCTCTGAAAAGATCACCCTTCCTGCATCCTACTCTACAGATACAGCGGGCTGATGGGCTGTCAAACAAGAGAAGACGCCCGCCCCCCCCTAAACCCCCATTATCATAGCAGCAAAGAAATGTAAGAACACAGGGCAGGAGAGAACAATACATGCATGAAATGACCAGTTGTGCCAAGGCGCAGCAGTGCAACCCCCCCCCCCAAAAAACCCAACAACATTCCAGTATCTGCAAAAAAAATCTTTGTGTCTCTTGAAAAGAGGATTTCATGCGCACAAAAAAACAGGCAATCCCAGTGAAAGATAAAGATATGACTGTGAACCATGCGCCAATTCTATACCTCAATCCTAGAATCAAACCAACAAAGTTCAATCAAAATACAGGGAAGATGTGGAAAGCATGAATGGCACTTGAGCAGTGCACCAAAGCAAGCTCTTGTTCGCAGCACTTGATTGTAAGAGGCATGCCATGTGTTCCTCGACAGCCCGCTGCTGACACCTAACACTGTTATGTAGCTACAATGCCAACATCTGTAGAAGTGCAGTTAAAGAGCAAGTTTTGCAGTCACTATGTGGTGACACTAGACAAAAAAGTAATTCAGTGCTTGAAAATCTCCCAAGCAGAGAACTCAACAGTGCTTCCATTAGTAAACTGATGTGATCCTGAATCAACTCTGCATTGCCCACACACAAAAAAAGTGCTTACTGCAGAAAAAAAAAGAGCAAAACTGTGGCTCTTGCCGGCAACCAGGGGTTGCAAGAGAAGTGCCTTCCCTTCCAACAAAAAAAGTTACAAAACATCGCCATCTACCTTTGCCACTGAACACAAGCGAAGCCCTTTGCCACAGCCCCCTTTCCTGGGCTCAGATCGTTTTGGCAGTCCACAGGCATTGGACACCGTGACTACACAAAAAGGACTCTGAGCTGAAGCACACTGCAGGGCTTATTTGTGATGGCTGTAGAAATGCATTCTTAAAAGAGGGGTTGGTGCAAAGCAAATGTGCTGTACTGTCACCATGATGTTCTGTCTGCATGACTCTATCGCTTATCCAATCAGCTCAACAGACAATAAACATTTCCGACGATTGGCCCATTTTAAGGATGCGTGCACCCTGTCTTCGGATTGAAAGCAGTGTGATGTTCACTTGATCATTCCTCTGCCTTGTGTCAAATGTATTCCTTGGTGCTCGTTTCAAACAATGCTTTCCCACTAGCTGCCTTCATATCAGAAATAAATTCGTTCCAATACCCGCCGTCCTCAAATCTATGTCTTGCCTCGCACCTTGTTTTATCTCCTTGTCACGTCAATTTTTGATGCAACTGTTGGGAGGAGGCTCTTCACAGGTACGTTGCATGGGGAAGTTCTTGCTGACGAACAGGTACCCAGTACTTTTCCCAGGACCGTTGTAACCAACCAGTGGTGGTGGTGGGGGGGGGGGGGATACACTGATACACAAACACACCCACCCACCCACACACACACACACAGAGATACACAGAAACAGACATAGACTCATCCACATACTCAAGCCTGACATGGGCTCTTGACAATCTGTTGGATGCAGGCTACAGACCACAGATGGTCACTGTCCTGCCTGAGTTGAAACAACTTGCAGACCCAACTGAGGGTAAGGTAAGGTAAGGTAAGTTGCTCGGGCGATCTCCGAACTCCAGCGTATCAGTGATCCCTACCTGTCCCTCGCAGCATCCCTTCCGGCTCGCGGGGTCACCGACACCCTAGCGCCTAGGACACTGCGTTCCGCCCCCACCGGGATTCGAACCGAGCACCTTTAGTTCAGGCGTCATGTGCATGACCGCTGAACTACGAGACCTTCTCGTCGACCCAACTGAGGGCCACCACGTAATGGCATACCAAACGATTGTGCCCAGCATAGCCTCCAACACACCAGCCGGGACACCTGAACCCACAGTGGCAGTCCCTTTCCATCTGGAAATCACAAGTATATGAGACTCCAATGTAAGCTTCAATACCCATCCCAGTATTCCATATCTTTGCAGTGCGAAACATGTGCTGGGCTTGCAAGAATACTGAATCTGATGCCCATGTCACAATGATGGAATCTATTTCTTCTTTCCCTTCCTCTTATCCTTTTTGTTGGAAAACACTGGGGTATCAGACTCTTCCTCTTTGGGCTTCTGTGGCTCTTTCCGTGACTGCAGATTTGGAATCATTCTGCAAACTGCTCGCAATACTGAGAGCTTGGTTGGATAGGCTGCCTTCATAGGCGCATGACCGCTTTTATCAAACTCACTCTTTGGCACATATGCTTTGGTGCTGTCTTTGATCAACACCCGCACCCGCCCCTTTGCGCTGTAGGGATCGCGGGGATAGCACCTGTCCGGCTCAAGCACAGTTTGAAAGCCCAATTGCAGGCAGCACTGGTAAATCTCTGTGGCAGTGGGATTCTCAACGCATAACTCTTTCGAAAGCAAGCGTCCAGCGGCTTGTGACTTCTTTTTGTTAATGAAATCAGGATAAATGATTTGGAACTGTTTGATGGCAGCAGACACCGAAGAGGATGCCATGGTGCAGTCCTAAAGATCCTGTAGAAAGATGGACATTCAGCTCAGGCATCAAAGAGGAGCCGGCATGGAATGTGCATGGGGTCTGCCAGAATTTTGATTTGTTTTCTGGATTCTGGTGTACCCAGCACTCGGAAAGTTTGCAGCACAGGGTGTGCCACTTCCGTTCAAAGCCTGCATCCCAACTTACTCACCCTCCCTCCCTCGACTGAACATCAGTTCCCCTACTTGATGCCCACCCCCCCACACCCTCATTTTAAGCCCCTTCCCTGCTTCACAACCCCTGTTGGGGATGGCTTGTATCCAGCATCATTGATGCAACAATACCACTGCAGTGAAATCAAGACGAAAATGATACACTCTGTTCATGATTCCCATGCTAACACAATGCGAGTCCAAATGCAGTGCTCAGAGGGTTTCAGTTCAAATGAGTTGGCATCACCCTTGCAACGCCTTTGTAACAATAAATTTGTACAGCCTTACATTTCCCGGTACAGCTACAGTCCTCAATTTTGGGGCAAACCGCCTAAAAAAATGGATTTGGCAGCCTCAAAAACCCCCCATCCCCTTTCTTTCCCCACACAACCCTCATTGTAGGGGTGGTTTTTTTGGGGGGGGGTCAAAGAATTAGAGCAGGGTTAGAACAGAGTTAGAACATGGTTAGAGCACCTTGCTCTAACTAGTTAGAGCACTAGTTATCGCGTGGTTGCCGCGGGTAGTTATCGCGCACCCCTCCTCCATCCCTCACTAGGGGAAACAACACAAAACACTTGGCACAAAGCATTTATGGTCTTTCTTCATACAAAGTCGTCAATGTCTGAGGCCTTGGCGGCCTCCAGTCCCAAAAGCCCTTGCTCCAGGGCGTTCATGGACATGCAATGGTGCATGTGGCGGAGGGACACACTTGGCCTCACGAAGGACCAACCCTTAAAACAATTTTTGAGCCTCCTCTTGTAAGGCCCATGCCGATACTCCGTTGGGATGGACGAAAACTGAAAAATGTTCCTCCATTTCTCGGCAAAAAAAAGTGGAATGTGCCAAGCACCAATGGATCCACCTGGTGGGGGACCAACTTGAGTCTCCCCAAGCTTTTGCAAATTTTGTGGTCAACGCACGGCAGCGTTCCACTTGGGTTAGAGTGTACATCTCCCTCACCCTCCAAAGCTCATACAAACCCTCAATGCATTTTACCATGACATGCACAACAACCCATAATGGAGGTCCACCAGGGCTCCTCACTGTGGGGACATGATCTTTGAGGCAATCCACAAATTGCCTTTGGAAGGGGGGGGAGGTTAGGAAAACTTTGGTGCTTGTAAGATCAAAATCTTTTTCTTTGGCCCTTGAGGCCGAGGGGAGACGTTCCCTCAGAGGGATGCCTGAGGTCTCATCCTTCAGGGCTTGTTTGAAGGCCTGCAAAGCTGCAAGAGCTTGGGCCTTACCAAGGGTACCAGGGGGGAGGGCCTGAAGGGTGGTCTCAGTGCGCTTTGCAATCCCATTTAGAATGCGGCATGCTGCATGTTGGTAGTCCCCCGGCCGTCTGTCAGGGGTCACACATCTCAAAAATGCCCCGCATCTGGAGGTGGACTCCGGCCCCATTTGCTCAATAATACCATTGGGGTCTTTGCACAACCAACACTTAGACCCAGCCCCCCCCCATTGCTTGCATCCCCTTCCCATCCCCTGTCAAAATAACAATGCAAGTCAAAAATTGGTTTTGAAAGAGGACAACGTCGTGCTCCACATCCCTCACCTCTTGGTTGAGGTTGGCGGAGGCTACTCAAAAAAGCCTGTTCATCCCCGCCATCCATGCAAAACCATGAGGCCCATAGCTTCACCTTCGAAGCATACTTCCCCCCCCCCCCCCATACGTTGACCCATACATCCGCACGGGTTGAGGATGCCTTCCACAAGGAAGTCGCATCAACGGATATGACAACAATGGCAACGCCACTAGGGGGGGGGTTCCCAATGACTCGGGCCATAGATATCGCATTATGTACAATTGACTACAAAGGCACATGGGCTGATGTTGTGGGTGAGGGGTTGGGGGAACCACCCACCCGACTTCCCCTTCCCCTTACCATGGGGTGTCGCGCGACAGGCGCACCTAGAAAAGGGTAGTGATTTTGACCTGTCAATTTCTCACAGACGCATTGATGAATCGTGTCGAAATCAATGAATCCGTTGATAGTTTAATATAATTTCAAGGGATTTCCAATTATTCATTTTGGCGCAATAAGCACCTTGTTGCACCCTTGTTGCACCCCTTGTCGCACCCTTGTCGCACCCCGTATCGCGCGATAAGGGCCGCGATAACCCCCTTGTCGTGACACCTTATCGCGCGATAAGGTGCGCGATAACCCCATTGTTGCGCCCCTTATTGCGCCCTACTCTTTCTTGTTTTGATGTTTCTCTTGTCCCATTCTGCCTTTTTTTGCCATAGGTCTTCTACCATGTCTTTGGGGGACCTTGGCATCAGCGGCCTCGCCATCTAGGAGTGGTTGGATAGGCGCAAGAGGGTGTTGGGTACTAGGAGAGTTTCGGGTAACTCTCTAGTTGTGCAGGCTGCCAGCATCACAACCCTTGACCAATCCCTTCATTTTGCGGACACTGCCAACTTTGCTTTGATTCGATGCACTGCCCCCCTATTGGAGGCAAGGGAAGGGAGCCACCTATCTGATCTATTTTTTTCCATTCTTCAAACCAATCCTCACTTGGATGGTTTCCTTTTTGATTTGTTGGGAAGTGATGTAGCTGAACTTGCCACGGTCCTTGGGGAGCGTGTTGCCAAGGGTGCAGGTACCCGTGTTTCCAATTATGTGAATCCCATGTATCCTGATGCTAAACCTGACCAACCTGTGAAACGAGTTGGTTGTACCTTTAGGTCACAGAGAGTTCGGGCCTATGAAAAACCAGTTATTCACAATGAAAGAGTGTTTGATGTTAAAGACTGTGACCGGTTATTGCCCTTTTACTCCCTGCAACGGCGTTTTGGGTTGCAGTGGAGTGTCCCTCTTGAATGGCACAGCCCTCTCCACGCAAGGGTCAGGGAACCCCGAACTGCTGGAGGGCACAAAAAGAAAATGCGACCCTTCCTCGGCCTCATGATCATGGATGAGCACAATGAGACAATTCACAATCAATGTGCCTGTAGGCACATTGTAGGGGGGGGCATCGCGATGGAGGTGCTGCGGGGTGTGGTCATAGCTCGAAATTTATGCCTTGTCAAGAATGGTGCAGCTGCACCCAACCCCCCCACCACACTCTTCTTCGCAGTCTCAAGCACACGATCTTCGACCCCTTTGAGGACAGGCAGATCGTGCAGCTTGTGGGGGTTGTGCTTGTGGTGGTTGCGGCCCCCATAGTTGCCATACACAGTGCGGCGGGTCCCTAAATCTTGGGGCCTGCCCACAATGGGGGGGTTCTCATTGAAAATGGCTGCCTTCTCTGAGAGAGGCACCCTCTCAAGATCATTCAAAAGACTGTCGAACTGCACATCACTCAAAAAATTGTGCTCGAGCAAATGGTTCACCACCAACCTGTCCCCGGTGGTGACCACGAGGTCATTTGGATCCCTATTAAAGGCCCCCATGGGCTCTGCCGCAACCACTTCCTCGGCCTCCCCAATGTGGGGGGGTTTTGCCCCAAAAGGAAAAAGAATCACCCCCTGCCCGGAAACAATGTTGGGAGTTGTGACCGCATACCACTCACGCTCCCACTCCCTTGTGGAGCAAAGGGAGTGCATGGGGAGCTTGGTTTCGGGTCGTTAGTGCATACCCGGCGGGTGTGGGATGCATCGTTCTAGGGCGTTGTGCGGAACCCCTAGTTAGAGCACAATTTCCTCAATTTCTTGTAGGGGCCATCCGGGTACCCAGGAGCGGCATCCGGGGCCGGGAAGCACAAAAAGCCGGAGAGAGCGGGGGCGCAAGAGGGGAGAAGAAAGAAAGGAGGGGAAAAAAGAAGAAAAAAAAACCCCCGAAGCACGGGCAACCCCAGCCCGGAGGCGGGCCGAACAAAGAAGAAGGACAAAACGGCCAAAGGAAAGGTGAGACGCACCAAAACGCGCCCGGGAGGCCGGCCCGCCCGACCCGGCCAAGAAGAGCATGCACGGGCACACGCGCGCGGGACCCGGGCGTGGGGTCCTCCGACCGGAAAGGGGAGGTGTCGGCGTCCACACGAAACAGCCACGGTGCACCGGCCGAGTCCCCCGTTGAAAGACGGACGGTACAGGAAACCGGACGCGTCAGTGACCGGGTCCACACACACCAAACCACCGCAGCGCACGCAGCCCAAGACCGAAGCCGGAGGGACCCGCCAGGGACAACCCCATCGCGGGGCCCCGAACGGGTACGACGCGGACCGAGCCCAGCGCCCCTGCCTCGGCAGGGGCCAGCGGCAGGCACAATGAGCCTGGTTCTCGGCCGGCCTCCGCGTGCCCCGCGCAGCCGCCCAGTACAGCCGGGGACGACAGCCCCCGGGGTGGGGGAAGGCACCACGGTGACAGGAAAGCCGACCGGAGCACCGAGAGCAACCGGACAGGACGAGGCGCGGCGCACCAACGCGGGGCCACGAGGCACGCCAGAGAGGCACGCCGCCGGCCACAACCACGGCACAAGGACAGGTGCCAAGCAACAACGGCCACCGGGTGCCGCAGAGCCGGGAAGCGCGCACAACACACGACGAACCGCGGCACGGGAGAAGGTGCCAAGGACAGCCGGGCCACGACGCCCGCACACCGCACCCACAACCGGTGGGTAGCGGGCCCCGGCCACACGCCCCAAGGACGGGCGGGCGGGGGTGGGAGAGCGCTCAACCCCGGACGCCCCACACCCAGGCAAGAGGCGCCCCCCCCTAGGCGCCCACGTGCCGCCCCAACAGCGCGCAAAGCCAGCTCGCAAGAGCGCGCGCTGTGGGGTTGGTGACGGGTCCCCACGCCCACACCCCCCGCACCCACAGCCAGTGGGTAGCGGGCCCCGGCCGCACGCCCCAAGGACCGGCGGTCGGCCGTGGAAGAGCGCCCGACCCCGGACGCCCCACACCACGGCAAGAGACGCCCCCCCCAGGCGCCCCCGTGCCGCCCGCACAGCGCGCAAGGCCAGCTCGCAGGAGTGCGCGCTGTGGGGTCGGGGACGGGTCCCCACGCCCACACCCCCCGCACCCACAGCCAGTGGGTAGCGGACCCCGGCCGCACGCCCCAAGGACGGGCGGTCGGGCGAGGGAGAGCGCCCATCCCCGGACGCCCCACACCCAGGCAAGGCGGCACCCCCGGGGCGCCCTCGTGCCACCCCCACAGCGCGCAAAGCCGGCTCGCAAGAGCGCGCGCAGTGGGGTTGGTGACGGGTCTCCACGCCCACACCCCCCGCACCCAGAGCAAGTGGGTAGCGGGCCCCGGCCGCACGCCCCAAGGACGGGCGGTCGGGCGTGGGAGAGCGCCCGACCCCGGACGGCCCACCCCCAGGCAAGAGACGCCCCCCCACGGGCGCCCCCGTGCCGCCCCCACAGCGCTCGCCCTCATCGTCACCGAGTCCAGGAGATGAAAGCCCACATTGTATAACGGGAACAGCAGGTTTGCCATTGCCTGAAAATGGTGCCACCAAGGCCGATGCGGGTGCATTGGCACCACCAGTATAACTTCGTACCTCTCCGCGTGATCCAAGTATTTGAGGACGCGAGGGATGAGCCGCCATGGTGGATTGCAATATCTCGGAGATACCTTTTGTGGACGATGTGTGAACAGGTGGACTCCCCATGCACCTGGCTGAGAGCAATCTGAAATGTATCTCGGATATTGCGCGTTCTCCGCATTTGCCATCCCGTCTATTGCCAAACTTATCCACGAAAGCTTCCTCATGAGAATTGCCAGGGTGCGTGGATCCATGGACGCCTCTGCCAGTGTAATGTTTTCTCTGCTCCAAACATCCGCCGGGGTCTCCTTGCTGGGAAATAAAAAGATAAGCAAAACACGACGAAAAACTTTTCTAAATAGCTGAAAATAAAGCTAACTAGCATAAAAAACGGCTAGGGCAAAAAGCGCGCAGCGAAACGCGGTAAAACACGACGTCAAAATTTTTGAACTAAAATAGACAAATAAATAGCGCCGTAAGCGCCTTAACGTTAATAGGAACACAATGCCGTGCCCCTCGTCGTCTAATTCGCCGTCTACGCAAAGAAAAATGCGTCGCGAGCAACGCGTAAAACTCGAAAAAATTTTTCCTAACACGCCGCGCCCCTGCACTCGCTCCCTCGCGCCCTCTTTTATTCACCATGTACCTTCCCCTCCCGCTCGTGCTCCCCCCTCAACGCCTCTGCCTCCTTTTCGCTGCAGGCGCAAATTACGCGCCGTCAAGACCACGACCACAAAGACGATACCATCCCCGACACCGCCACCGCCGCGGGGTAACATGTAAGGCAGTGGTGCAGACGTGGTCTTGCTGCCTGCCGGCGTGCGTGTTGGGTAGTGTATAATTCTATTTTATTTTCAAAAGCCGAAAAAAAATTTTAACAAATTTTGCAGTGGTTTTTAAAGTAGGAGAAAACACAGGCAACAAAGCAAACAAGGCAGCAGGACAGGACACCACAGCACAACAAGGCAGCACAGCACCACGGGGCACAGCACAGGGGAGCAGGGCACCAAGGGAGAGCAGGGGAGCACAGCAACCCGCACCACACAACAGGGCAGCCAACCACCCGCGCCGGAGGCGGCAGCACGACACAGCGGGCCACAGCACAACGCGGCACAGCGCGCAACAACACAGCACAACACCGCAGGAAACCGCACAACAGACAACACGCACAGCAGCACCAGGCGCCAGCAACAGCACGACGCAACCGCACCAACACAGCGCAGCGCAGCACCGCACAGGGCGGAGAAAACAGGGAACGCACAGCACGACACCCCAGGACGCACACAGCACAAAGCACGGCGGCGAACAGCAGCGCGCACCAACACACCACAGCAACACACAAACAGCACGGGGCACACAGCACGGGGAGACAAGACAACACGGGGGGAACAACACGACGGGGAAACACCACAAAACACAGCGCCGGAAGGCACATTACCCCAGGGCGACGGACAGCGGCAGAGGGCACGACACAGCGCGCAGCAGCACCAAAGAGAGCAAACAACACAACACAGCAATCACCGTCCATTGGCTCTATATGTGTGACGTTATCCTTGTCGTCTTTTGTTTTAGGGGGACATGGTGGCATCGTGAAGTTGCATTTTGTCCAGTTGGCAACCTGCTCCATGAGGTCCTGCTTTCTCCACGCGGGCCAATTGTTGTTCGCCGCATGCCAAATCGCGAATTGCCAACGACGATCCGGAGGGCACGGAAGGATTTGGTGGACGCTAATCCATGTGATGCTCCCCAACACATTCAACATGATGCCCCTTCCCGAGAGGGCCGCATCGACTAGATGACCTTGTTCGTAAACGGTTGCCGCGGGCTTCTTCTTGAAATTTGCATGAGCCCGTTCAAAAATTGCTGCAAAGTACCGACTAGGGCGGAACGCAAAGGCCCCCATACTAAAAGTCCTGACGCCTCCGGCTTGAAATTTGCTCACCTCGGTCTTGTTCCTTCTTCGGACCGTCAAACGCATGGCATTAAACTCCCCCTCTGGAACGACAACCATGGTCTCTCTGAGGCAAACGCGGAGAAGGAGCATTGGAAGGGACATGATTTTTGTTTGCTCAAGGTAAGACCGCAACCGCCGCCAGTCTTACATTCGGTTTGATCCTCTTGTTCACTCGTCGGGCTCACAGCAAAGCGGGCATAACAGAATGCGGCGCTACACCATTCTCGACACACGAAAAAAAGTAGACACTCCGTGAGGTGAAAAAATTTGTGGTGAAAAATTCATGGAGCGGATTATTCTTCGGGAGAACAATTTTTGCGCTTAATATCAAAGAACATTGTCACACTTCAAAGACCAGCGTGTCGTTTTGTTGCCAAAAACGGATCAGGCATTGTCTTGAAATCCCAACCCTGTAGTGATTTTGTTACTTGGTGAGAACGTCATCTCTCTTGCGCTCCAAATGGTAATCTAATGTCACATGGAAAGGACTTTACACGAGCACCTTTTGGCGGTGTTCGTGTCGCGGGGGGCGGGCGGGGGTCGGGCCAGTCACGGAGCCAGTCGCGCAAGAACACGCCAAATTTTGCCGCGGTGTTTAAGACTCGCAGCCATTTTTCGACGTCTCATTGGTAAATACACACACGACCCCAAGCCAAGAGCCGGCCAAGTTAGGCCCAATCCCGCTAGCGACCAAGCTGCGGGTTTGCCCAAGCGGGAGTTTAAGCCGCCGTTGAATGAATGCACGAATCAACCGTTGCCACTCAGCCGGCCGTCGTCCTCAACATCTTGGCCAAGATCCGACCGCTTGGCTAGTGCAAGCCCATTCCAGCCCCATATGGGTGTGTCACCGTGGGGACCATAGCTTGGCGTGATTTTCAACCCACGCTATCATGCACAAAGCGGATTCCACCCAAATCAATTCCCGGTCGGTTGTTGCGTGTGGCACCGTGCGCGCTTGATGGCAAAATCATATCATTTGTCTTCTCAACTAGTTCAGGGGAAGCTCACAGAGACAGAGACATGTTGAGCGCAACATGCGTCTCATAGAATTTACACTCGACGGTGTGGCCTAGGGAGTGATGCGGCGAACGAGGGGACACAAAATTGCGATGGCATGAACAAAGGTACCTGTCGATGTCCCCTATGAAGGATGGAACATCTTGCGTCACAACGATGTCGGCATCAAGAAACACCACAAAGTCATAATTGTAGACGTTGGGATAGAGCTTGAATATCCGTAGTTTGAGGGCCGCTGCGGAGCCTCTCATGCTCCAAAAATCTAAACCATCTAGAAAGGTATCTTGGTCTACGAGAACAACTCGGTGGGGGAACCCAACATCTTTGAGTGGTTTGCTCCAAGATTCATGAGCCAGCAGAAGATCATCAACGGGTATTCGAGTGTTGTTCACAAAGGATGTGATCATTAAACTAACCATTTTGAAGTAAGATTCGCTTGTTTGGCCCACGACAGTATAAAGAAGCACACTTTGGTTCCGGTAGCAACACTGCTTGGGATGTTTGGTGACCATGGTGACCCCATCAAGAGAGACGGCCAAAAAGAACAATGCAATTTGCACCGCAATCCAGAGCATCTTCACATGAGGGCTGGAACCTTAAAAGAATATGGGGCAGGGCGCCCCATCACGCAAATGGGCGTGAAGGCCCATGGTGTCCGTCCCTTGGGGGTGAACAACTTGGATGCTACACCATGTGAACCACGGTGGAGCATTCCAAGTGCAATACTCATTCGGCCCCAAAACCAAGGGGGTGAGGGGAGGCCTCAGGGTAGCAGCAGCCATGTGGGTCGCACTAAAAAATGAAGGGTTGGGGTTTCCGCTTCCCACTAGACTGAAGTGGCACATGTCAACTTGGGCCCCATATCGCTCCTCCCCACGAAAAATGCCCTTAGGCAACCCCCTCAGCAAACCCGGGAGTCAATGACTCCCACTCCTGCTCCCGCTACCCTGACTCTGCCCTACCCTGGTGGACCCACCCCCTGGTGGGCGGAGTAGGTGGCACTGAGGGTGGAGGTGAGGCTGCGCACCTATGCGTCAGCCACCCCCGGTGCTGCAGGTCATCCCCCCTGCTCCGCAGCGCCTCCACCTCCACCCTCCGCTACCCCGCCTACCTCGGCCTTCCGCCTCCCCTCCCCGGCATCCTTCAGGGCCCCCCTCACCGTCTCCAGCTCCTCCCCCCTCTTGTTGGCCAAGTTGAGGGCCTTGTCCACGCAGGGCACGCTGAGTGTTGCCCTGGACCTTTTCGGCCCTCGCCAAGGCCGACTTGTGGTCGGCCGCCCGACCCTTGGACAATGCAGCCTCGACCCCCGTGGCGGCCGCTTGCTCGACCAAAGTGTGGCGAGCGTCCGTCACGTGGGTGACCACACTGGCCCCCAATGCCTCCACATCAAGGGCCTGGGGGGGGTGGGGCACCTTGGCCACCTTCAACGGTTTGGGGGGGGGGGGGGGGCATTACCCTTAGGGGAGCAGGGGGGGCATCCGGCTCAACGACCACCACCTCAGCCCCCCGCTTCGTATGCTTGGTGGGCCTTTTCCCCTTGGGCGCATACGACTGGACCCATGCGGCGGTTGCATCACACACAGATTGGGGGGCCTCATACCCCCCAACCTGGTGGATGCCCCCCCCGCTGTGCAGCTTCTGCCACACTTCCCTCCCTGTGTACTCCCCCGATGCTTCATCAATGAAGCACACCCTCAACAAAAAAAGACTTTTCCTTTCGCAACCGTTTTCCCCTCAGCGGCATTGGGCCATTTGGCCGCTTTCCCCCCAACCAACACATAGGAGGGGAGGGTGAGGTTGGTCTTCCTCTCCACCCCCCCCTCCTTCTCCGTGGTGGTGACCTTCCGGTACCTTCCGGTCCCCCCCAACCGGCAGGCCTCGTCCGCGGGCTCCCCCCACCGCCAGGCTGCCGCCTCCGGCAGCCTCTTCTCCCTCTCCAACTCCGCACGGGCCGGCACCGGCTTGGCGGCCCGTGCCCCTGCTGCTTCTGCTGCTCCTCCTGCTATTGCTGCTGCTGCCTCGGCTGCCTCCTTGACGAAGAGACGCGGCAGCTGCAAGATTTTGGCCTGGGAAGAACAAAAGAAACAAAAAAAAGCACGCGATAACTACCGTGATAACTCGCGCCATAACCCAGTTAGAACGCGATAACCTATGCGATTACCCCCGCGATAACCCCCGCAATAACTAGTTAGAACGCGATAACCTAGCGTGATGACTAGTTAGACCACCTAGTTAGAGCGCGATAACTGTCGCGATAACTAGTTAGAGCAAGGGTTAGAGCAGGATGTAGTGTGCAGTTTTCACACCTGGTGACATGGACACATGCCTTTGCCCGCCTCCTTCTTAAGGTCATCCAGCACCAAGTTCATCCCCCTCAGGCAGACGAAGTCCGTGACGGCTGCATACTCCCCCACTGGTCTCCACTCCACCACCTTGGCCACCCCCTGGAGCTCAGGGGCGACCCTTGCCACTCCTCCATACATCCCTTTCCTAACCACTAAAATGGTGCCTGCCGGCGCCTTAATCCCAACATGCCCCTGCAAAGTGGTCCACGGCAGTGCCTCCCCATGGCACACCTTGGCCAAGGGGCACTGATTGGGGTCGGATGCGAGCCCCCCCACCTCCTTATTAGTGAGGGGGGCAACCACCTCCCCCCCAACCCCCCACCCCAACAACAAACAATGCCCTGTGGTTGTTCCCACCGGGAGCAAGCATTGAGCACATAGCTCAATGCTGACCCCATTGGGGTCCTCCACCAACTCCTCCTCCTCCCCCCCCTCGTGCTCTTCCCCCATCTGGCATGGCACACAAAGACCATCTTTGTGTGCAGCGCACAAACCCGCCCGCTCGCAGCCGTAGCACTTGGCCACGACCTTCCGCCTACACCTAACTGCCCCCTCACATGGCGCTACCTTGGGTCCCCGAGCACCAGGCGCCCCCAGCAAGGGCCGCTTAATGGCCTGAGTGACATGCAGGTTGGGGAACCGCAGGTTAGGCCCTTGGGTTAGCTCAATTGCAAAAAAATGCCATGAGGCGAGGATGGGTCACACCAGTGGGCGAGGCCTTTGGAATGCCCGACCCCCGGTGAACATCAAGGGCATTAAAAAAAAGGCAGTGTCCCTCTTGAATGGCACAGCCCTCTCCACCTAAGGGTCAGGGAACCCCGAACTGCTAGAGGGCACTAAAAGAAAATGCGACCCATCCTCGGCCTCATGATTATGCCTAAGCATAATGAGGCAATTAACAATCAATGTGCCTTCAGGCACAATGTAGGGGGGGACATCGCGATGAGAGTGCTGCGGGGTGTGGTCATAGCTCGAAATTTCGGCCATGTCAAGAATGGTGCAGCTCCACCCAACCCCCCCCCACCACCTCACTCTTCTTCGCAGTCTCAAGCACACCATCGCCGACCCTTTTGAGGACCGTCAGATCGTGGACCTTGTGGGGGTTGTGCTTGTGGTGGTTGCGGCCACCATAGTTGCCATACAGCGTGCGGCGGGTCCCTGAATGTTGAGGCCTGCCCACAATGGCGGGGTTCTCATTGAAAATGGGTGCCTTCTCTGAGAGACGCACCCTATCAAGATCTTCCAAAAGACTGCCTAGCTGCACAGCACTCAAAAAATCGTGCTCCATCAGGTGTCTCACCACCAACCTCTCCCTGGTGGTGACCACAAGATCATTTGGCTCCCTCTTACAGGCACCCATGGGCTCGGCCGCAACCACTTCCTCCACCTCCCCAATAACGCAAGGTGTTGCCCCAAAAGGAAAAAGAATCACCCCCTGCGCCTAAATAATGTTGGGAGTGGTGACGCAATACCACTCACGCTCCCACTCCCTTGTGGGGCAAAGGAATGTACCCTTCGTGAACGGGGGATAAGTGGCCCTTTGAATAAATGCATGAATTTCACGTGAATTGACCCAAATTTTGAGGTTTTTCGGGGGAAAACGCCATATTTTTGGTTTTTTCTGAGGGATAGAGGGGGTAAAATTCTTCCCCCGGCCTCATTACGCGTCATCCAATAAAGGTCCCACCCCAAAAGCATCCACCATGCCGCAACCGCGCCCAAAACGAGAGGTGCCAAAACCCGGCAAGCCTGTAGCCGATTCACAGGCGTGAATTCACGTGAATTCGTACGAAATTCGCACGAATTTCGTGCGAATTTCACGTCAATTCACGTGATTTTACACAAATGTTACCGGTGTGCACCCCCTGATTTGTCCTAACACCCCTAGTAGGCTCTCCAATGCCCCCCAGCATGCACCCCGGTCACAGGCAACAATGGTCTGGGTTCGTGTGGTGATCTCATGTCCGTTTCTTGCGACACCGGAACCGCCGCTGTAGAGTCTGAAGGTGCTGGATGTCGGTTAGAAGCTGTCTTCTTGTACGGCTTGGGTACGTTTGTACACTTATGGGCCCTTGCCCATGTTGTGCCCTTTTGGTCGCATCCCACCCATGCAACCAAAGGCTATCATCAATGGTGTGGTTGTCCACAACCACTTGCACCCCTAGCCTCCCCCGTAGGTGGCTTAGGCCCCCACTGTTGCGCAACATGCACTTCAGCCTCCGGTGACTTCCCTCCATGGCAAACCAGGAGAACTTTGACAAGACTCTCCACTTCTTTGCAAAATAATATATGTGGTCGATCCAAAGATGCTTCCACAGAAGTTTGCTCCACTGGAGCTCATTGTGGGCGGTGCCCATGGCTATGCCATGGTTCCGGAGTCGTCCCAAGTCAGCCCCGGAGGACCATGCGGAACGCCAAGCGTATACACGCATGCATGCAAAATTCTCCACCACGTTTTGCACACCGACTCCCAACTGTTGTCTCCTAGGCTGCTCTAGGCAAGCATCTATTATCTTCTCCCAACCCTTGTTCCGCAGGAAATGGATGGTAGCAGCACACTCCATCCTCACCTTCCCCTTGCTGTTTGCCTTGTGATTATTTAATGAGGCACGGGTGCAAGTTGGTGCTGCAAGCCGTGCCTCATCTCCAACCAGTTGCAGCATGGTGCGTGCCATAGTGGCCGGTGCCTTACCTGTCAATTGTACAACTAGGTCGCGTGTCCCGATGATGCCACACAACAGGACACGAAGGACCCCATGGAGGCAATAATTCGGCACTCGCCTATCACTCGTAATGGTCCTATATATAGCACCTATGGCAACAACCCCTTCCCAAGTGCCGTCTATCGCACTTGCTGTGCCAAAGGTAGCAAGGCAAAGAGCACGGTTACGCATGCAAACCCAACACACGGTGGCACCAGGGGATTCTGCCTTCCAGTTTTGGCAGCCCGCCATGAGCACCTGTGCTTTCCCATCTGCACACAGAAAAAAAAAAGGGATTGCCTATCGTTCCCTTCCGTATCTTTAAAACTTACGGTTGCGGCCTGGCGCACCTGGTTGTCCAAAATGGGATTTCTTGGGAGGCCGCTTAGAGGGTCTCCCACTTTTCACTGCCCCCCAGTAGCCACCAATTAGATAGTTGGTTGGGGCTGGCGGTGCCACCAAGCGTGCAATGGACGTACGAGGCCTCATGCCTCAATGTACCATCCACCGCGATAGGCAACCACTGCAGCCGTCGGTCCCCAGGCTGCATGATGTCCGAGGGTGGGGGTCGTCAACACTTGTACACGAGGCCGATGCGGTCGGGTAGGTAGCAGGCCGGCCCATGGATGGCCATGTCGTCTCCCGTATAGGCAGTGAACGCCCGGGAATCCGGTAACGCTAGCTGCCGAAGCATGCCGTACACCTGGTCCCATACCACACCGTACGTCATGCTCCCCACTAGGTACCGCGACTCTGTCCTAGAGAGGTGCAACGACCGGATCCGCCAGACGGCCATAATCAACCTCTTCTCCATGCTGGGCTCAGGCTGGACGGCCAATAAAACTATTGTTTCTGGGGTGAGCACTATTTGCCCGGTGTCGGGCAGGTACTTGACGGTGTAGAGTGCTGCAAGCTCCTTGGTAACAACTTGCTGGAGCTCTTGTAGGCGCCTCTGTTGTGTACGATCTGCTAACAAATGGAATGGCTCCTTGGGCCGCGGCACGGTATCAGGTACAAAACGTGTGGAAGGGGGTAGGTTTTTATCGCAGGTTTCTACCATCCCCATGCCCCAGGTGACTAAATTTCGTGGGAATCTAGTGAAATTTGTACGAAATTCTTACGAAATTCATACGAATGTCGTGCAAATTGCACGTGAATGAATGTGTGTCAATATTGAGGCATGGTGAAATTCGTACGAATTTGGTACCAATTTCAGGTGAATCTAAGAGAAATGTTTCGAAGAAAACATTTGACTCATCCTTTTGCCCTTGTTGGCCGTCACAAAGCAAGCATGCACTACATGCAGCTCAGGGGTTACCAGAAACACCCATTGCAATGGTCATCATTCCGGCTGACACACAGTCAGCAGTGTAACAGATCAATGGGCACATGATACCCGAACTAAAATACAAACAGTGCTGAAGAAAATTTCGCAAAGTGAGGGGGGAGTACCCCACATGTCGGTCAAACTGCCCATGCTTGGGGGGGGGGGGGGCAGTATATTTGTACATATATTCATATATAAAAATGAAAAAAAAACATCCGTGTACGATAGAAGGGACAGGTGGTGCCGAAGTTAAAGGGTGGGCTACCCCCCCCGCTTGAGCAGACCTCCGGCTATCGCAGCCCTGGGAGCTCTGCTCCGCCACTGCCTCATCGAAGGAGGGGTCCATGGCCCCTAACATGAGGCGGTGGGGGGGGGGGTACTGCTGGCGCACATCCTCGAGTGCGGCACTCAGCTTGGGGGCGTTGGGGGCCACGGTGTCCACCTCGCCCTGCTAGCCAGTGGCCATCATGGCCATCTGCAGGCCGGTGGACACGGCCGACATCTGACCGGCGCATGACTCGGCCTGGGCATGCCAGGCCTGCGCGCCGGCCAGAAGGTACCGGACACCGGCGGCATTGCCCCCCCCCCCCCCCGCCCTCTCACCCGGGGGGGCCTCGGCACCCTCAGCCGCCTCCCCTATTTGTGCCGGTAGCTTTGCGGGTGCCCCCGCGGCCTTGCGCGTCGTCCCCAGGTCGCGCTCCAGGGTTTTCACCCTGGTGACCAGGCGGTCCTGCTCCTTGGTAACGTCCGCCGACCGCGACTCGGCGGCCTGCCTATCCTCATTGACCCTGGACAGGTGGGCCTCGAGGTCGCGGTTGACGGCCTCCGCGCTGATCGCGCGCGCCTCCCTCGCCCCCGCCCGCTGCAGCAACAGCCGCTGCTCCACCCACTCGTGTACCGCCCCCCTCTGCCCCCGCCCTGGGGCCCGCTCCGCCGGGGTGGCCGTACGCGGGGCTTTCGGGGGGAGGGGGCTTCGTGTCCCCTTCGGGGGGGGGGGGGGCTTTCCGCTTCCGGACTGAGGGGGCCTCAATTGGTCTGGTGTGGACCCGCCACTCAGCTCCAGCCGCGCCTGCCTCACGACCTTCATCGCCAACTCACTTCCTTGATTGTTCGTGTCACGCGGACAGTGCATTGCAGTTCGTCCCTTCCCTCCTCCCTGGATGGGGTAAGAGTCGGGCTACTTCTACTGGGTTCAGGGCATTGTGGCCTTCGGACTGAGTTCGGGGCGTAGCGTATGATGTGTCCCACTTTGGCGCCTGCCGTTGCACTGGCATGATTGCTTGCGCTGGCCCCTCTCGGCAACATACCCGTGGTTCGGGTTTACCTGGTCATGGGGGGTGGGGCGGTCAGAGGTCACCCTTGTGGGCCACTGCCACCGGCTCTGGGCTATTTAGGTCCTTAGGATTTAGAAACCCCAATGGGTACTGGCTTTTTCGGAGGTCAAAATACAGCCATACAAGGGGGAGGTTGGGCGGAGCCGGGGCGCCTGTATGTGTGGATGGTGTGTGCACTTGTGTGGTTAATCCCTGTGTCGGGTTCTGGTGCCTCTCAGAAGGCAGCCGCTCAAGGGACAGCGCAGCCGGCGCTTGCCGTGAAGGAGGTGGTTTGATTCCCGGGATCGGTGGTCTCCCAGCGATCCCTTTGAATACCTGACGGGGCCTCCCGTCGACCTGTTCGAGTACAGGTGGCGCGGACTGCTGCAGGTGTGTGTGGTTCCTGTGTGTCCCTTTTTCTGGGGTCGCGGGCAAAACGGACGAGACCTCCACCCTATCCACCGGTACCAATGGTGGCGCGGGCTGCTGAAGGGGGGGATGGTTCCCGTGAGGACCACTAGAGAGCTCTACGTGCGGGCATCCCAAGACCACGAGCTCACGGGATCGTACCCCCGCACTGGACGACTGAAGACTACCGCTCTCACTGTTGGGCCGTGCGTGTCTCTTGCCCTGTATGGGGTTTCTGTCGGCTATGGGGTCTGATCCTAAGTGGCCGAGGAGCCGTGTGCCTTATGGCGTGCCAAACAAAGGGCGGCTGGGGTCCGGTGTCCCACACCGTGAGCCCTCTGTGCTGCACGTGATCGTGGAGGCCGTCGCCGGTGATCTGGGCGCCAACCAAACTTCATCACGACTGTGTGGGGAAGGGGGGGGGGGGGCAAAAGACGGGAAGAGTTCCTGCCTGACGTCACGCATGGGTGTCGCCCGTGGTGAGCGGGAGCTCGCCCGCGCGCGCCGTCCTGAGGACGGGTCAGTGCAGTCCGGTGAGTGGCATGGCCTCTTGGAGGCTGGGGTGCAGTCCTCGACTGCGCCAGTGGCGTGACTCCCTGTCTGCGGGGGGTCCGGGGGGGGGGGTGCCACCAGGGGGCGGGTTGGCCACCCGCTCCTCTGGAGAAAACATGGGTGGCTCATCCAGGTTTGACTCGTCTTCCTGTTCCTGTGCCTGATCCTCCTGTTTTGGGCGCCGGGCTAGGTGACATATCCCCGGAGAAGGGGGGATTTGCGGCGGCCCATGTCAGCCAGTGTGTTGACGTGTGTGTTTCCTACAATACCAACGTGTGAGGGGACCTGCACCCAGCGTACCGCTGCCCCTGCTTGTTCAAATTCCCTGAGGAGTTGCTCCCACAGGTCCACGTGGCCCAATAGCCCTCGCGAGCCTTGCCAGTCATGGCGCCGCCATTTGCTGGCTTTGCCCGTGGCCCCCACGACCACCAATTTTGAATCAGAGCAGATCAGTGTGCGTGTATGCGGTGTCCTATGGTGAATGGCATGTATAGCCGCGAGGAGCTCTCCCCTATTATTTGTTTGTTTCTGGGTGATGGGGATGCACTGTGCCTTGTCCCGGTGATCCCCAAAATATACCCCAAACCCTCCCACCGTTCCCGCTTCCGGATGGACCTCCGACGAGCCGTCGGGGTAGATGGCTTCCCATCCCTCTGCCACATACTCATCAATGACGTTCTGATGTGCCTCCGCCATCGCCGGGCCATACATGTCCTTTTTGCGCTTTCTGGGCCGCGGGTTGCGGAGCCCGGGGGGGGATGGGTGAGGCTGGTTCAGCCCGGGGTGCTGCACGTTTCCTATTTCCTTGAGCGACGTGATCGCTTGGTGCATGTCCCGCACCTCAGGCGTGGGGAGCGTGGTGGCTGGGTGCGCGTACCATCGCACAAGAATGCACAGCCACTGTGTGAGGAATATCTCCCATGTCGGGGGGGTGTCACGAAATTTGACAGCATTGCGCGGGTTCGAGGGGGTGGGGGGGGTCGTCGCCTCCCCATCAACGTCAATGACGCCAACCACCCCCCCCCCCCGCCTTCCGCTGCCTCCCCACATGGACGCGCATGGCAAGCCATGCCACGTCCACCCACTTCGGCCTCCGGTTGTCCCACCCCGTGACCACATTCAACCCAAAGACCCCAGCTGTGGTCACCGTCCCCTCCTCCCCAATCCACGCCACCCTCGTCTGCACCCGCCAGCGCGCTCAGTAGCCTGTAGGCAAACATGCCCACCATGTCCTGCGCCTTGGGCAAGATGGAACCCCCCATGACCACAATGGGGCAGGGGAAGGAGATGCGGAGGGTGCCCTGCACCCCCCGGGACTCCAAGACCATGTCCCACACGGCAGAGAGATGCCGCTGCCGCCCGCCAGGCCCGGGCGGCACCTTCTGCGTCCAGGCCGGATCCGGCTGCCTGGAGGCGAGGGTGACCCGGTCCAAGGGGGGGCTGAGGTGGGCGGTGCCCAAGTCCTCACGGGACGGCATGGGGATGACCACCTCCCGCGCGGCATGCCCCGCGCGAGAGCTATTCTCGCTTTGGGAACCCTGCAGAGCGTCAAGAGCGCCGCGAGCCCTCACTGCGCTCACTGCCGGCCTCGCTCGGGGTCCGTCCACCACTGGTGCCTCCGGGCGGCTCGCCCTGCTGCTCCGGGCCCTGCACAAGGGGCCCGGGCTTGAATCAGCGCCGGGTGTGGTGCCGAATGTCCGGCGACCACGCGTAGAACGGGACCTACACACAAGGAGAAGTGTGCAAGGCACCAATGGAGAATGGGGGAGCAAAGATGGAACAATGCAACAATAAAACGAACAGTTTGCAAAGGACACAGCACAACAGACAAACAGAGTTCTACCGCTGTTGGTTGACGAAAACATACACTACAGGATACTAAAGTTTTTGTACGGTGCAAAGAACCAACGATGGAACATGCGTGCCTACCTGCGATATGCACTTGTAGTTTACGGTGTTTGGCATGCCTACAAGTTTGTTGTTACACAAACTTTTTCGGGTGTTCTGGCCTATTCTAACTTACCTACGGAAAGGTCTGCTACGCCCTGGTTCAACCATACTATCATACCCAAAATTGATAGTTATGGAAAAAACTAGTGCTGCGCTGATGCTTGCCACACCCAGGATACTACGACCGTATCGTCGCAAGGCACAGGCTGCAACTGCAATCAGTGGCCGTGACACGGCGCATGCCAACAGGGCAGCAGTGGCAAACGCAGTGTTCCATTTGTTTTCGGAATGGTGCCCACTGTTGTTGTACTTGGGTCGCCTGGTACGGGAGTGCAACTGGGCGGGGGAAAACAACGGTACAGGGTCACGGGCTCAGGAGGTGTTGCAGTTGAGTTTGTGTCTGTTGCGGAGGCTGCGTCGAGGACCGTGTGACACCGTACTGAAGTACGAACGCACCATCATGTGCACATTGCTGTACAACAGCAAGTGGCACCAGGACCTGCCCGGTCAGGCACACTCAGAGGAGTTTGGAGAAGGGATGTTGAGCAAGCTGGCGCGGGACAAGGCGAAAAACACCGGTTCTGTTACTGTTGAGGAGGTGGAAAACCATTACCTGTTGCTAAAAGTTGGTACTGGTGGCAAACACGTGGGTGTGCAAAACGTTCCCCAGAACGTGGTGAACAGGATGCGACAACGACTGACAACAACATTTTTGGCGACAGACCAGATTCGCATGGCCTACGTGGAATGGGAGTCTGACCGCGTCAGCACCGTTGCAACTTCGTGGCCGCGGAGGTTACCGAGATTTCCACCCTCACCAACACAACCCCTTGGTTACGACCACTACCGGCTACTTGGTCACAGCGTACTGGATGCCCTCATTGATCAAAAAACAAATCCCACCAACCAACTGAAACGGAAATTGGATGCTGTTGTGGGGTGGAGAACAAATATGGATGCCAACACACCGGAAGGAGCAACACGCAACGCGCGGCAACGCGTGCGGTAACTGACGCCCGCAGTGCGCGAGGCCTCGCGCACTAAGGGATACGAGAAACAGGTCTGTAATGCGATGTCAGTGCGCGAGCCCTCGCGCACTGAGTAGGTCGCTAAGTCCGTTGGAATTGGTCGCAGCAAAGACGGTTGTGCAACAGATTTGCAAAAACGACCTGCAAAATGGATTTTCCATTGATTTCGGAGTTCAAATGACCGTGTTTCGTGTCATACCCTTAGCCCACGCAAACTGCACCCTGTTTTGCGCGCCGAACGCGCAGAAAAGGACCGTTTCGTAACAGGGCAAAAAAACTATTTTTTTGGCTGTTTGATGAACGTGATTTTGGGCGTAGTGAAATAAATTGCTTTTTTAGCATTGGGCAACTCCGTGTTCCTCAATGGGACATTTTTGTATATTTTACGGCCTTCTGAGTGCGCGAGGCCTGGGGCACTCAAGATATTCAAAGTAGAGGTTGTTAAGAAACATAAAAACCATAAGGACTGGCGTTTGCGGAAATACACAGCTCCCACACGTTATTAAAACGAAGGTTGTGTTGACGCAGGAGCAACGAAAGTGTATGCAGTCAGACTTTCCATGTTAGGTGAAACACATATACTCCAAGGTAAAAATAAAAGACAAATTTCGGCATCCGGAGTGCGCGAGCCCTCGCGCACTCAGGTCACGTCATGTATTGATTTTCGGAATGGATATGACGCGTACAATTGCAGGTACAGTACCAGATGGACAAACACATTTGATTTTTCCGGTGTATGTGTGTGTAGACACAGTGTTGGTTAGATATTCCTTTGTCTACAGAAGCGCCATTTTTGGGCCTCCGCTCCCGCCTCCGCTCCGTACGTTATCCCCGTAAGCTAGGAGAACGCGCACAACGACAATAACACTCCGTAAGGCTCCGGAACGCGGATAACGCGGAGAACGCGGAAAACGCTTCCAGAAGCACAACTAGAAGCAGAAAACCGGAACGCGGATAACGCGGATGACGCGGAAAACGCTTCTAGAAGCACGACCAGAAGCGGAAAACGGGAACGCGGATGACGCGGATAAAGCGGAAAACGAGGAGACCGCTTCCAGAAGCACCACCGGAAGCACAGAAGCGGAACGTAGAAAACGCGGCCAACAAACGACCCCTATACGACGCTAAGAACGGTGGAAGCAAAGCGGGTGGCAACATGCAAAGTGCTTTTCTCCTTGAAAGTGGTTGAACCGCATAAAAACTCATGCGCGAGTGTGTCGGGCTACCTCAAAAACTCCCAAAAGCGTTGTAAAAACAAGGGTGTTTCTCCCGACCCCTAGAAGCGCCCATTTCGTCATCTACGTCGTAGACAAAGGAATATAACACGGCATAGGACATTGTCCCACGGAAACAATCAGTGTGCGAGGCCTCGCGCACTCAAACCACACAAGAAAATGAAAAAGCAGGCAAGTCAGGCTACGCCGGTATTTACATTCCCTTTCACGGCTACCACTTGTGACAGTCGATTATACATCGGTAACCTTCGTTATATTTATCCGGGGATCAGGGGAATGATTTGCTTTTTTCCAACAGCCACTCAATGGCAGACGTGTCCAGTTTTAATAGCGCCCGTAGCCTTCGCTGCCCGAAAGATAGGGTGTTTTTTTCCAACTGGGTTTAAAGACGGAAACAGAACAGGAAATTGTGGTTGGGAAAACGGTTTTCGGTTACTGGGAACGGAGCGCACGCAAACACCAAATACAAATTGCGGCGGCAGCATGCGCACCAGAAATGACGACAGGCAAAGGCCAGATCTTTTCAAAGACACTTTTTTTTAAAGAACGCTGTGCGAAACGATATTTAAAATATGTGCGCAAATTCAATTTAAGAGAGAAAGACGCAAAATGCCACTTCGAGCCAAAAAATCCGTAACGCATCGAATGATTGCAGAAGTAAGCAAAGGAGCAGCAGCACTAAGAGATGCATGCGCGGCAGAACCAGCATACCAAACAGCAGACGGCTTGTGGAAAGGACTGAAACGGAACGACCTGGCGGCGCAACTGGTGTTAACATTTGCAAAGCGGCTCAGGTTCAACAAAAGAACGCCCCACAGTTTACCGGCAGCAAAAAGGCAAGAGGACAAGCGCTGGGTGCGCATTTTGCGACAAGAAGGTTGGAAGCTGTACCTGTTGATGCGTCAACGAGCAGTACCAAACAGGAAAAAAACGGGTAACACAACAAGGTACCTAACGCAAACAGAAAGACGAACAAAAGTACGACTTGGGCAAGCAGACGCCGCCGCAGATACAGTGGACGAACAGGCAGCAGCAGCACTGAAAGGAACGTGGTCACTGGTGCTTGCATCGTGTTGCGTGCTGTGGATGGACAACTGGTACCGGGCACAATACACGACACACCCGGACGAAAGTGACCGGTCGCAAAGCTGTACTGCAATGGCAGTACTTCAACTGAAACAGAGGCCCACGTACTGCGCAGGACATCCAGCCATTGAGGACCTGGCAGCACGGATAACGACAGTCGCAAGGGCTCTGCAACAGCGTGAAAGGAGAATCCCCGAGACTCTGCGTGAAATGGGGTATGCGGATGGTTGCGTACCAGACACCGGAAACGTGAGAGCACCGTTGGATGTGAGGAGGGATACAAGGACTGTGCAGGCACCGGTGTGGCGCCCGTTTGCCCTGTCAAAAGAAAAGGTAACCGGTGGTGTTGGTCTGTTAAACTTGTTGCAGTTTGCAAAGGAGACAGCTCAACAGACAAACAGACTTCTACCGCTGTTGGTTGGCTGAGGTGGGCGGTGCCCAAGTCCTCACGGTGGCATGGAGACGACCACCTCCCGCGCGGCATGCCCCGCGCGGGAGCTATTCTCGCTTTGGGAACCCTGCAGAGCGTCAAGAGCGCCGCGAGCCCTCACTGCGCTCACTGCCGGCCTCGCTCGGGGTCCGTCCACCACTGGTGCCTCCGGGCGGCTCGCCCTGCTGCTCCGGGCCCTGCACACGGGGCCCGGGCTTGAATCAGCGCCGGGTGTGGTGCCGAATGTCCGGCGACCACGCGTAGAACGGGACCTACACACAAGGAGAAGTGTGCAAGGCACCAATGGAGAATGGGGGAGCAAAGATGGAACAATGCAACAATAAAACGAACAGTTTGCAAAGGACACAGCACAACAGACAAACAGGGTTCTACCGCTGTTGGTTGACGAAAACATACACTACAGGATACTAAAGTTTTTGTACGGTGCAAAGAACCAACGATGGAACATGCGTGCCTACCTGCGATATGTACCTGTTGTTTACCATGTTTGGCATGCGTAAAAGTATGTTGTTACACAAACTTTTCGGGTGTTCTGGCCTATTCTAACCTACCTACGGAAAGGTCTGCTACGCCCTGGTTCAACCATACTATCATACCCAAAATTGAAAGTTATGGAAAAAACCATTGCGGCGCTGCTGCTTGCCACACCCAGAATACTACGACCGTATCGTCGCAAGGCAGAGGCTGCAACTGCAATCAGTGGTCGTGACACGGCACATGCCAACAGGGCAGCAGTGGCAAACCCAGTGTTCCATTTGTTGTCGGAATGGTGCCCACTGTTGTTGTACTTGGGTCGCCTGGTACGGGAGTGCAACTGGGCGGGGGAAAACAACGGTACAGGGTCACGGGCTCAGGAGGTGTTGCAGTTGAGTTTGTGTCTGTTGCGGAGGCTGCGTCGAGGACCGTGTGACACCGTACTGAAGTACGAACGCACCATCATGTGCACATTGCTGTACAACAGCAAGTGGCACCAGGACCTGCCCGGTCAGGCACACTCACAGGAGTTTGGAGAAGGGATGTTGAGCAAGCTGGTGCGGGTTTTGCTACTGTTGAGGAGGTGGAAAACCATTACTTGTTGCTAAAAGTTGGTCCTGGTGGCAAACGCGTGGGTGTGCAAAACGTTCCCCAGAACGTGGTAAACAGGATGTGACAACGACTGACAACAACATTTTTGGCAACAGACCGGATTCGCATGGCCTACGTCGAATGGGAGTCCGACCGAGTCAGCACCGTTGCAACTTCGTGGCCGCGGAGTTTACCGAGATTTCTACCCTCACCAACACAACCCCTTGGTTACGACCACTACCGGCTACTTGGTCACAGCGTACTGCATGCCCCCATTGACCAAAACACAAATCCCACCAACCAACTGAAACTGCCCCGGGGGTAACGCGGGGACACATAGTGCAAAAAACCAACTGAAACGGAAACTGGATGCTGTTGTGGGGCGGAGAACAGATATGGATGCCGACAGACAGGAAGCTGCAACACGCAACGTGCGGCAACACATGCGGTAACTGACACCCGCGGTGCGCGAGGCCTCGCGCACTAAACGATACGAAAAACAGGTCTGTAATGCGATGTGAGTGCGCGAGGCCTCGCGCACTGAGTAGGTCGCTAAGTCCGGTGGAATTGGTCACAGCAAAGACGGTTGTGCAACAGATTTGCGAAAACAACCTGCAACATACGGTTTTGACTGATTTCGGAGTCGAAATGACCGTGTTTCATGTCATGCCATTTGCCCTTTTCAGGTGTTTTTTGGCATCATGAGTCAACCAGGGTCGCCACAACGTCCAGCACCTGTCGCAGAGGCCATGAAGTCATCACCAGGGACGGACCAAGGGGACACGCCGAAGAAAGAACGCAAGAAGAAAAGTGACAAGAAGCCGATACCGGTAATGAAGTTCACAGTCGACGTTCAACAGTGGCTGAGGAAGGAGAATGATAAAGCAGTGAAGGTAAAGATTACTGATTTGAAGATTGACAAGACCAAGGAGCGCGGGGACAGATCCGACATATCGACCGCGACGGCGTTGCCAAGAAACGGGCGGGATACCAAGCACTTCCACCCCCTGGACCGTTGCGCATAACGGCATGGGAGGATAATGGTATGACTCGCTTCGCATTCGATCAACGACATTTCTTCTCGTTGCTGTGGTACATGATTTGCGTTGCACATGACTCGCTTTACGTTCTGAATGGTCAACATGGGACAGAAACATGCAGGGCGATTCACGACATGCGGCTCCCAGAAGGCAAAGAATTGGAGGACTGGCGGGAGTTTTGCTACGTTGACATTCTCAAGTACGAAACGCCTTGGAGGATCCGGGCCAAGGTTGCAGGATTGCAACAAGCTGGCAGCCAGTCTGTGACGTGGATTCCGCTGTCTGAGGCGCTGGACAACATGTTGTTGTACATTGAGGACCAGAAGCGGGACAAAGAACCACAGGATTTCGAACGGTTCAAGACTGCTGTTGTCCAGGCTGCCGTTAACTCTGCGTTTCTTGCACTCGAGTCGTTGGAGGAACCAGGACACACAGTATGTGTTCGTGTGTCACACGGTTACAGTGCGCGAGGCCTCGCGCACTCGAATGGAATCCATGACACTGTTTTCCCTCGTAGGACTCGACATTCAAGAACTGGAAGGACATCTTCTCCCTGGCGTATTACTGCGGCCGTGAGGCGGTTACTGGCATGAAGAACCTCGAGAGCAAGAGCAAGAAAGAGGACCTCACAACGAACGCCTTCAAGAAGCTGGAGGGACTGCATCTACCAAGTTAATTGCAGAAAGTCCGTGCGCATATGTACCTGAAGGGCTCGACCTTACGCACCACCCAGAACTACATTGACGCGTTGATTACGGAACAATGGGTTACTTTCCATCTTGACCATCCGGACACTAAGGATTATGTCAACCAAACCGCATGTATGTGTCAGTTTCGCAGCTTCATTCGCGAGGGCTCGCGCACTCAACCACCTTTTTCGCATCTGCACAGCTGCCGATGCGAAGGTCCGAGTAGAAGTCGCAGCTCTGGGCACGGCGCAACTGAAGATTGGCCTGAGAAATTGGGGGTATTAGGAAGACGCAAAAAGTTCGAGGTACCGGTCGCCGTGGCCAAAGTGGAAGACGTTGACCGGTGCACCTGTGTGGCGGACAGGGAGAAGGGAGAACCTCCATCACCGAAGACGCTGGCCGTGCGGAAACAATTGCAAAGGAAGGCTGAGGCACCATCATCGGCACCGCAACTGACACAGTTGAGTACTGGCGAAGTGATCAATGTTTCCAAGCAGGACGAACAAGTTAGCAAATTCACTTTGACTGCATGCCGTATTGAGGACATCGAAGAGACACCACCAGCCCGTTTCCGGGATTTGCAATACCCATTGTGGGTCATCAACGCTGACCTTTTCGTGGAATATGACTCTACAAGATTTGTTCCGAAGTGGCTGTTCGATGTGATGATGCTGGGGAAGGACGTCATTTTCTATGGCGAGGCTCATGTTGTGCACCGTATTGGCCGTGACATGCAGAGGTTGTGGCGTATGGCGAAGGACACGGATCCAACCACAGCGCCTTTCTACCATGCCCGGTTGCCGGTATACTCTTGGTTATCGGGTCCCGTGACCAGCAACATGTATTAGTTTGACGAGCACTGTATCTGGATCGGAACAACGAGTCGCTGGGATAAGCAGGTATATCTGCTTCTTTCGTCGGTTTCGATGCCGTTGTGTGCGCGAGGCCTCGTGCACTGCTGCCTCCGTTATTCGTCTTCATTCATCGCATTTGCAGTTGCCGAATTATGTGACGTATTCCGCTGGACATTGCGAAGAGATGCAGAGCAAGAACCTCGGTGGTTTCATGCCTCTGATTCACGTGCTGTGGTACCTCGACAAATACCTTTTGGACTCTGGGCATGCTGATGCAGTGGTTGTTGTGGATGACACGCCTGCCATGGCCGCAAAGATTGCAATGTCCGACCAGTCGGGGAGGACTAAAGACTAAGGTGGCGTTTATGGCTGTGTCAACGATCAAGCAAAAAGACCTTGCGAATGCCGTTGGAGGTGCTCTGCAGCATGCCATCATCATGCGGTACATGTTGGAAACCGATCAGATGGAGCAGGGAGCAACAGCTGCAACTTGGGATACTCAATAAGAGTGGCTTCTGCGTGGCATTCCACTGTGGGTTCTGGACAGCAGCCGAGGGTTTGAAGGGCACCAGAAGGTGCATGCTGCAGAAGCCGTCCAAGAACACATCGTGACTGAGGCCCCCGCTGACGACACTGAGCCTGTTGCGCCTGCACCTACCTTGCCAAGCCAAGCCAAGATGAAGAAGACTGCCAAAGTTGTACCAACTCAGGGTACTGCAGCCGGAAAAGGAACCCCTTCGAGTAGCAAGAAGCCGGCGAAAGGAAAAGAGAAGGAATCGGACACTCCTGGAGAATCAGACGACGACGATGCCGACGAGGAGACAGAAGAAGAGGATCCGGAGCAAGTACTGGAGACCCAGGTGAAGCGCAAGCGGGCACCCGCCGCTCACTTCGATGCAAGTCCCGATGATTCGGGTAAGGACCAGCCGAAGAAAAAAGCAAAGATTGCTGCGACTGCTAGTGCAGAGTTCAAGCCGCCCTCGCGTTCTGGTGCCCAGCCGTCTCGTGGTACCGTTGCCTCCCCAAGTGGGACAAGTACGGTGGCAAGAAACCTGGGTTCCAGGTTGTCTAAGGTTGCAGGACCGAAGAAGAAGTAAGTCACCATTAACCCATGTGTTTTGTCTCGTTTTGCAGTCATGTGTGCGCGAGGCCTCGCGCACTCGCCTTCGACGCGAATGCAATTATATACCCTTAAGGGCTTGTACATTTTTGCCGAGCTTTTCTTTCAGTGTTTGTACGTTGTGCACTTCGTGTCCTGTTTTTGTTGTCTTCCGTACACAATTGTTTCCACGACCTTGAGTGCGCGAGGCCTTGCGCACTCAGGGACATAAAAAGCAATTTATTTGCAGGACAAACTTAGGTGCAACTGGAGACCCGCAGAATGTCATTTTAGAAAATGAGCACCTGAGAAGGCACGCACTAGTTGGTTTTTGAAATACAAAAACCACAGATTGGTAAAACACACCCTTCAAATCAGACAAAATAATAGTTTATTTTAGTAAACAAAAACTGGAAAAAAGCAGCAAATGTCACACGCAAGTGGGCACAAGAAACAGGACTCCTCAGTAACCGGTCATAGGCTGTCGAAGACAATAGTACAAGGCACAGGTTCACGGGGTTCCTTTAGGCACCTCCCCTTCATGGGGTGCCGCCCTGTATTTGCCTACATCCCCGGCACGCCCATACACACTCACTCACACTCCGAGTGAACGTGCACATGCACCGTACATGCATAGTGTACATTGGTCTCGGTACACAGCCTTTCATCCTGCACAACACCACTTGACAAAAAATCAAACAACCAGGGGCACAAGGCTATCATGTATGGTCGCTCCACGACTCCGTGAGTGGCCACACGTTAGCTGTACCCAAGTCAAACAATTAGCTAAAACCAGCTATGCATGATCGTCACAAGCATGTGTCTTATACCTCAAAGTATATGCTGTTCACACAAAAGACAAGGCAAAAACAATGCCCACCCCCATACGCTTGTTGGCTGGTGCCTCCGGAAAGAAACATACCTACAGAGGCACCCGTATCACACACGAGAGCCAACAGCCCCAGTTCTGCCTTGTTTTATCCATGCATGTAGCTGTGACAGTGGAAAAATTCTGCACAGCCTGAACTTCTCCCAGCACCGGCGAAAAGCCGGCTTCCACCAGGCCAAAGGGTACCCCCTGGCCATTAATCCCCACACCAGGGAACACAGGTTGAGCAAGACGTCGGTCCTGGACCAGGCATACCACAGGGATTTACAGAAAATCGCTGGTAGCAAGGAGCGCCAGACTGTCCGTGCATTCGGCGAGAACTTGTCTACCCACCTGATACACTCACCTGACCAAATGTCGGCGAGGCTCAGGACTGCCCCTTTGCGCATCAGGCTCAGTGTGTCAGAGCCAAACAGTTCAGGGGGCGCGGGACAGCGAATAGAGCACTCCCCCCCGGTCGGTACGTCCCCATGTGGCTCCCACTTGAGCGGGATACCATATATGGTGCGGAGGAGGGATGCTACAGCAAAATGTATATGTGACAGCACATGGTCTGGCAAATTAGCAAAAACAATGTACAGATTGTCTCGATACCGACTCAGGAGTACAAACGGCAGGGGGGCAGTCTCTGAGTCGCCACTACTGAGAACAGGGGGGCAGAGAACCTCTCCCACCACCCCTTGTAGCGGATCAAAACACTTGAGAAACTCACCCACTTTTTCCCGATTCCTGGATGGTGTATGTTTGACAATAGTATGCAGGCGTCCTTTAGCAGAGCCGTCCCAGGGATTGGTCGCCACCAGGAAGACGTCAGTGCCCAGGACAGACACTGTACCCAGAAGACGGTCCACTGGCTCCCACCATCCCCTGAAACCCCTCTCATGCAATACCTGCTCGAGAACAAGGTGGGGGGATGCGTGTGTCATGAGCGCACCATGCTGCGTCATTGTGGCAGCCGCCTGGGGGGCCATGGTGAAGTCAGTGGCTCCCATCAATGTGGCTGAGACAGGCAGCAGGGGTTGCGGGGGCTGCAGCTCAGCCCAATCCTTAGGGGGTTTCGCGAGCACTGCATCCCACTCAGAGGTTAGTGCGCTGCGAGACTCCTCGGAGGTCAAACGGGCTTCCTTCCACATGGCCCACAACTCGGCCGCTTGAGCCGAGATATGGGATGCAGCGTTCTAGGGCGTGGTGCGGAACCCCTAGTTAGAACGCAATTTCTGGAACACCCACCTAGCCTCAATTTTGGGGCAAACCACCTAAAAAAATGGATTCAGCACCCTCAAAAACCCCCCATCCCCTTTCTTTCCCCACATAACCCTCATTGTAGGGGTGGTTTTTGGGGGGGGGGTCAAAGAGTTAGAGCACAGTTGGAACAGAGTTAGAACATAGTTAGAGCACCTTGCTCTAACTAGTTATCGCGCTAGTTATCGCGCGATAACTCAGTTATCGCGCAGTTATCGCGGGTAGTTATCGCGCACCCCTCCTCCATCCCTCCCTAGGACAAACAACACAAAACACTTGGCACAAAGCATGTATGGTCGTGTTTCATACAAAGTCATCAATGTCTGAGGCCTTGGCTGCCTGCAGTCCCAAAAGCCCTCGCTCCAGGGCGTTCATGGACATGCAATGGTGCATGTGGCGGAGGGACATACTTGGCCTCACCAAGGAGCAACCCCTAAAACAATTTTTGAGCCTCCTCTTGTAAGGCCCATGCCGATACTCCGTTGGGATGGAGGAAAACTGAAAAATGTTCCTCCATTTCGGGGGGTACCAAGGGGGAGGGCCTGAAGGGTGGTCTCAGTGCGCTTTGCAATGCCGTTTAGAATGCGGCATGCTGCATGTTGGTAGTCCCCCGGCCGCCTGTCAGGGTCACACTTCTCAAGAATGCCCCCCATCTTGAGGTGGACTCCACCCCCATTTGCTCAACAATACCATTGGGGTCTTTGCACAACCAAAAATTAGACCCAGCCCCCCCCTTTGCTTGCATCCCCTTCCCATCCCCCGTCAAAATGACAGTGCAAGTCAAAAATTGGTTTGCAAAGAGGACAACGTCCTCCTCCACATCCCTCACCTCTTGGTTGAGGTAGGCGGAGATGTCCAGGCTGCTCAAAAAAGCCTGTTCATCCCCGCCATCCATGCAAAACCATGAGGCCCATAGCTTCACCTTTGAAGCATACTTTGCCCCCTTGGACCCCCATACATTGACCCATGCATCTGCACGGGTAGAGGATGCCTTCCACAAGGAAGTCGCATCAACTGAAATGACAACAATGGCAACGCCACTAGGGGGGGGTTTCCCAATAACTCGGGCCATGAATATTGCATTTTGCACCATTGACTGCAAAGGCACATGGGCGGCTGCCCTATTGCGGCCTGTGGTAGACTTTACAATGGTTGCTTGGGGAAAGTAGGGCATGACCCGTTGCCGAACGGTCCTTAGGTCCCGTTGTGTGCAACGGCGGGGCATTCGCAAAAGGGCCTGCTGGGAAAGATGCATGCTGCATGCCATGGGTAGCCTGCTCAGGGCCTCATGCTCCTGAGCTGTGAATGCAAGATGGCCACCAACCAAGTGGGCGAGACAGGGCAGTGCACGCCCCATCACTGAAACAAACGTCTCCTTTGGTGTTGGTGGCAAACACAATGTTCGGATGACCCAATAGAACTCGCAACAGCTGCTGAACAGCCTTCAACCGCCGCCGCCGGGCCTTGGGGCACTGCAAATCATTGTACCGCCGGAGGTTAGCTGTGTTCAGAGCCCTGAGGGCCTCGTTAACAGCATTATCCATGAAGAATATAAGAGGGCATGGGCAAGAAATGAGGTAGGGTTTTGAAGCAAGGGCCCAAAAAACACACGCGATAACCCACGCGATAACCTCCCCGATAACTAGGTTATCGCGCGATAACCCCCGCGATAACCCCCCGCGATAACTAGTTAGAACGCGATAACCCCCCCCGATAACTAGTTAGGGCACCCAGTTAGAGCGTGATAACTACCGCGATAACTAGTTAGAGCAGAGGTTAGTGCACTATGCACATGCGCACTAACTGGTGCTCTAACCCCGTTCTAACCCCGTTCTAACTAGTTAGAGCACACAAAGACCCCGTTCTAACCCCGTTCTAACCCTGTTCTAACTAGTTAGAGCACACAAAGACCCCGTTCTAACCTCGTTCTAACTAGTTAGAGCACACAAAGACCCCGTTCTAACCCCGTTCTAACGTCGTTCTAAGTAGTTAGAGCACACAAAGACCCCGTTCTAACCCCGTTCTAACTAGTTCGAGCACACAAAGACCCCGTTCTAACCCCGTTCTAACTAGTTAGAGCACACAAAGACCCCGTTCTAACCCCGTTCTAACGTCGTTCTAACAAGTTAGAGCACACAAAGACCCCGTTCTAACCCCGTTCTAACTAGTTCGAGCACACAAAGACCCCGTTCTAACCCCGTTCTAACTAGTTAGAGCACACAAAGACCCCGTTCTAACCCCGTTCTGACTAGTTAGAGCACACAAAGACCCCGTTCTAACCCCGTTCTGACTAGTTAGAGCACACAAAGATCAAATCGCAAAAAGTGCAAAACGGGCAATATCGAGCAGACGAAACATGGGGCTTGGGGGGTGGCCTTGCATGCCCAACCCTCCACCGCCCTACCCTTGCACACACGGGTGTGCCGCTTTTTTTCCCTCCGGGAGGGATTCAGCAGACCACCACTCTCCACCCAAAAATCACCCCCGGTGAAAGACCCCACACACACAATAAGCGCCATGGGCACCCCATCACGCAAATGGGCGTGAAGGCTCATGGTGTCCGTCCCTTGGAGGCGAACAACTTGGATGCTACACCATGTGGAGGTGAGGGTGCGCACCTGCGCCTCAGCAAACCCCCGGCACTGCTGGAGGTCATCCCCCCTCCTCCGCTGCGCCTCCACCTCCACCCTGAGCTGGGCCGCCTCCACCTCCGCTTTCCGCCTCCCCTTCTCGGCCTCCCTCAGGGCCCCCCTCATCGCCTCCACCTCCTCCCCCCTCTTGTTGGCAAGGTTGAGGGCCTGGTCCAGGGCACGCTGGGAGTTGCCCTGGACCTTTTCGGCGTTCGCCAAGGCCGACTTGTGGTCGGCCAACCGACCCTTGGCTAGTGTGGCCTCAACACCCGTGGCGGCCGCTTGCTCCACCAAAACCTGGCAAGCGTCCGTCACGTGGGTGGCCACACTGGCCCCCAAGGCCTCCACATCCAGAGCCTCGGGGGGGGGCTGGGCTGCCACCTTCGCCACCTTCCACGGCTTGGGGGAGGGGGTGGGGCCCTTACCCCTATGGGGGGGGGGGGGCATCCGCCTCAACAACCACCACCTCAGGCCGCCGCTTCGTTTGCTTTCCCGGCCTTCCCCCCTTGGCGCCTGGGCTTCGTCCTTGACAAAAAAATGCGGCAGCTGCAAGATGGTGGCCTGAGAAAAACAAAAGAAACAAAAAAAAACACGCGATAACCGCCGCGATAACTCGCGCGATAACCTAGTTAGAACGCGATAACCCCCGCGATAACCCCCCGCGATGACCCCGCGATAACTAGTTAGAACGCGATAACCTAGCGCGATAACTAGTTAGAGCACCTAGTTAGAACGCGATAACCTAGCGCGATAACTAGTTAGAGCATGGGTTAGTGCAGGGTGTTGTGGGAAGTTTTCACACCTCGTGACATGGGCACATGCCTTGGCCCTCCTTCTTGGGGTCGTCCAGCACGAGCTCCATCCTCCTCAGCCACACGAAGTCGATCCGTGACGGCGGCATACTCCGTGACTTGCCTCCACTCCACCACCTGGGCCACCCCCTCGACCTCAGGGGCCACCCTTGCCACTCCTGCATACAATCCCTTCCTCACCACCAAAATGCAGCCCGGCGGCACCCTAATCCCAACATGCCCTTGCAGGGAGGGCCACGGCAGTGCCTCCCCATGGCACACCTTGGCCAAGGGGCACTGATCGGGGTGGCCTGCGACCCCCCCCACCTCCTCATTAGTGAGGGGGGCAATCACCTCCATCCCATTCGTCCGGCCCGACAACAAAAAATGCCCGGTGGTTGTTCCCAGCGGGAGCAATCTGCTCAGTGCTAGCACTGAGCAGATTGCTCAATGCTGACCCCATTGGGGTCCTCCACCACCACCTAGCTCCTCCTCCCCCCCCTCCACCTCCTCCCCCTCCTGGCATGGCACACAAAGGCCATCTTTGTGGGCGGCGCGCAAAACCGCCCAGTCGTAGCCGTAGCACTTGGCTACGACCTTCCCCCTACACCTAACCGCCCCGTCACAGTGGATTGTCTTGGCCACCCGGCCACCAGGTGCAGCTCCATCCGACACCCCCCACCAAAGTCTTCTTCCCCGTCTCCAGCACACGATTGCCACCCTTTTGAGGACTGGCAGATCATGGACCTTGTGGGGGTTGTGCTTGTGGTGGTTGGCACCCCCATACTTGCCATACAATGTGCGGCGGGTCCCAGAATCTTGGGGCCTGCCGACAATGGGGGGGTTCTCATTGAAAATGGGTGCCTTCTCTGAGAGAGGCACCCTATCGAGATCGTCCAAAAGACTTTGCAGCTGCACATCACTCAAAAAATCGTGCTCCAGGAGGTGATTGACCACCAGCCTTCCCCCCACAGTGAGCACATGGTCATTGGGGTCCCTATTAAAGGCCCCCATGCAAGGGCTCGGCGGCAACCACCTCCTCCGCCTCCCCAATGAGGGGGGGTGTTGCCCCAAAAGGAAAAAGAATCACCCCCCGCCCGGAAATAATGTTGGGAGTGGTGACCGCATACCACTCACGCTCCAAAAAGGAGTGCATGAGGAACTTGTTTTCGGGGTTGTCAGTGCAGACCCCGCAAGTGTTGTGGGTGAGGGGTTGGGGGAACCATCCATCCGACTTCCCCTTCCCCTTACCCGGTCGGATCCTTCCCTTCTGCACACTAATCATGAGGGAGCTGTGGGGCTTCTCCTTCCCCCTCCGAGCCCCCACCTCCTCCACTTCCTCCACTTCCTCCTGACCCACATAAAGGGTCGTCTTCGTCCCCGCACCCTTCTCAGCATGGGCGGTGACAGACTCCAATTAACACGGCGTCCACATCCTCGGGATGCAGCTGAATCAAGAATCCAGCAACCCCTGGATTTACCTGTAGCAACTCGAAGATGTAGTTGCTGAGAACAAGGGGGTCTCTGTGGTCGGCCATGAAGGGGGACTTATGGACAAGGAGTCCAAAGTCCACACCACGTTCAAAGCGAGTCGCCAGGGGGCGCCTCACGTTTGCGTCACCCATCGTAAACCCCTCGGGACCGCAAAGGGGACGGACCCCAAGGAGCTTTTGATGGTGCTCGCACCAAGCGTGGGCAGCAGCAAGGGCCATTACAAAGAATATGAAAGCTTTGAGAGCTAAAGCGAAAAGGGGAAACATAAAATGAAGCGCGATAGCCTACGCGATAACTCGCGCGATAACTAGTTATCGCGCGATAACCCCCGCGATAACCCCCGCGATAACTAGGTTATCGCGCGATAACCCACGCGATAACTAGTGCTCTAACCCCGTTCTAACCCCGTTCTAACTAGTTAGAGCACACAAAGATCAAATCGCAAAAAGTGTAAAACGGGCAATACCGAACAAACGAAACATGCAAGGCACATTGTTGCATCATAGTGCACCCATGTAACATGTGAAATTCCGGGTTCCAACCATATTAACAAGACCCAAAATTGGGGGGGTTCCGCACCACGCCCTAGAACGCTGCATCCCATAAAACCCCCGATGGGTAAAATCATATATTTTTTTGGTGGTGTCTGGGTCATGTGTGCTGCAAATGTCCCAAAAGAATAGTTTTTTCGGCTGTCGTTTTTTCGGCGCTCCTCTACCAAAAGGGGGTGCAGTTTGCGTGGCCTAAGATGCCATTTGGCCTTTTCAGGTATTTTTTGGCACCATGAGTCAACCAGGGTCGTCAGAACGTCCACCACCAGACGCAGAGGCCATGGAGTCGTCACCAAGGACCAAACAAGGGGACACGCCAAAGAAAGGACGCAAGAAGAAGGGTGATAAGAAGCCGATACCGGAGATGAAGCTCACCGTTGACGTTCAACGGTGGCTGCGGAAAGAGAATGGTAAAGCAGTGAAGGTAAAGATTACTTATTTGAAGATTGACATGACCAAGGAGCCGGGACAGATCCGAAATATCGACCGCGACGACTTTGCCAAGAAAGTGGCGGGATACCAAGCACTGCCGCCCCCTGGACCGTTGCGCGTAACGGCATGGGAGGATAGTGGTATGACTCGCTTCGCATTCGATCGACGACATTTCTTCTCTTTCTTGTGGTACATGCTTTGCGTTGCAGATGGCTCGCTTTACGTTCTGAATGGTCAACATCGGACAAAAACATGCAAAACGATTTAGCAAATGCGGCTCGCAGAAGGCAAAGAACTGGAGGACTGGCAAGAGTATTGCTACGTTGACATTCTCAAGTACGAAACGCCTTTGAGGATCCGGGCCAAGGTTGTAGGATTGCAGCAAGCTGGCAGCCAGTCTGTGACGTGGATGCTAGAACATGTTGTTGTACATTGAGGACCAGAAGCGGGAAAAGGAACCACGGGATTTCGAACGGTTCAAAACTGCTGTTGTCCAGGCTGCCGTCAACTCTGCGTTTCTTGCACTCGAGTCGTTGGAGGAACCAGGGCACACAGTATGTGTTCGTGTGTCACACGGTAGCTGTGCGCGAGGCCTCGCGCACTCCGTGTCACTGTTTTACCTCGTAGGACACGACATTCAAGCACTAGAGGGACATCTTCTTCCTGGCGTACTACTGCGGCCGTGACGCCGTTACTGGTATGAGGAACCTTGAGAGTAAGAGCAAGAAAGAGGACGTTACAAGGAATGCCTTCAAGAAGCTGGAGGGGCTGCATCTACCAAGTCTACTGCAAAAAGTCTGTGCGCATATGAACCTGAAGGACTCGATCTTACGCACCACCCAGAACTACATTGACGCGTTGATTACGGAACAATGGGTTACCTTCCATCTTGACCATTCGGGCAATAAGGATTTTGTCAACCAAACCGCAGGTATGCGTCAGTTTCGCAGCTTCAGTGCGCGGGGGCTCGCGCATTCAACCACCTTTTTCACATCTGCACAGCTGCCGATGCGAAGATCCGAGCAGAAGTCGCAGCTCTGGGCACGACGCAACTGAAGATTGGCCTGGAAAATTGAGGTTATTGGGAACAGGCAAAAAGTTCGAGGTACCGGTCGCTGTGGCCAAAGTGGAAAACTTTGACCGGTGCACCTCTATGGCGGACTGGGGACAAGGGAGCACCTCCGTCACCGCAGACGCTGGTCGTGCGGAAACAATTGCAAAGGAAGGCCGAGGCGCCATCATCGGGACCAACACAGACACAGTTGAGTACTGGCGAAGTGATCAATGTCTCCAAGCACGACGACCAAAGGAACAAATGCACTTTGACAGCATGCCGTATTGAGGATATCGAAGATACACCACCAGCCCGTTTCCGGGACTTGCAGTACCCGTTGTGGGTCGTCACCGCTGATCTTTTCGTGGAATATGACTCTACAGGATTTGTTCCGAAGTGGCTGTTCCATATGATGATGCTGGGGAAGGACGTCATTTTCTATGGCGATGCTGATGTTGTGCACCGTATTGGCCGTGACATGCAGAGGCTGTGGCGTATGGAGAAGGACAAGGATTCAACTACAACGCCTTTCTATGTAACTACGAAGCCAAGAGACATTCGCCAACTTGATTCGGAATGCAGCCAAATCATGACGGGGGTCTATTATGTGGTTACAGTGGCTACCTAGGGATTTATTCCTCCTTTTTGGTGTAAATGGAAACTTCTTACCCTGAAAAACCCCGGGTTTCATGCCCCTCTCGTGCTGAAAACACTCCTACACGGTAAAAAAGTCCCAAAGTTGGCTTCCCGGGCCTGGGCTCGCGCAAATTCACAAGTTGGCGCGCCAAGTCGCAAGTTGGCGCGCCAAGTCCGGACTTGGCGCGCGCCAAATGTCCCCCCACCGATCAAACCATCTACTTGCACACTATTGTTGTCACGGGAAATTCCGTCCCTCACCTGCCCTTGCACACTTGGCACGAAGAAAGCGTTGTTCCATCTTTTTTTGATGAATGTGCAAAAGACTGTGTAAAACAATGTGCAAGAGATGTGCTTCCCGATGTAGTATACACTGTGGAGCTGTAGCTCAAAACTGGGGGCCATGGAGGCATATCAATCATATATAGATATATATATGATATATATAGAGGTCACATGGGGTGTAACACAGTAAGGGGGTGCATAGTAACCCCCCCTTACTGAGTTTGACTTTGCCCCCCCTCCCAAACATGTGTCCTGGTTGTTTTTCTCCACCCTGAGTGGTCCAACACACTTCCCTATGTCCACTCTAGAGGTGTATAACTTCGTTTACCCGGAACTCCATGGTGTGTCGATTTCGCGAAACCCCCCCAAAACTCAGTAACCCCCCTTACTGACACCCTTACTACCGCAGTAACCCAACTCAGCAAGGGGGGTTACTGACCCCCTTAGTGACTCAGTAACCCCCTTACTCACTCAGTAACCCCCCCTTACTGACCCCCCTTACTGAGTCGGTAACCCCCTTACTGACCCCCCTTACTGTGTTTTAACCGTAGCAACATTGTTGACACTAGGGCATGAAGAAATCAGGCAAGTATCAAATGTATCACTCAGCCCTTCGTCGTTTGCGTGCCAACAAAGCCTCCCCTTGTCCTCCCTTGGCCTTGCGCAATTGTACACCCACCGCGAGTGCATCCGTGTTGACCACTTGGGCCATACCACGCCTCGTCACTCGCGGCTTCTTCAAGCACCAACCTCTCATACTGTTTTTCAACCGGACTTTGAAGGTCCGGTTGCCATACTCAATGGGGATGCTAGAGAACAGGTACAAAGACCTATACATCCCCAAAATTTTGCCACTGTGACACGCGGCCCAATGGGCCCACGGTGTGGGCTTCCACCCGAAGGCACTCCAACACTCGCCAAACTGACGGGCATGTGCCTGAGCTTGGGCAACTTGAGTGGGGGTGAGGTACTCCTTTTCCCTCCACAGACTATACATACGTGCGAAAGACCGCAACAATAGCTTAATGAGGACATGGGCACGCATTCCTCTCTCCCCGACCACCTCCAAGGCCTTAGGAATACCCCCCCCCCCCCAATGGACTAACAAACTATGAATGATCCACAGGTCGTTGCGGCGCATTCCCATCCGCACTTCATGCCACGGGTCGGGGGTGCATCTTGTGGACCCGTACACAAATGTGCTCTCGGTGCCATCAAGCACGTCCAAGTCCATGGTGACGGGAGAGAATGCCGACCATGCGAATTGACCGCTTGGCAAAAAATCAGGCGGAAAATCGCGGTGCGGAAACTGCGGGTCATGTGTATTGGCGATGATATAGGCCATCGCCGTCACCATGTGGCGGAGCTGGGTGGCTTCATCGACCTGGTGCCGCACATGTGCAGCCCAGCGCAAGAGCGCGGGTAAGGGGTGCTCGACACCCGGGAACTGGGTCCTCACCAAACCCGGCGGGGGGGGAGGCGGCACACCGTACACCACTTGCCGTGCGGCACCATCCTCAAGGCGCGCATACGTGGGCATGGTGCTATTAAAAATGTTCTTGCGCAGTTTGTGGTCCAAACCACCAAACTCACTGCGGAGGTCTGCCGTAAACGAGGCAACCCCCCCTTGAGCAAACCAATGCTCGAACTCAAGCAACTTTTCCTTGACCTGGTTAACCATTGGGGCAGGGGGCAGGACAATGGCCGTGCGAGGCTCATCGCTACCTAGCAAACATGGGCCCCTCTGGAGTGGTAGAGCTAAAATAGTCTCGGTGGTGTATTTCGTTGGTGTTGTTGCACCAGGAAGGTCTTCGAGCCAAGCTTGTGGCTGGCGGCTGTGAACAGAGTAAACCGGCACCCGCTCCTCACAATCTGTTGAGCGAACATAGCGAAGTTGCTGCACGCATTGTTGGGGGCACCATTGTTCCTCTTGAAAATCGCGAGGTTTCGGCTTCTGGACACTAAATTGAACTGCACCATGCAACGGTGCAACCCAAAGTTTTTGGGTTTTGTTCACTGTTGTGGTGAATTCCTTATCGAGCACTTTGGTAAGGTGGTCATACTCTGCGAAAGGGAGGCGGATCTGGAAACACGGCACGTGGGGGTGGCGAGCTGCGATGTCGATATGGTGAGCATAACCTGGCATACCAAGAATACCCCCCCAAAACAGCCATTTTGGCACATGTACCTAGTCGTTCCGTGTGCCCATGGGATATAAAAAAATGAGTTTAGCACCCTAAAAATAGGGGGGGGGGTCAAAAAACCAGAAAGCCAATTCCATACACCCACACCTGTGTGTGGCAATCTACACTTTTTGAGGTATTTGACAGTATACTCGAAGTATTGGAGAAGTATTCTTGCCGTATACTTCGGAGTATACGGCCGTATACTCAGAAGTATACGGCCGTATACTTGGGTTATACGGGGACTTTCTGCCTCCCACCATGTGTAACCCATGCCACCATTCTCATCACCTACCCCCCCCCATGCATTTACTCATGACCCTGCAACCCCCAAACACATTGTACACACAAAAGAGCACCATATGAGCAAAGCAGAAGACCACAAGAAGCAACCTTGTTTGATGTCCCATCCGAAATGTCAAATGTGATCCACTTCCCCATGTTATATATACCTAATATACACACTTACGCATATTGCACATCACATGATATATACCTACACGTGCTTTGGTGGACGATGCTTCTTCCACATGCGTTGCATGCCAAACTTGATCCCCTCTCTACCCAAACCCTTTTCCCCAAACCACAACCGGATGCCCCAATCAAGGGCATCCAGGTGCAGAGCATGCCTTAGTCCCCATCGGGTGACATAAGGCTTGCTCAGCTTCCACCCTTGAAAACAATGGCGGATGTCCATTTTAAAACTTTTGTTCCTCCATTCCGTGGGAATGGAGGAAAACTTAATAAAATTCCCCCACCTTTGGAGGTGTGCCCCACTGTGGCACACCACCCAATGCACCCAAACCGGAACACTCCACCCCAATGCCCCCCATGCCTTGGTGAATTGTGTAACCATGGATGCATAACGTTGGCGTTGATCCATGGGAACAGGACCCACATGGCGCCAAATCTTTTGCATATAGTAACAGGCCTGCAACATGAGGTGCAGGACGGCACTGGTTTTGAGCCACCTGTTGCCCTCACACTTCACAACATGGGTACAATACATTGCAACAATGCGCACCAACTCGGCGTGAAAGTCAGGTGTTTCGAAAAAAAGACGGGAGGCGTTAATGTCGAGAGTGTGTTCCTTCTCTTTCGAGGGAGCACGCATCACTCTCTCCGCCACAGGGATGTGCTTTGCTTCTTGCCGGAGGTTAGAAATGAAATGGGACACGGCCCTTAGAGCTCCTGGTGAACCCCATGTGCGGGCGCTGTCCTTGAGACGTTTCCCAATGCCTGTCCCCACCCTTGCACAACAATGTGCCACATCTCCAACATTGCGGACAGGAGGGATGCAAGACATAAGGGACCCAATGCGAGGAAGCACTGGAAAATCTGCAATTGCAAACAAATGGGCTTGAAATTGGTCATACTTGAGATTGCAATTCCAACATTTCCCACACGAGCCCGACATCATGACTTTCCCATCCCCACTTTTAAAACACAATAGTTTTTTGGGAGTACCCCCAATTTCTATGCCGCCCTCGGCTTCAAGTTTTTTGACTTGGTCATTCAATTTCCCCACGGCATCCATCCTTTGCAGATGGGCCATATCGTCCCCCCCATCAAAAACCCACCATGAGGCCCATGCCTGACCATCATGGTGTGCCCCCCTATCCTCCCATAGGTCCACAAACACGTCACAACGTGTGGCACTGGCATTATGAAAAACAGTGGCATCGGAACAGATTACAACAGCCAAATATGTATTCTCCTCATACTTCCGAATGCTGTCTTCGGCATGGGCACATGCAACCATGGTGGTGACAATATCATGCAATTCCACCACCCCACATGTCCGGGTACCCCCTTTAGTGGCCACCTCCAAAACCCTCCCCTTGGATAGGTAAGGTGTGAGGGTCTTACGCATTGCCATCACATGGTCCCAAGTGCATGTGGTCCTCATGCAACCCTTCAATGCCCGGATGGAAAGGTGGTGCCGCCGCATCCATCGGAGTAGGTTAATTGCCTCCTTGTCGGCCACATCCACCTCACCATCTTTTAAAATAATCATGAGGCCTTGGGCATGGGGTCGCAAAAGTACATCGTCACCAAGCAATGCTGATGCTACCGATTGCATCCACAAACGTCTTTGCCGTTGCCCTCTTTCCCCGCAATCCTATTGTAAAAAAAACAGGGTGGGCCATAACATGTGAAACAAAATAGGGTGCTGGCGTTGACGTTTGTGGATGCAGAGCACATACTGCATAGGGGGTCAAATGCCGGCGTTTGATTCCCTCACAAAAATCTTGAATGCTCTCCAAACAAAGCCCCTTCTCCTTCGGATGAGCATTTGCAAACATATTGCTTACAATAATTGCTGTGGAGAGATGCGCCAGGCATATGTGGGCCAGTTGCCCAGTGAAACCGTGCGCACAGGCGCATGTAGCAGGCGCACAGCATGTACGATTCAGCACAAATCTTTCGCCGTATACTTCGAGTATACGGCCGTATACTTCCAGGTATACGGCCGTATACTCGGAGGTATACGGCCGTATACTGGTAGTATACGGTGCTCACTAGTGGCCCCAAGGACTAAAGCCATAGGCCAATAACTCATCAACAGACTCATCGGGGAGGTAATCTGTGTTGCACCCATTGTAGAAAACAATGGCATAGCGCTCCCCCTTCCATCGGGCAGGCCCGTGGTGGGCTTTGGAGTTGAAAACCACACCCGGCCAGCCCTTGTAGGCCTTCGCATCCACAACACCACCTCCATGTATCTCCAACCGCATCGGGGTCCCTTGTATGGGACTATGGAGCACTCCACCTGTTTCAACACAGACCTCCCCACCACTATGCGCCCCGACAACGCAGATGGCGGAAAGCGGAGAAGGATCCCTCATATGGCGATGGCCCGGCATTCTTTGTGAAGTATCGCATTGTACCACTTGAATGGTGGTCCAATGGAACCACCTTGGAAAATTCGCATGCGCATGTGCATTTGAAAGGCAAATTAGCTCCCTTTGCCTTTCATTGCCGCTGCACAAGCGCGCACGGCGCCAATGCTTCCCCTGCCTGCGTGTCCCTATAGCCCCAAGCTGCACATTGTGCACTTGCACACCCAAGATGTGCACCTTGCGGTACACCAACTCTCGGCATAAAGCTGCAAGGGCGGGGTTGGATGGGGGTAGTCATTGCGGCTTTGGGGGCAGGCCACGTGCTGGGGAGGCGGACAGACTGCCCTGACTCCCACTGCCCTGACTCCCAGACCCTTGGGGTGGGGGTGCACTCCGTGTGACACTATGGGCCACAATGGACCTCGCCCACTCCTCGTTGGCCTTGGCCGCTTGGAGTTGCGTCTCCAACTCCTTGGCCTTGAGGTGCCAGTCATGGGCACTTGTGGTGGCATCGGCGAACCTGGTCTCCGGGTCCGCAATCCTCTTGTCCTTGGCGTCACCCTCAGCATGGGCAACCTTCAGCTCCTCCTTGAGGGAGGCATTTGCCCCCCTCAAGGAGGTCGCCAATGCCTCCCTCAAGGAGGTCAGGGAAGTCCGGCTAAACTCCCCGATGTCTCGGGAGATGTTCAGCCGGGACTTCCCCAAGCCCGCCACAACACCGCTGACAATGTCAGCGGTGCTGGGCACATCGAGGTCCCCCGGGGCCTCGCATGTGCCACGGCGGGCAGCTGCTTCAATCCCCCCCACCCCCCCCATCCCCTCAAGCCCCCCCGAGCCAACAGCAACAGCAGCAGCACCAAACCCGGAAGGCTTGGGGGCCTTCCGGGTGGGGGTGGGTTGAGGGGTGGCCCTTGGCTCAGCGGGCTCATTATGAGCCCGCTTCAGCCCCCTCCCCCCAAGCTGTTTCCCCGCCCTCGAGGCCAACTCGGCCTGGAGGGCGAGGGAGTGCTCCACGGGGACAGGCTCCCCCCCAAAACTTTGGAGCACCATAATGGAGTCCGAAATGCTCCATTTTTCCCCCGTGGTGCTCAAAAAAACCCGCACCTTCCCGGAGCTCTTGCTCCACACCGCAGCCCCCCAAATGGCCTCCACAACCCCCCCCCCCCCCCTTTACGACATTCGCCAATACCCTAATGGGCAGGCGAATGTCGTAAAGTGCACCACTAGCACGGACATTCAATCGGGAATAGTATCCCGTGTCCTTGCCAGTGGTGCACGCCAGGTCGGAGGGCGCACTGGCAACATCCCCCCGACCCACAGGAATGGGGTCCATGTACTCCCAACCGGAGACCACTTGCCCTGCGGCAGCCTTTGGCGCCACCAACTCCACCTAGGGGTCGGCCACCTCGTAATTGGTGATGCTCCGCAGTGGCCAGGGATCATACTGGACCTGAATGGGAAGAAAGGGTGGAATTCTAATAAAGAACTAGGCAAAATAGATCGAAATTGGCAACAAATACTATGCGTATACGGCCGTATACCTCCGAGTATACGGCCATATACCTCGGAGTATACGGCCGTATACTCAAAATGGGTGGGCAGGTATACGGCCGTATACTCGCGGTATACGGCCGTATACTGGATACTGGATACTGGATACTGGATTGGAATGGACACATACGGAGACATACATTGCAATCATGAGTGAAGTATGAGCCTAGATTGGTTTCAAGTGGTGTGCAATTGTTGGGCAAAGGCAAAGCATGCAACAAGATGGGCACAAAAGGCACAACAATGGAATTTTTCAACTTGAAACAACCACCTGGTGCAAACAAATACCCCCAGTATATGGGGTGTAACACAGCAAGGGGGTGCATAGTAACCCCCCCTTACTGAGTTTGACTTTGCCCCCCCTCCCAAACATGTGTCCCGTTTGTTTTTCTCCACCCTGGGTGGTCCAACACACTTCCCTATGTCCACTCTAGAGGTGTATAACTTCGTTTACCCGGAACTCCATGGTGTGTCGATTTCGCGAAACCCCCCCAAAACTCAATAACCCCCCTTACTGACACCCTTACTACCGCAGTAACCCAACTCAGTAAGGGGGGTTACTGACCCCCTTAGTGACTTAGTAACCCCCTTACTCACTCAGTAACCCCCCCTTACTGACCCCCCTTACTGAGTCAGTAACCCCCTTACTGACCCCCCTTACTGTGTTTTAACCGTAGCAACACTAGGGCATGAAGAAATCAGGCAAGTATCAAATGTATCACTCAGCCCTTCGTCGTTTGCGTGTCAACAAAGCCTCCCCTTGTCCTCCCTTGGCTTTGCGCAATTGTACACCCACCGCGAGTGCATCCATGTTGACCACATGGGCCATACCACGCCTCGTCACTCGCGGCTTCTTCAAGCACCAACCTCTCATACTGTTTTTCAACCGGACTTTGAAGGTCCGGTTGCCATACTCAATGGGGATGCTAGAGAACAGGTACAAAGACCTATACATCCCCAAAATTTTGCCACTGTGACACGGGGCCCAATGGGCCCACGGTGTGGGCTTCCACCCCAAGGCACTCCAACACTCGCCAAACTGACGGGCATGTGCGTGAGCTTGGGCAACTTGAGTGGGGGTGAGGTACTCCTTTTCCCTCCACAGACTATACATACCTGCGAAAGACCGCAACAATAGCTTAATGAGGACATGGGCACGCATTCCTCTCTCCCCGACCACCTCACACTCAAAGTGGCTACACAAGATCACAACCAACTTGTCTGGTGTTTGGTGATTCCTCCAGAACAAGGCACTAGAGGTCAGACCAAACTTTCCGTCCTTTGTTTGTTTCTGCTGCAAGCGTTCAGCAGGTGGGATTGCCTCTGCCTCAGCTTGTACATGCTGATGGAGTTCTTGTAACTCCTTCACAGCACCACGCTTGCTGTGGTCGGCTGCTACCCAATCCTCAACCATCCAACCCACCCGTGTCACAATGGCATTTAAAACACGGCAGGCACAATGATTATAATCACCAATGCGCCGCCTTGGTGGGACGGAGGTAAGAAAAGAGCCCCAACGGCACATGGCCTCGACAAAATCGGTGGGAACCATGCTTTCCACATTGCCACAACACCAACACTTGTCGCCAGGGTTACTGACTAACATCAGCTTTCCATCCCCGGTGACAAACACCTCAAAAGTGTACCTTGTACCCCCCCACATTATATCCCTATCCTGCTCAAGGTCTTCAACCTCCCTGTCTAGGCCGGCAAGCCGGTCGACGGCACGGAGGCATCGTCCATCGTCAGGATCATCAAGGGCCCACCATGTGGCCCACCTCCTTACATCGCTGGCTCGACTCGGGGTACCCCACACGTAGACGTAGACGTCGCAGCGCGTGGCCGATGGTGCCTAGCAGGGCGCTTGCCACGCGTGCAAGGCACTTCTTGCGTTGTGCCTTGGTCTTGGGGTCTTTGAGGGCTTCCAGTGGTGTAAGGGTGAGACGTTGTAGGTGCGCCTCAAACGTATCCACCGCCGCTTCCATTATAAAAAGCTGTGCACAAGGAAAACGGCATCCTTGTTGCGTTGGTCTCTACTCATCAATTGGGGGCAGTAAGGGGGGTCAGTAAGGGGGTTACTAACTCAGTAAGGGGGTCAGTAAGGGGGGGTTACTGAGTCAGTAAGGGGGTTACTGAGTCAGTAAGGGGGGGTCAGTAACCCCCTTACTGACTCAGTAACCCCCCCCCTTACTGACTCAGTAAGGGGGTTACCGACCCCCCCTTACTGACTCAGTAACCCCCTTACTGACTCAGTAACCCCCCCCTTACTGACCTCCTTACTGAGTTAGTAACCCCCTTACTGACCCCCCTTACTGACCTAGAAAGTGGTGTACCGAGGCAACTGTTTTCCTAGGGGTTGAATGTGGTTTCACTCTTTTAGATGGTATGCCCATGCCATGGACACTAGCAAAGCGTTGCACAACACAAAAGGACATTGTCTGCACCCTCAAGTCACAAGAGTTGGAAAGATTGTTGATATCGTTGGACCTCTCATGAAACACATCATCACAGCGCCAACCACATTGTCATTGCTCAGAAAAGGAATTGGACGTGCCTTTAGGCACCCGATCACGCACCCATTCAAAGCCGTCCAAAGCCCGTCCAAAGCCAAAATCGCGGCGCCGGCTGGCCCGCGGCCTCCACTCCATCCACGGCCACGGGCAGCTGCACCTTCACCGCTTGCATGGTCTTCCCCTCCTGCAACGATGGGCGGGAAGGCTAACTAAACGATTTCAACTGAAGACCTCCGCCACGTACAAGGAACTAGTCCCTTTATTTCCTTTGGGGCATATCAACCTGCAAACTTAAATCCCGTGACATGTCGCACCTACACATACCTTGAATTTCAGCTCCAATTCTTTGTGCCACGTGGTCTGCCCAACAGACCACACGGCAGACCCCGCATTGAGGACAACGGGGGTTGATCCCGTGGGCCACTGCACGGTATTCACCGAGGTCGGACCCACCACTGTTGCAGCCTGGAGTGTGGCCGGCTTTGCACTACCCGCCTTGGGTGCCACGTCCTCCAAGGGGAGATCTGCCGGGATCAACCGGGGCAGCAAGTCAACGGTAGCCTACAACACATAGGGATGCAGGCAATCCCCTTCCACACCCCCTCAGAGCGCACTCCTACCCTAACCCAGTTACAACTCGTAAAACTCAGGAAGGGGGGTCGGTATGGGGGTTACTGACTCAGTAAGGGGGGTCAGTAAGGGGGGGTTACTGAGTCAGTAAGGGGGTTACCGAGTCAGTAAGGGGGGGTCAGTAACCCCCTTACTGAGTCAGTAAGGGGGGGGGGGGTTACTCAGTCAGTAAGGGGGTTACTGACCCCCCCTTACTGACTCAGTAACCCCCTTACTGAGTCAGTAACCCCCCCCCCTTACTGAGTCAGTAACCCCCCTTACTGACTCAGTAACCCCCCCCCTTACTGTCATCTGGCATTTGTCTGTGCCTGTGGTCTGTGACTATCTGTGACTGTTTGTGACTGTCTGTGACTATCTGTGACTGTCTGTGACTATCTGTGACTGCATGGTCTGTGACTGTGTGTGATGGAAATCAGTGACGGATGTAATGGGGGGGGTGGGTGTCCCTCCCTCCCCCCCCCACCTGTTGTGACGAGGCAGGCGAATAATCACTGGGGGTTCCTGGGTTTGCCCCTTCCCCTGAACAACAAAGATTCCTAGCCCCTTTATGGGCATGGGGCACGAATAATCACTGGGGGTTCTTGGATTTTCCCCTTCCCCTGAACAACAAAGATTCCTAGCCCCTTTATGGGCATGGGGCACGAATAATCACTGGGGGTTCTTGGGTTTTCCCCTTCCCCTGAACAACAAAGATTCCTAGCCCCTTTATGGGCATGGGGCACGAATAATCACTGGCGGTTCTTCGGCTTTCCCCTTCCCCTCAACAACAAAGATTCCTAGCCCCTTTATGGGCATGGGGCACGAATAATCACTGGGGGTTCTTGGGTTTTCCCCTTCCCCTCAACAACAAAGATTCCCAGCCCCTTTATGGGCATGGGGCACGAATAATCACTGGGGGTTCTTGGGTTTTCCCCTTCCCATCAACAACAAATCATCAAATTCCTAAAGAGCAAAGAGCAAAAGGGACACAGGGGGGAGCGGGGGGAGCAGGGCAGGCATGGACACACAAACCCAAAGCGCGCCAAAGCATACACCCAAACCCAAACCCAAACCTAGGCCCAAACCAAAACCCGCACCCGAACCCACACCCAACCCCCAGCCCAAACCCAAGCCCAAACCCACACCCATGACAGAAGTGTGACAGAGGGGCAAAACAGGCAGCAATGCATACAAAAAATAGCAAAGGCAAAAAAGGAAAGAAACACATTCACCTGATGGCATGCACACATGTAGTCCCCCTTCTTGCCGTGGGGGTCGTCCCGCACGTGACCCCAGGCCGCCAGCACGGAGATGTCCATAATGGGCATGCGGGGGGGCAGCAGGTTCCACCGCCAGGCCGTCACCTCGTCGTTGTCAGTGGTGGGCACTTGGAACCCTGCAAATCGACCCCCATTAACAACGAGGATGGTGCCCGGCCTGGTCTTCAGGACCATGCGGCAACCGCCGACACCCGGCTGCGGTAGCGGGGCGTCATCCTCGTGTTGCACCCGGAATGGGCAGTCACTCGGCGCCGGGGTGGTGTCCTGAGGGACAGGGCTAGCATCGAACAACACAGCAGCATAATGTGCCGTCAGCAACTCGCCTCCACCCGGCATCGGGCATGTCAGCATTGTGAGGAAGTGGCTTGGCAGTGCGTTGCTGGGCTGGGCTGCTGGCGCCTAATTCGCGGGCTCATCGCAAGCGGTGCACAACACACCCTTGTGTGTCCCACACAACAACGCTTGCTTGCACCCGAAACACCGCGCACTCGACCCACCCACCTGCCGCCTGCACGACACCACACCACACACTTCCTTGCCCACCGCCTCCGCCTCACGCCGTGCCCATCCCCCCCCCCGTACCCGCGTGTCCCAACTAGGTCATTGACATGGTTGACCCACGTTAGGACGGGCGGGAAGGCAGCCAGCAGCCCAGCACAAGCCATGGCACTCCGGGGCCACAAAAAGTCTAAAAGGAGAACAAAAGTGTGCAAGAAGGACACAGCGCAAAACTCAGTAAGGGGGGTCAATAAGGGGGTTACTGAGTCAGTAAGGGGGGGGTTACTGAGTCAGTAAGGGGGGGGTTACTGAGTCAGTAAGGGGGTTACGGAGTCAGTAAGGGGGGTTCAGTAAGGGGGGTTACTGCTCAGTAAGGGGGTTACTGACCCAAGGTCAGTAACCCTTACTGACCCAAATGGGGGGGGTTACTGACTTTTTTCAACTTTGTCTACCGAGGGCATACGGGCGGAAAGACACATGTCCTCACCTATTTTGGACATGGAGAACATAAATATGTGCCTAGGTCCTAGCAATATGGGCAGATGTGGTAATGGCAGAGGTGTCCATTTTGGGGGGGTTACTATGCTCCCCCTTACTGTGGGACACCCCATACGGCCGTATACTCTAAGTATACGGCCGTATACTCCAGAGTATACGGCCGTATACTGAGGTATTGGAGCCTTGAGTATACGGCCGTATACCCCAAGAGCCCAAAATGGGGTATTTTCAAACACAACATCGATCATCACAATTGGCAAACTAGAGGTATTCCCCAACCCACCTATGCATGCATTGTGCATTATACATTCGTACCCACCTGTACATGCCACATACCCCTTTCTCCCAAAACCCCCTTTTTTACCCGTATACTCCCAGGTATTCCTGGTATGCTAGGTTATGCTCACCATAGAGGATAAAATCGGAAAGCACACACGGTGCCCTCTTGTCGAAGAGGGGGAAAGTCACCTTGACGGAACCAAAATCCGTATCCGCGGGAAACTCAACCAACTCACTCGCATGTTTAACAACCGAACCGTCATGCTCGACCAACCCATCCCCCCCCCCCGTACCCGCGTGTCCCAACTAGGTTATTGACATGGTTGACCCACGTTAGGACGGGCGGGAAGGCAGCCAGCAGCCCAGCACAAGCCATGGCACTCCGGGGCCACAAAAAGTCTAAAAGGAGAACAAAAGTGTGCCGGAAGGACACAGCGCAAAACTCAGTAAGGGGGGCCAGTAAGGGGGTTACTGCATGAGTCAGTAAGGGGGGGGTTACTGAGTCAGTAAGGGGGGGGTTACTGAGTCAGTAAGGGGGTTACGGAGTCAGTAAGGGGGGTTCAGTAAGGGGGGTTACTGCTCAGTAAGGGGGTTACTGACCCAAGGTCGGTAACCCTTACTGACCCAAATGGGGGGGGGTTACTGACTTTTTTCAACGTTCTCTACCGAGGGCATACGGGCGGAGAGACACATGTCCTCCCCTATTTTGGACATGGAGAACATAAATATGCGTCTAGGTCCTAGCAATATGGGCAGATGTGGTAATGGCAGAGGTGTCCATTTTGGGTGGGTTACTATATATATGCTATTACTATATATATATATATATATATATATATATATGCACCCCCTTACTGTGTTACACCCCACATGCCTTGGGACCCCTGTTCAGCCTGGACGAAGACCCCCTTATTCTCTATGTACCCCCTTTGCTTCGTCCACGACGACTCCCAAACCGAAAAATTTTTATTATACAACCCCCAGTCCAGATTATCTGAGCGGATCACTTCCCCCCACCCCTTCCGCGTGCGATCCCCCTTGCCCCCCTTCACCCGCACTCTGGCCCCCCGCAGTTTGGACACCCGGCCGCCTTTATTTCCACCTCGAAAGCTGCGCTTGGAAATTTCACATTTCAGGGCTTTGTGCCGCCCCTCTTGGGGTGTCCCACAGTAAGGGGGTGCATATTAATAGTAAGGTATCCTTATGTGAGCCCCCCTTACTATGGAGCACTTTTTGTGGGAGATGGTGTCTCACTCCCTATACCCCCTCAATTTGGGTGTGACGAATGCATTTTGACACACATCACATTGTATCTAAACCAAAAAGGGGGCAAAAGTCGGGCAAAACTAGTAGGATCAAGCTGGTATCTGACCCCCTTACTGTGGGACACTCCACTCCTTTGAAGGCGGCAAAAATGGCAATGTGCCCCCACTTGCGGGCCCATCCCAACAGGTGGTCAGTCCACAGATGGGCCCACAGGGTGACGTTCATTTCACAGGCCTTATGGGCCTCCCCCATTTTTTTCAATTTTGTTCGCAGAATTTTCATGTCGGGCAATTGCAACGATCCGGATTTCCAGACGACATCGCTTGTTGCCAACAGGGATTTTCCCCATTGCCGGAAGGCGTCCGTCCAGGACACCGGACCCCCCCCATGTCAACGACATGCTGCAGGAGGCCCTCCCCCTCCAGATGGTCACACATGGTGTCCCATCCCTCACTCTTCACCCACTCTGCAACCGCCGTCTGCTCGATTTTCAGGGGCACCTTCTTCTTATCCTTCCTCTCCTCTTCCAACGCCACGCTGCAGGAGCAGATGGTGCGGCGGGCCTTGTCCACGCGGACGAGGTCCAACATCTCGGCGTCCTCGGAGCTCAGGGGCGGCGTGAAGTGGGCCATGGCCATCCAGGCCATGCGGCCGGCCCCTGGCTCCCGCACGAACGCAGCGCCCAGTGCGGCGAACAAGTACACCACCGTGCCGGCCGTGCAGCGCACGCGGCAGAAGTCGGTGGCCTCGGGGGGGGGAAGCCACCACCGGTGGATGTGCGGAGTGAGGCGGGCATCCGCTCTGGCCGCCTTGGCGGTGGGCCCCACGTGCGCTTGGTTGGTCGGGGTCAGAAACAGCCCCGCAGACATCCCCTCTTGCAGGAGGAGGACGTCCCCCATGTAGGGCACCGGGGGGTCCAACGGCTGCTCAGCCTGCGACACGAAGCAGACTGGCTGGGGGATCGCGTCGGGAGTGAGGAAGTCCTCCTCTGCCGCACTCTGTAGGGGGGGGGGCGGCATCCGCATCAGCCGGCACGGCCGGCCTCTCCTCCGCATCCGCCGGCGCCTCGGGCCTCTCCTCCGCATCCGCCAGCGCCACCGGCATGTCCTCCTCTTGGGGATCAGGCACGGGGTCGGCCTCCTGTGACGCACTCTGTGGGGGGGGGGGGGGGCGGCATCCGCATCAGCCGGCGCGGCCGGCCTCTCCTCCGCATCCGCCGGCGCCTCCGGCATGTCCTCCTCTTGGGGGGCAGGCACGGGGTCGGTCGCGGCATGCCTCGGCCTGCTCAGACCCCTGGTCGAGGGGGCTGTAGTTCAAACTGGCCTCTGTGCCCAGAGGAGACCCGACGGCAGCCCCCTCGGCCAGAAGCTCGGAGGGCATCACGGGAACACTGTTCATCAGCTCCGTTACACTCTCCGGCTCCACGGTCAGCATGCGCGACTGGTAGCCGACGGGTGCAAACAGCAGGGCCAGAACTGCCTGCCAAAGGTCGCCCGGGAGCCAGTGGGGGACGCTGGAGACCGTCGTCTGACAGCGCCCCCCACCTTCCCCGGGGGCCTCGAGGTCCACCTCCTCGAGCATCGACGGGTTGAGCTCCACCGTGGCGAGCTCCGCCAGTCTGGCCCACAGATCTTCGGGGATGATGCAGTCATACTGGCGGTAGCCCGCCGCGGCAAAACCCTCCTCGGTGACGATGGGGGGGTTGGGGATGTCGTGGGTGGCAACGGGGTAGGAGTTGTGGAAGGAGGGGTGGAGGCAACCCATGCCAAGCATGGTGAAGGGGGCGTCGGTGCTGTAGAGGGTGGGGTGGGTGATGTCGGGGATGTGGGTGCGCAGGCGACGGTTGGTGGAGAACTCCGTGGGAGCCACTGCATCCCACGCCTGCACCTTCACCGTCTGGTACCGCACGACGGCGTCAGTGGCCGTGCGGTGTGTCCAGCCACTTTTTTTGACTGGATCCACCCACAGCCACTGCTCCTCGGGGTCGAGACCCTTAGGCGGCTTCTCCTGCAGCTCGAGAACGTTGACGAACTCTTTTGACGCTGCAGCAGTGCACAGCTTCAGGGTCTTGTTGAAGGCCTCAAGAGTGACTTGAGAAAGCTTCAACTCGACCGCGAGGGTCGTGGGGTACCGGCCCATCACGGCACAACAGAACCTGCTAAGAACCCCCCTGGTCAGGGCGAAGTTGACGCGGGTGGCGTCAATTCGCGAGACCAAGTAGGGATTGCCCGGCTGGTCCCACTTGCCGAAGAGGGCGGCCTCCAGGGGTTTGCGAAGGGGGGGAAGCTGGGGGAAGGATTCGGCGTCCGGGGGGGTGAGGGTGTAGGGGATGGGAAAATAGCCCGCGGGGAAGTGCTCGGAGCCCACGTTGGCGATGTGGGCATCGAGCACCGGCTGCACCTCGGGGTTGGCGGGGGTAGACGTGGGGTCGGTGACTGTCACCTTCTTCCCCTTGCCCTTCTTGGGTTGCTTTGGAGGCATAATAAAGTGAGATGCCTAGAAGGAAAAGGGAATGCATGAAGGGTGCAAACGAACAGGAAGAATGGGGCAGTTGGCGCGCGCCAAAACCGGACTTGGCGCGCGCCAACTCAAGAGTTGGCGCGCCAACTTTGCAGTTGGCGCGCCAACTTTGACTTGGCTTCCAAAAAGTTGGCTTCGACCCAAAAAACCCACATATTGCAACATATCAACAAAGCAACGCAACCATAAGCTGTAAAATATAGATGGTTCCTCACGTTTCATGCACAATGCACGATTAAGGCGTGGCAACAACACAGTGCACAAGTACAAGCAAGTTGAATGCTCTCGACATGGAGTTGACCAGGAGTTGGCGAATGTACAGTATCTGGGGTTGGCTTCGTAGTGACATATCATGCCTGGTTGCCGGTACACTCTTGGTTGTTGGGTTCCGTTACCGGCAACATGTATCAGTTTGACGAGCACTGTATGTGGATCGGAACAACGAGTCGCTGGGATAAGCAGGTATATCTGCTTCTTTCACAAGTTCTTATGCCGTTGTATGCGCGAGGCCTCGCGCACTGCTGTCTCCGTTATTCGTGTTTATTCATCGCATTTGCAGTTGCCGGACTATGTGATGTATTCCGCTGGACATTGCGAAGAGATGCAGAGCAAGAACCTCGGCGGTTTCATGCCTCTGATTCACGTGCTGTGGTACCTTGACAAGTATCTGTTGGACTGCGGGCATGCTGATGCAGTGGTTGTTGTGGATGACACGCCTGCCATGGCCGCAAAGATTGCGATGTCGGACGAGTCGGGGAGGACTAAAGTGGCGTTTCTAGCTGTGTCAGCGATCAAGCAAAAAGACCTTGTGAATGCCGTTGGAGGTGCTCTGAAGCATGCCATCATCATGCGGTACATGTTGGAAGCCGATCAGATGGAGCAGGGAGCAACAACTGCAACTTGGGATACTCAAGAAGAGTGGGTTCTGCGTGGCATTCCACTGTGGGTTTTGGACAGCGGCCGAGGGTTCGAAGGGCACCACAAGGTGCATGCTGCAGAAGCCGTCCAAGAACACATCGTGACTGAGGCCCCCGCTGACGACGGTGAGCCTGTTGCGCCTGCACCTACCTTGCCAAGCCAAACCAAGGTGAAGAAGACTGCCAAAGTTGTACCAACTCAGGGGTACTGCAGCCGGAAAAGGAACCCCCTCAAGTAGCAAAAAGCCGGCAAAAGGAAAGGAGAAGGCATCGGACAAGCCCGGAGAATCAGACGACGACGATGCCGACGAGGCGAAAGAAGAAGAGGATCCGGAGTAAGTACTGGAGACCCAGTTGAAGCGCAAGCGGGCACCCGCCGCTCACTTTGATGCGAGTCCCGATGATTCGGGTAAGGTCCAGCCAACGGAGAAAGCAAAGAGTACTGCGACTGCTACCCTGCGTGCGCGCAATGGTGCATTTTTTCTATAGTGCGCGCAAATTTTCAAAAATATGACCTTTATAGTGCGCCTATTGCGCGCGCTCTACCACGCTATATTGTCCCGTTTTTCAACTTTTTCAAAACCGGAAAATGTTTCAAAACCATGCTTTTTCCACTGTCCTGCGTTTCTCAAAAACCTCTTCCTTTTAAAAAACATTCCCTGTTGCTCATCCAACCCAAGACACATGCAAAAACACTGTCTGAAAGGTCTGAAAAGTGTGCAACAGTACAGGTCCTCACGGGCACAGACAGTGTAGCGCGCGCAACATATTTACAGCGCGCGCTAGGAGCCTTATGGCGCGCGCTATACCAGGTATAGCGCACGCTGTCATTCGGTGATCTCCTTAATGGTTTGGACCACCACTTCGGCCTCCCACTCCTTCTCCCATTCGGGTCTGTGGTCTTCTGCCCCTGTGGCAGCTGGGGCTGCATCCCCTTCTTCTTGTGGGCTTGGGTCGCCTTCTGCGGTTGCTCGTTCTGGTGCCTCTTCTTCTTTCGGGGCTGCTCCTTCTCCTTCTTGTGGCGCGGCCGCTGGTGCCTCTTCTTCTTGTGGTGGGGCTGGTGCGTCGTCTTCTTGTGCTGCTGCTGCTGCCGGGGCTGGTGCCTCTTCTTCTTGTGCAGCTGCTGCTAGTGCTTCTGCTGGTGCTGCAGCTTCGGCAATTCCCTTGTCTTCTTGTGGGGGGGCTGGTGGCTGGGGTGGTGGGTAGAAGTGGTGGACGGTCTTTGCGGTGGCACCCGGAGGCGTGTGGGTCCGAACATGACCCCACCCATAACTTTCCCAGCACGAGATCAGCAGCTCGTACTCCTCCACCTTGCAGTTTCCACAGGCAGCTTGTCCTTCTTGGGTTGGCATGGAGGGGTTCAACAGGTTCGCCAGACTGCACCAGGTGCCAGTAATGCTCTCGTCATGCCAGCAGGGTTTCACGGCTCCGTCTGGGATCTTGGCAATGGCCGTGGCCCTTTGGCGTCAGAACTTGTAGAAGGCCACCTCGAAGAGGTAGGCCGGTGTCACGTCCTTCAGCCATGCCCAGTTGGGCCCTCGGGCGCAGATGGTGCTGTTTTGGTTGGGCCAGATTCGGTTCTTGAAGTCGCTGCTGAAGGCGAAGCCCTTACGTGGCCCGGGTGGGGGAGACTGAAACTGTGCTTGCACTTGGGGTTGCTGCTGTCTTGGTTGGACCTGCTGCTGCTGCTGCTGCTGCTGCTGTTCTGGGGTGCCGACTTGCTGGGCCGCAGCCTGCACTTGCTGCTGCTGCATTTGCTGCTGCTGCTGCAGTGGAAGTGGGCCGAAGAGCACTTGTTGCACTTGGCCCACTGGAAGGCTGCCGCGTACTCGGGAGCCCATGTACCCTTCGTGAACGGCCGTTAAGTGGCCGTTTGAATAATTGCGTGAATTTCACGTGAATTTACCCAAATTTTGAGGTTTTTGGGGGAAAATGCCAGATTCTTGGTTCATTTCAAGGGCTTTGAGGGGCCAAAATTCGTCCCCTAGCTTTGTTACGCATCATCCAATGAAAGTCCCGCCCCAAAAGCATGCATCATGACCGCACCGTGCCCAAAACGAGAGGTGCCGGAACCCGGCAAGCCTGTAGCCGATTCACAGCCGTGAATTCACGTGAATTCGTACGAAATTCGTACGAATTTCGTACGAATTTCACGTGAATTCACGTGATTTGACACAAATGTTACCCGTGTGCACCCCCTGATTTGTCCTCACACCCCTAGTAAGCCCCCCAGCATGCACCCCGGTCACAGGCAACAATGGTCTGGGTTCGTAAGGTCATCTCATGTCCGTCTCTTGCGGCACCGGAACCGCCGCTGTAGAGTCTGAAGGTGCTGCATGTCCGTTAGATGCCGTCTTCTTGTGCGGCTTGCATACGTTTGTACACTTATGGGCCCTTGCCCATGTTGAGCCCTTTTGGTCGCATCCCACCCATGCAACCAAAGGCTATCGTCAATGGTGTGGTTGTCCACAACCACTTGCACCCCTAGTCTCCCCCGGAGGAGGCTTAGGCCCCCGCTGTTGCGCAACATGCGCTTCGGCCTCCGGTGACTTCCCTCCATGGCAAAGCAGGAGAACTTTGACAAGATTCTCCACTTCTTTGCAAAATAATACATGTGGTCGATCCAAAGATGCTTCCGCAGAAGTTTGCCCCACTGGAGCTCATTGTGGGCAGCGCCCATGGCTATGCTATGGTTCCGGAGCCGCCCCAAGTCGGCCCCGGAGAATCATGCGGAACGCCACGCGTATACACACATGCTTGCAAAATTCTCCCACCACGTTTTGCACACCGACTCCCAACTTTTTCCCCCTACTTGATGCTGCCTGACACTAGGCTGCTCTAGGCAAGCATCTATTATCTTCTCCCAACCCCTATTGCGCATGAAATGGATGGCAGCAGCACACTCCATCCTCACCTTCCCCTTGCTGTTTGCCTTGTCATTATTTAATGAGGCACGGGTGCAAGTTCGTGCAGCAAGCCGTGCCTCATCTAAAACCGGTTGCAGCATGGTGCGTGCCACAGTGGCCGGTGCCTTCCCTGTCAATTGTACAACTAGGTCCCGTGTCCCGTTGACTGCACACAACGGGACACGAAGGACCCCATGGAGGCCATAATCAGGCACTCGCCTATCACTCATAATGGTCCTATATGTAGCACTTATGGCAACGGCTGGTTCCCAGTTGCCGTCTATCGCACTTGCTGGCCAAAGGTAGCAAGGCACAGAGCACGGGTACGCATGCAGACCCAACACACAGTGGCACCAGGGGATTCTGCCTTCTAGTTTTGGCAGCCCGCCATGAGCACCTGTGGCTTACCATCTGCACACAGAAAAAAAAAAGGGACTGCCTATCGTTGCCTGCCGTATCCTTAAAACTTACGGTTGCGGCCTTGCGCAACTCATCATCAAAATCAATTTCCTGGGAGGCCGAGTAGAGGGTCTCCCACTTTTCACTGCCCCCTAGTAGCCACCAACTAGATAGTTGGTTGGGGCTGGCGGTGCCACCAAGCGTGCAATGGACGTACGAGGCCTCATGCCTCGATGTACCGTCCACCGCAATAGGCAACCAATGCAGCCGTCGGTCCCCGGGCTGCATGATGGCCGAGGGTGGTGGTGGTCGACACTTGAATAGGTGGGCGATGCGGTCAGGTAGGTAGCAGGCCGCCCCATTGATGGCCGTGTCGTCACCCGTATAGGCAGTGAACGCCTGGGACTCCGGCAACGCTAGCTGCCGAAGCATGCCGTACACCTGGTCCCATACCACACCGTACGTCATGCTCCCCACTAGGTACCGGGACTCTGTCCTAGAGGGGTGCACTGACCGGATCCTCCACACGGCCATAATCAACCTCTCCTCCTGGGTGGGCTCGGGCTGGACGGTGGCTACAATTCTTGTTTCGGGGGTAAGCACTATTTGCCCCGTGTCGGGCAGGTACTTGACGGTGTAGGGTGCTGCAAGCTCCTTGGTAACAACCTCTTGGAGCTCTTGTAGGCGCCGCCGTCGTGTACGATCCGCTACCAGATGGAATGGCTGCTTGGGCCGTGGCATGGTGTGAGATACAGGACCTATTGAATGGGCAGGCAGTCATCGCAAAGTTTCTACCATCCCCCTCCCGCAGACAACTCTCTCTACTGTGATTCGCATGCAATTAAAAGAAATTCACATAGATTCGCACGAAATTCGTACGAAATTCGTACGAATTTCGTACGAATTTCGTGCGAATTTCACGTGAATAGAAATGTGTGAATATTCTGAAAATGTGGAATTCGTACGAAATTCGTACGACTTTCGTAAGAATTTCGTACGAATTTCGTGCGAATTTCACATGACTGTCACAGAATTTCTGCCAAAGCCTCATCCTTCTGCCCTCGTTGACCCTCACAAAGCAAGCTCAGGATGGTGCTCATGGGCTATCACACACCCAGTCCAGTGGCTGTCACTCCGGCTGTCACTCAGCCAACAGTGTAACACGTCAGGGGGCATAGCATACCCCAAATAAAATACAAACAGTTCCGCAGAAAAAATCGCAAACAGGTCAGGGGGCACACCGTACCCCAATTAATGTACAAACAGTGCTGCAGAAAATTGCGCACAGTGGGGGGGGAGTACCCCACATATCGCTCAAACTGCCCATGCTTGGGGGGGGGGGCAGGATAACATTCGTCGTGGTTAGAAAGGACAGGTGCTCCGGAGGGTACCTACGCGGCCCCCCCCCCCGGGAGCAGAGCTCCGGCTAGAGGTGCCCTGGAAGCTCTGCTCCGCCACCGCCTCCCCAAAGGAGGGGTCCATGGCCGCCGACGTGAGGCGTTGGGGGGGGTACTGCCGGCGCACTTCCTCCATTGCGGCAGTCACCTTGGGGGCGTCGGTGGCCACGCTGTCCACATTCACCTGCTGGCTACTAGCCATCATGGCCATCCGCAGGCCGGTGCACACTGCGGACATCTGGCCGGCGCATGCCTCGGCCTGGGCATGCCAGGCCTGTGCGCCGGCGAGGAGGTAACGGACACCGGCAGCACTGGCCCCCCCCCTGTCACCCGGGGGGGCGGGGGCCTCGGCACCCTCAGCCCTCTCCACTGCCACTGCTGGCTGTGCCGCTGGCTTTGCCTTGCGCAACGTCGCCACGTCGCGCTCAAGAGTCCTCACCTTGGTGGCCAGCCGGTCACGCTCCTTGGTGACGTCCGCCAACCGCGACTCGCAGTCCCGCCTGTCCTCGTGGACCTTGGAAAGACCGGCCTCGAGGTCGCGGTTGGCGGCCTCCGCGCTGATGGCGCGTGCCTCCCACGCCCCCGCCCGCTGCTGGTCCACCCACTCCTGCACCAACCATCTCTGCCCCCGCCCCCTCATCCGCTCCGCCTGCTCCGCCCGCACTGCCCGCTCCGCCGGGGTGGCCGTACGCGGGGCTTTGGGGGGGGGAGTGGGGCCCGTGTCCCCTTCGGGGCGCCCTTTCCGCTTGCGCGTGGGGGGGGGGGGTTCGTCCTCCTCGACGTCAATGACGTCAACCACCACCCCCATCTTCCGCTGCCTCCCCACATGGACGCGCATGGCAAGCCATGCCACGTCCACCCACTCCGGCCTCCGCTGCTCCCAACCCGTGAGCACATTCAGCACACAAATCCCAGCCGTCGTCACCGTCCCCGCCTCCCCGATGCGCGACACCCCCGTCTGCACCCGCCAGTGCCCACTCACAAGCCGGTAGGCAAACATGCCCACCAGCTCCTGCCCCGCAGGCAAGTTGGACCCCCCCCGGAGCACAATGGGGCAGGGGAAGGAGATGCAGAGGGTGCACTGCACCCCCCGCGACCCCAACTCCATGTCCCACACGGCACTGAGGTGCCGCTGCCGCCCATCGGGCCCGGGCGGCACCTGCTGGGTCCAGGCCGGATCCGGCTGCCTGGCGGCCAGGGTGACCCGGTCCAGGGGGGGGTCGTTGTGGGCGTCACCCAACTCGTCGCGGGACGGCTGGGGCACCACCACCTCGCGCGCCACATGCCCCCTGGCGGTGATGGCCTCGGCTTCCCGAACGTCGAGAGCGCTGCGACCCCTCACTGTGCACACTGCCGGCCTCGCTTGGTGCCCGTCCACCGCCGGTGCCTGCGGGCTGGTCGCCACCGGGGCCTTCAGCGGGCTCGGCGTGCTCCTCGGGCAATCGGGGCCGGGGCTTGTACTGGCGCTTGGTGTGGTGCCGAATATCCGGCGACCAAGCGGTGAACGGGACCTGCATGCGGATGTGGGGAGGTGTGCAAGGCACAAATTGAGAAAGGGGGAGTGGACACGATGCAATGCAAGAGCAAAAGGAGCAAATTGGACGAAATTCACAGAAATTCGTACGAAATTCGTACGGAATTCGTACGAATTTCGTACGAATTTCGTACGAATTTCACATCTCGAGAAAATTCACACAAATTTATTCACGTGAAATTCGTACGAAATTCGTACGAAATTCGTACGAATTTCGTACGAATTTCACGTGAATTTTGTCCAATTTGCCAATACACAAAGCAAACACACAAGCAAGCACACCTTGCAGTCGCATGGGCAGGTGATGCTCCATGCCCCGGTCCTCGCGCACTTGGGCGACCGCCACGCTGGGACCGTGTTCACTAGGTGCCACAGCGTGGTCGGCCGACCCGGGGGGGCAATGCCGGACAAGGCGAAGTGGATCTCGGACTCCGCGTCGACATCGCCCCCCTTGGCGACCTCCAGCTGGTGCACGCTGCCCACGAAGAACAGCGTGCACTGGGGGCCGACCTCGATGACGGCGAGGTCGGAGGCCGGGGCCGACCGGGAGATGAAGGTGGGGTGGAAGGGGCAGGTGGGGGGGCCTGCCGGGAGCGTCTGGGGGGGGGTCGGCGAAGAGGGCTTGGGCAGCCTCCCCCTCCCACAACCCCACCCTCCCAACCGCCCCCTTCCCCACCCACAACACCTGGTCCACGCTGGGGAGGTCCAAGCTGGACAAATCCCCAGCAACGTCCAGGGCCTCCTTGGGGGTGATGGCGTCCAAGTGTGTGGTGTTGGCCTGGTGGTGTTTGTGTCGGGGGTCGGGGGTCCACAAGTTAAAAAGAGCCCCCTGCAGCCCATCCTTGGAGTCAGGGAGGGCAGGCAATCCATGATGGCGGCTGGTGGCCAGCATCAGCAGCATGTCCCCCTGATGCAGCTGAACGGTGTCCCAGCGCGCCTCCCCCGCCTCCCCCAGGGCCGTCCCCGCCTGCACCGCCACCTGGTAGTCCTCTGACAAGCAGAGGAAGCTACTCAGGTGGCAGTCCCCCACCTCCCTATCGCTGGGGAGGAGGACGTCGGGGTGGGTGGTCACGTCGGTGTGGGGGAGCTGCGGCCCACTCCCCACACTGGCCACAATGACGCTGCCCGGCGTCATTGGGTGGAGGTCCCCAACCCCAGGGACACTTTCGGTGAGGTGGGGGTTGAACTTCTTGAAGAGAGGCCCCCCCACCCCGACCCCAAGGTGCTCTTGCTTTGCCACCGGCGGGGGAGCGCAGGATCCTTGGCCTGCTCCTCACCCCGCGCGGCGTTGAAAAGGAGCTCAAAATTCTTTGCGACGACTTTTTTGTTGCCGCTGCCCCACGCCTTCATCACCTTGTTCCACCCCACCTCACAATCCCGTGCCTCCACAAGCCCCCGAAGCACAATGTAGCCGTTCCCATCAACAAAGTTGAGGGGCGGCTGAGAGGGGCCAACCCTGTCGGGGGCGGGGTCAGGGCTGCCCGTCACCCCATGAGGGGGGTCGGGAAGGGGTTCTGTGCGGAGGGGGGGTTCACTCGAAATGAAGGGGGGGGCGCATGAGGCACCACGGTACCATTGCAAAGAAGTTGTGCTATAGAAGGTGGGGTGGGTGACGTCGGGGACGTGCACCTGGGGGGGGATGGTGGGATGGAAAGGGGCGACGCCCAAATCATCCCACCACCGGGGGTTGGCAAGATGCCAAGAAAAGGGGAAAAAAGAGTGGTCTGCTGGTGCACCTGCAGCAAGATCCTGCAAGCACACCATATCGCAGTGGGGGGGGGGGTGTGGACGAGGTTAGTGGTGGGGTACACCTGGACGTGGGCGTCCTTAGGCTTCCCCACAGGGTTATTCCTCATCGAGTTGAGGAGCTGGTCAACACTGGAGGGGAGAGGGGTCAAATGGAGAAATTTGAGGGTGGGGAGTTGGTGGCGCAGTTCCCTCCACAGGGTTGTGGCCCATCCCCTCCCCCCGAGGTAGCTGTTGCGGGTGGGGCTGCGCATGTCGATGTGGATGACATCGGGGGAGGGGTCGAGGGAAGCTGCCCAGCCCACGATGTCATCCACCCCCAGTGCCTCCGACTCGTACGTTGCCTCCTCCAATTGATGGTGGGCAACGGGGAGGGCTTGGTAGTGGGCGAGGGTGTTGGCTGAGGGGTCGGGGCGCGAGGCGAGGCTTGCGAGTTGAGACATAGTCTGCTGCGACATTGTTAAAAGAGAAGAACGCGAGGGCTTTGAGAGCTGTAACAAAGCGAAAGAGTGGAAAGGAGGGTAAATTGGTACGAAATTCGTACGAAATTCGTACCAATTCCGTACGAATTCGTACGAAATTCGTGCGAATTTCACATTCTCGTGAATCTGTGAATCTAGCGTGAATTTCTGCGTGAATTTAGGTGCGTGAATTTCACATTCACGCGAATCTCACCAAATGTGTTAAACCATGCGGGGACTTTAAACCTCTAAATTGCACCTATTTGTTGCATCTTACTTTGGGCGAAGGTAGCTCGACAAAAGCACACGATAGCACCAAGTTGCGAGCAAAACACAGCAAATTTGGGTGAAATTCACGGTACTGTGAATCTCGGATTCAAACGGCCGGTTCACGAAGGGTACACAAGGTGGGCGACCCACCGGGGAACAGCATGGGAGACAGCTGCTGTGAGGCACCTCGTAACGGGGACTGCAGCGCGGGCCACACAGGCTGAGTTGGGGAGAACTGGGTCAGCTGCTGGGACAGCGTCTGCGGAAAACAGGACAAAGCACGCGCAACGAGGACGTGCGTAGTGCGCACAACGAGACAGCTAGCACGCACAACAAGAGCGTAGCACGCGCAACGGAAACAGTAGTGCGCACGGCAAGTACCTCTGGCTGCATGCTCCACGGCGTCGTGGACGGCTGCTGCAAACCCGGTTGTACAGCTGCATGTGGCGGTGGTTGCGGTGTCGCACCTGCTCTTGTGGCCCCTGCAGCAGTTGTTGGCGGTGCTGCAGGAGGCGGATACCCCCAGCCCATGGGCTGCATGGGCAAGATCACTTCCTTGTCTGGCACGATCCAGACCCGTTTGTTTACTCTTCAGGCACGACAACGGAGGCACTAAAAGAATAATGCTAACATTCCCATGGGCTGTTTTCGAAACAAAAGGGGAACATGTGCAAATACTTTACACATGAAATGGTATCTTGCAAAATCAGCATGCACTAAGCAACACAGGGCAGAATTGCCCAAAGTGTAGAGTGCTCTGGTACCTGTGCACATACTGTACGTTGAACCCAGGCTCCAGTCTCATCAGTATTTCAGGCTGTGTGTCTGCAAAGGCAAACCGTGTTATATTTTCAACACGCTACTTGGGTTTCAGTCTGGGGGCGTGCCTTGTCCTCGTGTCATGGTATCGCATTCATGCTTTGCTACGTTGTGGTGTGGCAGGGCGGGCTGTGTGGCGGGACAACACCCCATTTCGTGAGGCAACGGACCAGTCTAAGATTTGGGCGCCACCAGGATCTGGGGTACTGTTTGTCATGCAGCTCGTCTTGTACTTGGATGGCATTTTTGTGGGCATCATCTGGGGACAGACGGAAATACGCACTGTTTTTTGCCATCGCCGGCACCAAAGAGGCCAGCGTTTTTCGGGCTTTGGCTGCAAATTTATCGGGGAAGCGCCTGAGCTGCTGGTGGGTCTGCGTTAACTTTGTGCGCTTGTCTGCCAGAGCGCAGAGCGACTTGGGGGGCTGGTGGGTGCTGTGGTCTTGGGTGCTGTGGCAGTGGGTGCTGTGGTGGCGGTGGTGGGTGTGTCATGTATGCGTGCGCTTGCAAGAAAATCCACTGCTGTCCCCCACCTTCTTGCTGCAACAGCAGCCTGTACATTGTTTCGAAAGAGCGTTGCAAAGCTGTCGGTGTGGTGGATTTATATTTGATACCCATGATGTTATCTCTGAAACGCCCAGGTTGGGCCGGCAGGTCGCAAGGGTGCAGGTTAAAGGGGCCCTCTGGGGCCAGCGGCGAGACCTGTGCGTAAAACTTGCGCTCCTGGTTTACACAGTACGCTGATGCATTTGGTGCTGAGCACGTGCCCCCTATCGCCAGGCCTTTTTTCTGTCTGTAAACCGTATCTGCAATGACAAATAAATCGTTCTCATATACATCAAATCGCAAAAACCGCTGAACTTCCTCGAAACTGACACTGTGGTACAGATCGCTGTGCCCGTGGCCCAGTCGATCCAGTTTCCTATCAAGCTTGTTGATGGCAAATTTTAACATACGTCCCCGGCCTTTGCGGTGTTGGCGGCGGGCGTCCATGATCGCAGTGTGCAGTTCCTGAACTGCGTTCCAGACACTGTCATGCGACAGGGATGGGAACATTGCCTTGATGTCGAGCTCAAAGAGCTCGACTTCTGGGTCCCGCAGTGTGCCTGTGGCCTGTCGTTCCTTTACCCGCTCGTTCCAATAGCGTATCCAGGGCAGGATGTCCTTGCAGTGCAACATTTCAAAACTATGTACAGATCTCTGGGCTTCAATCATGAACAGCTTGAGGCATCTGCCAATAATTCGGCCGTGCGCGCGCAGTGGGTGTTTGTAGTGGGAGAACACAATGCGGACAGCTAGGGGTTCAGGCTGGGGTGGGCACAGGGTGTCCGTGGGCGGGGGTCGCAGTGGGCAAGAATGGAAAGACACGTGGCGTAGCCGCCAATACAACCAATCCAGTTTTTCCAATCTAACGTATCCTGGCAGGTTTTAAGCGAAGTGGGACAAGATGAGTGAATTAGCTGTCACCAGTGCCCACAGCGCACGTGTATCTTGTAGGCAGTGGGGTAATATGTGATGAACCCAGGTTTCCATGGGGATGAGGTGGAGGCGGAAGTGAGAGGGTGGTCTGCGCCACCCTATTAGTTCATCGTACTTGTTTTTGGAGAGGAATCGGGTGGAGGGGGGCCCCTTGCGTTTTCCCTTCGCCCAGTGTTTCTTCAGGCCATTGCGGTGTGCAGCGTCCTGCAGCAAGGACAGTGCCCTGTCCTGGGCTTCACGGGGCGTGGGTAGGACCTCTATGACTTCAAATTGTTCGGGGTCGTCAAGGTTGTCGAGCATGGACTTCATGGCACCGACCCAGCAGTGGGCAGTGATTTGCCCCGCATTTTTGTCGCTGATCTCTAATTTCCATGTATCCACGTGTTCGGCTGCAAAGTCCCTGATAGCCTGTTCCCAGAGAATCCAGGGCGCCTTTTTTCTGTGTTCAAACCACACCTGTTTCACCTGTTTGAGAATGGCTGAGTAAGTGGCTTTAACCGCTGCATCGCTGGTTTTTTCTGGGAGCAGTTTCAGGAACAAATTGCGCAGGGACTGTATTACAGGTCTTTTCACAGACTCCCAGGCTGGGACAATGTCATTCTTGGCATTCTGGGTAAGTATCTTGGACCGTTTTCCAAAAATGTGGGAGAGCACCTGGGGGTGGCGTGCGAATATATGGCCATCAATGAGTGGGATCCCCCATTTTTTGTGCAGCTCTGCGCATGGGCATTGTGGCGCCGCCACTTTGTCTCGCATGGCATGCAGGGTGGTGACTCGTGGTTTCGCTCGCAGGGCGTCCGCCACAGTGGGGTTCCGCACCTGCACCACGCTGGCAACTGACGAGATATATTTACGGAGGTGCAGTGGTAGGGGCAGTTTATCGATGTGTGCGCGCATTGTGTGTGTCAAGGGTGCCGCTTCCAAATCGTGCATGCATGGGACGCGCAGGGGTGCGTGGTTTGGCAGCTGCAGTCCCGTGGTTGTACGTATTCTGTGGGCCACTTTCTGGTAGCAGCGGTTTCTCACTGGGCCGCTGCAGTACTTTTTTGCCAGGGTGAGGATGTGCAGCTGCGTGTGTATGGGGAATGGGCAACGTAGCCGGTCGCCCAACCGGTGTGTCAAGTCTGCAATTTGCTGCTTTGTGTACTTCGGCGTGACCAGTTTCCCATGCACCAACAGTTTCCATCGCCTGTCAGTTGGGTATATGCCGCGTGTGTTTAAATTTTTTCCTACTTTTCTGATCCAATACCGTTCACCGCCGTCCGCCTCGGCCACCCTTTGGAGGCGTTGAAGCGGTAGGATGCCAAAGTGATGGCCCCCAATGCGTGCCATGACCGGGTACAGCTTCCCGAGTCGACGTACGCCATGGCGTCCAAAGAGCGTGTGCCATGATCGTGCTGTGCGTGTGTGTTGCGAGTAGCGCGTGACGCATTTTTTCAGCTGCCTGATGGCCCCGCTCTGCCCCACGTACACCCCGTTTGTGCGCGTGCTCCAGAGTGCGTAGATCCAGGCTCCAGGTGTTCCCGTGGATGCTGTGGGGTGCTCGGCGAAGGAGTACAGCCTCCGCAGCCACGGATGGGGCGCTGTCTTCAGGAGGGCATTCATGTTGTCCAAGTGCGCTGTCCATTGCGTCTCATTCCACCGTTTTCCCTGTGTGTCCGCTTGTTGTACCAGGTGATTCATGCGCTCCCAGAAATGCGTGCGCAAGGACGTTTTTGTGGCCGTGGTACATTTTTTGGGTGGTATGGTGTGCAGTGTGTGTTCTGTGTGGCGTGCGTGCTGCCCAACGTGGGAAATAATATCATTGATATGTACAGATCCGTCCCCTTGGTGTGCGGTGACCCAAAAGGCCTGCACTGAGACAGAGTCACGCACAGGGTGTCGTGTGCCCCGGCGCCAGAGGAAGGGGAGTGCTGGTACTGTCATATCCAGGATGGGTGTGCATTCCACTGGCGCGTCCTGGGACCAAGTGAATAGGTCTAGGCTCAGCGCGTGTGTATGCGGGCATAGTACAATGACGCTGGTATGTCTGCCTTTCTGGATTCGTGTGCGTAGCGCTTGTAGGTCGTGTGTGGTGTCAGGCGGTTGCAGAACCCACAGGAGGCGGCATGGGGTTGGGCTTTGAAACACCCAATTCGGTTCAGGTACTCCTCCCAGATATTTTTCCGCCGCCACATTGCAGGTGAATCGTGGTGCGTGTGTGTGTGTGTGCAGGGGATTCCACGCACTGTGTCGAGGTGGAAGGTGTTCAGCCATGTCTGTTGCCAGGGCCTGGAGATGCCCCAGTAGCCTGCATCCGTGAAATGGTGGGTGTTGTTTGTCTGGAAGAATATGTCGCTGGTGAAATGCAAGAAATCGTACAGGTCTCTCAGCGAGACTGTACGCCAGCTGCGGATTTGTTCAAGTGCAGTGAATCTGTTCCAATAATTTTGCACTGTGTCAAACTGGTACATTATGCTTTTAAAATTCGAGAGCAAAGCATAGCAGGGGTGTGCGCGCTCTAGGGGGAGGTCGTGCTTGAAAAAATAGACATTGTCCGTCGCAAAACATTGCCTATTTACCATTTGTCAGGCATGTTTGATGGTGTCTGTGGGATGCATCGTTCTAGGGCGTGGTGCGGAACCCCTAGTTAGAACGCAATTTCTGGAACACCCACCTACCCTCAATTTTGGGGCAAACCACCTAAAAAAATGGATTCAGCACCCTCAAAAACCCCCCATCCCCTTTCTTTCCCCACATAACCCTGATTGTAGGGGTGGTTTTTTGGGGGGGGGTCAAAGAGTTAGAGCACAGTTAGAACAGAGTTAGAACGCAGTTAGAGCACCTTGCTCTAACTAGTTATCGCGCTAGTTATCGCGCGATAACTTAGTTATCGCGTAGTTATCGCGTGTAGTTATCGCGCACCCCTCCTCCCTCCCTCCCTAGGACAAACAACACAAAACACTTGGCACAAAGCATGTGTGGTCGTTTTTCATACAAAGTCATCAATGTCTGAGGCCTTGGCTGCCTCCAGTCCCAAAAGCCCTTGCTCCAGGGCGTTCATGGACATGCAATGGTGCATGTGGCGGAGGGACAGACTTGGCCTCACCAAGGACCAACCCTTAAAACAATTTTTGAGCCTCCTTTTGTAAGGCCCATGCCGATACTCCGTTGGGATGGAGCAAAACTGAAAAATGTTCCTCAATTTCTCGGCAAAAAAGGTGGAATGTGCCAAGCACCAATGGATCCACCTGGTGGGGGACCAACCTGAGTCTCCCCACGCTTTTGAAAATTTTGTGGTCAACGCACGGTGGCGTTCCACTTGGGTTAGAGTGTACAACTCCCTCACCCTCCAAAGCTCATACAAACCCTCAATGCATTTCACCATGACATGCACAACAACCCATAACATAGGTCCCCCAGGGGGCCTCACTGTGGGGACATGCTCTTTGAGGCAATCCACAAATTGCCTTTGGAAGGGGGGGGGGGTTAGGAAAACTTTGGTGCTTGTTAGATCGAAATATTTTTCTGTGGCCCTCGAGGCCGAAGGGAGGCGTTCCCTGAGAGGGATGCCTGAGGTCTCATCCTTGAGGGCTTGTTTGAAGGCCTGCAAAGCTGCAAGAGCTTGGGCCTTCCTAGGGGTACCAGGGGGGAGGGCCTGAAGGGTGGTCTTCATGCGCTTTGCAATGCCGTTTAGGATGCGGCATGCTGCATGTTGGTAGTCCCCCGGCCGCCTATCAGGGGTCACACTTCTCAAGAATGCCCCCCATCTTGAGGTGGACTCCACCCCCCTTTGCTCAACAATCCCATTGGGGTCTTTGCACAACCAACACTTAGACCCAGCCCCCCCCATTTCTTGCATCCCCTTCCCATCCCCTGTCAAAATGACAGTGCAAGTCAAAAATTGGTTTTGAAAGAGGACAACGTCCTCTTCCACATCCCTCACCTCTTGGTTGAGGTTGGCGGAGATGTCCAGGCTTCTCAAAAAAGCCTGTTCATCCCCGCCATCCAAGCAAAACCATGAGGCCCATAGCTTCACCTTCGAAGCATATTTTGCCCCCCCCCCCCATACATTAACCCATACATCCGCACGGGTAGAGGATGCCTTCCACAAGGAAGTCGCATCAACTGAAATGACAACAATGGCAACGCCACTAGGGGGGGGTTTCCCAATAACTCGGGCCATAGATATTGCATTTTGCACAATTGATTGCAAAGGCACATGGGCAGCTGCCCTATTGCGGCCTGTGGTAGACTTTACAATGGTTGTTTGGGGAAAGTAGGGCATGATCCGTTGCCGAACGGTCCTTAGGTCCCGTTGTGTGCAACGGCGGGGCATTCGCAAAAGGGCCCGTTGGGAGAGATGCATGCTGCATGCCATGCGTAGCATGCTCAGGGCCTCATGCTCCTGAGCTGTTAATGCAAGATGGCCGCCAAGTGGGCCAGACAGGGCAGTGCACGCCCCACCACTTAAACAAACTTCGCCTTTGGTGTTGGTGCCACACACAACGTTCGGGTCACCCAATAGAACTCGCACCAGCCGCTGAACCGCCTTCAAACGCCGCCGCCGGGCCTTGGGGCACTGCATATCGGTGTACCGCCGGAGGTTAGCTGTGTTGAGAGCCCGCAGGGCCTCATTGACAGCACTATCCATGAAGAATAAGAGGACGTGGACACGAAATGAGGGAGGGTTTTGAAGCAAGGGCCCAAAAAACACACGCGATAACCCACGCGATAACCCCCGCGATAACTAGGTTATCGCGCGATAACCCCCGCGATAACCCCCCGCGATAACTAGTTAGAGCGCGATAACCCCCCGGGATAACCCCCCGCGATAACTAGTTAGAGCACCCAGTTAGAGCGCGATAACCCCCGCGATAACTAGTTAGAGCAGGGGTTAGTGCGCACTAACTGGTGGGGTTAGAGCAAGCGTTGGGCACCCTAAAACGTTGATTTTGCACCCAGGAAACCTTGGAGATGTCAACAATGTGCAGGCATGGGGTATATGGCGCCACAATCACAATTTCAAATCAGTCAAATGGACATGTTCCGGGCTAGTTGCCCCTCCTCAGAGTACACAATGACAAACCATGGTGGGCATCCCACCAAAGCAGAAAAAATAGAAATAGTGAACAATAATCGAATCACAAATTACACTAGCTGGAGGGGTTAGAGGGAGCATTGGGCACCCTAAAACCCATGGACAGCAGCTGCTGCCGCCACACAGGCGTGCAGTGCAGAACCCCCCCCGCACTATAAAAAATCACGCTCCATCGCTCGCCCTCCCATGGCAATGGAGCGTGTAGTGCCCTGGTGTTGAACAACACCGGGGCTTGGGGGGTGGCGGTGCATGCCCAACCCTCCACCGCCCTACCCTTGCACACACGGGTGTGCCGCTTTTTTTCCCTCATGGAGGGATTCAGCAGGCCACCACTCTCCACCCAAAACTCACCCCCCGTGAAAGACCCCACACACACAATAAGCGCCATGGGCGCCCCATCCCGCAAATGGGAGTGGAGGCCCATGGTGTCCGTCCCTTGGGGGCGAACAATTTGGATGCTACACCATGTGAACCATGGTGGAGCATTGGAGGTGCAATACCCATTGAGGTCTGCAACCAAGGGGGTGAGGGCAGGCCTAAGGGTAGCAGCGGCCATGTGGGTCGCCCTAAAATTAGAGGGGTTGGGGTTTCCACTTCCCACGAGGCCGAAGTGGCACATGTCCACTTGGGCCCCATATCGCTCCTCCCCACGAAAAATGCCCTTGGGCAACCCCTTGAGCAAATCCACTAGTCATTGGCTCCCACTCCTACTCCCGCTACCCTGACTCTGCACCCCGAAGGAGGCACAGAGGTGGAGGTGAGGCTGCGCACCTGCGCCTCAGCCACCCCCAAGCGCTGCGAGAGGTCATCCCCCCTCCTGCGCTGCCCCTCCACCTCCACCCTAAGCTGGGCCGCCTCCACCTCCGCCTTCCGCCTCCCCTCCTGGGCCTCCCTCAGGGCCTCCCTCATCGCCTCCACCTCCTCCCCCCTCTTGGCGGCCAGGTTGAGGGCCTGGTCCAGGGCACGCTGGGTGTTGCCCTGTGCCTTTTCGGCCTTCGCCAAGGCCGACTTGTGGTCGGCCGACCGACCCTTGGCCAGTGCGGCCTCGACCCCCGTGGCGGCCGCCTGCTCCACCAAAACCTGGCAAGCGTCCGTCACGTGGGTGGCCACACTGGCCCCCAAGGCCTCCACATCCACAGCCTCGGGGGGGGGCTGGGCTGCCACCTTCGCCACCTTTGCCACCTTCGATGGCTTGGGGGAGGGCTTGGGGGCGGGGGTTTGGCCCTTACCCCTAAGGGGGGGGGGGGCATCCGGCTCAACCACCACCACGTCTGGTCCCCGCTTCGTCTGGCCTTTTCCCGGGCTTCCCCCCTTGGGTGCATACTGCCGAACCCAATCGGCAGTGGCGTCCACCACAGAAGGGGGGGGGTCATACCCACCAACCTGGTGGATGTCCCCCCCCCTGTGCAGCTTCTGATCTGCCACACTTCCCTCCCCGTATACTCCCCCTCCCACAAACAACACACCCTCAAAAGGAAATAAGATTTCCTTTGGAGGGGGTCGCTCATCCCAAACAAACACAAAAAAGCCGCAACCGTTTCCCCCTCTGCGGCATTCTGCCACTTGGCCGTTTCCCCCCCAACCCACGCATAGGAGGGGAGGGTGAGGTTGGTCTTCCTCTCCACCCCCCCCTCCTTCTCGGTGATGGTGACCTGCCGCTACCATCCCGTCCCCCCCATCCTGCAGGCCTCATCCCCAGGCTCCCCCCACCGCCACGACGCCCCCTCCGGCAGCCTCTTCTCCCCCTCCAGCTCCAACCGGGCCGCCACCGGCTTGGCGGGCCGTGCCCCTGCTGCTTCTGCTGCTCCGCCTGCTGCCTCGGCTGCCTGGGCGTCGTCCTTGACGAAGATACGGGGCAGCTGCAAGATGGTAGCCTGAAAAAAACAAAAGAAACAAAGAAAAACACGCGATGACCCGCGCGATAACCCCCGCGATAACTAGGTTATCGCGCGATAACCCCCGCGATAACCCCCCGCGATAACCCCGCGATAACTAGTTAGAACGCGATAACCTAGCGCGATAACTAGTTAGAGCACCTAGTTAGAACGCGATAACCTAGTGCGATAACTAGTTAGAGCAGGGGTTAGAGCAGGGTGTTGTGGGAAGTTTTCACACCTCGTGACATGGGCACATGCCTTGGCCCTCCTTCTTGGCGTCGTCCAGCACCAGGCCCAGCCTCCGCAGCCACACGAAGTCCGTGACGGCCGCATACTCCCCCACCTGCCGCCACTCCACCACCTGTCAATGGGCCACCCCCTCCACCTCAGGGGCCACCCTTGCCACTCCCCCATACAATCCCCTCCTCACCACCAAAATGGTGCCCGCCGGCACCTTAATCCCAACATGCCCTTGCAAGGTGGGCCAGGGCAGTGCCTCCCCATGGCACACCTTGGCCAAGGGGCACTGATCGGGGTGGCCTGCGACCGCCCCCGCCTCCTCATTAGTGAGGGGGGCAATCACCTCCCTCCCGATCCCCCACCCCGACAACAAAAAATGCCCTGTGGTTGTTCCCACCGGGAGCAAGCACTGAGCAGATGGCTCAATGCTGACCCCATTGGGGTCCACCACCACCTCCTCCTCCTCCCCCCCCACCACCTCCTCCCCCTCCTGGCATGGCACACAAAGGCCATCTTTGTGGACGGTGCACAAAATCAGCCGATTGCATCCGTAGCAATTGGCTACCACCTTCCCCCTACACCTAACCGCCCCATCACACTGGACTGTCCTGGCCACCCGGCCACCAGGTGCCCCCAGCTGGGGCCTTTTAATGGACTGCGTCACGTGCAGGTTGGGGAATCGAAGATTCCCCCCCTGGGTAAGCTCAATGGCAAAAAATGCCATGAGGCGGGGGTCCCTTACCCCCATGGGGGAGGCCTTGGGAATCCCCGACCCCCTGTGGACATCAAGGGCATTAAAAAAAAAGGCAGTGCCCCTCTTGAATGGCACAGCCCTCTCCACCCAAGGGTCAGGGAACCCCGAACTGCTGGAGGGCACAAAAAGAAAATGTGACCCATCCTCCTCCTCATGATTATGGGTTAGCATAATAAGGCAATTGACAATCAATGTGCCTTCAGGAATGGTGTAGGGGGGGGCGTCGCGATGGAGGTGTTGGGGGGTGTGGTCATAGCTCGAAATTTCGGCCATGTCAAGGATGGTGCAGCTCCATCCGACCCCCCCCACCACAGTCTTCTTTGCGGTCTCAAGCACACGATCTGCCACCCTTTTGAGGACTGGCAGATCATGGAGCTTGTGGGGGTTGTGCTTGTGGTGGTTGGCACCCCCATAGTTGCCATACAATGTGCGGCGGGTCCCAGAATCTTGGGGCCTGCCGACAATGGGGGGGTTCTCATTGAAAATGGGTGCCTTCTCTGAGAGAGGCACCCTATCCAAATCATCCAAAAGATTTGCAGCTGAATGTCACTCAACAAATCGTGCTCCAGGAGGTGGTTGACCACCAGCTTTCCCCCCACCGTGAGCACAAGGTCATTGGGGTCCCTATTAAAGGCCCCCAAGGGCTCGGCGGCAACCACCTCCTCCGCCTCCCCAATAAGGGGGGGTGTTGCCCCAAATGGAAAAAGAATCACCCCCTGCCCCGAAACAATGTTGGGAGTGGTGACCCCATACCACTCACGCTCCCACTCCCTTGTGGGGCAAAGGGAGTGCATGGGGAGCTTGTTTTCGGGGTCGTCCGTGCAGACCCGGCGGGTGTTGTGGGTGACGGGTTGGGGGAACCAACCATCCGACTTCCCCTTCCCCTTACCCGGTCGGATCCTTACCTTCTGGACACTAATCCTGAGGGGGTTGTGGGGCTTCTCCTTCCTCCCCCAGCCCCCACCCCCCCCCGCATCCTCCTCCTCCTCCTCCACTTCCTCCTCCTCCTCCTCCTGACCCACATAGAGGGTCGTCTTCGTCCCCGCACCCTTCTCGGCATGAGCGGTGACGGACTCCACCACCGCGTCCACGTCCTCGGTATGAAGCTGGATCAAACATCTAGCAACCCCTGGATTTACCTCCAGCAACTCGAAGATGTAGTTGCTGAGAGCCAGGGGGTCTCGCTTGTCCGCCATGAAGGGGGACTTATGGACAAGGAGTCCAAAGTCCACACCATGTTCCAAGCGGGTCGCCACAGGGCGCCTCACATTGGCATCACCCATCGTAAACCCCTCAGGACCGCCAAGGCGACGGACCCCAAGGAGCTTTTGATGGTGCTCGCACCAAGCGTGGGCAGCAGCAAGGGCCATTATCAAAGAATACGAAGGCTTTGAGAGCTACAGCGAAAAGGGGAAACATAAAATGAAGCGCGATAACCCACGCGATAACCCACGCCACAACTAGGTTATCGCGCGATAACCCCCGCGATAACCCCCGCGATAACTAGGTTATCGCGCGATAACCCACGCGATAACTAGTGCTCTAACCCCGTTCTAACCCCGTTCTAACTAGTTAGAGCACACAAAGATCAAATCGCAAAAAGTGCAAAACGGGCAACATCGAGCAAACGAAACATGGAAGGCACATTGTTGCATCATAGTGCACCCATGTAACATGTGAAATTCCGGGTTCCAACCATATTAACAACACCCAAAATTGGGGGGGTTCCGCACCACGCCCTAGAATGCTGCATCCCATGCGTGTCTCTGCGTCCAGGCTGTCCTCACTGCTTCGCGCAGAGTGAGGGCACGCTGGAGTATGGCAGCTGCATGTGCATTGAGTGCTGCGATGTCCACCGGTGGAACTACCGGCAGTGGTGCCTCTAAGTCCGGGCGTGGAGCGTCCGGTCCTAGTGCGTGGTGCAATTGTGCAGAGGCGCTGCAGTGCTTCATCATTGTGCGCACAGCCGGTAGGAAACAGGTATCATATGCATGCCGGGTTTGCGGTTGCAGAAACATCATGTATCACGGTACGCACCCAAAAATACGCACGTGGTGGCAGGATAATGCTGTGGTGGCAGAAATGTGGTAATGGCAGGTACCAGCACTCAATGTACTGGTAGAACGTGTTAAAGGGGCTTTTCACTTCTGTGCCTTGTGCACTCTGGCTCGTTTTCCAGCGATCTTCACGGCAAGGGCGGCGTTGGACGCTTCGCTGTCCAGGAAAAAGTCCTCTTCATCCAGGAGTACTGGTGCTGGTTCGGGGTCGTCTGCATCCAATCCCCACCATTTTTTCGCCCCCACTTGGTGGGTTAGAATGACGGGGAGTGCTGTCCACTCCGTGGTTTCGTTCCTCCCCGTGCGCGGTGGTACGTGCAGCCAGCCTCGTTTGCCTGCAGTGAGTTGTGCACCAGTGAAGTCGATTTTCACTGGGCTCGGGTCTGTGCGCTTCGTGCCTCGCGCGTCCCGCATGTCAACGTCGATTTCCTTCTCGGGTGTTTCGAGTACGAGCCCGGGGTGCGTCCCCGCCTGTGCATTTGCGCACCGCTGTGAGGGGGTGGCGTCGACGTTGTACTGGTCCGCAGGCGGCGATGCCTCTGTATTCGTGGCCCCTGGTGCTGGCGGCGACGTGTCGGTGTGCCTGTTTTTCGGCGGTTCCAGCTTGAAGTGCGTGGCCAGCATTGCGAGGATGGTGCTGTCCTGCGGTCTGGCACTTTCCATTTTCCCCATAGATTCGGACATGTCATCCAGTCGGGTGTTGATATGCTGGTTTTGAAGCTTTACCTGGGCCATGTCCGTTTTCAGCTCAGTGACGTCGGACTCCAGCTGGTTCATCTTCTGTGTCTCCTGTTCATTCATGCCCGCTCCGTGGTCTTTCCCCATCGTCCGCGTTGTGCCCCCAGCGGTCCTCGTGCTGTGCTGCTTTCTGGGCGGGGGTCCCCCGTTCTTCGTGATGTCGATACCGCCAATTTTCCGCATATCGTTCATGACTTTCTGTGCGTGGTGCTCATTTTCGAATCCGCCGATTACGCAGTAGTTCATGCAGTTGCTGAGTTCAAACGACATGTCATCACTGAGCATGGTGAGCATCTTATCCACCGCGGAGTCGGAGAGGGTTCCCGTGCTCGAGGATATCTTGATGCTGGGTTTGTCCTCGTCGTGGATCACCATGGGATGCAGCGTTCTAGGGCGTGGTGCGGAACCCCTAGTTAGAACGCAATTTCTGGAACACCCACCTAGCCTCAATTTTGGGGCAAACCACCTAAAAAAAATGGATTCAGCACCCTCAAAAACCCCCCATCCCCTTTCTTTCCCCACATAACCCTCATTGTAGGGGTGGTTTTTGGGGGGGGGCTCAAAGAGTTAGAGCACAGTTAGAACAGAGTTAGAACGCAGTTAGAGCACCTTGCTCTAACTAGTTATCGCGCTAGTTATCGCGCGATAACTCAGTTATCGCGCAGTTATCGCGTGTAGTTATGGCGCACCCCTCCTCCCTCCCTCCCTAGGACAAACAACACAAAACACTTGGCACAAAGCATGTGTGGTCGTTTTTCATACAAAGTCATCAATGTCTGAGGCCTTGGCTGCCTCCAGTCCCAAAAGCCCTTGCTCCAGGGCGTTCATGGACATGCAATGGTGCATGTGGCGGAGGGACACACTTGGCCTCACCAAAGACCAACCCTTAAAACAATATATTATCGCGCGATAACCCCCGCGATAACTAGTGCTCTAACCCCGTTCTAACCCCGTTCTAACTAGTTAGAGCACAAAAAGATCAAATCGCAAAAAGTGCAAAACGGGCAATATCGAGCAAACGAAACATGGAAGGCACATTGTTGCATCATAGTGCACCCATGTAACATGTGAAATTCCGGGTTCCAACCATATTAACAACACCCAAAATTGGGGGGGTTCCGCACCACGCCCTAGAACGCTGCATCCCACACAGGCTCCCTTGGTCTGGACGTGGTCGACGTTTCCCGTGCCTTCCGTGCGCCTTGTGAAATTCGTCGGCGGTCTTTCGGCTTGGTGCAGTTCCACGTCTCGTGACCATCCTCGTCGCAATTGTGGCAGTGCGGGATCTCTTCCACTTCAGGGCATTCATGGAGGCGATGTTCTGTGCTGCCGCAGCCCCAGAATCGCGCCGTCTTGCGCCGGGGGTTGCTCGAGATACCCTTGCATGAACTCGAAGTGTGCTTACACCAGCCATGTGTTTTGCACCATGTTGCGCCAGGAAATTTTTTTATATTTTTGCGGTCATCGTGGTTGTCGGACATCTTTGCACTATGGTGTTCGGCGGTGATGTCGGCAATGTGTGGGCACAGAGAGGCTCCGATGTTCCGATACCTCGCTGTGATTCGTCCGCTGCAGTTCGCCTGCTTTTGTTTGCCTGCTTCGGCTGCTATACCTGATGACCTTGTTGGCGCGTGCTTGTCCCAGGACGAGCTGCACCGTCACCGCGACTTGTGATCACTTCCTTGTCTTGCACGATCCAGACCCGTTTGTTTACTCTTCAGGCACGACAACGGAGGCACTAAAAGAATAATGCTAACATTCCCATGGGCTGTTTTCGAAACAGAAGGGGAACATGTGCAAATACTTTACACATGAAATGGTATCTTGCAAAATCAGCATGCACTAAGCAACACAGGGCAGAATTGCCCAAAGTGTAGAGTGCTCTGGTACCTGTGCACATACTGTACGTTGAACCCAGGCTCCAGTCTCATCAGTATTTCAAGCTGTGTGTCTGCAGAGGCAAACCGTATTACATTTTCAACACTCTACTTGGGTTTCAGTCTGGGGGCGTGCCTTGTCCTCGTGTCATGGTATCGCATTCATGCTTTGCTACGTTGTGGTGTGGCACGGCGGGCTGTGTGGCGGGACAACACCCCATTTCGTGAGGCAACGGACCAGATTTGGGCGCCACCAGGATTTGGGGTACTGTTTGTCATGCAGCTCGTCTTGTACTTGGATGGCATTTTTGTGGGCATCATCTGGGGACAGACGGAAATACGCACTGTTTTTTGCCATCGCCGGCACCAAAGAGGCCAGCGTTTTACATTAAAGTACCCCTGTTCCAGCAGTAATACAAAAAGGAAAATGCAGTAACAAAAAAATCGAAAGCACCCAAAAAAACGGACGAAAAGGAACAAATCGATCAATGCATTCCAAATTGGAGGCACATTTGAAGTGCGTAGTCATAGCTAGCTACTGTCAATTATGTATCGCGATTTCAAGGGTTCCGGCGCTTGAAAACAGCATAGCGCGCGCGATACTGTCACGGTCATTGCGCGCACTAGATAACATGTATATATAGCGCGCGCCAAAAAACAAATAGCGCGCGCTACCACCGTTCCTCATCCGCAAAATATGCCCGAACCTCGTCAGCCAATTTTTGTGCATTGCAAAGGTTGCTTCTGGAGTTCCCATTCCACCTTGGTACTTCAAAGTACAGGAACAGACGCTCATCCAATCCTGCCATCCAATGTGTAGTGACACCCGACAACCGACGCAGGCAAGGGCTATCCCCACCGCAGAAAATCCTATAGCGTCTGGATGCACCCCGGATGGGAACCACACCACTGTCAAGGGCACTCTGCAGAAAAGCAAGATGGTTAGCCCAGACCTGGGACAACACGAAGGTGGACTTCTCACCACAAAGGGCGACGTTAACAGTCCAGTGGTAGGACAACGTCCTTGCCAAGTGACCATGGTTGGCAAAGGAAATGGACATCTGGCACCACGATTCCCCCCCACAAGGCAACCCATCCCCCCTCACAATGATCCACAGCTCTCCTTGGCACTCCCTGGGGTATTGGAGGTTAGAAACAATGGAATCAAAGGAAAATATATAGTCAAAAAAGTGCTGCAGGGGCCACTGCGAAAAGACTGTGACCCCATATGTGTGCACGGCAACCTGTAAATGCTGCCTACTTGCAAGCTGGTTCCATTCTGTGGCGAAACTAGCATAGGAGGGGAGAGAAAAAAGGTGTGTGGGGACCTTACTTCTCGTCCAAGTAATCAAATCTTTGTACCTGAGGAAAATAGCGCGCGCAACATGGGGACGTAGCGCGCGCAGAAGTCAACGAAGCGCGTGCTATGAGCGGAAGTGCGCGCAATGTCACATGCAAAGCGCGCAATAATACCTTCTTCTTGGAATCTTCAGGAGCAGGACCAAGTCCACCACCGACAGGGGTGTGACGGCGTTGGCAGCCTCGGTCCTGCGACGCTTCTTCTCTGCTTCAGACACGGGGACCCTTTTTTCCTACCTGGCCCACAAAGACCGTTGGACGGCAGACCCTGAGCAAAAAAACTCAACTAGGTCCGCAAAAGGTCCTCGTTCTTCCACAGGGACCACCCATAGTGGGGGCCCAAAATGTTTGCAATCTTCCCTGACATTGACAGCGTCACATGCGGTGCCGAAAGCATCTGAAACTTTAGAAAAATAGGCGTCTTTGCCCTGCTTATTAGGACATGGGGTTACAAACCCAAGACCCCGAGCCATAGCGCGCGCTATGCTGCGCGCTATAGTTTTGTAGTGCGCACTGAGCCATCGCGCGGCAATACCCTGTAGCGCGCACGCAGGGTAGTGCAGAGTTCAAGCCGCCCTCGCGTTCTGCTGCTCAGCTATCCCGTGGTATCGTTGCCTCCCCAAGTGGGACAAGTACGGTGGCAAGAAGCCTGGGTGACGAATGGGTTCCAGGTTGGCTAAGGTTGCAGGACCGAAGAAGAAGTAAGTCACGATTAAGGTTCGGAATTGGTTTCATGCAAATAACCGATTGTTTTCAATCATTTCTATAAAAATAACCAATTATTCCGATTATATGACATTATACAAAAATTGGGCCTATGACCCGGATATCTGCGCTGTATCCCGGGGCATATGACCCGGATATCGACCATATGCCCCGGGATACAGCGCAGATATCCGGGTCATTAGGCCCAATTCTTATATCCGGGGCATTAGGGCCCGAGGATATCCGCAGATATCCGGGGCATATGACCCGGGATCCTTGCGCGCAACCCTTCCCTCGCCCTTGATGCCTCAACACTTCAAGTGGAACAATTCCGAGACACACTTTCTCTTATGGTGCTTCAAGTAACCCTGTGTGCGCGCTACAGGGTATTGCCGCGCGATGGCTCAATGCGCACTACAAAACTATAGCGCGCAGCATAGCGCGCGCTATGGCTCGGGGTCTTGGGTTTGTAACCCCATGTCCTAATAAGCAGGGCAAAAACGCCTATTTTTCTAACGTTTCAGATTCTTCCGGCACCGCATCTGACGCTGTTAATGTCAAGGAAGATTGCAAACATTTTGGGCCCCCACTATGGGTGGTCCCTGTGGAAGAACGAGGACCTTTTGGCGGACCTAGTTGAGTTTTTTTGCTCAGGGTCTTATTGCGCGCGCTTTGCATGTGACATTGCGCGCACTTCCGCTCATAGCACGCGCTTCGTTGACTTCTGCGCGCGCTACGTCCCCATGTTGCGCGCGCTATTTTCCTCAGGTACAAAGATTTGATTACTTGGACGAGAAGTAAGGTCCCCACACACCTTTTTTCTCTCCCCTCCTATGCTAGTTTCGCCACAGAATGGAACCAGCTTGCAAGTAGGCAGCATTTAGAGGTTGCCGTGCACACAGATGGGGTCACAGTCTTTTCGCAGTGGCCCCTGCAGCACTTTTTTGACTATATATTTTCCTTTGATTCCATTGTTTCTAACCTCCGATACCCCAGGGAGTGCCAAGGAGAGCTGTGGATCATTGTGAGGGGGGATGGGTTGCCTTGTGGGGGGGAATCGTGGTGCCAGATGTCCATTTCCTTTGCCAACCATGGTCACTTGGCAAGGACGTTGTCCTACCACTGGACTGTTAACGTCGCCCTTTGTGGTGAGAAGTCCACCTCTGTGTTGTCCGGGGTCTGGGCTAACAATCTTGCTTTTCTGCAGAGTGCCCTTGACAGTGGTGTGGTTCCCATCCGGGGTGCATCCAGACGCTGTAGGATTTTCTGCGGTGGGGATAGCCCTTGGCTGCGTCGGTTGTCGGGTGTCACTACACATTGGATGGCAGGTAGTCTGTCCACTTACATGACGTGGTGCAAGTCCAGTGCAACGTGGTTGCAACGGGATGTGGATAGAACCACCGAGCGAGATGAGCAGTTGCTAGGGCTTATTGCACCTGGGGCCAAGTGCAGGCCCATGGATATATTTGGTGTTGTCCAGAGCAGGTTGTTGAAGGTGCCTCTGAGGCGGCGTCACCTTATACCATGTGTTCTGCACCTTCTGATTTTTGTAGGGAGGCAGGGAGGCAGGGAGGCTGCCTTGGTACGCAGATTGGCCAAGTCTGTGCGTCCCAGTACTAGGGTCTCTGTTCAGGCTATTCACCACAGGTCTGGTTGTCACATAGCACTACAGGGGACGGCAGAGCCAGATGGGGAAGAGACTTGGTGCCTTCTAAAGGTTTGGGAGGACCTTGCCCCCCTCCTTGGGGGTGACATGAGAATGCACACAGCAGTGGTTGCCATGTACATGCTACTGGGGGACATGTATGGCACAATGTTTGAAGAGGGTGCATTGCAGGCTCCAGAGGTTGCCCAGGCTTTCCGGAGGTGGGTTTGTCCAGCAATAAGATCACCTTATATAAACTAGATGTTGCACGATGCAACGGTTACTATTCAGGCCATAAGGCCCTATGGCCTAGGAATGTTTTCGGGTGATCTTTTGGAAGGGAGCAACAGGGTGCTGAAGGACATTTGGTCCTCCTTTTGTGATAGAGGTGGGGGGGCAGGAACCCTGGTGTCGCGCCGCATTAAGATGCTCAGGCAGGTTAATGAGCGTCTGTTCCTGTACTTTGAAGTACCAAGGTGGAATGGCAACTCCAGAAGCAACCTGTGCAATGCACAAAAATTGGCTGACGAGGTTCGGGCATATTTTGCGGATGAGGAACTGTGGTAGCGCGCGCTATTTGTGTTTTAGCGCGCGCTACATGCTATCTAGTGCGCGCAATGTCCACTATCGCGCGCGCTATGCCGTATTCAAGCGCCGGAACCCTTGAAAGCGCGATATATAGTCGGAAGTAGCGTCCTATGACTACGCACTTAAAGCGTTTGGAATGCATTGATTGGAATTTGGAATGCATTGATTTGTTCCTTTTCGTCCGTTTGTTTTGGTGCTTTCGATTTTTTTGTTACTGCATTTTCCTTTTTGTATTACTGCTGGAACAGGGGTACTTTAATGTAACCCTCTTGCCCATGCACCCCGCGGGCTGGGGGTATCCGCCTCCTGCAGCACCGCCAACAACTGCTGCAGGGGCCGCAGGAGCAGGTGCGACACCGCAACCACCGCCACATGCAGCTGTACAACCGGGACTGTAGCAGCCGTCGACGACGCCGTGGAGCATGCAGCCACAGGTACTTGCCGTGCGCACTACTGTTTCCGTTGCGCGCACTACTGTTTCCGTTGCGCGTGCTACGCTCTTATTGTGCGTGCTAGCTGTCTCGTTGTGCGCACTACGCACGTCCTGGTTGCGCGTGCTTTGTCCTGTTTTCCGCAGACGCTGTCCCAGCAGCTGACCCAGTTCTCCCCAACTCAGCCTTTGTGGCCCGCACCGCAGTCCCCGTTACGAGGTGCCTCACAGCAGCTGTCTCCCATGCTGTTCCCCGGTGGGTCGCCCACCTTGGGCTCCCCAGTGCGCGGCAGTCTTCCAGTGGGCCAAGTGCAACAAGTGCTCTTCCCACTGCCAGTGCAGCAGCAGCAGCAAATGCAGCAGCAGCAAGTGCAGGCTGCGGCCCAGCAAGTCGGCAGCCCAGAACAGCAGCAGCAGCAGCAGCAGCAGCAGGTCCAACCAAGACAGCAGCAACCCCAAGTGCAAGCACAGTTTCAGTCTCCCCCACCCGGGCCACGTCAAGGCTTCGCCTTCAGCAGCGACTTCAAGAACCGAATGTGGCCCAACCAAAACAGCACCATCTGCGCCCGAGGGCCGAGCTGGGCATGGCTGAAGGACGTGACACCGGCCTCCCTCTTCGAGGTGGCCTTCTACAAGTTCTGGCGCCAAAGGGCCACGGCCATTGCCGAGATCCCAGACGGAGCCGTGAAACCCTGCTGGTATGACGAAAGCATTACTGGCACCTGGTGCAGTCTCCACAACCTGTTGAACCCCTCCGTGCCAACCCAAGAAGGACAAGCTGCCTGTAGACACTGCAAGGTGGAGGAGTACGAGCTGCTGTTCTCGTGCTGGGCAAGTTATGGGTGGGGTCACGTTCGGACCCACACGCCTCCGGGTGCCACCGCAAAGACCGTCCACCACTTCTACTTCAACAAGGACCCACCGAGCTTCATCAACGCGACCGACGCGGGGGCAATGGCCTTCAAGAACGAGTGCGCCTCGGTGAGAAGTGCGGGTGCCAGTTTGATGCGGGGGTCAGCCAAAAGAGGAGCCAGTGCCGCAAGGGCAATTGCAACCGGCGCCACAGTCAAAACCACGGCGGTCAAGGACGAGGAGCAGCCGCAGCAGCAGCAAGTGCAGCAGCAGCAGCTCCAACAGCAGGCAGCCATGCAGCAGGCAACACTGCAGCTGCTCCAGCAGCAGCAGCGGGTGCAGATGGCCCAGCAACAGCAGCAACAACAACAACAACTGGCACAGCCACAGGTACGCGCTATGTTTGCCATTGCGCGCGCTTTCGACATTGTTGCGCGCGCTTCATTTGTTGTAGCACGCGCGATGTGATTGTTTGCGCGCGCTACGGCCCTACCTTCTGTCCCATTGTCACGTAGGTGGGCAGCTTCGAGCAGCTTCTGTGCCTGGGATCCCGCAGAGGGCCGTTGATGATCAGCGTGCCCGCGGACATTGCCGGGCAGTCCAAGCATGCGGCCGACTGGCTTGACGGACGGAAGGAAAAAGGCCCCTCCCCGGTGCTGGCCCGGGCTAAGCGGCAGCTGGAGGAGCTGGAGGTGGACTGGGCCGACGCCTTTGCCGTGCCGGAGACGGAATCCGTGACAGTCCCAAGGCCCAAGAAGAAGCGTACCGAGGAGCCAGCAGCCACCAGCCACCTACCACCAGCCATCTCCGCCTCCCACACCGCTAAGCCCCCCCACCCGCCTGGAAAGGTCCTTGCCCAGAAGACTGCCGACCAGCGGCTGATGGCAGAGGCGGCACACCGAGTCCAACGTCAGGCGGAACAGGCCAAGAAGAAAGAGGACGAAGCAAAGAAGAAGAAGAAGGAAGAGGACGATAAGAGGAAGAAGAAGGAGAAGGATGAGGAGGAAAAGAGGAAGAAGAAGGAGAGGGAGAAGAAGGAGAAGGAAGAGGAGGAGAAGAGACGGAAGAAAGCAGAGGAGGAGAAAGCAGAAAAGGTAATGCAGCGCGCGCTATTGTCGTCATTGCACGTGCTATGCATCTCGTCGCGCGTGCTATGTTCCGTATTGCGCGTGCTATGCCTGTGCCATGCCTCCGCGCTACTCTTTCCAGGCACCCCAGCCGCAGCTCGCATCAAAGCCAGCACCGAAGCAGCCTGCCCCAGTCCCAGACCAGCCACAAGAACAAGGAGGTCCGTGCGGTTCCACCCCACCCAGTACGGCTCCCAAGGCCAAGCAGCAGGGCAGAGCCGACGCGGACAAGGAGGCAAGAGAGGAGCTCATGCAGCGCCGAGATTGGTCCTACAAAGACGGCTACAAGCCTCGGTGGATCATCTACTGCACCACTGCGATCGCGCCGATGATTGTGGAGGGAGCCGAAATCAAGCCAGCAGGCGCCAGGAGGGCCCCTCAGGACCACGTGGCCGTCATCATCCCCAACGATCAGTGGAGCCCCAGCCAACAAGGGGAGGAGGAGGAGGAAGAGGACGACTGGTCGGAGTTCATGCCGAGCTGCCAGGTGTTCTCCGCCAAAAGCAAAGCGTATGAGGAGTTGGGCAAGTGGCAGTCGTGGTGGGAGACGTACGAGGCCGATGACATTGAGGACCTCTGCCCCGACCCAAAGACCATGAGGATGTCCCCGTCCAAGCCACCAACCCCAAAGAAGAAGAAGGCCCAAGGAGACCCACCAGCCCAGCCACCAGCCCCCCCACAAGGAGACAAGGGACCTGCCGAAGCTGCAGCACCAGCAGAAGCACCAGCAGCAGCTGCACAAGAAGAAGAGGCACCAGCCCCAGCAGCAGCAGCAGCACAAGAAGACGACGCACCAGCCCCACCACAAGAAGGAGAGGCACCAGCGGCCACGCAACAAGAAGGAGAAGGAGCAGCCCCGAAAGAAGAAGAGGCACCACAAGGAGCAACCCCAGAAGGCGACCCAAGCCCACAAGAAGAAGGGGATGCAGCCCCAGCTGCCACTGGGGCAGAAGACCACAAAGAAGGGGATGCAGCCCCAGCTGCCACAGGGGCAGAAGACCACAGACCCGAATGGGAGAAGGAGTGGGAGGCCGAAGTGGTGGTCGAAAGCATTAAGGAGATCACTGAATGACAGCGCGCGCTATACCTGGTATAGCGCGCGCCAAGAGGCTGCCAGCGCGCGCTGTAAATATGTTGCGCGCGCTACACTGTTTTCGTCCGTGAGGACCTGTACTGTTGCACACTTTTCAGACCTTTCAGACAGTGTTTTTGCATGTGTCTTGGGTTGAATGAGCAACAGGGAATGTTTTTGAAAAGCAAGGGGTTTTTGAGAAACGCAGGACACTGGAAAAAGCATGGTTTTGAAACATTTTCCGGCTTTGAAAAATTTGAAAAACGGGACAATATAGCGCGGTAGAGCGCGCGCAATAGGCGCGCTATAAAGGTCGTATTTTTGAAAATTTGCGCGCACTATGGAAAAAATGCGACATTGCGCGCACGCAGGGAAGCTCTCTACAAACATGGAATATAGCCACATATAGATGGTCTATTGGGAGCCAATCATGTCACTGACACAAGATTCGCAGGCCCAGGAACCAAACTTCGGAGGAAACCTGAGCTTGGCACAAGACATATGGTACAAAGCACGGCAAATGTTACACGTGACCGATTGTTGGCCACCAACTACATTCTTCTTAATGGCATAATCACAACGGTAACATTGCATTTCCTTTTTCACCTGCACTTCCTTTTTCACCTTTTTTTTGGGTTGCTCTTCAAATGCAGCCTGGGCAAAAGGAGATGGAATATTGGACAAATCTTGACTTACTGGGGCCTTGGCAGGTGTTGCCGGGGCAGCCCATGCACGAGAACGGTACATCTCACGTTCATATACAATGCTCTCTTTCTCATTGAGCACATATATAGTAGGTTCTTTCTCACTCAATTGTGTCAACGGGAAGGTGGCATACTCCTCCTCCGCTGTTAGATCAATGACGATCTTCGGAGAGGATGGAGAAGGTGTCCTATCCTTCCGTTTCTTCTCTGCTTTGACCGGGACCACAAACCACAAAACGACGACGCAATTCCATTATTTCTACCTATATTTCTTCCCCAATGCAAATTACATGTTTTATGAATTATTCCTCACGTCACAACGATGTCATCGTTGACACCTACGGTTACTTTTGGGTACAATAGCGGTTTTTCGGTTAAAAAATGGAAATTGTTGCTGATAGGCTCATTGGAACCGCCTCGGAAAGGTGGTTTCATTGATTGGTCACAACCCTAGGTGATTCTGTTGTTTGCGGTGATTAATCTACAAATTTGATGATTTGCTACATGCCCCAGGGATATCAGCAGATATCCGGGGCATATGACCCAGGATATCACCGCTGTTGTATCCCGGGTCATATGCCCCGGATATCTGCGGATATCCTCGGGCCCATGCCCCGGATATAAATATAATCGGTTATTTTCGGTTGTTGTCTCTACAAAATGCAATTATTGCCGAAAAGCCGTGAACTTTTACCTACGGGATAGTAAATAGGAAAATAGAGGTGAAAGACATGCTAAACCTTTGACTTTTTATCCCAAATTGCGTTTGATTTTGCAAAATCCTCTGTTTTTTGATAAGAAACATTTCATGGCGTATCAACGAAATATTTCTTTTTCATACATCACTTGTCCGATTAATTGGTTTATACCAGTTTTCAAAATAATCAGTTTTACCGATTATTTGTCACATCAGACCCGACCTTTATCTAGGGCGGTAACAGGGTCAAATTTGGGGTAACAGGTCAATTTTTTCAAGTTGGGTTATATGGGGGTTTTTTGAGGTGCCTGACCTTGGTAACATAGTGTCACCCTCTCATTCAACACATGTGACCGGAAGAATTGCAAAGTTTGCCTTTTTGTGCTTGTTGTTACTGCAAATGTGTTACCTGCCCGTCGTGTGTTCTGCTGCAAGCCTTGAGTTTCGCGGTAACAGGTATACGGGGTAACACCATAGCGGTTACATCAGCGGTAACAACAACCAAATGGGCAGAGGTGCAATAATAATTGAAAAAAAAATTCCCTCAAGAAAACGCGACCTTCACGACCCTGTCAGTTTGATCTTAACACCCTTGCACTCCACAATGAATTTTTTTGTCTTGATTTGACGTGCCTATTTCTTGCAAACCTAAAATTGTGCTCAATAGAGCTGCAGAGGCATCTCTCCCTCTGGGTAACAATTTTCCTGGGTAACAGGTCAGCGGTTACACCTGCGGTAACACTACACATGTGCCCAATAGATCTGCAGAGGTATCTCTCACTCTGGGTAACATTTTCCCTGGGTAACAGGTCAGCGGTTACACATGCGGTAACAGTACACATGCCAATCATGTCCCATTAGGGCCCTGTTTTTCCTCATTATGCCCCTTCCACCGGTTCCCAAGAAGTTTCACAAGGAGCTGACTGCCGGATCGACGTTGTACAGCGTCCGCTGGGGTGATGTTGCCCGTGCCGGGGCTCCTGTGGTCCTTCAGGTATCCCCTTTGCACCATTGCTTGCTGTGACCTGTTTTCAACGGGTTGGGTAACACGTACCTGTTACCGGTTACACACGTGGTAACACCCCCCATTCTTACTGCACTTACTTTCCTTGCAGTTGAAGGCCAAGAAACAAGGCCAGCCCAACTTTGTTTGCGGCTGGGTTTCCAAGGGCAGCCATTCGGCCCTGACGATGAAGACGGCGTTGGCCTACGACGTTGATGAGGGGGAATGTCTGGACATCCAGACCCTCCACGGGCCAGTGACCTTTCAGGCAAAGGAGTGTGGGAACACTTGGGGATTTTACAAAGGGGGGCAAGAGAAGGGCAGGGGCAAGGAGGTGCAGGCAACAGGCAGTGGCACTCATTCAGCAGCAGCCAGCAAAGCCCCCACCAAATCAGCCTTGAAGCCCCCAAGACAGACCCCAGCTTCAGTTGCAGCCAAGGCAGTCCGGCAGAGGTCCCAAATGGATGTTGACAAGGAGGTGGACAGTGATGATGATGATGATGACCAGGGACCAGGGACTGACGAGGAGGTGGTGGTCCAGGAGGAAGTAACCCCTGAGGAGGACGAACCGGTACCACAAACCAAGGGGAAAACAAAAAAGGCGAAAGGGAAGACGGCACACCCCAGTTTTATGTTTACCGGGCCGGCGTCTGGTGGGGCAAAGTCCATCTCTGCCCGCCCCACAAGGGCAGAAAAAACTCTTACCTCAACAACCTACCTACAACACCTTGAACGGGCGAAGTCCCATGTCAGGGAAGAGTTGCGGTCCAGCCTCAAACAGGTTGCAACCCACTACCAGCAGTGTCTGGGGGTGACAGTGGGATGCAGCGTTCTAGGGCGTGGTGCGGAACCCCTAGTTAGAACGCAATTTCTGGAACACCCACCTACCCTCAATTTTGGGGCAAACCACCTAAAAAAATGGATTCAGCACCCTCAAAAACCCCCCATCCCCTTTCTTTCCCCACATAACCCGCATCATGGGGGTGGTTTTTGGGGGGGGGGTCAAAGAGTTAGAGCACAGTTAGAACAGAGTTAGAACGCAGTTAGAGCACCTTGCTCTAACTAGTTATCGCGCTAGTTATCGCGCGATAACTCAGTTATCGCGCAGTTATCGCGGGTAGTTATCGCGCACCCCTCCTCCCTCCCTCCCTAGGACAAACAACACAAAACACTTGGCACAAAGCATCTGTGGTCGTTTTTCATACAAAGTCATCAATGTCTGTGGCCTTGGCTGCCTCCAGTCCCAAAAGCCCTTGCTCCAGGGCGTTCATGGACATGCAATGGTGCATGTGGCGGAGGGACATACTTGGCCTCAGCAAAGACCAACCCTTAAAACAATTTTTGAGCCTCCTCTTGTAAGGCCCATGCCGATACTCCGTTGGGATGGAGGAAAACTGAAAAATGTTCCTCCATTTCTCGGCAAAAAAGGTGGAATGTGCCAAGCACCAATGGATCCACCTGGTGGGGGACCAACCTGAGTCTCCCCACGCTTTTGAAAATTTTGTGGTCAACGCACGGTGGCGTTCCACTTGGGTTAGAGTGTACAACTCCCTCACCCTCCAAAGGGGGGGTGTTGCCCCAAATGGAAAAAGAATCACCCCCTGCCCCGAAACAATGTTGGGAGTGGTGACCCCATACCACTCACGCTCCCACTCCCTTGTGGGGCAAAGGGAGTGCATGGGGAGCTTGTTTTCGGGGTCGTCAGTGCAGACCCGGCGGGTGTTGTGGGTGAGGGGTTGGGGGAACCAACCATCCGACTGCCCCTTCCCCTTACCCGGTCGGATCCTTACCTTCTGGACACTAATCATGAGGGGGTTGTGGGGCTTCTCCTTCCTCCCCCCAGCCCCCACCCCCCCCGCATCCTCCTCCTCCTCCTCCACTTCCTCCACTTCCTCCTCCTCCTGACCCACATAGAGGGTCGTCTTCGTCCCCGCACCCTTCTCGGCATGGGCGGTGACGGACTCCACCACCGCGTCCACATCGTCCGGATGAAGCTGGATCAAAAATCCAGCAACCCCTGGATTTACCTCTAGCAACTCGAAGATGTAGTTGCTGAGAACCAGGGGGTCTCGGTCGTCCGCCATGAAGGGGGACTTATGGACAAGGAGTCCAAAGTCCACACCATGTTCAAAGCGGGTCGCCACAGGGCGCCTCACATTGGCATCACCCATCGTAAACCCCTCAGGACCGCCAAGGCGACGGACCCCAAGGAGCTTTTGATGGTGCTCGCACCAAGCGTGGGCAGCAGCAAGGGCCATTATCAAAGAGTACGAAGGATTTGAGAGCTAAAGCGAAAAAGGGGAAACATAAAATGAAGCGCGATAACCCACGCGATAACCCACGCGATAACTAGTTATCGCGCGATAACCCCCGCGATAACCCCCGCGATAACTAGGTTATCGCGCGATAACCCACGCGATAACTAGTGCTCTAACCCCGTTCTAACCCCGCGATAACTAGTTAGAGCACACAAAGATCAAATCGCAAAAAGTGCAAAACGGGCAATATCGAGCAAACAATACATGGAAGGCACATTGTTGCATCATAGTGCACCCATGTAACATGTGAAATTCCGGGTTCCAACCATATTAACAACACCCAAAATTGGGGGGGTTCCGCACCACGCCCTAGAACGCTGCATCCCAAGGTGCGGCCATTGTGGCTGAAGATGGGACCCCCCTCAACGCGGCCGAAGACCCCAGAGCCACAAGTGCAAGAAGAAGAGAAAGCTTTGGATGGGCACTGACTGGAAGGTGTGTGGTTCGTGTTGCCCTGGTAACGGGTCAACGGTTACACACGTGGTAACAGCACATTGGTATGTTTAACTGCCATCTCACTGTTCCCCACTGTGTTCCCATGTAGGTTGGGAATCGCCATCCCTGTCATGGTGAACCGAATTGGGGCTCGAGGGGCACACACCGGAGCTTCCCCGACGTGCCTGGATCGGCTGAAGCAGAAGTGGCGGGACGAGATGGGGACCGAGGGGTTGCTCAATGATGATGAAGCGCGAACTGAAGCATGTATGTTGCCTTTTCCTGCTGGGTAACGTAAATCGCGGGTAACAGGGCAAGGGTTACATGGGTGGTAACACTGTGTGTCAGGTTTTTGTGTCCGGGTAACACTTTTCCCGGGTAACAGGTCATGGGTTACATGGGTGGTAACACTGTGTGTCAGGTTTTTGTGTCCGGGTAACACTTTTCCCGGGTAACAGGTCATCGGTTACATGGGTGGTAACACTGTGTGTCAGGTTTTTGCTCCCGGGTAACATGCTTTGCACTCTTTGTCACAGTGAATCTGCTGCTGGTGGAGCTCAGCTGCGACGGGTGCTCTGCCCTCAAGGACGTGGAGGATGATGATGCCGAAGCCCCGAAGAGGCAGCCGGAGAGGCTGGGGGAGGGCCCCACAGCAGCGCAGCTCAAGGGAGGCCCCGAGAAAGCCCACAAAACTGAAAGTGCATACTCAGGTATGGTGTTGCAATCTTGGGGTGTTGCACTAACTGACCTACTTGCATACAAATGTAATTGTCTGTAATGATATTCTCTGTCTGCAGGTTTGTCCAACCTGGAGAAACTCCGTGCAGGCCTGCAGAGTGGTCCCAGTATCCCCGGGTCACTGCAGCTGCGGACCCAGGACCTGGCGGACCTCAGCCAGGAAGACCTCGATGCCAGGATTGTTCAAACCTGGCGCCACATCGGGGTCATGCTCCATCTGAGGTCCACCCACAAGAGCCCACCCCCACTGGAACTGCCTGGCCAATGGCGTCCATGTCTGGTTGGGACCCTCCAGGAACAGCAGGAGAGGCTGCAGAGGTACAAGTTGAAGTACCACAAGGTCAGGAATATGCACCTAGGTGATGAGTTTGGCAGTGCAACCAGCAGCAGTGACAGCCAGGAGAGTGAGGGGGCCAAGATGCGGAGGAAGCAGCGGAACAAGCACAAGAGGGTGCGGAGGCGGGCCCGCGAGGAGGAGGCGCGGCAGCGGCTGGAGGCAGAGCGGAACGCGCTTCTGGCGAGGGTGCAGGCAATGGAAGTGGAGGCCAGACCACCAAGCCTTGGTATGTTTTTTGTGCTCTGTTGCTGCTGGGTAACAAAAATTCCCAACGGTTACACACGCGGTAACACTTTCCAAAGCCTGGGTAACAACAATTCTGGGTAACACCCCAACGGTTACACACGCGGTAACACTTTCGAAAGCCTGGGTAACAAAAATTCTGGGTAACACCCCAACGGTTACACACGCGGTAACACTTTCGAAAGCCTGGGTAACAAAAATTCTGGGTAACACTCCAACGGTTACACACGCGGTAACACTTTCGAAAGCCTGGGTAACAAAAATTCTGGGTAACGCCCCAAGGGTTACACAGGTGGTAACACGTACTTTGCAGAGCCACTGTGTGTCTCTCTATGTTTTCAGGTGAAGCAGGCAAGCGGGAAAAGGCCTACTCACCCCTGACGGCGAGGGAGTTGAGCAGCGGGGAGCAGGCTGCCCATGCGGAGGACCCCAAGGCCGAGGAGGAACTCAAGGCCAAGGAAGATGCCGAGGTCGGGGACGAAGGATGCACCCCATCGGCAACCGTGGACGACAAAGTGGTGGTGTGCGCAGTGCCTTCCATTGACATGACATGCGCACAATGCGTAGAAAACGTAGCAATCATGCATCCGTTTTTGACACAGGTCTACTCGCCACCACCGGCCCTGGGGGCACCGCTGCTCACGCAGGATGAGGATGCTGGCGACACCGGTCGGGATCCTGGACCGGAGATGCCTTCCAGCTCCGGGAGCCTCCCGTATGGGTCCGACCCGTACAGGTACCGGCCCCAGGATCCACCACCCCAGCCACCTACGCCTTCGGAGACACCGGGTGAGGAGCATCCATTGACAGGGGCCGACGATGAGACGCCGATGTGATGATGTGCAAGGGTGTGTTTCTTTATTTGTACCCTTGGTTTTGTGAATGGGGCAGTGTGGTGACACGTTACCGGGGTAACACCCCAGGGGTTACATGGGCGGTAACACACAGGTATTCACCTCCGGGGGATGGCAACACGTTACCCGGGTAACACCCCAGGGGTTACATGGGCGGTAACACACAGGTATTCACCTCTGGGGGTATGGCAACACGTTACCCGGGTAACACCCCAACGGTTACATGCGTGGTAACATCGTTCAGCAATGATCCTCTGTTGTTCTCAGGCCCAAAAGTGACTGGCGGAGACTCTGGATCGTGGACGTGATTGCGAGGAAGGCATGGACTTCTCGGACTGATGCATCGGCGACGTCGGATGGGGTCTTTTTATTTTGATCAGGCCTGCTGTGGCCTCTATGTTCTTATTATGTCAGTGGTGAATGTTACCACCCTTGTATCCCAGTTGCCAGTTACCCAGTTACCAGGGGTGTTACCCCGACGTCCTCATTCTTTCCTTCTAGCTTTGCCTCAGGGTTCAAGGGTAATTTGTGAACGATGTGCACGTGTGCAAGGGGGGGGGGTGTTTTCCTGTCCACCCATTTTCCCACAGCCACCATGCCCATCCGACCCAGCCGGCGTCCATTGCGGAGAGCAATGGTGTTCGAACGAAGGGGACTACCCCCCAAGCATGTGAGAGGGGCCCTATCAGCAGCTACCCTTGGGGGACATCCCAAAAAGAAGTATGCCACCATTACCGAGGCCATGGATGACATGTTCAAACCAATCCTGCGGTGCCTGAGTGAGGCGTTGGAAAAAAATGGGGCCAGCGAATTGATACCCAAGCTCACCAACTACATCCTATTCAGGGTTATGCTGGTGATGTGGCGACCAAGACGAGTCGATGATGTATGGCATCCCACAGCTTTGTGTGCACACAAAGGCTTGGCCTCCCTATTAACCAGGGAGGAGTATTATAAAATACACCGCCTGTCCAATTGTGGTACTGCAGAGCTCCTTGAGGCTATTAATGCCCATTGGTCCAGCCTGTGGGTATGGGGGTGGGCTGCCGCAGGGGATGAATCCATTGTCCCCCACAAGGGGAAAAGGGCTGGACCCATGCGGCAGTTCATCCCCAGAAAACCGCATAGCACAGGCATTAAATTGTATGTTCTGGGTGACTCAGTGCACCCTTTTATAACTGATATTTTTTTGTATGCAGGCAAAAGGGTCAGGGTCTTCCGGGATCACCCCCAGGTGGCTGGACCTCGGACTGCCCGGGAGATGGTACACCGATGGGCTGACCTACTCCCTACTCGCACTGCAATTGTGTGCGACTCATACTTTGGAAGCCACCTAGTGGCAAACCAAATGGCACAGCGTCAGCAACCCTTCTTGTTCCTATGCAAAAGGGATCAGGAAGGGGTTTCCCTGGCTGGGGATAGTATGCGACCCTCCATTGCAGCAGAAACGTATGTCAAAGGAGGCAAGTATAGCCTCCATGTCTACAAAAACCCAAAAGTGGGTAGCAAACCACCACGTGTGGTTCCATTTCTGTCAAACTGTGTGTTCGACAATGAGTGGGTGCGCCACAGAGGTGGTTATGAGCTCCCACCTGTTGTGGCTGCATACAGGCAGCTAGCCAACGGTGTTGACAGTGCCAATCAAATGGCACTAGAACACCGTGAGACAGGCAGATTCAAGAGTTGGACCCGTGCCTTGAAGGCTTTCTTGTTTAGGTACGCGATTGTAAATACCTTTACAGTCTGCCGACTCCAAGGTTTGATACCCAAAAAGAAATCCCTTTGGGACTTCCAATGGGATATTTTGGAAAAGTTTGTCTCCCCTGGGCACGCTGTGCACACGCCGGTGCTTGTAGATACCCGAGGCACTTGCAAAGTATGCAAGGGGCGCACTTGGTTCAAGTGTGCTCATCGCGATGTGCATTTGCACTCCTACAGTGGTTGTTTCCAGAAGTGGCATTCAGAACTGAAAGTTTGAACTCAGAAGAAACAGCAGTCCTACGGCGCAGTGATACTTCTTGCAGGGCAGGGAGGGAAGGGACTATGTGTGCATGACGTTGTGCCCAGCCACCATGGGGTAACCAAAACAAAGTGTGATGAAGGGGTTACATGAAAGGTAACACAGGGGGTAACTAGTAGAGACAAAGTGGGATTGGAAGGGGGCATGGTTACCCGGGTAACACCCCAAGGGTTACAGCGGTGGTAACAAAAGCAATTAACAACCAGAGCGCTCGGGTAACACATACATGTTACCGGTAACATAGGAAGTCCCTCGGGTAACACATTGGTAACACCGTCGGTAACATGTGTTACCCAGGTAACAAGCATGTTACCCCGTTCGAAAAATAAAAAAGGTCAAATATCTTCACCTGTTTTCTGGGGCAGAAATGGGTTACCCAGACCACATGGATCCCTGAGTACTAAGCCTAGATAAAGGAATATAGATGGTCTATTGGGAGCCAATCATGTCACTGACACAAGATTCGCAGGCCCAGGAACCAAACTTCGGAGGAAACCTGAGCTTGGCACAAGACATATGGTACACAGCACGGCAAATGTTACACGTGACGGATTGTTGGCCACCAACTACATTCTTCTTAATGGCATAATCACAACGGTAACATTGCATTTCCTTTTTCACCTGCACTTCCTTTTTCACCTTTTTTTTGGGTTGCTCTTCAAATGCAGCCTGGGCAAAAGGAGATGGAATATTGGACAAATCTTGACTTACTGGGGCCTTGGCAGGTGTTGCCGGGGCAGCCCATGCACGAGAACGGTACATCTCACGTTCATATACAATGCTCTCTTTCTCATTGAGCACATATATAGTAGGTTCTTTCTCACTCAATTGTGTCAACGGGAAGGTGGCATACTCCTCCTCCGCTGTTAGATCAATGACGATCTTCGGAGAGGATGGAGAAGGTGTCCTATCCTTCCGTTTCTTCTCTGCTTTGACCGGGACCACAAACCACAAAACGACGACGCAATTCCATTATTTCTACCTATATTTCTTCCCCAATGCAAATTACATGTTTTATGAATTATTCCTCACGTCACAACGATGTCATCGTTGACACCTACGGTTACTTTTGGGTACAATAGCGGTTTTTCGGTTAAAAAATGGAAATTGTTGCTGATAGGCTCATTGGAACCGCCTCGGAAAGGTGGTTTCATTGATTGGTCACAACCCTAGGTGATTCTGTTGTTTGCGGTGATTAATCTACAAATTTGATGATTTGCTACATGCCCCAGGGATATCAGCAGATATCCGGGGCATATGACCCAGGATATCACCGCTGTTGTATCCCGGGTCATATGCCCCGGATATCTGCGGATATCCTCGGGCCCATGCCCCGGATATAAATATAATCGGTTATTTTCGGTTGTTGTCTCTACAAAATGCAATTATTGCCGAAAAGCCGTGAACTTTTACCTAAGGGATAGTAAATGGGAAAATAGAGGTGAAAGACATGCTAAACCTTTGACTTTTTATCCCAAATTGCGTTTGATTTTGCAAAATCCTCTGTTTTTTGATAAGAAACATTTCATGGCGTATCAACGAAATATTTCTTTTTCATACATCACTTGTCCGATTAATTGGTTTATACCAGTTTTCAAAATAATCAGTTTTACCGATTATTTGTCACATTAGACCCGATTGATCCAATGAATCCGATTATCCCATTAATTGGTAAAACCGATTCCGAACCTTAGTCACGATTAACCCAAGTGTTTATGTCTCTTTTTGCAGTCATGTGTGCGCGAGGCCTGGCGCACTGGCCTTCGATGCGAATGCAATTATATGCACTTAAAGGCTTGTACATTTTTGCGGACCTTTTATTTCAGTGCTTGTATGTTGTGCGTTCCGTATCCTGTTTTTGTTGTCTTCCGCTCTGCTCTCACTTGGGTTCTCTGTCCTCTTCAACGGTGTCCATGGCATCCCACCCCCTTTTTCACCCACCCCCCCTCCCCCCCGAGATGCCGCAGCTGCCCTTGCCGCAACTAAGTATTGACAAACACCAAGCGAAGCGGCCCCCACCGGGCGGCCACTACGATTTAACTCTTTGATGACATCTACCCGATCCTCTTGAGGAAAAATGTCATTGGGACAAATATCCACGTCAGAATCCGGTTGGGAACAAGGGACAACGCCTTCTTCTTCACCACAAACCTGTTTGGTTGTCATACCTTCGTCCTCGGACTCTGCCACCTCGTCACTATGGGAGAATAACAGTCCCTCCGAACTTGAATACTTTTATCGACTCAAACCAACACTGCCCTCATGTAACTCATCCAACATTGCACAAGCAAATGGGTCCTGTTTAGCCAACCGGAGAGTTTTTGTTGTCTTCCGCTTCTGCTCTCACTTGGGTTCTCTGTCCTCTTCAACGGTGTCCCTGACATCCCACCCCCTTTTTCACCCACCCCCCCTCCCCCCCGAGATGCCGCAGCCGCCCTAGCCGCAACTAAGTATTGACCAACACCAAGCGAAGCGGCCCCCACCGGGCGGCCACTACGATTCAACTCTTTGATGACATCTACCCGATCCTCTTGAGGAAAAATGTCATTGGGACAAATCTCCACGTCAGAATCCGGTTGGGAACAAGGGCGTACCTAGCGCGATAACTAGTTAGAGCACCTAGTTAGAACGCGATAACCTAGCGCGATAACTAGTTAGAGCAGGGGTTAGAGCAGGGTGTTGTGGGAAGTTTTCACACCTGGTGACATGGACACATGCCTTGGCCCTCCTTCTTGGCGTCGTCCAGCACCAGGCCCAGCCTCCGCAGCCACACGAAGTCCGTGACGGCCGCATACTCCCCCACCTGCCGCCACTCCACCACCTCTCAATGGGCCACCCCCTCCACCTCAGGGGCCACCCTTGCCACTCCCCCATACAATCCCCTCCTCACCACCAAAATGGTGCCCGCCGGCACCTTAATCCCAACATGCCCTTGCAAGGTGGGCCAGGGCAGTGCCTCCCCATGGCACACCTGGGCCACGGGGCACTGATCGGGGTGGCCTGCGACCGCCCCCGCCTCCTCATTAGTGAGGGGGGCAATCACCTCCCTCCCAATCCCCCACCCCGACAACAAAAAATGCCCTGTGGTTGTTCCCACCGGGAGCAAGCACTGAGCAGATTGCTCAATGCTGACCTCATTGGGGTCCACCACCTCCTCCTCCTCCTCCCCCCCCACCACCTCCTCCCCCTCCTGGCATGGCACACAAAGGCCATCTTTGTGGGCGGTGCACAAAATCAGCCGATTGCATCCGTAGCAATTGGCTACCACCTTCCCCCTACACCTAACCGCCCCATCACATTGGACTGTCCTGGCCACCCGGCCACCAGGTGCCCCCAGCTGGGGCCTTTTAATGGACTGCGTCACGTGCAGGTTGGGGAATCGAAGATTCCCCCCCTGGGTAAGCTCAATGGCAAAAAATGCCATGAGGCGGGAATCCCCGACCCCCTGTGGACATCAAGGGCATTAAAAAAAAAGGCAGTGCCCCTCTTGAATGGCACAGCCCCCTCCATTCAAGGGTCAGGGAACCCCGAACTGCTGGAGGGCACAAAAAGAAAATGTGACCCATCCTCCTCCTCATGATTTTGGGTTAGCATAATAAGGCAGTTGACAATCAATGTGCCTTCAGGAATGGTGTAGGGGGGGGCGTCGCGATGGAGGTGCTGGGGTGCGTGGTCATAGCTGGAAATTTCGGCCATGTCAAGGATGGTGCAGCTTCATAGACCCCCCCCCCCCCACAGTCTTCTTCGCGGTCCCAAGCACACGATCTGCCACCCCTTTGAGGACTGGCAGATCATGGAGCTTGTGGGGGTTGTGCTTGTGGTGGTTGGCACCCCCATAGTTGCCATACAATGTGCGGCGGGTCCCAGAATCTTGGGGCCTGCCGACAATGGGGGGGTTCTCATTGAAAATGGGTGCCTTCTCTGAGAGAGGCACCCTATCCAAATCATCCAAAAGACTTTGCAGCTGAATGTCACTCAAGAAATCGTGTTCCAGGAAGTGGTTGACCACCAGCTTTCCCCCCACCGTGAGCACAAGGTAATTGGGGTCCCTAGTAAGGGCCCCCAAGGGCTCGGCGGCAACCACCTCCTCCGCCTCCCCAATAAGGGGGGGTGTTGCCCCAAATGGAAAAAGAATCACCCCCTGCCCCGCAACAATGTTGGGAGTGGTGACCCCATACCACTCACGCTCCCACTCCCTTGTGGGGCAAAGGGAGGGCATGGGGAGCTTGTTTTCGGGGTCGTCAGTGCAGACCGTGCGGGTGTTGTGCGTGAGGGGTTGGGGGAACCAACCATCTGACTTCCCCTTCCCCTTACCAGGTCTCACCCTTACCTTCTGGACACTAATCCTGAGGGGGTTGTGGGGCTTCTCCTTCCTCCCCCCAGCCCCCCATCCCCCCGCATCCTCCTCCTCCTCCTCCACTTCCTCCTCCTCCTCCTCCTGACCCACATAGAGGGTCGTCTTCGTCCCCGCACCCTTCTCGGCATGAGCGGTGACGGACTCCACCACCGCGTCCACGTCCTCGGTATGAAGCTGGATCAAACATCTAGCAACCCCTGGATTTACCTCCAGCAACTCGAAGATGTAGTTGCTGAGAACCAGGGGGTCTCGCTTGTCCGCCATGAAGGGGGACTTACGGACAAGGAGTCCAAACTCCACACCATGTTCAAAGCGGGTCGCCACAGGGCGCCTCACATTGGCATCACCTATCGTAAACCCCTCAGGACCGCCAAGGCGACGGACCCCAAGGAGCTTTTGATGGTGCTCGCACCAAGCGTGGGCAGCAGCAAGGGCCATTACGAAGAATATGAAAGCTTTGAGAGCTAAAGCGAAAAGGGGAAACATAAGATGAAGCGCGATAGCCTACGCGATAACTCGCGCGATAACTAGTTATCGCACGATAACCCCCGCGATACCCCCCGCGATAACTAGGTTGTTGCGCGATAACCCACGCGATAACTAGTGCTGTAACCCCGTTCTAACCCCGTTCTAACTAGTTAGAGCACACGAAGATCAAATCGCAAAAAGTGCAAAACGGGCAATATCGAGCAAACGAAACATGGAAGGCATATTGTTGCATCATAGTGCACCCATGTAACATTCCGGGTTCCAACCATATTAACAACACCCAAAATTCGGGGCGTTCCGCACCACGCCGTAGAATGCTGCATCCCAGGACAACGTCTTCTTCTTTGCCACAAACCTTTTTGGTTGTCATACCTTCGTCCTCGGACTCTGCCACCTCGTCACTATCGGAGAATAACAGTCCCTCCGAACTTGAAGATTGTTCTCGACTCAAACCAACAGTGCCCTCATCTAACTCATCCAACATTGCACAAGCAAATGGGTCCTGTTTAGCCAACCGGAGATTTGTGGAATCTGTCCAATTAAAACACAAAAAATTTTGGCTGTCATTGAGACCAGGGTGGCTGCCCCCGGGGGTTTCCTCCATGGACACCATTGGCAAAAACAAGAAAAGCACCAATCTCAAGCAAGGGTAAGCAAGGGTTGCTAGCAGTGCCGACAGGCAAAAGCCGGACCGGCATCCCCGAAGGGCCTCGGACCCTCCCTCCCGGGTAGCCTGGGTCTGGACCTATCCGCAGAACCACAAATTATAAGATTTGGTGCTGTGTGGCGCCCAAATGAAGCACCACTGTGACGGCCGGCGACTTGAGCCATCATTTGGCAAATGCGCATTTTTGCGCAATCGCTGAGGGCGCTCTGTTCCGAGCCCGATTTGTAGCGATTTTTAGCACCAAATCGGGATCTGATGCTATGAGAAAAGTTTATAGTGGTTTCAACACTGTGTTTTTGTCTCTCCTGCTGCTTGCTGCTGGTGTAGGGTTTCCTGCTGCTTGTTTTTGGAGATGAAAAGCTTTTGTTTGCTGAAATACAGTAAATCCAGGATAGCCCAAGCCAGAGGTGTGCAAGGAGAAGAGAATCAGGATCAAAGCATGAAGGGCTGCAGTGTAAACAGTGAAAGATGAAAGAATATTCACAGAAACTGCAACTCAGGTCAAATCGGATTGCATATTCACAGAGATAGCTGAAATGTTTTGGAAAAGACTTGGAAAACTGCCCCATGGTCACTCTATCTCCATAGTGCCATCTCAGGAGATGTGCACCCTTTGTTTTGGGTCCCATATGTGCTGAGGTGGCATGGCATGTGGCGATGAGGTCACCGCCATGTCACATCGGATCTTCCTACTTAGCTAGGCTGACCAGGAATTGAACCCAGGACCTCTCAAAAAGAGGTGCCCAGCCCCCTAGGGTGCATACCACTAGGACAGCTAAGTATTCATGGAAAAACATAGATAAATTCATAGGCTCTGCCCTGGATATGTCAGTACTCAGTCAACTCAGGAAAAGATGATTTGCCTCACATTGAAAGGGGATTAAGGGGTCCACTCCATATCCTGATTGGGTGTTTGGTTCCATAGGTCAAAATGTGTTATCATTACTTTTGGTGGGGCCAATACTAAGATAGAAATGCCTGGATGCTCAGTGCATCCCTAATACAACTAGAGTATGCCTCAAAGCATTTCAAAAGCACTTTTTCTTACTCCCCCCTTGTGCTGCGGTGGCCACCACTGTCGCATTTGAGGAAAAAGGGATTTTTTCTTGGCCTTTCCTTGGTTTCCACATCTACTTTAAAATACCTATAGTTTCCCTCACACAGAAAAATGGGCGCTCACCATGGCTGGCGCTCTTTTGCTGCTCTGTTTGTAACATTTCCTACAGAAGACTCAGCGCTCATGGCGCTGCCGGGGCTCCTGTGGCTTGGTTGGGTTAGTTTGGGAGCATGCCAAAACATGTGCAAGTGCATCCCTCCCTCCAAGACGCAGCGCGACACAAACCCAACGCAAGACACAATATACACACTCGCATGGGTTCTCGTAAACCTGCTGGCGACCTGTGACCTGTCTTAGGGCGAAGGGAGTCGTAAAAAAAATTAAATTGCCCCTTGGTGGGGGCTTGGGTTCTGCTCAGTCTCTCCAGGCACCTGCGTTTCGGCCCGAACACGGCCTACTCAGCGAGGCTGCGCGTGGGTATCTGCAGAGGCAGGAATGGGAGAATTATGGACGAATCCACGCAAAAGCGAAGCGACGACACCAAAATCCGTCAAATGACGGCCTAGAATTTTTCTAAGACAACACACCTGAGCAGAATCCAATTGTGCATCAGAAGCACATTTTTATAAAGATTATAGTCATCTCTAGATTTTTTTAGTCAAGAAATTCCTACGCATAAAAAGGCGGCGCGCAGGAGCGGCTCCTAGCGAAGCGCCAGAAATTGCAGAAATAATGGCATTACAAACGTATGTCTCACGTAGTCTTGAAAATGACGAGACACACATTAATAAATCAACATACAGATTCCACCCACACTAATAGAAGTATCAAAAATCCAAGAATTCGAAAATCAACGAAAAGACTTCAATGAATTAGGTATAAACTACAGGTATGCTCGTCTCGTATGCAGCATGCACATTGCTCGTCTCGTGTCTCCGTGAACGAGTCTTGTAGCAGCGCTAACAAACGATGGAGGGCTAGATTAGAAAGATTGCGAATGATTAGAGGTGAGATTAGGGAAAAAACAGATGGCCTTCGGCCAGGGAGTGGTTGTCACGGGGGGCTAACGGTCCTGTCCTGCGGTGCAATGCGGGGCAACTGTGACAACTGCTCTTACAGCACCAACCTCCCTTTTTGTTGCACTGATCAGAACATACACACCGATGCATAGCGACGATTTCGCTTGCGCTTCGTTTTCGGCCTCACCTTGCTTCACTCTCCAGCGGTAGGTAAGGTGAGTAAGCCCAGGTGGGGCCACCCCCTGGTGGAGTTCGTGATTGAGGTTCAGATGGGCAGGTTTGCCCAAGCCACTCGTGCATGCTCGCGCATTCACACACGCATTAAAGGGTAGGCCACGCGAAGTGCGCACGGTAAACCTTGTTTAGGCTACCTAGGGGCTCCTCGGTACGTTCTCTAAGAGAACCTGAGGAGTCCCTGAACGCTTGCTTGCTTGACAGGGGAGCTGATCTTCAGCGCGTTTGCGGACAGTGTATTATAGGTCACACTGAGAAGCGTATAATACGTGGAGTGTGGCTTGGTTCCTCCGCCGCAAACACCCCTTCATTTGCCTTTGCTTTACAGGTGGGCAGGTAGGGTGATTGGTGCAGCAGCATACCATTTTTTTCATGCCCTGCTAAACAAGGGCGCAGATCACAAAACAAATAACTCCCCTCTGCCTGTGGCAGAGCAGGGAGTCCAACTCCATCGACATCTGCGCCGTGCACGCAAAAAGAGCACCTCTTCCCTCCAAGCCCTAGCAGGGGAAACGCGTTGTGGCGTCCCCTGTTAGGCCACAGTTGCTTAGCAGCGCTGTGTTCTCTTGTCTTCTTCACAGGAGGGTCGTTAGGACCCACGACATGTTCTTCAACAACACCCAGTAGAGTGTGTGTGTAGGAGTGGTAGTCCTGAGTGGGGGCTTGAGCCAGTTGCGCAGTGCTCGCCCACCAGGATGGTGCCACTGTAGGGTGTGTAGGACCTGTAGTGCGTGTGTCACTGTCCCACCCGTTTCCTGCAATTTTAGCAGGGTTGGTGGGCTGTGGCAGTGGTTAGGTCAGTGTTTTGGCCACTTAGCAAAACGGCGTTTTCATGCCTCCATAGCTTTTGGCCACCCCTCCCTGTAGTAGACAGATAGGTAGGGAAAACAATACCTGGATTAGTACGCTGGGTATTCCCCAAAGGTTTTGCGCCAGCACAGAAATTGGGCGCTTAGGGGAGGGGAGACCCGGGGCGTACCCCGTGGCATCAATAAGCCAACCCTCCAGGTTTAGCAAGCGTGCAGACTTGGGTATAATTAGGACACCACTTCTGCGGCTTGCTCTCAGGACCTTAGGAATAGCACACTCACACATACGCTTTGGCAGGTAAGGGTAAGGTTCAGTCCCTAGCTTTAGTCTTGGAGGCAAGCGTCTCAGCGAGCCTCAGCAACTCACCAAGGTTGTTCTGGGACAAGTAGTCCACCAGAACTGAGTTTAGGCGTCCCTCAGGTAGAACAAACGCAGAGAAGGGCTCCCAGGTGGCCTCTTCGACTCCAAACCCTTCCCAGAGGGTGAGGAAGCGCCAACCCTGGCGATAGCGGTGGCGTAGGACAGACTTCACCAGGTAGAAGCCCTCCTTAGCCATCTCCTCGGCGTTCATGTCGGGGAGTTCACCTTCAACTTCCATAGGGCTGGCAGCCCCTTGTAGGTCCAGAGCGGCGATTTCCTCGTCTTTCAGCTCCCACTCCTCCCCACAGAGGTCTTCAGGATCATAGTAGCGCTTCAGGTGTTGAGCAGCGCACACCAGGGTCCCCCCTAGACGGGGAGAACACCGCATGGTGATACGGTGTCCATCCACTGATAGAATCTTGTACGGCCCGAAGTATGGGTCATCGCTGGTAGAGCGTGGCCAGGCGGGTAGTCGACTGTGGTGCACCAGCACCCAGTCCCCCTCTTGGTAGGTGGCCGGTACTCGGTGCTTGTTCTTCTTGTTCCACTGACGCTCCCTCACTCTCTGGAGCATGGCCTTGGCCTTGTCCACCTTCGCTTGTTGCTCTTGGACCCATTCACCCACAGAAGAATGGGTGTCCTCTGGATAGGGGGCATGTAGGAACCATGCCGGGCGCCCTAGGAATAGCTCATGGGGCGAGTAGCCAGTAGCTGAACTCTCTTGGGAGTTCATCATCAAGGATATGACGGGGAGTAGTCTCACCCAGTCTCTGGTGCGCTCAGTTTTGCACCATATCCGTACATTCTCCTTCAGGACACGGATCTGTCGCTCACATAGGGGGTTGCTCGTGTGCGAGTAGGGAATCCCCGTAGACACCTGGACATTGAGGGATCTCAGGACCCTCCTGTACCAGCCAGTATCTGAGCGTACTTGTACGTCCTCATCGGAGTTGATCTCCTTGGGCGCCCCATAGACACAAAACCACTCCCCCAGGAGTATCTTGATAGTCTCCTCCCCGGTAATGTGCTTGGTACATGGGAACACCCTGGTAAACCTGGTCAACCCACAGGTTACCACGAGGGCGAAGTCGTAGCCCCCGAACTTCGGCATCTCCGTGTAGTCCACGTATAGAACACTGTTAGCACAGTGAGGGATGGGCAGGGTCGAGTAGAGACCTCTGTCCCTGATATCCCCTGGTTTACAGGACCTGCACGGGCACTTGTCCACGATAGGCTGGAGGGTTTTCCGCAGTTGGTCGTCAGTCCACGTAGTGTGGAACCACTGCTTGAACAGCCTGAGGGTACAGTCAGCACCCACATGACCGCTGGATTCATGGGTCCACTTCAGCAGCGCTGAGACTCTGTCACTAGGCACCACATTGCGGTCCTCGTGCCAGAGGTAGCTCTTGTCCCTCTTCCACTGGTCTTGGTTGACCAGGAGGGGTTCAAGGCGTTTCCCCAGGCGCTTGTAGATATCCCCAAACTCCTTCAGGTACTCCGATTGTTGGAGTCCATCCAGGGGGCGTATCATCGTCATGTTGAGGTCCAAGTGGACGTCCATACGGCTGAACGCCTCCTTAGCCAGCGCTTCAGACCGGGCACCAATCAGGGCGTCGAAGTTGTTGCGGCTGATGTAGTCGGCACACTCGTTCTTCACTCCCTGGATATGGTGTACCGTCAGCCGTAGTTGACTGAGGTATGTCCACCAGCGCCGTAGCTTGGCCTTCTCAGGTGGGGGACCCTTCTGGAAACTGCGGACCGGTTCTTGGTCGCACAGCCAGACCACAGGGTTACTCCCCAACAGTCGTGCTTGTGAGGATAGCACCAGCATACCCGCGAGCAATTCCTGCTCATAGGTGGAGTAGTTCCCCCTGGCCTGGTTCCACTTCCAGTTCCAGTGGCCCAGAGGTACTAGGACCCACTTGTCGTCAGGGTAGCTGTGCTTGAGGGTTCCATCTCGGTTGAGACCTTCCGTCCCCCATTGGGAAATGGCCGAGTCGAACTCCTCCTTCTCTAGTGCTTGCCATTGGAACAACGTTCCACCACCGCCCACATTGCTGGCGTCGGTCACCAGGAAAATCTCCCCTTGTGCCCTAGGCACGCCCAAGCACTTAGCGTTGGCTACCTTGTCTTTGAGCTCGTCAAACGCTTGTTGCTCTTGTGGGCCCCAGCGCCAAGTAGTACTCTTCTTGATCAAGTACGTCAGAACGGCGCTGGTGTAGGTGAAGTTTTTGATGTGGCGGCGATAGAAGTTGCACGCCCCAATGAAACTGCGTACATCATGAAGTTCTTTCTTGGGGTCTTCGTGTCGTACCTTGGCATCCATCAGGGGTTTGGCCTTAGAGGCCGCTGGGGTCCACCACCCATAGCCAACGTCAAACCCCAGGTACTGCATGGTCTCCTGCATGAACTCACACTTCTCCAGCCTGAGTCGTGTGTGGTTCTCTTGGCAGACCGCAAAGAACTCACCCAAGAGGATTAGGTGATCCTCCTGGGTATTGGTCCCGAGGCATACATCGTCGATGTGAGCCTCCATCTGGGCACCACGGGATATGAGCTCCTGCACCTTAGGTCTCCTTCGTAGGATGGACAAGATCTTGTTCATCAGCTCTTGGAATAGAGCGGGTGCGTTAGCCACGCCAAACGGCATAACCTTCCACTTGAACACCCTCCCCTGAGGGGTGATGAAGGTCAGTAGTTCCTGTGCGTTGGGCGTCAGGTCCACTTGCCAGAATCCGCTCCTCTTGTCCATTTTGGTCTCGTGGCGACAGGAGGCTATCTTCTCCAGGGTAGACTCTATATTGGGAATGGACCCTGAGTGGTTCAGCGTTTTCTTGTTCAGCTCTCCGTAGTCCACTACCAGCCGTCTCGCTGTAGACCCAGGTTTAGCCACCAGGAAACAGGGGCTGCAGTGTAGGGGGTAGTCCCCGTCCTTGTACTCCAGGACTAGGCCAGCGTCGATACATTCTTGTATCTGTCGCTCAATCTCGTCGGCCTGCTCTTTAGGAGCTGGATAGGGTCTCCTCCGGATCTTGTGACCCACGAACTCGGGTTTCAGCTTGAGGTCCATCTGTACCAGCTTGTCACATGAGGCTGGAGGGGGTAGTTCTCCGAACACCTCCAGATAGGTCCTTATAAGCTTCTGTACCCGCGGGTCCAATACCTTGATCTTGTCCTCCATGTCCTCGTCAGAGTGTAAGTTGCTTGCCCCCTGAGTAATAGACGTCGGGAGGTGGTCCTCCACCGACTCCTCGCCTGTTGTAGTGTCCTTCAGCCCTTGGTAGGCATATAGAAGGTCTTGTTCAACCATCTCCGGTGGACGCTGGCAACATAGGCACGCTCGAGGGGGTTCACATACACATTCCTCCGAGAGGTTTTCCTCCTCTGGGGTCCTCACATGGGCGCCCCACACGCTCTTCATGAGCTTAAGATCTACCTCCCTTTGCCAGGTGGTGATCTTCTGTTCGAGGTCCTCCTTCAATTGGGATAGGTCTCCCATACGTCCTTGCTTCAGTGGCCATGAGCTGCGGGTAGGCTTCGCGTAGCATAACTTTTTCGCCACCAACTTCCTCTTGGAATCCACATACTCCCTGAGCCTGGATCGAGGGTCCAGCTCCTCATCCACGGGGTCTTCCACCCTCATGGAGAGTAGGGGTTTTAGTGGGGCGACGTACTCGACGTTCTCCACTTCCTCCACACAGGTCTGCACGAAGAAGGCGTCGTGCTCAGTTTCGTCTTCTGAGTGGATAGAGCTAGGTAGCTCAGATAGTCCACACTCAGAGACTCCATCAGTAACAGGTACATGGCAGGGAGAGTTGAGGGCGTTGGTGTCAGTCACGACGTACTCATCTCCTCCGGGTGTAGTTTCAACAGCATCTTGAGGTCGTAGGCGATCCTTCAAGTCACCCAAGGTGAGTCCGTCGCTTTCTCGTTGTATAGCCTGGACCAGAGTTGGGTCCAGATCCTCCCAGGGGATGGAGGTAAGACCTCCGTCCACCACGCTCAGCATACTCCCCCATCCGGGCTTCCCAATAGGCGCCTTGCGTCCTAGAGGCACGTAGATGGCCTCATCAGGCAAACGAACAGAGCTGATAGTCAGCCTGTCCAGGAGGTTTCGCCAGTACTCGTTGCCCCCATGGGCTCCCCAATCGAGGAACACAGGACCATACAGGAACGTTCCAAGGCCACCTTGGTCAACACCTTCCCCAGTTCACTGAACCTGGGGTTCCCGTAGGCCATCCCGAAAGAGGGCCAGTAAAATTTGTAGCTGCAGTTCTTCCCCTTGCTGCAGTAAAGGTCCAGTACATGCTGCTTGTCGCTGGCGAACAACTCCACACTCAGGTCTTCTCGAGAGTAACCCAACTCCTTCAGACCTTGGTCTATGACTTCCCCCCATAGTTGATAGTCCTCAGTTTTGGAGGCCGCCATCATGTTCGAGGGCTCCTCCTTCGATAGCCTCAGGTAACTCGAGGTATGTTCCGACTGCTCCAGTGGCACAGACTCTCTGCCACTGCCGTGGTCCACGTAGAGGAGGTAGGGCGCTTGCAGCGTCAGGGATTGTATCTGGGAGTGCTGTACGAAGACGTCAGTCCCCAGTACAAAGTCGAAGGCCTCAGTGTCCATCACATAGAACCGACTGGCGATAGTCCGGGAGCCCATAGGTACCTCCACTTCACAGTCCCCGCAGCTGTGCACCACATGTCCATCCCCCATGCGTATAGCAGCAGTGGTCATGGTGTTCTTCAGGCTCCCACAAGGTAAAATTTTCTTGGCCACTATAGATATGGTGGCGCCAGTGTCCAATACCCCCAGGTATTCGTGTCCCCCTAGTCGGATACGTACCCAAAACACCAGGTCTTGGGTGCCACCAGAGTGTCCCCGTCAGAACTCCGCGGGACAGGTCACCTCGAACCCCTTGTTCCGCAATTTGCGGGCCATCCTCATGAAACGGCTCCTCTTCTTAGCGTTGCCGTCATCACCACCTTCATGCTCACGCTTGGCTCCTTGTTCTTGCTGGGCCTGCGTTTGTGAGCGTGTGGTAGGACCAGACTGCCTTCCAGAGGGCTCGGAGTTCCCCCCTGGATTAGGGTTGGGGTTGCCTCCGTTCTTGTCCTTGTTCTTGTTGTCGGGCTGGCGGTTAGCGCCTCCTCCTCGTCCACCTTGACCCTTGTCTTGCCCTTGACCAGGTCCTTTCGACTTGCCCTTGCCGGAGTCGTTGCCTTTGCCTTTGCCTCCACCTTTGCCTGAGCCTTTGCCGGGATCTTCACCCTTAAGCTTCGCCGATAGGCGTTGCTTATGGTAGCACTCATCCTCGTAGTGCTTCCGCTTCCCGCAGAATGCACACGTGATGGTGCACCTGTAATGATCCGGCAGCTTCGCTTTGGCGCTGGTATTCTTCTCCTGCTGCTTCCCCTGGACTACGAAGCAGTCTCGCTGCTCGCAGTCAGGGGCGTGCTGCAGGTGGCCCTGCTCGTCCCTGCCATCACACCAGAATAGCTCCTTAACGTTCTCCATGATACAGGCGTGGGCGTGTTTGGGGGTAGTCCCCTGCCCAGGTCGGGACCCTTGGTACCCTTTGCCATGACCTCCAGAACCTCCTCCTCCAGGACGGTAATTGTTCAAGTGCTGGTCGCTCTCCTTCTCCAGCGCCAGCTCCAGGAGTAGCACGCATAGATCCTCGTAGCGGAGAGATCTAGCCTTGCGCTCCGCCCTCGAACGGCACTCGTCCCATAGCTCTCGAGGGAGCTTGGCCACCAACCAGAACAGCAGGTCGTCGCTGCTGTAGGAACCGGGCGTCAGTCGTCCAGCCCAGTGATCCAGGTCAGCCAACAGCTCAGAGACCCTGCCAGGTTTGGGGTTGTTGGGCAGCACGGGCAGGTTCTGGATCTCGGCCCTGATGGAGAGGTCGGTTTCGTAGGTTGGGTACTGCCTCTCCAGGGCAACCAACACATCGGCAAAGATGGCGGAGTTAGTCACGATCTGCCTGACCTGCTTCTCCAGGTACTTGGTCTTGCAGCACTGCAGGAGCAGATCGCACTTGACTCGCCCACTCGCGTGGGTTTGGCCGGTCAATCGGAGAAACCAGCCAAAATTCTCAGCGAACTCGCTGAGGTCCTTGCCTGTGAACTCAGGCAGGTTCACCACGATCTTGGAGGTGGCAATAGCCTTCGCCTCCTGAGACCTGCGTCCCTCAGGGCGTCGGGTCTTCTTCTTCTTCTTGTTCTTCTTCTTACCCCTTGGGTCCTCGGGGTCCTCCGGGTCATCGTCCTCCGAGGGCGAAGCAGAAGTCATTGACGGCGGCTCATCATCGGAGGGGTCTCCGCCTAGATCGCTAGAGCCATAAGCCTCCACGTCCACCATTGCCCTTAAGGCTGTCAGCCCCAGCCGGTCTAGCTCGGCCCTCGTAGAGTTCGTCACGTGGCTGTAGGGCGGCTGGGCCGTTCTCGGTACGAAAGGACTTCTCGGTATCGCTGCAGGGGTCGGCATCGGTCGACTCCTCAGGCTCCCCAGGGTGTTTGTCAACCCTGCCGCCAGGTGGTTGGCCTGTACTCGGTGGGGTGACATTCCCACTGTGGTAGGTGACGCTTGGGGCGGTATCATCAGGGGCTCCAGTTTCTCTCGGATCTCTTGAGTGAGGTCGCCCACGATTTTTGAAGTGGCTCCTCGGAGCACCTCGTTGATCTCCGACCGCGTCAGGGACCTGTTGGAGGATCTCCCCGATCCTCTACTCCTGCCTCCAAGAGACTCAGGTCGTCTCCTCAACCCACTCAAGGTTGCTTACCCAGGTGCATACCCCGGAACATCCACATAGGTTCCAGTAGCGGGTAGTGGATGGGGATATTCAGCCGCATACCATCGCGGCGCAGAGGTGGAAGCCACCGGCTCACTGGCAGTAGTTGCCTCAGGGAGCGCAGTGGTTGGTGGGCCCATACCATAGGCGGGGTAGGGAGGCATGCCAGTAAAGCCTGTGCCCTCTGCCATAGGCGGGTTGGTTATGGGAGTGGATGTTGCAGCGACTGGGAGTGTGGTGGTTATAGGAGAGGGTGATGCGTGGAGGCCAGAAGCGCTTGGTGCGCCTTCGAAGGTAGGGTCATTCGTCAGGTCTTGCCCTTGTTCCTCTCCTTCGTCTGCTTCGTCTCCAGCATCCTTTTCGCTCTCTCTCTTCCTCTTCACAGGCTGAGTGACCACCTCTTCGACAGAGAGGGCCCTGAAGGCCGCCCCGAGTCCATCCAACGAGTCCTCAGCCACTTCCACTGGCCCATGTAAGGGCTCCGAAGGTACAGCGCCGCTAGGTCCAGGTCCAGGTGCTCCAGGTGCTGGCCTTGCCGGTGCCTCAGGCGCTGGCGCTGTCTTCACGTCGGCGTCCTCCTTCCTTGTGTCCATCTTCGTTCGCCCTTCTGCTTATATGTGACTGTACTCGGCGCACTGGATGTACGGCGCGGGGTTGCTGCCGGTGCGCAGAGACAGTCTGCCTCTTGCTACCAGAAAAGTTTATAGTGGTTTCAACACTGTGTTTTTGTCTCTCCTGCTGCTTGCTGCTGGTGTAGGGTTTCCTGCTGCTTGTTTTTGGAGATGAAAAGCTTTTGTTTGCTGAAATACAGTAAATCCAGGATAGCCCAAGCCAGAGGTGTGCAAGGAGAAGAGAATCAGGATCAAAGCATGAAGGGCTGCAGTGTAAACAGTGAAAGATGAAAGAATATTCACAGAAACTGCAACTCAGGTCAAATCGGATTGCATATTCACAGAGATAGCTGAAATGTTTTGGAAAAGAGTTGGAAAACTGCCCCATGGTCACTCTATCTCCATAGTGTCATCTCGGGAGATGTGCACCCTTTGTTTTGGGTCCCATATGTGCTGAGGTGGCATGGCATGTGGCGATGGGGTCAATGCCATGTCACATCGGATCTTCCTACTTAGCTAGGCTGACCAGGAATTGAACCCAGGACCTCTCAAAAAGAGGTGCCCAGCCCCCTAGGGTGCATACCACTAGGACAGCTAAGTATTCATGGAAAAACATAGATAAATTCATAGGCTCTGCCCTGGATATGTCAGTACTCAGTCAACTCAGGAAAAGATGATTTGCCTCACATTGAAAGGGGATTAAGGGGTCCACTCCATATCCTGATTGGGTGTTTGGTTCCATAGGTCAAAATGTGTTATCACCACTTTTGGTGGGGCCAATACTAAGATAGAAATGCCTGGATGCTCAGTGCATCCCTAATACAACTAGAGTATGCCTCAAAGCATTGGAAAAGCACTTTTTCTTACTCTATGGGCCAGTAGCCTGGGTCCCACTCTGTAGATCCATCCAAAAATTTCCAGGAAATCCGAAAAATCTTTAGAGAATTTCGTCCGACTGTGAAGGACGGGCCAAAATCGGCGCGCATTTGGCGACTTACCCTACACAACTGTTTCCGCGATCTTGAGTGCGCGAGGCCTCGCGGACTGAGGGACATAAAAAAGCAATTTATTTTGCAGGACAAACTTAGGCACAACTGCAGACCCACAGAATGTTATTTTGAAAAATGACCTCCTGGAAAGGCACGCGCTAGTGGGATTTTGAAATACAAAAACGACAACATTGGTAAAGCACACCCTTCAAATCAGACAAAATAGTAGTTTGTTTTAGTAAACGAAAACTGAAAAAAAGCAGCAAATTGCGTAAAATCCTATTCTTTTTGTGGTATGTGGTTCATGTGTGCTGCAAATGTCCAAAAACAATAGTTTTTCCGGCTGTTTTTTTTTTGGGCCCGCCTCTTCCAAAAAGGGGTGCAGTTTGTGTGGGCTAAGGGTTTGGTAGTTGGGCAATATGGTAGAAGGTTCAATGCACAACAAATTCGCAGTCTATGAATAAAACAATGACGTAGAAGCGAATAGAAGGATGGGTTATGGGCAGGTGCCCCAGGAAGACATCGCAAAAGGTGAATGGCTCATTCTTTGCCTCTCACTTGTGCAAGGTGGATGGGTGCATTGGGTGATGGAAAATTTGCAATGAAAATATTGGGGGGATTTTGACATGCTTTTTGGAGAGCGGGAGCCACATTTTTCTAAAGAGAGAACAAATTTTCTGGCCTAATGCATGAATGAACATCAAAGAGGAAATAATGAAAGGATCTCTACATTATTCCATACATATAGTCACAAATTTCCATGCTTCACAGGTAAAGGAGCCAGTTTTTGTACCAGGCACTAGTTGTTGTACCACCATAAGTTTTTCACACTTTCGACATGAAAACTTACTGCTTATTGTAGGATTTAGCAATACTAAAGGGTACCTTACCAGTGGGGTATGCTTGGTTGCACATAAATCTGATTGTCTAACACAAGTTTGGGTCAAGGAAGCTCCTAGGGGGCCCCTATAACAATTTCCCCTTTTTTTGCTCCCACCAAGAAATCAGGCAAAATTTGGATGTTTGTTGGAAAAGAGGTCCGCTAGGCCCGTGAAACTCCTTTTAATAGTGCCAACGCTTTTGCATCACCTATTTGTATCCCATGCCCAAAGGAAAACCATGTTTCTTTGCCTAGCAATGTGTTTTTCTACGTATACATCCCGTTTTTCATGCACAAAAAATTTGGAAAAAAATTATTTTTTTTCAAAAAAATTTTTCTTAAACTTTTTTTTTTGAAAAGTTCCGGTAGCCTTACTGCCGTTGGGCCAGGTGGTACCTTTTCCTTTGCGCTGTCAATCCCTTTCATAGCACTGCCAATGCACTGTTGTTGCACTATTTATCAGGCCGATCCGGGTTCATTTTGTTTTGGTGGTCCGCGTTGACAAACACTTTCCACCCGAAAGACACTAACAACTACTTTGGTAGCTAACATACAAATCAAACGGATCTCCTGCACCATCCCCTTCGTCGGAGGAAGACTCTGCTTCATCAGGACCAGGGGCTGCTGCTGGGGCAGGGTCATCAACCCTTCGGCATTTCTCAGCTCTGGGTTTGGGGGCTGGTTTGGCAGGAAGCTTTGCTGCAGGCCTGTCAACCCGTGTCAGAGGCTCTCGCACTCGCCGTGCCCTCCGTTTGGGTGCTGGTTTTGCGGCAGCACCATTCTCTTTTTCACTGACCTTATCTAAAAAATCCTGGGCTGTCACAAAGCCCCCGAGGCGCAGCGACCAAGGATCGTCCCACGTGGCCGCACTGATGGCCCTGCCACTGCACTGTGTTGAAGCATCGCTTTTTGATGACACCTGAGAGGGAGCCGCTGGGGAGTTTTGCGAAGAGCGTTGCGAAGAGTTTTGTGGAGGATCTTGCGATGCAACAGAGCTGTGAGTAGGGCTGGCAGGGCAGGCAGGGAGGTCCTGGTGCTGGATGCGCTCACGGGGACTATGTTCCAGAAAATATTGGGGATCAAACGGGCTGATGCCACAGGACTGAAAGCCTGACAGAATATTTCGTGGTGTGACTGCATCAACATATGCATCCGTCCACAGTTGCACAAGTCTGCAGGGGACGGGGCTCTGTGATTGTTTTTCCTTTTCCAGTGTTCTTCCTTTTTGCGAAACGAGGCCTTCAGTGCCCTGAAAACGACTTTGTCTAGTGGCTGGATGACATCTGTCAGATGTGGGGGGAACACAACCACCTCTACACCCCAGGACTTCATTTTTTGCAGACCCTGCAGTGTGAGGTGCGTTTTGCTGCCATCCACGAGTAACAAAATGCATTTGTGAGGGCTGCTGAGTGGTTGTGTTTCTTTCACGAGTACTGTTTCCATCCACTCCAGGAAGACCTCATGAGAGGACCACCCATCAGGCGTTCCTTTCAGTGTCACTGGGCACTGTGCACGGAGGAACATGTTGCCTCTTATTTTTTTTGTGTTCCATAGGAGTGCTGGTTTTGTGGCCTGGCCCTGTGCATTGACAGCAACTATGGCGGTGATGTGCTGCCGCTGCCAGCCACTGCGTCGCGCCACAGTTTTTCTTCCCTTCCTCACCCACACACGCTGTCCCACGGTGGTGAACTGTCGAAAAAACCCTGACTCATCCTCGTTCCAGATATGGCATGGGTTATAGGCAACTTTTTCTAAACCTGGCTTTAAATGATTATTAGAAAACTCTGTCCACTGCTGGGGGCTCAAACGGGCAGAGGCTCGCTGCGATTCAACATTTTGAGCAAGTCTTGAAACAAAGTCACTGTTGCGACGCTTAAACAGTTTCCACCATGTCTTACCAAACTTACAAGGGAGAGCTGGGTTCTGCACACTTGTTTTCTTCTCTGCCATGGCTTGAGCTTCATCTTTGATCTCAGTCAGTGTAGGGCACACCATTTGATCCGCACACTCATCCATCCAGGTTGTCAAGGGCAACTCCACCAGACAGGGCTTAGGGACCCTCTTCACCTCACACGGCTCGTAGCGACTGCAGCAAAGAGGACAAACTAAAAAGCGCGACGCGCGCCAGCTTGTTTTCTCTTGCGCGCCGCTTCTCTTTGAGGCGCGGTGCCCTTTCACACAGCGTTACAGGTAACGCAGCACACCTCATTTGCCCCATCGCGTCAGTTAGGTTCTGGCAATGGACTCCCAACTCAGTCGCATCCTTGCGAACGCTCTTGGCTTCGATAAGGCAGTCGACGGCGATGCGTTCCATGTCTGACGGCGTTTCCATAGTGGAAGGGTGTATAGGACCTGGGAGGGAGGCTTGGGGACCGCGGTCTTCTGGCGCGTGCTTCCTGTGCTTCGTGTTTTCGTTTTTGTTACCTCTGCAATCCACTGGCGCGCCCTTCTTTTGCTGTCACTCCGCTGAACCCATCCATCCAGAGAAAAAAAAATTTCGCAGATTTCTGTCTAATTTATTATGAATTTTGTCGTAAAATACCTGAGATCTTCTCTCTTCTTTGTTGGCACAGAAACAGGCGCGACCGCGATCCCGTGATCTCTGCGCGGCCCCGTATGGCACCGATTTCTCCAGTACAAGTTAGATTTTGCATATTGAACCAAAAACACTTTAAAACTTCAGGATTTGACCTAAAACATTGTCAATTTATAGCTGCCAGCTTTGATTTGGCACAGTAATTGGCTACTTTACTTGAGGGAATTTTGACATGCTTTTTTGAGAGCGGGAGCCACATTTTTCTAAAGAGAGAACAACGTTTCTGGCCTAATGCATGAATGAACATCAAAGAGGAAATAATAAAAGGATCTCTACCTTATTCCATACATGTAGTCACAAATTTCCATGCTTCACATGATTAACCGAATTCCGTACCGCCACAAATGATATTTTTTTTGTGTTTTGTTGGCCACTGTTTTCTAATCCTGGGGTGCACCACTAGAATGGTTTGTATGGGTGCTGTGCTGTCGCTGGGTTCACATTGAAATCATTTGTTTTTGGGTTCCTTTACCACATTATGTTTCATTTTCGTTTGGGGATCTCGTGTCGAACAGGCATTATTTTCCCAGCTTGTGCTCCCACATACACCTATTTCAATGTTTATGCACTTTGGAACAAGTTTTCCATTTATTCAAATATTCATGATTTACCATTTTTGACAGTGAAAGTCAAAGGAATTGGTTGCAATGAATTAGCGGAAGTTTTTGTAAATCTTTGTGAAAATTCTGATTCCGATAATCGAATTAGAAAACCCTTTCTTTTCGACATCGTTTCAAATTGTGTCTTATCTGCTTAAAATGCAATACAAGGTCTTTGATAAAATAGTGTTTTCCTGTTTCATAATTCTTTTGTTCAATTGTTTTGAAACTGAGGGGTTTTGAATGTTTCTTTTACTTTTGGTGATTTGGAGAATGTAGTTTTGCTAAAATCCATGCTTTTGTCAGCTACCCGTTGGCAGCCATCAAAACACTTGTGGACGAAACATCGAAGCAGTGAATTATTTTTTCCCCCTTTGTTGCATTCACCGCCCATCAGCAATTACATCACAAAAATATAGCACTAAATGTGCACATGAATGCATTAGGGCAAATAACACAAACAACCTAAAAATTCGTTGGCGAAAAGTGGCACATTTTCTCCCTAAATGGAATTACTGTGTTGTTGTGGTTTCTTGGATTTGTGAGTGATCCGAAGAAGCATTGGGGTAACGAAGTCTTTAACATCACCATTTGAGAAGATGTGTCTTCCGAATCTAAGATGAAAAATATGGATAATGTGGCTCACATATGCGCATTGTTTGTCGAAGAGCTTCACAATAGTTGTTAACCACATTCAAACCCCACTGTTGCATTTGTGCCGCGATGGCAAAGATCAAGGTAGATTGTGGTGTTTTTTGACAAGGCACTTAAAAGAAGCATGGGATGACTGGAATGCCAAATTTGTATTTATTGGGTAATTTAGGGGATGTGCTATCATTTGGCGCAACGACATGAAGAAACATCTGATGTGGGAGTTTTTATGAAACAAATAGGATGGTGTACATACTTACGTCCATCAGAACAGTAGCTCTGTTACTTACGTCTAATGGCCTGATAATGTTCCGGTAGATGTACAAAATTCCACTTACGTCTAGCGAAATAAGTGTTACGTCCAGCGGAATATTATAACCGGACCAAATTTAACATTATAATGTTCCGCTAGACGTATCTCGACGTACATCCATTAATCCGTTCCATATGCCTTGGACACTTGCCATTCAGAGAAACCTTTGACCCCCAGATCATGCAGAGTTCCAAGTACAGACGCCAGATTTGTCGCAGCTAACAACGATTTGGGTTACACAACTTCAGTGGTTTCCAATTTTCAGGGAACTCAATGAACCCTTTTACCCTTTGACTCAAACAGGTGTGCGGAAAACTATATCAAAAGTCATGGAGCAACCGGTTTTTGAGCATTGGAAGGCAGTTATAGGCAGTTAAGGCATATTTAAAGCGATTCGATTTATTTTCTAATGCACGTTGTATGGTGTTTCTGGCATCAGGCGACAGCGACTAGGTAGCTTTCTGGTAATGCAAAGGGAAGAAATTTGGTTGGATGGGTTCCATTCCCGTTATGGGCCAAAAATTGGATGGTACTATATGGACACTATATACCCTATTGTGAGGTGGCTATACTCGTTTTTGGAGATTTCTATGGCGATTGGAAGCGTTGAAACAGCGTATAAATGCATTTTGAAATATAGGGAACTAGTGTACAAAAAGAAGAGGGAACACCAGTGGAGGAACCGGTTGGAAGAGCAGTGCTCAATATGTGTGTTGTGCTGTACGTACAACAACTCCTGGTTAAATCTTCTTCTCTTCGTCTAGTCGGAGGGAGAGTTCAGTGCCATCATGGATTTGTATTAAGTGCCTGTGCATACCATGGCCTACTGGTCATTGGACTTTGTCAACGAGACTTCTCTGGCATATGGACGGGCGGCGTACTCTGCGTTGTTGATGTTCCCTGGAGCGCAATCTCTACGCTTTGAGCCCCTACTACGCACTGTGAAGTGTCAATGGAATCACTTTGTTCCCAAGTACATGGTATATTGCGATGTCCCTAAATTGTTGGAGCACGTAGCAAACCTTCCAGCTACCGCCGAAATAGAGATCTGGAGGCATCTCATCTTGTGCCTGCGATTCTTCGCCCTTTTCAGGAGCGTGGATCACCAACGAACCAAGCGCACACTGGAACGGAGGGTCGATGTCTGCTTGATTTGGGCGCAGTGTAAGGGCAGACCAGCTTCCGAGTGCTATCCTTTACATCCTATTGACGCGTTCCCGTGGGGGGCCTGGCCACGGGACGCTGCGGCAGACACGCGCAAGCAAGCAGGCAGGCAAAGCACTGCGCTCACAAGGGCATCATTACGCTCGTGTCATGTGACAAAGCGTTTCAGGATCCTTGCCATTCTGAAACAAGGGAACAAAAGTATGTACAGCAACACATCAGGATATGTACACATGGGGCTGAGCCTGGACTGGGGTAAGTGCATCACAGAGCAATAGACACTCAATCCCAAGTCATATCCCAATCCCAGGTCCGTCCCTCTCAGTGGCTGGCAGGGGCGGGGGCTCAAACACAACCCATGCCCTACTCAGTCCGGACCCTGAAACCCTGCCAATTAAGGAGGGTGTCCCGCCCAGCCACAGGCGAGTTTCTGCAAACCAAGAAGCTCCAGGGCCAACCGACAGTCGCTCCCTATGCTCCCTTAACGGCAGGTCCTAACTCCCCTCTGAGCCAGAGATTAGGCCCCACCATTATCTCCCAGGAGTTGGTAGCTGAAAATGGGCTGTTTCAGCCCACACTGATATTACCTCCAAAACCTCCAAAATTGACCCCTCGTCGGGACCCGCCAGAGGTAGGGACGAGGCAACCGATCCTATGCCCTTCGGGTACGAACTCCCTGGAGCCCTCACCCAACCTGGTTCCCTCTGAGGTCCCGGCATTAGGGCACCACGGGTTCATCAAGTGGGGTCATGATGCCAAAATCACCAAAATTGGCGTCATTTCCACGCGTGGCTCGCCCGGCCAGGCCAAGGTTAATGGCTCACAGGAGAGGAGGCAGGACCTGAGACCTATATCTGAGTGCACAACTTGTAATGAGGTCCAGGCTCCCTGTGGGCACAGAGATATGGGGCCGCCAATTGACCACACGGGGGGGGGGGGTGAAATTGGGGTCCCAAAAGGGGGTCATTTTGGCTGCTCAAAATGAGCCAAAATCCGGGGTACCCCCAATGGTATATCTCCACGCCGGCTTGGAGATCGGATCCGCCATTCCATATTCGATCCACCGGGAGTCCAGCAGAGACTCCCATGCACTTGGCTCTCAAAGATCTCCATGCCACTCGGCGTGCTGACAATCCAAATTGGGTCCACAATTGCCAAAATGGCAAAGTCGTCCACACTCACTTGGGCTAGCACCTTGACGAAGGCTGCTCCGCTTCGCCCACGTGGTGTGCGAACCATGGTGACGGATGTCCATAACACCCATGTCATATATGGTCCATTGGTCCATGCGTCCGGCGTGAACGAGGGGGCTGAACATGGTGCACAGCGGGCAGAAAATGTGGAAAATTGCTCAAAATGGCCGAAAATGGGCACACTCATGGTTGGGGCAAATGAGGCACATGCTGGACTTGGACTGGAGTGTGCCATAGGATTGGTATCAAGTCATATGCTTCCAACATATCTTTTGGGCGTCGCCCAAACCCCTCCGGTTTTGGGAATGGCAGGGTCGCCAAGTGAGCCCATGATTTGGGATCGTCCCAAATCGCCAACATGGCGGCCACGGTATGCCAAGCCCAAGGGGAGTTGTTCGCCGAGTCCAAGATATGTTGGGCACCGAAGTATGTACCCTGAAAACATACTTGGGTCATGATGTCAATTTGGCGCAACTTTGCGATACACGGTCGCCACTTGACATCATGACGGGCAAAAAACAGCAAAATTGGCGAAAAAACACGCAAAAGTGCCCTGAATATTGCACAAATATATTATAATATCTTCGGCTTGGATTGGGTAATCAACCAATCCTTCTAAACACAATGACTGGACACCAATGACCTTCGATTCCACATATGTGCTCCACTTGGGGCGCTTTGGAAGGCCGCGCGCGCTGCCTCCCACCTGGGCACATGCAAATATGGAATATTGCAAAAAACGCACCTTGCTCGCAACGCATCGCTTCGGGAGCGCTCCACAAGCGTCCCTTCACGAAGGCCAGGCTTGCGAGTGTTGGTTGGGAGTACAATGAAGGGCCTCGTGCGATATGGGGTCCATTGGTAGGTTAGTCTTGGAATGATGCACCCGCCAAATGGGCACGTGATATGACACCAAATATGGCATACAACCCTACCCTCGCTTTCTACACCCAACCTAGTGGCCTAGAATCAAAGTGTGCCTATATTCTAGAGTAACGTTGGTCCCTCAACACGCATGCAAGTGGTTTGGTCGAAAATCGACCTCCTTTCGGAAAGCCGAATTTTACCATGCACGCAAAAAATATGGCCAATATATATATGGAGATCATATATGTACTATCCGGGGAAGACAAGTGATATGCCCCGGATGTAGAGGCAAGCAAAGAGGGAGAAAACGCCAACTCAACATACTTCTACACGTACTTAGACGCCAAGTACGTGAGATTGCCCATTTCTTGGAAAACACTCAAAATAAATAACATTTTGGGCCTATGGAGTTGGGATCCTTTGGCCTCATCCTATGACTATGGGGGGCAAAACCTCATACACAGTGCCTATGAGGCACGTTAATTCGTCCTTGGGCGCTTGAACGCTCGTAACCCTTGTTATTTCACTTGGGGGTTCAAAGCGCCTTCGGCCGCCCAGATTTTCTGGGAAAAATCTGGGACGCGATGCGTTATATCAAGGAAAAAATTGCGGTTCACTCGAAGACTGTTTCAGTCTTAAATTCAAGAAAAATCGCTTTACAGAATCATCTAATGCAGTGCACTGAACGGGCGACGTCAGGCGGCGCGACTGCGGCGTCTTCCCGACAATTAGAAATCGCGGTAGAAATCGGGTATGTCACCGATTACTAACCGCAAATCGACCAAGACAGTAAAATTATGGTAATTCCACATCGACTTCATGGTTAGAAATCGGATTCCAGATTTCGCGGGTTAGAGAACAGGGATATCCCGCTGACAGCCGGTGTCAACGGCTTCCGCACGGGTGTGACGGCTCACAGGCCACCGGGCCATGGGCCATAATGGGTGTGACGGCTCACAGGCCTCCGGGCCATGGGCCATAGGTTCTGGGTACCGCTTCACCCCCCTCCTCAGAGCAAACCCCTGGGGGGGGGCTCGATAACACCCAAGCAGGGCAGCGGGTACCCAGGACCATCCCCTGAAGGGGGGGTGTCACATCCTCATTCCAGGCTGATTTGCGGGTTAGGCTGCCCAGTACAATCGCACAGTAAGACAGGTATGGTGCTGTAGCCGTTGGTAACTGCAAGTATAGTATCAAGTATCAAGTCCCGGGTCCTGGCGGCGATGGTGCGTCATCCAAAGGACCCGTTAACCCACACAGGCGCACCGGGTGCCGGCTGCGACGGTCACTACCACAGTGGCAGTGGCATACACCGCCAACATAGGCGTCACACGACGACCGAGGTGGTCCCACAGGTCGTAAACGACCACAAAGATCCATCAGGCTACCCGAGGCTTCCCAAGGCCGCAGTCTCGGGGAGAGTCCCCACGGGTCCTTACTTGGGCGCACCATGTCCATATCCACGACGCGAGTCCAGAGTGGTAAAGCCGAACGAGCTCCTCCATAAGCGATCGGGCATCAAGGCCGTCTTTTCCTTCGCCCCATTACCACGAAGGCCATGCATGGGGGAGTCCCCATGCAGTCTGGGCGGAGGCGTCGACTCCTCAAACCACCAGTTTTTCAGGCAGACTGACCGAGGTCAGGACACCGGAGGTCGCCACCCGACTGCAAGTGCGTCTGCGCGTCGGTAGGCTCACACTGGGACTGACCGTGGCGGACTGCTTGGAGTGTAGTCAGGCAACTGGGTTTCCCGCCTGGCGCCACCAGGATCTCAGCACATCACAGCCACTAGGGCACACGGTATCACGGGCACTCAACCAGAAGAATCTGTACTTAGGTACTGGTCCAATCTGGACCTTATGTAAGAGCTTGTACACGGCGACTCAGGGCGCCTTCGTATTCCGATTCGCATCCCTTCGGGGAAAAAAAAAACAGTCCATGTTTCGGTGATGGGGTGATAATACGCAACATACAGATGCACATATCCTGGGGGGCAGAAAAGTAAGCAATAAATGGGGTAAATAGGCGTGTAAACACACTCTGGATAGAGCGCCAAACCACGCCCCAGTTAGGATAAGGCATATGCAGGAGGGTGGACAGGAAAATGCCTAAGTTCAGGCCATATATAGTCTGCAGACACACGTAGACTGATCTGGATCCCGCAAGTGCCATGGGACCAGACCACACACCCAAAAATCGCAATGCCGATGACAGCGGCATCCGTTGCGCAACGTTGTACGGGCTTCAAGGCCCTAAGAGCTGAGGAAATGTTAAGGTCAGTCGCTCTGCCTGGTTTCCCAAGGATTCAGCAGGCGGGGAGTGACAAATAGAAGTGGAAGAGAGGGGCCATCCTCCTCTGGATTCAGCAGGGGGGGGTATATGGCCACTCTGATGGCAGGTCACCGGAAGATGGAAGAGAGCAAGCAAGTGAGGGGCGATCCGCCGACCAAACAAGTGCTCAAACTGCATCAGGGGAGAGCTCAGGGCGGTGATCAGGCGCCCCTGGCTGCAAACGCCCGTGTGAGTGCTGCCAAATCCGAGACGTGGATCTTGGTCTTGTGCTTGCGGATGTAGTCCATGAAGGGGGTGTTAATCCGCGGCACAAACGAGGAGACTGGTTCCCAGGTGTCGTGGGACGGCCCAAAGCCTCGCCAACGAACCTTGAACTGCAGACCTCCGGGTGCCGAGGCGTTCGGACGTTCGGCCAGGATCTTCTTGACCGTATAGTTGTCCTGCTCAGCATAGTCGTCGTCCGAATCAGCCTCATGTGCGGCATAGTCCAGGGACACATGTTGGCCACGGAGGTCGGGTTCCCGCACACGGAGCTGACTCTCGTGGCGCTCCCAGAACTGTCCGTGACCCACCTTGATGCGGTAGGTGTCCTCACCAATCCTGCGGACCACCCCCCGGGTCTGAACCAGGTTTTGGTGCGGTGGGTGCCCATAGGGCGGGGTCTGATCACCCACACCGGGTCTCCCACCCTGAACGTTTGCGCTGTCAAGCTCAGGGCGGACTTCTGACGCTCAGCATGCTTCTTCTCGAGCAGGTGGCGGATGTCCCGCGCTGTTGCCTCTTGCCGCGCAAAGAATTCCTTGGCGTCCATGGCCATACCATCACCAGACAAGGGAAGTCCCCGACCAAGGGGATCCCTGCCGAACAGAATCTGGTGAGGGGACAAACCACCCGGAGTGGGGGTGTCATGATGGGCCTTCAGAGCGGGCCACATCTCCTCAAACCAGTTCCGACGTGGATTGGTGATGTGAATCTTGCGCAGCTTCTCGAACAGCTGCCTTCCAGCCACTTCAGCCCGGCCATTGGACCGGCTGAGATAGGCGACGCTCTTGGCATGACGTATTCCCATGGGGAAACACATGGCCTTGAACCAGCCACCAGTAAACTGGGGCCCTCGGTCACTGCAAATGGTGCAGGGGATGTCAAAGACGGTCAGCCAATGACGAATCATCATGACTGCCACTTCCTTGGCAAGCAACCCCTTTTTGCGTGCCGGAACGGCTACTACGTAGCCGCTGTGGCGATCCACACAAAGGACCACAGAGTCAAAGGTCTCCTTGCCTATGTGAACTTCGGGCATGGAGAAGACGTCCATGGCCACGCTCTCCATGGGCTGGTCAGGCACCGGGGTCCATTGGGCTTCCCCCTTGACGTTCCGGTTATCGGGATTGCAGGCCTGACAGACCGAGCAACCCTTCCCGACCTTCTTGATGGCACTGTAGAGACTGATCTGGTCGATTTCGAACCGGCGCTGCTTGTCCAGGGCTTGCTTCTTGACCCTGGGTGCATCATGTGGTGGTGCGAAGCCTCACATAGCTCGAGCACTCGGGACTCTGGGACCAGCAGCTTACAATTCCGGTAGAGCTTGCCATTCTCCTCAGTCAGCCCCTTTGGCCACTTCTGCCCGTCATCAGGGTCGGTCACAGCCCTATATTCGGCCTCAAAGGCCTCAGACTTAGCGTAGTTGTCGGTCCAGTCGTCCTGGAGGCAAGATTCAGGGAAGAGGTGCTTGTCGGACTCAGCTCCATCAGGGGCGACTACTCTGAACGCTCTGCCCATCCTCTTTCCGAGGGGAGCATCCGCAGCCATGACGACGAAGCATTTAACACCCTCCTCCTCCATCAGGCGCTCCATTTCTATGATCCTTTTGGCCTCAGCGGTCTCTGCCTCATCGCCATGGGCGGAGACATCTGTCATGCCCTTGCTGGCGGGATAGGCCCACTTACTGAGACAGTCCGCCACGGTGTTGTCCTTGCCAGGAACATCCACAACCGTGAGGTCGAACTTGGCCAAGGTCTCATGCCATCTTGCCCGTCGGGAGGCGGGACCTGAGGGGGTGTCCACGTGCTCTTTGTGCCACGACTGCAGACTCTGATGGTCGGTGCAGACGGTGACAGGATGGAGGGCTATGTACCAAACCCATTTCCTGAGAGCCATGACGATGGCATACGCCTCCTTTTCTCGGGGCGTCCACGTCCGTCTCTGGCCTTCCGCCAGGACTCGGCTCCAGAAGGCCACTGGCACGTGCCTCCCATCGTCAAGCACTTGTTCCAACACAGCGCCAACGGCGTAATCGGAAGCGTCGGTGCGCAGGACGAACCCTCGGTCCGGATCCACGAGGTGCAGACCCACTGCGGATAGCAGCGCCTGCTTCATCCCCTCAAAGGCACGGTCGGACTCAGCATTCCAGACCAGAGCCTTCTTGGACCCCTTTTTGGTCTCCTCTCCGTTGTCCTTGAGCATGGTCGTCAAGGGGGCTGCATACTCGGCATACATCTTGATATACCCCGAGTAGTAGTTGCAGAACCCCAGGTACGCCCGTAGCTCAGAGACCGTTTTGGGCTTTTCCCAGTGCTCGATTGCAGCCACCTTGCCAGGTATAGGCTTCCGCTGCCCGTTCCCAACTACGTGGCCAGCAAGCACCACCTCGCTTACCGCAATGGTGGCCTTGTCACTGCTGCCCGTGAGTTTGTGCCGAACCAGAAGGTCCAGCACTCGGATGACATCCCTCTCATGTGCCTCCAGGAGCTCCTCATAGCTCGTTCTGGGGTCCCCGGACGCGATGATCACGTCGTCCACGAAGGGGTCCGCACAGTCACGCACCGGCTCAAGCAGGTTCTCCAGCATCCGCTGAAAAGCCGCATTGCCGTTGGTAACGCCCATGGGCATCACCTTCCACTGGAGAGGTCCAAGTGGGGTGCTCATGGCTGTGCAGGCACGGGACTCCTCGGCGAGAGGCATCTGATGATAACCATGTTTCAGGTCAATCAACGTGAAGATCCTCCGCCGGTGTTGTTTTTGCAGCATGTCCTCAATGAGGGGCAGCGTATAGCTGTCATGTTGCGTTTGGGCGTTTAGGCCGCGGTAGTCGACCACGAGCCGCCACTCACCGGCCACCTTCTTGGGGACGACGAAGCACGGGGAGGCCCAATCCGAGTGGCACGGCTCAAGCCAGCCTCTCTTGATGAAGTCACGGAGGATCTTCTCCATGGCCTCCTTCCTCTCGCCCCTCAGGGCAAACTCTTGGTGTCGATACACACGGGGGTCCTGCTTCAGTCGTATCTTGGCCTCGCCATACGGTCCACGCACCGGTGGGGGAAACACAGGTTTTCCGCTGAAGAAGGTGTCCCCATACTTCTGCTTCAGCCTGGCCCTCAATGCCTGGATCTTGGGGCAATCATCGGACTCCGCCTTGGCTTTTCCGGGCGGATGGACCACTGAGCTTACTTGAGGGGTAGCGACCCCACTTGGTTTCGGCTCAGGTGGTCTTCCCAGGTGGCCCAAAGGGCCATCTCTGGTCTTGCCTCGGAACAGGTCGCCGTAAGTGGGTGGGTTGCCACCAATTGGCTCGTCCTGGCTGGATATGTGGTCCAGCACCCTCTTCACGAAAGTATTCCCATCATAGGAACCAGAGACGATCGAGTCCACTTCCCAACAGCCTTTGTCCTGGCCCTTGCCCTCACGCTGGCTTCCCCAGTCGTGAAAGGGCTGATTCATATACCCCTGAACCAGATCCAACTCCTCTTCAGTGAGGGGGTCCTCCGATTCTCCGATGTCAACAGGGGAAACCGCAAAGGATTGCCGCCATGGCTCCGCTATGATGCGGTTGACACACACGAAGTCCGTGGTATCGGCCTGTTCAAGGCCCCCATCCACATAGTGGAATTCCATTGGCCATCTCTGGGGTGGCATGGGCTGTCCCTTAGCGTCCTGATAGACACTCTCTCCAGCCGGTAGGACGACCTTGTTTAAGGTCATGTTGGTCAATGAGACCACCCAATCTCGGGTGCTTTCCTCCTCGGTGCATCCCATAGGAACAACCAGCACTGCCTTGGAGCGGTCCTTGCGAATCTTCGCTACCGCCCTTGGAATGTCCCATTGGGGGCAATGGATCCACATCCAACCCTGATGCGGACCCCAGTGCTTCTTCCACGCGGAGTCCTGGGCGCTCCAGTACTTCTCACAAACCCGAAGATGGGCGGAGGTTCCGGAGAAGAATGCATCCAGGGCCAGATCCGAAGCTCCCAGGTCCGCAACCACTCGGCTCGCCACTTCCGGCATTACGCAGTACTCCTGGTTTGCTGGCCCAGTTGGCTCAGTGCCCAGCGCGGCTACTTCGAGCTGATTGCGTTCCGGTCGGATCCATTGGCATTCCACTTGGTGCTCAGGTGACGAAAGCCACGAGAGCTGGTCGTCCTGGTGCAGGGTCATTGAGGCCTGGGCCGGGAGAGCGCCGGAGTCCGTCTCCATCATGAAGTCGTACCCAACGATCATGTCCCAGTCCATCTCGGCCTCGTAGAAGCAACATTGCAGGAGGATTTCCGTGCCGAGTTCCGGGCGGCTCAGCTCACGGTGGTTCACGAACTGCAGCCCAATGGCCGCTTCCTTCGTGCCTCCCACCATGTACTGGCCGTTCGCCACCTTCAACCTGACAGGCTTCTGACTGTCGGTCAAGCACTCTGGCGGAAGTAGGCCAGCCTTGACCAAGCTGACCTGAGCTCCCGTGTCGACCAACACGTCGAAGACCTTCTCCACTTCCCCGCATAAGGCACGGACCTTAAGGTGCAACTGCCGCTCACGCCCAACGCGGCGCACGGCGTGCAAGCTCAGGATCTCCGGCCGTTCCAGAAGCTCAACAGGCGACTGGTGCAGGTCGTGGACAATGGGCTCAGGCTGCCCATCTGCAGCATGCAGCTGCGGTCCGGGTGATCCTCCGATACTCTCGGATAGATCTTGAAGCACATCAAATACATATTGGTCGCGAAGGATGGACGGGTGCAAGGGTTCGTGCCTTCACTTGCCCTCACCCCGCCACCGCGACTGTCCTTCGTTTTGGGTGCCGGACCGGGCCTTCCGCCCGCGGCAGTCCCTTTGTGCTTTTTGTCTCCCGACTGGGATGGTGTGGCGCTTCCCACGACACCATCCTGCGACCGCCCTAGCTGGGGCCCTTGGCTGCAGGGGCTCCGCTAAGGGGCGTCGGTTGTGGTAGTAGGGGTACTCTCCTCCGCATCAACCTCGTTGACACCTTTCTTCTTTCTTCCTTTCTTACCCTTCTTGTCCTTGTCCTTGTTCTTGTCGTTCTCTTTGTTCTCCTTGTTCTTGTCGTCCGACCTGGGGACCCAGTTCCTCTTGATCTCCTGGATCTCCTTGGCCAACTCGGTCTCCACCGACATCAGCTTGGAGAGCTCGTCCTTGTCGACCTCCACTTTGGTCTCCCAGATACCCGCGGGTGCACGCTTCTTCGACCCGTGCACCTTCTTGTAGGCCTCCCTGTCGGCCTTGTGGATGGGGCATGTCCGGTGGTCATGGTTGAACCCTTTGTTCCTCCCATAACACACGAAACAGCCCTGAGGGTGAGCTCGTATGAACTCCCCAAAGGACAGCGCAGGGTTGCCAATGCGGCGGGGGTCCTTCTTCTCCTTCTTTTTCCAACCCTGCTGCAGGGGCTTCCAGCTTCCCCGGTGGCTCCCCGCGTTCAGGTTGTGGGCCAGGAAGGCACAAACGGCCATCTCGGCGGGCTCGTCGTCGTCGTCATTGTCGTCGAGAGCCTCATCGCCATCAGCTCCCGCTGGGTCCATGGCAGCTTCCCCGCCAGGCCCCTCGCCAACGTAGTTGACGTCACGGTCGCCGGGCCTCAACCCGCGGGTGTGGTGGAGGTTCCGGTACTCCTTGAGTACCTCCTCTCCAACCCACTCCAGGATCTCGTCGCAACTCATCCGCGCCGGGATGGGCTGCAGACAGATGGTCTGGCCGCTCACGTCACACTCATCAAGGCGCCACATCGCGGTCTTCTCGCAATCGCCCGTAACGGTGATGAGGAGGCCGTTCCGCAGGGTGTGCCGTTTGACATCCCGGGCCACGTTCTTCCTTGTTCAAGCCACCACGTTCGTATGATACTCCTTGGGGAGCATCATCTTGACCGTGTGGTTGGACTTGGCCCTCTTGGCTTCCTCCTTGGTGACTCTCTTGATCCATGCTTCCGGCAGCATGGAGAGCAGGCGGGCCTGCTCGTCACCCTCATTCCAGTCCTCGACGTTGCGGCGGAAGAGGGTGTATTGCCCCCGGAAGTCCCGTCAATCTCGTAGGCGGATCTCCCGACCATCATGCTGAAGCTTGATGGACTTCCATCGCTTGGCAGCCACCTGCGGAGCGTCCACCCGCTCCTGCTCGTTAAGCCACTTCTTGGCTTCCTTGAGGGTCTTGATTTTCCCCTCCTTGGTCGCCATGAAGTATAGCTCTTGGAGCACCTCCGGCAGGCGGTACCTGAACCGTTTGAAGACCTATCTCCCCGCATCTGCGGGATCCATGTCTTCAGTGACGGTCATCCCGCAATTGTCCAGCTTCTCCAAGAAGCGGTCGAGGTTGAGGGGGTTGCCATCGTATGTGGGGGGCTTGATGTCCTTCAGGTCTTCCCACACGGCCGCATACGCGGCCTTAGAGACCATGAACGCCGGCCGCGAGGTCGAGCGAGGTTCCCATCGGCGTGCCCCACGGACTCCCACGGCCGCCACTTCCATCTCCTCCACGGTATCCGTGTGGCTACGCCGTGGTTCCTCCATGCACGCTGAACCTATATGTTCACGCCGTACTCCTTCCATGTATGCCTCCTCATCACGGCGCCGGCGGCTGCGTTCAGCGGCCTCCCGTTGTACTCCACGCGGCGGGGTAATGCCGAACTCCTCCAGGTCTTCCTCAGCTCCGCCGATATCCCACTCCACGTCCCCTCCGGGGACCTCATCCCTGAGTCCACCATAACGCCCGCCAACCATTGGGATTGGATCCGGGGCTGGTGCGGGGCGTCTAGGGCACACCGGTGTCCGCGGTGGAGCAGGGCCGTTGTGGTACTCCGCCCTGAGCCACTCATCACGCCACTCCTCACTGCCACTGCCGGCCGGCACGCGCTCGTTACGGCGGCCCGCGCTGTGGTGAGAGGGGGCGCTGAGAGAGGGGGCACTGGCGCTGGGGCGACTCCTGGGGGCTCCGCCGGGGGCGTGGGCTCTGCCTGGACCTGGTCCAGGTCCCCAGCCGTCTTCCGACGAGCCAGACTCCAGGGGTGGGTGGTCGCTGCCGACGCTCCCACGGCCTTCCAGCTCGTCAAACCTCTGCTGCAGGCCGTTGATGACCTTGTTGAGCAGCCTGGTCTCGCCCCTGGCGATGTCCAGCTCCCTCTGGGGGGCGGTGGCGACCTTGGCGATCTTGACCATCTCCGTCTTGGCAATGTCCAGCTACTTCAGTGCGCCCGCGGCTACCCTGGCGATGCAGATCATTTCGCCCTTGCCCGTGTCTACCTCGCGCTCGAGGGACTGGACCCTCCTGCGGAGGTGGACAATCCATCGCCACGTGGCATCCGGGTCACCGTTCCCTGGTGGGTCGTCGGGGTCCCCAGGGGGTCCTCCAGGAGGGCCTCCGCCGGGTCCGCCCGGTCCAGGGGGTCCTCCCCCTCCCGGAGGTCCGCCTCCGGGGGGTCCACTCGATGGGCGTCCTCCAGGGGGTCCTGACGGTCCTCCGCCAGGGGGTCCCGGTGGGTCTCCGCCGGGTCGCCTCGGTGGGTCCGAGAATGGGGGCTTCTGCGTGTAATCGAAGTCCATGTCATCATCCTCGTCCATGTCGCCCCACCTAGGCGTCTCATAGGCGGAGGACTCCGAGCTCCGGTAGGGAGGAGGGAGATCCGCACTCTCACCCTCCGGCTCCATGGGGACGTCTCCGCCTCCTCCGCCAGCCACTCCTCGGCGATGTCGGCGGCCTCGTCCATCCCCGTCGCTGGCAGTGAAGAAGGGGTCGGAGTCGTGGGGATGTCCGCCCGCTGGCCTCCGTGACCTCTCGGGGGTCTTCCCCTTACCGTTCCTCCGTCAGTGGGCGGTGGGGCGACTGCTCCCACTGCTGCCCGTGTCGACCTCCTCCGGATCCAGCGTCATCTTGGAGGAGGCGTCCCCTTCGAAGAGCTTTCGAAGGGTCTCCACTCGGGATCCTCCTGGGGGAGTCTCGCGGCGGACCTTGGCCTCCGCCTCCTCCACTGCGGCGGCCCTGGCTGCGGCAGCTCGCCTTTCGGCCTCCTCCCGGGCACGAGCAGCCTCGGCTTCCCGGGCCTGCTGCAGCCGAGCTTTCTGCGCTTCCAACGCCGCCAGCTCCGCCTCCGTCTTGGCCCTCTCCTCAGCGACCTTCCGTCGCGCGGCCTCGATGGCGTCCTTCATGGCAGCGTCCGCCTGGGCCGTGGCCGTTGCTTCGGCGTGGGCCCTTTTCTCCGCCTCCTTCTGTGCCCTCTCTTGGGCAAGCGCCTCTTCCAGCGCCTTCACCTCGGCCTCCTTGCAGGCAATGGCCTCCTGGGTCAGGCGGGCTTCCTGGGCGGCTGCCGCCACCTCACCCTGGACCCGGGGAGTCGCTGCCTCATGGGCGGCTGCAGCCGTGAGACCGGCCGCGATGGCCGCGACGGTCGAAGCATGGAAGGCCATGCCTCTGTCCCAATCCGTGGCCTCCCCCTGGACGATCCCGACGGCGCCCTCCACGGCAGCGTTCTGCTGCGTGGCACGTTGCCGGGCAACCCGAAGGTTGCAGGGCACCCCACAGGCGCGCTCGCAGGCGCGCGCCACGTCCCTTTGGTCGGGAGCGACGCTGCTGCTGGAGCTGGCCTGGTCGGCTGGCCTCCCCCCACGGCTGGCCGACTCCACGTCGCTGCCGGGGCCTGACTTCCTCAGGTGCAGCTGACGGGGCTTGGCCTTGGCCTGCTTGGCGACTTCGAGGAAGTCGCCAAGGGCGGTGTGGCCGGGGTGGTGACTGCCACTGGCCCGTTAGGGGCTGGAAGCTGGGGTTCCGCCCTTGGCGGCTTGGGCGGCTTCGGCAGCCAGGGATTCCTGGTACTCCCGCCACTTCTTGTCCCGCCTCCTGTCCCCGGCGGACCGCTTCTCCTTACCAGGAGACGCGCTGCTGCTGCTACCCTGCAGCGTGCGTTCGGTCCCCGGCTCCGGGAACTTCCTTTCGATCATGTCCCACATGGAGACGTTGATCGTGACGCCCGACGGGTACTCTTTGGAGTTCTCGTCCTCCTCAATCCCGTCGGGGCGCAGCCCTTCGCCAGGGCCTGTCTGGCCGGGTCCAGACCATTGAGCGCTTCGTGCTGAAGCGGTAGGCATACCCTTCCACCCGCAGCCAGTCTTCCACTGCCTGCAGGCGGTCGGCGCCCATATCCTCGCGGAGCTCGAAGCTCCCGGGCATGCCGCCTTCGCACTGGGGATGGCTGTGGCGGTAGTGCTGGTCCCACACCAACCCACGCAGTAGGCGCACCGCATGGGTGTGGGGCCGCGGCCACGTCTTGCCCGCCTCCTGCCAATTAACCATCGTTCCCCTCGATGGACTGGTCCTGGGGGTGGTTGTTGAGGCGGTTGCTGTAGCTGGGAGTGCGGCCATGCTGGTCGGCCGAAGGAACTCGCTGATGTCGGAGTTCCGGTCGCTGCGACTCCTCCATGGACTCGGCGCTGTTGCCGGGCGGCGCTGCGAAGCCCGTGTTGCTCGGGGTTCAGCTGGCCCCGAGTGGCACGCGAGGGATGGGTAACCCCGCGGCGGTGAAACGCTTTTGACGCGTTCCCGTTGGGGGCCTGGCCACGGGACGCTGCGGCAGACACGCGCAAGCAAGCAGGCAGGCAAAGCACTGCGCTCACAAGGGCATCATTACGCTCGTGTCATGTGACAAAGCGTTTCAGGATCCTTGCCACTCTGAAACAAGGGAACAAAAGTATGTACAGCAACACATCAGCATAAGTACACATGGGGTGAAGACTGGACTCGGGTAAGGGCATCACAGGGAAATAGCCACTCAATCCCAAGTCACATCCCAATCCCACGTCCGTCCCTCCCAGTGGCTGGCAGGGGCGGGGGCTCAAACACAACCCATGCCCTACTCAGTCCGGACCCTGAAACCCTGCCTATTGGGGAGGGTGTCCCGCCCAGCCACAGGCGAGTTCCTGGGAACCAAGGTACTCCAGGGTCAGCCAATGGTCGCTCCTTATGCCCCTTTAACGGCAGGTCCTAACTCCCCTCTGAGCCAGAGATGGGGCCCCGCCATTATCCCCCAGGAGTTGGTAGCTGAAAATGGGCTGTTTCAGCCCACACTGATGTTAGCTCCGAAAGCTCCAAAATTGACCCCTCGTCTGGACCCGCCAGAGGTAGGGACGAGGCAACTGATCCTATGCCCTTCGAGTACGAACTCTCTGGAGCCCTCACCCAACCTGGTTCCCTCTGAGGTCCCGGCATCAGGGCACCACGGGCTCATCAAGTGGGGTCATGATGCTAAAATTACCAAAATTGGCGTCATTCCCACGCGTGGCCTGCCCAGCCAGGGCAAGGCCAATGATCCACAGGATAGGAGGCGGGACCTAGGACCTATATCTGAGTGCACAACTTCAAATTAGGTCCAGACTTCCTGTGGGCAAAGAGATATGGGGCCGCCAAATGACCACACGGGGGGGTCAAATTGGGGTCCCAAAAGGGGGTCATTTTGGCTGCTCAAAATGAGCGGAAATCTGGGGAACTCCCAATGGTATATCTCCACGCCGGCTTGGAGATCGGATCTGCCATTCCATATGCGATCCACCAGGAGTGGAATGAAAACTCCCATGCAATTGGCTCTCAAAGATCTCCATGCCACTCGGCGTGGTGACAATCGCAATTGGGTCCACAATTGCCAAATTACAAAATCGTCCACACTCACTTTGGGCTAGCACCTTGACGAAGGCTGCTCCGCTTCGCCCACGTGGTGTGCGAACCATGGTGACCAATGTCCATAACACCCATGTCATATATGGTCCATTGGTCCATGCATCCGGCGTGCACGAGGGGGCTGAACATGGTGCACGGCGGGCAGAAAATGTGGAAAATTGCTCAAAATGGCCAAAAATGCGCACACTCATGGTTGGGGCAAACGGGGCACATGCCGGACTTGGACCGGAGTGTGCCATAGGATTGGTATCAAGTCATATGCGTCCAACATATCTTTTGGGCGTCGCCCAAACCCCTCCGGTTTTGGGAATGGCAGGGTCGCCAAGTGAGCCCATGATTTCGGATCGTCCAAAATCGCCAACATGGCGGCCACGGTATGCCAAGCCCAAGGGGAGTTGTTCGCCGAGTCCAAGATATGTTGGGCACCGAAGTATGTACCCTCATTACATTCTTAGGTCATGATGTCAATCGGGCGCACCGTTGAGATACACGGTCGCCACCTGACATCATGACGGGCAAAAAAAAGCAAAATTGGCGAAAAAACACGCAAAAGTGCCCTGAAATATTGCACAAATATATTCTAATATCTTCGGCTTGGATTGAGTAATCAACCAATCCTTCTAAACACAATGGCTCGACACCAATGACCTTGGATTCCACATATGTGCTCCACTTCGGGCGCTTTGAAAGGCAGCGCGCGCTGCCTCCCAAGTGGGCACATGCAAATATGGAATATTGCAAAAAACGCACCTTGCTCGCAACGCATCGCTTCGGGAGCGCTCCACAAGCGTTCCTTCACAAAGGTTAGGCTTGCGAGTGTTGCTTCGGAGTATAATGAAGGGCCTCCTGCGATATGGGGTCCATTGGCGGGTTAGTCTTGGAATGGTGCACCCGCCAAATGGGCACGTGATATGAAACCAAATATGGCATACAACCCTACCCTCGCCTTCTACACCCAACCTAGTGGCCTAGAATCAAAGTGTGCCTATATTCTAGAGTAACTTTGGTCCCTTAACACGCATGCAAGTGCTTTGGTCGAAAATCGACCTCCTTTCGGAAAGCCGAATTTTACCATGCACGCAAAGAATATGGCCAATATACATATGGAGTTCATATATGTACTATCTGGGGAAGACAAGTGATATGCCCCGGATGTAGAGGCAAGGAAAGAGGGAGAAAACGCCAACTCAACGCACTTCTACACGTACTTGGATGCCAAGTACGTGAGATTGCCCATTTCTTGGAAAACACTCAAAATAAATAACCCTTTGGGCCTATGGAGTTGGGATCCTTTGGCCTCATCCTATGACTATGGGGGGCAAAACCTCATACACAGTGCCTATGAGGCACGTTAATTCGTCCTTGGGTGCTTGAACGCTCGTAACCCTTGTTATTTCCCTTGGGGGTGCAAAGCGCCTTCGGCCGCCCAGATTTTCTGGGAAAAATTTGGGACGCGATGCGTTATATCAAGGAAAAAATTGCGGATCACTCGAAGAGTGTTTCAGTCTTAACTCCAAGAAAAATCGCTTTACAGAATCATCTAATGCAGTGCACGGAACGGGCGACGTCAGGCAGCGCGACTGCGGCGTCTTCCCGACAATTAGAAATCGTGGTAGAAATCGGGTATTTCACCGATTACTAACCGCAAATCGACCAAGACAGTAAAATTATGGTAATTCCACATCGACTTAATGGTTAGAAATCGGATTCCAGATTTCGCGGGTTAGAGAACAGGGATATCCCGCTGACAGCCGCTGTGGACGGCTTCCGCACGCGTATGACGGCTCAGAGGCCACCGGGCCATGGGCCATAACGGGTGTGACGGCTCACAGGCCTCCGGGCCATGGGCCATAGGTTCTGGGTACCGCTTCACTATGCAGCGACGTGAGTCCTGTCCTCAGTTTTGGATCCGGCGTTATATTAGTTTGACAGCTGATTGTGAAGGTACAGAACTGCTGGTTTCTGTGTCTAAACCTTGTAAACCAATTTTGGCATCCACAGTGAATTCTTTGTTGACACGCTTTTTACAGTCAGCCTGCCTGCATGATTTTTCAGCACATTCTACGTGTGGTGTGGCAGCAACAGCATTAATTATCCTGGGAGTGGGTCCACATATTGTTTGTGAATTAGGCGACTGGCGTTCTTTTGATATGTTCGGGCGTTTTTATAATCCATTGCTAGCGATGTCTAACCGGGCACTGGCGCTGGTCCCTGCAGAACAACAGAGGGATGATTTACTGTTCATTCAGTAACAGAACCCTCCTAGGGTAGGGTTTGATATAAATTTGCTGGAAAAGACGGAACGGGTGGCGAGATGGAGGCACGGCACAGGACAAATACTGTCGATCCTTTGCGCCCTATGTAGAGAGGCAAACATATATCAAAGGGGTGCAAGTATGGTGGAAAGAGAGTTGTCACGTTGCTAGGGTAAATGTGGGGAGCACCTCTTTTGAGCATGGTAAGGCAGTGATAGGTAGTTAAGGCATGTTTAAACCAATTCAACTTATTCTAAAATGCACCTTGTATGGTGTTTTTGGTGTAAGGTGACAGCCAGTATGTAGCTTAATGGCAATGCAAAGGGATGAAATTTGGTTGGATGGGTTCAATTTCCATTATGGGCAAAGAGGTCAGTTGTACTATATGGACACTATACATCCTAGTTTGAGGTCGCCGGACTAGTGTTTTGAGGTTTTTTATGGCCATTTGCAATGATGAAACAGTGTACAAATGCATTTTGAAATATAGGGGACTAGTGTACAAAAGGAAAATGGTACACTAGTGGAAGAACTGGTTGGAAGAGCAGTGCAGAATATGTGTCTTGTGCTGTGCCTACAACAACTCCTGTTTAAAGCTTCTCCTCCTCGTCCAGTCCAAGAGAGAGTTCATCGCCATCACGGATTTGGATTCAGTGCCTCTGCATACCATGGCTTACTGGTTATTGGACTTTGTCAAAGAGACTTCTCTGGCACACGGATGGGCGGCGTACTCTGCGTTGTCGATGTTCCCTGGAGCGCAATCTCTACGCTTTGAGCACCTACTACGCATTGTGAAGCGTCAATGGAAGTACTTTGTTCCCAAATGCATGGTATATTGCGACGCCCCCTAAATTGTTGGAGCACGTAGCAAACCTTCCAGCTACCGACGAAGTGGAGATCAGGAGGCATCTCATTTTGTGCCTGCGATTCTTCGCCCTTTTCAGGAGCGTGGATCTCCAACGCACCAAGCGCACACTGGAACGGAGGGGCGATGTCTGCTTTATTTGGGCACAGCGTAAGGGCAGACCAGCTTTGGAGTGCTATCCTTTACATCCTTTGCAGCGACGTGAGTCATGTCCTCAGTTTTTGATTCCGCGTTATATTAGTTTGACGGCTGATTATGAAGGCATAGAGATGCTGGTTTCTTCCTCTAAGCCTTGTAAACCAATTTTGGCATCCACAGTGAATTCTTTGTCGACGTCCTCTTTACAGTCAGCTGGCCTGTATGATTTTTCAGCACATTCTACGCGTGCTGCGGCAGCAACAGCATTGGTTATCCTGGGAGTGGATCCACACATTGTCCCTGAAGTAAGCGACTGGCGTTCTTTTGATGTGTTCAGGCGTTTTTATAATCTAGTGCTAGCCATCCCTAACCCAGCATAGGCACTGGTCGCCCGAGAAAAGCAAAGGGATGATTTACTGTTTATTCAGTAACAGAACCCTCCTAGGGTAGGGTTTGATAGAAATTTGCTGGCGTCTGCTATGTGAGCTCAGTATAGGGATTGTGCTGTGCCGGAGTTGGGCCTCCTCAGATTTACCAATATGTAATGAAGAGGAAGGAAGACCTGGCGAGACGGAGGCATGGCACAAGACACATACTGCCACCCCTTTGCGCCCTGTATGTAGGGAGGCAAATATATATCAAAGGGTTGCAAGTATGGGGGAAAGAGAGTTGTGATTCATGCTAAGGTAAATTTGGGGAGCACCTCTTTGAGCATATGAAGGCAGTTATAGGTAGTTAAAGCATGTTTAAACGGATTCAATTTATTCTAAAATGCACCTTGTATGGTGTTTCTGGCGTCAGGCGACAGTCACTAGGTAGCTTAATGGTAATGCAAAGGGATGAAATTTGGTTGGATGGGTTCAATTTCCATTATGGGGAACAAGATGAGTTGTACTATATGGACACTATATACCCCGGTTTGAGGTCGCCAGACTCGTTTTTTGAGGTGTATGTGGCGATTTGAAACGTTGAAACAGTGTATAACTGCATTTCAAAGTATAGGAGACTGCTGCACAAAAAGAAGAAGCCATACTAGTGGACAAACCGGTTGGAAGAGTAGTGCTCAGTATGGGGATTGTGCTGTGCCAGAGTCGAGCTTTCTAGTGCTTGGACAACAAGAGGTGTGTTTGCCAGGAACGCTGTTTGCAGCCGTTCAAGTGATGTGGCACAACCATTGATATGCTACATCCCTGCCTGCTCGCACGGAGCAAACATTTTTGTACTTGGTGAACGACCAATCTCAAGATAAAGACCCATGAATATGGCTGGTAGCTGGGCACAAAAAAGTGGTAGTGGCGACTGTCAAGTCATCAATCGCCTCTATATGACATACAGTTTGGCAAACAAGTGATCTGATGTGCGATAAGATTCCAGCAAGCAAACGTAAGTTGATGCCGCATGGGCAGAAGGTGCCCTGGAAGGAAGGCAGTTGATGGGGTTTTGGAAGTAGGAAGGTGTGAACAAACATCGCGTTGTGGTGTTCACGCTGGGTTAGCAACAGACGTTGGCATGCTCTTTTTAAGTTTCGGACAAAACGTGCATGGTCAATGTTCTGTGACCGCATTGAGGGCGAAGTTGTGTTCCTTTTGTTCGCTCTTGTCATTCACGCCTTGGTGATGAACTAGGTTTCAATTGATCAAAGCACTGCGAACTGTTCAATATGACTACCTAAATTTGGTGAGTTTTTTACAACGGCCATAATTGCATTGGCGTTTAAGAGCGAAACGTTCCATTTCAAATTTGTGAAATACAATACGCAAAAATTATTGCATGGCTTTGGAGGCTCACTGTGGCAATAATATTTGGTTTGAACCAAGACAAGTAGCCTGAATTAGGTAGACACTTATACATTCCTTCAAAAATGTTGTGCAATGTTAGAATGTAGTTTTGAAAGGGATGGACAAACTTGACCAACCTTAGGCTTCGGGCCGCATGACATTTTAACAATGTAACAATGTTACTATCGTTTACTGTTTCTTGACAGAAAATGATGTTTTTCTTTGTTAGGGTTCGCATTAACCGAGTTCAGTGTCATACGCATATCAAGCTCTTGGATCAGCAGCTGAAGCCCGGCCGTGAGGCGTAAAGATTTCCCGGGTCGGGCCAACCAAACAAGCCCAGTCCAGACATACACGCCGTAAATTTGGTGCGCTTGGATACTCCGACTGGCAAGTCCAGTACAGCTTTTGATGGTCACATTTTCTGCTTGCTTCGTTGTTGAAAATATCCTTTGAACGTGAGTATTTGTGCATTTAGGTAAGGAATCAGTCATCTTTTAGTTTCAACACAGATAATTGCAAGAATGCGAAGAAATCCTACTTGAAAATTCTTTCAGGAAAGCAGCGATCACGGCTCCTTTTACTTGAGACCTAGGTGATTCCCAGATACAAACACATGGAATTTTGATTTTTCACCAGAATTAAACACCTTACTAGGAGCTACCCCCAGGGAATTCAGATTATGTGGTGGTTACTTTGTGCGATAACTATGTTTATTGTTACAAGGCGGGAGAAATTTGTTGCTCTCTTGACTTTGGGGTATTGAGCCAAATTTGAAGATTTCAGCCCCTCGGACTAGGGATGTGGAGTTATAATCCTCCCACTGAGGGGCACTTTGAGGTATGGGTACCGCCTTATTATCCACACATGTGTGTGGCCCTAGTAGTTGGGGAGTTGCACTGGGATCCGCCAAACTTATCTAGCCTCTTGAGGTGCATACATGGTCTCAAGTGCCACAACACGTCGTACCCCCTCGAGCATGCCCATTGGCTGCCTGAAGGCAGAAAATGTTCCATGTTCTTGCTAGTTCTCAAGACGTCAAAAGTTATCAGCGCGAGTTCTGGAGTTCGGAATACTAAGGAGACATTATCACACCTGGAGGGGCATCCCGAGGCACCGAAGGTGCCACAGAGGTAGCGTGAAAACTTGCGGTAGCTGATTGGATTTGGGGGCCATATGGTATGTGTAGGTGTCGGTGAAATACTGAAAAGGTAAGCGATGGAGTGAAAATATTGTTATGTGGCTTTCATTAGGCCACTGGGTCACCAGGGCGCCCAGGAATCTCTGCAAAAAGAGAGAATTTCGTCTAGTTGACTTATTTCAAGAGTTGAACTGAATCAGAAAAAGATAGTGGTATGGTACAATAAATAGAAATTGCATGTTGTCAAAAGATTGCAGGTGTGATATTCAAGATTGAGGACTAATCTGAAAACACCTACTACTAAAAAATTGATTGGGTCGCGCGTGCTGGCGCCATCCGCCAGAGGAAAAGAAAAACTTGGCTGAAACACGACGAAAAAATTTCCTAAGTAGCTTACATTGAAGCCAGTAACCATAGAAAACGACTAGGCAAAAAGGCGCGCGACGAAACGCGTTCAAACACGAAACGAAAACTTTTCGACCTGAGTAGACTAACAAAACGGGCCATAGGCACCGTAACCTTAATACAAACATAACGCCGTGTCGTTCCTTGTGCTACGTGCCGTGTGTGTAAAGAAAAACGTGTCGCGAGCCGCGTGTAAAAGACGAAAACAGAATTTGTAACTCGCCGCGTTTCCACACCTCGTTCCCCCCCCTCTCCTCTGTTCTCCAAGTACCTCCCTTCCCTTCCTCGTGCCCCCCTCTCTCCTCCCTCCGGTCAGTCTAGCCGAGCGGCCCTGGGTAAAATGCGGGCAACCCCTAGCACAAACAAAAACACCACCACAAACGACGACACCAACAACAAGACAAAAACCCGAACGCCAACACCGCTGTCAAACGCCATCACCGCCGAGGTCGCGCGGTAGGGAGTAAGTTAGGAGTATACCAATGGTCTTGCCGCCTGCCTGTGTGCCTGCGCTGGGTGGTGTCTAATTTTCAAGTGAGTGAACATTTTTGTTTTATAGTCAAAGACTGAAAAGTAATTCTCCGAATTTAGCAGTGGTTTTTAAAGTAGGGGCACGCAAACAAACACAAGCAACAAACCACACAAGGCAGCAAGACAGGACACCAGAGCACCACACAGAAGCACAGCACCACGGGGCACAGCACAGGCGAGCAGGGCACCAAGAAAGAGCAGGGCCCCACAGCACCCCGCACCACACAACAGGGCAGCCGGCCACGCGCCACACAGGGACACCCACGCTGAAGGCCGCAGCACAAAACAACAGGCAGCAGGATTACACGGCACAGCGCAGCGGCAGCAAAGTGGCCGGAAACCAACAACAGGCACAGGCAACAACGCAGAAAAACAGCAGAGCACGACAGCACACCACCACACGACAGCACAGCACCACAGAACACAACACAGAGGAGCGGAGCACCAAGACACACCACGCCAAAACACAGAGCAGCGAGCCACGCGGGCAGACAGGGACAGCACCATCGAACCACGGCACCAGGAGCCACCAGGACCCACCAGGAGACAACAGAGGGCAGCCAGGCCCAACAGCAAACAGGCAAACACAACAGGCAACAACACACAACACTAGCCAGCGCCAGAGGGGCGAGAGAGCACCGCAAAGTGAGGAACGAAGCCGGCACACCAGCATAGCACCGGACAAGAGGCGCCGCAAAAACACGGCACAACGAACGACAGCACCTGGACCACAGGCAGCACAGCAGGACCACACAGCACTGCGCCCAAGGACAGACACAGCACAACATCCCGGCACAGCAGCGTACGAGGCAAGACACGACCCAAGCACTGCAATGAAACAAACAACACAGCACAGAATCAGGTGACGCACCACGGCACAACAGAGCACCAAACGGCACAGCGCAGCAGAGACCGGCAAAAGAACGCAACGCGACAGGGTCACACCGAACAGCAAGCAATAGTGGACTTTCGATGCACCCTTTTGCACCAACACAACTAACTCCTTGTTTCCTATACTTTAGGAATTTTGCTTCAAGTCTTGTACTTCGTCGCCATTCACACCCTACCCATCTTTCTTTCTCCCTAGACCATGTCGCAAAAGAATAAATGGAACCAATTTCATAAAATGTGGATAGACCAAGTATATGACAAAGCCAAGGGCTATCGCCTCCAATAATGACAACCGTTTGCACCAAAAACCCTCGGAGCAACATGTAGCCACGGTCAAAAATTTGTTGTACTTTTTTTAGTGTCTCTGCAAAGAGGACACGCACAAGATCTGTTTCATGCTCACTTACGAGAGCAAGGTCAAGGGTCCAATTGCAGAGCAAAGTTCGTGCTTTTTGCATGTGGTTTGCAAAACCACATGCAATTCGGCACCATGACCCTGCTCCACATGGAAACCCATCACCACGCACTATAAGTACATAGGGGTGATCATCCCTAAATCTTGGGAAGTGCATTTCTTCTCGCACATCCCTTTGATCACCTATATATTGTATCCAATCATCCACATCCCAACGAACCCCAACTCTTCCATCCTTTATGGTCGTTGTTAGTACTTGTCTCTCACTTAACGTGGACCAGGCTTTATCCATCGTTGCATACGACGGAAAGCAATGTGTCCATGGGACGGTGCTTGCACGGGTTTTCTTCTCTTTGGCATCGGCCCACGAAATAAGCTTCTTGTACCTAGGGACAATTGAACCGAGAAATCGGGATAAAGTGCGCGGTTGAACCTGCGGTTGAAACGGTTGCCGTCATGGCACCAAAAAGCGTCCAATGGTACAAACCACAAAGTATTCACATTTGTGACGCGAGCAACATGTTGCAACTCATATGTTCATGCTTTGGGCAACATTAAGCAATTTTTTTGCCGTGCAAACGTTGTCATGAAGCACAATCACAATTGTTCATTTGTGATAAGGGTTCAACCGCACCGTTGAACCACGTTGAACCACTTGTAGGCATGTGTGTATTGTGCCACATACCTTCGCTTCGGCATCCCAAGGTCCAAAATGAGGCACACAGGGTCGGATCCTGTGAAAGCTTTCTTTGTAGCCCTTTTTGTCTGTTTGGAAGCCCTCTGTGTGTTACCAATTCGGTCAGCAAGTTGTTTCCATAGGCGTTTTGTCGTGCCGTTTGTGCAAAAAAAGGTGAACAAGTCGTCCACCAGCTGTTGGTCCCCCAGCCTGCTGTATCGGTCGTTGACCACTTGCAGCCAGTGGTGGGACATTTTTTAAAAAAGGTTTGTCACGCGTCAGTTTCAGGTGGTTATGCAAATATTTTGTTCAGAAAAGCGCGCGCTGCTGGCACAGCTGCCGCCGCCAGCGCTGGCGGTGGTACAACCGCGGTTCAACCGCGTTTCAGCGGTTCAACCGCGCCCCTTCCGAGGTCAACCGGGTGAAACCGGGTAAAATCACTGTGTGAAATACCTGATCCAAATGAGCACGTAGGGCAGGGCCTGGAGTGGCGGGGCGCAGCCGAAACCCAAGCTCAAGCAAGCACACCCACACCGCACACCCCAACCACGAGTGGCGGGGTACAAGCGGAGCGCACACACAAACACACACACAGACCCCAACACCCCAGCCAGGAGTGGCGGGGCGCAGCCGAAACCCCAGCCCAAGCACACACACCCACACCGCACACCCCAACCAGGAGTGGCGGGGCTCAAGCGGAGCGCGCACGCAAACACACACAAACCCAAACACCCCAGCCAGGAGTGGCGGGGCGCAGCCGAAACCCGAGCCCAAGCACACACACCCACACCGCAGACCCCATCCAGGAGTGGCGGGGTAGAAGCGGAGCACACACACAAACACACACAAAGACCCCAACACCCCAGCCAGGAGTGGCGGGGCGCAGCGGGAACCTGAGCCCAAGCACGCACACCCACACCGCTGACCGCAGCCAGAAGTGGCGGGGTACAAGCGGAGCACACACACAAACACACACAGACCCGGGCAATCCCAGCCAGGAGTGGCGGGGCGCAGCCGAAACCTGAGCCCAAAGACACACACCCAGACCGCAAACCGCAGCCAGGAGTCGCGGGGTACAAGCAGAGCGCGCACACACACACACACAGTCCCCAACACCCCAGCCAGCAGTGGCGGGGCGCAGCCGGAACCCGAGCCCAAGCACACACAACCACACCGCACAACCGAGCCAGGAGAGGCGGGGTACAGGAGGAGCGCGCACACAAACACACACAGACCCCAGCACCCCAGCCAGGAGTGGCGGGGCGCAGCCAAAACTCAAGCCCAAGCACACACACCCACCCTGTGCACTCCAACCAGGAGTGGCAGGGTACAAGCGGACTTGCACACAAACACATACACACCCCAACACCCCAGCCAGAAGTGGCAGGGCGCAGCCGAGACCCAAGCCCAAGCACACACACCCACACCGCACGGCCAAGCCAGGAGTGGCAGGGTACAAGGAGAGCGCGCAGGCAAACACACAGACACCCCAAAACCGCAGCTCAAAGTGGCGGGGCGCAGCCGAAACCCGCACCCAAGCACATACACCCACACGGCACATCCCAGCCAGGAGCGGCAGGGTACAAGCGGAGCGCGCACACAAACACACACACAACCCAACACCGGAGCCAGGAGTTGCGGGGTACAAGCGGAGCGCGCACACAAACACACACACACCCCAACACCCCAGCCAGGAGTGGCCGGGCGCAGCTGAAACCAGACCTCAAGCACACATATCCACACCGCACACCCCAACCAGGAGTGGCGGGGTACAAGCGGAGCGCGTACACAGTCACACACAGACCCCAACACCCGAGCCAGCAGTGGCGGGGCGCAACCGAAACCCGAGCCCAAGCACACACACCCACACCGCACATCCCAGCCAGGAGTGGCGGGGTACAGGCGGAGCGCGCAGGCAAACACACACACTCCCCAACACCCCAGCCAGGAGTGGCGGGGCGCAGCCGAAACACGAGCCCAAGCACACACACCCACACCGGACACCCGAGCCAGGAATGGCGGGGTACAGGCGGAGCGCGCACACAACCACACACGCCCCAAAAATCCAGCCAGGAATGGCGGGGTGCAAGTGAAAACCCGAGCCCAACCGCACACACTAGAGACCCCAGCTAGGATTGGTGGGGGTACCGCAAAACTCAGACCCAAACACAAGCGCCACACAACAGTAGGAAACCCAGTGTCCACAGCGCAGTGAGGCAGCCCGAGCGATGCAGGTGACCCGGCCAAACGAGATCCGGAGCCCGGCAGTAAGGCTGCATCCTAAGGCCTGCGCTGCTTTGGGACTTGAGGCGCAGCGTGCGACACCCGTGCTGTTTTTCTTCTTGTGTCGCGCACGTCAGAAAAATGTGCTGTCCGGTCGGTGACAATTTGCCGTGCCTTCAAGTTCGAAACCGTAGTGTCTTCATTCACAGGAAGCAGTGTAGCATCACACTGCTTTCTCGTACTCTTTCTGGTGTGATTCACTTGCACCAGCGGAACAACTGAGTGAACTTTTTCTTGCGGCCTTGATTACTGGCCTTGGTAGACTGCACAGGAAGGTACGGATCGGCGGCAAACCTGCGCTGATGGACGGCTCATGGCGGTGGCGTGTACTTCACTGTTGGAGTCGTTCAAAGCAGCGAAGGGATCTGGTGAGGTGAATTTGGTGGCGCCTGTCCGTAATGTTCTCCTTCTCCTGCTGCGCACTTCGAAACATTCTGTTGTGGCATCAGTGATAGTGTGGCAGGCCTTCTGTGTTGGAACTGGCTTGTCCTCACCCAAAGGTATTAGCGCTGTATCGTGATTCAAAGGTACATTTCGGCGGCAGACCTGTGTTGATGAACAGTCCACGGTGATATTGATACGATCTTGACTGTCGTCATCACGCTGTCCAGAAGGTCCTGTTCCTGCAGAGCAAGGTGTAGAAGAGAGCCTTGTCGATGGTGTTCCGCCGCTGTCCATCAGCTTAGTACTTGACTATGAAGGTGGGCGTGGGAGACGTGACTGCTGTCATAGTAGGCATTGCAGCTGTATTTCTTGTTCCAAAACCTCGTACAGAACCCAGTTTGACCACTCACTGGTAACCACGACGCTTTGCAGTCGTTTTAGTACAGGCGGCGGTACTTTTGGCTGCTGCTGCACTACAGCCGTTCTGAGCATGGAATCGTTGGGCCTGAATCGCAGGCTTGAGCCTGGCCTGGGTTTTGCGTAAACACTGCAGCCAGGTCAGAAGGTTGACCAGGCATTAAAAAATTCTTTCATCGCCAGAAAAAAAGACACTGAGAAAGTGTGCCTCCTATTGGTGCTCGTATGCCTGTACAGTTTTTGTAGAAAGCAGGGATGTTTACTCGCACCTTGTATCCAAGAGTTTGCTCTCCTTAGGGGGCACTTTGGTAGGAGGTCAAAGACAGCCCGCTGTAGGAAAAGTTGCTCTTGAAGTAGCACAGCCCATGTGCGGAATGTATACTCTCCTAAACCCCGTACCATGGTGAACTCAAGGGCCTATGAATCGCAGCATGACGTGCAGTAAGATGATACTTAGGATATTGGCGACTAAACGTCCCTCAAAAGCTCAATATTGAGTTGAGAGGCGGGAGAATGCATTTGTGACAACCTTGGGGTTGATCTAGTGAGGTTTGAGAACTTCTTTTCTAGAACCCCAGCCCTAGGGTTCGGAACCAATTTTACCAATTAATTGCAAAAAAGGGTTATCGGCAACAATCGGAGGTCGTTGTTAAAACAATTTGCACAAGCCATTATTTTGAAAACTGAATTAAACCAATTAATTGGAATGGTTCCAAACTTTTTCGGTTCTTTTCGGCACTACTTTCATTCCAATTTCTGTACTAAAAAGGGGCCTTGGAGGCAACAAACAATGGCCGATGGTGAATTACACCTTCCAACGTAGTTTTGCTGATTATGCTCTGATTAAGAACGGCTCTGTTCTGCGAAGGGCAAGAATCTGCTTATTCAAAGAGGATTCATTGAAAAAAAACGGTGATTTTGAAAACAAGTAACCGGGGAAAACGGTTATTTTTGTAGAAATAATCGTTCAAAACTGGTTATTTTCAGAACTACTAGGTTCCAGACCTTACCCGGCCCCGCCCAAAACCAGGCACTTGACAGTGCAAATCTGCGCTGAGGGGGGAGAAAACCATGAAACGTTTGCCATTTTAAGGGTTTTGGGCCTTTTTTGAACGTATTTGCGGCATACTACATGAGCTATTCGACACCGGAATGCTAACGTAGTTAAGGGTAATCAATTTCAGTAGTTCCAGCGACATTGCGAGTGACCGATTTTGTTGCAGTAGGAAATAGCCCTTGCACCACAACAAAAAGTGCCCAAACAGGGCCATTTGGCGGTTTGGGGGGCCATTTTTGGACCGGTTGAGGCATCCTAGAGGAATCCAACGACTATCTGACGCAAGCACACACAGAAATTAGATCTTCGAACCACTTCGGTAAGTTAGTCAACGGGACATGCCACAGAACAGTCTTTTTGACCGGCAAAAAGTACAGATTTTGCAGGACTCAGACCTAATCTACCCGTTTCTCGCTATGAATATTGAAATCTGCGAGCTTAGAATTGAAGTTTTTTTTGTTACTTCTTACATGCTGCGCACGATTTCGTAACGCATTTTGCAGGACCTCTTGTGGTTGGTTGTGGGAGCTAAGATCCTAGGTGGAGACGAGGTGCCATTGTACAACATACTGTCATCCGGTCAGAGGAGCAAACAAACATATCTTTAGGTGTTGAGGGTTGTTGTCAACGTCCCCATGGCCATACATTTGAATACGGATGCTCATTGTGCGATCGGTGTCTACCCATAAGCAACAAAGGGGTGCATACCCATGAGACCCACTGGGGGGGGTATTTTCTTCGAACGAACTTCAGTCTTCGAACGAAGATTCGAATCTTTGAACGAAGATTCGAATTCGAAGATTGTATTTGCTTTAATCGCAATTGAATTAAATCCAATCGAATCCAAGCTTCTGGGGAGAATTGCCGCAAAAGCGCAGCGACAGCAGTGCGCGCACCAGATTGACAGGCGATTGACGCAGATTTGTGCCAGAAAGACGCATATTTGTGCCAGAAAGACGCAGATTTGTGCCAGAAAGAAGGGTTTTTGGTTTCTTCAACTGATTTGTTGTATTTTTAAGGGTGTCACTGTTTGACCAATGGTGCGACTTGGAATTACGCTCAAAAACGCGGTAGGCACGACGAATGCTTATAGCCAGGACGTTGGGGACGCGCTTGTGCAATTTTTCACCTCCTCCAGCCTGGGACGCCAGCTTTTACACTTAATCTACACACGAGTAAACCCAGGCGCTGACAAGCAGAGATTGAATCAACTTCTACGGTGGCACAGCGATGCTCAATGCTCGCCTGAAGAAGCAGTCGCTTTGCTTCTCGATTTGAGAATCCCTAGACGCCGCCTTCGGGTTCTGTCGCGCTTTATTTCCAAGCGTGCGGACGTATGGTACAAACACACTGGCCTAAGGTTTGGGAAACCAATGCCAGGCCGCCGGAGAGTCAACTTGGCTTGGAAAAGGATGAAGGAGCCCCTGCACCTTGTTGGCCACATCGACAAGAGAACTGGCATCCGCAATGTCTCCTGGCCGTTTGATCACTGGATCAACTACGTTTTCACACAGCCTTGCCTCTATGAAACTCTACAGCCCAGGAAAGATGGGTTGGTTTTCATCGTGAACGGCAATGGTTATCCTGTAGCGGGTGTAAGCTGGACTCAGCTTACCATTCGCATTCGAAATCATGAGCATCTAGCCCGCAATGCAGCACACATTTGGGTTTTAGAGCTGGCATACTGTGGTGGCTCCAATCTGAAGGATTTGCGCCGGGTCTGGAAAAAGAATCTGAGGGTGTGTTCTTTCTTCGAATATTGCCTTTGTTCGAACCTTCAACCGTTTGAACGAAGCTTTTCCTTCGGACGAACGTGTTTTTCGAACAAAATTTTCATTGCGCTTTGCACGCTACCAGGTCCTGCAGCGGATCATAACTACGCGATCCGTCGTCGTGAAGGGCGCACGCTGTGCGGCAAGTGTTATGTTGGGCGGAGATTGACCGTTTTTGAAGAAGTTTTCGGGACTTACTGAGCATTGGTATATACCGTCAGTTCGCAACTTGGGCGTTTGGAACCCTCTCAAGAGGCGGTACGTAGGCTGTCACCGGCGCAGAACGCGCACCGGTGATGCGTCCCGACTTGGCTAGACCCCTGTCTGCAAGAGATCTCGTGGCTGCGCTTCGAAACCTTTGCTTCAAGTACCACGACACCATGCCATTATTTGTGTTCTTCATATGCTTATGCGAATTGGTGCTTTGCTCGGGGAATACTTGGAAAGGCTATGCTTGTCCGCCAGCAGGGAAGCACGCAACGCTATCAATAACATGCTGAAGATTGCTCTGTGTGGTTGGCAGCTAGGTGGAACTTGTAGACCTGATGGACAAGAAACGAAGCGTTTGTTTTTTATATGGGATGGTATTGCTCATGTTTTGGGGTTGGCCGACAGGCACTTGGGTAACCAGGCTGTCATGAGGTTGCGGGACGTGATGCAACGGCTCTATCGCACCTATCAGCGCATCGACATTGACCTTCCAGCGGACTGTCGGCAGGCGGCGTGGAAATTTCGCGCACACTGTTTGCCCGATACCCGTTCTCATTATCTGATAATCTTGGAGTTCGATGTGCCCAGAATCCTAGAGGCGATGGCACCTTACGGGCTTGGGATGTACTGCCAGGACTTGGCTGAAACCACGAATGCCAAGCTAAAGGATTTCTACTTGCGGTTCACAAACAGAGGGGGCAGCACCACAGATGACTACCAGCTCTCTGCTCTACTACAAACCATGGAGCATGCCTTCTTGTACACGCACTCCCATATTGTAGCTCACGGTACAACGCGCCCGATCTCTTGCCCAAACGCTGCATTGTTCGAATCTTTAATAGACGATGCCGGTCAATGGTGCTGACTAAGGAAGACAAGGCCGATGTCGCAAGACTGGTGGCGGTATGTGTTATTCTCCAAGCCCTGCAGGCATGCGTTGTAGTCCTTCGAACTTAGTCTTCGTTCGAATCTTCGAATCCTCGAACGAACTCTCATTCGAAGATTTTTCTTCGTTCGAATATTCGAATCTTCGTTCGAAGATATTTTTCGAATCTTTCGCGCTGTGCTCAGGACTTGCTTCAGGCGCACCCAACTTCTGCCCCAGCGTCACGATCATCGCCAGGAACACCTTACCAGAGTGGTACACAACTGGCTCAGCACCCAGCGCCGCAGTGTTCAGCGGATTTGGAGCCGTCACCATCCCCTTCTCGCCGTTTGAATGACCCGCTAGATTTTGGATCCCAGGATTCAGAAGAATATGATCCGGATTACGTGGTGGTGAACGAAGTGTTCGATGTCAGCGCCGAGTTCGACACTTGCCGCCAGGTAATCGTTGAATCCGGAGTCACCCGCCCCTACCTTGACCTCATTCTAGGGAAATCCGTACCCAATCCGCATACGCCCATTTTCGGGGACCCGAAGTACGCTTGGCTTACGCCACTGTCAACCTATGGGCGCTGTTTCGGAAAGTGTTTATCAGCCGATTGCAAAGATGTGGCTGTGGACAGGGACTTGCCTTGTGCACTGGTCGCTCGCGCCTTCTCCTTCGCAGTCCCGAACAAAAAAGGCACCCCAATCCCGATAATACGTCTGCTTGCGCTTGTTTGGCACGCCTACGGCGCAGTGGAGGGCTGGCGTGAAGACCGTACCGTGATGCTCAGATTCCCCTCCTCAGAGCCCCCAGGGTGGGGCAAATGTACATCAATGGGCCGCTTGAAAGGCGTCAAGGTCACCGCTCAGGCGCGGGGTGGTGGTGAGGCAGCCCAGTCGGACGAAGGAGCGCAGCAAGCCGAGGGAATACAACAAGTGCAAAGCACAACACCGGCGAAGTGGCAGACGGTGCTCCAGGCAGCAGTCGCAGCAGGAGTGCAGCATGGCTACATGGGAGGGGACATTCCTGAATGGGAGGTACCGCATTTACCTTGTAGCTGAGCGCTTTTGACCATGCATGCGTCCTGTACGTTATTCTTCGAAAACCATTCTTCATTCGAAGAAAAAAACGTTCGTTCGAACATTCGAATCTTCGAACGAAGATTGTATTCGAAGTCTTTTACCGCTCCACTGCCCACAGGTTGCAGCAACGCAAACCAGCGCCGTTGGCGTCAGGTGGAAGCTTCAGCTACCAAGTCGTGGAATTGAGACGACCGTGACTGCGGGCAGCCTGCTCAACGACCTCCTAACGAAGCCTGCGAGAGCACTGACGGTCCTCGGAGCACTCCAAAACCATGAAGAAGGTTGCAGAAAGGTGAAGTCGATGCCAACGTGGGTCAACCTGAGCCAGGGTGGTTCCACGTTGCATTTGCCTGAGGCAACCGAAAAAAAAGCGTCGACGACCAGTGCTGGTGTGCGGGGCAAAGATCCACAACCCGTTGTGTCTGGACGACGGGCAAACAACCTTGCCGAGATTCTCTCGTCTTACAAGAAGACAAAGAAGCCGAAGAAGAGACCACGAGCGAAGCCAGCGGCTAAGGAACCTCCGAAGAAAAAGGCAAGGCTGCTGCCGGGTGAGAGTTCGGAGAGTGAGGAGTTCGAAGAGACTGAAGAAGATGAGGAGGAGGAGCCGCCTTCCGGAGATGAGGAGGAGGAGCCACCTGCCGGAGATGATGACGATGAAGACGAAACTCAGGAGACACAGATTCCAGACCGAGGGGCACTGCCGTGGGCATGGCTTCCCCTCGGACAAGAGGACCAGTGGGGAGCGTGGAGAGGAGTGCCGATTTCGAAGTGGCGCCCCTGGCGAACGGAGATACCCAGAGACATCCTGCAGCAGAAGACCAAACTGGGGCGTGCCGGTACAATCTATTGGGTCCCTGTAGACTACAACTCTGCCATGTGGCATTCTGTGGGGGAGTATTGTGTTGCGGCCCGAAGCTACGCAACGGAGGAGGAGTGCAAAAACGCGGCGGCAGTGGCGTCCGCAACCGGTGGTGTGCCAGCTCCAAGTGCCAGGAAGAGGAAAGTGAAGGCAAAGAGGCCAAAGAAGAAGAGGAAGACGCCAACGAAGAGTGGTGGCAAGCCGGAAGAAGAAGATGCCGGAGAGGGAGACAAAGAGGATACGGAAAAGAAAGACGAGGTTGCAGTACAAGTGTCAGGCAGTGAGTCGTGAGCCAGGATTGAGAAAGATACATTGCACAGGGACACTTGTGGTTGTGCGGTTCTGTTGTTGCCTGTATGTGCATTTGTAAACGCCGCGTCGTTTTCTTCGAAAAATATCTTCGTTCGAACATTCGAAGGTTCGTTCGAAGAAAAGTCCACCACATTTCGAAAACACATTTTCAGGGCATTTAGGTGGTTGCAGGCTGAATCCAAAGAACCAAACCCTCACAAATACCTGTGTTGAGCATTTAATCACAATGTTTGCAGCAAAACGGCCACCCCAAAGGCGTTCGAACAGTTCAAAAACTTTCTTCGTTCGAAGAAATAATCTTCGTTCGAAGGTTTCGTTCGAAGAAAATACCCCCAGCGGTGGGTCTCATGGGTAGTCTCTGAGAGCGGTTTCGCAAATTCGTGAATATAATTTATGGAACAGTTTTGCCGAATGGGGAGGAGGGCTACCATTTCTAGTGTACAACATCTTGTCTGACGATTTATTTGTATGCCTAACAAGAGTTTCCTATAATCACTGACTGCTCTGTTTTTGGGGGCACAAAACTGTGCGGGGCGTTGGCTCCTCTTGAATGCGGCAAGGTGGTAATCTGTAGGACGGTGCAAACACCCTTGAAAACCTCCTGAAAGAGCTTTCTTTCGACACCGACTAATTTGTTTCCCCCGAAGAAGGTCAAGCGACCGGGCCCTCCGCACTTAATGTTTCCATTTCCATTTCTTTGCTTCTACTTTGTCCGGCCCTAGTGGTTTTGGAAAAGAACTGATTCGCCAAATGTAAGACTCTAGGTGAGAAAGGTACCTTTGCCCATTTCTGCTTACAGCCCGGATTGGGAGGCTTTCCTTTCAAAAAGTGTCCACCAGACTGGAAAAAGCAAGAATTTGGTCGTGAGATTCAAAAGATTTCTTCCCCTATGTCTACACTGAGTCAGGCAAGCACAATGCTATGCAAAGATAATTGGTCGTTGAAATACACTTTCAACGAACGTGACCCATACCGCCCAGTTAAAAAAGGATTCCCCTCGCAACTTACCAGATACAAACTGCAGAGCGGTGCCAATTAGTGGGTCAATCGAAGCCTGCGGAGCCATGCTTGGACGAGGCAAGTGATCGAAGAATTAGCACCGGTACGCGCAAGGTAGGGCACACCTGAAAGCTAGTAGGCAATACTACCGAGCACGTCCGCCTGCGTCAATATTCATTTGCCGCCGATCCTTGGAACTGATAAGGCTAAACCATAAAACATCCTCGTGACCCATAAAAACAACGTCCTGACCCTTGGGCCGGAACTGACCTCAGGGAAGGGGGAGAGCTATGCAACGGCATCTGTCCTCTACGGTATATCCACCCGTGCGTATCCCAGATGTACGTTCGTCTCCGTCCTGCAGAGCTAGCCCTCGTCGCTGTCCTGGTCGCCGCACAGTGCTGCTGCATTCTTGTCGGCCGCCTTTCTGGTGTTGGCCTCCCTGTCTTTCCTTTGTAGGGGGCATTTCAAAAGCCAAGCAAGCACAGCAAAGCACAGCACTATTCACAGTAACCGCGGAATCACTGGCTAAAAAGTAAGCGCAGGGATCACAAAAGAACGGTTACGTTTCTGAAAGGACGACAAGACCCATATCATGCCAGGAAAGTATGTACAAAACAGAGCACAAAACAGCAACTAAGAAAAAACACTCAAGCCCTAGGATGTGGCACAACAGCTAATGAAAGAAGGGTCTGGAGCCAAGCCCACTCTCCCATTGCCCTCACTTACAACGCGTACAACGATGGGGAAATCCAACAAGAAAGATGCATCCAACACTGACGAGCCCAATCTCGAGCAGTTACCCACAATTAGTGATTTTGACATTAAAAACCCAAAGATCTTGGACAAACTACAAGAAGTCCTCATGCACGAGGATACGCTAAGTGTTGTAAAGGCTTGGTGCTCAGTAAGGAAAAGTAACAAATATATTCAAAGTGAAGCAGGTCAGTACCCTGCTGAGATGGCGAAAGCATTTACTTGTATTTTCTGGCGACATCACTCACTTTGACCTTTGGGCTTGCCTGCATGAGAGGGAGGGCTGGTATTTGCCTGGAGGGTAAGTTTGTCCCACGCACTGATTAGCCGGGTTCTTTTTCACTTTCTTTTTAACATTTGCACCACAAGTCATTCCCACCACAACCACACAGCAGGATTTTCTGAGCAGCAGGATTTTTGTTCACTGAGATTTTCAGGTCCCTGTAGCCAGCCACAATGTGGCCTCCTAGAATTTTTGCAAGCCTATGGTACCATTAGGGCAGTGCATTGCACCTTCAACTTTCCAGGGCAGGAATTCAGACTCTCAGTGCATTCATCCAGCACTTCAGTGTTCATTTACTCTGTAAATTCGGGGAAATGGCGGATTAGCATGGGAGACTCCTATGTCACTGCCACCCACCCAGCACTGAACTCAGATTGTTGTTACACTTTGGGCGGAAAACCGCCATGCCAAAAAAAAAAAAAGAAGGGTCCGGAGACACCAGATGTCTGACCTGACAGCAATAATGGGGCAGAAAATAACTCAACATGCGCTCTGATTGGGAGAATACAGAATTCTCGGCCCGTACAAGGTCATAATTGGGGTAATATTCCCTGAGTTTCAGACACTCACAAGGCAAGGGGGCGTCCTGACCAAGCATAACACCAAGCTTCAGCGCTCCAAGATAAAATGTTGCCTGTGGATATACTGGTAATGGTCTGTAACTGAGCGTTGATTGGCAGCCTTGATGCTGCTGGTACCTGTGTAGGAGTGGCACAACACAAGTAGGCACTTAGGCAGAAATCACTCAAATGACATACCTAGGCAGGCTAGCTGAAATGGGGCATACATGGGATTGAGGATCATATATCAAAGACCTAAGTCCTAATCTAGAATCATCGAATGGGACTTTCAAAGATATCCAAATGGCTCCTTACTCCATGCAAAATGGATATTCCCATGAGATGCCCCAACAAGGTGAAAACTAGGGCCATCCCGATTCATTCATATCAGCAGAAGTGCTATTATTTGTGTATGCAAGGAGAGACAAATGGGAATCTCACTACCAACAAACCCGGGTTCAGATGCTTCAAGAAATTCTCCAGGTGGGCTCCTAGATCACGTGCCTCATGCACTTATGATAATCATAGCATGGTCCACGTTCCACAAAATGCGGTCATTAATGAATGGCATATCTCCACGTACACAGCAAGTAGGAAGAGGCGAAGGGATGTGATGAAAAGCGGAAACGAGGTGTTGCATGCATGCACCATCCTCGGTTTATAGTGAAGTTCTAGCTATTTTTATCCTTGGAGGAAAGAGAGCCTATGCAAATGACACAATGCACAGTTGGTGTATTTGGGCGACCCCATGTGGAGAATACACAGCACACAGCTTCAAGGGGCATATAGCCTCTTTGAGGCGTGTTGGTAGACGCCTTCTCAATTGCCTAGGTACTGGGACAACAGGTGGCCGGGGACCTGGGGTTGAAACCAGGGGGAGACATACTGGGACGACCAAATTTTCCAAAACGGGCCCAAAAGATAACCTTCACGATTTTTCATCCCAAGCTCCCGAGAACGTGGACAATGGGCAAATACATGCAAGTTGCTCATGTTCTGAAGTCAGCATAGTTCATGCATGTGGGTGAGAATGGGTACTCTAGGTATTTTCCGGTAATGAATCTTTAAGACAGGTGAAAATGCCCAAAAGCCCCTAAAAAGGGCTAAAATCATTAGTATATAAACTTGGTGTCATAGGGACGTTACCAGATGGTATAGAGCCAAATTGCTTATGCACGCGTGACAAAAGGTGCAATATGCGCCATGTACTTACCTCTTGGCGTTATATGAAACACACTAGAAGGTTGAAAAAAAAACTCACCTAAGCACGAGAAAGTAGAAGGTCTCTACTTTGCAATGTCTTCGGTCTAGGTCCAAATCGCCATAGGCTTAGCGAACGAGCCACAAGGGTATGGCGATTAGGGGCCAAAATTAACGAATATTGCGAGGTAATCAGAATAGCGTTTCAGTTACGCATTGTGATGTGTGGATACATCTTTGCGTTATCCCCCAAATTCAACTCGCTGGAGACTTCCGGACAGCTTTGTGTAGACCTTGATGTATGTGCTGTGCATGCCTTGTGATGTCGCATTGTCCCTCAACGTGCACGGAGTCGCCGCAGCTGAGCTTTGTTCAACGACCAAAACCCCAAGATCTACGTCTACATTGACATGCTGGCGAACACCTTGACCTCAACGCTGAGCTTATTGGATTCCTCTTGGACTAAGCCTTCTTGCACGGCACGGGTTCGCGGCATTTGTGGAGGCTTGGCCTTCCGTTGGTAGTCGTGCGCTGGCATGGACGCTGTATTGTGGGTGAGCTGCTTGGGTGATTGGCTGGTTTTGGCGCGCTGCAATGTTACAGCACACCAGCTCCGTGTGCTGGTAGCATACGGATAACTTGGAGCCGCAACGTTCACTGCAGCAGTGCACAGGGTGCTGGCAAGTGGGCTGCAGAATGCCCGGCCTTGCAGCACTTGACATCACTGCGGCGTGCTGCACAGTTCCTTGCTACAGCGCGCGAAGTCATTGTACCTCGCCGCCCAGTCTGTAGGAACGCAATAAGATCAGTGAAACGCGCTGCTAAGTCCTTTGGGTTGCAACAGGTCGATTGGGTCACGTGGTCATGCTGCTCACCAAGATGTTCTGGAGATGTTTGAATCTGAAATCTGGCGCTCACGCCCGTGCCTCACCCAGCCTTGAAGCTTCGAGCAGGGCTTTGGACTGACCCGCTGGGATGACAGCTTGCTTTTGTGCTCACATTTGAGAAGTTAATTGTACCCCTTCAAGGGGTGCTGGCAAACCTTCTTGAGGTGAGCGAGGTCGGGCTTAGGGTTCCAGTAGACTTTTATCAGTGGAATTTTGTGTGTGAGGCGTTGCAGTCCATTGCAGCCCTTCTGGACTCTAAGTTTCTTAGCGCCCCATTGTATAAATACTTATTTGTTTTTCAGAAAACAGAAGTGTGTAACTGTTTTCTTTGTGCAAAGCTTGCCAGGGTTGACCCTTTCCTAAAAGGCCTTGTTGTTTGTGCACCCTCTTTCATTGGGAAAACTGGTTTTTGAGTTTTGAGGTTGCACTTCACTCACCACGTTTGCACCTCTCACTACATATGCACTAGCACTCCACAGAAGCAGACCACTCATTTACAAGCTAGGCACAGGCACACAACAATGCAGGTTTTGAAAGCCAATGCACAGTTTCCCCTAGGTTGGGAGACCTTTTGCAGGTTGTTCAAGCTTGTTGCAGGAGAGCGCTAAAATTTGTTTGCAGTCTGGCGAAAAGCAGCCTGAGTAATGGATATGCTCTGTTTTAGAGGAATAGGGGTTCTAGCAAACACATTTCATACTTTCCCCGACCCCTTGCTAAAATTGTGTAACTATCTTGGAAAGGAAACTCAACGACCCATGAGGTTGAGGCAGATATGATACATTACATCACCTGTACTGTATTGGAACGATACACAACATTACACGCACTGTATTGTACCAACCCTGGTCTGAAGGACTCGCATACTTGCACATTTCGATCATGCCCACAAGGCTACAAAGTTAGCACCTGCGCAAACAGAAACCTCAGGTTTGAGGATGCGACATATGGCCCGAAGGTCCACAAAAGATCAAGTAAGTAAGTAAGTAAGGGCGGCCGCGTCCGCGGCCTCATCTGTCTTCCCCTTCGTTGTTTTATATGGTGGCCGCCTCTGGCGGGAAGGGGAGCTCTCCACCATCAGTTCCCGTGGCGTCTCACCTCAAGGATGAGAACTGGTACCAGGTTGCCTTGGGGCTTGACCAGTGGTAGGTTCCCTTCAGCTGCTGGCCTCATGGGCGGGCCTCCTGATCCCCCGACGAAGAATTCTCTGGCCCTCCCCCCCAGATCTGCCTTTAGGGGGCATACGGGCGGGTTTCCTGTGGATAGCCGCCCTCCGCCCTCCGCCGCGTTGATCTCGGCCCCTGGGCATGTACTTGACTGTCTCGTCCTGCCTCTTGTCTTCTTGCCTCGTTTCTTGCTCCAACTTGTTGGCTTGCGCCCTCAGGGCCCTCTAGGCGGATCCTCCTTTGTGCCCTGTGCCAGAAGACCCGGGTTCGTGCGCCAGCTGCCCCTGGGTCCGCTGGGCCGCCATCGTGCCGCTCCGCTCCGGTCCGTTTGCCCCGGCTCTGCGGCTGCATGCCTTCTTCTTCTTATACACCCTCTTCCTGTGGCCTCTTGTCCCGCCCACCTTGGCGTGGGATGCCTGAGGCGTGTGCCTCACTTGTTCTACCAGTTTTTCCTTCTCTCCATGCCCCTAATGATCCAGTCCGGGGGCGTCCTCTCGCTTCCCCCGGGTATTCAGGGCCGCCCTTCTGTACCGGACACACCGCCTTGTCCCCGGCCCTCTGGAGGGCCCCGTGGATGGCGGTCGCCGTAGCGCCTCCCTGCTCTCTCCTGTACACTCCTGTCCGAGGCCGCTCGTCATCTCTCCTTCTTCCACTCTTCAATCCCACGGCTCGTGCTCCCGCTTGCACTGCTGCTTTCAGGCATTCCCCTTCCGCCTCCTTGGCACGTCCCCCATCTCCGCCTCAGAGGAACCCGGCGCGCGCCTGCCGTTCCGACTGCTCCTGTCCCAGGGGCCACCCTGCTGCTTGTCCCCTGCGCCTGCCCCAGATGTTCCAGACCGGGAGGGGCAGAGCACCTTCCCCTGGATGTTCCAGTCCAGGGGGCCAGCACTTTGTCGCTTCTTTCCCTCCCGGACGCTCTTGCCCGGTGTTTCGGACCACCCTCCGTCCCGGATGTTCCAGTCCGAGTGCTGGGTGACCCTTCGCCCTCGCTCCTCCCGGCCCGAGGTGACCCCCGGCCCTTCACTGGGGGCCTTCATAACCCCGTTGTGTCTCCTTTCCTTGCCTGCTCTCGTACTTGCCGCACCCTCTTCCGCCTGCGCACCATCAGGCGTTGCCTTTGTTCCTCACCGACTTCTCCCTCCTCATCTAGCGCTTCCTCTGACTGCCGTAGCCGCCAGTCTGGCTGTGGCCGTACTTCCATCGTGGTCACTTGCTGGTTGTACCCGATGGATGCCATCTACACTCGTTTGGTGACCGGGTCTTGCACGTCCTCAGCCGACGCCTCCAATTACGCCTCCCTGCACGCCATGCGCTCCTGCAGATGTTCGACCGTACGCCTAAACAGCCTGTGTGCCACGGCTTCCGGCGCTACCGTATGTTCCCGGAACGTCCAGCATAGTGACTTCACAATCACTATGTGCCACAACCCCTCGCGATGCCCTGCCTTCCGCAGCTCCTTCTCCATCTCTCTCTGTCCTCTCTCACCCTTCTTGAGCAGCGGGATGTCTTGATCCCTTACCAACGGCCCGTCCGTCTCCTTATACTGCTCACATCGCATGAAGTGCTCGTACGTTTCCAGCTCCCGACCACAACAGCATCGCATGTACTCCTCTGGCAGATCCATACCCCTATGCCTGTACCACCTCATGATCGTCCCTCTCACTGGCACCTGATCCGTGATGGCCTGAAGCCGCCTGGTTTGCAGTCTTTTGGGCAGCGTTTCCGGCCTCAGCACGTTGAAGAAGTGGACCTGCTGTCCCACCTTGCCCTCCAAGTACCTGCTCAGTGCCACCACCTCGGGCCCCCCTCCCACCTGGGCCAGCATCTGCACTGGCTGCGGATATACTCTTCACTCTCGTCTGCCCCTGTCCTCCTCCACCACCCATCTGGCTCTCTCTTTGTCCCCCACCCTTGGCGCTATGTGCGTCATGTGGAGGAGCCCCCTTCTCTCTTGTACCCACCACTCCGGTTCCTGTTCCTTGTCCACCGCTTGTGCCGCTCCATCCGCCTCATGATTCCCTGCGCCCGCTCGATGCGACTCCTGCTTCACCAGGTGTATGACCAGTGGCACCCTCCTCATCTCCAGCCCGTGCCATATCGTGTACACCTGTTGCGCCAGTCCCGTGCCCAGGGCTTCATGCAGCGGCCTGGTGGCTAGTCTCCTGAGCGCAGGGGTGCAAACGAGAAAAATAAGAGGCAACGAACAAGAACGCAATTTGAGTTTCATTCTCATCATTTTAGGCAACAAATTTGTTTAACGAACACGAACACGTTTCCAGTTTGCTTTCATAGAGTTTCACACCGTTTCATTTTTGACACCACAATTTGCTTTTCGTAGTAAATGCTGTGTGCTTGTCAATAAAACACACATTCTCATGACAAAGTGATTCGTATTTGCAAAGAGTGTAGGAATACCTCATCTCACCAACAATTAGCATGTCTTTGTGGCCTAAGTTATGGATCAAAACGTTTTGAAACCTCTTTTAACCCCCGTGCATATATGGCTTGCCCGTAGATTGCCTTTTCATGCTGGGCTCTGGATGGTTGCTGTCATGCAAAGATGCAGACAGGCAAACATGAAGCCAGTACAGCTACCAACTAAGCTATATCTGCGAGAATTTGAACATAAGAGAGTGGAAGGCGTATTGAAAAAAGGGGGGGGGAGTAAATATTTGGTACGAAAGCAGGCTTCGAAATTGGTCCATGTCTACTGTCCCCGGGGCCAATTAGAGCCCCTGCTGGAATGCTGAATATCACACAATGTCAACCAGTTTTGTGCGAGCGTAATGCTACCTGACAGGTTGCCATCATGACCTTTCCATCGTTTGTCCAGTGTTTTGAACAAAAAACCGGTGTCCAGACGCCAGAGTGCTTTTTTCTGTTGAATGTCCATGCATTCTGAGAATTATACTAGATGTGAACATTGTAGCAGATAAAATACATAAAAACTACCTCTCCAGGGAAGACCCTTTTCACTTGACTATCTCTGCCATTGCAAATGCCCATGTTGATATTTCTTTCACCCTGTGATCACCATTTTTTTCCAATTTTCTTTTGCACACTGCCTCCACAGGCCCACCAACTGCCTCCTGGTGCGTTTATTACTGATGAACAGAAGATACTGAAAAACCGCATATCTTGCAAAAAGATAGTCATGCAATATGTTCTGAATACTGGCAAAAAAAACAAAAATACAATGCACCAACCTTCCGACTTGACCGCCACATATTCTTCTTGTTGCAGTATTGGTGGCAGCTTGTCCAATCTCATAAACCATGTCAGGAAGACAATTCATGCACAGTTCACTCAACTGACCCCGAGTTGGCAGGCGACCAACCCCGAGTTGGCTGGCGAGCAACGGAGCTTCATTAATGATTGCCAATTGTACCCCCAAATCGGCCAAATTGACAACAGCAGGGAGGGGAGACCTGCCGAGCCTACCTACCCGATGACTTCTTTAACATACTCCAACTTGGTGATGATTTTCAGCCGGACTTCTGGGAACTCATCTTTCAGCAGAGACAAAAACAAACGTAACAGCGCTCAGGCAGGTACTTCGAGAGCTGTGGCAGAGTCCACACAATCCTGAGCATAGTATCTTGGAAGGATGAACCCCACTCTTCCTGCTTCACGAATTCCCCGATCGCGAGCTTGCTCTGAACCAGATCGGCACAAAGTCATACACCCTGTGCTGTGCTGTGCTGTGCTGTTGTGCTGTGCTGTGCTGTTGTCCTGTGCTGTGCTGTGCTGTGCTGTGCTGAGGTACTGTGCTGTGCTGTGCCGTGCTGTGCTGTGCTGTGCTGTGCTCTGCTGTGCTTTGCTGTGCTGTGCTGTGCTGTGCTGTGCTGTACGGTGCTGTGCTGTGCTGTTCATACCTACACACACGCTGACACACAATGAACACACAGACAGCTTGCTGACACTCAAATGACGCTCACGGCACGGGCAAACACTCAAATGACACTTGCAGCACGCGCAAACACTCAAATGACACTCACAGCATGCGCCGACACTCAAATGACACTCACAGCACGCGCCAAGACTCAAATGACACTCACAGCACGCGCGATCGCTCAAATGACAGTCACAGCACGCGCGAACACTCAAATGACACTCACAGCACCGGCAACACTCAAAAGACACTGACAGCAGGCAGGGACACTCAGAGAACATTCAGAACAAACAGCACCAGCAGCAGCAGCAAGCCATAGAAGCACCAGCGGCAAGCAGTAGCAGCACCATGAGCAAGCAGCAGCAGCAGCAGCCGCAGCAGCAAGGTGCAGCAGCACCACCACCAGCAAGCAGCAGTAGCGCTAGCAGCAAGCAGCAGCGGATCCAGCAACAGATCCAACACAGACGGCAGCAGCGGCTGCATCAGCAGCAGCAGTGGCAAGCAGACCTTGCACCTCGGGTCCGTCTTCATTACTTTCCTCTCTTCTCTCCTTTTTCCTGTTGTTCTCCTTCTTCATCTTCTTCGTCTTCACTCCTCAGTTGTCTTCTCTTCTGCACGTTCTTTCACTATTCATATTCTTCCCTCCTGTTCTTCTTCTCCTTCTTCTTCACTCGCTTCTTATGTCGGCCTGCACCCGCAGAACAGACAGGAAAATTCAAACACTAGTCTTAATCAAACGGAAAAAACACAAAATGAAATTGAACAGTTGTAATTGACATACCTGTAAACGATTTGCTTCATATCGGGATTGCGACCGCAGTTCGGGGTTACTGACGGCTTCCTTGCTGCAAGCTATACACTTAAAGCATCATTATGTCAGAAAGCAAACATATTTTTTTTTCGAAAAATAAATTGCGGCATTTCCTGCCTTAATGCCTTCTAAGAGATGTTCAAAACATCTGATTAGGTTGCTGCCTTATACAACATTATAATTTACCTAGAGGTAAAGTTTTTTTATGCAACATTTCATTGAAATCTTCACAAGAATCCAAATACATGTCCCACGTCGATTACCTTTTTTCTCCATATTTGTCCAACAATAGAAAACGCCGGATAATTGTGATGAAAATTTCATTATTTCGGAAAAAATGACGCACCAACGAACATGAACGCAACAAACGCACAACCTCAACGAACACGAACACAGTTGGGGTTTCATTTTCATGTTTCCTCGAAACCGGTGTGTCAATGCGCAGCCCTGCCTGAGGGATGCCATGTCCGCCCCTGCGTCCATCACCATGTACACTTCCGTCACATCCTGCCCCAGATTCCGGACTACATCCGCCACGGTTCCCACCTCTCCATGGGACGCTGTCCGGTACACCACCTTGTCAACGATGATTTCTGTCGTTGGTCCTACCCCCTTGGACTGTACCACCGCCTCCGCCTTGGGCGGCTGCCCTTCCTCGCGGGACCCGTCCAGAAACACCACCACCCTACCATACGTGGGCTCCGGTATGTGTACCACCTTCCTCGGGTAGTGGCAGTACACCGTGTGCCGGCCCATGTCATACGTCCGCACTCCTTCATCGACGCTCAGTTCTTTCACATCCCAATACACCGCCCACTTATTGTCTGTCCTTGCTTTCCAGCGATTTGTCACCACAACCCCATCACACCATGCCCTGTCCCCTTTCGCCCTGTCCTGCTCCAGGTACGCCTGTACCAGAACCAGGTACCACACCCTGTCCGCCGGTAACCCATGCATCGTCAGGATGATCCGCTGCGTGCTTTCCCCACACGTGTGGCCAACTGGCACCAAGGGCGCCTCCTCCGCGGGCTGGCCCGTGTCCCTCATCCGGAAGCTCACCGCCACCGCATCATCCTCCTCCCGTAGCCCCCTCACCCTGTCCCAGCCTATCTGGACCTCTCTCCCTTTCCCCTCCTGCTCCTCGCCCTAGAAAACCTTCAGGTTTCCCTCGGCCTCCTCGTCCTCATGCACTTCCCTAAGCAATTGTCCACACCTACATCCCAATTTTTTGTGTTGCCACCAAAGCGTCTTCAGAGAATACCCAGCACTAGCGCCAACGTATTAGGGGTTTCCTACTACAACCGAGGGGCAGCCAACAGTTTCATATATTAATTGTCTTACATACTTCTTCTTGCTCTGGACTTGGTTTTGCAAGGAACACTCTCCCCTTGATTAGGCCGCTTTGAGTAATGCTCGCCGGGGGGCAGCCCCAATGCATAAAAAACAGGCAAGGAACGGCCCAAATGGATGGATCGAGAACATTTTTCAGGTACTTTCATCCTTTAAGGTCCCTGGAATTTTTAGCGGCGCATCTCAGAAAAAAACGGCACAAAACCCTGGCTGTGCTTAGAACAAAGCATGAACACATATCCAACGGGATCGTTACAAGAAGGTAATACCCCCCCTAGACAACCCATCATGCAGCTTTTATTCGAACATGACAAAGGTAATGAGGCCTTGGTCTTTTGTGACGGGAAGCCGAGGAGTTGTCAGCTGGGAGGAAGAACAAGAAGAAGAGGTGACAGTTAACGACGCGAAGGGTGGCAGCTGTGACGAAGATACGCCCAGGGCATCAGCACAGCGGTAAAGACTAGGGGAGTGGGCAACTTCCAAAGGAACAAGAGGAGGTGCGGAAAGATGGGGAGGGAAGGTGGCAACGCATGAGGTTGTCTACCCATAATGACCGAGCGGCACTGTATCGGGCGGACAAGGCGGTGTGGCAGCAAATGAGGCTACAGGAAACCAGTCTCCGACGAGGTGACATATCAGGAGATACGGCTACAGCGGAAGGACAACGTCGTGTGCACGCAGGTGTACGACGGGGAGGGGCGAGAGTACCAGCGGGAGTGGCCACAAGGGGTGCCGTTGTTGGTGCGCAGAGGCCTGAGCGCAGTACAAGACAAGAAGGTCGGAGCGAAGGGGAGAAGGGCGGTGTATGATGTGGCGACGGAGCATGGGCAGTGGTCGTCATCACTTGCCACGTCTGCATGGGGAGAGGGTCAAGGAGTGTGTGGCGCAGCTGAGGATGGAGAATGTCAGGGCGCTGGAGAGGGGACTGGTCATCGTGGTTTGGGACTTCAACTACAATCCCCGAAGGAGAGGCGCGGAGACGGAGGTGGACCAGGAAGTCAGGCTGTTTGTGGAGGAAATGCGGCTGCAGGTTGTGTTGTACAATGGAGCGCCAGGCCCCTCACACTACCCGGCACCAGAGGGAAGCCCGCTGTCAAGGATACACGCAGTGTATGCGAACCCTAAGTGGGTCTGGGGTGCAACAGCGGGGTATATGGTGGGTCCTGAAGAAATGCAGGACAGCAAAAGGGCATTGCCCCATGATGGTGACGGTGGACGTGAAGGTGGGGAAGCCGGGAGACGAAAACAACAAAGGACAGGAGTCCGACGCGGAGGGGGTTAATCTGCCCCCACCGGTGCGCTGGCCGGAGCAGGGGGACGGCAACAGGTGGCAGCACTGGGTGCAGCAAGTGCACGTCGAAATGAGGCGGGGCAGCCATGTGCATCGGTCCATGAGGGGAGCGGCAAACCTTTGTGGGTATAGCAGGCCAGTGGGGGAGTTGCAAACTCAGCCCAAGCTGCGTCGACTGGTGGCCACACTGATGAAGCGGCAACAGGAGGAAGCGAGGCGAGGGCACAGGCAGAGGATACGGAGTGGAAGGACGAGGTGGCACGGGCGAAGAATAGGGTGCAAGTGGCGAGGAGGGCAGTGGAGGATGAGTATGACAAGGTCTACCAGAAGGTGTTGGCAGAGCATGAACGGTATATGGAGAGAGCGGTACCGTACAAGTCACTGCGGTACATCCGGCAGCTCGCGAAGGCTGGGCAGCCGCAGGAGATCAGGGCGGTGAGGCTGCAGGATGGCAGAGTCACGGGCAAAAAGCAGGAGGTGCTGGAGGAGGTGGCGGAGAGCTTCCAGGGACAGCACAACCAAGACCAGCAGGGGCTCAGCGAAACCACGCTGAGGATGGTCGGAGCCCTGCCGAGGGTGTTCAACGCGGAGCAAAGCGAGGCCATACGGCGCCGCAAGGAAACACTGGGGGAAATGAAGGAGGCGGTGCAGGCTCTCAAGAGGAAAAAAAGCCCGGGGGTGGACCAGCTGGTGGCAGAGGCATACCAGAACCTCGGTGCGCCTCAATTTGGCGTCTGGCGGGGAGGGTCAGGGAGGTGCTGCGCACAGGGGAGCCCCCGGTGGAGTCGAGGAGCAAGGTGAGGCCCCTTTACACAAAAATGATCACCTCAGGCCGGGGAACTGGAGGCCCATATGCTGTGCCGTCACGGAGGCCAAGCTGGTGTGGATGGTGGTCTTCGGGAGGATACAGCGGAGGGTGTATGCCGCACGGGCTATACCGGACATCATGTTGGGGTCCAGGGGGGGAAGGTCCACACAGGATGCAAGCTTCCTGTATGACATGTACCTTGATGATGAGGACTTGGAGGCTTTCATGGCGTCCGTGGACGTGAAGGGGGCTTTCTCCAACACGCCGCACAGACTCATAGAGGGGGTATGGAGGCAAATGGCGCTCCCGTATGGCGACTTTGTCGGGAACCACCTACGCACAAGAAGGTACACAGTCGCCAGCGGGGAGGGCTGTACGGAGTGGGTGACTCCAGGTAGCGCTGTGCCACAGGGCGGGGTGGAGGGCCCATTCCTGTACATGCTAGCCATGTTCCCACTGATGCGTTGGATAGCACGGGAGTATCCACAGCTGGCGAGGACGCCACACACGTTGCCGGCGCGAGCATACGTGGATGATGCAGTGCCCGTTGCCTGGGACAAAAAGGCCCAGCAGGAGGTACAGGACGTGATGCGGAGGTACTGGAGGGATAACCACCTGGTCTGGAGCGGGGAGAAGTAGGCCGTCCTGAGGAGGGGTGGCGAGTGTGGCATGGCGCTGGATGTAGGCAACAGAGTGGCGTGGCAAGGGAGGACGTAGGAAGCGGTGGTGCTGGGGCACGTACGGACCATGGGGGCGGACGGCATCAGGCTGCCAGATAAGCTGCTCAGGGGGTTCAGGGCGATGATGGTGGTCCTCCGGAATCGCCCCCCGTCGGTGCAGACGACTCTGTACTACCTCCGCGCAGTACTCAATGCGGCGATAGGGTACCAGGGGATGCACCTCCCGTACTGGAGATGGCAGCTAGAAGAGGTGGAGAGCGAGGTGCCGGGGCTCATCAGGGGGTACGAGGCGATACTGACAGAGGTGCCACGGTGTGTGTTGAGATCGCCAACGGCGTATTATGGGGAGGAAAGGCCAACAGCGGGGGAGGCGTACAGGGCGCATACAGTGAGAAAACTAAAAAAGATGTGCCACAACCGGGAGGAGGTGGTGCGCCGAGTATGCTACCATGCGGTTGCGGAAGTACAGAAGAAGGAGAACATGTGCCCACGCTTTGTGTGGCACGGAAGGTGGCGGTTGGCGGCGGGGAAGAGGGAGCACATCTGGCGCGTCCTACAGGCGGTGTTACCGGGGGTGGAGCACATGTTGGCGACCAACAGCACGTGCGGCAGGTGTGGGCCGATCCTAGTGCTGGACAAGGACTTCGGAGGGGCGGCGCATGGAACCGTACGGTGGGTGATGAAGGAAGGAGTTAGGTTGGAAGTGATACACCTGCGCGGGAAAGATATGAAGGCGTACCAGAGAGCAGAACTGCATCACGCGGATTCTTTCAGAGACCACGGGGTCGTGGAGTGGGGTGTGTACAGGTAGATGATGACGTGAGCAAGAGGGCAGGAAACCGGCGCCAGGTGAGACAGACAGATGCGACGAATGTGGAAAGGTAGGTAGGTAGGTAGGTATCTTAGGGAGCTCAGGATGCCTCCTTTGACAATGCAGGAAGAAGGTCTTACCAGAGGGACGTCCTGTCCCTCCCACTGCCCTATGTCAGGCGCCTCTTAGGCCGCTCCCGCATGTGCTTGGGAAGGCATTGTCGCGGCCACCCGGTGCATGTGTCCCGGGTGGGAGGGTGTCCTCACATGTGTCCATGGGTAGGGCCACATGCCCCCTCCTTTGGGGGCCAGCTCTGGGGGCTGCCCAGCCGTCTGGAGCATCTCTCACCACAAGGGGTATTGCTCCCGCTAGTCTACGGTACGACCGCCTCACCCTTGTGGCTTAGGTTGCGGGGCCTCTCTGCTTGGCAGGCGACCCCCTCCTGGACTGTGTACCGGCTCGCCTGTCAGCGGTTGCTTCCATGGCTCCGGGTGACGTTTGCCATGGTCCCTGATGCAGCCTGGCCGGGGTCGGACCAGTGGCCTTGGGGTACCGCCCCTGCTGCTGGCCCGGTGAGTCGGCTGGGTTGCCCCAGTGCGTCCGACCCATGGCATGTTGGTTCTTTCTTGTCCCTCGGCCGCCCTACGTGTGCACGTGTGTGCGGTGTCCTGGGCCACTTCGCTAATGTTCACCAGTGTGCCCGCTCGGTGCGTTCTTTTTCTTGTGCGGTGTCCTGGGCCACTTGGCTCCTGTTCACCGGTGGGCCCGCTGGGTGTGTTGTGTTGCATGTGCGGTGTCCTGGGCCACTTGGCTGCTGATCACCAGTGTGCCTGCGTGGTTTGTTGTGTTGCATCTGCGGTGTCCTGGGCCACTTGGCTCCTGTTCACCGGTGTGCCCGCTCGGTGTATTGTGTTGCCTGTGCGGTGTCCTTGGCCACATGGCTCCTGTTCACCGGTGTGCCCGCTCGGTGCGTTGCTTTGCGTGTGCGGTGTCCTGGGCCACCTGGCTCCTGTTCACCGGTGTTCCTGCTCCGTGCATTGTGTTGCGTGTGCGGTGTCCTGGGCCACTTGGCTCCTGTTCACTGGTGTGCCCGCTCGGTGCGTTGTTTTGCTTGGGCGGTGTCCTTGGCCACCGGGCTCCTGTTCACCGGTGGGCCCGCTCGGTGCGTTGCTTCGCTTGTGTGGTGTCCTGGGCCACTTGGCTCCTGTTCACCGGTGCGCCCACGTGGTTTCTTGTGTTGCGTGTGCGGTGTCCTGGGCCAATTGGCTCCTGTTCACCGATGTGCCCGCTCGGTGCGTTGTTTTGCTTGTGCGGTGTCCTGGGTCACTTGGCTCCTGTTCACCGTTGTACCTGCTCGCTGTGTTGTGTTGGGTGTGCGGTGTCCTGGTCCACTTGGTTCCTGTTCACCGGTGTGCCCGCTCCGTGCGTTGTTTTGCTTGTGCGGTGTCTTTGGCCACTTGGCTCCTCCTCACCGGTGTGCCTGATCGGTGCGTTGCTTTGCGTGTGTGGGGTCCTGGGCCACTTGGCTCCTGTTCACCGGTGTGCCCGCTGTGTGTGTTGTGTTGTGCGTGCGGTGTCCTGGCCTTTTGGCCCCTGTTCACCGACGTGCTCGCCCGGTGTGCTATGCGGTGTCCTGGGCCTCTTGGCTCCTGTTCACTGGTGTGCTCGCTCGGTGTGCTGTGATGTGGGTTGCGTGTGCAGGGTGTGGCTGCGGGGCGCACACTCGTTCATCTGGACGGCGGCTATTCGTAGCCGGCAAGGGCTGGGTACCCTCCGGGCGCGCACTCGTCCATCTGGACGGCCGCTGTTCGTAGCCGGCAGGGGCTGGGTACCCTCGGGGCCCAAACTCGTCCATCCAGACAGCGGCTGTTCCGTAGCCTGCAGGGGCTGGGTTCGCTGCCGGGCGCGCACAAGTCCGTCCGGACGGCGGCTGGTGTTGCTTGGCACCTGTCCTCGTGCCGTGGTTCATTGCGTGTTGTGCGCGCTCTCCGGGTTCGCGGCACCCGGCGGCCGTTGCTGCTTGGCACCTGTCCGTGTGCCTTGGTTGTGGCCGGCAGCGTGCCTGTTTGGCGTGCCTTGTGGCCCCGCGTGGTGCGCCGCGCCTCGTCCGGTCTGGTCGCTCTCGGTGCTGCGGTCGGCTTTCCCGATGCTGTGGTGCTTTTCCCCAGACCAGGTGCTTGCGCCCCCGGCTGTACTGGGTGGCTGCAAGGAGCACACGGAGGCTGGCCAAGAACCGGGCTCACTGTGCCTGCCGCTGGGCCCCACCGAGGCAGGGGCGCTGGGCCTGCTCTGCGTCGTACCCGTTGGGGGCCCCGCGATGGGGTTGTCCCTGGCGGGTCCCTCTGGCGTTGGTCTTGGGCTGCGTGCGCTGCAGTGGTTTGCGTGTGTGGACCCGTCACTGACGCGTCCGGTTTCCCGTACCGTCCGTCGTTCGACGGGGACTTACCCGGTGCACCGGGGCTGTGTCGTGTGGACGCCGACATCTCCCCTTGCGGGTCGGAGGACGCCATGCCTGGGTCCAGTGCGTGTTTGCGTGTGCTCGTCCGTCCTGGCCGGGTCGGGCGGACCGGCCTCCCGGGCGCGTTCTGGTGCGCCTCACCTTTTCCTGTGGTAGCTTTGTCTTTCTGCTTTGCTCGGCCCCCTCTGGGCTGGGGTTGTCCCCTTTCTTGGTCCTTTGTTTGCCCCCCCCCCTTTTTTTGTTGGTTTTTTTTCTGTTGTTGTTTCACGCGCGCCCCCTCTATTGCTTGCTTTCTTTGGTTTCTCGCCCCGGGTGCCCTGGGCTTTGGCGCTGTGTGTTGTTTGTTTTGTTGCCCTTCCGCTTCTCGGCTCTCCGTGCGCTCTCGCCTCGTTTGTGTCTCTTGCCTGGCCGTTGGCCGCCCCTGGTGGTTACTGCCCCCCCCCGCCCCCCTCCCCTTTTGTGTCTCGCGGTTTTCGTTGCCGCCGCTGAGTGCCATTTTTTTCTTTTTTCTTTCTTTTTTTTTCTTCCTTTGCCCCTCCGATGTTTCCGGCTTTCTCTGCTTTCCGGTGCCGGGTGCCCTGGGCCTTGGCGCTGTGTGTTGTTTTTTTTGTTGGCCTCCCGCTTCTCGGCTCTACGTGCGCTCTCACCTCTTTTGTGTCTCCCGCCTGGCCTACTCCCTGGTGCTTGCTGCCCCCCCCCCCCCCCTCCCCTTTTGTGTCGCGCGGTTTTCATCGCTGCTCCTCGGTGCTCTGTTTTTTTTCTCCTGCGTTGTGCGCCCCCGTTGTCTCTGGCTCCCTCTGGTTTCCGGCCCCGGGTGCCCTGGGCCTTGGCGCTGTGTGTTGTTTGTTTTGTGAGCCTCCTGCTTCTTGGCTTCCCGTGCGCTCCCGCCCCTTTTGCGTTTCCCGCCTGGCCGTTGGCTGCTCCCTGGTGGTTGCTGCCCCCCCCCCCTTTTTGTGTCTCGGCGTTTTCGTCGCTGCCGCTCCGTGCGCCGTTTTTTTTTTCCTGCGTTGTGCGCCCCCGTTGTCTCTGGCTTTCTCTGGTTTCCGGCCCTCGGTGCCCTGGGCCTCGCGGCTCTGCGTTGTCTGCTTTGTTGGCCTCCCGCTTCTCGGCTCTTTGTGCGCTCTCGCCTCTTTCGTGTTTCCCGCCTCGCCGTTGGCTGCTCCTTGGTGGTTGCTGCCCCCCCCCCCTTTTTGTGTCTCGCGGTTTTCGTCGCTGCCGCTCGGTGCTGTGTGCTGTGTGCTGTGCCGTGCTGTGTGTCCCTGGGTGCGGTGCTGCGCCGCGCTGCTGCGTATTGTGCCGCCCCGTGTTGTGCTGATGTGTGCTGTGTTGTCTTGTCGCGCTCGTTTGGTGCCGCTGGTTGTTGTGCCGTGCCCTCTGGCGCTGCCCGTCGCCCTGGGGCCCTGTGCTTTGCGGCGTTGTGTTTTGCGGTGTTCCCCCGCGCTGTGTGCTCTGTGCTGTGTGTGTTTTGTCGTGGTGTGTTGGTGCGGGCTGTTGTTCGCTGCTCTGCTTTGTGCTGCGTGTGTCCTGGGGTCCTCTCTTGTACGTTCCCTCTCATCTTCGCTCTGTGCGGTGCTGTGCTTCGCTGTGCTGGTGCGCTTGTGTTGTGCCGTTCGTGTGGTGCGTGCTGGTGCTGGCGTCTGGTACTGTGGTGCGCTGCTGTGTTTTGTGCTGTTTCCTTCGGTGTTCTGTGGTGCGGTGCTGGGTCTGGTGGCCCGTGGTTGTCTGCTGGTGGTGTTTTTCGGTGTCGGGTCTCCCTGTCTGGCCGCGTGGTCTGCTTCCTTGTGGTTGGTGTTGTTTGCTGTGGTGCCCTGCTTCCCTGTGTCGTGTTCTGTGGTGCTGTGCTGCCGCGTGGTGCTGTGCTGTTGTGCTCTGCTGTCGTTTTGCGGTGCTGTTGTTGCTTGCTTTGCCCTCCTGCGGCCTGTTGTGCAGTGCTGTGTTGTGCTTTTGGTTGGCTGTGCTTTTCTTCGCCCAGTGGTGGTGTCTGGGTGCTGTGGTGCTCTTTCCCTCCCTGCCGGCACGCACAAAAACCACTGATTATTACCCTGTGTTACCCCGCGCCCGTCTCTGTGTCGGTGGTTCACGTAGTTGGAGAAGTTGGTCTCGCCGTTCGTCGCTTGATTGCTGACCCTGGGCGCGTTGTCTTTGATAAAGTCATCTTGTTCGTCGTCGACTTGGCTTGTCTGCAGCAAAACGGAGGGCGACCGAAGAGTCGGGCAGAGACGGGAAGAAGAGGTACATGGAGAACAAAACAAAGCGAGAGGGCGCGAGTTTAGAGGCGTAACGTCTTACAAAAATATTTTTCGGTTTTTATGCGCTGCTCGCGGAGCGTTTTCCTTTACGTATACGGCGTATTAGAGGGCAAGGAGCACGGCATTCTACTCGTACGTTCGCTATAGTGCTTACGGCGTTAACTAATCGCCTATTTAAGGCCGAAAAGTCTTCCGTCGCGTTTTCACGCGTTTCGCAACGCGCTCTTTCGCCTGGCTATTTTTTATGCTAATTAGCTTTACTTTCAGCTATTTGTAAAATAGTTTCGTCGTGTCTTTCTTATATTTTTTTTCCATCTGGCAACAGGGCGCAGCGCGCGCGACTATCTATCTATCTTGGCTCCTGAATGTGATAAGAATAGGTCGCGCAGTGGGAAAACACGAGGAGGGCGCAAAGGCGCGGGGGAGGAGGAAGGGCAGTGCACCGAAAGGTGCTGGACAGGAGAGAAAGTGAAAACGCCAGGCCGTGCAAACTGTTGTGTGCTTCGCTGGGACTCAAAGGGCCAACGGGAAAGGTACAGAGTACGAGCAGGCAGTGGTACGATGTACATGCGGATATGTTCCGGAGAGACAACATCCCGGTGGAGGCGGGGCAGGGGGACCAGTGCTGGAAATGCACAAAGGAAGCGGGGCAGGTGCTCTGGCCAGTCCTGAGAATGACATCATGGGCGTTTCTGACAGTAACCATGCGCACTACGGACGTCAGGGGACAGTGCTGGGGATCGATGCTAGGTGTAAAGACATCCACTGGTTCTACCAAGTGAACAGACTTGGGTATAATCAGGACACCATTACCGTGGGTTGCTCCCCTGGAAACACACCTAGAACAGTCCTGTATAGAAAGGTATAGGGAGGGTTCAGTACTGACGCTTTCTCTGCGAGGCAACCGTTTCACCTTGCCTCAGCAACTGTCCTAGGTCGTTGCTGAAAAAGTAGGCAAGCAGGTCAGAGTTCAGGCGCCCGTTAGGTAGGACAAAGGCGAAGAAGGGTTCCAAGGTAGATTTCGCCACTCCGAACCGTTTCCAGAGAAACGGGAATAGGCAACGCTTTCGGTAGCGGTGGGATTGATCAGACAAAGCACTGAGCGCTAACGCTTTGTGAAGGTGGTGCACGTTGGGGGCATGGTGACGCCGCTGCAGATGAGCCAGATCAACGCTTTTTTTTCCTGCTTGAGAAAGGATCTTCGCCCAAACAGGTACAACTGGAGGAATTCAAACGACTGATGGCACCTCTTCCATTGGGGTAGGGTTGCAGATTTGCAGCAGATTCAACTTAAATTCGCCGATTGTGCTGCGAATTCCTGTGCAGCGCAAATGTGCTAAAAATTTGACATGAAATTTATAGTAATTGGGGCCAATTCATGCTGCAAGTTCGCAGGCGACCTCAAAATGATCACGCATCCGCCGCTTTTTGTGCAGATGAAAATGTAGCTTGGAATTGTGCTACGCAATTAGTTTTGTGACCTAATACAATGAAAAATATGATGCTTCTGCTTCGTTTCAGGTACTGAGTTTCTTTCTGCGGTGCCTGCGTGCTCATTTCTTACAAAAATTGTTCCTGACCTTCGAAGACACCACTGTGTCCGCCTCGCTCCACTAAACACGACGGTGCCCTCCATTCCTCGCAGAACCCACGAGTTCTGAGAGAAATGCGTCGCATACATTTTATTTTTGACTTTTTTTTGAACTTTGGACAGTCCAAACGAGTTCCCCTTTGGCCACCCTTTGTTATGGTACCCTCCTGAACTTTTGTGGTTTGATGCACGCAGAGAAATCCTGGTCACCAGGTTTGAAAACGTCCAGATTGGGCCGTCATGAAATCCTGCACTGCCACAATAACTGGCAGGTGAAAGGTGATGGGAAGGAACCATGGATTGCCCATTGCTAGTTTGCTTTCTGTTACCACTGTATTGGTTATCCCCTCTCTTAGATGAATTAAAGTCCAAAGATTCAATTGAAGAATGCAATCAAGGAAGGCCTGATAAGGGCAACAAGTGGTTCACGTTTGATGGTTTGTGTGCCGATTGATGATTTTCCATGCTTCGTTGCTTCTTTTCTAAAGGCCACTTGCAAGAATAAACGAAGGGTCATAGGTGTTAAATTGGAATTCTTGGTTTAGATTTGTGTTTGTACGGTACTGGATACTGCTACCGCTTCCCCGTGGCGTGGCCATATGCAAAGAGAACAATTGAACCCGGAAGGAGACCTGTAGTTACCCCTGTGGATTCATAAAGTCGGCTGGAATCAAGAGAATTCGGGGACATTTCAAATTTCAAGTTAGAAATTCGAATTTGGAGGGGTCCACAACATCGCGCAAATTTCTGGCAAATTCGAATTTGGGCAAATTATTGCAAATTCAAAACTGCATCCCTACTTTTTGGGTCAGGTCGCGGTGCAGGCGCAGGGCATCCAGCCATTCTTTGCTGGCATCCCCCAGACTGACGCCTTCAAAACAAGAAAACGAAGTGCCCCAATTGGGAGCAGAACCGGGCCAATGGTATGGTTGGCGTGCACATGAAGGCAGGAGCCGGCGTTAGGAGAAATGACTGGCACTGAGGAACCGGAGCAGCGGCTGTATTCCGTCTCCCCTGATCTCGAAGTGCTGCAAGGGTGATTGAGCTCTTGAATCAGCAGGGGTGCCATGTACTGGATATAATAGACGTCCTGGCGGCGAACACAAAGCTGGAGATGCGCCTACCGGTCAGCTCTCGTCTTGCAGATAGAGAAAGGCAGACCTGCGAGAATCTGAGTGGAACAGGGGATCGGCTGAATCCGTGTCCCTTCGTGCTATTCATGTGTCACCCAGTGGAACCATCGTCCAGCGCTGTGAGGCTGTGCGCGGCAAATGGAGGTGGACTGCGTGGAGGAAGGACTGAGGCTCAGCTGGGCCTAGAACATTCAGCGGGAATGCCCGGCTGTTCAAGGAAGGAGAACATTTCTGAAGCCCAGGTCTGCTTCAAGGAGGATGCCTTTGGGGACTAAGAAGGTATTATTCAGCGCCCATTTGTGCTGCGCAACCGCCTCGGAGCTCTGCGTCACCATCAATGTGTGGAGGCGGATGACGCCTACGACAATCTCTTTTGGTCTCCTCCAGAATGCCCAAGGTCTCCGCTGTCTTCTGGTCTCCGGAGCAAGGGAGTGAGTTATACGAGCTGTGACCCAGTGTAAGGGAGATGGGGGCGGACAGAGAGTTACACAAGCCACCAGTCTGCAGCCCAAACCGCAGCACTGGAGGACTCACGGCTACGCCATGCGTAGGGAGCTGGGGGATCTGCTCATTGAGTGTTTTTGATCCCGGGTGCTTGAGGTGGAGTGCTTCACATCCAGCGATAACAGGCAATTTGGCATGTACTGGTCTGGAGGAGCAGAGTGTTTGGGAGGAACCCTGGGACAGCTACCTCCTCCTCTGTATGAATCCGCCCTTCAAATGGATAAATGATGTAGCGAACAAAATCATTGGCAACCACGGCAACGGCATCCCGATCATACCTGACTTCGAACCCGCCAGAACCAAGCATTGGAAGCACAGACTGGACAGCATCAGCCTGGACGGCTACACGTTTGAGTCCACCAGTTACACCACCGAGATAACAGTGTTGCACCAGGGGCGTACTGGTGGATGGAAGCTTGGCCTTTCTTAGGTACATGAACATGTTGTGCGCCGAATCACTAGTGTTGTGGGGAGGATTCTGCCGGAATGCAAAGGACTTGGGAACTATCAACCCAATGCATTGGACCCAGCTGACATCCATGCCATCATAGCTCATGTTAAGGTTCGATTTGCTTATTCCATAGGGTGTGCCATGACTGATTCCAGACCCCTGCCTGTGGGCAAAGGGCTTCAACAGAAGGTATGTGGAAAATGAGTTTTGCAAAGCCACTACCAACTACCTGGGTGTCTGGGAACAGGAAGCCGTTTCTGAGGTAAGCTGCACGCGGGCTGATCCTCAACCCTACAAGACATTGCTGCTAGATGGAACTGGTGTTGAGTCATCACCTCTGACCACAACCGATGGATCAGCAGAATGAGCAAGTTTCAAAATTTCAAGAAGAGGACATCAGATTCGATAGTCACATGTGCATGCGGAATAGCGACGATTGCACTGGGGTTTGGAACCTGGGAATAGGGGAAGTCCGAATGGAAATGAAGTGGGACATAAGCATGATGATGTCAAGGATGATGAGCATTGTGACAAGACGAAGATTGTCATGGAGATGAACATCCACATGATCACCATCAGGAGGATCATGATGGCCGAAATGATCATGATCAACATGATGTCTTGGACACGGTGTTACTAATTGTGGACCGGCCTTCCGGCTGGATTCCAGCTGTGCCTTGCTGGAAGCTAGGATTTATCGGTGAGAAGGCTGCTCTTCTGGTGCATGAGCAGTGGCTTAATGTCTTCAGTTTCCCTGCCACAATCACGTCTGATTGGGACACAATGTTCCTGTCTGGAGGCTTCAAGGGCATCTGCCGACTGCAGGTTGAGTAACCCCACTTATCTGTGGCTACCCTGTCACGATCAAACAGCGGAGCCAAATTTGCAGGCTCTCTGCTCTTCAATGGCATGTGACGGTTGCACTAGGAGGAGGGCAAAGATTCGCATACCTCCCGCAGGCCGACACTGAAGGCCTACCACAATATGCAGGGTCGTGCTGGTCCTACGCAGCACCAGATTCTGCTTTGTGATGATCCTGTGGACGCAAATCTGCCCTACAATGTCTACAGCCGCTGCAAGGATGCTGAAGAGTTCCGAAATGATCAGCTCTGTATCCATCAGGACGTCACAGAGGCCCCAAAAAAAGGACCACAAGGCTGGCAACACACCATTGCAGGAGCGCTCTGAAATGTCCTTCAAACGGGACCCTGCAGTCCAGATTGTCCGACTGCGCGCCTCTGGAATCCCCCGCCGCAAGGCCTGCTGGGTACCTGGGATGATTCAAAAATGCCTTCGTGCACGCACATACGTCGTCCAAGTGGGTGAAAAAACTGGCACAAGATGTGGTACAGATCAAGTGCGGTGTACCAGATCTACAAAGCCGCCACACGGAATGGTCCTAAGCTGCGTTCGAGGAGGTTAATGATGTCTAGGATGATATTTATCAGGTCGAATCGCTGGTGACGTATTGCCTACATCGTGGTTTCCTAGGAGCTTTTCAGTTGCTGGTGAACTTGGAAGGTCATCAAGACTGAACATTGCTTACGGCAGCTGATTTCGTTACTCAATTTGTTAGTAGTTGGAGGAATCAGTGGGCCCACCAACACCTGTTGCCAGGTGTGGTCAAGCATTTGAGTGCTCCAGCTGCCTAAGCTGAATTGCAAAATCAACGTTCCAGCCAACAACGTGATGCGTGCATACTGTTTCTAGAGCACGCTTCCTGTAACCGTGTGCCGGGGATGGCGCATCGCTATGCTGCAGCAAGGGACACCCCACTGTTGCAGTGATGAGCAGTCCATAGAAGCTTTTGGGGAGACGGGTGACGCGGTTGCTGGGCTGAAAGGAGCCAAATCTGCTTCATCAGAATTTCAGCCGGGCAGCCGCAGTGTGGACATGTTGGAAAACAATTCTGGATGTCGGAAAAAATTTTGGTCTGCAGGAATTACCGGTCTGGCTTGGTGACGAAAAACACACATACATATTTGTAAAAAGATTGACCTGGTTGTGTTAGCCGAAAGTAGATAATGTGGTGTCTGAGTGGACGGAGATAACTGTATCGTGCGTGTGTATCATGGCATGCACTTCACGTTTATTAGTATTGATGTTCCAGATTTGACATTTAATCTTTCGAGTACTAGATCCCTTTTGGGCTAATGGGGGGGTTGCAACCGCTGTGTAGTTGCGAACCTTTGTTGTGACTGCAAAGCCTGTAGCCTTGATGCCCAAGGGGTCGGAACATCCAACGCTGCGTCTGTTGTCTCCAAACCCGAGTCTACATCCCCAGTCCCATATCCAGCTTCCAGGAGGGACAGGTGCAAAGAATAAAGAGGGTCATTGAACTCCATAGTCGAATATGAATAGTCCGAAAACCCGGTCTACAAAAATGGAGCGCACATGAATTTTAAATGTGCATTCATCGATGATGATAACTCTTAACGAATTGCATTGAAATACTCTGAACAAATCAGATTGGGAAAATCACGAGACAGAAATGTGACATCCGCTGGCAAACTTAAAACCCGAAACCAGGCAAAAAACTTACTGCACTAATGTACATCTGAAAATCATTGAAATTTTGATCATATTGATGTATAAATTAAGTGCTGTCACACTGATGCCGTTAGACGTGCCTCCCGGGTACATACATGGGTATGTTGGGCTGTGTCAAGTGCAGTGAAGGAAATGGCAAGTGTGGGTGAAAACCGACTAATCTGTCTCAAAAGTCGAAAAATGGAGCTGAAATGAGCAAAATTGTGCTGAGATCTGCACTTTGCAATGGCTATCGACTTTAATGCAACACATAGGCACCTTAAGGCACATATAAACAGCCTTTTTCACTCTCAAAGACTGGAAAATTGACAGTCTGAGGGGAGAATGTACATTTATGATCAAGATCCATGATCCATGATTAGATCAAGATTTAGCATCCCACTGTCAGAAAACACAAGACCACCGTTGCCATTTGGTCGCGCGTCCATAGAATAGAGTATCCCTCCATGGAGTCGAAGATATATGAAACTGGGCGGTGTCATCTGCAGGCATGAAACAATTTACGAGCTGATGGTACTAAATATGACTGAGTTGAGACCAAAGTCAGTGGATTGCACATGGATTGAAGACTGCAAAGTAAGCAGCGAGCCATAATAAGTCCAATCCAATGTTGTTAGATAACGTAAGTTGTGCTGAACGCAAATCCGGCATCATTCACAGCCAATTTGTGTCAAATCTTCATCATGACGATCATCCCAATGACAGATCATGTAAAAGTAATGATAGCCAACAAAACTCAGTGACATATCTCTCCTGTCCGTATCGCCTCCAGGGCTTCCTGGTTGTTCCAGTAAGAGCGACAATTGGTAACTGACTCCTTGTAGTCCCAGAATGTATAAGCATCCAAGGTTTGGTACCGGAATTTGTCATAATTGAGCTGATTCCGAGGGTGGACTCCAACACAATCCACAGATGAACAGCGAGTCGACCCCAAAGACAACACAGTCATCCTCTGTAGACCGTGTTAAGCCCTTAGAATTTCTCGTCACGAAAATAAACCGTAACGTAAGAGCCAATGAAAATAACATTCCTAGCAGATCCGTTAAACACATGAACTGAATCAGACCTTGTCATGTGCCCAAACCTCTGTAATGATCAGGAACTCGAGCGAGTCCATCCCGGGCCCAGCAGGGGGGTCCAGCCGGCAGCAAAACACATGGGTATGGTCGTGGTTCAAGATGAAGGCCTTTCAGACCCTCCGATGTGAATCATCTAAGATGATTGACATGAACCACATGATGACCTTGATGAGAATGATGGATATGATGACCAAGATGACCTCGGAATGTTGCATCATCTGATCATCCAAGCACATAGACACCGTGCCAGGACTGTCTTGTCTCAAGGCCAAATGTACTAGTGGGCTGCACTCTCTTTTTGCAAATTTCTGGGGATTTTAATTCTGATCAGACATTGTTTCGAATGGGTCGTGCCACAATTCGAGCTTCTTCTTGAGCTTGTAAGTCCCTCTTTGTGACACAATCCTTGATCAGCGAGAGCTGATTGTCAGCCTCACGTTGCTCTTTTAGGATTTTGATGAAGGTGCCTGTATACCCATGAATGAACCTTGATGCTGGCTCCCATTTAGTCTCTTCTGGAGCAAATCCTTGCCATTTGCACAGTAAGTACCACTTGTTCCGAGCATCCTCCATGTAATCAAGGATCTTCTCCAATTCAAAACTGCTCGTGGCCCTCCTTCTGTTACTCAGGTACTTCGAGGTCCAATACAGCGGCTTGTAGGAACCCATGAGACGGGATACTTCAGCCTTAGAATGGTCCTGATGTACCTCTTGATTTCTGCCTGGCTCAATCTCAATATTGAATGTCGTTTCACTTAGTTGACGTTTGACGTGGAATGCACCTTTCCAAAGTTGCCATGGTTGGTCTTTGTCCTTCAGGGTCTCATGCGACTTACGAAGCCAGACTTGTTGGCCTTTCTCGGAGTGCTTCCCTTGAGTTCTTGACTAATTCTTGAAATTCAGCCAATCTGCTTGACTCTCAACTTTGGCTTGTATCAACTTGTAGTCCAGTTCCTTGATCGTCTCAAACCTTTGTGGGGCATTGTAGCACTGCCTTTGATCGTACCCCACCGGTCCAGGTCCCATCTTCTCACGACCAAAAACAAGATCATTTGGGCTTACTCCCGTGTAGTTCCTTGTCTGATGGTAGCTGCTCGGAACACAGTAAACTGTCCCCAACCAATTGTAGTCTTTTCCTATCGCCAGGCATTTTCCCCACAACATTTATGAGAATGTGTCCTGCGTGTTCGGCAAGGGGAGCTCAATGATCGTAGACTTCGGCACAGAGCTGACGAAGTCCCAATAGAGGACACATGTTCGTCCACTAGGTCCTAATGATCCGCTTCACACTGTCCGTTAGAATTTTGCTCGGGACATCCAAGTTACTCATCCACTGACTTGCAGTGAACTTCGCTACGTGCTCGTACCCTGAAATTGCCCAAGTGAAACCGTGGCTCAACGGGATTTATCGACGCAATTTCATTACAGGTTTCCCATGGTTGAACACCTATGGTGGTAAAAGAACAAATCTTTAAGTGGAAACCTGCACATCGCTTTTTTTCAGCCCTCCAGGAGATGCCACAGCCCCTAAAAGGAATGTGTTTGAAAGCCACTTTGCCTGACTGGTGTCAAACATTCCAGACCTCTTTCACTTTGATCATATTACAAGGCGGCGGCCGCGGCAGCGCAGGTGGCGGCGGCTGCATTGGTGAAACCGCGCAGCGTCACTATCGACTTTTCTTCAGGCACGGCGATATGAAACCCTGCCCATGTTTTGATTCCCTTTCACCTGGGCTATTATGGTAGACTATTTTCCCAAGGGCCCTCCTTAAGTTCTGTTTTTTAACTTTTGTCCAGTCTCACATGAAGTTCCTAGCTTTTGAGGGTGACCTTCTACTGATAGTAGATTACTCTGAAACATGACTTTGTTTGGTTCGCAAATTCTGCATTTTGATCCGAATTTTAGCCAGACAAACATTGGAGCCTTCGAGGAATTTTTCACGGAAGCGGGAAAGGCCTCTTCATGAGGCTCTCAATGAAGCTTCAATCAAAGCTTCAAAGGCGCTATCAATGACGCTTCAATGAAAGCTTCAACAAAACCTTCAATTTTGAGACTTTCATTCAGGGTTTCATTGAAGCTTCAGTGAAGCGTCCATGAAGGCTTCAACTGCATTAGTGCTAAGAAACTTGAAACACCTTCAGACCAGGTGAAGCAACATAAAGCAAACGAGGCAAACGTAGTGCAGTCCAGATCACAGTCCAGGACAATGTCACTCGCTGTCGCTCTCCTCCGATGGCACATCAGTTTTGACTTCACTGCCTATCTTCGCTGTCTTCATTTCAATGAGTTCCTCTAGTGCATCTGCAACTCTCTTGACCTCTTCCTTCAAACGAGAAACTTCGTGCACCAAATGGAGATAATTTGTGTGCCCCACGTCTGTCCGGCACTCTGGCATACACGTGGTGTCAAGCACATTACACAAAAGGCAGTACACGAGATGTTTCGGACTGGAGGCCATTGTCAGCACATCCCCATTGTAGGCTTTGCCAAGGGCCAAACGTTCTGCTAAAGTGGTGTGCACAGTCTCAGAGCTCGTTACCCCGCAACTGGAATCTGTCTGTCAGACCGATAGCAACAACTGCCACTAGATTCCTTGATGTGCACTAGAAACAATGGTTAGTGTGATCAGACTCTTTCCTTTGGCAAGCGCCAACATGTACACTTCATGCGTCTTAGCGACCTCCCTGCCTTCTCTGAACAGACTCTTTGTAGGAGTCACTGCAGCGGCTCCTTCCCTGCCCACACGTCGGTCTCTTAGTGCAACGATGTACAAGAGGGACGTCTTGCCTTTTGGAACATCTAAAAAGCAACAGCAGCAGTAGGCGAGTCACTGACGCTTTATTGACGCTCCATTGACCTTTCATTGATGCTTCACTGAAGTCAGGAACAGACCTTTGTAAGTACTTCAGCGTAGTGCTTCAAACTTTGAATGTCCTCTGTGACTTCCAAATCTTCAGCAGCACCCCATGCATCTTCTCTATCACCAAGGCCTTCATCACTGCTGCAGCTTTCGTCTTTGCCGTCATCTTCACAATCAGCAGTTGAAAGAAAAATGAGGCATCACAAGTAGACTTGAAAGAAATAGTTGAACGGGTACATGAAACGGTTAGGTTGGTGTTTGTTACCTGTTGGTATGTTTCCTCAATGAGTTCACAGTTATGTTCAATTCCTGTCGCATTGACGCAATTTTGAAGCTCTCAGTGCGGGCGACCAAAATTCATCTGGCGAATTTTGGGTGTTTGAAATGAAGCTTCAATGACGCTTCATTGTAAGCGTCATTTAGGCTTTCAGGCATGCCTCATTGACAGCGTCATTGAGGCGTCTTTGGGCTTCAATGAAAGCTTCAGTGAAGGCTTCAAATTTTGCTTGGCTAAAATTGGGATTAAAATGCACACCCCGCTTACAAAACAGAGCAATGTTGCGAAGTACTCCAGTGCTAGTAGAAATGCACCCTCGAAAGAAACGCAAACAATGTGAGGCATTCCAAAAGCTTGGCATTGGTTCAAAAGGGAAATTTTCCCCAAATGAAGGCCTAAGTGTTAGGAACTTCGACCTTTTTTTAGTGAACAGCAATTACATTCAAGCCTACACTTGATTGCGATTGGCCTTTTCCTCATACATTGCAGTAAAATATAACCACCCTTCCGGGGCAGTACAATTGCTGGTGAGGCGCGCGGTTGAACCAGCTTCAGCAGTTCATTCGCGATTGCATGCAGCGATACACAAAAAGACATTTTCACTTTAGGAAGCCCAAGGTGACCAGTTCATTCCGCCTTGCCACAGGTAGACGTTCCCAGGCAATGCCTGTGTACGGTACCAGCAGAATGCGGTGTTTAGACCATCGCCGAGGCACGTGGGGCCTAAGGGGCGTTAAACATGAACCCACATTGAGGATCTACAATGTGCCCCCATAATAAATCACGCCGCCAACGGATGCATGCAGCACAAGAAGGCCCATTTGCCCAAGGTAGGGCACTGCTAAACAGTCTCCCCCCCCGACAAATCACCAAAGGCCATTTTCCCTGTAAGGGAACTATAATCCTTCGGATGAGTATGTACAAGCAGTGGATGATGACCCACCCAAAGGACCACTGCGAGCGCAGTGTACGTTATTCGGGGGAGTAGGCTTGCGATGAGAGCGCTAACGCGCCGGACCTGGTCTGGATCTCTCCTTGGTTGCACTGTACCTTGCAGATGGTAATGCCCCTGCATCATTACCGCCCTCCATAAACTACCTACAGTACCAGGCTCCACTCCTGCCGCTGCCACCCTCTCATTCCCTTGAAGCACTTGAGAACTCAGTCCTGTAGGAGTGCCTCTTTCTTCACGTGAGGCACTGATGCATGAACCTCTGGAACGACCTCTTTCTTATCTTCTTGCTTACATGCAGGCGTTTCCTCCTCCTTCTGTGCTCCAACAACCTCCTCATCCTCCTCTTGGCCAAGAGGGGGTGCAGGACTATCCTTTCCGCTCTCCTTGTGCTCCTGGGGCACCTCAGAACCCGCAGATTCAACCTTTTCCTCTTTGAGCAACTCTACTGGCACAGACACAGGAAAATGCTGCGCACTCTCCTTTGGTTCCGGGACCTCCGGTGGGCTGGACACAGGAACTTGCATCTCACTGGCCTTTGGCTCTGGGATTAGCGGCGGGGTCGGCACAGGAACCCTGTTGTCACTGTCTTTTTCTGCTTCAGCTCCGGGTGCCTCAATGACCTCCTTCCTCCCAGTGGACTGAACGACGGGGAGTCCTCCAAAGTCCTCTTGCTGTCCTCATCCGACGCCTCTTGATTCTGGGTCCGCCGCTGTTTCAGTGCCTTATTGGTATTGTGTGGCTTACTGAAGCTTGTTCTGTCCTTGGCTGCAATGACTGGCCACGTTGTCCTTGCAGCATCGCCCTCCCCCCCCGGCTGCGGGGGAAGAAACACCAGTTCTTACCCCTTTTTGGGCCGGGGGTCCATTTCGTGGCTTTCCCCAGGGTGACCTCTGCCAGAAGCTGTTCACCATCAGGACCGTCCACAACGACCCATCGAATGGGCGTGTTGGGCACCAATCCAAAACGCTGCCGCAGCTGTTTGCGCATGTCGTCAACCGCCAGTTGTCGTTGTTGGGCTTGATCAGAGTTCTGCAGAAAGGGAAAAAATAGTAAAACCGTGGGTCAGGTGGCTCAATTGTGCTGTTTGAATGCACGTCACCGGTTGAACCGAGCACACCTCCAGAGCTGACGCATTTGCGGGTCCTGCCCTGATCTGTTCATCCTTGCTGCCATCTTTGGATCCCGCAGCAAACTCAGTTGCCGGGGCCCACATACTTTGCACAGTGTCAGAAGGGACCTTGCTTGAGTCCTCGTTGGAGCTCTGGGAAGGCACCACCTTCTTTTTCTTCCTCTTTGGGATATGCTTACCGGCCGGGACCCAGCTGTGCTCTTCCGAAAGGGGGTCTGACTCCTCGGTACCACTGCTGTCTGGGGGGACTTTCCGCTTTTTGGATGCAGCAACACTGCCAGCTTGGGCTTTCCTCTTCAGCTCCTTTTTACCGGAGCGGTGAACTTTCGTGGACGGTCCTTCAGGCTTGAGACGTTTCCCCTTCGGTGCGAAGAGCTCCTCCTGGGCGGACTGAAACAGGAAGCTCGGCATCACTTTACTGCTGGGGGTGCTGGACTCTTGTGCTGAGGGTGGCGCTGGAAGCTGTGGAGGCTTGGCGGGCTCTGCACTGCTGTCTGATTCTTGTAGTGCACCGAGTGGGCCATCCCAGACACTCTTGTAGAACTCCTCGAAGCTTTCTGCCGGGACACTCCAGTGCAGCACCGTGTCGACCGCTGGATTGGACTGCAGGGGCGTTGACGTCCATCGTTGTGCCCCAGGACTCTCCTGGCCCGCATTGCTCAGTTCCCAGAAGCCCCGCTGCACGTCACAACTTATGTGGGTGACCAGTTGAGCGGCCCCAGGGATCTGCTGATAGGAGAGGGCCCACCATTTCAGGATTGGCATCAGTGGCCACTGCGCTTGGATGACAATGCCAGGGCCACATCGATAGCCACTGCACACGGGCTCAGGCACATCAATGGCGGTCAACTGCAGAGACAGCCCGTCGGCAGCTGAACTGAAGTAGTGCGCGAACGTGAATCAGTGTGTAGGAAGGTGACAATCAAGTGTGCACGGTTGAATTAGGTGAAGGCGGTTGAGCCGCATTGAACCACTTCCGAGGGGCCATGCACACCTGGTGCACCCCTTGTATCGCTTGAACCACACCAAGCTGCATGAATAGTGATCCTGCGATTACCGCTGGCGCCGCTGTTGCTATGGTTGCGGCACCTCACTTTGCCTTCTTGTACCTTCCCCCACTTGACATTGTGGCCCCCATAGCCAGCATGCTGCTCGGCGCCTGCTCGTACCTCTGGAACTCCGCTTCATCCAACAAACCTGTTGGGTGCCCCGCCTGGGCCTTGAAACAGAAGCATGGGCCGTGTCCTGCGCTTTGACCACCGACCAGTCCCAAGGAGTCTGCTCCAAACCATGCCGCACTCCTGGCAACACCACACCCAGCAGTGGCCCATACTTAGGCGGCTCAAGTTGTGTATGTGCTCACCTGTGCAGGGCATCACTCCACACCATTGTTGACTTTTGACCGAAGAATTGCTTACTTTGAAAGCCGGCAGTCTCCACTCCACTGATGTGATTTTTCTGATGAATTTGAAGCCCCTGGCATCTCGCTGCAACCGGATTCATAAAATCTTTTTGAGATCCAAAATCTTACGTGTCCACTTCAGGGACTTGGTTTGTTGGGTTCTTGGGGTCACATTCCCTTGTTTCTTGACCCTCATTCACTCCAAGGTGTCCACCTCCGGTATTCAGACTCGTTTTGGTATACTTGATACCATACGCAAGTCATTTGAACCTATTTTGCCAAGCCTATGGCATAGTGGTTGTACACGGCTCCAAACAGGTCTATAGAGAGCCTTGAAAACCACCCTGTCATGTGGTCACTTTACAGGCTAACAGTAAAACAACTGTGGGGAGTTAGACCTTGGAGTCTTCTCCTATGCTTCAATTATGCTTACTACTTTACGTTGAGCATTTACCTGAAGCTTACTGGTACATGGGTTCACTCATTCGAATGTTACCAGGAACTTTGTCAAAATTACCTAAATTCATGAGGTCACTTTAGGTCCATGGCAAAGGTAAGCCCCAGGTCAGTTTTGGGCCAGCCGTTTGTCCATGGCCTACCAACAGTTTCTAGGGGTCATATTTGGGTCATTGGACTCTTGGTCCCTCCTTGAAGGATCGGTCCAACTCCATATGTGACGTCAATTTTGACTTGAATCCTGTGTGTAAAACATGCTCATGGAACCTTTATGAGGTTAGTAACAATGACCTCAAAATGTGCACATTGGAGATTGCTACTTTGCTGCGAAGCCAGGGTGAGGTAGGGTCAGCCGTTCTGGGACAGTCAACCGCTTCCCTGGTCCTTTGTGCATGCACTTTACCAGACCTTAGGCTATCACTATGTTGGATTTATGAGCACCCTTTCCTCCCTTGTTTTTCACTGTTGGGGAATTTCACCAGAGTGCGCAGCCCATCAGAATAGATACAGTGTCCTGGTACCGTTGAGATAGACCTGGATATTTTGGTATCATATTGCTGGACTGTTGCCCTTCTGATGTTTCCACACGGGCTCTTATGAACGCCCCCTACCTAGGCCAGGGAGCACTTGAATGTCAGTGACCTCTGACTTCTGGTTTTTCCTGCTTGTGTGCCCTGATCCCTGCAGTAAATCTCAGGGCCCACGTGGAGTTGTATCCTGCCCTCCTATGCGTGTCAGGCTGAAGGTCCTTGGTTCCCATAACTCTTAGGCGGCTCAAGTTGCATGGTCAAAATGCGCCCAAAACTGCCTCTCCACGGCACTGCGAAAAAATAGTCCTTTTGGGGGGGACGTAAAACACAAGAACCAAAAGTTCTGTGAAATGCAATTAACTGGTCCATTTTCCTTTATTTGAACAAAAACGACTGCCCGGGAAAATGATTTATTTCCACCAAAATGAAGTTCTTTTTTGGGAAAACCACGACTTTTTGTTTCCTATACCACTTATGCTTTGCAATAGAAACACCCATGAGCTTTCAACCTTTTGGAAAACCAGTTTTCGAAAACCATGTTGCACGCTGCACGACAAGAAGCATTCTTTGGCACCCCTTCTTTGCGCGAGGCCTCGCGAAAACACAAATACAACAGCGCAATAAAAGTTATCACAGAGAAAAATGTGCCGCACAAGGTGACAGCATAAAGGTCGTTGAAGAGGAATGCATAGCGGGAGCCCTCGCGCATAATATATCAGAACAAGCGAAGAAATTACTTTTTCTTCGGAACAGTTTGCATCTTAGAACGCAATGCCTTAGCAACGGACATCTTACCCTTAGGCGGTGGCTTTGCGGGCTCGCTTCTTGGTTGGGACTGACGGGCTGGCTGCTTGAATGGAGCTCGGGCTCCGGTTTCCTCGGACCTCGGCTTCGCTGCCACCTTCTTTGCTGCCTTGCCCTGGGAGACCTGCGCTTCCTCCTCCTCTTCTTGCTCGCTCTCCTCCTCTTCATTCCCATCGCTCTCGTCGGATTCTGCACTGGTAACCGACTTCGCTGCCTGAGACTTGGAGGCAGTCTTCTTCTTCTTGGGGGCTGGTTCCCCACCAGTAGACTTCCGCTTTGCAGGGGCCAGTGCTTCTGCAGCTTGACCTTTCTCCACAGTCTCTTCCTCCTTCCGCGACAACGCATCAGAACCCACCTTGTCATCGCGAACCCAAAGGGGAATACCACGGTTTGACCAGTTGACCTGCTGGTCCCAATCACCAGACGCGTCCAGTTTCGACCCTTGTGTCAATACGTGGTTCAACTGAGTCTGCACTCCGTTGACCCAATCAGAGAGATTGTTGGAGGTAACACCAAGAAGGTACATGCGAGAATCCGGCTCGATGGACGCGATCCTGCACACCAGATCCGGCTGATGATCAATGAACACAAACGCAGGCTTGAAGCTCTTATCCTGCTTCAGGTAAAAGACGTGAGTGTCGAAATACCACATAACCGTCGTTATCGGAGGGTGACCGCCAAATTCAACAGGATCCATCTCCCCTACTTGAGTAGGTCGAAACGTCAGATGATTGGGAATCTGCAATGAGGGAGAAGTTATTGCGCGAGGCCTCGCTCAAAGAGCGGACGTAATGGGGGAATTATACCTTTCTTGACCAGCTATCTGATGACGAAATCAGCAACCAGGGAACGTCAAATGTTGTGGGATCCCCTGCAGGCTTCGGTCTGACTGGCAAACTGAAGATGGGAACACGCAACATGTTAGCCATGCGCGGCGCCTTGAAATCATCGTTGGGACGCCTATCTGTTTCCATCTCCAGCACGTCGAACATGTTGTCAACAACAGTTTGAGAGCCGCAGATAAGGGTATCGGCACGCGCCATCTCTTCATACAGCCAGGCTTGGCACATCATCTCAGGAGCAAGATGTTCAAATATGTTGCCGTTGATGACAATCAGGTTCTTGTCAATCTCAATAAACCGCCTCGGGGGATCGTGGGCCAGCGCTGCAATTCGGGTTGCCCTAATTGTGATAGTTTGACTTGACAGTAATGGATCCTGCTGTTCCACTGTCTTGAAGTCACCAGTAACGCCAGCAGCTGGGGGGACCACACGGCTCTTGGTAGGCTCTTGACCCAGGAGTTTCTGGACGTTGAGGATTTTCAGGGAGGCGGGTTTGCCGTTCTCTGCCACCTGCCACAGTGGTGCGCGAATCATGGATATCCATGCCGGCCATGGACCGCGACTTTTGCCTTCAGGTTCCCGCCAATAGCGCCATGTACCAAGAGTCACCTTCAGGGCAGGCCTTCCAAGTGCAGCAACCTCTTTGCGGGTCGGCATGTCTTTGGCTAAAGAACAGAAATGGAGAAAGTGCGGCGCACCAATGCAGAAGCGGAACCCACGTCCCGTCCATGCTACACACCTTTCTCAGGTCGAACGTACTGGCCGTTGTGCGGGTGGTCCAGATGCATTGAGACCCACTGGTCAAGGATGATGTCGTCAATCGAATTCGGCAACGATTTAAGGGTTGTTTTTTCTTCCTGCATCACTTCTGCCACTTTCTTGGAGAACTCCGGCAACAGGATCCCGTCCAGTTTCTTCAGCGCGTTCTTTGTGACTTTCTCCCCTTTGTCCTGGAACTTCTGCACATCTTTCACAGCTTCCGGACCAGCATAGTAGGCAAACGTCATAAAATCTTCCCACAATTTATACGTATTGTCCTGAAAGTGACAATGTTATGCGCGAGGCCTCGCGCAACGAACAGCATCAAAACAACGATTCATGAACATACGAATTTACCAGGCTGCTTCAGTTCAGCGGTTGGAACCAGGGCACTCATCTGCACAGCATCCACAATGGCGATCTTGAGATTGCTATACGTGTCAGCCAGGCCTCGCCGCTGCCGATCTTCAAAACATCGAATGAGGTTATCTGCTGCCTCATACAGCGGTATGTAAGTGCGGCTAGCCCCATCTGCTTAGATTTTCAGACATTCTGTCCAGATTGGCTACATTTTGGTCATTTTCTTTGCTTCGGCGGAATCGCCGCCTCGCAGCTCAGTCTCAGGACATTTCCTATATATTTCTGATATGCCGGATCTGATTCCGCGGTCCATTCTCCGTAAATCCGCCGCGTTCCGATCATTTAGCTGGAATCGCCATTTGCCCCTGACGCGCGCTCGCGGGCCAGATCGGCCAAACTTTTTTGCATAATCGGATTTATTTAAATCTTTTCAGATAGTTTTGGACACTCAGATGTATTTAGAATAATCCGCGTCAATTTTCTTCATAGACTGGGATTTTCTGCCGGACCACAATCAGCATGGACCTTGCTTCTGTTGTTGCTGCCCTCGCCTCCGTTGGTGTTCGAGTATCCGGTTCTACCCCCAATAACAACGTCCAGGGAGACTCCTCGCGTGCCTGCCCCACTGGTCTTGCCGGCCCCGAGCCCTCCGGCACAAACATCGACCCAGGGCAGCACTTTCATGGTAGCAGAGGCTACCTGAATGTTGTTCCTTTGGTGTCCCAACCACAGTTAGCTCCCCAGTACGGCCCCGTAAACCCCACCACTCCTGGAGACGTAACAATTACGCTGCCATGGTGCTGCGCGAACGAGGCCTTGAAGGGAATGCCTTGCGCAAGCCCAAGCTGCCCAAGAAGGGCACAAATCAGCAGCTGTGGGGACCCCAATTTCCCTAATCCCAGTCGAAATTGGCCATCAAGCAGCTGGAATCTCCCAGCCTACGACGGTGGCAACGCTCTGGTAGACCTTACGGAGCTGGCAGGTACCCACATTCCTTACCAATCTCCTTCATTCGAGACCATCGAAGCCGACATTGACGACATTGAGATGGGTGGTCCAGGTGAGGTACCTAGCTATAATCGACCAGTCTCATGGGCACAATGGGACAACCATTTGTCTTCAGAAGTGACCCGTAACCTTCAGAGCCTTGAGGCCCTTTGTCTATTAGCCACGTCTAAGCTGATTGGACAAGAAAGAATCGCCTCTGATTTTTTATTCGAATATTTTTTCCTCCTTCAAGAAGAAATTAATACCAGGATGTGGTGGCGTTCTCAAGAAGATGACTCTTTTGCCATTTTTTTGCAGATCTGGGAGGCAAGTCCCTTCCCGAAGGAGAAGACAAAGGCACCTGTTGCCGGGCCCTCCGCCCCTCATCCCCCTGTTTCCATCCGCGACGATCTAGCCGCCGCGGTTGAGGAAGGAATTTTAGAGGCAGCTAGGCAGGCAAGCCTGGAAATTAGGGCTGAAGGAGCTCCCCAAGTGGACTCCTGGCTGCGAACAACTGAGATTAGCGGTCCGACAGCCTGCTCAGGCCCTTCAGGACACGGTATGTACTGTCCTGCCGACTTCTCTTGCAGATCCCAGCGAGATACTGAGCTCCAATTGCTCAAAGATCAAATGCAACTCATCATTCAAACGCTGGGAAAAAAAGATCTTTTCAAGACACACATGCGGTCTGAGGGCGCATCATCGGTGGAACAAGCAACAGAACCGTCGGAGGAGTCGACAGAAATTTTTTCAATTGCTCCTTCGGTGGACTCCAAGACCACCGATGCAAGGATCAGCAGGACCAAGCTAAAGGAAAGGGTTACAATCTCTCGATCTCAGAGTAGGACGGCGAAGGCTAGGACTGAGGCTCAGAATGCCAAGCAAACTGCCTCCCGTACTGCCCCTCCTGCTGCTGATTCCAATGCATTAGCCCAGCTGTTGCTCGCCCAGACCCTCGCCGGAGCTGGTGTGTCGAATGATGCCGCCAAGGTGTCTGCCATTACGGCCGGTGTTGGGCTGGATTCGCTTCTTAATCCCACTTCATTGCGACTTCGTCAGGTTGCCAAGCAACCGAAGTATAATGGAAACCCCAGACGTTGGCCTCAGTTCCAACGGGAATTTAGACTGTGGGTTAAGACTCAAAAACTCCAAGATGATCAGTTCCTGATGGCCCTCTTGGACTGCCTTGAGGGAGCGCCGGCCAACACTTGGCTCAGGACCTGGAGTGATCGTGAGGATTCAAGTTCCCCTCTTACCTTTGATGAGGTGTGGGAACAGTTGGAGGTACGTGGATCCAGGCTGCCAGAGGATCATTACCACCAGATGTTGAAGAATTTTCCTTCGTTCTCACGATTAATCTTGCACGAAGTGCAAGACAAGAGACAGCGCTTCTGGAACTTAGTGGAAGAATCTGAACATTCAGGCGAAAAATTTTCTAGTGCCGAGCTGAAAAATCTGATTTTTGACAAGATCCCCTCCGAAACTGCCGCCACCCTTCGGAATAAACAATCCGAAGAAAAGGTCAAGACCTGGTGGGCGGAGGTCGAAGGCTTCGATGCCTCGGCCAACAGGTTTTCCGTCAGGGAATCACTTCAAAAGTGTTCCCCCACGTCGTTTACCAAGGTGAAATTCACTGAAAACACGTGGAAAATCAAGTTTAATGAACACGAGGATCGGGACTTGTTTGTCCAAGTCCTCAACAGGGGAGTAAGTTTCCACGGCCATCGCCTGAAGGCCAGGAAATGGGTGTTTTCGTTCACCCCGCAGGAACTGTGGGAAGAGGTTGAGCGGCTCGCCGACGCCGCCAATCAAAATTTCCATGAGGGTCTTGGGGGAAACAAGAATACCCAGCAAAACACCCAAAATGGGGCCCAAAAGGGCAACAAAAAGGTGAATGACACCCGGAATGTTCAGGATCACTGTAGCATCTGCCTTCTGTTAGGTTCTACGAACCGAGCTAAGACGCATTCTACTGGTAATCACCGATGGTCTGCTTACGATCACAAGGTGATTGGTGAAAATGTCAGTAATTCGCAGAATTCAGACAGGAATAACAGACAGGTGCATGGTGGGAAGGCTGGAAAAGGGAATTCGCCCCCCTCCGGTGGAAACAAAAATACTGGAGGCCCTGGCGGGTCCCAAGGCACAGGAAATCGGACTCCATCTGGCTCCGGTGGGCAGCCGAACGGCCAGAAAAGTCCCAATGGCAACGCCGGAGGCGGAAATCGAAATCCAGGCCAAAACCCTCAATCCGGTACAAACAAAGGAAATGCTCCAGGATCCAAGGGTAAAGGTAAAGGAAATCCTTCGGGAACCCCTTTCTCTGGTAAGGGCAGAGGGCGTGGCGACGGTGGTGGTCCATCATCCGGCGGCCGTGGCCGTGGACGTGGAAAGGGCAACCATCGTGTGGATCAGGTCTCAGGTGCTGATCAGGTGTCCGATGCGGATCGAGATTATGTTGAAAATGCCTTGAATCCAGCAGATGATCCGTTCCAAGATGAGTGGGTCGACGAATCAGGGTGTGTTCACAACGTTAACGCATCCACTGGAGGTCAGAACGCCTAGGAGAGCCACAAAAATCGCCCCTCCCCAGGCGATTTCAGGCATGATCCCCAGATTCCATCTCGACCATTACTTGATGTAGGGTCGCTTGTTTCCTCTCCCCTGGATCCGGCAGCGGATCCTTCTGTTGTAGTGGACGAGGTTGGTGTACAGTCCAAGCACAGGGCCCGTCAGTTCGTCACAAAGCTGTGGGTCTCTGATTGCAAGGGCAATTTCCACCTCGCCACTTGTTTGTGTGACAATGGATCAGAGGTAAATCTCCAATCCAATTCTTTCTTACCCGATGACTGCGTGATTGATTCGCTTTATCCTGTTACCCTCGAGGGAGTTTCTGGACATTCTCTCGCAGGTGGGCAACGCGGTTGTTATATATCAACTCATTTGGTCGCTCAAGACCTTTGGGAAGAAGGTAATGTGGAGGAAGTTGTCCTTAAGGGCGACTGGTTCTATCGTGCCGACATAAAGTATGACCTTTACTTGGGCCATCTTTGGCTTAGCAAGAACAGGGTGGCGCCCGTAGGTCATCGGCGTTGTTTTTTGCTGGAGTCAGGTCCCTTGGAGCGTCCTGAATTTCGTTTTTTGCACGCAGGGTTTAAAAGTGCAGAAGAATTTTTGAAGCGAAAAGTTACACCAAAATTTGGCGAAGATGTCACCATTGCAGAGGTGAATGGGAGTGCTGATTACTCCCGAGAGTTAGAATGTCTTGGTAGGGACTCCCAGCCACGACGCCCTTCGCGCTGGCACTCTTCATCCTACAGAGTTGTCGACAAATGGCGCGATGCAATTTGTGAATATTTTCATGAACACCATTCCTTTTGGCCACAGTATGATGCCTTTGCTAACCGCGAGAACAAACGCTTTGACAAGCACTTTCGCGACGCTTGGACCCATAAATGGGACAAGAAGTTATGGACTAATCCTCCGTTTCACTTAATCCAGCAGGTCATCCACAAAATCAAGCAGGATAAAACCCAGGCGATTTTAGTTGTGCCCTTGTGGGACGAAAAGCCTTGGTTTCAGGAATTACAAGACATTTGTGTAGATTACATCGAACTTCCCAGGAAGATTAAGCTGTATGCCAGGGACGACACAGGTCCCCTGCCACAGCGGTCCTGGAGTTCGCTTGCATTCCTGGTGGATGGAAAGCTTTCTGACTCTAATTCTGCTGATTCTGGTACTGATTCTTGTGTTGGGTCTGAATCTGAGGTTGAGCGTGGTACTGATGATGAATCTATTTTTTCTGATTTTTGTCCGTCAGATACCCAAGGTGCTCCAACGACAAATGGATCCGCCTCGTCTCCCTCTTCCCCAATACGATCGACATCGAAAAGAATCTTCAGTGCACGGGCGAAAAAAATTTCAAATCGCGCCGCAAATTCAGAGTTTTTTATGAAAAACCCCCTGTGGAAGCTTTCATAGATCCTTTCGAGGAGCTGGATCACGAAGGGAATCTCTGGGATGTCGACACTCGACCCACCTATCTTCAAGAGGCAGTTGATACGGACCTGTTTAGGGACATCCGTAACAAGATTCTTCCTGCCAAAGCCGAAGAAGTCGCCAAAGTTTTTTCGACAGTAATTCCTGGCGATCAGGTGGACACTGAATTGTGTTCCAAGTCAAGAGAAAAGATTTTTGAAGAACGGAAGGAGAGAAACCTTTCAGGGAAGTTGATCAAGGACCCCCCTGTCCGTGGGCAGTTCGGTGAAGCCTTCATCGAGCTTCGTGAAGGGTACAAGGCGAAAAAACAGCGCCCTTATGAGAACCATGGACATAAACATGAGATCCTCAGAAAAATAATCGAGAGAAATCTCAGGGAATTTGGTTGGCTTGAGGGTTGTATGACCAGCGAATGGTGCTGTGCACCCTTCACAGTCCCGAAGCCACCGCCTGCAGACCAGAACACCATTGATGGTTGGCGAATGGTTGTTGATTTTCGCAATCTCAACGCCGAAACCAAGGCGGATTCACACCCCCTGCCCCTCATTGAGGAGGAAATCGCCAAGAGGGCAAGAGGTCGTTTGTTTTCTGTGCTGGATCTCCGTCACGGCTTTCACCAAATGCCGTTGAGGAAGGACAGCCGACCTCTCACTTGTATGTGCACGCCATGTGGCCCAGTCCAGTGGACGGTCATGCCCATGGGCCTGAAGAACGCCCCTTCGTTTTTTCAAAGAATGATGGAGGATGTGCTTTTTTCAGCTCATCCTGAGCTTCGTGCCTTCGTGAGTGTGTACATAGATGACATAATCATCGCGACGGAGGGGGAGGGACTGACCGAAGCCGAGCTGGTGGCCCTACATGAAAAGCAGCTGAACCAAGTTTTGGACATTCTTGATGCCAATCAGCTGATTTGTGGGCCAAAGAAGGGAAAATTATTTTTAAAATCAGTCGAATTTTGTGGTTCTCTCCTAGAGAATGGGACCTGACGACCCAGTCCAGGGAAGCTTGTCGCTATTCAGAAGTGGAAGCGCCCTGAGACGATCACGGAGTTGAGAGGATGCCTGGGTTGTTGCAATTTTTACCACACTTTTGTGCCGAATTATGCCAAATTTGCTGCCCCCCTCACTGAATTATTGAAGGTAGGGAGGGATGCAGGCAAGGCAGGTTCAAAGGTTCGTGTCAAGTGGACTGACGAGTGCGAGGAGGCCTTCCATCACTTGAAGGCGGCCCTCTGCGAAGTCGCCACGTTGCATGTGCCCCAATTCGACAAACCATTCTACATAAGAACCGACGCTTCTAGGTACGCGATCGGAGCTGTCCTTGAACAGGTTGATGAAGCCACCGGTGATCATTACCCTCTTGCATTTTGGTCTCGGAAGCTAGCCCCACGCCAAATGCAATGGTCGCCGCGTGAGCAAGAAACCTACGCCATAATCTGTGCTTTAAAAAAGTACCAATCGTGGGTTGGCACCAATCGAGTCGAGGTCCTGACGGATCATCGATCTCTGGAGTATTGGGCAATCGAACACATTGATACTGTCGCGAGCCCAGCTGGTCGACGGGCCAGATGGCACGAATTTCTCTCTCTGTTTGACCTCCATGTGTCGTATTTGCCTGGAAAACACAACACGGTAGCGGATGCTCTGAGCCGATGGGCTTACCCCGCTTCAGAGGGGCTGCAAAGTACCAACGTCCATGGTACGGAGCAGGACCGCCATGTCATCATCGAATGGGATCGGGAGGAAAAAAAGCTCATTCGACGTGCATGCATACAATGCGCTGTAAAACAGCACGCATTACCGTGCCATGACATCACGGCCATCACAGATCCGGCGCATGCTCATGAGATCTGCACCAAAACACTGAAAGTCGAGGAAAAAGTCACCGATCCCTCCTCAGGGAGTGTGAAACGGTTTGACTATACCCGACGAGTAAGTCGATCTCGGTTGATCCAGGGCATTAAGCGTCGAGATCCGGCCAAAACTCCACCCCTGCCTAAAAATTCCCTTATCATCCGTGACTGGACGTCCGATTATCTGCAGGATCCATGTTTAAAGAGGTCTTTGGAAATCTCAAATCCAAAGATGCTCACAAGGATGGGATTTTTTCTCAGTATTCGTTGGATGGGGGGAAGCTGTGGATGGAGGGTAAATTGTGCGTACCAGACGCCCTGGCCCCCCGAGTGTTAAACTGGTGGCATAAATGGGAGTCCCCCCACGCACATGGCCGTCGACTGTGGTCGATGATTAAACATAGGTTGTTTGGCTCACGGCTATATACTCATTGCATGAAAGTAGCCGCCGGATGTGCCCAATGTGCTGTCTCGACACCCCCCAGCGCGAAGAAGCACGGCCATCTGAGGCCTCATCCTATTCCGGAGCGCCTCTTTAACAGAGTCACCAGTGATTTCTTCTATCTCGGTGAACTCGATGACGAAGAGTGCCATTGGACTAAAAAAAAAGTCAATGGTGTGCTCCTTATTCAGTGCCGTCATTCCGGCTATATTCAAGTGTTGCCTTGCAACATTGAGTCGATGACTGGCAAGGCTGCCGCCAAATGGTGCGCGCAGACCTGGATGGGAGGTTGGGACGTCCCATCCGAGGTGGTTACGGACTCAGGCAAAGAGTACACCTCCGAATGGTGGAAGGAACTCTGTGCTCGCCTTGGAATCCACCACCTCAGGTGTGAAATCCACTCGCATCGAGCGCTGCCTGGCGAAAGAGCCGGCCGCTCTATAATTAATATGCTTCGTAAGGAGCTCGCGAGTGAAAAGGATTTCCACTGGCTTGAAGTTCTGTTCCCATTGCTTCGCCGTTACCACAACACGCCTTTGTACCATGGCCTTTCTCCAAATGAAATTGTCTTTGGACGAAAGAAGTGTTGGTGGAACATGCCGTTGAATAATGCTCGCCCCTGTAAAGATGCTTCGTTGTTTTTGGACGAAGTCCAACGAGCAGATAAAACTGTCTCCAAATTAATCGAGAAGCATCAAGCTGACTGGCTTTGGATTCAGAATCAAGGTCGAAAAAACCCCCACCATTTTGAAGTCGATGATCGAGTTTGGCTTCGAAAATCCGAAACCACCCTGGACGGAGATGACAAGCTTCTTCCCTTGTGGGAGGGGCCATTCGCTGTTACAGCGCGTCTCGGTGAGAACAGGTGGAGGATTTGTGTGGATGTCAGCAGGGAAATTGACGTTTCGGGCGATCGCCTCAAGAGAGAGATCCCCTCCCCCAAGGATCGGGTTAAACCCCTTTTTTGGACTGCGAAACATTTGTCTGATCGGGTCATCGAAGGGGGGAAGTACGAACTCAAGAGGATTGTTGAAGCAAGACGTGACGCCAAGGGCGAATGGGAATTTCTGTGTGAGTGGAGGGGCTTTGATTCCAGACACAACAACTGGGAACCAGCCCATTCTTTTGTCCATGGGTACACCAAGGGGTTCATCGACTTCCTGAAGAAGCACCCCGAAATTGGCGTACTCCTGACAGACTGTTTGTCGAAACCAGACAGACAAGTGGAGAGCGACGGAAAAAGACCTGTGGTGAATCGAGATCCAGCCTTTTACGGCCCTCATTCGTCACATTCCAGGGCTGATCCGTCGATCCCCCCTCCTGCGGTCAGGCCAGCCCAGGAGCCAAATGAGGACCAAGCTTCGAGTTCGGCCGCTGATTTGCAGCGCCCAAGCCGTACGAGGGCCCGACCAGACAGGTTGGTGGTCACATGTATTCGTGCTTGGCCGAATTCAACTTGAAAGAACCACATTATGCTCAATCCACTGTTCATTTTTCCTGATTACATCATGATGTGGAGAACTGTAAATGTTTGATAATTTGACGTCAACCAATCTTTCTTTGGTCTCCGTTCGGTAGCGTATCGAAAGTCGAATATCGACAGCCACGGAGTGTGCTGCCGTGTACAGAAACGACCAAACTCAGGCTTAATTCAGGCAGATTCGGGGTAATCTTGTCTCTGTTGGTCTGTGCATCTTTGGAATTTGGCTACTCGTGCAGATGGAAGCAAATGTACATAATCAAAACGCTGGCCAGCGACATTCACCCCTACAGGCACCCCCTGTAGTACTGGCTGCACCAGATGCGACGCCAGGAACTCAGATCTTACCTTCATTTGCCGTGATGCGAAAGCGAAAGTCCAGATTCAGATCCAGGATCCTCAAATTTACCTTGAATTTCTCAGGTTTGTCCATCATTCTGTGCAACAGTGGAACCAAAACACGAAACCAAGACGTCAATTGTTCAGACAACCTTCAGATAGGAGCTCTAGGGACTTCTAACAGCAACCTCTGAAGTCCGTAAGCTTCGTTGTATTTTTGGCACACGCCAATGTGAGCTCAATCCGACCTGGAACTGTCGAAAATGGTGAACCCAAGTGTCTTGTGGGACTCAATCGAAAGATGGGCCTTGTCCAAGTCGATTGGCACCGCCGCCACTGTAAATACGGTGCCTCTCAGTTATATACTGTCAGTAAAGCGCCTTCAGCGAACCTTCGGCGCGTTACATGCCAAGGATCCAGGGCCAGCATGTCCCATCATGATGCATCATCACATGATCCACATTTTGATGGAATCTGTTGGATGCTCGCGAACCAACGTGCCGGAAAGCACAATTGAGCTGAATAAACGACAATATATATTAACTTTAGTCTAAACGAAAGTGTTAGTAGTTTCAGTTCCAGACATTCCGCTTCATTTCACCTCCATCTTAGGAAATCAACCTAAATTCAACCTAGCCAACTTGATTTCCCTGTCATCTCCCCTCATTCCTCGAAGATCTGTTTAGATCTAAGTGCACAGAAAAGCATCTCTACCTTCTGTGGTGCACTTAGGGTCTGTAGACTACATTTGTATTTGTTTTCCCTCTCTGTGACTGTTTCATCTCCTTCATCCCTGCTCAAATTGATCCTCAATCTTGCTGAATCTTGTGATCATCCACCAGATGCGCCAGATCTGAAGCACATGCTGCACTTTTCAGAACGAGAAAAGCGGGATTAACACGATGTAGAGTTCGGCGAGGACACCGTAGCGTGCCCGCAACAGCGAAACTGTGCCAGAGCGCTGAGATGTCACTCCATTTCTTGATTCCCCCACTCAATCCACCAATAATCTACCTCATTCTCAACCAGTGCATGGTTTGGTATCGATTCTTGATATGTTTACATGCTTTTTAGCCCTTAACCTAATGTTTTACTGCATGGAGGACTGTTCTTCACTCCTCATTCTGTCTCATTTCAGGTTCATCCATCCTGATTCAGTGCCAATTCAGCCCAAATCAGGTCAGATCAAGTAGATTTCGCCCCATCGAGGCTACATTTCTATTTTTTTCTGGGACTTACCCGCACTACGTTCTTCGTTGACGTAGCGACACACCCCAGTGTGTTTTTGGACGGGGAGTGTAAGTGCGGCTAGCCCCATCTGCTCAGATTTTCAGAAATTCTGTCCAGATTGGCTACATTTTGGTCATTTTCTTTGCTTCGGCGGAATCGCCGCCTCGCAGCTCAGTCTCAGGATATTTCCTATATATTTCTGATATGCCGGATCTGATTCCGCGGTCCATTCTCCGTAAATCCGCCGCGTTCCGATCATTTAGCTGGAATCGCCATTTGCCGCTGACGCGCGCTCGCGGGCCAGATCGGCCAAACTTTTTTGCATAATCGGATTTATTTGAATCTTTTCAGATAGTTTTGGACACTCAGATGTATTTAGAATAATCCGCGTCAATTTTCTTCATAGACTGGGATTTTCTGCCGGACCACAATCAGCATGGACCTTGCTTCTGTTGTTGCTGCTCTCGCCTCCTTTGGTGTTCGAGTATCCGGTTCTACACCCAATAACAAAGTCCAGGGAGACTCCTCGCGTGCCTGCCCCACTGGTCTTGCCGGCCCCGAGCCCTCCGGCACAAACATCGACCCAGGGCAGCACTTTCACAGTATTGGCTCAATGTCTTGTGCGCTTCCTTGTGCTTGTCCTGCCAGCTTTGCACGGAAGGCCCAGGGTGTCGTAGGCCTCAGAATATCGGCAATGCATGTAGTATGCCACTGCTGCAGATTCAGACACGCTGTGCGTCGCTTCTCCCGAATCTTCGCAATCGCTTCCACGCTGTGCTGTCCAGATACACACCAATAGTTGCCATCTGCAAATATGAGACACCTCCATGCCGCGAGGGCTCGCGCAACGAAAAGAGCAAACAGTCGCTTGGCAACATACTATTATCTTCTCAGAGATCGACGTGTAATGAGACTGTTGGCGGTGCTGCTTCAAGTGACTCAATACGCTTCTGCAGTGACTTCGTATTGAAGCCGGTTCGGACCCCCGTGGCCATCTTTGGGTCACTTGGGGTGTGTATCTATGGGCTGGCAAGCCGCCATTGGCTGATATCATACTCTCCCATCCACCTGACCTAACCTGATGTGATAGTGTGATAGGCTTGGCAATTCCAGCTATGAGCGGCCATATTCCATACCGAGGCGCTGTCGGCTGAGATGTATATATCAAAAACTCAGGAATCAACAGGGTTTTTTTATCATAATGTTTCCGTAATTTTTCAGCTATCTGTTCCGATTGTCAATGTATCGGCGACTGGCAGTTGGCTCGCAATTTTGCCGTAACCGATTGGTTAACTGTTTTTTCAGATATTTTAGCGGAAACCCCGATGAAGGGTCATATATCATCAGAAAAGGGTTTGTTGCTTCCGCAATTTTCATGTTATACACTCGCAAAATGAATCCGATTTTTCAGACACTCAGAATCAGATTTTCGATTTCCAGGCCGCCGCACTAGATATGATGAATTTCAAGTGGTCCTACATCTTTCCCCGATCACGAATCAACCTTCCTCTTGTTGTCTCCTTCATTTTTCTTGCAGATATAGCCGAAACTAAATTGATCCGTGAGGCCACTTTGAAAAAACATATCTGCGGCCTACTGCAAGGAATTTCAATTTTGAGATATGGGCTGGAATTGCTATGGTCTCAACTTTTTTGAGCAAGCGTCAAACGTCTTTGACGAGTACAGCTGCACGGTGTAGTAAGGGATAATGGTCAAGAGGGTAGAAAGTGATTTATAACTCTTGGACCGCGCAACCGAACATTTGAATGCGACTTTCGAGTGTACCGTATGAGTGTTGGTGTTGCATAGAAATTTTCTTTGGGTTCCTACGTATTTTTAACGTGAAGTTATGGCCATGGGGGGTCATGACATACCATGGTGGGAGCCACTTTTAAGGGTATGTGTTATATGGATGGTATGTGCTTCGCTATGCTCACGCACATGTTATATATCTCCGTTTGTAGGAAGACATGTAGAGTCATACGTGGCAAGGGCCTTGCCCATGTCCTAATGGTGAGCTCCATAGCGCCAGACTAAGTCTTTCGCACATATAGTGCACGTGGGAGGCCTTACGGAGCGACCCATAAGCGCCATTTCCAATTTTCCCATTTTCATGGTGCCTGTCGAGAGGAGGTCCGGAGGTGTCTTCATGCGTCCATTCAGAGATCCAAGTGGGAAGATTGTTGGCAAATGGTCCCAAGTAATTATGTTTCAAACCAAATGTTAATACCATGGGTGAGCGAAGTTATATACTACTGTGATTATCTTGAATTTAGCAACATTTGCATGTTTTTGACCTCATTTTATGCTCATTTTTGTATTTTATGTGCTCAACCGGTCGGCTAACAGTAAAGTGCCTAGAGATCTGTGAACTATGGTATGTTGCTTATATGTTGGCATTTGCTTTGGTGTTGCACCTCACCATATGCCAGATCACGTGGTCACTTTGGCGTGGCACATGAGGGCTCACAAAATTAGGTCTGAAATTCGTGAGTTGACTTGTAAAGCATGGCATGTGTACATCTGGAGGGGTCTGGGAGCCAATGTTGATATATTCCTGGGCATGGATCTTAGGTCTATATCACCCTTGTATATTACTCCCCGGTTTGACACATGCATGGAGCATTTGAATATTTGCCGTTTGCATTTTAGAGTATATACTTGAATTTTCGGCACTATGGTGTGATTTGCCTAATTTTGCTATTTTGTGAGGTCATCTTCATGGGGCAATTCTCCAAGTCAAATCAACTCCAAGTCCAACCAAGTTTATGTCAGGGTAGGGCATGGTCCTGAGTGCCACTCTGGGCCATGACACGCCACCTCCCCCTTTGGGCTAGGATTTAGAGGCTTGGGAGTGAACACATTTTTGGGGTTTGTGTAGTGACTTTTGACACATGGCATTTAGCCATCTTATTTGACTTGGTTCAGGGCATCATGTTGGCGAGTCAAGGGAAGGTCTTGAGTCCAGGGAATGAGGGGTCTATGGCTGTGTTTGCGTATGTTTCCATCTTTCTCCAATTTTGCTCGATTTGTGTTCATATGCCAATTTCAGGGCTTTTTTCTTATTGATTTTGGTGCAATTCTATGTACATGCCCAACGCCCGTGTCTCCGTGTGCACCGTGAGACGTCCGGCATGTTGTAAGGAGTTGTTGAGTGTCAACGCGGGACCTCAAACAAACTTGGAAGCCCTCAGTGTGGATTATTTGGATTTGAGCTATTGTACTTGGGAGTTGGTTATTGCAAGGGATCAGAATTTTGTGTGAAGGAGCCATATTTTACTATTTTTTGTTGGAAATTGTGCAGGATAGGGCAAGATCATGCAGAACCTGGTGAGAAGCAAGACCATAGGAGTGACAGGAAATGGTGGAAGGGGTACAGCAGGGGCTGGTCCTGGTAGGGACCTTCTTTATGGTAGCAGAGGATTTCTGCCCCCTACCGCCGCACCGGGGACTTGGGCCCTCATGAGCCCTGCCCAAGGACGCCCCGGGTGCAAATCGTGGAGTCCGTGGAGTCGACGCCGGACTTGGAAGCCCGAGAAGAGCGAAGATGCTCAGGACAGAGAGCCCTTGTAGGACATGGGCTAGACATGGAGGACCTGGCCTCCATGTGTGAAAGACAATGCCGCAAGGCTTGCAATCTTCGCTCCGCTGCGGAGGAGTTGGAGGAGACTGGCAGCAACGGCAGGGCCCGGCGTTACCGGAAGCGCGGGTCCCCAAAGCCCGCAGCGGAAGCCAGGGCGATGGAGACGGATCCCAGCCTGGTCAGGCTGTTGTCAGCTGCAGATTCCGAGGGGCATTTTGATTGCTATCGGACCGCTTTCCCTTCGGAGTCGGAGGAGATGGTCAGAACGCCCACAAAGGCGCACACGGCCCCCGAACCCAGCCTGGAGCATGACGCCGAGGCGTTGGAGAGGCCTACCAGAGCCAGAACGGCGCCTGCGGCCCGGCACACAGAGCCAAAGCGGGATAACATGGGCGACACACCCATGGCGGAGGAGTCCGAGGCGCCGGGAACCGTGGGATGCGCCGGATCAGGTGGAAAGCACGTTGAGTGCCACTGCGAGCACGTATCCTTCGTCATCGGCAAGTACCCAAAGATGGGGATGGACGCCATCGTGCAGCACCTCGACCGCCTGGACAACCAGAAGGATGGCCTAGAGGAGGACATCGCGGGGATCCTGGATGACCAGTCGGAAGCGGAGAGCGACAGGGCGGAGCTGCGAGCGGAGCAGGACCGGTACCGGGAGAAGCTGGAGATGGCCCTGCAGAAGCAGCAGCGAGTGGTGGACAGCCTCCTCCACCTGGTGGAGGATATGTCGGGACGCCTGAAAAGGCTAGAGGAGTTACAACCCCTCGCCTCAGGTCCGGAGCTCCCGGCAAGGCGGGCAAGGGCAGAGATGTTGGAGCGGTTTTAGACCCTCAGGAGCGCCATAGAGAAACCCATGGGCGGCCCTGCAGAGGCACTTTACGCGCCTCCGCGTGTTGACCCGGGTGCGCTGCCGTTTGTTCCCATGTTCAGCTAATCCATAATGCTCGGGGAGCATACGGCAGCGGCTGGGTCCATGCGGGAAGAGCACGCAACCACCGACCTGAGGAGCCTGACGTACAAATGTCCCATGCCGCCCAGGATCCACCGACCGCTATGACTGCCCATGCAGTTTATGCAGAAGAGGAGATCCAGACCATGCAGGGGCGAACCATCACCTATGTTTTTAGCAGCTCTTTTTTCCCGAAATTCAAAAAGTCGACAAAAAGGGGTTTTTCGCGAGATATGACCTATTCGTTTGGTTCCTCTGGAACCAAAATACAGGGGGGGGGGGTCCTCTTACCTGAATTTTGTCCAGAAATATCAAAAACCTTGAAATTTGGCCTATTTTGGGGTATTTTTGCCTGCTCTGGGCTGGTCGTGCAGAACAGTGCTGCACACCAGTGTACCTGCCTATAGAGGACTTTCGACAGAAATTCCAATTTTCTTTGGATTCTCCGGCCCCAAAATAGGGATGAGGGGGTTCCTTCCACCCGAGCTTTCTCCCAAACCATCGGAAACCCTGGAATTTGGCCTTTTTTGGAGTATTTTTGTCTGCTCCCGGGTGGTGCAGCAGAACAGTGCTGCACACCAGTGTACCTGTATAGTATAGTATAGGCACGAAAAAACCATGCAAATAGGTTTTGTACGCAAATAGACCAAAAGTTACCTTTGGTTTTAATTATACACCCCCCAAATAGCAGGGGGGGGGGTTCCTCCTACCCCATTGTTCCCCAAAAATAACAACCTAAGCCCCAAACATGTGTGTGTACGGTGATAAGCACGCAAAAGCCTACCTATGAACCATATGGAAATGGACCACAAACGGTGCAAAATAGGGCCAGAAACACCTCGGATGTTCATCGCTCATCCCATTCTTATGCACATACTATCATATTTTATGTAGTTCTTTGGCGTCTTTCGCTTTTTTGCAACATGCACCCTCCAGTCGGGAGGGGGGGTGGTTCAACTGCTTGTTTCAGGCTAGAAAAAAACAAACAATTTTTGATGAAAAAATGGCTATTTTTCGCCGATTTTGTTGAAAAATGGCAGTTTTTGGGGCATAAGAATGCTGTAAATTGTGTTTGGGCAATCAGTGTGTCCACACAGCATGCCTCTTTGCATCCAGCACCCTCAACATGGGGGGGAGGGGCTCTACAACTGCCTGTCTGAGGCCAAAATACTCAATTTTTGACGAGGAAACGGCCATTTTTGGCAGTTTTTCGATGAAAAATAGCAAACTTTGGTGCATACAGATGCTGTAGATTGTGCTTTCGTAGTCAATGCGTGCATGCAACTTGCTTTTTTGCATCCAGCACCCTCAAAATAGGGGGGGGGGGGGTCCTTCAACTGCTTGTACGAAGCCAAAAAAAACCAATATGTGACCAGCAAAGGGCCATTTGTTGCCGTTTTTTTTCGTGAAAAACGGCAAATTTTGGTGCATACGGATGCTGTAAATTGTGTTTGCGTGATCTGTGTGTCCCTCCAATCTGCTTTTTCGTATCCAGCACCCTCAAAATAGGGGGGCAGCCTTCAACCGCTCGTCTGAGGCAAAAAGACATTTTTTGACCAAAAAATGGCCATTTTTAGCCGTTTTTTCCATGAGAAATGGCAAATTGTGGTGCATACGGATGCTACAAAATGTGTTTTTGTGATCTTTGTGTGACCACAACTTTCTTTTTAGCATCCAGCACCCTCAAAATAGGGGGGGGGGGTCCTTCAACTGCTTGTACAGAGCCAAAAAATCAATATTTGACAAAAAAAAAGCCATTCTTGGCCGGTTTTCATGAAAAATCGCATATTTTGGTGCGTACGTATGCTGTAAATTGTGTTTGCGTGATCTGTGTGTCCCTACAATCTGCTTTTTCGCATCCAGCACCCTCAAAATAGGGGAGAGCCCAAAAATCCCAATTTTTGACCAAAAAATGGCCATTGTTGGCCGTTTTTTTCGTGAAAAACGGCAAATTTTGGTGCATACCGATGCTGTAAATTCTGTTTGCTTGATCTGTGTGTCTTTACAATCTTCTTCTTCGCATCCAGCACCCTCAAAATAGGGGGGCAGTCTTCAACCGCTTGTCTGAGGCCAGAAAGAAATTATTTTTTGACCAAGAAATGGCCATTTTCAGCCGTCTTTTCCATGAGAAACGGCAAATTGTGGATGCATACGGATGATAGGGAAATCACATTTGGTTGCCATGCATGCTCGCAATTCATTATTCCCTCACTGTCTTTTGACCATTCGTTCACCCTTAGTTCACTGTTCTTTCACCCTTTGCTCACCCTACCTAGGAAGGCATAATACACAGGACAAGCCTGCTCTTGGCACAAAAAGCACGCAACAAGGGCATGAAGGCAATGAGACAATCTTTGTATTTTACAATATGTGGTGTGGAGCAATGTCATGTTGGATAACCGTCTTTTCACCCTTCGCTCACCCTACCTCGGAAGGCGTCATACACAGGAAATACCTCCTCTTGGCACACAAAGCACGCAACAATGGCATGAAGGCAGTGAGACAATCTTTGTATATGATTATATGTGGTGTGGAACAACGTCAGGTATGACAAGAAATTTCCAATACTTGTCCACCGTGGATATGGACCACAAAAGGTGCAAAAATGGGCCGAATACACCTCATATCTACATTGTTCAACCCACTCCTGTGCACATAGTATCATATTTCTTTTATTACCTAGCATTCAAATACTTATAATACCCTCTTATGCCCCAAACATGTGTGTGGACGGTGATAGGTGATCAAAACCCTACCTATGAACCATATGGATATGGAGCACAAATGGTGCAAAAACGGGCCAAGAACACCTCAAATCTACATTGTTCATCCCATGCTTGTGCCCGTAGCATCATGTTTTATTTCTTACCCAGCATTCAAATGCTTACAATACCATCCTATGCCCCAAACATGTGTGTGGACGGTGATAGGTGATCAAAACCCTACCTATGAACCATATGGATATGGAGCGCAAAAGGTGCAAAAACGGTCCAAGGGCACCTGAAATCTACATCGTTCATCGCATTCTTATGCCCGTAGTATCATAGCTTATGTAGTTCTTATCATTCAAATGCATACAATACCAACCCAAGCCCCAAACATGTATGTGGACGGTGATAGGTGATCAAAACCCTACCTATGAACCATATGGATATTGGACCACAAACGGTGCAAAATAGGGCCAAAAACACCTCAAATGTTCATCGTTCATCCCTTTCTTATGCACATACTATCATATTATATGTAGCACCTATCATACAAATGCTTACAATAACAGCCTAAGCCCCAAACATGTGTGTGTACGGTGATAGGCACGCAAAAACCCACCTATGAACCATATGGAAATGTACTACAAAACGGTGCAAAATAGGGCCAAAAACACCTCAAATGTTCATCGTTCATCCCATTCTTATGCACATACCATCATATTTTATGTAGTTATTATCATTCAAATGCATACAATACCAACCCAAGCCCCAAACATGTGTGTGGACGGTGATAGGTGATCAAAACCCTACCTATGAACCATATGGATATTGGACCACAAACGGTGCAAAATAGGGCCAAAAACACCTCAAATGTTCATCGTTCATCCCACTCTTATGCACATACTATCATATTATATGTAGCACCTATCATACAAATGCTTACAATAACAACCTAAGCCCCAAACATGTGTGTGTACAGTGATAGGCACGCAAAAGCCTACCTATGAACCAATGGAAATGGACCACAAACGGTGCAAAATAGGGCCAAAAGCACCTCAAATGTTCATCGTGCATCCCATTCTTATGCACATAGTATCATATTTTATGTAGTTCTTATCATTCAAATGCATACAATACCAACCCAAGCCCCAAACATGTGTGTGGACGGTGATAGGTGATCAAAACCCTACCTATGAACCATATGGATATTGGGCCCCATGGTGCATCAGAAAGGGATGAATAGCCTAGAATAAAGGCAAAACATCCCTTGTCATGTAGGCTTCTACCAATGGTGATGACAATTTGTTCATATATCAACTCTATACCACCTCCTCCAGCCCTGTAAGGCCCTATACATGGCCTCCATAGACCCTGAAACCATGACAAAGAGTGGTTTTTGGCTAGAAAAGTGTGAATTTCTAAAAGTCTGTGCCTGCCAATCTGGATTTTCTTAGGTCAGCAGCAAGGTACTGATCTCGGGGAGATGCTCATGCCTTTACTTTGCTTCCAACTGCGAAAAAAAGTTGACTTTTGGGCGATTTTCTATTGCGCACGGCGGTCGGGAATCTGAAACTTGCGTACGCGGCAGTTGTTGACAGTTGATCTGCGGCTCCAGCTCCAGCGACAGCATAATTTTGTTAAAAATTTGAGAAAACACAAAAACAACAGTACTACTGTCTACAGTTTGATATCGCCCTTCTGAAAATGCATGACTTTGAATTTTGGAAAAAAACAGCTGCTAAAATCATAGGTGTGGGAAGGGACAACGGACATGGTCGAGGCCATCCAGGTGGAAACCTGTGGGTGAAGGACCCCACTACGGGGATATGGACAGCCGGTGGAGCAAGTCCTTCCCGCACCCCAAACTCCATGGGTTCAGGCCCAACTGGACCGCACTCCATGGAGGAGAGGGATGTACAGGGAGTGTATTCACACCCCCCGGCCACAGGTGGTATCCGTCTCGGTGGAGTGGTGGCTGCAGACGTCGGAGACGCCATCAGGATTGACGACCTCAGGGGAATCAAAATCCCCTACTACAATGGCAACCCCTCCAACCTGGATGACTTCATCCTGGATTGGGAGGACTTTGCCGAGGAGGTCGTCGGCGAGATGAAGGGAGCGCCAAGGGACAAGTCGGTATGTCGGACATTCCCACACGCGCTGGCGCAGGACCTGAAGGGGGAGCTCAGGGATCAGATCCGCAAGGGATTGATCCAGACTGAGCAGGCCTGCCTCCAGTGGCTGGAGGACGAGGAGCGAGTGGACGCCTCCAACCAGAAGTTGGAGGATTAGTGGTCCATTCCGCTGCCGCTGGAGCGCGGGGAGTTGCGGGTCCGGGAATGGAATCGGTACATCCGCAAGTACCGAAGAAGCCTCAAGCTGGTGGAGGACTGGAATGAGTCCAGCGAGATCCGACACCTGCTCAAGGACGTCCTCCCCGCCCACTGGAAGAAGAGGGTGGAGGACGAGGATAATAAGAGAGCAAAGAAGCGCGTGGCTGTACGGAGCATGGCATCGGAGGACACCCACGCCGGAATAATGGAGTTTTTCTGGCGAAACCTCGGCGAGCCCAGCTGAATGTTGGGGTTGAAGAACGCCGTCTACGTGGAGGTATTCGGCGACACCATGGGGCAAAGCCTGATGCGCCTCAACAACGCGGAGTGGAGGCGCGGAGAGCCGCTGAGGATGCAGGTCATCTTCGCCCGCATGAGCCTGGACGAGATCGTGAAGTACATCACGGTGGAGCTGAAGCTCAACGCCAAGAACGAGGCCCACGTGCAGGATCGACAGGGCCATGGACATCAAGGTCATCGTGAAAATCGTCAACACCGAGAGGTCAGGGAGGACATGGTCGGCACCGAGGAGGAAGGGAGTGTAAGCGGCCAACATCTCTGGACCGCGACCACCCGAGAAAATCATGAAGAAGCCCACTTGTTCGCGTTCGTAGCGCACAATATGAAAGAGCATGGGCAGGACAGGTCCAGGTGGAACCGCCTGGACCCAAGGGTCAACAAGAACCGCAAGGAACCGCAGAGGATCGGGAACCCGCCGCTCTCGTTCCGCGAGTACAGATCACAGCCCGACGGTTGCTGGGTCTGCTACGGCAAGGAGAACAACCATGCACATGACCACCGGCATTGCAAGGTATATGAGGCTGACAAGAAGGCCTACTTCGCCGCCCATCCCGACAAGAAGCCCAAGGAGCAACGTTTTGCCGATTGGAAGGCAAAGGGCGGAGACGGTGGAAAAGGCCAAGGAAAGGGCCAAGGGAAAGGCGGAGGAAAAGGCTAGGGTGGAGGACCCCGCCCAGACCGATGCGTGAGGTCGATCGAGGAGGTTGCTGAGGACATGTTGAGGACGTTGGAGGAACCCAAAGCCCAGCACCGTGGTGGACAAAGTCTGGGCGGATCGCAGCAGGAGGGAGCTACGGCAGGCCATGTCTAGAGGGCTCCCACGGGAGTGGGACCCCGGAGGCCTCTCCTCTGAAAATCAGTGGAATCCTAGAGAAAGCGAAGGCACATCGGGTGCCGAAGAAAGCTCCAGAAGAGCCAAAACAACTGAGTCTCGTCACTCTCAACCCCTGGAGCGCCCTGCCAAGGGAAGTGTATGTGGGCAAGGAACGTGGCAAGAAGGAAGGAGCGACCATGGAGAGCCCCGTGGACGGGCAGGACCAGCCCAGGATCTACACCATCTGTGACCATACCCTCGAAGTCCTGATGCACCTGGATGTGCTAGAGTTGCATGCCCTGAGAGTCGTCCATACACCGCAGGGTGCCGAGCGGCAGTTGCACATGAAGGTGCGTGTACGGTGCGGACAAGAGGAGTTGGTGGTGGATGTTTTGGTGGATACGGGTGCCCAGGTGAGCCTGGTCCGGAGGGGGTTGTTCAAGGAGGAATTCCTGCAGCCCAGCCGTAGACCGGTACGCCTGGAGGTGGCCAATGGAGAGATTATGGGTGGTGGCACCCATGAGGCCACTATCAGTATGGAATTCTGGGACCATTAGCGCTTGAACCGCCCTGATTTGGCGAAGAGAAGCACTCTATCCGGGAACTTCTATGTGGCCGACATTACAGATTGGGATATGATCATGGAGTATGACTTCATGGTGGGAAACGCCACTGGAGCCCTTCCCCATCGTGCAACGCTGGTCAGAGAGGATGATGAATGCCTTACATGGCTGTCCACAGACTATGCATGCGGATCATCCCAATGGAATGCTGAGGAAGAGGATCCGATCGCCCAAGCGGTGTAAGCTGTGGGTGCCAAGTGGGTGCCAAGTCCAGAGGAGACCGCGGAGTTCAGCTCACGGAGTATGGAATGGCGCCGCAGGTGTATGCCAGGATGATTCAGACGCTGGGAGCCGAAGCGCCCGAGGTAGGTAGGTAGGTAGGTAGGTAGGTAGGTAGGTAGGTAGGTAGGTAGGTAGGTAGGTAGGTAGCCAGGTGCACTCGGTCGTGGAGAGGCGCCCCATGGTTCCCCCTGGCGTCGCCCCTGTGACGAACAGGAAGAGGCTTCGCGCGTGAAGACGGGAGGCGGCTTACTTCCCGCTAGACCTGACTGTTGGCCCCCAACAAAGCGGCCCCGGGCTACGCCGGGAGGGCTGATCGCCGCCAGCGTGACATGCTTGTCTCGCTGGGAGGGTGTGCCCCCGTGCTTGCGCACGTCCCCTCCTTTGGGCGGAACCCTAGGGGTTCACCAGACTTCCTGGCGTATCCCGTTCCCAAGGCGTGCATGCACGTTCTTGGTACTAGGGTTCCGAGGCGCTTGGGTGTCGCACACTCCGCCTCGAGTCCCAAAGCAGCGCAGGCCTTAGGATGCAGACTTACCGCCGGTCTCCGGATCTCGTTTGGCCGGGTCACCTGCATGGCACGGGCTGCCTCAGTGCCCGGGCTGTGGGCACTGGGTTTCCTACTGTTGTGTGGCGTTTGTGTTTGGGTCCGGTTGGCGGTTGGGTGCGGGTTTTGTTAACCCCGCCAGTCCTGGCTGGGGTCTTGGGTGGGTGTGTTTGGGCACGGTTTGTGGTGTTGTCCCTCTAGTGTCGGCTGTTTGTGGTGTTCGTGGTTGGGCTTCGGTTTCCGCCTGCTTTTGGGACGTGTGTGGTTTCGTGGGCGCCCCGCTTGCCCCCCGCCGTTTCTGGTTCCGGCGTGCGGTGTGGGCGTGTGTGCTGGGCCCGGGTCTCGCCTGTGCCCAGCTCTTCTTGGCTGGGTTGTCGGGGTGTGTTTCTTGCGCTTCGGTTTTTTTTTTCTTTTCTTTTTTTTTTCCGGGCTTTGTGGTCCCTGTCCCTCCATCCCCTTTCTTTCGGGCTGGGCTGGTGGCTCTCTTTTTTTTTTTTTTTTTTCCGTGTCCCTTTTCCCCGTGGTCCGCTGTTACTTGCTTGCCGTTGCCGGTTTTGGGTGGGTGGTCCCCCTGTGCCTCTGTGGGGGTCCTGTCTTCGGTGCCTTCTGGGGGGGGGCTTGGCCGCCTGTGGTGGTGTTGGCGGGCGGTTTGGCGGCTGTGGGCTGTTTTCGTGCCTTTTCCCCCTCCCCCCTCCTTTTTTTTGGGGGGGGGGGGCTTGCCTGTTCCTCCCTCTGCCTTCCCTGGGCTGGCGCACGCACTGGCCTGCATTCAGTGGTGTCTTCCGGGCTGCTGTCTTCAGTTGCGTTCTGTGTGGCCGCGTTCCGGCCCCATGGGTTGGGTGGGCTTTGTACACGGTGGGCTCGGCGCCCCTTCTTGCCGGGTTAGGTCCTGGCTCTGCCGGCTGGGCGGCTGCGCCAGGCGGCTGCTTGTGGTTTTTGGTTAGGGGGCTGGGGTTGTTCGTGTCCTTTCCCCTCTGCGGTGCCGGCTGTAATCTTCAGGGTGGTCCGCCACCGTTGTCGCCTGGCGCGCTGTGGCCCCGTGTGTGGCCTGCGGTGCTGGTGTGTGGCGTGGTGGCGCGGCGCCTTCCAGGGTGTGCGGTGGGTGGCTTCGGTTAGTCCCTCAGGTTAGGGTCAGTTGTGTCGTGCTGTGCCGCTCTGTGCCGTGTCGCGTCGCGTCGTGCTGTGGTGCGTTGCACTGTGGCGCGCTGTGGTGCGGTGTGCCGTGGTCTCGCGTGGTGCCGCGGTGGGTCAGTGGAGGTCAGCCTGGCCTGTGTCGTGGTGCGGAGTGCGGGCCGGAGTGTGGCCGGCTGGTGGTTGGGGGGTGCGGTTAGGTGTGGGTGGCTCGCTGGGTCCGTGCTGTGGGGGCTTGGGCGTGCCGCTCGGGCTGGTTGGTCGGGTAGGTCTTCGGGAAATTCTGCTGAATGATCACGGTGTCCTTGGGGCGTGCACGCTGACTCTCACCCATGGACTCAATCTTCACCGGGCCTCGCAGACAGGCAGGCGTACTCGGGGTGTAGGAAAGGCGTTCCTTCTCCAAGGCAGACAAACAGAAATCAGGAGTCGGACGGTGGAGGTGGCTTCCGAACGCGGTTTGACTGGCGAAAGGCTTGCACTGCAGCTCGGCTGCGCTGGCAGGGACAGGAGGGTCCTGGTCGGTGCCGCCGGCAGGCATGAGCTCATACTTCAGGGTCAGGGGGATGTCCATATCTCCGGTGCTGAACTGCAGGGGTCCGGGGCACCGGTAGTAATCTTGGCACTTCCAGTCTTCACGGCGCTCGGAGAAAAACTTGAAGGGGGCACCGTCCAGCAGCACCAAGGCCTTCGCGATCACAGCCTTTCACTTCCCCTTGCGGCGCTCGAAATTCATCATGGACGGGATCGGCGTGCCGCCGCAGTGCCATTCCTCCACTGGACGCAACAGGTTGGTGACGGACGCCCTCACGGACGTGAGACCAGCTGAGACCAAGCCCCCGGCCGTCAATCCAAGTGCATAGCAATACTCTGCGTCGAACCGCGACGGTAACGCAGCCCGGCCCTTATAGCCAAAGGCGTGGTCGCGTGACGGTCCGTGGGGTTGCCCTCCCTGGGGGCCTGTGCCTTGGTCCCGTGTCCTCTGAGGAGGTCGTCGGCGAGATGAAGGGAGCGCCAAGGGACAAGTCGGTATGTCGGACATTCCAACACGGGCTGGTCGAGGCCATCCAGGTGGAAACCTGTGGGTGAAGGACCCCACTACGGGGATATGGACAGCCGGTGGAGCAAGTCCTTCCCGCACCCCAAACTCCATGGGTTCAGGCCCAACTGGACCGCACTCCATGGAGGAGAGGGATGTACAGGGAGTGTATTCACACCCCCCGGCCACAGGTGGTATCCGTCTCGGTGGAGTGGTGGCTGCAGACGTCGGAGACGCCATCAGGATTGACGACCTCAGGGGAATCAAAATCCCCTACTACAATGGCAACCCCTCCAACCTGGATGACTTCATCCTGGATTGGGAGGACTTTGCCGAGGAGGTCGTCGGCGAGATGAAGGGAGCGCCAAGGGACAAGTCGGTATGTCGGACATTCCCACACGGGCTGGCGCAGGACCTGAAGGGGGAGCTCAGGGATCAGATCCGCAAGGGATTGATCCAGACTGAGCAGGCCTGCCTCCAGTGGCTGGAGGACGAGGAGCGAGTGGACGCCCCCAACCAGAAGTTGGAGGATTAGTGGTCCATTCCGCTGCCGCTGGAGCGCGGGGAGTTGCGGGTCCGGGAATGGAATCGGTACATCCGCAAGTACCGAAGAAGCCTCACGCTGGTGGAGGACTGGAATGAGTCCAGCGAGATCCGACACCTGCTCAACGACGTCCTCCCCGCCCACTGGAAGAAGAGGGTGGAGGACGAGGATAAGAAGAGAGCAAAGAAGCGCGTGGCCGTACGGAGCATGGCATCCGAGGACACCCACGCCGGAATAATGGAGTTTTTCCGGCGAAACCTCGGCGAGCCCAGCTGAATGTTGGGGTTGAAGAACGCCGTCTACGTGGAGGTATTCGGCGACACCATGGGGCAAAGCCTGATGCGCCTCAACAACGCGGAGTGGAGGCGCGGAGAGCCGCTGAGGATGCAGGTCATCTTCGCCCACATGAGCCTGGACGAGATCGTGAAGTACATCACGGTGGAGCTGAAGCTCAACGCCAAGGACGAGGCCCACGTGCAGGATCGACAGGGCCATGGACATCAAGGTCATCGTGAAAATCGTCAACACCGAGAGGTCAGGGAGGACATGGTCGGCACTGCGGAGGAAGGGAGTGGAAGCGGCCAAGATCTCTGGACCGCGACCACCCGAGAAAATCATGAAGAAGCCCACTTGTTCGCGTTCGTAGCGCACAATATGAAAGAGCATGGGCAGGACAGGTCCAGTTGGAACCGCCTGGACCCAAGGGTCAACAAGAACCGCAAGGAACCGCAGAGGATCGGGAACACGCCGCTCTCGTTCCGCGAGTACAGATCACAGCACGACGGTTGCTGGGTCTGCTACGGCAAGGAGAACAACCATGCACATGACCACCGGCATTGCAAGGTATATGAGGCTGACAAGAAGGCCTACTTCGCCGCCCATCCCGAAAAGAAGCCCAAGGAGCAACGTTTTGCCGATTGGAAGGCAAAGGGCGGAGACGGTGGAAAAGGCCAAGGAAAGGGCCAAGGGAAAGGCGGAGGAAAAGGCTAGGGTGGAGGACCCCGCCCAGACCGATGCGTGAGGTCGATCGAGGAGGTTGCTGAGGACATGTTGAGGACGTTGGAGGAACCCAAAGCCCAGCACCGTGGTGGACAAAGTCTGGGCGGATCGCAGCAGGAGGGAGCTACGGCAGGCCACGTCTAGGGGGCCCCCACGGGAGTGGGACCCCGGAGGCCTCTCCTCTGAAAATCAGTGGAATCCTAGAGAAAGCGAAGGCACATCGGGTGCCGAAGAAAGCTCCAGAAGAGCCACAACCACTGAGTTTCGTCACTCCCAACCCCTGGAGCGCCCTGCCAAGGGAAGTGTCTGTGGGCAAGGAACGTGGCAAGAAGGAAGGAGCGACCATGGAGAGCCCCGTGGACGGGCAGGACCGGCCCAGGATCTACACCATCTGTGACCATACCCTCGAAGTCCTGATGCACCTGGAAGTGCTAGAGTTGCATGCCCTGAGAGTCGTCCATACACCGCAGGGTGACGAGCGGCAGTTGCACATGAAGGTGCTTGTACGGTGCGGACAAGAGGAGTTGGTGGTGGATGTTTTGGTGGATACGGGTGCCCAGGTGAGCCTGGTCCGGAGGGGGTTGTTCAAGGGGGAATTCCTGCAGCCCAGCCGTAGACCGGTACGCCTGAAGGTGGCCAATGGAGAGATTATGGGTGGTGGCACCCATGAGGCCACTATCAGTATGGAATTCTGGGACCATTAGCGCTTGAACCGCCCTGATTTGGCGAAGAGAAGCACTCTATCCGGGAACTTCTATGTGGCCGACATTACAGATTGGGATATGATCATGGAGTATGACTTCATGGTGGGAAACGCCATTGGAGCCCTTCCCCATCGTGCAACGCTGGTCAGAGAGGATGATGAATCCCTTACATGGCTGTCCACGGACTATGCATGCGGATCATCCCAATGGAATGCTGAGGAAGAGGATCGGATCGCCCAAGCGGTGCAAGCTGTGGGTGCCAAGTCCAGAGGAGACCGCGGAGTTCAGCTCACGGAGTATGGAATGGCGCCGCAGGTGTATGCCAGGATGATTCAGACGCTGGGAGCCGAAGCTCCCGAGACGGACGTCTTCGCTTCCCGGGATGCCCCGCTTGCGAGGAAGTGTAGGAGGCATTGGCATCGAGGAGACTCAGCCTGACACAGGCATTGGGGTTTGAAGGAGTGGGGGCCCATGTATTGGCATGGCTCCCTGGAAAATACCAGACGTACGGTGGAGAAGATCGTTGCGGATAGGGCGAAGGGGATCCTGGTCATAACCGGTATAGGATCCACCCCATGTCCGCTGGAAGGTCTCAAGTCGACGCTGGATTCCATCACCCTGAACGAGATGTCATTCGGGCCAGAAGAGGAGTTGTTCATCGACGCCAAGGGTTTATCAATGCCCTCCCCGGGTCAAGCGTGGGGTACCAAGGCTTTCCTGGTGGGTGGGGCGCATGCCCAGCCCACGGGTGATGAAGCATTCATCCGTAGGGTTGAGGCGGTTTCCATGCGGGTCATGTTTGAGCCCAAAGAGGGGACGGATCAGCCAATGGATGGCATTGACGTCCTGTCCCACCTCGAGATCAACCACGTCGTCAGCTACATGCGGATGGGGATGCACGACCGTGTGGCAGCCGAGCAGGGGCGAGCAATGGTCACATCTCCGCATTGGTGGGATGACAAGATGTTGGTCACCGGCAAGTAGGAGAAGGATGAGTTCGTGGCGAGGGTCATGGATCACATCGCGGACCAATATGATGGTCTGGTTGGGTCGGACCCGCTGACGTGGAATTTTCCAAGAATGGCGGCCAGTAGCGACAAGAACCAGGTCGATGCCGCCAGTTTCCGAAGATTATCGGTGGGAAGCGCGCCCCACGACGATGAGGACGGCATATCGGACGAGGAGAAGTCAGACTCGGACCCGGAAGAGGCCTATACCGCAGTGCGTTTGGTTGTATGGATACCGAAGCAAGCCACTGAAGAGGCCCAGGAGAACCCGAAGGTCGCCGAGCTGAAGGAGAGGCTGATAAATGCCTATCCGCGGCTATTCAGTGGCGTCGCCAACAAAAACCCTCCAGATCGTTGGAGGTTTGGCACAGGGAGGATCAAGCTGAAGCCAAACCCGAAGATCTATCGTCATCGGGAGTACCAACTTCAGGGCGATCAAGCCAAGGCCATGAAGGAGTGGTTGGCCGAGTTTATTGAGCGGGGCTGCATCGAACCCTCCGAGAGTGAGTGGGCCAGCCCAGCCTTTATTGTGCCCAAGAAAGAGAAGGGCGAGTGGAGAACCAAATGGAGGAGCTCATTGACCACTGGCATAACGCCCAGCTCATGCATCCTGGTCGAAACAAGAGGTTTGAGGTTTGAGGTTTGATTTTGCGGGTACTAGACGCTTTTCGGCCCCGGGGGGCCACCTGGTCAAGCCAGGTGATATCCTGCCCACCGGGTCCTAGTGGGGGGCCCTCCAAGACGCATCTCCTGCCTGGTGGCGGAGTCCCCCGGTTTCACAGGGCTTGGAGCCCCATCCTTCCCCGGCTTCCCCGTTTCGCCACTCCCCGGTCAGTGCATCAATTCGGAGCCGTGGCTGCGGGCGCTTACCCACCGCGTGGCCCCCCTAATGCGTGGTCGCTCGGGGCGCCGGCGCCGCCGGGCCCGTGCTACTGGCTTGTCCCCAGTAGGACCCCCTTGGGCTGGCGCGCAGGCTGCCTAGCCTAGGGGTTGGGACGTGGCGCACTGCGCCACTACTGCCTTGGCGGGTGCAGTGCCGGGTCCGTGTGTGCGCGGCGCTCGCGGCCGGTTCGGGGGTTTCGGGCTGGTACCTGGTGTTGTGTGTCTCCCGTTCCCCCCTTCCTGCCCCGCGTGTCCCGCGTTGCGTGTGGCGGGCCGTCCCGTCCGGGTGTCCCTTACCTTCGCTCGCTGGTACGCCATTCCACGCGGTCTGTGCGTTCCGCTTGCTCGGTCAGATTGCCCTTCTGGTAGTCCCCGCGTGCCCTTTGCGTGTGTGTGCGCTCGCGCTTCCGCGGCGTCCGCTCCCCCCCCCCCTGGGTGGTGTGGCGTGCGCACCTCGCGCGGTCCCGGCACTGGGCGCTGGTAGGGCCGCTCCACGTGGTCCGTGCCCCTCCGCGTGTCCTGCCCTGGTCTCTTGCTCCGTCTGGCGTGCTTGGGGGGGGGGCAATCCGGTCGCGGTTCCCCCCTCCTTGGCTTGGGGTTGTGGGGGTGGCGGGAGGGCGTCTCCGGGGGGGGGTGCCTTCCACTGTTGCGAGGGGCGTCTGGGGTCAGGCGCTCCCCCTCCCCCGACTGCCCCCCCACTGGGCGGGCCGCTGGGGTCCGCTATCCACGTGCTGTGGGCGCGGGCGTGTGGGTGTGGGGGCCCTACTCTGCCCTCTTGGCCTGCACGCCCTGTGGGGGCTGCGTGCCGCAGGGCGGGTCCGGGGCGTTCGTGTGCCGGGGGGCGGGCTGGCGGGGGGGGGGGGGGTGCGCCGTGCCCCCCGTTTGCGCGGCCGAGCTGGGTCTGTAGGGCGAGGGGTCGCTCTGCCTCGTTCCGTCCCTCTGCCTTCCCTGGGCAGGCAACAAAGCTGGTGTTACTGGCGTCGATCTGTCCATGGGGGGCGTGGCCCCCCATACCACTCCAGTTCGTGCTCGCCCGCCTCCACTGGGCGCGATCTGTGCGGCGTCCTGGCGCGTTGGCGCCGGTTCACTTGGTCTCCGCGGTTCCTGTGGGAGCCGGCGGCTGGGGCGGGGGGGCGGGCCGCGCTCCGGCTCCTCTCTCGGGCGGGGGGAGGGGGGACCATCCCCCCTGCCTCGGGGGGTGGGCGCCGGGGCCCCCGCGGCTTGCGGGCCGGTGGGGGGGTGGGGGGGGGGGGTCGCGCCGCGGCCTCCCTGCTCCCCCTCTGGGTGGCGGCCCGCGGTTCCCCATACTGGCCCCCCTCGTGTCGTTGGCGCACTCTCCTCCGGCGTGCGCGTGCGGTGGGGGTCGCGGGGCCGCCCCGGGCTGGGGGGGGATGAGGGGCAGCCCGCGGACCGCTCCCCTGGGGGCCCCCGCAGACCTGAACCCCCCCTCTGCCCTCCCTAAGTGGGCTTTGGTCATGGGAGGGTCATGGGGGCCGCGGCCTCCATACTGTTCTGATACGCCGCCGTGCGCCGCCCCCAAGCTTGGTCCGCGCGTTGCCCCGGCGCGGTGGTGTTGGCTTGCCTGTCGGCCGCGACCCCCGCGAGAGCAGGCGGCTGGGGGCGCTGGGGCGCGCGGTGTGCAGGTGAAACCGCATTCCCCCCCCCCCCCGCGTCGCGGTCCCTTCTGGGGGAGGGGGGGCGCCCCCTCGGCTCCGGGGGGGCGGGGGGTCGCTCCTGTGGCTCGCAAGCTGGGGGGGGGGAGCGGGGGTGGGGGGGGTGGGGGGGCCGCCCCCCCGCCCCCCCTGCCCCGTCGGGCGTCGGCCTGCCATCCGTTCTCTCCGGCGTGCCCCCCCGGGGTATATTCGTGCCGTGGGGGTTGCCTGGTGGCCGCGGGCGTCAGGCGCGGTCTGGTCGGCCGCCAACGGGTCAGTGCGGCGGGGGGAGGGGGGGAGGGGGGGGGAACCCCCCCGCTCTGGTTCGCGCCCCCGTCTTCCCCGGGCCGGCCTCTGAAGGGGCAGCTCTGTCTGCGACGTCCTGGGCGCCGCCGGTCCGCTGCTGGCCGGCAGCGGGCAGGGCGTGCGGGCGCCTGCCTCGGCCGTGGTGCCCCCTCACCCCGGGTGCAGCGGCGTCTTCGGGGGGGGTGCGGGGGCGCCGTTTCTTCGGTCTGCCTTCGTCCGCTCATGGGCCTGAGGGTGAGGGGGGGGGACCCTCGTGCAGGCCCTCGCTGGAGCCCCTCGTTCCCCCCGCCGTCGTCGTGCGGCGCTGGCCGGCCGGGGGCGGCTGTGAGGGTTAGCGGTCAGCGGTTAGCGGGCTGCGGGGCAGTAGGTTCCCCCCCGCGCTCGTTGTCTCCGCCCTCCTCCCCGCGGGAGGTGCCGCGCGCTCCTTCGTCACGCCGTACCGTGGGGGGGGCGTGGGTCGGGGGGCCCAGCTCCCCCTCCCGCATTCCCGCGTCCGCCGTCTGTGCCGTCACCTGTGCCGCCGCTTGTGTGGCGGCTGGGGCCGTGGCGGCGGCGGGTTGCGCCGGCCGTAGCGCCAGTGGGCGAGGGCGCTGCGCAAGGCCTCCGGGCCTCAGTTGTTGACGTCCGCATCCGTGATGCGGAGTACCGCTCCCCCTTCCAGGAAGGCCTGCCACGTCGGCCCCCTGTCGGGCCACGCCGCCCGGATCACTGACCTGAGGACCCTCTCGTGGTCCTCTGGGGCTGCCCACCCCCCCGGGGGTACCTCTTGGTTTCCTCCGTCCCTCCGGAGGAGCACGACATCGAAGGGCCGGTTCCTCAACCCCCTGGTGGTCCCCTGGTTGGCCCAGCACAACCACCCGTACACCTCCCCCACAGGGGGAGGGCCTCATCCTTCAGAGGGTCCGGGACCGTGCCCCAGTCCCGGTCCCAGGGCCGGGCCCCCTCTGCCCCTCGCGCCGGCTCCCCCTGCTGCCCCTGTGCCTGCGGCGCCGATGCCGCGTTCTGCCCCCCCCCCCCGCCGAGGCCATCCGCGCCGGCTCCGCTCTCGGCGCGGGGGGGGCTGGCTGGTGCCGGGGTCGTGGGATTTGGGGGGGGGTGAGCTCGCCGGCACCAGGGTCGATGTTGTAGAGGTGGTGGTGGCGGTGGTGGTGGTGGTGGGTGTGGTGCGCGTCCCGCTGCGGGGGCGCCCCGCCCCCCGCCCCCCTCCCTTCGGACCGCCCTCCCCCCCGGGCTCCCATGCCCTGTCCCGCCTGTCCCTTTGGGCCCGTGGTGCCCTTGCCCTTGCCCTCGGGCCCCCTTCCGGCCCCCTGCCCGTGCCGTGGGTGCCGCCCCCTGTCACCCAGGCCATGGCCTGCCCGCTCGCCCACCTGCCCTCGCCCCGCTCCCTGCACCTGGGCGCCCTGCCCGCGCCCCTGCGCGCCCTTCCCGTGGCCCGGCTCCTTCCCGGCCCCCTGCCCTGAGTCGCGCCGTCCGCTGCCCGCGCTCTGTCTTCCTCCGCTGCCGCGCCCTTGCTCCCTGCCGCGCGTGCCCTGGCCCGCTCCTTGCGCACGCTCCTGGGCACTTCCCCTGTCACCTCCTGTCTCTCGCTCCGCGCCCCCTTGGCTGGCACGCAGCTCTGCCTGCGCGCCGTCCCCTCGATCCTGGATCACGCGCCGGGCGTCCCGCTGTCTTTGCAGCTGCGGCAGCGTGATGCCCGGCGGCGAGCCCTCGGGTGCCGGGGGGCGGACGTGCCGCGTCCGTCCCGGGGAAAAGGGCTTGGGGGGGAAACGCTTGGGGGGGCTGTTGTGGGTGTGGGTGGGGTTGGCGTGGGCCTGGTATTTCGCTCTCTCCCTGCCAACTGCTGCTGCTGCGGCGGCCGCCGGCGAGGCGCTCGTGGCCCTTGCGGGGTCCTTCCCCCGGTTTCGCGGCATGCTGGGGGCCGTGGCGTGGCCGGCCGAGGCGGTGGCGCGGCTCGCCGGGGCCGCGGTCGCAACCCCTCGCGCGCCCTTTTCGCTCCTCTCTGCAGCTGTGGCAGCCCTCGGCGATGCGCCTGGTTCCTGCGCCAGGGCTACCCCCCGTGTCGGCGGCATGCCGGGGGCCGCGGTCGGGGCCGCGGCATGGCTCGCTTGGGCTGTGGTCTCTGCTTCCCGCGTGTCTGGGGCCCCCTCCCGGGGCGGGGCGGCAGGGCTTGTTGCTTGGGCGGCGGGGGCGGTCACCTCGGCTGGCTCAGGCTCCTGGGCCGGCGGCGGCGGCCCGACCAGCACCGCCGCCTCCGCCAGCCTCCGCTCCTCGCGGTCCGCGGGGGTCTCCCCCGTCCACTCCGGGGAGACGGGGGAGCGGGAGCGGGACCAGCGGTGGTGGCGGTCGTCCCGCCTGGGGGGAGCCATCGGAGTCTGCCATCACTGTTATCCTGGTAGGCATGCGTGGTGGCAGTTGCGCCCTTCCCACTACCTCCTGGTGCATCAGTGCCTTGCCGTGGGCAGTGCCGTGCGGTGCTCTGCGGGGGAGAGGAGGGGAGGGGGCGGGAGGCCGGCTGTGGCGTCAGCATCGGCATTGGGGGGGGAGGCGGGGGAGCCACGCGGCCCACGCGTCGTGCCGCAGCTCCCAGTCTGGAGGGGGGGCCCAGGGCCCTGGGCCCCGGGGGTCGTCGGGCCGTGCCGGGGGGAGCCGCACTAGGTTGACCCCCGTAACAGCGGTTACCTCCTGTGTTCGCAGGAAGGTGTGTACCCCGTCCCGCGCCGCGGGCGCCGGGAGGGGGGGGCGGGGTACGGGTGCTGCCCCATAGAGGTTGGTGGGGGTGATCCCCAGGACCCGTTCCGGGTCCCCGCGGGTCGCGACGATGAGGAGGAGCAGGGGGGTGCCAGGGCACTCTTGCCAGAGGACCTGCCCCCTGTGCCGGGCACCTCTGGTTCTGGAGGGGGGGGGGTTAGGTCTGGGTTGGCCCAGCCGCGGGGCGGGTGCGTCGCCGGCGGGAGGGCGGGGCACCAGGTGGGCTCCCTGGGGAACGCCTCGCTTACGATGGCGTACGGGGGGGTCCGCCTGGTGCCGTCGTACACCGGGTTGGTTGGCAGGGGGCGGGCGGGCGGCCCCTTGTTCGCGCCTTCCACGAACACCGTGCTTTCGCCCACCTCCAGGTCCTCGTCCGGCGGGTGTAGAAGGTGGAGCGCCGCATCCAGCTCGGACACCCTAACCGGGTATGTTGCCTGCGCCTGGTTCAGGTACGGGGCCGCGTCCCCGGGGTAGCACGTCCTGAGGGCGTGCAGCAGGGCTGGGGCGCTGCTGCGGAGGGACATGGCGGACCCCGCTCCCGTGAGCCGCAGGGTATCACCCATGGACAGGGGCCGGCTTGACCGGTTGGACTCGTGCCACTCCATCCAGTGCCCGTAGAGGGCCGCCTCTGGGCTGATGAGCCCCGGATGGATGGCGTTCACGATCCGGTGCATCTCCGGGAGCAGCGTAGAGGCCCCTGCTCCGTTCAGGGCGCGGATGGCCGGGAGGGCGGTCTCGTTGAGGAAAGCCCTCGCACTGCCCGTCAGGTCACGCCGTGCGACAGCGTGCGCCTTGTGTGCCTCTGCCACCGCGTCCGCCACCAGGCCCCGGGCGGTCGCCTCCTGCGCTTTGCGGCGGGCCCTGGCGTGTCCCGGCCCATCTCCCCGTCGGCGTGGCATGGTACTGCGGGCTCTGCAAAGGGAGGCGGCGGGTGGGGGTCAGGGCGCGAACACGTGCGACAGGTGCGCAACAGATGTGGGGTCCCGCAGGTGCACGTGGATCCACAGAAGAACAGCGCCCGCGGGGCCCGCGCGTTCGTGTGGACGGGCGTGTGCCCCCTCGAAGCGTTGGTGCAGGGCCTCCTCCTCTGTGCGCCTGCGCGGGCCTGCGGGAGGTTCTGGCCAGGGGCACGCGGCCACCTGGCCGCACCGCGCGCACCTGTTGGCGCCTGTCGACGCTGCGGAGGAGACCGTGTCACATTCCCCGCAGAGCCGGCAGGTGTGTGGTAGGTGGGAGGGCGGCGACCAAGGGTGGAGATGGCGGAGCCAGAGGTCGTCCCATCTCTGGCAGAGGGGGTCCCGGATCTCCAGCAGGCGGGCGCGGACGCAGCGCCGGTAGTCCCTGCCGAGCGTCTTCCGCTGGACCTCTCCCCACGTGTCGTCGGGGAGAATCCCGTGGTCGTGGAAGGCGGCGATGAGGTCGTCCCACGCCGGGCGGGGGTGCCCCTGGGGGGGGGTTACCATGTACACGTTGCGCCCGGTGAGGTGGGGCGTCAGCGCATCGCATTGGCAGGCGTTCGCGGCGTCCCGGTAGAGGAGGGCCAGTAGGGTGCCGGCCGCGACTGCCTCCCATCCCACTCGCAGCCCTTCGCAGCCGTCCAGCTCCTGGCGCAGCGCGGCTGCAATGTCGGTGGGGAGCACGAGGAGCAAGGGCCCCTGGGTGTTGCCCAGCCGGGACAGGGCGTCGTCGTATACCGGCCCCCAAGCTTTGAAGTGCGCCACAACGAGCTGGGCGGCCCCGTCCTCTGGGGGGTGCCATCGGACTGTGGCCGCGGCGTGTCCCCATTTGCGTATGTCCGTAGCCCGGAGTACGTTGGCGGCGTGAAGGACGATGCGGGGGGGGATGGGTGTCCTGACGAGTGAGGACACGTCCCCAGTCCCTCCTGTTTGCGGCCCCGGGGCAGCTTGCAGCCATTCTCCTGTCGCCGCGTCCCACGGGTAGTCAGGTCCCGCCCCGCGGATCACGGTAGGTCTCGGGCGGGTGTCCGGCCCCCAACCCTCGAGCGGGATTGCGGCGTATCGTTGCGCAGGGGTCTCCGGGGCGCGTGCGGCGGCGCACCACCGGCTCCACTCGCGCGCCCACTCCTCACCAACTATGCGTGCCTCCCACGCGGTCATGGAGCCGCGCCCGATGATCCACGGTGGGAAGAGGGCGTCTTGTAGGTGCTTCGAGAACCCCCCCGGCAGGTCCTGGTACGGGTGGGGGCCCTCTTGTGGCGGGCACTCCAGACTGCCATTCACGACACGGAGGGAGCCTAGGAAGTCCTTGTCAGGGCGCGGGAAGGGGGGGGGGTGGTCGACCTTCGCCGCGGTGAGCCATCGGTGCGCCCGGGCCGCCGTGCTTAGGGGCTCGCGGAGGAGCTGCTCCAGCCGGTGGTTGCAAAGCTCCCATGCCTCGTATACGTCCCGGGGAAGGACAACACTGTGGCAGATTGCCTCAGTCGATGGGCCTACCCCGCGGGCAAGGCATGGATGGACATATCCAGCCATGGGGACGCCGCGGAGACCAGAGAGGCCAAGCGCATCATCGAGATGGAGAAGGCCATGGAGCAAGACGGGGTCAAGTGCTTTGTCGTGATGGCAAACTGTACAGACCTGGCCAAGTTCTGGGGCGCCCGAGTCCAAGCCATGGGAGGGGAAACCCTCGAGCAATGGATGGTGGCCCCCGTAGAGCTAGTCAGGTCGGTGCTGACAGAAGACTGGTCGGATGACTATGCGGCATCCAAGCACTGGAGCAGGTACTGGAATGCCGTGAGCGCCCCGTCGGAAGACGAATGGCCTGAGGGCTTGACCGAGGATGGGGATAAGTTATTCCTCAAGGACAAGCTATTGGTCCCTGAGAACCGAATGGGGGAGCTCATTGATCACTGGCATAACGCCCAGCTCATGCATCCTGGTGGAAACAAGATGCAGCAGGACCTGAAGTGGCGTTTCAAGTTCCCACCGGGGTACTACGCCATCCTGGACAAGTACCGCAGCAACTGCGCCGTGTGTCGGGCCAAGGAGAGCCCCAACCACTCCACGGCTGGCAACCCGGTGTATACGGCTATACCAGAGCCCCCTGTGCGGTCTGTTACCATGGATGTATTCGCCATGCCTGAGGTCACCATTGAAGGAGAGACCTACGACTGTGTCATCCTGGCGGTGGATAGGCACAGCGGGTATATCATGGCGGTCCCTGGCAAGAAGTCCAAGAAGAAGGACAAGAAGGACACGCATGGAGTGGGTCTGCAGGCCAAGACCGTCGCTAATGCTATGATCAGGCATTGGCTGACAATTTTTGATGTCCCAGCTGTCATCTGCAGCGATCGGGGCAGTCAATTCGTGGGGACGTGGTTCAAGACGATGTGCAAGCACATGGGGATTTGGCATGCCAAGACCGTGGCGTACCACAGCCGGTCAAATGGCAGGGGTGAGGTGGCGGGGCGGCAGATGTTCGAAAAGTTCCGCCAGCCGCACATTGACGAACTGGGTTGAAATTGGTATAATTCGCTGTGGAGAGTACTCCAGGCGTACCACGACCTTTCGGGGCCACCTGGACTGTCGCCCCATCGTATCCTGTTCCTACGGGATCCAGTATCACGCACTCTCCTGTGGTTGAACCATGGCAAAGCGGCCCAGGATGCGAGTGCTATGATGCCTGAGGCGGACGACACGGCAGCCAAGGTGTGCAAAGCACTTCAGGACGAGCATGAGAAGAGGGCCAAGTACTTCAAGCAGGGAAAAGTCCAGAAATATGCTCTCAGAGACACCGTATGGGTGGAGCGGCACCACAAGGATGTCCTGTCCAGGCATCGGCAGGCGTCTTGGTATGTGCCGGGGGTAATCATTCGGAATGTCGGGCAGGATGTGTATGCGGTTCGTGTGGGGGATAACAAGATCCTTGACCGCAACCACACCCAGCTTTGTCCCGGAGCACCAGACCCCAGCGGACGTCCCGTCACCTTCGAGTTCACAGCCGGCGATGTGGACTGGGATGACGAGGGTGAGGACGACGACTTCACCGCCGAGAAGATCCTGATGGACAGGCCAGACCCAGGGACGCCCGGGGGGAGGCTATATAAGGTCCGTTGGAAGGGATTTGCCGCATCCAGAGATTCGTGGGAGCCTCCGAGCAGTTTCTTTCCGAGGTATACTACGGTCTGGATGGATTATCTAAGGAAAAAGAACATTTCCTTGGATGTCAAGGACGTGTTGGTCCATTTGGTGGCTGCAGCAACACCGTGATGGATCCACCTTGGCATTTTTGTTTGTTCTTGTGCTTGGGAGACGGGTGAGGGCGTTAATCTGGGGATTTTGGGGCCTTGATTGGCCATATATCCTCTTCACTTGGTCTCCTCATATATGGTTCATTGTGGTATACGTATTTAGGTCCACCGACAACGTTTCTCTATCTTTGATCCCCTGGGTCCATGTTGTAGATCAGGAGGAGACCAGATATGGCGGAGGGCACCGATTATGAGTGTCATCACCCCTCCATTGGGGCATGGGGGACGCCTACGCCGTATGTGGGGCCTCCATGTGTTCTTGGGACATGGGGGGGGGGGGTTGGAGCCCATTGGGGTCCTCCCGTCCTCTCTTCAATGACTTCCGAGCGGATACAACGCTCTGGGAAGTGGGGTGAAGCCGGTTTGGACCCCTGTGGCCATCTTTGGGTCACTTGGGCTGTGTATCTATGGGCCGGCAAGCCGCCATTGGCTGATATCATACTCTCCCATCCACCTGACCTAACCTGAAGTGATAGTGTGATAGGCTTGGCCATTCCAGCTATGAGCGGCCATATTCAATACCGAGGCGCCGTCGGCTGAGATTTATATATCAAAATATCAGGAATCAACAGGGTTTTTTTATCATAATGTTTCCGTAATTTTTCAGCTATCCGTTCTGATTGTCAATGTATCAGCGACTGGCAGTTGGCTCGCTATTTTGCGGTAACCGATTGGTTAACTGTCATTTCCAGATATTTTAGCCGAAACCCTGATGAAGGGTCATATATCATCAGAAAAGGGTTCGTTGCTTCCGCAATTTTCATGTTATACAATCGCAAAATTAATCCGATTTTTTCAGACATTCAGAATCGGATTTTCAATTTCGAGGTCACCGCACTGGATATGATGAATTTCCAGTGGTCCTACATTTTTCCCCGATCACGAATCAACCTTCCTCTTGTTGTCTCCTTCATTCTTCTTGGAGATATAGACCAAACTAGATTGATTCGTGAGGCCACTTTGAAAAATCATATCTCCGGCTCACTGCGAGGAATTTCAATTTTGAGATATGGGCTGCAAATCGCCTTGGTCTCAACATAATTTTGAAAGCGTCAAACGCCTTTGACGAGTACAGCTGCACGGTGTAGTAAGGGATAATGATCAAGAGGGTAGAAAGTGATTTACAACTCTTGGACCATGCAACCGAACATTTTAATGCGACCTCCGAGTGTACCGCATGAGTGTTGGTGTTGCATAGAAACTTTTCTTGGGTTCCTACGTATTTTTAACGTGAAGTTATGGCCATGGGGGGTCATGACATACCAGGGTGGGAGCCACTTTTAAGGGTATGTGTTATATGGATGGTATGTGCTTCGCTATGCTCACGCTCATGTTATATATCTCCGTTTGTAGGAAGATATGTGGAGTCATACGTGGCAAGAGCCTGGCCCATGTCCTAATGGTGAGCTCCATAGCGCTAGACTAAGTCTACCGCACATAAAGTGCAGGTGGGTAGCCTTACGGAGCGACCCATAAGTGCCATTTCCAATTTTCCCATTTTGATGGTGCATGTCGAGAGGAGGTTCGAAGGTGTCTTCATGCTTCCATCTGGGGATCCAAGTAGGGGGAATTGTTTGCAGATGGTCCCAAGCAATTGTGTCTCGAACCATATGTTGATACCACAGGTGAGCGAAGTTATATACTACTGTGATTATCTTGAATTCAGCAACATTTGCATGTTTTTGACCTCATTTCATGCTCATTTTTGTATTTTATGTGCTCAACTTGTTGGCTAACGGTAAAGTGCCTAGAGATCTGTAAACTATGGTATGTTGCTTATATGTTGGCATATGCTTCAGTGTTGCACGTCACCATATGCTGGATCACGTGGTCACTTTGGCGTGGCACACAAGGGCTCACAAAATTAGATCTCAAATTCGTCAGTTGACTTGTGAAGCATGGCATGTGTATATCCGGAGGGGTTTGGGAGCCATTTTAGGATATTCTTGGGCAATATTGTTTTATCTATATCACCCTTGTATATTACTCCCCGGTTTGACACATGCATGGAGCATTTGAATATTTGCCGTTTGCATTTTTGAGTATATAATTGAATTTTGGGCACTATGCTGTGATTTGCCTAATTTTGCTATGTTGTGAGGTCATCTTCATGGGGCAATTCTCCAAGCCCAATTGACTCGAAGTTTAAACAAAGTTATGTCAGGGTAGGGCATGGTCCTGAGTGCCACTCTGGGCCATGACAAGTCACTTCCCCTAATGGGCTAGGATTTAGGGGGTTGGGAGTGAACACATTTTTGGGGTTTGTGTAGTGACCTTTGACACATGGCATTTCGCCATCTTATTTGACTTGGTTCAGGGCATCATGTTGGCGAGTCAAGGGAAGGTCTTGAGTCCAGGGAATGAGGGGTCTATGGCTGTGATTGCGTATGTTTCCATCGTTCCCCAATTTTGCTTGATTTCTGTTCATATGCCAATTTCAGGGCTTTCTCTTTAGTGATTTTGGTGCAATTGTATGTACATGCCCAACGCCCGTGTCTCCGTGTGCACCGTGAGACGACCGGCGTGTTGAAAGGAGTTGTTGAGTGTCAACGCGGGACCTCAAACAAACTTGGAAGCCCTCAGTGTGGATTATTTGGATTTGAGCTATTGTACTTGGGAGTTGATTATTGCAAGGGATCAGGATTTGTGTGAAGGAGCCATATTTTACTATTTTTTGTGGGAAATTGTGCAGGATAGGGCAAGATCATGCAGAACCTGGTGAGAAGCAAGACCATAGGAGTGACAGGAAATGGTGGAAGGGGTACAGCAGGGGCCGGTCCTGGTAGGGACCTTCTTTGGTATGTTTCCGTCTAATCTGCCCCTTTGTCTTCTCCTGGTCGATTCTCACGTTGTCCAGCTCAACCTCCACCTGCCCCCCATCCGGTTTCAGGTGGTCCTCGATGTCAGCACCCAATGTTAAGCCAGGATCTGGTTTTTCCCTCTTCTTACGCCCCTTCTTTGGTGTTCCATCCTCCGATCCTGAGGTACCAGGGTCATAGTTGGTATTTTCTCGTTCCTTGGCTGTTTTTTTGGCGGGGCTTGCCATTCTGCGATAAGGAGAAAGCCTGTATTGAAGGAAACATAACATTCAAAAGGGTTAAAATCGTCGTCGATAATGCATATGTGAGGCGCTTTTAGCGAATACGAGTACAGTATGGTTGAGAATGCAAAACTGAAGGGGCTCGGCACTGTTTTTGACTGTCAACTTTGCGGGAGGCCTCGCGCAAGAGAGGGGGTGTACTAACCTGATGTTCCATGCTGTTTGCGCGAGGCCTCGCACATCGCTGCATGTTCTCCAATCTTCTTCGAACGTTTCGCAGCCTGTCGGCCTCTCTCTGTTCCTCCAACACACTGCGTTGGGGGATCAGCTCCGACAGTTTTTGTTATAAACCAGCCTTAAGCGGCCCCTGCTGCGTTAGCACCAACAACACAGACACAAGGACTTGTTTGTAGTGGTTAGAACCCTTTGGAATTAGAAGAGACGGTGGAAAGTTAGGTACACCCCTGCGCGGCCAATGCGCCTGAATTGTACAAGTAGGCTCAGCACACCACCTAACCCAAGGCACATATACACCCTCTGTGTTCAAGTAAGCAGTTAACCGCTGACGCACGGAATTGACAAAGGAATTGGGGATTTTGCAGACATTCACCCTGTGACCTTCTTTGCGGATAGTGATGAGATGATACAGATCGTCAACATCTTTAATGGTTACTGCACCTCTGTTTTGGCCCTTCTTTGTCACAAGGCTGGAAAGCAGACTTTCACAAAACTCCCCGGCAAAAGCTTGTCCAGGCATGGCTGTGTGCCATGCAGTCTGGCACAATAGCGCAGTTGCAACAGTGCGTTTGTATTTTAAAAGTGTGTCCCCCATGTTCAAACGGTCTAACAGACACATAACAATCTGCAATCCCTCAGAAGCAAAAACACCCGTGTTGGCCGTCTCCCCGGCCCAATTGCACTGTCTAACGAGGTGACCTAGGTATAGTAACATAGGACAGTATTGTGTTAACAGAACCTGTATGGCCTTACACACAGCGTAACGGAGGCGTACTTGCCAATTTACAGGACGTGCCAGCCCAAGGGAATGACATTTTCTGTTAAGGCGCCGTATGTGGGGGCCCATACCCAACAGCAGTGCGCCAACAGTTATCTCCATTCTGATCAGCAAATGCACATGCACATACACATTCCAGTTGATCGCCAACAACACCCATTCCTCTCAGTGCGATGGCGCCAACTTACACCCCTGTTGAAGAGGTCTGCAATCGGTGTGCAACTGTGTGCAAGTGCCATGCTGCACACGCTCCATGTGACAATGGTCGTAAGAGGAGTTGGTAAGGGGTCCATTGTGCAACGAGGGTGATGTTTGGCATTTCTTTGTTTCTTCGACGTGCATCGCATGCCCTATGGATACCACGACCAAAAGTGAGGCCCACGAGGAGAAGCCCACAGCGAATAAAAAGAAACGAGACGGAGGCAAGAGCCTACAACCGAAAGCGCCAAAGAACAAGAAAAACGCAAAGGCGAAAGTACCGCCAGAACTGCAGGGAGGGCAAGAAAATGAGAGCCAGAGCCAAGCTCCAAAAGAAGTGGAGAGCCCAAACGAAGCAAGTGACCATGGTGCTCCACATGCAAAGCAGACGGCCGCACCCAAAAAAGCCACATCTGCTGCAGAGGTGTGACATTGGTGTGTTTACTGGCATTCCATTTTACGTAGCTGGTGCAACTAGTGTGCAACCCTTGTGCAGTTTGTGGAAGCGGTCACTTTCGCGTGGTTGCACACGGTTGCACACCAGTTGCACATCTTACCTTAGTAGGACACGGCGAGGCAACGGCGGAAGGAGGCAGCAGAAGGGGTGCGCGGCCGTGCAAGAAGTTTGGCCTTTCGCCTAGTTGGTGTGTACGCTGGTGTTTGTTGGAAGGGCCGAGTGGAGGCTGCCGACTCGCCGCCGGTGGCAGAAACAAACCTCAAAAAGGCGACGTGAAACCGAAGAAAGACCAAGAGTTGGTTTGCATCCCACCTTAATGGGAAGATGATCAGGAGGTGGCGGCAGGACTCATGTAGCCTGTATGCATCGTTCCGGTAAAGACCTCATTTACAAACGAAGACGACGCAGGGCAAGCACTAAAAAAGATGAACGAGAGGTACGAGGACAAGGCCGCTGGCATGGAGGACAATGCGAATGACAAAGTGAAGGATACCACCGAGGAGAATGAAAAAGTCAACGTGACGAATGCCGAGGCAAAGGGTGGTGGTGAATAACCCGATGAGGATGGCATTGCCGAGTCAAGTCGGGCAGGCGACCCTTCACATGGCGAAGGCGTGATGGAGCCCAATGATGACGGTGACGGTGAGGCCCAAAGAATGGCCGAAGGGGAGTCCCGCCCCAAGGCCGATGAGGAAATGGTGCGTACCGACGAAGGGGAAGGCACCAGGGAAGTGGATCAACCCATGGAGAAGGGAGAGCAAGAAGGAGAGGCAAAGACCACGGAGGATGTCAACAACAAGCAAGTGTGGCCGTGGTGCAAGAGGGGAAGAGCGATGAAGCATTCAACAAGAAGACGTCGAACAAGGAGGGTTTGGATGCAACGCAAAAGCTATGGAGCTCGCCACCTCTGCAATGACTAGCGGACACGCTACTTGAGAAACTACGTCATGCAGAGGGTTGGGAGAAGATTGACAGACATTGCACTCACTATCGAAGGCTCCTCCCTGGGGCCGCTGAGGCAATTCCAAGCTTTTGCAGAGGCAATTGCAATTTCCGCACGGACCTCCAAAGTGGAGCCATTGGTGCAATGTATAAATGAATTTGTGGGACGACACCTCTCCCATTCGTCCTGCACAAGCACCTTCATAATCATGGCTGCGACGATTGTGCTCTCACCATCGATGGGTGATACCTTTACACAACCAGTTATTTGGGAGGGCAAGAAGTCAAGGCCCGTGTATGGGCACATTGGGGGGGAGCAAATAATAAACGGGAACGCTTGGTCGATGCAAGAGATGGGGTCCTCTTCAATGCATATAATTTGCATGGACCTACGCGTTGGCGCGGGGAAGGCTATGCTACTGTATGCTACGCAACTGCATCGTGGGCACGCTTGACACCCGCCACCCGACAAGGACTCCTTGAAATGGTGTTCCATTGGGCCGATGACATGTGATTCCAATGATTGAGGATGCGTCTCTGCTTGTGCTATGTCTGATTTTTAGTGCATTGTCCAAATGTGCTCGCATTGAATGGAATCTTGATTTTCTGTAGTACGGCGCGCACCGTGCGTAGCATGGTGGTTGCACACGATTGAACATGGTTACACAAGTGCAACAGGTGAAAATGGGTGATTGCACACACCAATGGGGGTAGACAAAAATCAGTGTTAATGTGAAATATTGTGATGTTTGATCAAAATACATGGTCCTCTTTTCTCCAAAAACTATACATTACAAGGATACTGTGAAAGCAAGGTCCCTTTGGTTAGGATGGCATGTCTAAGGGGATGATTTTGCAAGGGGTCGGTTGCACAACCGCCACATTTTGGAATTTCGGGGGGAGGGGCTTTGTGGGTATGGGACACACTTACGAGGCATGTGAGAGGATTGTGTCATAGCATATATGCCATGCCATGCCGGATTCACTGGCACCCAAAAACGACCAAGAAAGAGGGTAAAATGAACGTTTCTGTTTTGTGTGCAAGGGGTGTGCAAGTGGTCTCTTTCACACTTCATCATACGGGTTGCACACTAGTGTGGCCATCTACGTGGGCAAAACGGGTTCCAGGTATAGTGAGCCATTTCGTTTTGTATACCCTGTATATGGTGGACAGTCGACCTGAACTGACTGACATAGGTCCACCACCGCTTTAGCTTCGCTTTTCCATGAGGGGGACCCTTCTGAAATGTTATCACAGGCTCTTGGCCACAGAGCCACAAGATACGGTTAGTGCAAAGTAGGCGGCACCGGGAAGAGAGCACCAGCATCTAAGGCGGGAGTTCCTGGTGGTAGGTACTGTAGTTGGATCGTGCTTGATTCCACTTACAATTCCAGTGCCCGAGGGGCACCAGAAGCCACTCATCTGCACGGTAGTCATGCTTCAGGGTACTGTCCCGGTTCAGACCTGAAGTGTGAAATTGGCAGTGAGACAACTCAGCGGGGTTACGTTCCTGCCACCAGGTATAGGGTATAGGGTACCATCCCCCCCTACGTCACAGGCAGCTGTGAAGAGTATTATCTCGCCCTTAGAGCGGGGTACCCCGGGTCAGTTGGTAGAGGAGATTTCCTTTTTCAACTCCTGAGAAGAAGCCTTCCCCTTGTCGGTCCACCGTCAAGGGTTGGTCTTTTTTCTAACCTCAGTCAGGGGAGCTGATGGATACGGCGAACTGTGTATATGGCACCAGTACAAATTGCACGCGCCAATAATACTGCGAGCGTCGTGACGACCATTTTCTAGGGTCATCACGTATCTGCATGTCTTGCAGGGGTTGCATCTTAGGAGCAGCTGGGTTCCACCAGCCACACTCAATGTCGAAACCTAGATACTCCATCACCTCACGCATGTACTCACATTTATCGAGTTTGATGCGGACATGGCTTTCCTGACAGACAGTGTAAAACTCTTGTAGGAGGAGGATTGGTCCTCCTGGTTTTTTAGTCCCCAGGCTCACGTCATCGATGTTTGCCTCCTTCTCAGCCCTGGGGGAAACCAGTTCCTGTACAAGGGGTCTGCGTCTCAGGATACATAGGATTTTCTGCACCCGCTCCTGAAAGAGTGCAGGGCCATTCGCTACACGGAAGGGCGTGACCTTCCAGCGGAAGACACTACCCTTAGGGGTTGCAAAGGCGAGCAGTCTACCTTTCCATCTTAATCTTGAATCAGCACTTGGCGATTCTCTGTACGGTGTTCTTCATGTTGGGGATATTCCCTGAGTGGTTTTGGGTCTTTTCTTTGACCTCACCGTAGTCAACGACCAAGCGCATACCAGTGGAGGCAGGTTTAGCCACTAGGAAACAAGGCCTGCAATGGCGGAGATAGTTCCTGTGTATATACTCCTCAACGAGGCCAGCATCTATACATTCGTGGATTTGCGCCTCGATCTCGTCGATTGGGCCTTTTGGGGGCGAGGTACGGATGCCGTCTCACCACCGACCCTTCGACCTCTGGCTTGAGTTTGAGGTCCATCTGGACCAGCTTTTTGAAAGACAGGGGTGGGGACAACACTCCAAAAACCTCATGGTATTTCTGGATGAGCTTACTGAGAGGAGGATCAGGGTTAATGCTCTCCAATTTCTCAGAAAGGTCCTCCGCAGCATGGGTGTTGCTCATCCCTTTTCTCTGCTTCTTGATACGCCTCATAGTTTCAGGGGATAGCTCATCGTCCCAGTCCTGGCAACCCTGCTGGACGTAGTGAAGGGAGTATACCAGAGGTACATCAGGATCGGGGAGACTGATTTCTTCATCATCCTCCTTAGACCATACGGACGTTTTCCATGTCCTCTTGAGGAGGTCCAGGCGGGTGACTCAAATGAAGTAAGTCAAGTAAGTAAGGGCGGCACGTCCGCAGCTTCATCTGACTTCCCCTTGGTTGTTTGCCATGTTGACCGCCTCCGGCGGGAAGGGGAGCACTCCACCATCGGTTCCCCTGGCGTCTCACCTCACGGCCGAGATCTTGTACCAGGTTCCCTTGAGGCTTGACCAGTGGTGGGTTTCCTTCAGCCGCTGCCCTCACAGGCGCGCCTTCCGGTCCCCCTTCGAAGAATCCTCTGGCCTTTCTCCCTCAGCTGAGCCCTTAAGGTGCCTGCGGGCCAGTTTCCCGTGGATAGCCGTGGCCGACTACGCAGCATTGCTCTCAACCACATTCCACCACTCTCCATCACTCACGAGCTGGAGTCCCCACTCAGCCCCCGGATGTACTTGGTTGTCATCCATCCGCGACTGGAGGCCAATGGGCGACCTTCTCCAGGGTCTTTCAGGTCCCGCTCGAGCCTGAACCTACGTGTACTCAGGTCTTTGACCCGGAGGCCTCAGGGTCAGCCCTCACCCCTGTGGACACCTCACGGCCTTTCCGGAGTTCAAGGCATTTTCCGGACTTCCCGTGGCCAGGTTCCCAATGGTTGGCCCACGGTTCCCCAGTCCATGGCGACTGGTTTCCCGATACCACGGAGCTGTTGCATGGCGCCTGTGGCTGCCCTGTCTTGTCTGCGCTGCCCAGACTGATTTGTGATCCCTTGATCCCGCTCGCCCCTTTGTGTCCCTGGCCTTGCCCCTGCGCCAGTGTTCCCTTCATCACTTGTTCCCGTCCCTCATCCCAAGGCTAATTCCCACCTGGCGTCCTGGAACCCCTTGCTGCCGGCCCACATGAGCCTTTTCCTGCTAGGGACCGTACTAGGGGCCGCCCCATTCTTCTCCCCTTCCTATCCCGGGACCGCTGCCCTGGGCTTCTTCGTGTGGCGCTCGTTCTCTCGTGTGCCCCGCCCTCGACCCCTGTTTATACGCCACCGAGCCGCCAGCACCCCTGCGGCACGGGCACGCAGGACAATGTCGTGCTTCTTGCACAGATTTCTTCCACCCATACTCCCGCACTTGTTTTCTTCTCGCTCTGTGCTAATTGTTTTCTTTCTTTGGTTGGGTCCTTATTCTGTGCGCACCCCATGGGTTATCTCCCCCCCCCGACCTCCCCTCTGTGTGTCTGTGCCGTGTCCTGTGCTCTCTTTTTTTTCTACTTTCCTGCCTGCATGCACACACGACACTGCTGCACTAGCTTTCAGCGGTTGCGGCTCCTCTCTGGTCCTCCAGCCCCCGTGGGGTTTTTCCTGTTGCGGTCTCCAGCTGTGGCAGGTGGGCGCTGCTCCCTTGCTCAACCCCCTCTCTGCTCACCGCCCCGCCCCACCCCTCGCCGCGCGCCTCTCAGTCGTCCCCCTTACTGCTCCCCTCCTGCCCTGTGTGCGCCCCCCTGCTCCTCTCTGCGCCAGGGGTGTATCTTGCGTGCCCTCACGCGTACCTCCGCCTGCGCTCGATCCTTCTTCCGATGGGCCGACTTGGGCGGCCTCCAGGGGTACCCCTCCGGTGGGATTCCTGCGTCGTCCGCCCCCGCCAGCCTCCCCCCCATTTATTTCCCTGATTGTGGGGCGGGTCGGCTGGTACGCCTCAATGGGAGTCATTGGCATGGTGTTGATCTGTGGGCGATGTGGTACTCCTGTCTGCTGTTGTTTGCCCCCCCTGTGCCCCTCCCTCCGCGTGTGCCTGTGCGCGTCCTGTGTCCGCGCCCGCCCGTTCCCCTTTGGGTCTTGCGTGCCTTGTTCGCCACTGCTCACACGCGCCGCGCGCGTGTACCCCGCTACCCGCCTCTTTGTCCCTGCCCTGCCGCCCTAACCTCTCTCTCCCTGCCACATCCTCCCACCCCAACCCACTTCCCACACCCCGCTTCCGAATCCTGAGATACATAGAGGGGGGCTGTGCAAAGATAACTGTCTGATTCTCCTGTGCTGCACACTGTTCCGTTTAGACCACACACGGGTACCACTGATGGGGCCGATGCCTCAGTTGGCCCTCACCCTTCCCCCTGGAACTGCCGCCAGGCGCACCCGAAGGCACGGCCTCTCGCCCTGGCCCACCAAAAGGTGCGGCCTGGTGTTGTTCGCCGTGCCGAGGCACAAAGCTCTGGCCCTCGGGAGAAGCGGGCCTGGGTTGATATGAGGCCTGGTTGTCCAAGGCCAGACGATTGCATGGACCGACCCAAGTCCCAGGGTTTGCCGTGTAAGCCCGTCTGGCAGGCCTGGTCCTTGCCCTCGCCCTGGCTCTTGGAGCCCGCGCATTCCCCGAAGGCACCCTATCAGCGTGTCTATGCCCCTGTGCGGGTCTTGTACTGTTGACCATTGGCGTTTTGTCCCAGTGACCAGCTGGTTGCACGAATCAGATCCGTGACCATGGCTGTGTCTTAGCCCACGCTAACTGCACCCTGTTTCGCGTGCCGAACGCGCAGAAAAGGACCGGTTCGCAACAGGGCAAAGAAACTATTTTTTTGGATGTTTGATGCGCGTGATTTTAGACGTAGTGAAATAAATTGCTTATTTAGTGTTACGCAACTCTGTGTTCCTCAGTGTGACGTTTCTTACATTTCTCTGGCGTTCTGAGTGCGCGAGGCCTCGCGCACTCGAGATATTCAAAGTGGAGTTTATCACGAAACCTAAAATCCCGTAAGGACTCGCGTTTGCGGAAAAACGCAGCTCCCACATGGTATTAAAAGTAGGATAGTGTTGCCCAAGGAGCTTCGGAAGTGTATGACTGTCGGACTTTCCATGTTAGGGGAAACACATGTACTGTAAAGTGAAAATAAAATACAAATTTAGGCATCCGGAGTGCGCGAGGCCTCGCGCACTCAGCTCACGTTATGTATTGAACTTGCAGGTTGTAAGCAACACGTACAATCGCAGGTACAGTACCAGACGGACAAACACATTTGATGTTTCCGATGTATGTGTGTGTAGACACCATGGTGGTCAGATATAACGAGGTATAGAACATTGTCCCAGAGAAACAATCAGTGCGTGAGGCCTTGCGCACTTAAACGACGGAAGAAAATGAAAAAGCAGGCAGGTCAGGTCAGGCACACCGGTATTTACATTCCCTTTCACGGCTACCACCTGTGACAGTCGATTATACATCCGTAACCTTCGTCATAATTTTCAGGGGATCAGGGGAATGATTTGCTTTTTTCCAACAGCCACTCAATAGAAGACGTGTCGGGTTCTAATAGCGGCCGTATCCTTCGCTGCCCGATAGATATGGTTTTCTTTTTCCAACTGGCTTTAAAGAGGGAAACAGAATAGGAAATTGTGGTTGCGAAAGTGGTTTTCGGTTACTGGGAACGGAGCGCACGCAGACACCAAATACAATTTGCGGCGGCAGCACGCGCACCACAAATCACGACAGGAAAAGGCCAGATGTTTTCAAACACACTTTTGTTAAAGATCGCTGTGCGAAACGATAACCAAAATATGTGCGCAAATCTAATTCCACAGAGAAAGACGCAAAATGCCACTTTGAGCCAGAAAGTCCGTAACGCATCCAATGATAGCAGAAGTAAGCAAAGGAGCAGCAGCACTACGAGAGGCATGCGCGGCAAAACCAGCATACCAAACACCAGACGACCTGTGGAAAGGACTCCAACGAAACGACCTGGCGGCGCAACTGGTGTTAACATTCGCACAGCAACTCAGGTTCAACAAAAGAACGCACCACAGTTTACCAGCAGCTAAAAGGCAGGAGGACAAGCGCTGGGTGCGCATTTTGCGACAGGAGGGCTGGAACCTGTACCTGTTGATGCGTCAACGGGCAGTACCAAACAGGGAAAAACCGGGAAACAAAACAGGGTACCTAACGCAAACAGAAAGACAAAGAAAAGTACGACTTGGGCAAGCAGACGCTGCCGCGGATACAGTGGACAAACAGGCAGCAGCAGCACTCAAAGCAACGTGGTCACTGGTGCTTTCGTCGTGTTGCGTGCTGTGGATAGACAACTGGTACCGGGCACAATACACGACACACCCAGACGAAAGTGACCGGTCGCAAAACTGTACTGCAATGGCAGTACTTCAACTGAAACAGAGGCCCAAGTATTGGGCAGGACATCCAGCCATTGAGGACCTGGCAGCACGGGTAACGACAGTCGCAAGGGCTCTGCAACAGCGTGAAAGGAGATTCCCCCACACTTTGCGCGACATGGGGTATGCAGATGAATGTGTACCAGACACCGGAAACGTGAGAGCACCGATGGATGTGAGGAGGGATGCAAGGACTGTGCACGCACCGGTTTGGCGCCCGTTTGCCCTGTCAAAAGAAACGGTAACTGGTGGCGTTGGTCTGTTAAACTTGTTACACTTTGCAAAGGACACAGCACAACAGACAAACAGAGTTCTACCGCTGTTGGTTGACGAAAACATACACTACAGGATACTAAAGTTGTTGTACGGTGCCAAGAACCAACGATGGAACATGCGTGCGTGGCTGCCAGGAGTGGCGAGGGACCAACCACACCACACACCAGCCACAACCCCACCAACACACCACCTCCACACACCACACACCACACAGCAACGCCGCCAACGGACCCCAGCCAGGAGTGGCGGGGACCGCCCACCACCACAGGCAGCGAAACCCAGCCACGAGTGGCGGGGAGTAGCACACACGAACCACCGCCAGGAGTGGCGCGGGACCAACCACACCACACAACAGCCACAACCCCACCAACACACCACCGCCACACACCACACACCACACACCACTGAGGCGGTACCCAGAACCCCATGGCTAGGTTAGGGCATACAACCGGTCTCCGGTCCACTAACCCCATGTACGGAAGGGAAGACCGGTCTCCGGTCCACTAACCCCATGTACGGAAGGCGCCCGTTGACGCCCGGTGCGAGCCCGGCGGGAGCATGTTCCGTGCCGTAAAGCCCCGCATCGGCAACCGATGCACCGCCAGCGGAGATTTATATATCAGAATATCAGGAATCAACAGGGTTTTATTTTCATATTGTCTCCGTCAATTTTTACGCTTCCGTTCTGATATGCACTTTTTTGACTGCTGGCGGTTGGATCGCGACTTTACCGTAACCGCCAGTTTAACTGTTTATAATGGAAATTTTAACGCTATCCGTGACGAAGGCTCTAAAGTCTTCAGGAATTGCGTTGATGCATCCGCAATTTTCACATTCTACACTCGCAACATTAATCCGAATTTTTCAGGATGTCGAAATCGGATTTTCGACTTCGACATCCCCGCACTTGATTTGACCTCTTTCGAGTGGACCTACGTGCTTCCCTATGCAGGAATCAACTTTCCTTTTATCCTGCCCTCCATTTGTCTTAAAGATATGGGCAAAACAAAGTTGATTCGTGAGGCCACTTGTGAAGGTCATATCTGGTGTTGCTTGCGAGGAATGACAATAAGGGAACGTGGGATGTATTCACAATACTCCCGACGTAATTTGAGAAGCATCATATGCCTTGCGTCTCCACACGTGCGCGCTAGTGTAATGGATCATGGTCAAGAGGGTAGAGTTTGCGTTGTAACTCTATGGCCATGATATTGCGTGCGTTAAGATAACTTTCGAGTGTAGCGCGCGAGTGTTGGTGTTGCATAGGAACTCTCTTTGAGTTCCTATGAGCGATTGACACAAAGTTATGCCCTTGGAGGGGCATGACATATCGTGGGGGGAGCTACTTTTTGGGGCAATATGTGGTATGTGCCATGTGTTGTGTTGCGTGCCCATTTGGCGGGTCCATCGCTCCAAGCCAAACCCGCCAATGGACCTCATATTGTGCAAGCCCCTTCTCCATACTCCCCACAATCAATTGCGATCCTAACCTTCGTGAAGGGAAGCTTGTGTGGCGATCCCAAAGCGATGCGTTGGGAGCAAGGTGTGTGTTTTGCAATTTTCCATATTTTCATTTGCCCACTTGGGAAGCAGCGCTCGTAACCTTTCAAAGCGCCCCAAGTGGAGCACATATGTGGGATGGAAGGTCATTGGTGTCAAGTCATTGTGTTTAGAAGGATTAGTTGATTGCACGATCCAAGCCGAAGATATTATAATATAATTGTGCACCTTTCAAGGCACTTTTGTGTGTCTTTGTGTCAATTTTGCCGTTTTTGGCCCGTCATGATGTCAAGTGGCGACCGTGTATCTCAACGTTGCGCTCAATTGATATCATGACTCAAGTATGTTATGAGGGTACACACTTCAGTGCCCAACATATCTTATACCCGGCGAATAACTCCTCCTGGGCTTGGCATACTGTGGCCGCCATGTTGGCGATTTGGGACTATCTCAAATCATGGGCTCACTTGGCGACCCTGCCATTCCCAAGACCGGAGGAGTTGGGCGACGCCCAAAAGATATGTTGGACACATATGACTTGATACTAATCCTATGGCACACTCCGGTCCAAGTCGGGCATGTGCCTCATTTGCCCCAACCATGAGTGTGCGCATTTTTGACCATTTTGAGCAATTTTCCACTTTTGCTGCCCGCCGTGCACCATGTTCTAACCTTCGTGCACGCCGGACGCTTGGACCAATGGACCATATATGACATGGGTAATATGGATATTGGTCCCCATGGTTCACACACCATGTGGGCGAAGCGGAGCAACCTTCGTTAAGGCGCTAGCGCAAAATAGGTGTGGGAAATTTTGCCATTTTGGCGTTTGTGAACCCAATTGAGATCATCACCACGCCGAGTGACATGGAGATCTTTGAGGGCCAAGTGCGAGGGAGTCTCCATTGGACTCCCGGTGGATTGCGTATGGAATGGCAGATCCGATCTCCAAGCCGGCGTGGAGATATACTATTGGTAGCACACCAAATTTTGGCTCATTTCAAGCAGCCAAAATGACCCCATTTTGGGACCCCAATTTCCCCCTTCTGTGTGGTCAATTGGCGGCCCCATTCCTCTATGCCCACAGGGGGCCCGGACCTAAATTCAAGTTGTACACTCAGATATGAGTCCTAGGTCCTGCCTCCTAACCTGTGAGCCCTTGGCCTTGCCCTGGCCGGGCGAGCCACGCGTGGGAATGACGCCAAATTTGGTGATTTTGGCATCATGACCCCACATGACGAATCCTGCCCTGATGCCGGGACCTCAGAGGGAACCAGGTTGGTTGAGGGCTCCAGGGAGTTCGTACTCGAAGGGCATAGGGTCAGTTGCCTCGTCCCTACCTCTGGCGGGTCCGGACGTGGGGTCAATTTTGGAGATTTTGGAGCTGATATCAGTTTGGGCTGAAACAGCCCATTTTCAGCTACCAACTCCTGACAGATAATGGCGGGGCCATATCTCTGGTTCAGAGTGGAGTTAGGACCTGCTGTGAAGGGAGCATGGGAAGCAACTGTTGGTTGGCCTTGGAGTAACTTGGTTCCGAGGAACTCGCCTGTCGCTGGGCGATACAACCCCCCCATTGGCAGGGTTTCAGGGTCCGGACTGAGCAGGGCATGGGTTGTGTTTGAGGCCCCGCCCCCACCAGCCACTGAGAGGGTCGGACCTGGGATTGGGATACGAGTTAGGACTGAGTGTCTACTGTCCTGTGATGCCCTTACCCCAGTCCAGTCTTAACCCCATGTGTACATATCCTGATGTGTTGCTGTACATACTTTCGTTCCCTTGTTGCAGAGTGGCAAGGATCCTGAAACGCTTTGTCACATGACATGAGCGCATTGATGCCCCTGTGAGCGTAGTGCTTTGCCTGCCTGCTCACTTGCGCGTGTCCACCGCAGTGTCCCGTGGCCGGCCCCCCACGGGAACGCGTCAAAAGCGTTTCACCGCCGCGGGGTTACCCAGCCCTCGCGTGCCACTCGGGGCCACCAACCCCGAGCAGCGCGGCGCAGCTCGCAGCTCGCAGCGCAGCGCAGCGGCTCGCAGCGCAGCGCAGCGGCTCACAGCGTCACCCAGCGACAGCGCCGAGTTCGTCACGGAGCCAGCAGCGCCGTCCAGAGCATCGCCCTGACCGCGCCGCGACCGTGAAGGAAGTGGACTGACCAGGACTCCTGCATCAGCGAGTCCCATCGGCCGACCAGCAAGGCCGCGTCAACCACCTCCACAACCACCGGCTGACCAGCACCAGCCGCACACCCAGTCCAGTGCTGCATCACCCGCCTGAACAAACACCACCAGAACCAGTTCGTTCAGTGCAACGAGTGACCCCCAAGGACCTCAAGACCAACTACGCCCCCCGCTGCCATGGTAAACTGGCAGGAAGCGGGCAGGACGTGGCCGCGGCCCCACCCCCATGCGGCACGCCTGCTGCGTGGGTTGGTTTGGGACCAGCACTACCGCCACAGCCACCCCCAGTGCGAAGGCGGCATGCCCGGGAGCTTCGAGCTCCGCTAGGACATGGGGGAGGACCGCCTGCGGGCAGTGGAGGAGTGGCTGCGGGCAGAAGCGTACGAGTACCGCTTCCGCCGCAGGCGCTGGAGGACCTGGACCCGGCCGGACAGGCCTGGCGAAGGAGAAGCGGTCCGCCGGGGACAGGAAGCGGGACCGGAAGTGGCGGGAGTACCAGGAGTCCCTGGCCGCCGAAGCCGCCCAAGGCGCCAAGGGCGGAACCCCCGCCCCCAGTCACCAACGGGCCAATGGTGGTCATCACCCCGGCCACGCCACCCTCGGCGACGTCATCCAAGTCGCCAGGCAGACCAAGGCCAAGCCCCGTCGCTGCTCCTGAGGCCCCAGCAGGCCCCAGCAGGCCCCAGCAGCGACGTGGAGTCGGCCCACCGCGGGAGGATGCCGGCCGACCAGGCCAGCTCCAGCAGCAGCGTCGCACCCGACAGGGACGTGGCGCGCGCCTGGGAGCGCGCCTGTGGGGTGCCCTGCAACCTTCGGGTTGCCCGGCAACGGGCCAGGCAGCACAGCGCTGCCGTGGAGGGCGCCGTCCGCATCGCCCAGGAGGAGGCTGCAGAGTGGGCGCATGGCATGGCCATCCACGCCCAGACCGTGGCGGTCATTGCGGCCGGACTCACGGCCGTAGCCGCCCATGGGGCAGCGACTGCCCAGGTCAACGGTGAGTTGGCGGCAGCCAACGAGGAAGCCCGCCTGACGCAGGAGGCCATTGCCTGCAGGGAGGCCGAGGTGAGGGCGCTGGAAGAGGCGCTTGCCCAAGAGAGGGCAAAGAAGGAGGCGGAAGAAAGGGCCCATGCCGAGGCAACGGCTAAGGCCCAGGCGGACGCCGCCAAAAAGGACGCCATCGAGGCCGCGCGACGGAAGGTCGCTGAGGAGAAGGCCGTTGGAAGCGCAGAAGGCGCGGCTGCAGCAGGCCTGGGAAGCCGAGGCGGCTCGTGCTCGGGAGGAAGCCGCAGTTCGGGCTGCCGCAGCCACCGCCGCCGCAATGAAGGAGGCAGAGGCCAAACTCCGCCGCGAGACTCCCCCGGGAGGATCACGAGTGGAGACCCTTCGAAAACTTTTCGAAGGGGACGCCTCCTCCAAGATGACGCTGGACGAGGCCGACACAGGCAGCAGTGGGAGCAGTGGCCCTACCGCCCGTCGACGGAGGAAGGGCAAGGGGAACACCCCCGAGAGGCCGCGGAGGCCAGCGGGTGGACACCCTCACGACAGTGACCCCTCCTTCACCGCCAGTGACGGGGATGAACGAGGCCGCCGACATCGCCAAGTGGTGGCTTGGACGGGCGGAGGAGGCGGAGACGTCCCCATGGAGCCGGAAGGTGAGGATGAGGATCTCCGTCGTCCCTACCGGAGCTCTGAGTCTTCCGAGACCGAGACGCCCAGGTGGGGCGACATGGACGAGGATGACGACATGGACTTCGGCATCACGAAGAAGCGCCCATCCTCGGACCCACCGAGGCGACCCGGCGGAGACCCACCGGGACCCCCTGGTGGAGGACCATCAGGACCCCCTGGAGGACGCCCACCAAGTGGACCCCCTGGAGGCGGACCACCAGGCGGGGGAGGACCCCCTGGACCGGGCGGACCCGGCAGAGGCCCTCCTGGAGGACCCCCTGGGGACCCCGACGACCCGCCAGGGAACGGCGATCCGGATACCACCTGGCGGTGGATTGTCTACCTCCGCAGGAGGGTCCAGTCCCTCGAGTGCGAGGTAGACACGGGCAAGGGCGAGATGGCTCGCATCTCCAAGGTCGCCGCGCGCGCGCAGAAAGAGCTGGACATCGCCAGGGCCGAGACCAGGCAGCTGAACACGGTCATCAGCGGCCTGCAGCAGAGGCTGGACGCGCTGGAAGCCTTGGGAGCGTCAGCAGCGACCACCCACCCCTGGAGTCTGGCTCGTCGGACGACGGCTGGGGACCCGGACCAGGTCCAGGAAGACCCCACGCCCCCGGCGGAGCCCCCAGGAGTCGCCCCAGCGCCAGTGCCCCCTCTCTCACCCCCCCCTCTCACCACAGCGCGGGCCGCCGCAACGAGCGCGTGCCGCCCGGCAGTGGCAGTGAGGATTGGCGTGATGAGTGGCTCAGCTCGGACTACCACAACCGCCGTGCTCCACCGCGGACGCCTGTACGCCCCCGACGCCCGGCACCAGCCCCGGTGCCAATCCCAATGGCTGGAGGACGTTATGATGGACTCAGGGACGAGGTCCCCAGAGGAGACGTGGAGTGGGATGTCGGTGAAGGTGAGGACCTGGATCTGGACCTGGAGGAGTTCGACATCAGCCCGCCGCGTGGTGTACGACGGGAGGCCGCTGAACGCAGCCGCCGGCGCCGTGATGAGGATGCGTACATGGAGGGAGTACGGGGTGAACATCTAGGTTCAGCGTACATCGAGGAACCGCGGCGTAGCCACAGGGATTCCATAAGGGAGATGGACGTGGCGGCCGTGGGAGTCCGTGGGCGAGGCCGATGGGAACCTCGGTCGACCTCGCGGCCGGCGTTCATGGTCTCTAAGGCCGCGGATGCCGCCGTGTGGGAAGACTTGAAGGACATCAAGCCCCCCATGTATGATGGCAACCCCCTCAACCTCGACCGCTTCTTGGAGAAGCTGGACGATTGGGGGCTGACCGTCACTGAAGACCTGCCTCCCGCGGATGCGGAGAGATATGTCTTCAGACGGTTCAGGTACCGCCTGCCGGAAGTGCTCGGCGAGCTATACTTCGTGGCGACCAAGGAGGGGAGAATCAAGACCCTCAAGGAAGCCAAGAAGTGGCTCAACGAGCAGGAGCGGGTGGACGCTCCGCAGGTGGCTGCCAAGCGCTGGAAGTCCATCAAGCTTGAGCATGATGGACGGGAGATCCGCCTACGAGATTGGCGAGACTTCCGGGGGAAATACACCCTCTTCCGCCGCATCGTGGAGGATTGGAACGAGGGTGACGAGCAGGCTCGCCTGCTCTCCATGCTGCCGGAAGCATGGATCAAGAGGGTCACCAAGGAGGAATCCAAGAGGGCCAAGTCCAACCACACGGTCAAGATGATGCTCCCCAAAGAGTATCATACCAACGTGGTGGCTTGGACGAGGAAGAACGTGGCCCGGGATGTCAAACGGCACTCCCTGCGGAACGCTCTCCTCATCACCGTCTCGGGCGATCGCGAGAAGACCGCAATGTGGCGCCTTGACGAGTGTGAGTTGAGCGGCCAGACCATCCGTCTGCAGCCCATCCCGGCGTGGATGAGGTGCGACGAGATCCTGGAGTGGGTTGGCGAGGAAGTACTCAAGGAGTAACGGACTTTCCACCACACCCGCGGGTTGAGGCCCGGCGACCGCGACGTCAACTACGTTGGCGAGGGACCTGGCGGGGAAGCTGCCATGGACCCAGCGGGAGCCGGCGGCGATGAGACTCTCGTCGACGATGACGACGACGATGAGCCCGCCGAAGTGGCCGTGTGTGCCTTCGTGGCCAAGAACCTGAGCGCGGGGAGCAAGCCGGGAAACTGGAAGCCCCTGCAGCAGGGTTGGAGGAAGCAGGAGAAGAGGGACCCTCGCCGCATTGGCGACCCTCCGCTGTCCTTTGGGGAGTTCATACGAGCTCACCCTCAGGGCTGTTTCGTGTGTTATGGGAGTAAGCGAGGCTTCAACCATGACCACCGAACATGCCCCGTCCACAAGGCCGACACAGAGGCTTACAAGAAGGGGCACGGGTCGAAGAAGCGTGCGCCCGCGGGTATCCGGGAAGCCAAGGTGGAGGTGGACAGGGATGAACTCTCCAAGCTGGTGTCGCAGGGGACCGAGTTGGCCAAGGAGATCCAGGAGATCAAGAGGAACTGGGTCCCCAGCTCGGACAACAAGAACAGGGAGAACAACCAGAATGACCAGAACAAGGACAAGGACAAGAACAAGGGTAAGAAAGGGGGAAGGAAGAAGGGCGTCAACGAGGTTGATGCGGAGGAGAACACCCCTTTATGCACAACTGACGCCCCCTAGCGGAGCCCCTGCAGCCAAGGGCCCCAGCTAGGGCGGTCGCAGGATGGTGACGTGGGAAGCGCCGAACCATCCCAGTCGGGAGTCGATAAGCACAAAGGGACTGCCGCGGGCAGAAGGCCCGGTCCGGCACCCAGTCGCGGAGGCGGGGTGAGGGCAAGTGAAGGCACGAACCCTTGCACCCGTCCGTCCTTCGCGACCAAGAATGTGTTTGATGTACTACAGGATCTATCCGAGAGTATCGGAGGATCACCCGGACCGCAGCTGGATGCTGCAGATGGGCAGCCTGAGCCCATTGTCCACGACCTGCACCAGTCGCTTGTTGAGCTTCTGGAACGGCCGGAGATCCTGAGCTTGCACGCCGTGCGCCGAGTTGGGCGTGAGCGGCAGTTGCACCTTAAGGTCCGTGGAAAAGGTTTTCGAGGTGTTGGTCGACACGGGAGCTCAAGTCAGCTTGGTCAAGGCTGGCCTACTTCCACCAGAGTGTCTGACCGACAGTCGGAAACCTGTCAGGCTGAAGGTGGCGAACGGCCAGTACATGGTGGGAGGCACGAAGGAAGCGGCCATTGGGCTGCAGTTCGTGAACCATCGTGAGCTGAGCCGCCCAGACCTCGGCAAGGAAATCCTCCTGCACGGTCGCTTCTACGAGGCCGAGATGGACTGGGACATGATCGTCGGGTACCACTTCATGATGGACACGGACTCCGGCGTCCTCCCGGCCCAGGCCTCCATGACCCTGTACCAGGACGACCAACTCTCGTGGCTTTCGTCACCTGAGCACCATGTGGAATGCCAATGGATCCACCCCGAACGCAATCAGCTTGAAGTGGCCGCGCTGGACACTGAGCCAACTGGTCCTGCAAACCAGGAGTACGGCGTAAGGCCGGAAGTGGCGAGCTGAGTTGTCGCGGACTTGGGAGCTTCGGATCTGGCCCTGGGTGCGTTCTCTTCAGGAACCTCCGCCCATCTTCGGGTATGTGAGAAGTACTGGAGCGCACAGGACTCCGCGTGGAAGAAGCACTGGGGTCCGCATCAGGGATTGAGTCGGATCCATTGCCCCCGTTGGGACATTCCAAGAGCGATAGCGAAGATCCGCAAGGACCGCTCCAAGGCAGTGCTGGTTGTTCCTATGGGATGCACCGAGGAGGAAAGTACCCGACATTGGGTAGCCTCATTGACCAACATGACCTTAAACAAGGTCGTCCTACCGGCTGGAGAGAGTGTCTATCAGGACGCTAAGGGACAGCCCATGCCACCCCAGAGATGGCCAACAGAATTCCACTATGTGGATGGGGGCCTTGATCAGGCCGACACCACGGACTTCGTCCGTGTCAACCGCATCATAGCAGAGCCATGGAGGCAATGCTTTGCGGTTCCCCCTGTTGAGATCGAAGAATCGGAATCAGAAGACCCCCTCACTGAAGAGGAGTGGGATCTGGTTCAGGGGTATATGGATCAGCCCTTTCACGACTGGGGAAACCAGCGTGAGGGCAAAGGCCAGGACAAAGCCTGGTGGGAAGTGGACTCGATCGTCTCTGGCTCCTATGACGGGAACACCTTCGTGCAGAGGGTGCTGGACCACCTATCCAGCCAGGACGAGCCACACGGGGGGTAACCCACCCACCTACGGCAATCTATTCCGAGGCAGAACCACAGATGGCCCCTTGGGCTACCTGGGAGGACCACCTGAGCCGAAAGCGAGCGGAGTAGCTACCCCTCAAGTAAGCTCCGTGGTTCAAGTGCCCGGAAAAGCCAAGGCAGAGTCCGATGACTGCCCCAAGATCCAGGCATTGAGGGCCAGGCTGAAGCAGAAGTATGGTGATACCTTCTTCAGCGGTAAGCCTCTGTTTCCCCCACCGGTGCGTGGACCGTATGGCGAGGCCAAGATACGACTGAAGCAGGACCCCCGTGTGTATCGGCAGCGGGAGTTTGCCCTGTGGGGCGAGAGGAAAGAGGCCATGGAGAAGATCCTCCGTGACTTCATCCAGAGAGGCTGGCTCCAGCCGTGCCACTCTGAATGGGCCTCTCCGTGCTTCGTCGTCCCCAAGAAGGTTGCCGGTGAGTGCCGGCTCGTGGTCGACTACCGCGACCTGAACGCCCAAACGCAGCACGACAGCTATACGCTGCCCCTCATTGAGGACATGCTGCAAAAGCAACACCGGCGGAGGATCTTCACGGTGATTGACCTGAAACATGGTTATCATCAGATGCCTCTCGCCGAGGAGTCCCGTGCCTGCACAGCCATGAGCACCCCACTTGGACCTCTCCAGTGGAAGGTGATGCCCATGGGCGTCACCAACGGCAATGCGGCCTTTCAGCGGATGCTGGAGAACCTGCTTGAGCCGGTGCGCGACTGTGCGGACCCCTTCGTGGACGACGTGATCATCGCGTCCGGGGACCCCAGTATGAGCTACGAGGAGCTCCTGGAGGCACACGAGAGGAAGATCACTCGAGTGCTGGACCTTCTGGTTCGGCACAAACTCACGGGCAGCAGTGACAAGGCCACCATTGCGGTAAGCGAGGTGGTCTTCGCTGGCCACGTAGTCGGGAACGGGCAGCGAAAGCCCATACCTGGCAAGGTGGCTGCGATTGAGCACTGGGAAAAGCCCAAGACGGTCTCTGAGCTACGGGCATATCTGGGGTTCTGCAACTACTACTCGGGGTATATCAAAATGTATGCCGAGTATGCAGCCCCCATGACGACCATGCTCAAGGGCAACCGAGAGGAGACCAAGAAGGGGTCCAAGAAGGCTCTGGTCTGGACAGCTGAGTCCGAGCGTGCCTTTGAGGGGATGAAGCAGGCGCTGCTATCCGCAGTGGGTCTGCACCTCGTGAGTCCCGACCTAGGGTTCGTCCTGCGCACCGACGCTTCCGACTACGCCATTGGCGCTGTGTTGGAGCAAGTGCTTGACGACGGGAGGCACGTGCCCGTGGCCTTCTGGAGCCGAGTCCTGGCGGAAGGCCAGAGACGCACGTGGACGCCCCGTGAAAAGGAGGCGTATGCCATTGTCATGGCTCTCAGGAAATGGGCTGGGTACATAGCCCTCCATCCCGTCACCGTCTGCACCGACCATCAGAGTCTGCAGTCGTGGCACAAGGAGCACGTGGACACCCCCTCAGGTCCCGCCTCCCGACGGGCAAGATGGCATGAGACCTTGGCCAAGTTCGACCTCACAGTTGTGTATATTCCTGGAAAGGATAACACCGTGGCGGACTGTCTCAGTAGGTGGGCCTATCCCGCCAGCAAGGGCATGACGGATATCTCTGCCCATGGTGATGAGGCTGAGACCGCTGAAGCCAAGAGGATCATCGAAATGGAGCGCCTGATGGAGGAGGAGGGTGCTAAATGCTTCGTCGTCATGGCCGCGGATGCCTCCCTCGCAACGAGGGTGAGGGGAGCGGTCAGAGTACTCGCCCCTGAGGGAGCTGAGTCCGACAAGCACCTCTTCCCGGAGTCTTGCCTCCAGGACGACTGGACCGACGATTACGCCGAGTCTGAGGTCTTTGCGGCCCAGTATAGGGCTGTGACCGACCCTGACGACGGGCAGAAGTGGCCAAAGGGGCTGACCGAGGAAGATGGCAAGCTCTACCGGAATGGTAAGCTGCTAGTACCGGAGCCCCGGGTGCTCGACCTTTGTGAGGCTTGGCACCACCACATGCTGCCCCCAGGGGTCAAGAAGCAGGCTCTTGACATGCAGCGTTGGTTCGAGATCGACCATATCGTTCTCTACACCGCCATCAAGAAGGTCAGGAAGGGTTGTTCGGTCTGTCAGGCCTGCAATCCCGATAACCGGAACGTCAAGGGGGAACCCCAATGGACCCTGGTTCCTGACCAGCCCATGGAGAGCGTGGCCATGGACGTCTTCTCCATGCCCGAAGTGCACATTGGCAAGGAGACCTTTGACTGTGTGGTTCTCTGTGTGGACCGCCACAGCGGTTACGTTGTAGCCGTTCCGGCACGCAAAAAGGGGTTGCTTGCCAAGGAAGTGGCAGTCATGATGATTCGTCATTGGCTGACCGTCTTTGACATCCCCCGCACCATTTGCAGTGACCGAGGGCCCCAGTTTACTGGTGGCTGGCTCAAGGCTATGCGTTCCCTCATGGGAATACGTCATGCCAAGAGCGTCGCCTATCTCAGCCGGTCTAACGGCCGTGCTGAAGTGGCTGGACGGCAGCTGTTCGAGAAGCTGCGCAAGATCCACATCACCAATCCACGTCGGAACTGGTTTGAGGAGATGTGGCCTGCTCTGAAAGCCCATCATGACACCCCCACTCCGGGTGGTTTGTCCCCTCACCAGATTCTGTTCGGCAGGGACCCCCTGGGTAGGGGACTTCCCTTGTCTGGTGATGGCATGGCTATGGATGCCAAGGAATTCTTCGCGCGGCAAGAGCAAACGGCGCGTGACATCCGCCAGCAGCTCGAGAAAGAGCATACTGAGCGTCAGAAGTCCGCCCCAAGCTCGACAGCGCAGATGTTCAGGGTGGGAGACCCGGTGTGGGTGATCAGACCCCGCCCTATGGGCACCCACCGCACCAAGACCTGGTTCACACCCGGAGAGGTGGTCCGCAGGATTGGTGAGGACACCTACCACATCAAGGTGGGTCACGGACAGTTCCGGGAGCGCCACGAGAGTCAACTCCGTGTGCGGGAACCCGACCTCCGTGGCCAACATGTGTCCCTGAGCTACGCCGCACATGAGGCTGACTCGGACGACGATTATGCGGAGCAGGACGACTATACAGTCGAGAAGGTCCTGGCTCAGCGTCCGAAAGCCTCAGCACCCGGAGGTCTGGAGTTCAAGGTTCGTTGGCGAGGCTATGGGCCGTCCAACGATACCTCGGAACCCGTCTCCTCGTTCGTGCCGCGGGTCAATACTCCCTTCATGGAGTACATCCGCAAGCACAAGACCAAAATCCACGTTTCGGACTTGGCAGCACTCACCCGGGGGATTGCAGCCAGGGGTGCCTGATCAGCGCCCTGAGCTCTCCCCTGATGTGTTGTCAGCGCTTGTGAGGCCGACGGATTGTCCCTTACTTGCTTGCTCTCTTCCATCTTCCGGTGACCTGCCATCAGAGTGGCCACATACCCCCCCCTGCTGTATCCAGAGGTGGATGGCCCCTCTCTTCTTCCATTCGTCACTCCCCCCCCTGCTGAATCCTTGGGAAACCAGGTAGGGCGACTGACCTTCATACTTTCTGAGCTCTTGGGGCCTTGAAGCCCATACGACGTTGCGCAACGGATGCCGCTGTCATCGGCATTGCGATTTTTGAGTGTGTGGTCCGGTTCCATGGCACTTGCGGAATCCAGACCAGTCGACGTGTGTCTCGAGACTATATATGGCCTGGACTCAGGCATTTTCCTGTCCACCTTCCTGCATTTGCCTTATCCTGACCGTGGCGTGGTTTGGCGCTCTGTCCAGAGTGTGTTTACACGCCTATTTACCCGTTTGTTGCTTATTTTTCTACCTTCCAGGATATGTGCATCTGTATGTTGCTGTCTTCAGCCCATCACCGGAGTGTGGACTGTTTTTCCCCTCTGAAGGGATGCGAATCGTGTACGTAGGCGCCCTGAGTCGCCATTTACATGTTCTTACAGCCTGGTCCGGCCTGGAACAGTACCTCAGTACATATTCTACTGTTTGAGTGCCCGTGATACCGTGTGCCCTATTCGCTGTGTGTGGAGATCCTGATGGCGCCAGGCGGGAAGCCCAGTTGCCTGACTACACTCCCAGCGGTCCGCCACTGTCAGTCCCAGTGTGAGCCTACCGACTCGCAGACGCACTTGCAGTCGGATGGCGGCCTCCGGTGCTCCTGACCTCGGTCAGTCTGCCTGGGAAACTGGTGGTTTGAGGAGTCGACGCCTCCGCCCACACTGCATGAGGACTCCCTCATGGATGGCCTTCGTGGTAATAGGGCGAGAGAAAAGACGGCCTTGATGCCCGATCCCTTAAGGAGGAGCTCCCTTAAGATCCCTTAAGGAGTTCGGCTGTATCACTCTGGACTCGCGTCGTATGGATATGGACATGGTGCGCCCGAGGAAGGACCCGTGGGGACTCTCCCCAGTCGGCGGGCCTTGGGAAGCTTGGGGTAGCCTGATGGATCCTTGTGGTCGCTCTCGACCTGTCGGACCACCTCGGTCGTCGTCTGTCGCCTATGTTGGCCGTGTATGCCACTGCCACTGTGGTGGTGACCGTAGCAGCCGGCACCCGGTGCGCCTGGTATGGGTTAACGGGTCCTTTGGATGCCGAACAATCGCCGCCAGGACCCGGGACTTGATACTTGATACTATACATGTGCTACGAGCTTTTACAGCATCATACCTATCTTACTGTGGGATTTGGGCAGCCTGACCTGAGTCAGCCTGAAGTGCGGGTGTGACACCCCCCCCCCTTCAGGGGATGGTCCTGGGATACCCGCTGCCATGCATGGGTGTTATCGAGCCCCCCCCAGGGTTTGCTCTAAGGAGGGGGGTGAAGCGGTACCCAGAACCCCATGGTTAGGTTAGGGCATACAACCGGTCTCCGGTCCACTAACCCCATGTACGGAAGGGAAGACCGGTCTCCGGTCCACTAACCCCATGTACGGAAGGCGCCCGTTGACGCCCGGTGCGAGCCCGGCGGGAGCGTGTTCCGTGCCGTAAAGCCCCGCATCGGCAACCGAAGCACCGCCAGCGGAGATTTATATATCAGAATATCAGGAATCAACAGGGTTTTATTTTCATATTGTTTCCGTCAATTTTTACGCTTCCGTTCTGATATGCACTGTTTTGACTGCTGGCGGTTGGATCGCGACTTTACCGTAACCGCCAGTTTAACTGTTTATAATGGAAATTTTAACGCTATCCGTGACGAAGGCTCTAAAGTCTTCAGGAATTGCGTTGATGCATTCGCAATTGTCACATTCTACACTCGCAACATTAATCCGAATTTTTCAGGATGTCGAAATCGGATTTTCGACTTCGACATCCCCGCACTTGATTTGACCTCTTTCGAGTGGACCTACGTGCTTCCTTATGCACGCATCAACTTTCCTTTTATCCTGCCCCCCATTTGTCTTATAGATATGGGGAAAGCAAAGTAGATTCCTGAGGCCACTTGTGAAGGTCATATCTCGTGTTGCTTGCGAGGAATGACAATAAGGAAACGTGGGATGTATTCACAATACTCACGACGTAATTTAGGAAGCATCATATGCCTTGCGTCTCCACACGTGCGCGCTAGTGTAATGGATCATGGTCAAGAGGGTAGAGTTTGCGTTGTAACTCTATGGCCATGATATTGCGTGCGTTAAGATAACTTTCGAGTGTAGCGCGCGAGTGTTGGTGTTGCATAGGAACTCTCATTGAGTTCCTATGAGTGATTGACACAAAGTGATGCCATTGGAGGGGCATGACATATCGTGGGGGGAGCTACCTTTTGGGGCAATATGTGGTATGTGCCATGTGTTGTGTTGCGTGCCCATTTGGCGGGTCCATCGCTCCAAGCCAAACCCGCCAATGGACCTCATATTGTGCAAGCCCCTTCTCCATACTCCCCACGATCAATTGCGAGCCTAACCTTCGTGAAGGGAAGCTTGTGTGGCGATCCCAAAGCGATGCGTTGGGAGCAAGGTGTGTGTTTTGCAATTTTCCATATTTTCATGTTCCCACTTGGGAAGCAGCGCTCGTAACCTTTCAAAGCGCCCCAAGTGGAGCACATATGTGGGATCGAAGGTCATTCGTGTCAAGTCATTGTGTTTAGAAGGATTAGTTGATTGCACGATGCAAGCCGAAGATATTATATTATAATTGTGCACCTTTCAAGGCACTTTTGTGTGTCTTTGTGTCAATTCTGCCGTTTTTGGCCCGTCATGATGTCAAGTGGCGACCGTGTATCTCAACGTTGCGCTCAATTGACATCATGACTCAAGTATGTTATGGGGGTACATACTTCGGTGCCCAACATATCTTATACCCGGCGAATAACTCCTCTTGGGCTTGGCATACCGTGGCCGCCATGTTGGCGATTTGGGACTATCTCAAATCATGGGCTCACTTGGCGACCCTGCCATTCCCAAGACCGGAGGAGTTGGGCGACGCCCAAAAGATATGATGGACACATATGACTTGATACCAATCCTATGGCGCTCTCCGGTCCAAGTCGGGCATGTGCCTCATTTGCCCCAACCATGAGTGTGCGCATTTTTGACCATTTTGAGCAATTTTCCACTTTTGCTGCCCGCCGTGCACCATGTTCTAACCTTCGTGCACGCCGGACGCTTGGACCAATGGACCATATATGACATGGGTGATATGGATATTGGTCCCCATGGTTCACACACCACGTGGGCGAAGCGGAGCAACCTTCGTTAAGGCGCTAGCCCAAAATAACTGTGGGCAATTTTGCCATTTTGGCGTTTGTGGACCCAATTGGGATCCTCACCACGCCGAGTGACATGGAGATCTCTGCACATAGGTTTTTAAAGGAAAAAGTGTTAGTTTATACCGAAAACTAAGAAAATGGTGGAGTGACTTGTTTTGGAGCTGAAATATCATGCCAAACATGGTGCGAAAACTATTTTGGTGCGTTGGGCACCTGCAAAATAGGGTGCGGGGGCCTTGAAAGGAGCCCCCAAGCCTAAAACATACAGATTTTTTGCCAAATACTGGCAATGTTAGGCCATTTTTTGACACATAATGTCCTTTTTCAGGTCGAAGAGGCCCTGAAACACCTATTTGCTGGCTCCAATAATTTTGAATACATTTTTTTTTGCGTCAGGCATCTGCAAAATAGGGCGGGGCGGGCTTGTACTGGCCATCCGAGCCAGAAAAACAATGTTTTTTTGCCCAAAATTGGCGTTTTTAGGCCATTTTTGGGCAAAAAATGAGCATTTTTTAGGGGGAGCGGCCCTGAATCACCCTTTTTCTAGGTTTCTAACCCTGCAACACATGTTTTTTTTTGTGGGGCACCTGAAAAATAGGGTGGGGGGTGTTGAATGGACCACCCGAGCCCAAAAAACACTGTTTTTGGCCCAAAAATGGCATTTTTAGGCCATTTTTGGGCAAAAAATGGCCATTTTTGGACAAAAAATGGCCATTTTCCGGGGGGGGGGGGGGCGCTGCATCACCCATTTTCGGGCTCGCTAATCCTGCAACACATGTTTTTTTGAGTCAAGCACCTGCAAAATAGGGTGGAGGGGGGGGTCAAACTGACCACCCGAGCCCAAAAAACACTGTTTTTGGCCCAAAATTGGCATTTCTAGGCCTTATTTTTGGCAAAAAATGGCCATTTTTGGGGGGGGCCTGAATCACCCATTTTCCGGCTCCCTAACCCTAAAACACACCTTTTTTTGAGTCGAGCACCTGCGAAATAGGGTGGGGGGGCGTCAAACTGACCACCCGAGGCCAAAAAAACACTGTTTTTGGCCCAAAATTGGCATTTTTAAGCCATTTTTGGGCAAAAATGGCCATTTTTTAGGGGGGCGGCCCTGATTCACCCATTTTCCGGGTCCCTAATCTTGCAACACATGTTTTTTTGAGTCGAGCACCTGTGAAATAGGGTGGGGGGACGTCAGACTGACCACCCGAGCCCAAAAAACACTGTTTTTGGCCCAAAAATGGCATTTTTAAGCCATTTTTGGGGCAAAAAATAGCCATTTTTTAGGGGGGGGGGGGGGGGGGCGGCCCTGAATCACCTATTTTCTGGGTCCCTAACCCTGCAACACATGTTTTTTGAGTCGGGAACCTGCGAAATAGGGTGGGAGGGAGTTGAACTGACCACCCGAGCCCAAAAAACACTGCTTTTGGCACAAAAATGGCATTTTTAGGCCATTTTTGGACAAAAAATGGCCATTTTTTAGGGGCGGCGGCCCTGAGTCACCTATTTTCTGGGTCCCTAACCCTGCAACACATCTTTTTTTGAGTCCAGCACCTGCGAAATAGGGAGGGGGGGCCTTGAACTGGCCACCCAAGCCCAAAAAACACTGTTTTTGGCCCAAAATTGGCATTTTTAGGCTTTTCTTGGGCAAAAAATGGCCATTTTTTTGGGGGGGGGGTGGGAGCCCTGAATCACCCATTTTCCGGCTCCCATACCCTGCAACACATGTTTTTTTGAGTCGGACATCTGCGAAATAGGATGGGGGGCCTTGAAATGGACACCCAAGCCCAAAAAGTATTTTTTTTGGTCCAAAATTGGCATTTTTGGGCCTTTTTTTGGGCAAAAAATGGCCATTTGGGGGGGGGGGGGGGGGCTGAATCACCCATTTTCCGGCTCCCATACCCTGCAACATACGTTTTTTTGAGTCGAGAACCTGCGAAATAGGGTGCGGGGGCCTTGAACTGACCACCCGAGCCCAAAAAACACTGTTTTTGGCCCAAAATTGGCATTTTTAGGCCTTTTTTTTGGGCAAAAATTGGCCATTTTTTGGGGGGGGGGCGGCCCTGATTCACCCATTTTCCGGCTCCCATATGCTGCAACACATGTTTTTTTTTAGTCGAGCACCTGCAAAATACAGTGGGGGGGCTTGAAATGGCCACCCAAGCCCAAAAAACACTGTTTTTGGCCCAAAATTGGCATTTTTAGGCCTTTTTTGGGCAAAAAATGGCCTTTTTTTGGGGGGGGGGTTAATCACCCATTTTCCGGCTCCCATACCCTACAACACATGTTTTTTTGAGTCGGGCACCTGCGAAATAGGGTGGGGGGCCTTGAAATGGCCACCCAAGCCCAAAAAACACTGTTTTTGGCCCAAAATTGGCATTTTTGGGCCTTTTTTGGGCAAAAAATGGCCTTTTTTGGGGGGGGGGGGGGGTGAATCACCCATTCTCCGGCTCCCATATGCTGCAAAACATTTTTTTTTGAGTCGAGCACCTGCGAAATAGCGTGGGGGGGCCTTGAACTGGCCACCCAAGCCCAAAGAACACTGTTTTTGGCCCAAAATTGGCCTTTTTGGGGCAAAAAAAATGGCCATTTGGGGGGGCGGCCTTGTTTCGGGCCGAAAAATGGCATTTTTCTCCGTTTTCGGGCGAAAAATTATGTTTTTTGGTGCTGGTGGCCTCAATGGCATGCAACACATGTGCTTTTGAGTCCAGCACCCTCAAAATAGGGTAGGGGGGGCAGGAACTGACCAGCCGGACCTAGATAACACTGATTTGGGCCCAAAATTGGTATTTTTTGGCCATTTTCTGGGCGAAAAATGGTGTTTTTTGGTGCTGGTGGCCCTGAAACAGTTGTGAAATGGCTTCAATGGCATGCAACACATCTTCCTTTGAGTCCAGCACCCTCAACATAGGATACCGGGGGCACCAACTGACCACCCAGACCCAGAACACACTGATTTGGGCTCGAAATTGGTATTTTTTGGCCAAAAAACTCAATTGTTGACAAAAAATGGCCATTTTTGGCCGATTTTTGATGAAAAATGGCAGATTTTGGTGCATACGGATGCTGTAAATTGTGTTTTCTTGATGTGTGTGTCCACACAACTTGCTTTTTCACATCCCGCACCCTCAAGCTGCTCGCCTCAGGCCAAAAACTCAATTTTTGGCTAAAAAACTCAATGAATCTTGGCCTATTTTTGATAAGAATCCCCCCCCCTTGCAAAGTCCCACAAGGGTCCCTCCCTCCGTCAAGGAGCACAGCATTCCTGCACCCAAGCCCAATACTCACACTGCATTGGACTGTATGCACTGGCCAGCAGAGGTTTGCTCGACGGCTTGCCAAACAAGATGATCTGAAACACCAGAATTAAATTAAAGACCATGGTCTCCATGCTCCCCAATAGGAGTGGAACTTGTTTTCAGATCCAGGAGGCCTCCATGGAGTAGGCCAGAACGGATGCCCCATAGAGAACGTTCCCAGGTATGGCCAACAAAACTAAGTAAATACAGAGGTCCTGCCAAAAGACAGTGCAGTGTGCACAGTGCATGCGTACGGTGTGCACAGTGTGCATGTTCACAGTTCGTGTGTGCAGCGTGCACAATGCGTGCATGCAGTGTGCACAGTGCGTGCGTGCAGCGTGCACAATGCGTGCGTGCAGTGTGCACAGTGCGTGCGTGCAGCGTGCAGAATGCGTGCGTGCAGCGTGCACAATGCGTGCGTGCAGCGTGCACAGTGCGTGCGTGCAACGTGCACAATGCGTGCTTGCAGCGTGCACAATGCGTGCGTGCAGTGTGCACAGTGCGTGCGTGCAGCGTGCACAATGCGTGCGTGCAGTTTGCACAATGCGTGCGTGCAGTGCGCACAGTGCGTGCGTGCAGCGTGCACAATGCGTGCGTGCAGCGTGCACAATGTGTGCGTGCAGTTTGCACAATGCGTGCGTGCAGCGTGCACAATGCGTGCGTGCAGTTTGCACAATGCGCGCGTGCAGTGTGCACAGTAGGCGCGTGCAGTTTGCACAATGCGTGCGTGCAGTTTGCACAATGCGTGCGTGCGTGCAGTTTGCACAATGCGTGCGTGCAGTGCGCACAGTGCGTGCGTGCAGTGTGCACAATGCGTGCGTGCAGCGTGCACAATGGGTGCGTGCAGTGTGCACAGTGCGTGCCGAGTGGGAGCCCCAAGAATGGCTAATTTCTGCACACAGTGCACACGGCGCCTGTTAGGCCCCCTTCCTTTATCGCTGAGCCTGCATCAAAGCCAGAGAGGGGCATCGTCTCCATTCCAAGCTGGTGGTCCTCTCACGCACTGTGCCGGGTGTGGTACAGCGCAGCTGCAGCGTGCATCAAACCTTCAAACAGATTATCGGACGGCCAGCATCCCCCCCCTCCCCCCCCTGAACCTTCTTCATGCTCCATCCCTGGTCAGCAGGTGTGTGCTTGAAAAGGAGGAGGAGGAATTGGAGATTTGCTTGTGCCAGTGCAGTTGCAGAATTCGTGGCGCCGAAACACAGTTTTCGGCTTTCTTTTTGGCCACAAGGGGAAATGACCCAAACACTTTTGCCCAAAACCAATTCGTGGCTCAGACATAAGAGAGGAGGCTAGAAGAGGGGGTCGGGGTGGAGGGGGTTAACAAACCGCCATTCCAGCACCAGACTATCACGTGTCAGTCATATGGTAGATGGGCCTGCCCCTTTTTCTGCCTGCTCATACCCATAGGCTTTCGGTTGAAATCCATTTATACTGCCATGTGATGGCCCAGATTGCCATTCATCGCCTGAGAAGGAGAGAAGGGCTGCATGCAAAAGCGCACAGCGTGCACAATGCGTGCGTGCAGCGTGCCAATGCGTGCGTGCAGTTTGCACAATGCGTGCGTGCAGCGTGCACAATGCGTGCGTGCAGTTTGCACAATGCGTGCGTGTAGTTTGCACAATGCGTGCGTGCAGTGTGCACAGTGCGTGCGTGCAGCGTGCACAATGCATGCGTGCAGTTTGCACAATGCGTGCGTGCAGCGTGCACAGTGCGTGCGTGCAGTGTGCACAATGCGTGCGTGCATCGTGCAGCGTGCACACTGCGTGCGTGCAGTGTGCACAATGCGTGCGTGCAGCGTGCAGCGTGCACAGTGCGTGCGTGCAGTGTGCACAGTGCGTGGTGTCAAGTGGCTGCAGGCCATGCTGGAATTTCCCGTAAAGTGAAATTGCTGGTGTGCACAAGGCTTCTCAGCGCGAGAAAACTACTGATGAGAATGACACGGTTCATTGGACAGTTCTGTAGGTAGCAAAAAAACTAAAGCTCCATAACAAACCACAAACTCGGACCTCCCATGAAGGGGCTACCTGTGCATGGGGAAGTCTGTGCAAACAATGAACATCACAAGGCAAGCATCCCTGCACATTGCTCCAATGATCACTTCATTTCCTTCGCCTTCTGAAGAAACCCATCAATTACTTTTGAACATGTGCCATTTATTCCAAAACGCTCAACGATGAAGACGATCCCAGAGTATGCAGAGAGGCGTTTGTCCAACAGCCTCCAACTGCACTTTTGACGGAAAGGCCATAAGCAAAACCCCTCCTGCCCCACCCATGCCCCAACACCCCAGAACAACGGTTAAAAGCCCACATGAACCCTCAGCAAGCCCCACCAGCCCCAAGCAATCCTCAACACCCCTCAATACCCCTGACTGGTCACGGTCCAATACCCCCCTTTCTTGGACCGCTCCTGCCAAAATAGTCCAACTCTTGGCCAAACGAACACACGCACGACAACACAATAAATAGAGAGGCCAAAAATACCTCGGATGAACAGGTGCACCCCTCCACCACAGCTCCACCTTGAGGGGAATAAAAAGCGTTTGCAGGCGCATCCATTATCAAGTGAGGACACGATTGTTCCACAGGCTTGCCCATCCTTGAGAGGTTGATGAAGGAGGGTGCGGTTAGCATGTGCTGGATGTGGACTATGACCAAATGCTTCACAACTATTCATCTACGAAAATGCAAAATGTGTTCATTGTCCAATCCTTGCAGCCAGGCCGCCCTCGAGCGGCTAGCTAATGCCCATATTGACACTGTGCCGCCAACGCACTACAGCTCTTGCCCTGAAACCCAGCCACAGTGTGTGGTTGTGTGGGTGAAACCCATCAATTTTGGAAACCACAATCAGACTTTCCACACTGCAGCAATGTTCGGGTACGCTCCACCGCGTCCTTTCCGCTCTCTGTCACGGCACTCTTTTGTTTTCCACAACTCTCATTGTGCTCATGGTGCTTGGGCACAACTCATTTGCACATGAACATGGGACCAAAGACCAATCTGCTGCTCCCTCCTGCCCTTTCACTGTGCACAGTGCGTGCATGCAGTAGGCACAGTGTGTGCGTGCGTGCAGCGTGCACAATGCGTGCGTGCGTGCAGCGTGCACAATGCGTGCATGCAATGTGCACAATGCGTGCGCGCAGCGTGCACAATGCGTGCGTGCAGTGTGCACACTGCGTGCGTGCAGTGTGCACACTGCGTGCGTGCAGTGTGCACAGTTGGTGCGTGTGTGCAACATGGGATGTGCACGGGGCAAACGGTGCATACCATCAAGAGCCGAGGCGTGATATGTTGCTTCTTCTTGTTTTCTCTTGATGCGTTGCCCGCAAGCTCCAACATCTCGGCGCTCAAGAACTCCAACACACCAGCCACATACAGAGGTGCTCCCTTGCCAACACTGGAAGAGTACCGCCAATTTGCGGGATAGACGACATTGCTTTGAGAAGAGAAGTGGAGCATCATGCATCATGCATCATGGATTGCAACCGCAGCAAAATCATCAACCACCACAACGGCAAGCCAAACCACCACTTGAATGGAGAGATGGGACAGGCGGGCAAAAAATGACCGACACAACTGTGATATTTCCTCTGTGATATTTCAAGTATGATATTTCTAGCATAGACCCACAAGCTCCCTAACGCTTGCTTCTGTCCTCCACCACTGCGTTGAACTTAAGCATTCCCATACAATTCACCCAAAATACCATCAATATGCAAATGCAAATGTGTGTACAACGCAATGCCAAAGGCAACAAGCAAAGGCTCAACAGATGCATGGAGTTGTCTTGTTGGGTTCCACAAATCACTCAGGTTGGTAATCACGACGAAATCACAACGAAATCACTCTAATCCACATTTGTGGCTTCAAAAGTGGAAATATGGCTATTTAGGGGCACTTTTTGCACCCTCCGGAAGATTATCTTGAGTAAAAGGCATGTAGGGTCACAATTTGTTGCTTGGCAAGCCTAACGGAGCTCTAGGGAAAAATTTCATTAATGCCAAATCACACGAAAGCACAACGACATCAATGAAATCAACCATTGTGGGTTCAAAAGTGCAAATACACATGTTTGGGAGATTGTTGGCACCCTCCAGATAATTATCTTGAGTAAAGGTCATGTAGGGTCACGGTTTGTTGCTTGGCAAGCCTCACCTAGCTCAAGGGACAAACTTGATCAACTTGAGATCACACGAAAGCGTGACGGTATCACTTTAATCAACATTCATGTGTTCAAAGGTGCAAATATAGCTGTTTTGGGCCTTTTTTGGCACCCTCCGGGTTATTATCTGGGGTAAAGGGCATGCACGGTCAAAAATTGTTGCTTGCCAAGCCTCACGTAGCATTGAGGACAAACTTCATCAATTTGAAATCACACGAAAGCGCGACCGTATCACTTTAATCAACATTTATGTGTTCAAAACTGCAAATATAGCTGTTTTGGGCCTTTTTTGGGCGAAAAATGGTGTTTTTTGGTCCTGGCGCCCCTGAAACACTTGTTCAGTGGCTTCAATGGCATGCAACACATCTGTCTTGGAGTCCAGCACCCTCAAGTTACGGGGGGGGGGCAAAATCTCACCATCCAGCCCTGAAATTCCCGGTTTTAGCACTTTGTGAGCACATTTAAGGTCATCCATGGTGTGTTTCGGCCTTTGAGGTGCTAAAAACGGATTTAGAGGGCTGCCACCATGAAGTAAGAGGTTGGTTTCCTTTGCAAGTGTCCAATGGTGCTCCATGCAACATATGACGCTGATTTCAAGGGTTCAAGAGGCAATGCGCATGAGTTATTCCCGGTTTTAGCACTTTGTGAGCACTTTTAAGGTCAGCCATGGTGTAGTTCGGCCTTTGAGGTGCTAAAAACGGACTTAGAGGGCTGCCACCATGGAGTAAGAGGTTGGTTTCTTTTGCAAGTGTCCAATGGTGCCTCCATGCAACATATGACGTTGATTTCAAGGGTTCAAAAGGCAATCCGCATGAGTTATTCCCGGTTTTGGTTCCCCTGTGAAATGGGTGTCATGAATCGACGATTAGATCAAGTAAACACGCCAAATCAACACCAAGTAAAAGCGACGTGAGCAAATGCAAAAGAAGGAACACATCACGTTTATCCAGCAGAGATGTCCGTTGATTCATGCCACCTCGTTGGCATGGTTGAAATGGTTGGCATAGTAGGCATGGGAACACCCAAAAATGGGCCCCTCCAAATGCAAAAAATTGCATTTGGGATAATGGAAGATGTATGAGTCGTGCACCTACCTCAGGCCTCACCCCCGTCATCCTCATCAACGCCTCCTTCACTCAGGTTCTTCCGGCTTCGAGGAGTCGTGACTCCCCCAGAGCTTCCCCCGAGATATTGGCAAGATATCCCACTCTGGGTTTAGTATCCTACTACCGGACGTCATCACGAGAGCGCCAGCCCTCGCCCCACCTCACAGTAGTTACGAATGCAAATGGGCACCTTGGGATACACATTATTTTCCACCGGAATCACCTTCGTGTTGGAATTGTTAAATTGGAATCAAAGACTACTACCGGATAGGGTTAACACTAGTAACACCAGCATCATACTTCGTCCTTCTCCGAGAATAAGGCTCCAAAAATGGCCATGGAATGGTAAAACCTATAAATGGGCCCCTCAAAATGCAAAAAATTGCAAGAAAAGTTTGCGGACAATGGAAGATGTATGAGTCGTGCACCTACCTCAGGCCTCAGGCCCCGTCATCCTCATCAACGCCTCCTTCACTTAGGTTCTTCCGGCTTCGAGGAGTCGTGACTCCCCCAGAGCTTCCCCCGAGATATTGGCAAGATATCCCACTCTAGGTTTAGTATCCTACTACCGGGCGTCATCACGAGAGCGCTAGCCCTCGCTCCACCTCACAGTAGTTGCGAATGCAAATGGGCACCTTGGGATACACATTATTTTCCACCGGAATCACCTTCGTGTTGGAATTGTTAAATTGGAATCAAAGAGTGCTACCGGATAGGGTTAACACTAGTAACACCAGCATCATACTTCGTCCTTCTCCGAGAATAAGGCTCCAAAAATGGCCATTTCGTGCCCAATATAGAGTCTCGGTGGGGTTTAGTTCCGTCAATTGTATAGCCAAGAAGTGCAACAAAGTCATCTTACTTAATGTGTCCCACATAAGGACTACATGGCCACCTCTGCCAAGGTGCTGGGTGGCTTAATGTGAGCCCTTTATGCAGAAAAGAAGGCCAAAAAGGCTCAAAAAGGGCTTATTTTCGTCAAAAATCCACTGGGAGGTTGGATCTGGGGAAATGTGAACAGTCGGATCTATAGATGCTCTACGATTAATACTATTCAGCAATTCGCTGCTACTCTCCCAGTGGCAGATTTTGCGAAAATGGCATTTCTTTGACTTTCATTTTGCGGCGATCGGTGCCGCGGCAGTTGCATGCGGGTACAGTCCGGCTCTGGCGATGGAACTCAAACCACAGTGATTTGGGAAATAGAAAATTGACGATTAATTTCACGATTTCCTCGACAGTCACCTTGGGACTGATGATTGGGAACTGAAAAAGCTGACTTTCTGAATTTACAGACAAATCGTAAATTAAAAACCTATGTGGAGGGCCAAAGGCAAGGGAGTCTCTATTCGACTCCTGGTGGATCGCGTATGGAATGGAGCATCTGATCTCCAAGCCGGCGTGGAGATATACTATTGGGAGCACACCGAATTTTGGCTCATTTCAAGCAGCCAAAATGACCCCATTTTGGGACCCCAATTTCCCCCTTCCGTGTGGTCAATTGGCGGCCCCATTTCTCTATGCCCACAGGGAGCCCGGACCTAAATCCAAGTTGTCCACTCAAACCACCGCCGCTAGCGGACCCCAGCCAGGAGTGGCGGGGACCGCCGACCACCACCGGCAGCGAAACCCAGCCAGGAGTGGCGGGGAGTAGCACACAGGAACCTCCGCCAGGAGTGGCGAGGGACCAACCACACCACACACCAGCCAGAGAGCAAGCGCCAGCCGAGGGAAGGCAAAGGGAGGAACAGCCAGCCCCCCCCCAAAAAAAACAACAAAAAAAAAGGGGGGGGGGGGGGGGGGTCGCACGAAAACAGCCCACAGCCACCAAACCGCCCGCCAACAACACAGAAGGTGGCCAAACCCCCCACCCAGAGGGCACCGAAGACAGGACCCCCAAAGAGGCACAGGGGGACCACCCAGCCAAAACCGGCACCACCAAACCAGGAACAGCGGCCCACCGGGAAAAGGGGCACCGAAACAAGCAGACACACACCACGAAAAAAAAAAACCAGCAGCCCAGCCCGAAAGAAAAGAGAAGGGGGGAGAGACCACAAGGCCCGCGACAGGGACACCCAGCAACCGGAAAGGAAAAAAAAAGCGCAAAAAACACACCCCGACAACCCAGCCAAGAAAGGCGGGGCACAGCCGAGACCCGGGCCCAGCACGCACGCCCACACCGCACGCCGGAACCGGTAACAGCGGGGGCAAGGGAAACGCGCACGAAACAACACACACGTCCCGAAAGCAGGCCGACACCAAAGCCCAACCACGAACACCACAAACAGCCGGCAAAAGAGGGACATCACCACAAACCGAGCCCAAACACACCTACCCAAGACCCCAGCCACGACAGGCAGGGGTTAACAAAACCCACGACCAACCGCAACCCGGACCCAACCACAAACGCAAGCCAACAGTAGGAAACCCAGTGCCCACAGCCCGGGCACTCAGGCAGCCCGAGCCAAGCAGGTGACCCGGCCAAACGAGATCCGGAGACCGGAGGTAAGGCTGCACCCTAAGGCCAGCGCTGCTTTGGGACTCGAGGCGGAGCGTGCGACACCCAAGCACCTCGGAACCCAATTACCAAGAACATGCATGCATGCCCTGGGAACGGGATACGCCAGGAAGTCCGGTGGACCTCTAGGGTTCCGCCCAAAGGTGGGGACGTGCGCAAGCACGGGGGCACACCCTCCCGGCGAGACATGCATGTCACGCCGGCGGCGATCAGCCCTCCCGGTGAAGCCCGGGGCCGCTTAGTTGGGGGCCAACAGTCAGGTCTAGCGGGATGTAAGCCGCCTCCCCTCTTCACGCGCGGAGCCTCTTCCTGTTCGTCACAGGGGCGACGCTAGGGGGAACCAAGGGGCGCCTCTCCACGACCGAGTGCACCTACCTACCTACCTACCTACCTGCGTGCGTGGCTGCGTTACGTGCCTGTAGTTTACGGTGTCTGGCATGCCTACAAGTTCGTTGTTATTCAAACTTTTCGGGTGTTCTGGCCTATTCTAACCTACCTACGGAAAGGTCTGCTACGACCTGGTTCCACCATACTATCATACCCCAAACTGATTGTTATGGAAAAAACTATTGCTGCGCTGATGCTTGCCACACCCCAAATACTACGCCCGTATCGGCGCAAGGCACAAGCTGCAACCGCGATCAGTGGTCGTGACACTGCGCATGCCGACAGGGCAGCAGTGGCAAATGCAGTTCCCGTTGTTGTTGTACTTGGGCAACGTCGTACGGGAATGCAACTTGTCAGGGGAAAACAACGGTACAGAGTCACGAGCTCAGCAGCCGTTGCAGTTGAGTTTGTGTCTGTTGAGGAGGCTGCGTCGAGGACCGTGTGACACCGTACTGAAGTACGAAAGCACAATCATGTGCACATTGTTGTACAACAGCAAGTGGCACCAGGACCTGCCCGGTCAGGCACACTCAGAGGAGTTTGAAGAAGGGATGCTGAGCAAGTTGGTGCGGGACAAGGGGAGAATCACGGGTTGTGTTACTGTTGAGGAGGTGGAAAACCATTACTTGCTACTAAAGGTTGGTCCTGGTGGCAAACACGTGGGGGTACAAAACGTTTCCAAGAACCTGGTACACAGGATACGACAACGACTGACAAGACCTTTGGCAACAGAACGGATTTGCATGGCCTATGTGGAATGGGAGTCGGACAGAGTCAGCACCGTTGCAACTTCGTGGCCGCGGAGGTTCCAGCGATTTCCGCCCTCACCTACACAACCCCTTGGTTACGACCACTACCGGCTACTTGGTCACAGCGTACTAGATGCCCTCATCGACCAGAAAACAAGTCCCACCAACCAACTAAAAGGGAACTGGATGCTGTTGTTGGGTGGAGAACAGACAAGGATGCCGACAGACAGGAAGCAGCAACACACAATGTGCGGCAACGGTTGCGGTAACTGACGCCCGCAGTGCGCGAGTCCTCGCGCACTAAACGTTACGAAAAACAGGTATGTAATGTGATGTGAGTGCGGGAGGCCTCGCGCACTGAGTAGTTCGCTAAGTCCCGTGGAATTAGTCACCAAAAAGACGGCTGTGGAACAGATTTGCGAAGAGGACCTGCGAAATACCGTTTCGACTGATTTCAGAGTTCAAGTGACCGTGTTTCATGTCATGCCATTTGTCCTTTTCAGGTATTCCTTGGCAACATGAGTGAACCAGGGTCGCCAGAACGTCCAGCACCAGACGCAGATGCCATGGAGTCATCACCAGGGACCGACCAAGGGGACATGCCGAATAAAGGACGAAAAAAGCAGGGTGATAAGAAGCCAATACCGGCGATGAAGCTCACAGTCGACGTGCAACAGTGGCTGCGGCAGGTGAATGGTAAAGCCGTGAAGGTAAAGATTCCTGATTTGAGAATTGACAAGACCAAGGAGCGCGGACAGATCCGATCGATTAACTATGAAGACGTTGCCAGGAAAGTGACGGGATACCAAGCACTGCCACCAGCTGGACCGTTGCGCGTAACGGCGTAGGAGGATAGTGGTATGACTCGCTTCGCGTTCGATCGACGACGTTTCTTCTCTTTGCTTCGGTACGTGAGTTGCTTTGCAGATGGCTCACTTTGGTTTCTGAATGGTCAACATGGCACAGAAACATGCAGAAAGATTCAGGAACTGCGTCTCACAGAGGGGAAAGATCTGGAGGACTGGCGGGAGTTTTCTTATGTTGACATTCTGAAATACGAAACACCTTGGAGGATCCAGGCCAAAGTTGCAGGATTTCAACAAACTGGCAGCCAGTCTGTGACGTGGATTCCGCTGTCCGAGGCGCTGGAGAACATGGTGTTATACATTGAGGACCAGAAGCGGGAAAAAGAGCCACAGGACTTCGAGCGGTTCAAGATTGCTGTTGTCCAGGCTGCCGTTGACTCTGCGTTCCTTGCACCCGAGACTTTGGAGGAAGCAGGACACACAGTATGTATTCGTGTATCGCACGCTTATAGTGCGGGAGGCCTCGCGCACTCCATGAAACTGTTTTCCCTCGCAGGAAGCGACATTCAAGAACTGGAGGGACATCTTCTCCCTGGCGTATTACTGCCGTCGTGAGGCGGTTACTGGCATGAAGAACCTCCAGACTAAGAGCAGGAAAGGCAAAGTTACAAGGAATGCCTTCAAGAAGCTAGAGGGGCTGCATCTACGAGGTTATTGCAGGAGGTCTGTGCGCACATGAACCTGAAGGACTCGACCTTACGCACCACCCAGAACTACATTGACGCGCCGATTACGGAACAATGGGTTATGTTCCATCTTGACCATCCGGACAATAAGCAGTATGTCAACCAGACCGCAGGTATGCGTCAGTGTCCCAGCTTCAGTGCGCGAGGGCTCGCGCACTCAACCACCGCTTTCCCATCCGTACAGCTGCCGATGCGAAGATCCGAGCAGAAGTGGCAGCACCCGGCACAACGCAACTGAAGATTGGCCTCGGAAATTGGGGTTACTGGCCGGACGGAACAAGTACGAAGTATCGGTCGCCGTGGCCAAAATGGAGGACGTTGACCAATGCACCTCCGTGGCGGACTGGGGACAAGGGCGCACCTCCATTACCATGGACGCTGGCCGTGCGGAAATAACTGCAAATGAAAGATTAAGGCACCGTCATCGGCACCGTCGCAGACACAGCTGAGTACTGGCGATGTGATCAATGTCTCCAAGCAGGAAGAGCAAGGGAGCAAATTCTCTGTGACGGCCTGCCGTATTAAGGATATTGAAGAGACACCGCCAGCCCGTTTCCGGGATCTGCAGCATCAACGCTGACCTTCTTGTTGAATATGACACTGCAGGATTCGTTCCAAAGTGGCTGTTCGATGTGAGGATGCTGGGGAAAGACCTCATTTTCTATTGCGAGACTGATGTACTGCAGCGTATTGGCCGCGACATACAGAGGCTCTCGCGTATGGAGAAGGAGAAAGTTCCAACCACAGTGCCATTCTACCATGTTCGGTTGCCAGTATACTCTTGGTTATCGGGTCCCGTGACCAGCAGTACGTATCAGTTCGACGAGCACTGTATGTGGATCGGAACAACGAGTTGCTGGGATAAGCAGGTATATCTGCTTCTTTCGCCTGTTATGATGCCGTTGTGTGCGCGAGGCCTCGGGCACTGGTGCCTCCGTTTTTCGTCTTTATACATCACATTTACAGTTGCCGAATTATGTGACGTATTCCGCTGGACATTTCGAAGGGATGCAGAAAAAGAACCTTGGTGGTTTCATGCCTCTGATTCACGTGCTGTGGCGCCTGGACAAATATCTTTTGGGCAGCGGGTATTCTGATGCATTGGTTGTTGTGGACGACACGCCTGCCATGGCCGCAAAAATTGCGATGTCCGACCTCCATACTAAAGTGGCGTTTCTGGCTGTGTCAAGGATCAAGCAAAAAGACCTTGGGAATGCCCTGGGAGGTGCTCTGCAGCATGCAATCATCATGCGGTACATGTTCGAGGATGATCAGACGGAGCAGGGAGCAACAGCTGCAACCTGGGATACTCAAGAAGAGTGGCTTCAGTGTGGCATTCCACTGTGGGTTTTGGACAGCAACCGAGGGCACGAAGGGCACCAGCAGGTGCATGCTGCAGAGGCCGTCCGGGAAGATGTCGTGACTGAGGCCCCCGCTGACGACACTGAGCCTGTTGCGCCTGCACCTACCTTGCCAATGCAAGCCAAGGTGAAGAAGACTGCCAAAGCTGTACCAACTCAGGGTACTGCAGCCGGAAGGGGAACCCCCTCCAGTTGATTCGGGCCCCGCGTCGTTTGACGTCATCCTGACGCCAACCTGACGCTAAATTATCCTGACGCCTTCCTGACGCCACCCTGACGCCTTCCTGACGCATCCTGACGCATCCTGACGCGCTCCTGACGCCTACACCTCTACCCTGACACACATGTGACGCTTGCCTGACGCCATCCTGACGCATCCTGACGCCATCCTGACGCCATCCTGACGCCATCCTGACGCATCCTGACGCATTCCTGACGCCATTGGACTATCCTGACGTTCCCTGACGCCATCCTGACGCCATCCTGACGCCATCCTGATGCTGTCTTGACATTTTCCTGACGTCATCCTGACGCCATCCTGACGCATCCTGACGCAACCTGACGCCATCCGTGATACATTCCTGACGTCATCTTGACGCCATCCTGACGCCATCCTGACGCAATCCTGACGTTATCCTGACGCATCCTGACGCATCCTGGCGCGCTCCTGACGCACCGTGCCGCCCTTGAAGCTCCAGGCCCGGTTGGAGTACCTGGGTGCCACCCTAATCCTATCCCTACCTACAATTTTTGCAAAAATTATCCATTTCAACAAAAAAAAAACAGTTTTGCGCACCATTGCACCTACCCTTACCCAATACGGCAATGTAGCATGCAACCAAAACACTTCAAATCATCGAACAGAATCTTTAGAGTAAATTGCAAACGATCATTGTTAGCAAAAATGGACATTTCTTATCTTTGCACTTTCCTTACGGTGCCATTCCGCAAAAACATGTTTTCTCCCCGAACGGCCGGCACCGGGCAATCATGTCGATTTGCTGCTCGGCATTGTGAAGTGCACATGCAAATATGAAGAGCTTCGCCACCGTGTCGTTGTCATAAAGGCCTCCACGGCGCTTCCGCCGCTGAAAAAACCCGAATTTCTTGATGTTGGAGAAGCAATTCTCAACGATGATACGTTTCTGGGAAACAAGAATGAATATCCACGAACAAGATAAATACACTCCTCCCCGGCCAGGCTAACAACATGACGAATGAAACGAATACCTGGGAAATTGTTCTGTTGTAGAACCGGTTGTAGGCATTCATTGCAACTTGTTGTCCGTGCCGACCTGGTTGCGGAACCATACGGCCCCTTCCACGCCCCATAGCAGCGGCAGCTGCACCACGGCCAAGCCCACGTTGCCCTCTCCCAGCACCACCAAGCAACCTTGGACGCGGTTCTGCTGCAGGTCGTGCTAGTCGCGTTATCATGTTTAGACAAGTACGATAATGCAAATCGCCAAGCCGCATATCCGGCCTAGGTCCGTTTCATACCCATGGCAATGCAGCGTCCATGTCTCGTGTCATGTCAGCGTCATAAGCTTTTGGTGGATACCACCAAGAACAAGCAATAACTTCCGACGCCCAATTGATGAACACATTGAAAACAATGGCATGCCCCTTCTTATCACCCTTGTTAAACCATAGCACGCGGCGGAGAGCAGGATCTTGTGGCTTCGCAATGTACACATGCGTCGAGTCCACGATGGCAGAGATGTAGCGCATAATCGGGTGCTCGAATTCTACATAATCCCAGCGCCGTGCAAAAGGTATGGCGAACGGGTTCCACTTAATGATTTTTGCGCAGACCGAATCTAGGGCTTTGCGGACGGCTTTGCGTGTGATTCCCAACTTTTTCGACACCCTGAAAAACAGCACATACAAAAGTAATTGACATCCTTTTCTTTTTGGTAAACCGCTTCAACGAGCATCGTTCGTGAAGCAGGTACATACATTCCTTGCGATTCTCCATCACGTAAAAGGGTGATCACAATAACCAACTCGGCCCATGTAAACGGCGATGAGTCCATGAAAAAAGTCAGAAAATAGATGCAATACCCAGTGAAATTATGATTCACCATGGCTGTAAACAAAAAGAAAATCGCAATGTTTGAGTGTCCTCCTCAAGCACTAATGCACAGCAACGTAGCACAAACAAAACAATTCAAACACAGGCAAAAGGAAAAGAGAAGGAATCGGACAAGCCCGCGGAATCAGACGACGACGATGCCGACGAGGAGGAGGAAGACGAGGATATGGAGCAAGTACTGGAGACCGAGCAGAAGCGCAAGAGGGCACCCGCCGCTCACTTTGATGCAAGCCCCGAATCTGGCAAGGAACAGCCGAAGAAGAAAGCGAAGACTGCCGCCACCGCTAGTGCAGAGTTCAAGCCGCCCTCGCGTTCTGGTGCCCCGCCGTCTGGTGGTTCTGTTGCCTCTTCAGTGGGACAAGTGCGGTGGCAAGAAGCGTGGGTTCCAGGTTGGCTAAGGTTGCTGGACTGAAGAAGAAATAAGTCACCATTAAAAAAAGTGTTTCGCCTCTTTTTGCAGTCATGTGTGCACGAGGCCTCGCCCACTCGCCTTCGACGCGAATGCAATTATATGCACTTAAGGGCTTGTACATTTTTGCCGAGCTTTTATTTCAGTGTTTGTATGTTGTACACTTCCTGTCCTGTTTTTGTTGCCTTCTGTACACAATTGTTTCCATGACCTTCAGTGCGCGAGGCCTCACGCACTCAGGGACATAAAAAAGCAATTTATTTCGCAGGACAAACATAGGTGCAACTGGAGACCCGCAGAATGTCATTTTTGAGAATGAGCCCCCGAACAGGCACCAGTTGGGTTTTGAAATACAAAAACGACAAGATTGGTAAAACACACCCTTGATAAACAAAAAGTGGAGAAAAGCAGCAAATTGGGTAAAATTATATTTTTTCGGTAGTATCTGGGTCATGTGTGCTGCAAATGTCCAAAAGAAATAGTTTTTTGGGCGGTCATTTTTTAGGTCTCTCCCTTCCGCTTTTGTGCGCTCAGTAGGCAGCCAAGACCCTGGGTCCAGTGTGTTGGAATACCGATTCCTCTGCCTGTTCGCCACCCCTGCAGGGCAGAAGCCTGGTACGGATCTCCAACCAACGGCTACAGCGCCTAGCACCCTACGACACCCAGTGGGATTCCCGCAGAATGCCGCATGCATCGCTTGTTGGTCCAGCCTGCAGCCAGGTTTTGCAGCAGTTGATCCCCGCCGGGGCCGAAGGGGCTGAATGGCCGCGCCGGTGCTCCTTCTGCCGCCGCATTCGCAGCCAGTCCCCTCGGGCGTGGAAGGATGCTTCTCATACTCCGGCCCTCGCTCTGGACCTTGATGCCCTCCACCGTCTCTCCATACGACTCCCGTATCCCCCGGTGTCTGGCATGCAGACCGGCCCGCACCGCTGGCTTTCATATTGCAGCTCGGCCGCGTCACCCGCATCAGCCGATGATCCTATATCCCACCGTCGCGGCCCTTGCTGATGTTGATCTGGTGCGTGGCCTGTCGTCGGGGGTCCAAACGCTCCACGTCCACCCCTCCGTCCTCCTCTTTCCTTCTTGCTCAGCGCATCCTCAACTACTAGCATAAATCCCTCGACCTCTGGGACCGCCACGTCCACGTGCCTGCCTCGTGCCTCCTGGATTCCCCTCTATCCGTCCGAAGGGGGAATTGGACGGAGCACACCAGTGCTCGCTGCGGAGCGCAGGAGGCGGCCGTCCGGACCCTGGTGGCGGACGCGGTGACAGAGGCGTACGAGGCGCACGCTGCCGCCCAGCACGACCCGGCGGGCAGCGCGAGGGCTTTCCTCAGCGAGGCCGCCTTCCCGGCCCTCCGCGCCCTGAACGAAGCGGGGGCCCCTACGCTGCTCCCGGCGATGCACCGGATCGTGAACGCTGTCTGGCCGGGGCTCATAAGCCCTGAGGCAGCCGTGTACGGGCACCGGATGGAGTGGCGCACGTGCAAACGGTCAGGTCGGCCCCTGTTCATAGGGGACACCCTACGGCTGACAGGCGCAGGGTCCGCGATGTCCCTCCACAGCAGCGCCCCAGCCCCGCCGCACGCCCTGAGGACACGCTGCCCCGGGGACGCATCCCCGTACCTGAATCACGCGCTCGCCACGTACCCGGGAGGAGTGTCCGAACTGGATGTGGCATTCCTCCTTCTACATCCGCCGGACAAGGAGTTGGAAGCGGGCACCCACCCCCGCCTGACGAACTCGGTGTACGACGGCAGAAGGCCGACCCCCTCGTATGCCATCATGTGCGAGGCGGTCCCCAGGAAGCCCACCTGGTGCCCTGCCCTCCCGCCGGCGACACACGCACCCCGCGGCTGGGCCAGCCCGCACCTGTCCCCCCCCCTCTCCACGACCAGGGGTGCCCACCACAGGGGGCAGGTCCTCTGGCAAGAGCGCCCGGGTACCCCCCTGCTCCTCCTCGTCGTCACGACCAGCGGGGACCTGGAGCGGGTCTCCGGGATCACCCCGGACCACCTTTTCGAGGCAGCGCTCGTGCCCGCCCCCCCCCTCCCCGCGCCCGCGGCGCGGGGGGGGGTCCACGCCTTCCTGCAAACACAGGAGGTCACCGCCGTTACAGGGGTTCAACTAGTGCAACTCTCCTCGGCGTCACCCGACGACCCCCGGGGGCCAAGGGCCCTGAGCCCTACCCGCGACTGGGAGCTGTGGCGCGATGTGTGGGCCGTGTGGCTCACCCGCCTCCTGCCCCAGTGCTGATGGATGACCACCGGCCCCTGCCCGCACGGCGCCAACACCACCGCCGGCCCCCCCTCCCCTCCCCCCCTCCCCCCAGCGCAGCACTGCACGACACTGCCCACGGCACATCACTGATGCACTAGGAGGTAGTGGAGCGGACACGCCTGCCGCCACGCATGCCTACCAGGATAACAGTGATGTCGGACTCCGATGGCTCTCCCCAGCGGGACGACCACCACCACTGCTGGTCCCCCTCCCGCTGCCCCGTCTCCCCGCGATGCGCGAGGGAGACCCTCGCGGAATGCGTGGAGCGGCGGCTGGCGGAGGCAGCGGTGCCGGTTGGGCCGCTGGCCGGGCAGCCCCGGGCGGCCCCGGCGACCCGGAGCTGTGGACCGATGAGCCCGCGCCGACTGGAGGGACCGCTCCCGCCGCCCAGGCCGCGAGCCCTGCCACCCCGCCCCCGGCGGGGGCCCCAGGCGCACAGGGAGCTGAGACCGCAGCCCCAGCAGGCCGCGCCACGGTCCCGACGGACCACGCCGCGGCCCCCGGCACGCCGCCAGCGCACAGAATCGCCCCCGCACGGGCCCCGAGCGCCTCGCCGGAGGTCGCCGCAGCTGCAGCGGGGGGCAGGGAGGGTGCGAGGTACCGCGCCCACACCAACCCCAGCCACACCCACACCAGCCCGTACCCCTCCAAGGCCGCCTCCCCTGAGGGGAGGCTGCGGCCTGTCCGCCCCCCCGAAGCCCGTGCGTATGCCGCCGGGCGTCACGCTGCCGCAGCTGCGGCAGCAACAGGACGCCCGGCGCGTGATCCGGGAGGGGGGGGAGGGCGCGCAGGCGGGGCAGGGTGCCGGCCACGGGAGCGCGGAGCAGGGGACGGGAGGCGACAGGATGAGTGCCCAAGGACGAGCGCAGGGGAGAGGCTTCGGCGCACGCGGCAAGGAGCGACGGCGAGGGCGCGGGCAAGAAGCCAAGGCCAGCAGCAGCGGAGGGGGGCAGAGCACGGGCAGCGGACAGCACGACGCGGGACACAGCGCAGAAAAAGGATGCAGTGGTGATGGCGATGCAGTGGTTGTTGTGGAGGACACGCCTGCCATGGCCGCAAAGATTGCGATGTCCGACCTCCGTACTAAAGTGGCGTTTCTGGCTGTGTCAAGGATCAAGCAAAAAGACCTTGGGAATGCCCTGGGAGGTGCTCTGCAGCATGCAATCATCATGCCGTACATGTTGGAGGATGATCAGACGGAGCAGGGAGCAACAGCTGCAACTTGGGATACTCAAGAAGAGTGGCTTCAGGGTGGCATTCCACTGTGGGTTTTGGACAGCAACCGAGGCCCGAAGGGCACCAGCAGGTGCATGCTGCAGAGGCCGTCCGGAAAGATGTCGTGACTGAGGCCCCCGCTGACGACAGTGAGCCTGTTGCGCCTGCACCTACCTTGCCAATGCAAGCCAAGGTGAAGAAGACTGCCAAAGCTGTACCAACCCAGGGTACTGCAGCCGGAAAGGGAACCCCCTCGAGTGGTAAGAAGCAGGCAAAAGAAAAAGAGAAGGAATCGGACAAGCCCGCGGAATCAGACGACGACGATGCCGACGAGGAGGAGGAAGAAGAGAATATGGAGCAAGTACTGGAGACCCAGCAGAAGCGCAAGAGGGCACCCGCCGCTCACTTTGATGCAAGCCCCGAATCTGGCAAGGAACAGCCGAAGAAGAAAGCGAAGACTGCCGCCACCGCTAGTGCAGAGTTCAAGCCGCCCTCGCGTTCTGGTGCCCAGCCGTCTGGTGGTTCCGTTGCCTCTTCAGTGGGACAAGTGCGGTGGCAAGAGGCCTGGGTTCCAGGTTGGCTAAGGTTGCTGGACTGAAGAAGAAATAAGTCACCATTAAGAAAAGTGTTTCGCCTCTTTTTGCAGTCATGTGTGCACGAGGCCTCGCCCACTCGCCTTCGACGCGAATGCAATTATATGCCCTTAAGGGCTGGTACATTTTTGCCGAGCTTTTATTTCAGTGTTTGTATGTTGTACACTTCCTGTCCTGTTTTTGTTGCCTTCTGTACACAATTGTTTCCATGACCTTCAGTGCGCGAGGCCTCGCGCACTCAGGGACATAAAAAAGCAATTTCTTCCGCAGGACAAACATAGGTGCAACTGGAGACCCGCAGAATGTCATTTTTGAGAATGAGCTCCCGAACAGGCACGCACCAGTTGGGTTTTGAAATACAAAAACGACAAGATTGGTAAAACACACCCTTCCAATCAGACAAAATAATAGTTTATTTTGATAAACAAAAAGTGGAGAAAAGCAGCAAATTGGGTAAAATTATACTTTTTCGGTGGTATCTGGGTCACGTGTGCTGCAAATGTCCAAGAGAAATAGTTTTTTGGGCGGTCATTTTTTAGGTCTCTCTCTTCCGCTTCTGTGCGCTCAGTAGGCAGCCAAGACCCTGGGTCCAGTGTGTTGGAATATCGATTCATCTGCCTGTTCGCCACCCCTGCAGGGCAGAAGCCTGGTACGGATCTCCAACCGACAGCTACAGCGCCTAGCACCCTACGACACCCGGTGGGATTCCCGCAGAATGCCGCATGCATCGCCCGTTGGTCCAGCCTGCAGCCAGGTTTCGCAGCCGTTGATCCCCGCCGGGGCCGAAGGGGCTGAATGGCCGCGCCGGTGCTCCTTCTGCCGCCGCATCCGCAGCCAGTCCCCTCGGGCGTGGAAGGATGCTTCTCATACTCCGGCCCTCGCTCTGGACCTTGATGCCCTCCACGGTCTCTCCTTACGACTCGCGTATCCCCCGGTGTCTGGCATGCAGACCGGCCCGCACTGCTGGCTCTCATATTGCAGCTCGGCCGCGTTACCTGCATCAGCCGATGATCCTATATCCCACCGTCGCGGCCCTTGCTGATGTTGATCTGGTGCGCGGCCTGTCGTCGGGGGTCCATACGCTCCACGTCCACCCCTCCTTCCTCCTCTTTCCTTCTTGCTCAGCGCATCCTCAACTACTGGCATAAATCCCTCGACCTCTGGGACCGCCACGTCCACGTGCCTGCCCCGTGCCTCCTGGATTCCCCTCTATCCGTCCGAAGGGGGAATTGGCCGGAGCACACCAGTGCTCGTTGCCGAGCGCAGGAGGCGGCCGTCCGGACCCCCGTGGCGGACGCGGTGACAGAGGCGTACGAGGCGCACGCTGCCTTCCCGGCCCTCCGCGCCCTGAACGAAGCCGGGGCCCCTACGCTGCTCCCGGCCACGCACCGGATCGTGAACGCTGTCTGGGCGGGGCTCATAAGCCCTGAGGCAGCCGTGTACGGGCACTGGATGGAGTGGCGCACGTGCAACCGGTCAGGTCGGCCCCTGTCCATAGGGGACACCCTACGGCTGACGGGCGCAGGGTCCGCGATGTCCCTCCACAGCAGCGCCCCAGCCCCGCTGCACGCCCTGAGGACACGCTGCCCCGGGGACGCGTCCCCGTACCTGACTCACGCGCGGGCCACGTACCCGGGAGGAGTGTCCGAACTGGATGTGGCACTCCACCTTCTACATCCGCCGGACGAGGAGTTGGAAGCGGGCACCCAACCCCGCCCGACGAACTCGGTGTACGACGGCAGAAGGCCGACCCCCTCTTATGCCGTCATGTGCGAGGCGTTCCCCAGGAAGCCCACCTGGTGCCCTGCCCTCCCACCGGCGACGCACGCACCCCGCGGCTGGGCCAGCACGCACCTGTCCCCCCCCCTCTCCACGACCAGGGGTGCCCACCACAGGGGGCAGGTCCTCTGGCAAGAGCGCCCGGGCACCCCCCTGCTCCTCCTCTTCGTCACGACCAGCGGGGACCTGGAGCGGGTCTCCGGGATCACCCCCAACCACCTTTATGGGGCAGCGCTCGTGCCCCGCCCCCCCCTCCCCGCGCCCGCAGCGCGGGGGGGGGTGCACGCCTTCCTGCAAACACAGGAAGTCACCGCCGTTACGGGGGTCCACCTAGTGCAACTCCCCTCGGCGTCACCCGGCGACCCCCGGGGGCCAAGGGCCCTGAGCCCTACCCGCGACTGGGAGCTGTGGCCCGATGTGTGGGCCGCATGGCTCACCCGCCTCCTGCCCCAGTGCTGATGGATGACCACCAGCCCCTGCCCACACGGCGCCAACACCACCACCGGCCCCCCCTCCCCTCCCCCCCTCCCCCCCGCGCAGCACTGCACGGCACTGCCCACGGCACATCACTGATGCACTAGGAGGTAGTGGAGCGGACACGCCTGCCGCAACGCATGATTACCAGGATAACAGTGATGTCGGACTCCGATGGCTCTCCCCAGCGGGACGACCACCACCACTGCTCGTCCCCCTCCCGCTCCCCCGTCTCCCCGCGATGCGCGGGGGAGACCCTCGCGGAATGGGTGGAGCGGCGGCTGACGGAGGCAGCAGTGCCGGTTGGGCCGCTGGCCGGGCAGCCCCGGGCGGCCCTGGCGACCCGGAGCTGTGGACCGATGAGCCCGCGCCGACTGGAGGGACCGCTCCCGCCGCCCAGGCCGCGAGCCCTGCCACCCCGCCCCCTGCGGGGGCCCCAGGCGCACAGGGAGCTGAGACCGCAGCCCCAGCAGGCCGCGCCACAACCCCGACGGACCACGCCGCGGCCCCCGGCACGCCGCCAACGCACAGAATCGCCCCGGCACGGGCCACGAGCGCCTCGCCGGGGGTCGCCGCAGCTGCAGCGGGGGGCAGGGAGGGTGCGAGGTACCGCGCCCACACCAGCCCCAGCCACACCCACACCAGCCCCCCAAAGCCGTACCCCCCCAAGGCCGCCTTCCCTGAGGGGAGGCCGCGGCCTGTCCGCCCTCTTGAAGCCCGTGCGTATGCCGCCGGGCGTCACGCTGCCGTAGCTGCGGCAGCAACAGGACGCCCGGCACGTGATCCGGGAGGGGGGGGAGGGCTCGCAGGCGGGGCAGGGTGCCGGCGACGGGAGCGCGGAGCAGGGGACGGGAGGCGACAGGATGAGTGCTCAAGGACGAGCGCAGGGGACAGGCCTCGGCGCACGCGGCAAGGAGCGACGGCGAGGGCGCGGGCAAGAAGCCAAGGCCAGCAGCAGCGGAGGGGGGCAGAGCACGGGCAGCGGACAGCACGGCGCGGGACACAGCGCAGGGAAGGGGCAAGGCCACGGGAAGGACACAGGCGCGGGCACCAGCACCCGGGGACGGACGCAGGGCGCCAAGGCGGGCCGCCACGGAGCGCATGGGGCGGAGCGGAGTTCGGTCAGCAAACAGGGGCGCCGCCAAGGACATGGGCAAGGATGCGGGAAGGATACGGGCACCGGCGGTGTGGGCAAGGATGCACATGACAGATCACGGGACCCGCGATGTGGGCAGGAGGACAAAGGCTTAGAGGCCGGGAGGGGGCCCAAGGGCAAGGGGGAGAAGGGCGACGTAGGCCCCCGGGGACAGTCAGGGCGGGGCACGGGAGACGCGGGGGGAGGGCAGGGCGGAGGGAGGAGGACAGGGAGCGGGGCGCCCTGCAGCCGGACGTCCAGCCGGTGCGGTGCGTCCCCCCCAGTATGCAACAAATGCTGGCGCACCACATGCACCTCCACCACCACCACCACGCCAACCTCTGCAATATCGACCCCGACGCGGGGGACCTCATCCTTCCCCAACCCGCCCGAGCCCAGCATCATCCGGCCCCCCCAGCGGCGCCAGAGCCGAGGGCGGAGCTGGCGCGGATGGCCGCTGCCCCAGGGGCGGGAGGACAGGGCGCGGCGCCGGAGCCGCAGGCACGGGGGCCGCAGGCGGAGCCGGCGCGGGGGGCAGAGGGGACCCGGCCCTGGGACCGGGACTGGGGGGCGGTCCCGGACCCCCTTGGGAGCGAGGCGCGTGGTGGAGGTGTATGGGTGGCTGAGCTGGGCCCTCTCGGGGGCCACCCGGGGGATAAGGAACCGGCCTTTCGATGCCGTGCTCCTCTGGAGGGACGAGGGGAACCAGGAGGTGCCCCCGGGGGGCTGAGCGACCCAGGAGGCCCACGAGGGGGTTCTCTGGGCCGTTATTTGGGCGGGATCGTCCGACAGGGAGCCGGTGTTGCCGGCTTTCCTGGAGGGGGGGGCGGTGCTTGGCATCACGGATGCGGAGACCAACAACTGGCTCCCCCGTGCCCTGGTCACCGCCCTCACCCACTGGCGCTACCGCTGGCGGAACCCACTGCCTTTGCAGCCCCAGCTCCCACAGACGCGGCGACGCAGGTGACGGCCGCTCCCCGCCGTCCCAGGCGATGGGCACAAGGGGGTGTGGAAGGGCCAGTTACGCGGGACACCCCCCCGGCGGGACCGGCCCCCCCAACCCAGAGCGCACCCCCGACCCCCCCACCGTATGGCGCGGCGGAGGGGCGCGCGCCGCCTGCAGTAGGGGAGATGGCGGGGGTAACGAGCACGGGGGGGGGCCCACTGCCCCGCAGCCTGCTAACCGCTAACCACTGACCCGAACTGCCGCCCCCAGCACCCGCCGACCCGCCCTCCCCCCTCCCGCCAACCGGCACCACGCGGTGAGGCGGCGGCAGCGAGGAGAGCAGGGGGGCTGGCGTTGAGGGCCTGCAGGACGGCTTAGCGCCTGAAGGGTGGAGGGGGGCAGGAGAGCGGTGCGCTCCCCCCCCCGGGACCACCAGGTCGCCCGGCCTCAGCCGCCAGCGAGCGGCGCCAGGGGATCGGGGAGGGACTACGGGGACCCCCCCCCTCCCCCCCCCCCACCCCCCCTCTCTCCCCCCCCGGCCCGCGGACAGCCAGAGGCTGCCCAGGGGGCCGGCGGCCCCGCATCCCCCCGGCCGGGCCCGGGCGGGGACCGTCCCCCCACTGTGGAGGGCCGCGACACCCAGGGGGGGACGCCACAGCCGCAACAAGCGCTGCTGTACGCCGAGTGCCCCCAGTCAGCCGCCCGCCCACTCCCAAAGTGCCTGCAGCAGGCCGGCGGCCCTGTGCCAGAGCTCAAATGCGCCCCGTGGGCCGCAGCGGGACAGCGGCACCCGGACATGTGCCCGCCTTGGTGCCCGCCCAGGGAAGGCGGAGAAACAGACCGTGGCAAGGAGACCTTCCCGCCCCCCGCCCCGCGGGGCCCCCCGGCCGAGCCCCCGAGGGGGGACGGCGCACCAACCACCCACCCCTCCCTCCCCCGCCAGACTGACCCACCGGCAGCAGGCCAGGCCGCGCCCGGCGCCCGGGGCTGCCAAATGACCCCTGCCGACTAAGTATACCCTGGGGGGGATGCGCCGGCGAAGAAGGGGGGTCTGGGCCGGGGGCCACAGGCCAGCCCCCCGGAGGAGGGAGGTGGGGAACCACAGCACGACCCCCCCTCCCCTCTCCCCGCACTCCCCCCCTCCGGCCCACGGGCCACGGGGGCGCCGGCCCTCCACCACCCCCAAGGCAGAGGGGACGTCCCGCCTCCCCCCGAAAGGGCCGCGGCGCCCGGGAAGGGGGCGCTGCTGAGCCCGTACGCCACGCGCCCCCACACACCCCACCTGCTTGCTCCCACAGAGGCTGCGACAGGCAAGCAAACCCGCGCCAGCGCACAAGGACGACACACGGACCACGCCCGCGGATAACACGCGAACAGGAATGGGAGCAGTATGGGGGCCACACTGCCCATGACCAGAGCGACGCCAATGACACCCGCTTTGTTGCCTGCCCAGGGAAGGCAGAGGGACGGACCGAGGTAGGGCAACTCCTCGCCCCTCGGGGCCCCCGGGCCGCACCTCCGGGGAGGACAGCACACAGGCCGCCCCCCACGTAGGATTTTATGAGGTACCGGAATCCCGTAACTGAACAGTCCAAAAACTGCCGCGATCGCGATCTACGGCCCGCCGCAACCCAATTTTGCCGAGGTTTTGGAGATTTGTGCCAAATCTGTGCGCATCTGCCCCCATTTGGATAGTGCAATCGGTGAAATACGACGTTATTTAGTTGCTGTTTTGAAATCACGTCGATTCCATCACCAGATGTCCAGATAAACCCAAAATACGACCTTTTTTGCCCATTTTTGCCATTTCTTGGGCCATAAACGGTCATTTCGATGATGTCCTTGTTGTGTCACGAGATTTCAAGTTGATCAACTTTGTCCCTAGTGCCCTGTGGGGCTAGGCAAGCAATGATTTGTGCCCGTGCCTGCCCTTCACCCAAGATAATAATCCGGAGGGTGCCAAAAAACCCCAAAACAGCTATATTTGCACTTTTGGACACATAAATGTTGATTAAAGTGATACGGCCGTGCTTTCATGTGATTTCAAATTGATCACATTTGTCGGCTGTGCTACGTGAGGCTTGGCAAGCAATGATTTGTGCCCCTGCATGCCCTTTACCCCAGATAAGAACCCAGAGGGTGCCAAAAAAGGCCCAAAAAAGCATGCCATTTGTTCCCTAAAACAGTGTTTTTGGGGCCCGAGTGGGCAGTTGTGGGGCCCCAGACCCTGTTTTGAGGGTGCTGGACTCAGAGAAAGTGTTTTGCAAGGTTTGGGAGCAAGTCATTGAGTGTTTCCGACCAGCCATCCGAAAAAAACCGCATTTTTTGGCCAAACATGGCCAAATAAAGCCATTTTGTAGCCTAAAACAGGGTTTTGGGGGTCTGAGTGGTCAGTTGTAGGGACCCATACCTCATATTCAGGGTGCAAACAAAAGTGTTTTGCAAGGGTTTCAGGTTTTGAGCTATACAAAACCTGCTATTCGCAGTTAGGTGGTGAATGCAATATTTCGCTGATACGGCCGATGTTAGATGGAATCAAGCCTGCATTGTTGATCTAGGGGCTGGGGAATTTCTAATTTGAGAGGTGGGGGGGGGCTAATTCCGGAAAATATGCTCTTTATGGTACAATTTGCAAAAAAAATAGTATTTCTGACTGTAGCTGGTTTTGGGATTTTGGGAACCCATAAAATCCTAGAGGCCCCCCCCCCCCACCCCGCCCCCCCGGCGCCGGAACGCTCCGGACGCGCGGGCTGATTCCAAGGGGGGCAGACAACCCCAAGCCAGGCAGTGGGGGAGCGGGACTGCGTTGCCCTCCGCAGGCAAGCCAAACGGAGCACGGGACCGATGCAGGACACGCAGAGGGGCACGGACGGCGTGGAACGGCCCTACCGGCGCCCAGCATCGGGACCGCGCAAGGTGCGCGCGCCACACCAACCCTGGGAGGGGGGGGAGCGGCGCGGACGCCGCGAGAGCGCGAGCGAACGCACACGCAAAGGACACGCGGGGAATACCAGAAGGGCAACTAGACCGAGTCCGCGGGACGCACAGACCGCATGGAATGGCGTACCAGCGAGCGAGGACAAGGGACAACCGGACCGGACGGCCCGCCACACACAGCGCGGGAAACCCGGGGCGAGAAGGGGGAAACGGGGAACACACAAAAACCGGGCACGGGCCCCCGACCCCCCGAACGTGCCGCGAGCGCGTGCACACACGACCAGGGCACTGCACCTGCCAAGGCAGTAGTGGCGCACCGCGCCACGCACCAGCTCCACGGCTATGCAGCCTCCGCGCCAGCCCAAGGGGGTGCCACTGACAACAAGCCAGTAGCACGGGCCAGGCGGCGCCAGCACCTTGGGCGACCACACATTCGGGGGGCGACGCGGTGGGTAAGCGCCTGCAGCTACCACTGCTAAGTGATGCACTGACCGGGGAGTGGCCAGAAGGGGAAGCCGGGGAGGTACAGGGCTCCGAGCCCCGTGAACCCGGGGGACTCTGCCACCAGGCAGGAGGTGTCTCATGACGGGCCCCCCACTACGGTCCGGTGGGGAGGATATCACCTGGCCCGACCAGGTGGCCCCCCAGGGCCGAAAGGTGTCTAGTACCCGCAAACTCAAACCTCAAACCTCAAACCTCGATCCCCGCCGTGTGCAGGCCCTCCACGGGGGCGCTGGGGCCGGGGCCGAAGTGGCTGAATTGCCGCCCTGGTGCTCCTTCTGCCGCGCATACACAGCCAGTACCCTCCGGCGCTAAAGGACGCCTCTCATACTCGAGCCCTCGCTCTGGACCTTGATGACCTCCACTGTCTCTCCATACGCCTCGTGTATCCCCCGTCGTCCGGCATGCAGACAAGCCCGCACCGCTGGCTTTCATATTGCAGCCCGGCCGCGTCACCCGCATCAGCCGGCAGTCCCATATCCCACCGTGGCAGCCCTTGCTGATGTTGATCTGGTGCACGGCCTGTCGTCGGGGGTCCATGCGCTCCATGCCAAGCCCTCTGTCCTCCTCTTTCCTTCTTGCCCAGCGCATCCTCCACGACTGGCATCATTCCCTCCACCTCTGGGCCCGCCACATCCACGTGCTTGCCCCCTGCCTCCTGGATTCCCCTCTATCCGTCCGCGACCATATCCCTGTTCTGTTGACATCCCTAGCCCACCCATCTCGCGAGCCGTGCCGCAGTCCCCCTCAACGCCTTCGAGCGCTTGTCCTTCTGTCCTCCTTGCACCCTTTCGCGGGCCGGGCTCTGCATCTTGTCGCCCGCACTGATCCCCTCTCCCTCTGCCCTACGCAGTGCCGATACCTTGCCCCCTGTTCCCTTCAGTACCACCCCTTTGTCTGCAACAGCTTCCTCAGCATCACCACCCTGGGCTTTCTCCCCCCCTCCTTGCGACCCTCCAGGTCCACCCCCGGGAGCGCCTCCACCAGCATCCTCCACCAGCCGTCCTCCGCCATCTCTGGTCCCTTGCTCTGCGGCCTCCCTGCCCTGCAGACCAGGTCTCAGAAAGGGTGGGTCCTGCGCTGCTCCCGTTCCCCCTCGCGTGCTCCCTGCCCGATTCATGTGGCCGACCAACTCCGCCACCTCCCCTGCGCTCCAACCCCTGACCGTCCACGGCACTCTCCTGGCGGGATGCCGCCCATAACGCCGCAGCAGCGGGTAGTCCGAACCACAGTCTCTCAGAGTTGGTTCTGGGCTGAGGTTGGCGCGCTGCGGCAGCCCCGTTGCACCTCCCGCTCGCTGCTCCTCCGCCCGGTGCCGCTTTCCCCGCGCATGCCTACCTTCTTCTGCCATCCCACTGTTACCCCCACGACCGTACCCTGTGGTCGTGCTGGTGTACCCCCCCCGACCGATATACCCGGGTGCGCTGCCGCCGGCACCCATGCAGCAGCACACGCAGGCCGGCGGGACGAGTTCGGTGGCACAGGGAGGGAAGGGAGAGGAGCTTAGAAGGGCATGGAAGAGCACTGGAGGGGGTAGAGAGGCTCCAGGAGAGGCAGGGGGGCAGGCAAGGGCGCAGGGCAGCCCGGGGGGAGGGGAGGCGCAGGCGGTCAAGGAAGTGCAGCGAGCATGGGCGGATATTTGGGGGAGTTTGGAGAGAGTGGAGGGGGGGGAGCAGGACGGCGAGCGGCCCGGAAAACGGGCGCAGGGGAGCGGAAGGACGGAGGGTCGCTCCCCGCTGCAGCCGTTCAGGCAGAGATCTATCCCGCCGGAGGTGGAGAGGGAGAAACAGGAGAGGGCCTGGAAGAGGATCAGGGGCAAGGCAGCGAGGCTGGAGGAGAGGGGCAGGGGGTCGGCGGAACATGAACGCAGGGTGGGGGACGAGGAGGAGGCGGCGGCCCGCGGGGCGCACTGCGTCAACACGGACCCAGAAATTGACACCCCCCCACGGATACGGAGGGACAGTCGCCGTCTGGGGTAAGGGCAAGAGGGGAGAGAGGTGGGATGACACCCCTCCACATTCAACCTCTTTCCTTCCTCTGGTGTCCGGTGTCTGCAGCTGCTTGCCGTATTTCTTCTATACCCTTTTTCTGGGGCCTGCGGCCACACTGTTGCCCTCCCCGCCCTGGCGTGTGGTTCCAGAGGCGTTTGCTAGTTCCACCACCTCTTCCTTCTCTCCCCGCCCCGGATGATCCAGTCAGGGGGCATCCTCGCGCATCCTCGGGCCGCTCAGGCGCTGTGGGCTGCCTTCCTGTCGCTGTGTTGGACATACCGCCTTGTCACCGGTCCCCCAGACGGCCCCCTGGATGGCGGTCGCCGTTGCGCCTCCCTGCTCTGTCTTGGACGCTACTGTCCTAGGCTTCCCATCTTCCCTCTCTCCTCTACCCTCCAATCCCATGGCTCCCGCCCTCGGTTCCACTACTGCTTTCAGGCCGTCCCCTCCGGCCTCCTTGGTACGTATGCCTCATCTCAGCCTCGGATGAACCAGGCTGGCCCCTGCCGTTTCCGGGCCCTCCTGTCCCGGGGGGCCCCCTTGTCTCGTGTCCCCTCCACCTGCCCACGATGCTGCAGTCCGGGGAGGGCAGAGCACTTTCCCGTGGATCTCCCAGTCCAAGGGGCCATCTCCGTGCCGCTTCGTTCCGTACCGGACGCTCCTTTCTGGTGTATTGGACCACCCTCTGTCCCGGATGTTCCAGTCCAAGCAGTGGGTGACCCTTCGCTCTCGCTCCCCCCGGCCCGAGGCGACCCGCCAACAGCTGTCCTTTCACTGGGCCGTTTCATACTCTGTGCCGGCTGACTATGCTTGCATCGCAATTCCGTCCCTGCCCACTTCGGCGCTCCCCGCTTCGTAGGCCCCCTGCCGTCACCCCTGCGCCCCTACCTACCCCGCTCCTGTCCCCTGGTGTCACCTGCCCCCTCTTGGCGGACGTGTTCTCCCGCTGCTTCCTTTGTTTTGTTGCTCTGCTGCTGCCTCTGCCCCGACCCTCTGATCGTCTCTCCCTCGATGGCACCCCCTGTCTGCTCTCCCCCGCTGCTGACCCATCTTGTCCTCTCGTGAGCCTTTTTTCCCAATCCTGTCCCTGCCCCGGACCGCCCCGGATAATCCAGTCTGCAGCTTGTCCTGCATCCATCCCCGTAATGGCTCGTGCCCTCTCGCCGCCCAGCCTGCTTCCCCCGCCTGCCTCTAGGTGTTTTGGACGGGACCCCCAGGTATTCACCCCCTTGTGGCTCTTTTTCTTCACTGCTCTAATACTTGCCGCACCCTCTTTGGCCTGCGCTCCATCAGGCGCTCCCTTTCTTCGTCGCCCGCTTGTCCCTCCTCATCTCCCGCTTCCTCTGACTGCCGTAGCCGCCAGTCTGGCTGGGGCCGCACTTCTATCGTGGTGACTTGCGGGTTGTACCTGATCTACGCCATCTGGACCCTCTTGGTCACCGGGTCTCGCATGTCCTCAGTCCTCGCCTCTAATCGAAACTTCCTGCACGCCATGCGCTCCTGCAGATGTTCTACCGTACGCCTCAATAGCCTGTGTGCCACGACTTCCGGCGCTACCGTATGCTCCCGGAGCCCCCACCACAGTGACTTCACGATCACAATGCGCGATAGTCCCATGCGATGCCCTTCTTACCCCAGCTACCCCTCCATCTCTCTTCACCCTTTCCCACCCTTCTTGAGCAGCGCGATGTCCTGATCCCTCACCAACGGCCTGTCTATCTCCTTATACTGCTCACATTACATGAAGTGCTCGTACATCTCCAGCTCCTCACCACAGTGGCACCGCATGTACCCCTCCGACAGATCCATAGCTGTATGCCTGTACCACCTCGTGATCGTGTCCCTCACTGGCACCTGGCACATGATGGCCTGGAGCCGACTGGTTTGCAGCCTTCTGGCCAGTGATTCTGGTTTCAGCACTTTTGGGAAGTGGACCGGCTGTCCCACCCTGCCCTCCAAGTATCTGAGTAGCGCCCTCTCACCTGGGCCAGCATGTGCACTGGCTGCGGGTACTCTCGTAACCCCCTTCTGCCCCTGTCCTCTGCCACCACCCATCTGGCGCTCTCTTCGTCCGCCACCCTTGGCGGAATCTGCATCATGTGGAGGTGCTCCTTTCTCTCCAGTACCCCCCACTCTGGTTCCTGTTCCTTGTCCACCACTTTTGCCGCTCCATCCGCCCCATGATTCCCTACGCCCGCTCGATGCGAATCCTGCTTCACAAGATGTATGACCAGCAGCACCCTCCTCATACCGAGCCCGTGCCATATCGTGTACACCTGTGACGCCAGTCCTGTGCTCTGGGCTTCATGCAGCGGCCTGGTGGGGAGTCTCCTGAGGGACGCCATGTCCGCGTCTGTGTCCACCACCATCCACACTTCCTTCCTCCCCCAGCTTCTCAACCACGTCTGCCACCGTTTGCACCACTCCATTGGACGCGGCCGCGTAAAACACCTTGTCAACGATGACTTATGTCTCCTGTCCAAACCCTGTGACCTCTACCGTTGCCGCCCCTGTCTTGGGCGGCTGCCCCTGCAGCCCGGACCGGTCCAGAAACACTACCACTCTACCCTCCATGGGCTCCAATATGCTTACCACCTCCCTCGGGTAGTGGCAATGCACCGTGTGCAGGCCGATGTCATACTTCCGCACTCCTTCATCGACACTCAGTTCTTTCACACCCCGGTACACCGCCCACTTATTCTCTGTCCTTGCTTTCCAGCTTTTTCTCACCACTACCCAATGACACCATGCCCTATCCACTTTCGCCCTGCCCTGCTCCAGGTACGCCAGTACCACAACCAGGTACCACATCCCGTCCGCTGGTAACCTGTGCACCGTCAGCCTGATCCACCGGCGCTTTCCCAACACGTGTGGCCCACCTCTTCCGCAGGCTGCCCCGTTCCTGTCATCTGGAAGCTCACTGCCACCCCCTCATCCTCCTCTCGCAACCTCTTGGCCGTTTCCGAGCCTATCTGGACCCCTGTCCTTTTCCCCTCCTGCTCCTCCCCCCACCAAACCTCCATGTCGCCCTGGGCCTCCTCGTACTCATGCACCTCCCTGAACAGCCGTAGCACTGGTCCCCACCATAGTCATCTGACGTCCGTAGTGCGCATGGTCGCAGTTGGGAACGCCCATGCCGTCTTTCTCAGGACCAGCCACGGCACTTGCCCCGCATCCTTTGTGCATCTCCAGCACTCGTCTCCCAGCCCTGTCCCCACCGGGACGTTGTCTCTCCAGAACATATCCGCATGGGCATCGTACCACTGCCCGCTAGTACTTTCTACCTTCCTCCTTGGCCCTTTGAGTCCCAGCAGAGCAGACAACAGTAGGCCTGGCCTGGCCTTTTCTCTTTCCCCCCTGTCCAGCACCTTCTGTTGCACTGCCCCTTCCCCTCCCCAACACCTCTGCTCCTTCCTCGTGATTCCCCACTGCACCACCCACTCTTCCCACATTCGTCGTGTCAGTCCGTCCCACCTGGCGCAGGTGTCATGCCCTCTCGCTCGCCTCATTATCAACTTGTACACACCCCATTTCACGACCCCTTTGTCTCTAAAAAACTTTGCGTCGTGCAGTTCTGCTCTCTGGTACTCCTTCATATCTTTCCTGCGCACGTGCATCACCTCCATTCTCACTCCTTCCTTCATCACCTACCGTACTGTTCCACGCGCCGCTCCTCCGAAGTCTGTGTCCAGCACCAGGATCCGCCCACGTCTGCCGCACTTCCTGTTGGTCGCCAACATGTGCTCCTCCCCCAGCTACACTTCCTGCAGGACGCGCCACATGCGTGCTCTCCTTCCTGTCGCAAACTGCTACCTTCCCAGCCAGACAAAGCGTCGGCAGATGTTCTCTCCTTCTGTACCTCCGCAACCGGGTGGTAGCACACTCTGCGCACCACCTCTTCCTGGTTGTGGCACATCCTATTTAGTGCTCTTGCCGTATGCGCCCTATACGTCTCTCTCGCTGTGGGCATCCCCTCCCCATAATACGCCGTCGGCGATCCCAACAAGCACCGTCGCCCCTCCATGGGTATTCCCTCATACCACATGATGAGCCTCTGCACCTCGCTCTCCACCTCATTTGGCTGCCCTCCCCAGTAAGGGAGGTACAGGCTCTGGTACCCTATCACCGATCTGAGTACTGCTTGGAGGCAGTACAGAGTTGTCTGTACCGACTAGGGGTGATTCCAGACGACCATCATCATCGCCCAGAACTGCCTGAGCAGCTTATCTGGCATCCAGATACCCTCCAGCCCCATCGCTGTATGTGCCCCAGCACCACCGCTTCCTCCGCCCTCTCCAGCCATGCCACTCCGTCCCCGACATCCAGCGCCATATCACCCTCTCCACCCCTCCTCGGGACGGCCGACTTCTGCGTGCTACAGGACAGGTGGTTATCCCGCCTGTAGCTCTGCATCAGGTCCTGTACCACCTGCTGGGCCTTTTTGTCCCATGCCATGGGCACTGCATCATCCACGTATGCTTGTGTCGGCGACGTGTGTGGCGTCTTTGCCAGCTGTGGATAGTCCCGCGCTATCCGTCGCATCAGTGGGAGCATGGCAAGCATGTACAGGAATGGGCCCTCCATCCCGCCCTGGGGCACCCCGCCACCTGGGGTCACCCACTCCGTACAGCCCATCCCCGTGGCAAGTCCGTACCTTCTTGTGCGTAGGTACTTCCCGACCAAGTAGCCGTACAGGAGCCCCGATTGCCTCCACAACTCCACTCTGAGTCTGTGCGGCGTGTTGAGGAACGCCCCCTTCGCGTCCACAGACGCCATGAAAGCCTCCAGGTCCTCATCATCCAGGTACATGTCATACAGGAAGGTTGCTTCCTGTGTTGACCTGCCTGGCACGGACACCCACATGTTGTCCAGAATAACCCCTGCCGCATACAGGCTCCGCTGTATCCTCTCGAAGACCACCAACAACACCAGCTTTGCCCTCTGTGATGGCATAGCATATGGGCCTCAATTTCCCCAGCCTGAGGTAATCCCCTCTCTTGTACAGGTGCTCCAGCTTGCCCCCCCACTCGACCCAGGGGCTCGCCTGTGCGCAGCACCTCCGTGATCCCCCCCGCCAGACCATCCAGCTCAGGCGCACCGAGGTTCTGGTATGCCTCTGCCACCAGCTGGTCCACCCCCAAGCTGCTTTTTCTCTTAAGAGCCCGCACCACATCCGTTTTTTCCCCAAGCGCTACCCTGCGGGGTCGTATGGCCTCGCTTCGGTCCTCCGTGAACACCCGCGGCCGTGTGGTGTCGTTGAGCCCCTGCTGCACTTGCTTCTGCTGTCCCCAGAAGCTCTCTGCCATCTCCTCCAGCAACTCCCGCTTATTGCCAATGACTCTGCCATCCTGCAGCCTGACATCCCTGATCACCTGAGGCTTTCCAGCCTATGCAAGCTCCCGCATTTACCGCAGTGACTTGTACGGTACCGCTCTTTCCATATACCTTTGATGCTCTGCCACCCCCTTCTGGTAGACCCCCTCATGCTCATCCTCCACTGCCCTCCTCGCTACCTGCACCCTCTTCTTTGTCCGTGCAACCTCTTCCTTCCGCTCCGCACCCTCTCCCTGTGCCCTCGCCTCGACTTCCTCCTGTTGCCGCTTCCTCAGTGTGACCACCAGTCGTTGCAGCTTGGGCTGGTTTTCCGACTTCCCCATCGGCGTGCTGTATCCACACACGTTTGCTGTTCTCCGGTTCGCCTGATGCGCGTCGCTCCCCGCCTCATTTTGACTTGCACTTGCTGCACCGGCTGCTGGCACCTGTCGTCGTCCCCCTCCTCCGGCCATTGCACCCGTGGGGGCAGATTCACCCCCCCCTCATCCGAACCCTGTCCTTCGTTGTCATCTTCTCCTTGCTCGCCAATCTTCACGTCCAGCGTCACAATCATTGGGCAATTCCCTTTCCAGTCCCGCATTTCTTCAGGCCCCACCATATACCCGGCCATCACCCCCAGGACCCACCTACGGTTCGCATACACTGCGTCTATCCTTGACAGCGTGCTACTTTCTGGTGCTGGTAATGTGAGGGGCCTGGCGCCTTCATTGTAGGACACATCCTGCAGCCGCAATTACTCCAGAACCAGCCCCACTGCCCCGTCCATCTCTGTCTCTGCGCCTCTCCTCCAGAGACCGTAGTTGAAGTCCCCAACCACGATGACCGGTCCCATATCCAGCGCCCTGACATACTCCATCCCCGGGTGCGGCACATACTCCTTGACCCTCTTCCCATGCCCGACGTGGCAGTTGATGATGACCACTGCCCATGCTCTGTCGTCACATCATATAGCGCCCTTCTCCCCTGCGCTCCCACTTTCTTGCCATGCACGACGCTGAGGCCTCTGCGCACCAACACCAGCAGCCCTTGTACCCACTCCGGCTGGTACTCTCGGCCCTCACCGTTGTACGTCTGCGTGCACACGACGTTGTCTTTTCCCTGTTGCCGTATCTCCTGGTACGCCACCATGCAGCCTCGTTTGCTGTCACCTCGCCTCTTCCGCCGGTACAGTGCAGCCGGTTGTCATTGTTGTACAATTTCATGCGTTGCCACCTTCCCGCCCCATCTTTCTGCACCCCTTCTCGTTCCTTTCGGAAGTTGTCCTTACCCACCGACCTTTCCTCTGTGCTGACCCCCTGTGCGTATCTATGTCACTGCCACGGCCCACCGCGTTGTTAATTGTCAACTCTTCTTCTTTTTCCTCCTCCCAGACGACACCTCCTGCCCTTCCAGCTCCGGCGCCTCCTGCTCTGGAACCAACTGTCCCTCTATCTCCCTCTCTCGTCCCCGCAGACACATTCGCAATCTCGCCCCCGGATACGGCAGTCTTTCCTCGTCCGCCTCCTCCTGATCCTTCCAATGTACGATGGCCGCCTTCGTCTCATGCCCCGTGCGATCCTTCTGTACGATCATCTCCTCCATTGTCCCCACATACATCCTCCAGTCGCCCCTGACGATGTGCAGACGGTACACTGTCACTGCTTCCCCCATTGGTCCAATCACATCGCTCACTTCCTCACCGTACCTGACCTCCCTCGCTCTCTTCCCCTTTGGCCTCCAATCTTAGGCCCCTCGCCCTAACCCTCGGGTTCCTCCTGCTCTTCCTCCTCTGGTTGCCGCTTGTTTCCGTCCCCCTCCCTTTCGCCTCTGGCCTCTCCCCAGTTGTCCGGTCCCACGTCAGCTTCCCCTGCACCACTTCACCGGTCCCCCTCCGCTGCCGCTCCTTTTCACTCCCCCACTCCTTCGATTTTGACCCCCCCCATCCTGTGCCGGCTGCACCGTCTGCCTCAAGGCTCAGCTCCTGACCTTCTTCCTCCTTTGCCTGTCCTTCCTCCTCGTCCCCCTGCTCCTCCTCAACCCTGTTCCCCCCTACAAACCTCATTTGACCTACCCTCCCTCTCCTCAATGCCCTCCATCTACCCTGCCTCACCCCCTCAGGGTCTTCCTCCACCTCCTGGTCCTGCTTTCGGGCATCCGCCACAATTTTCCTTGCCCTCACCAGCGCCTTCCGCCTGGCCCCCTCCTCCGTGCCCGGAGGTACTATCCACCTCGGCTAGTCCCCTTCCTTGGAGCCGTCCACCCACTCGAGCGCCAGCTGGATCAGCTCTTTGATGTACTCCCCTTCCTCGGCTTCTGCGCCGCTCCCCTCTCCTGTTTCCACCAGTACCTCCTCAGCCTCCCTGACCCATCTGATTAGCGGGTGTTCCACCCTCCTCAGCAGGGCCGCAGTGTATACTACCGCCGCGCGTCTGCTCCCCCTGGGTTCCACGACCCACTATGTGAGTCCATCTTGTACTAAGTCAGTGATTCCTTGGTCTGCTGCCCCTGTGGCACTTGCTTGTGGGGACGCCACTTGTACAGTGTGTCCCTTAGTCCTCCCCCATGCCTCCCCTTAGTCCACCATGGCCATAACCTTCCTGACACGTAGCACTTCTGTCTCCGGGTCGCAGTCTCCGGCCATTCCTCTGGTTCTGCATACCCTTTCACGAACATACAGCGCCAGCGCCAACACCTGCCTCATCGGCCCCGAGACCTCCACTGTTCTGCTTGTGCTGTCAACGCACGCCGCAACCTGTGTATCCTGCTGCATTTGCATCCACAGCACTGCCAGCTTAGGCTCCAACTTCCGCGCCGTACGCACCTGTGCCCTCGCCTGTTGCTCGTCTGCCTCCGCCCCCTCCTCCGCCGTCCCACTCCGGGCTTCCGCATATCCCACCCAGATGTGCTTGACCTGCTCGAAGTACACCTGCGGTGCTTCTTCTTCCCCTCCTGGATTGCCGCACCTTGATCCCATGATCTCCATCCCTCAGTTCCTGCGGTCCGTCGAGCCTGCACAGGCACCCCGCCTGGGTGCATTCTGGTCTGCAACTGTCCTCCACGGCCTCTTGCCTGGCCTTCATGTGGCACCCTGCTCTGCTCACTGCCTGCCGCACATCCTCACCCCTACATCCCTTAATCCGCCCTTCCAGCCCTGGCTGTACCTCTCCATTTTCTCTTACAACATTCTGCCAGGGTGACGCCATCCCCCTCAGCCTCTGTGCCCACCTCAGAAGCATGCCCTTTCTGTCCCTTCGGTCCCCCAGTATGTCCAGCCCCTCCGCCGCTGCTTCCCGCTGGCGCTTCTCGTTCTCCTGCTCCGCCCTGCTCACCTCCGCTGCGTCCTCACCTTCTGCCCTTCCTGGCCCTCTGAGAACGTCGGCATGTGGAGTAAGAAAAAGTGCTTTTCCATTGCGCTGAGGCATACTCTAGTTGTATTAGAGATGCACTGAGCATCCATGCATTTTTATCTTAGTATTGGTCCCACCAAAACTGGTGATAACACATTTTGACCTAAGGAACCAAACACCCAATCAGGATATGGAGTGGACCCCTTAATCCCCTTTTAATGTGAAGTAAAACATCTTTTCCTGAGTTAACTGAGAGCTGACATATCCAAGGCAGAGCCTATGAATTTATCTATGTTTTTCCCTGAATACTTATCTGCCCTAGTGGTATGCACCCTAGGGGGCTAGGCACCTCTTTTTGAGAGGTCCTGGGTTCAATTCCTGGTCAGCCTAGCTAAGTAGGAAGATCCCATGTGACATGGCAGTGACCTCATCGCCACATGCCCTGCCACCTCAGCACATATGGGACCCAAAACAAAGAGTGCACATCTCCTGAGATGGCACTATGGAGAGAGAGTGACCATGGGGCAGTTTTCTAACTCTTTTCCAAAATCATTTCAGCTATCTTTGTGAATATGCATTCATTTGTGACCTGAGTTGCAGTTTCTGTGAATATCCAATCATCTTTCACTGTTTACACTGCAGCCCTTCATGCTTTGATCCTGATCTTCTCCTCTTTGCACACTTCTGGCTTGGGTTATCCTGGATTGACTCTATTTCTGCAAACAAAATGTTTTCATCTTCCAAAACAAGCAGCAGGAAACCCTACACCTACAGCAAGCAGCAGGAGAAGCAAAAACACAGTGCTGAAAACACTATAAACCTTTCTGGTAGCAAGAGGCAGCTTGTCTCTGCGCAGGGGCAGCAACCCCGTGCCGTACACCCAGTGCGCCGAGTACGGGCAAATATAAGCAGGAGGGTGAAAGAAGATGGATCCAAGAAAGGAGGACGCCGACGCGAAGACAGCGCCAGCGCCTGAGGCTCCGGCAAGGCCGGCACCTGGCGCTGTACCTTCGGCGGAGCCCTTACATGGGCCAGTGGATGCGGCTGAGGACTCCCTGGATGGACTCCAGACGGCTTTCGGGGCCCTGTCCGTCGAAGAAGTGGTCTCTCAGCCTCAGCCTGTGAAGAGGAAGAGAGAGAACGAGAGCGAGAAGGATGCTGGAGAAGAAGCAGACGAAGGAGAGGAACAAGGGCAAGACCTGACGCATGACCCTACCTTCGAAGGCGCACCAAGCGCTTCTGGCCTCCACGCATGCTGGCTCAGCTAGCACTACACAATCCCCATATATGGGCCAACTCCTTAAAACCGGTTTGTTTTCTCTGTTTTCTGCTCATTTGGTGCCCTTTGCTACCTTTCATTGAAACGGGCACCCTCAAAATATACACAAAAATGGTATTATACATGAAAAATGAACTTTTGACCTCAAATACCCCCCATGGGGTTTGAACCCACACTCTACCAACCTTAGAGTTGTGTTTTTCCTCTAAGCTACGACCTGTCGTCGACGATCTCAGAGAAAACCGTAGTATAATAAAAAATTTGGAAAATCAGTACTCCTTACATGCTCCAACCACTATTAACCTCCCATGCTCTTAAAACCGGTCACGCGCTCACTGAGTTGTTCAACTAGTGATTTGCTGTACCCAGAGCTTTGATTTCTGATGCAATCCAAAATGTTTTAAGGATATAAATTTTAACAAAATGACAGAAGAAAATGAGACACTGGATTTTCACGAGTTCGTGCTGAAATTGCCGGATTCGGCGTGGAACCTGAGTTCTGAGTCGTTGGAACATGCAGCACAGTTGGCAAAGGAAGGCGCAATGAGTGGTCTCAGTCCTTGGCAGGCAGCGTCACTGTATTCCAAACTTACAGGAAAGAAAACACTGGCCACTGTCAAAGACACGATGGCCTTGGTTCGTGATGCCTTACTCACCTTAAAGGGCGACGACATTGGCAGAACAGGAACGTCGTCGCATCGCGAAGACGTCTTCTTGGCATGCGAAACTTTGAGCGGTCCCAAGGACCACGCTGGCCCCGCGTCGGACAAGGAGTCCACGTTCGTGTGGCGCGATGAGGTTCTGTCGCTCCCTTCACGCTTGTCTGCACTCCTGGAAGAGCGAAAGGTTTTGCAAGACGAGTTTCGCAGAAAAAAGATGTTGAAGCACTTGCCAGTGTTCGACGAGTTCCATAGGGCAGCTGTTAATAACGCGCCAACGCACAAACATCCAGCGGACGCAGAGAAGCGTCGTTGGGAACAACAGGTAAAAGACGCCATGCGAGTCCTGGGAGTAGTCTTAACACGCGAAGATGACACAACGGTAGCTCCGGAAGCACCTGTTTCATTGGTACTATGTGAACATTTGTTTGCAATGTTGGGTGCGTTGGACTACAGCATCCAAAGCTCCCGGCGAGTGGCAGTAGATAAACGGTTTGAACAACCTGCGATTGCACCAGAGTTACTCTCGAAGGATGACATGTCACTACTTCAGTCGCGCAACAAATTACAAAAAGACCTGAGAGGCACGCGTTTCTCCCCTTACTCGCATCGTAGTTCTTTCCGTTCGTTTTCAACACGAGGTCGTTTTGATCCACGGAGATCTGGCAAAGGAGGCAAAGGCAAAGGTAAGGGTTTCACCCAAAGATTTGTGCCACGTAACGACAAGTTAGATGAACGACCACAGCAGTAGCTTGACTGTAGAGGATTTATTGGCACCAGCCGTGTGCGTGCCACCGCCGATCCATCCCCACCTGCCACTCTATTTGCGCTGTCGTGCACAATTGCATGAATGGGAAACGTTGAAGGACACATACGCGGCGTCAGTGATTCGCAATGGGCTGCAGCTTGATTGGGTTGACGGTTTTGATCCGGATCGACCAACCGACGACTTCCGTCCTCGTTCTTCCCACGCAGAGGTAACCGACCCTGAATTGGTAAAACACGTTTTGGATGCAGTGCAACAGGGTTGCATGGAATGCGTCGAGCGCAAAGACATTAAGTGTTGTGCAAGTATGTTCGCAGTGGACAAAGCGTCAGACGAGGCACATCCTGAGGGAGGCCGTCGACCTATCACCAATTTGAAGAACGTGAACCAGTTTGTACAGACCACCTATTTTCGTTTGGTCACTCTGTGGGGCATTTTACCGTTCTTGAGACCCGGTCAGTATGCTTGCAAAATTGACCTGAAAAGTGCTTATTTTCACATGGGTATCCATCCGCGGGATCGACCTTATTTGGGGGTCTACGTCGACGGTGAATTTTACAGGTGGTGCGTTTTGCCGTTTGGATTAAACGTTGCACCACGGGAATGGCAACGCCTCATGCAACCAATTTTAAATACCGTGCGTGAACGCGGAGCACTCGTTTGGGTCTACTTGGACGATTGGCTCATCATTGGCAATACTTACCGTGAATGTCTGGAACACACACGTTTTTTGGTACAACTTTTGCATCGGTTGGGTATATTGGTCAATGTCCCAAAATCATGTTTGGAGCCGTCGCAAGAAATTATAATGCTTGGTTTTATGCTGAACTTCAGGGAAGGATTCGTCGCGGTACCTCCAAAGCGCCTACAAGCAATTTTTCGGGACGTGAACAGACTGGCACACAGTCACACACCATCAGTGAGGCGATGCGCCTCCGTTCTTGGAAGAATCCGTTCCTTGTTGTTCGCCATGCCCCATATCCGACTCCTCAGCGACGCCCTGGCGGTGCACGTGGCGGTGGCAGTCCAGGCTGGCTGGGAGGCAGACGTGGCGCTCCCGGAGCGCGTGTCACGTCAGTTGATGGATCTGGCGGACGAGTTACACCAGTGGAAGGGACGCACCTTCGTAGTTTCCATGGGTCACGTCAGGGACATGTACTCGGACGCGTCGGATCTGGCGTGGGGCGGAGTCCTTCAAGGGAATGCCCAAGCAGCGTTCGGTTGGTTCCTGAATCGAGAGGAACACATAAACGTCAAAGAGTTCAGGGGAGCCCTACTGACGATTCAAGCGTATGCGCTGAGGGACACCACGCTGCGATTTTTCACCGACTCAATGGTCCTTTACTGGTATCTCCGCAAGTGGGGAGGTCGCAAGCCGCGGTTCAACGCATTGATTCTCCAACTGTGGAATTTTACACAAGCCAATCGCATCGAGATTCAACCGTTTTACGTGCACACCTCGGTAAATCCGGCGGACATTTGGTCTCGGCTTCGTTGGACACCGTCGGAGGCTACCTTCCCGTCGGACGTGTTGACTTGGATCCTGGAGGAGTTCAAAAGTTGGATTCAGCCGGAAATCGATTGGATGTCAAGGAGTTCCAATGCGGTGTGCAGCAAGTTCGTCAGTCCGTGTCCTCAGCCGGGGGCTTACGCCATCGATGTCTTCTCCCAGAATCTAACTTTACTTTCACCGGGGTGGGTCTTCCCGCCGTTCAAGCACATACCTCAGTTGGTCAACCAAGTGTTGGAGTCACCAGGGGTGGAGGTTCTCATGGCTCTGCCGTACAGGCCGCGCGAAGTTTGGTGGAACCTATTGATGAAACACGTGAAGTTCGCAGTGAACACGTCGGAGTTCCGGTTGCAAATGCCAGACGGCACAGAGACACAACCACGTTTCGTGTTGACCTTGGCGTATGTTTGCGTGAATACTATCAATTGCGAGGAGCTACCAACGAAGAGGCGACGCTCATCATCAATGAAATCGGGAAGGACACCTTGAAACGTTACAATTCTGCGTGGCACATGTTTGGTACGTTCTTGTTACAAGACGCGGCGCTTGCTCCACTGTTAAAGGTGGAGCGCTTTGGTCAAATCCCACTGATGACGGTGGCGGTGCAACTTTTAAAGTTTTCACGCACGCATTCTTTAAGTGCTGGGCGTATGGCGTATTCAGCAGTGTGTTTATTCCCGTGCTTTTCGCAACTACGTTTCGAGGGTATGCTACGCAACTTGAAACGTGACTGGTTCGTCAGTGTTCCTCATTATCATCGTTTCTATGATGTACGGCGTCTTATACAAGTCATGCATCAGCAACCTGTGAAGACGGAAGCTCAGCTGCGCTTGCAAGCCATTTTGTCCTTGAGATTCTTTGCCTTGTTCCGAGGCGTTGATCTGGCGCGATCACGTAGGGATATCCAACGCGCTGCTCAGCCTTGGTTCATTTCTGCTAAGCGCAAAGGGAGGAGATACTATGCACGTTATCCTATTCACAATGTTACGCCACCGTCAATTGATCCGCAGCGCTGCTTAGCGCGTTATTTGGAAGCTACTGGTGATTACGAGGGTTCTGAGATTTTTGTGTCCCTACGAAAGCCACGGAAGCCTTTATCGTCTGATACCATCAACGGTCTCACTACTCGCTGGTTAAGGAAACACCTACTGGAATTGGGGGAACTGGAGACGGATTCGTTTTCCGCGCATTCTACACGAGGAGCAGCAGCAACTGCACTAATCTATCTTGGCGTGGATCCGCATGTGGTAGCGGCATTGGGTGATTGGTCCTGTTACGATACATTCAGGAAGTTTTACGACAGGACCAGAGCTCTGTTGCGCATCACGCAAGTTCTGGTCCCTCCTGATCTGGCGACTGGGGAAGCGGCGCGCGCTTCGCGCCTGGCGATTAATTAATTCTTATATAAGGGTTCAGTTCACGGGAGCTCAGTTCTTCCGTTCTGTTGCCCATATATGGGGATTGTGTAGTGCTAGCTGAGCCAGCTCGGATTTACCCGAATAGGTGAGGAGGAAAGAAGAGATGGCGAAGCAATAGCACTACACAAGACACATATATGCCCACCCTGTCCCTCCCTTAAGTTCTTCGCTCACCGTGAAAAGCAGTTGACACTTGGGTCGTCGGTTGCCACGGTTTTAAGAGCATGGGAGGTTAATAGTGGTTGGAGCATGTAAGGAGTACTGATTTTCCAAATTTTTTATTATACTACGGTTTTCTCTGAGATCGTCGACGACAGGTCGTAGCTTAGAGGAAAAACACAACTCTAAGGTTGGTAGAGTGTGGGTTCAAACCCCATGGGGGGTATTTGAGGTCAAAAGTTCATTTTTCATGTATAATACCATTTTTGTGTATATTTTGAGGGTGCCCGTTTCAATGAAAGGTAGCAAAGGGCACCAAATGAGCAGAAAACAGAGAAAACAAACCGGTTTTAAGGAGTTGGCCCATATATGTGTCTTGTGTAGTGCTATTGCTTCGCCATCTCTTCTTTCCTCCTCACCTATTCGGGTAAATCCGACACCCTCTCCTATAACCACGACACTCCCAGCCGCTGCAACATCCAGTTCCACAACCAACCCGCCTATGGCAGAGGGCACAGGCTTTACTGGCATGCCTCCCTACCCCGCCTATGGTATGGGCCCACCTACCACTGCGCTCCATGAGGCCACTACTGCCAGTGAGCCGGTGGCTTCCAGCTCTGCGCCGCGATGGTATGCGGCTGACTATCCCCATCCACTACATGCTACTGGAACCTATGTGGATGTTCCTGGGTATGCTCCTGGGTATGCACCTGGGTATGCACCCTTGAGTGGGTTGAGGAGAGGACCAGAGTCTCTTGGAGGCAGGAGTAGAGGATCGGGAAGATCCTCCAACAGGTCCCTGACGCGGTCGGAGATCAATGAGGTGCTCCGAGGAGCCACTTCAAAAATCGTGGGCGACCTCACTCAAGAGATCCGTGAGAAGCTGGAGCCCCTGATGATCCCACCCCAAACGTCACCTATCTCGGTGGGAATGTCACCCCACCGAGTACAGGCTAACCACCTGACGGCAGGGTTGACAAATACCCTGGGGAGCGTGAGGAGCAGACCGATGCCGACGCCTGCAGCTATTCCGAGAAGTCCCTTCGTGCCAAGAACGGCCCAGCCGCCGTACAGCCACGTGACGAACTCCACGAGGGCCGAGCTGGACCGGCTGGGGCTGACAGCCCTAAGGGCAATGGTGGACGTGGAGCCTTATGGCTCCAGTGATCTAGGCGGAGAACCCTCCGACGACGAGCCGCCGTCGATGGATTCTTCTTCGCCCTCGGAGGACGATGACCCGGAGCTTCCCGAGCATCCAAAGGGTAAGAAGAAGAAGAAGAAGAAGAAGAAGAGGACCCGACGCCCTGAAGGACGCCGAGCTCAGGAGGCGAAGGCTATAGCCACCTCCAAGATCGTGGTGAACCTGCCTGAGTTCACAGGCAAGGACCTCAGCGAGTTCGCTGAGAATTTTGGCCGGTTCCTACGACTGACCAGCCAAACCCACGCTAGTGGGCGAGTGAAGTGCGATCTGCTCCTGCAGTGCTGCAAGACCAAGTACCTGGAGAAGCAGGTCAGGCAGATCGTGACTAACTCCGCCACCTTTGCCGATGTGTTGGTTGCCCTGGAGAGGCAGTACCTGACCTACGAGACCGACCTCTCCATCAGGGTCGAGATCCAGAACCTACCCGTGCTGCCCAACAACCCCAAGCCTGGCAGGGTATCTGAGCTGTTGGCTGATCTTGATCACTGGGCTGGACGACTGACGCCCGGCTCCTACAGCAGCGACGACCTGCTATTCTGGTTGGTGGCCAAGCTCCCTCGAGAGCTACGGGACGAGTGCCGTTCGACGGCTGAGCGCAAGGCTAGATCCCTCCACTACGAGGATCTATGCGTGCTGCTCCTGGAGCTGGCGCTGGAGAAGGAGAGCGACCAGCACATGAACAACTACCGTCCTGGTGGTGGAGGTTCTGGAGGCAAAGGGTACCAAGGGTCCCGACCTGGGCAGGGGACTACCCCCAAACGCGCCCACGCCCGTACCATGGAGAACGTGAAGGAGCTATTCTGGTGTGATGCCAGAGACGAGCAGGGCCACCTGCAGCACGCCTCTGACTGCGAGCAGCGAGACTGCTTCGTAGTTCAGGGGAAGCAGCAGGAAAAGAACACCGGCGCTAAAGCGAAGCTGCCGGATCATTACCGGTGCACCATCACGTGTGCATTCTGCGGTAAGCGGAAGCACTACGAGGATGAGTGCTACCATAAGCAACGCCTATCGGCGAAGCTTAAAGAGGAGGGTCCTGGCAAAGGCTCAAGCAAAGGTGGAGGCAAAGGCAAAGGCAACAACTCCGGCAAGGGCAAGTCGAAAGGACGTGGTCAAGGGCAAGACAAGGGTCAAGGTGGACTAGGAGGAGGCGCTAACCGCCAGCCCGACAACAAGAACAAGGACAAGAACGGAGGCAACCCCAACCCTAATCCAGGGGGGAACTCCGAGCCCTCTGGAGGGCAATCTGGTCCGACCACACGCTCACAAACGCAGGCCCAGCAAGAACAAGGAGCCAAGCGTGAGCATGAAGGTGGTGATGACGGCAACGCTAAGAAGAGGAGCCGTTTCATGAGGATGGGCCGCAAATTGCGGAACAAGGGGTTCGAGGTCACCTGTCCCGCGGAGTTCTGACGGGGACGCTCTGGTGGCACCCAAGACCTGGTGTTTTGGCTACGTATCCGACTAGGGGGACGTGAATACCTGGAGGTACTGGATACTGGCGCCACAATATCTATAGTGGCCAAGAAAATTTCACCTTGTGGAAGCCTGAAGAACACCATGACCACCGCCGCTATACGCATGGGGGATGGACATGTGGTGCACAGCTGCGGGGACTGTGAAGTGGAGGTACCTATGGGCTCCCGGACTATCGCGCATCGGTTCTATGTGATGGACACTGAGGCCTTCGACTTTGTACTGGGTACTGACTTCTTTGTACAGCACTCCCAGATACAATCCCTGACGCTGCAAGCGCCCTACCTCCTCTACGTCGACCACGGCAGTGGCAGAGAGTCTGTGCCACTGGAGCAGTCGGAACATACCTCGAGTTACCTGAGACTATCGAAGGAGGAGCCCTCGAACATGATGGCGGCCTCCAAAACTGAGGACCATCAACTATTGGGGGAAGTCCTAGACCAAGGTCTGAAGGAGTTGGGTTACGCTCGAGAAGACCTAAGTGTGGAGCTGTTCGCCAGCGACAAGCAGCATGTACTGGACCTATACTGCAGCAAGGGGAAGAACTGCAGCTACAAATTTTACTGGCCCTCTTTCGGGATGGCCTACGGGAACCCCAGATTCAGCGAACTGGGGAAGGTGCTGACCAAGGTGGCCTTGGAACGTTCCGGTATGGTCCTGTGTTCTCCCGATCGGGGAGCCCATGGGGGCAACGAGTACTGGCGAAATCTCCTGGACAGGCTGACTATCAGCTCTGTACGTTTGCCTGATGAGGCCATCTACGTGCCTCTGGGGCGCAAGACGCCTATTGGGAAGCCCGGATGGGGGAGTATGCTTAGCATGGTGGACGGAGGTCTTACCTCCATTCCCTGGGAGGATCTGGACCCGACTCTGGTCCAGGCTATACAGCGAGAAAGCGACGAACTCGCCTTGGGTGACTTGAAGGATCGACTACAACCTCAAGATGCTGTTGAGACTACACCCGGAGGAGATGAGTACGTCGTGACTGACACCAACGCCCCCAACTCTCCCTGTCATGTACCTGTTCCTGATGGAGTCTCTGAGTGTGGACTATCTGAGCTACCTAGCTCCATCCACTCAGAAGACGAAACTGAGCACGACGCCTTCTTCGTGCAGACCTGTGTGGAGGAAGTGGAGAACGCCGAGTACGTCGCCCCACTGAAACCCCTACTCTCCATGAGGGTGGAAGACCCCGTGGACGAGGAGCTGGACCCTCGATCCAGGCTCAGGGAGTATGTGGATTCCAAGAGGAAGTTGGTGGCGAAAAAGCTATGCTACGCGAAGCCTACCCGCAGCTCATGGCCACTGAAGCAAGGACGTATGGGGGACCTATCCCAATTGAAGGAGGACCTCGAACAGAAGATCACCACCTGGCAAAGGGAGGTAGATCTCAAGCTCATGAAGAGCGTGTGGGGCGCCCATGTGAGGACCCCAGAGAAGGACGACCTCTCGGAGGAATGTGTATGTGAACCCCCTCGAGCGTGCCTATGTTGCCATCGTCCATCGGAGATGGTTGAGCAAGACCTTCTATATGCCTACCAAGGGCTGGAGGATACTACCACGGGCGAAGAGTCGGTGGAGGACCACCTCCCGACGTCTATTACCCAGGGGGCAAGCAACTTACACTCTGACGAGGACATGGAGGACAAGATCAAGATATTGGACCCGCGGGTACAGAAGCTGATAAGGACCTATCTGGAGGTGTTCGGAGAACTACCCCCTCCAGCCTCATGTGACAAGCTGGTACAGATGGACCTCAAGCTGAAACCCGAGTTCGTGGGTCACAAGATCCGGAGGAGACCCTATCCAGCTCCTAAAGAGCAGGCCAACGAGATCGAGCGACAGATACAAGAATGTATCGACGCTGGCCTAGTCCTGGAGTACAAGGACGGGGACTATTCCCTACACTGCAGCCCCTGTTTCCTGGTGGCTAAACCTGGGTCTACAGCCAAACGGCTGGTAGTGGACTATGGAGAGCTGAACAAGAAGACGCTGAACCACTCAGGGTTCATTCCCAATATGGAGTCTACGCTGGAGAAGATAGCCTCCTGCCGCTACAAGACCAAGATGGACAAGCGAAGCGGATTCTGGCAAGTGGACCTGACGCCCAACGCACAGGAACTACTGGCCTTCATCACCCCTCAGGGGAGGGTGTTCAAGTGGAAGGTCATGCCGTCTGGCGTGGCTAACGCACCCGCTCTATTCCAAGAGCTGATGAACAAGATCTTGTCCATCCTACGAGGGAGACCTAAGGTGCAGGAGCTCATATCCCGTGGGGCCCAGATGGAGGCTCACATCGACGATGTAAGCCTCGGGACCAATACCCAGGAGGATCACCTAGTCCTCTTGGGTGAGTTCTTTGCGGTCTGCCAGGAGAACCACACACGACTCAAGCTGGAGAAGTGTGAGTTCATGCAGGAGACCATGCAGTACTTGGGGTTCGATGTTGGCTATGGGTGGTGGACCCCAGCGGCCTCTAATGCCAAACCCCTGATGGATGCCAAGGTACGACACGAAGACCCCAAGAAAGGACTTCATGATGTACGCAGTTTCATTGGGGCGTGCAAATTCTACTGCTGCCACATCAAAAACTTCACCTACACCAGCGCTGTACTGACTGACTTGATCAAGAAGGATACTACTTGGCGCTGGAATCCACAAGAGCAACAAGCGTTTGACGAGCTCAAAGACAAGGTAGCCAACGCTAAGTGCTTGGGCGTGTCTAGGGCACAAGGGGAGATTATCCTGGTGACCGAAGCCAGCAATGTTGGCGGTGGTGGAACGTTGTTCCAATGGCAAGCACTAGAGAAGGAGGAGTTGGACTCGGCCATTTCCCAATGGGGGACGGAAGGTCTCAACCGAGATGGAACCCTCAAGCACAGCTACCCTGACGACAAGTGGGTCCTAGTACCTCTGGGCCACTGGAACTGGAAGTGGAACCAGGCCAGGGGGAACTACTCCACCTATGAGCAGGAATTGCTCGCGGGTATGCTGGTGCTATCTCCACAAGCACGACTGTTGGGGAGTAACCCTGTGGTCTGGCTGTGCGACCAAGAACCGGTCCGCAGTTTCCAGAAGGGCCCCCCACCTGAGAAGGCCAAGCTACGTCGCTGGTGGACCTACCTCAGTCAACTACGGCTGACGGTACACCATATCCAGGGAGTGGAGAACGAGTGCGCCGACTACATCAGCCGCAACAACTTCGACGCCCTGATTTGTGCCCGGTCTGAAGCGCTGGCTAGGGAGGCGTTCAGCCGTATGGACGTACACCTGGACCTGAACATGACCATGATACGCCCCCTGGATGGACTCCAACAATCGGAGTACCTGAAGGAGTTTGGGGATATCTACAAGCGCCCGGAGAAACGCCCTGAACCCCTCCTGGTCAACCAGGACCAGTGGAAGAGGGACAAGAGCTACCTCTGGCACGAGGACCGCATTGTGGTGCCTAGTGACGGAGTCCCAGCGCTGCTGAAGTGGACCCATGAGTCCAGCGGTCATGTGGGTGCTGACCGTACCCTGAGGCTGTTCAAGCAGTGGTTCCACACTACGTGGACTGACGACCAACTGCGGAAGACACTCCAGCCTATCGTGGACAAGTGCCCGTGCAGGTCCTGTAAACCAGGGGATATCAGGGACAGAGGTCTCTACTCGACCCTGCCCATCCCTCACTGTGCTAACAGTGTTCTATACGTGGACTACACGGAGATGCCGAAGTTCGGGGGCTAGTACTTCGCCCTCGTGGTAACCTGTGGGTTGACCAGGTTTACCAGGGTGTTCCCATGTACCAAGCACATTACCTGGGAGGAGACTATCAAGATACTCCTGGAGGAGTGGTTTTGTGTCTATGGGGCGCCCAAGGGGATCAACTCCGATGAGGACGTACGAGTACGCTCAGATACTGGCTGGTACAAGAGGGTCCTGAGATCCCTCAATGTCCAGGTGTCTACGGGGATTCCCTACTCTCACACGAGCAACCCCCTATGTGAGCGACAAATCCGTGTCCTGAAGGAGAACGTACGGATATGGTGCAAAACTGAGCGCACCAGAGACTGGGTGAGACTACTCCCCGTCATATCCTTGATGATGAACTCCCAAGAGAGTTCAGCTACTGGCTACTCGCCCCATGAGCTATTCCTCGGGCGCCCGGCATGGTTCCTACATGCCCCCTATCCAGAGGACACCCATTCTTCTGTGGGTGAATGGGTCCAAGAGCAGCAAGCGAAGGTGGACAAGGCCAAGGCTATGCTCCAGAGAGTGAGAGAGCGTCAGTGGAACAAGAAGAACAAGCACCGAGTACCGGCGACCTACCAAGAGGGGGACTGGGTGCTGGTGCACCACAGTCGACTACCCGCCTGGCCACGCTCTACCAGCGATGACCCATACTTCGGGCTGTACAAGATCCTATCAGTGGATGGACACCGTATCACCGTGCGGTGTTCTCCCCGTCTAGGGGGGACCCTGGTGTGCGCTGCTCAACACCTGAAGCGCTACCATGATCCTGAAGACCTCTGTGGGGAGGAGTGGGAGCTGAACGACGAGGAAATCGCCGCTCTGGACCTACAAGGGGCTGCCAGCCCAATGGAAGTTGAAGGTGAACTCCCCGACATGAACGCCGAGGAGATGGCTAAGGAGGGCTTCTACCTGGTGAAGTCTGTCCTACGCCACCGCTATCGCCAGGGTTGGCGCTTCCTCACCCTCTGGGAAGGGTTTGGAGTCGAAGAGGCCACCTGGGAGCCCTTCTCTGCTTTTGTTCTACCTGAGGGACGCCTAAACTCAGTTGTGGTTGACTACTTGTCCCAGAACAACCTTCATGAGTTGCTGAGGCTCGCTGAGACGCTTGCCTCCAAGACTAAAGCTAGGGACTGAACCTTACCCTTACCTGCCAAAGCGTATGTGTGAGTGTGCTATTCCTCAGGTCCTGAGAGCAAGCCGCAGAAGTGGTGTCCTAATTATACCCAAGTCTGCGCCCTTGCTAAACCTGGAGGGTTGGCTTATTGATGCCACGGGGTACGCCCCGGGTCTCCCCTCCCCTAAGCGCCCAATTTCTGTGCTGGCGCAAAACCTTTGGGGAATACCCAGCGTACTAATCCAGGTATTGTTTTCCCTACCTATCTGTCTACTACAGGGAGGGTTTCCGTCATGCCCTGCGCCCCCCGGCCCCCCCTGTGGGGCCTGATCCCCGGTTATGGGACACATACTCCTCCTTGTGCTGACCCCCGTCATCCCTTTGTGTAGCCTATCAAAGGCCCACACTATGGGATTTGATAGGGGATATTGTTAGCCTTCATCCCCCCTTAACCTTCCCTCTCATTGGTCTTTTGACTTGAGCCTGCAGTAGGGATATCAGGGAACTCGGCGTGTTTTTCCGCCGCTTTTGTATTAGTCATTAGGGAATCAATTGCCCTGTTGATACCTATGCGAATTTGCCTTAAATTTGCATAGGTACAGAAGCTAGATATTGGCAGCGGCCTGGTGGTGAACTGGCGTCGCGCCAATTCGCGGGCGAACTGCCAGTTGGGATCTGGCGACCCAAATCGCGAGACCATGAACTGGCCTTTACGGAAAGTCCATCCTGTTGACCTGAATTAATTCTGACTGCACGGTTGTAATAGTCAAGACTTAGTTTATGATAGGGAATTAAAAGTTCAGGTTCCGGTGCCACTATTTTCGAAAACCCCCTAACGTCATGATGCCCAGCCATTTAAAGTATAGGGATAGCTTAGGCATCGTTGCCGGCACCTTACGGTGCCTTTTTCTTTTACCCCCAATTGTTAGATTAGGCATGGCATGCATATCTTATGCATTTCATGTAGTCACTTCAACCTAACCGGAAATTGGCATTTTCCATCCATTTCTCTTGAATAGAGATGCAATGGAATGGCATGACTCTCCTCTACAATGGTATGTTATTTGTTTGTGTGAGTTGCAAGTGAGTTCGGAGATATGACTAAATTTTTAGGATTGAATTGAGTTTTGGTTGTGGTGAACAACCCATGGTGAGTCTCAAGCTCAAGTTGATTTCGATGATTCCAGGGTGAAGCCAACATTGGTATACATTTTGGTTTGCCTTTCCTTCCCTGTGCAATGTCCAGATATGGTCGTGGTGGGTCACCACACTCCATGGTGGGACCCATTTTCATGCATAAATAGTGCATTTTTGTTGTGTTCATGGTGACACTTTGTCGAGTTTGCGCGTCGCGTCATTGTCGAGTTTTCTCGTAATTTTCTTTTTGGTGTCGTAGCAACAGGTCTGTAGTTGAATTATCATCTTGGTTCGAGTCCATCCGAGCCATTGGTAATTTTTGGCGTCAATTTGAATACTGACATTTTGAGCACTTTGTTTTCATGTGCTCAAAGTTCGCCACTATATCTCCAGGATATAGTGGTGAAGGAAAATAAGTAAGAGCTCATTTTGTTCGTACTTGGTGAGTACAAACAATATATGTCCGAGTTTTGGTCGCGTTCCGACGCTTGTGACATCTTTTGGTTCGAAGTTTTCAACTTTTTTGAGCTCATTTTGGCATAGTCATTTTATGCCAAAAATCACTCATTTTTGGCCTGTCATGGGCCTACTTTTCGAGCTTGGATGTCGAGTTTGAGTCTAAGTGTTGTTTGTGCGTGTTGTGGCATGTGTCCCATTTCGTTGATGCACTTTGTTCGGCCGTAAATCATTGTACATAGGGCGACACATGAATTTTGATGATTGTGTCTTGAATTTTATATTTTTCATGTGTTCACTTGTGGTGACCATGGAGATCCACTACTTTTGAGTTTTAGGTCCATCTCTCGATCATCCGTGGTCTCCATGGGCCCTACTATCCATATATGGTCACCAGAGGTCGTCGTCGATTTTTGTCCTTACGCTACGACCAATTTTTCATGTGCCATTTTGGCCTATTTCTGCTTATAGTAAATTTGGTCATGTAAACATTGCCCAAATTTACTCAGTTATGGGTTGATCTTTCGAACTCATATCTTCATGTACATGTTGAGTCCGAACCGGAGTGTTTGATCCAATGGAAGGACATGCTGTCCACTCCACGTGCATGCTTTTACTTGGTTATAACTCACTTTGGGTTCGCCACATCATTGCAATCTCTCAAACTTTTTGGAGATTTCAAATTTTGTGTGTCCACTTCATTCACTTGGTTCTTTTGGGTCTTTGGGCCAAATCTCCTTGATCCTTGACCCAAGACCTCTCCAATGTGTGTACTTTGGGTATTTGAACTTCTCTTGGTATGCTCTATCACTTACCCAATCCATTGGAACCAAGTCTGCCAACTGTATAGGATAGTGGTTTTACATGGTCCCAGAGATGTACATTATCGACCCTGAAAACCACCCTGTCATGTAGTCACTTGGCGGGTAAACAGTAAAGAACCTATGAGGAGTTGGACCTTGGGGTCCTTTCCTATGTTTCAATGGTGCTCTCTACGTTGTATTGAGCATTTGTTGGAAGGTTACTGGTACACAGGTTCACTGTTTTGAATTTCCCTGGAATTTTGTTGAAAATTCCAAATTTCATGAGGTCACTTCCGGGCCATGGGAAAGTTAGGCCATCTTCTCCATTGGGGCCAATTTTTTACCCATGGCCTCTCATCAGTGTCTATTCTCTATATTTGAGGAGTTTGGGTAATGGCCTACCCCTATGAGATCAGACCGAACCCATATGTCACCTCAATTTGGACTTCAAATCTGACTCAGGAATGTATGCATATGCCCTTTTTGAGGTCCCCAGAAATGACCTCAAAAAGTGGGTATTGGAGTTTGTTGCCTTGCTCCAATTTGAGAAAAAAGGCAGGGCCAACCCTTTTAGGACAATCAACTCCTCTCGAGATCCTTCGTGCATGCACTTCCCTGGACCTTAGGCTGACCCTATGCGGGAGTTATTTGCATTCTTCTATCCCTTGTTTTTCACTTAAGGGGAATTTCACCAAAGTGCGCAGCCTACCAGACTTGTGACAGTGACACGGTATCAGGGACACAGACGCGGATATCTGGTGGGCATAATGTTTGACTGATGCCCTTTGAATGTGCCCACATGGAATTCTTTGAATACTCTTTGCCTTGGCGTGAGACTGTGTTGAAGTGGGTAACCTCTGATTTTTGGTTTTTCCTGTTCTTGTGCCCTGCTTCCCATGCTGGGTCTCAAAGCCCCTGTGGAGTTGGGTCCTGCCTCTCTACGTGTGTCAGGGTCAAGGTCCTGGCTACCCCCAATTACCCTTGTTTCCGTTTGGGATGTGGGATCCTGAGGTGGTATGGGCGATTTACCACTTTACCCCCTTTTCCACAGAATTTCTGGGGCCTAAGTCTTATAGGCACCCAGGACCACCACCCCCCCTACAGTGGTGTGGTGGGGCTATCTCCTGCCCCAAGGAGACTTGAGTTGGGATATTTGGGGAGAATGGAGAGTGAGTGTGTAGGCACTAGACCCCTGCCTCTGGGGTACTGTAGTGCCGGGAGTGGAGAGTGACAACCCCCCCACTAGGGTAGGCTTTGACAGCCAATGGGCCTTACCCATGTCTTGTTGTTTTTGCATGTTTTGTTCTTCCTCCTTGGGGATCCTGAATCAGGCTACCCAGGATGTGCTGAGTGGGAGAGTGGGCTCCCTTTGTCCCCCCCTCTCCTGCCTTGATGCCACTTCCTTTGTGATTTCCAATGATTATTGTACCTTACCCTAACCGGGACATGGTTTGGAGGATTTACATGTTCCTATGACCTTTTGTACATGCTTTCTTTCCTTTGTTGTTTAGACCTCAAAGGGATTGCTTCGATTTCGCAATCCCGATGGATGCTCACTGAGCTGAGGGACTCAATGTGGATGTGAGTGGTCTTCTGCTTGTGCTACGCGTGCAAGAGAGGAGGCTGCATGGGCTTCGAGAAGGTCGACCCGGGGATGGTAGCCCCGGAGTGGCCAAAAGCTATGAAGGCATGAAAACGCGGTTTTGCTATGTGGCCAAAACACTGACCTAACCACTGCCACAGCCCACCAACCCTGCCAAAATTGCAGGAAACGGGTAGGACAGTGACACACGCACTACAGGTCCTACACACCCTACAGTGGCACCATCCTGGTGGGCGAGCACTGGGGCAACTGGCTCAAGCCCCCACTCAGGACTACCACTCCTACACGCACACTCTACTGGGCGTTGCAAAGGCAAAAGTCTCGTGGGTCCTAGCGACCCTCCTGTGAAATGACAAGAGAACACAGCGCTGCTAAGCAACTGTGGCCTAACAGGGGACGCCACAACGCGTTTCCCCTGCTAGGGCTTGGAGGGAAGAGGTGCTCTTGCGTGCACGGCGCAGATGTCGATGAAGTCGGGCTCCCTGCTCTGCCACAGGCAGAGGCGGAGTTACTTGTTTGTGTGATCTGCGCCCTTGTTTAGCAGGGCATAAAAAAATGCTGCTGCACCAATCACCCTACCTGCCCACCTGTAAAACAAAGGCAAATGAAAGGGCGTTTGCGGCGGAGGAACCAACCCACACTCCAGGTATTATACCCTTCTCAGTGTGACCTATAATACACTGTCCGCAAACACGCTGGAGGACCAGCTACCCTTGTCAAGCAAGCAAGCTTTAAGGGACTCCTCAGGTTCTCTTAAAGAACGTACCGAGGAGCCGCTGGGTAGCCTAAACAAGGTTTACCGTGCGCACTTCGCGTGGCCTACCCTTTAATGCGTGTGTGCATGCACGAGTATGCCCGACCCACTTGGGCAAACCTGCCCATCTCAACCGTAGTCACGAACTCCACCAGGGGGTGGCCCCGCCTGGGCTTACTCACCTTACCTACCGCTGGAGAGAGAGAGCAAGTGAGGGGCGCACGCGAAGAACGTTGCTATGCACTTGTGTGTATGTCTAATCACCCTGATCTGACCGCTAATCATCTGCAATCTTTCTAATCAATCCCTCTATGGCGTCCTATCGTTGTTAGCGCTGCTACAAGACTTGTTCACGGAGACTCGAGAGGAGCAATGTGTATGCGGCATACGAGACGAGCATACCTGTAGTTTATACCTGATTCATTGAAGTCTCTTTCGTTGATTGTCGAATTCTCGAATTTTTGATTCTTCTAATAGTGTGGGTGGAATCTGTATGTTTTTTTATTAATGTGTGTCTCGTCATTTTCAAGACTACGTGAGACATACGTTTATAATTCCATTTTTTCTCCATTTTCCGGCGCTTCGCTAGGAGCCGGTCCTGCGCGCCACCATTTTATGCGTATGAATTTCTGGATTTAAGAAATCCAGAGATGACTATAATTTCTATAAAAATGTGCTTCTGATGCACAATTGGATTCTGCTCAGGTGTGTTGTTTCAGAAAAATTCTACGCCGCCATTTGACGGATTTTGGTGTCGTCGCTTCGTTTTTGCGTGGATTCGTCCATAATTCTCCCATTCCTGCCTCTGCAGATACCCACGCGCAGCCTCGCTGAGTAGGCTGTGTTCGGGCCGAAACGCAGGTGCCTGGAGAGACTGAGCAGAACCCAAGACCCCACCAAGGGGCAATTTAATTTTTTCGAGACTCCCTTCGCCCTAAGACAGGTCACAGGTCGCCAGCAGGTTTACGAGAACCCATGCGAGTGTGTATATTGTGACTTGCGTTGGGTTTGTGTCGACGCTGCGTCTTGGAGGGAGGGATGCATATGCACATGTCTTGGCATGCTCCCATACTAACCCAACCAAGCCACAGGAGCCCCGGCAGCGCCATGAGCGTTGGGTCTTCTGTCGGAAATGTTACAAACAGTGCAGCAAAAGAGCGCCAGCCATGGTGAGCGCTCATTTTTCAGTGTGAGGGAAACTATAGGTATTTTAAAGTAGAATTTGGAAACCAAGGAAAGGCCAAGAAAAATTCCCTTTTTCCTAAAAAGCGACAGTGGTGGCCACCACAGCACAAAGGGGGAATAAGAAAAAGTGCTTTTCCATTGCTTTGAGGCATACTCTAGTTGTATTAGAGATGCACTGAGCATCCATGCAATTTTATCTTAGTATTGGTCCCACCAAAACTGGTGATAACACATTTTGACCTATGGAACCAAACACCCAATCAGGATATGGAGTGGACCCCTTAATCCCCTTTCAATGTGAAGTAAAACATCTTTTCCTGAGTTAACTGAGAGCTGACATATCCAAGGCAGAGCCTATGAATTTATCTATGTTTTTCCCTGAATACTTATCTGCCCTAGTGGTATGCACCCTAGGGGGCTAGGCACCTCTTTTTGAGAGGTCCTGGGTTCAATTCCTGGTCAGCCTAGCTAAGTAGGAGGATCCCATGTGACATGGCAGTGACCTCATCGCCACATGCCCTGCCATCTCAGCACATATGGGACCCAAAACAAAGAGTGCATATCTCCTGAGATGGCACTATGGAGAGAGAGTGACCATGGGGCAGTTTTCTAACTCATTTCCAAAAACATTTCAGCTATCTTTGTGATTATGCATTCATTTGTCACCTGAGTTGCAGTTTCTGTGAATATCCAATCATCTTTCACTGTTTACACTGCAGCCCTTCATGCTTTGATCCTGATCTTCTCCTCTCTGCACACTTCTGGCTTGGGTTATCCTGGATTGACTCTATTTCTGCAAACAAAAGGTTTTCATCTTCCAAAACAAGCAGCAGGAAACCCTACACCTACAGCAAGCAGCAGGAGAAGCAAAAACACAGTGCTGAAAACACTATAAACCTTTCTTGTAGTGGTTCCCCCCGCTTGGGCTCCAACCCTACGTGCTCATTTGGATCAGGTACCCTTGAATTACCCAACTGAAACCGTGGTTCAACCGAGTTCAACCGCGCACTTTCATTACGGCTCCCCCACGGTTGAACCCCTATCGTGGTACAGCAACAAATTGCTAAGTAGCAACCTGAAAACCGCTATTTTTCAGCCCTGCAAGAGATGCCACACCCCCTAAAAAGAATGTTCTTCAAAACCTTCCTACCGCATTGGTGCAAAACACTGGAGACCTATTTCTCTTGGATCATATTTCACGGCGGTGGTGGTGTAGGTGCCAGTGGCGGCGGCTGTATTGGTGAAACCGCACGGCTTCACCATCAACGTTTCGTTAGGCGAGGTGACATACACCCCTGCGCCTTCTTTGGATTCCCTTTAGGACTTTGGACCCTTTTTAGTGAACAACAATTACATGTAAGCCTACACTTGATTGTCAGAAGCTTGTTTCCTCATGGATTGCACTAAGATGTAACCGGCTTTCGAGGTGATTTAAACGCCGGACAGGCGCGCGGTTGCACCGAGAAATTGGGATAAAGTGCGCAGTTCAACCTGCGGTTGAATGGGTTGCCGTCATGGCACCGAAGAGCGTCCAATGGTACAAACCACAAGGTATTCACATTTGTGACGCGGCCAACACGTTGCAACTCATATGTTCATGCTTTGGGCAACATTAAGCGATTATTTTGCCGTGCAAAGGTTGTCATGAAGCACAATCACAATTGTTCATTTGTGATAAGGGTTCAACCGCACCGTTGAACCACGTTGAACCACTTGTAGGCATGTGTGCATTATGCCACATACCTTCGCTTCGGCATCCCAAGGTCCAAAATGAGGCACACAGCGTCGGATCCTGTGAAAGCTTTTTTTGTAGACCTATTTGTCTGTTTGGAAGCCCTCTGTGTGTTACCAATTCGGTCAGCAAGTTGTTTCCATAGGCGGTTTGTCGTGCCGTTTGTGCAAAAAAAGGTGAACAAGTCGTCCACCCGCTGTTGGTCCCCCCACCCGCTGTAGTGGTCGTTCACCACTTGCAGCCAGTGGTGGGACACATTTTAAGAAAGGTTTGTCGGGTGGTTATGCAAATATTTTGTTCAGAAAAGCGCGCACCGCTGGCGCAGCTGTCGCCGCCAGCGCTGGCGGTGGTTCAACCGCGGTTCAACCGCGGTTAAGCGGTTCAACCGCGCCCCTTCCGAGTTCGACCGGGTTAAACCGGCTAAAACCACTGTGTGAAGTACCTGATCCAAATGAGCACGTAGGGAACTTCCACTGGATCTCTGGCTGCCCATCCCAGTGCCCCATGGTGTATACCCGCATCGCGTGCCCCTCCTGACTGAGCCCAATGCGGACTTCCATGCCTTCCGCCAGTGCCGTGGTGACCAGGCACCGGTACATTGTGCCGGTATCTTGCCCCTTGCGCATGGCGTACCTCCAACCCCACCGTCCCCCTGTCTCCTAATCTGTCATCCAGAACGAGCTTGTGGACCGCTTGCCCCCTCCATTGCGCCGCCGCCGGCCCCTTCGCTGCCACGGAGAAATATCAACTTTGTGTCCTGCCGTGTCATCCATTCTTCCCTGCGGTACCTTGAGCGCCGGATGGCTCCCACTGTCCACTTCACTCCTGTCTCCTGCCCATTGTTCTACCACCTTGGCGAGGGCTGATACGTCGCTGCCCTGTCTCCCACACTCCGGCAATGGCGATATACTCTCCATGCCGTCGGCCCCCGGGAACGTGTAATGCCACGTGTCCCCTGTGTGCGGATGCTTGCGGCAAGTGGGTCTGGCCATGCGTGCCGCCACCTCGTCCAGTGCTATTTTTATGGCCTCTGCCGCCTTCAGGGTCATCTCCTCCCTGAACGTCTATACCACCTCATGCCCCCTATGCCCTTGCTTAGTTGGCACTGGGGCCAATATGGCCCCTATGAAGTCTGCGTGCACCCTGCTTGTGTCCTTTCCTCCTCCTGGAAGATCTTCTCCCCATTCCTTTCTTACCGGCATCCCTTCTCCCCGGTCCGCCCGCCACGTCATATGCCACTTCCACCATTGCAGTCCCCTAGCCGCTACCCTGTACCTACCCTTCCACCCTTTCTCCATCCACACCGCTGAGTCTGACTGTAGTTTGACCGTTCTTTGCCCCCCCCTCCGGCTCCCAGGTCCTCCCTGTGCTGCAGCTGTAACACCGCCTCTCTCCTCCCCCTGTCACCCACAAGTCCACCCCTCCCTTCTGCCTCCTGTTCCGTTCAGCCTTACCCGTACCCTCTGGTACTTCCTCGTACTCGATGTTTTGCGCTTGCACCGCCAGTACTCCTTCCGAACCAGCTGGCACCTTCCTGTTACATGCGCTTCCCTCTCCCACCTCCCTTTGCTCCCGCACGGGACACTCTTGCCCCTGGTACCACCACCCTGCGACTCCCCTCTGTATCCACACCTGCTCCACATCCTGCGACACTCGCTCATCGTCTGTCCCCTCTGCCCACCTCTCCTACACTGGTCCTCGGCTGCCTTACCTCCCGACACGAATTTTACCTCCATCTCAAACTCGTCCACTACTCTCCTGTCTTTCGCATCTCCCTCTGCTGCCTCCTCCACCTCCTTATCTTCTGGTGGCCACAGCAGCTCATAGTGTTGCTCTGCCTGTCTGCTCCACAGCAACGCTGCCGCCGCCCACCTTCCTACTTCACACGCCCCTCCCCATATCTCCCGTGTGCGCAGTTTGTCCAGGTATTGCTCCAAGGTCTGCATTCCTGCGTCCAGAATGACCTACAGTGCTCCCCCCGACTCCAGGGGCTGTGCAGGATCCCCCTCTGTGAGCGTCCTAGGCACATTGTTCGCCGCTGCTTGCCAACCCTTCCCGTCCACCGCGCTGAGTGCCCAATATAAGCATTTGGCATCTCCCGGTATGACCTGTTGCCGCGCCCTGTCCGGCATGTCGTCAGGCCATTCGTGCCCCTCTTGCACACTCACCAGCACCCGTTGCAGCGCCGCCGCCACTTCATCTGCGTCGTTCCAGGCAACCCTGACCCCTCACAGAACCACGTAGACCCTTCGTCTGGTCGACAGGATACTGGCGTCCGGTGGAAATTCATCCCCATATTCCACCAGCTTCCTGTACGCCTCTCCAGTTTTCGTTTCCCTGTACACTGCCACTTTGTATCCCCCCTCCGCCGCCTATGCTTCTACCTCCGGTGGTCCTCCCATCCGTCTCCCTTGGGTCGTTATCTGGATGTACCTCTGCCATGACACTTCTGTCAATGGCAGGTCATCGTACCCGCCTTGTGTCTACTCTCCACCCTGTTTGCCATCCCTTGCTCTATCATAGTCAACTCTTCTTCACCATTCGGCCTGCCCTCCAGTGCACACTATACTGCCCATAGGGTTTCGACATCCTTCTCGTCTATGTGCTCCACGACCACCCCGTCCCACGTCGGTTCTCGTGCTCCCTCCAGGGCATCCTCTCGCCTCTTCCATGCCCACGCCGCCTTGCACTGCTGTTCCTCTTCGTTCCTCTCCGCACTCCCCACAATCCCCGCGCCACACGTCGATGGCTTACTGTCGTTGGAAGTCACACTTCGCTCTCTGTCACTCCCGACCACGGTGGCCCAAGCTGGGGTCCTCCTGCCATATTCATTGTTGCCTCCTTGCCCTGCAGCCCTCCCTCAATCTTGTCCTTCGTTCTCCCACATCACCACGTACACCCTCTTCTTCATGCACAAGATTCCTGCTCTTTTGCCGTTCTCCTCCCAATACCCCTTTATCTTCCTGTAGCCTGCTCCATCCTTTGCCTCCCTCTACACTGTCACCTTGTATCCTTCTTCCCCTGCCGAAGCCTTCACCTCCGGCAGCTCCCCAATGCGTCCCCCTTGTACCATCTTCTGTATGTACACCCACCACCCAGTTTACCCCGGGCCGCAGTTGCCCCTTCAGCCCCCCTGCTTTCCACCTCTCTTCAACGGTGGCGACCACCCTATCTCTTACCTTATTCGCCTCCTCCTGGGTACCTTGGCGTCCCTCGATCACATTCATCACCATTCCCTGTTCTTGTACTTTTGCTGTGTGTTGCACTGCAGAATTGCAGATGGGTCGCGCGCGCTGCGCACTGTTGACAGATAGAAGTAAAAAGATAAGTAAAACACGACGAAAAGTTGCTAAAAAGCTGAAAATAAAGGTAATTAGCATAGAAAACGGGTGGGCAAAAAAGCGCCCTGCAAAACGCGTTAAAACGAGACTGAAAATTTTGAAGCCTAAATAACCAAGTAACACGTGCCGTAAGCGCCGTAACAAGGATACGAACATAATGCCGTGTCTCCCGTAGCTCATTGAGCCGAATACGCAAGGGGAACTGCGTTGCGAGCAGCACATAAAGCTCCAAAGCAATTTCAAAGAAGCCTCGCCCCTATGCTTTCTCCCCTTGGCGCTCCTTTGTTCTCCATGTACCTACCCTTCACGCTCGCGCCCCACCCTCGCTGTTTTTGCCCCGCCTCGGGCTGCAGGTGGATTGCCCTGGGGAATATTTGGTCAACCCTCTGCAACAACACCATTGAGAACAATTTCAAATACAAGTTCAAGTATGGGAAACAGAGTTCGGTGTACTTTCAACAACGACGCCATGGAGGCCGACGGGTAACACGTAAGTCAGTGAGTGAAATGTGGTCTTGCTGCTCGCGAGTGGGTTGCGTAATGTATAATTTTTCTTTATTTTCAAAAACAGAAAACCATTTTTACCGGTTTAACACGCAATTTCTAAGGAGGAACAGGAAACCAGCGCCACCAGCAAGGCAAAAAAGGAAGACGACAGGGCACCACAGCACAGCACCACACGGCAGCACAGCGCCACAGGACACAACACAGGGGAGCAGGACACCACAGGGAAACACAGCAAGACGCTGAGTGACGTGCGACGCGGACAGACAGGGGCACAAACACCGACACAGACCACCAAACGACAGTGCGAGGGAAACCGAAGCCACCAGCGGACCCCCAAAAGCGGGCAGCGGCACCAGGAACCAACAGTACCGGGCAGCAGAGACAGCGCAGACCACGCAAACAGCAGAACGCAGCGGCAACAGCACAGCGCAGCACAGCACCGCACAGGGCAGAGAGGACAGAGAACGCACAGCAGGACACTCCAGAACACACAGAGCAGACGCACAGTGGCAGGAAACAAACAACAGGCACAGGCAACGACGCAAAAAAACAGCAGAGCACGACAGCACACCACCACACGACAGCACAGCGCCGCAGAACACAACGCAGGGCAGCGGAGCACCAAGACACACCACACCAAACGACAGGGCGGCGAGCCACGGGGCCAGACAGGGACAGCACCACAGAATCACGACACCAGGACCCACCAGCATACAACAGAGGACAGCGGGGCCCAACAGCACACATCACAACAGGCAACACCACAAAACACCAGCCAGCGCCAGAGGGGCGAGAGAGTACCGCACAGAGAGCAACGACAGGGACAGCACAACTGAGGCACACGCGCCAAAGCCAAGGGCAGTGCAGGGAGGAAAACACGGAACGCCAGAGACAACGGTGGCGCATAAAAAAAAAAAAGGAAAGAGGGCAACCCCAGCCCGGAGGGGGCCGAGCAAACAAAGAGCACAACAAAAACGGCCACAGGAAAAGGTGAGGCGCACCAAAACGCGCCCGGGAGGCCGACCTGCCCGACCCGGCCTAGAGGGGCACGCACACGCACAAACGCGCGGGACCCGGGCGTGGCGTCCTCGGACCCAGAAAGAGCGGTGTTGGTGTCCACACGAAACAGCCCCGCTGCACCGGCCAACTCCCCCGTCGACATGTGCGCGGCCCGGGAAACCGGACGCGTCAGTGACCGGGTCCACACACGCCAAACCACCGCAGCGCACGCAGCCCAAGACCTACGCCAGAGGAACTCGCCAGGGACAACCCGATCGCGGAGCCCCAAACAGGTTCGATGCGGAGCGAGCCCAGAGCTGCTGCCTCGGCACCACCCAGCGGCAGGCAGAAAGAGCCCGGTTCTCGGCCGGCCTCCACGTGCCCCGCGCAGCCGCCCAGTAAATCCGGTGGCGCAAGCCCCTTGGATGGGGAAAGGCACCACAGCGTCCGGAAAGCCGACCCGCGCAGCGAGAGCAACAGGACCGGACGAGGCGAGGCACACCAGAGCGGGGCCATGAGGCACGCCAGTAAGGCCCGTCGCTTGCTACAACCATGGCACACGGACAGGTGCCAAGCAACAACGGCCACTGGGTGCCGCAAACATGGGCACCGCGCAGAACCTGCAATGAACCACGGCACAGGAATACATGCCAGGCGACACCCAACCCACACACCACAAACTCCAGCCAGAAGTGGCGGGGTACAAGCAGACGGTGCACACCGACACACAGCCCCAACACCCCAGCAAGGAGTAGCGGCACTCAGCTGAAGCCGGGGCCAACGCAACGGCACCCACATGGCACATCGCAGCCAGGAGTGGCGGGGTATAAGCAGGGCGCGCCCACAAACACACACACATCCCAACGCCCCAGCCCGGAGTGGCAGGGCCCAGCTAAAACTCGAGCCCAAGCACACACACCCACGCCGCACACCCCATTCAGAGATGGCGGCGTACAGGGGGAGCGTGCACACAAACAGACACAGACGCCAAACACCCAAGTCAGGAGTGGCGGGGCGCAGCCAAAACCCAAGCCCCAGCACACACACCAACAACGCACACCCCAGCCTGGAGTGGCTTGGTACACGCGGCCGCGCACTAAGACACACACACACCCCAACACCGCAGCAGGGACCGGCGCGGCGCAGCCAAAACCCGAGCCAAAGCATACACGCCCACGGCGCACACCCCAGCCAGGAGTGGCGGGGTACAAGCAGAGGGTGCACACCGACACACACACCCCAGCACCCGAGCCAGGAGTGGCGGGGTACTGGCGGGGCGCGCCCACAAACACACACACACCCAAACACCGCAGCCAGGAGTGGCTGGGCGCAGCTGAGACCTGAGCCCAAGCACACACACCCACACCGCACACCCCAGCCAGGAGTGGCAGTATACAAGCGGAGCCGGCCCGAAAAAACACACACATCATGACACCCCATCCAGGAGTAACCAGGCGCAGCCGAAACAGGAGCCCAAGCACACCCACCCGCACCACGCACGCAAGCCAGCCGTGGCAGGGTACAAGCGAAGGGCGCACAAAAATGCACACAGACCCCAACATCCCAGCCAGAAGAGGCAGGGCGCAACCGAAACCCGAGCCCAGGCACATCCACCCACACCGCACACCCCGGCCAGGAGCGGCGGGGTACAAACCAAGCGCGCACGCAAACACACACACACCCCAACACCCCAGCCAGGAGTGGCGGGGGGCAGCCCGCACCCGAGCCCAAGCACACACACCCACGCCGCACACCCAGGCCAGGAGTGGCCGGGTACGGAAGAAGCGCGCACACAACCACAAACGCCCCAAAATTCCAGCCAGAAATGGCGGGCTGCAAGCTAGAACCCAAGCCCAACCGCACAGACCACAAACCCCAGCAAGGAAAGGTGGGGTGAAACGGAAAACTGTACCCAATCACACACAGCCAAGACCCCAGCCAGGAGTGGCGGGGTTACCGTGAATACCAAACCCAAACACAGGCACCACACAACAGTAGGAAACCCGGGGTCCATAGCCCGGGCACTGAGGCAGCCCGTGCCATGCAGGTGACCCCGCCAAACAAGATCCGGAGCCCGGGGGTAAGGCTGCATCCTAGGGCCTGCGCTGCTTTGGGACTCGAGGCAGAGCGTGCGACACCCAAGCACCTCGGAACCCGGGTACCAAGAACATGCATGCATGCCTTGGGAACCGGATACACCAGGAAATCTGGTGAAACCAATAGTGTTCCGCCCAAAGAAGGGGACGTGCGCAAGCACGGGGGCCCACTCTCCCGGCATGACAAGTACGTCACACTGGCGGCAATCAGCCCTCCCAGTGTTGCCCCGGGCCGATTTATTGGGGGCCACCAGTCAGGTCTAGCGGTATGTAGGTCGCCTCCCTTCTTCAAGCGCGGAGCCCATTCCTGTTCGTCACGGCAGCAACTCCAGCAGGAGCCATGAGGCGCCTCTCCAAGACCGAGTGCACCTACCTACCTACCTTCTCTTGCTCGCTCTCCGTTTTTTCCCCATGACTCTTTGAATTTTTCGACGCCCGAGAGTAGGCGTATGGGCTTGATGCACTCATGACGTATGCTATTCATTCTTTGTGTTTCAGACTTCTTGTACTTGGCGACACCCAAGAGTAGGCATGTGGTCTTAATGCATTCACGCCGTATGCTATCCATTTGTGTTTGTGTTCTCTTTAGTTTTGTCGGCGCCCAAGAGTAAGCTCGTGTTCATTTTCTTCTCTTGCTCGTCCCTTGTTTTGTCCCCATGACTCGCTGTATTTTTCAACGCCCAAGAGTAGGCGTGTAGTATTAATGTACTCGTGATACATGCTATTTATTCTTTCTGTTTAGGGCTCTTTGTACTTGGCGAAACCCAGGAGTAGGCGTGTGGTTCTAATGCAGTCATGATGTGTGCTATTTTTTTGTGTTTGTCTGCTCATTCGTTTTGTCGGCACCCAAGAGTAAGCGCTTGTGCGGTCGTTTTGGGTTGTTGTTGCGTCGCGCCTTCCCTTCCCCTCACGTGCACTTCGCACGCACTCAAGCACTAATTTCCTGCTTGCCGGCACTTTGCTACTGTTTTGGCGCGTGTACAAGCAATTTCTCCTTGTTTTGTCCCATTGTTCATGTACTTTTGCTGTGTGTGATGCACTTTCGCAAACCTCGCCAAACAGTGGCGCCAAAATCGTCGGGTGGTTTCAGAGGTCGAAAAAAACCATTTTTCGGTTCTTTTATTTATTTTCTGCGTCGTTTTCCTGTCTTTTCTTTTAATTTCAGTGGCGCGCCCGAGACCACCAGCACCAGCAGGAAGTAACCACAGGTCCGGCCCGATACCCTCAGTCTCAGCCCATAGACACTGCTGGAGGTCCTGTACATGATACCACGAGACAGGCATGTTATTGGATGAGCGTTCAGCGGCGAGTACCTGACCTGTAGAGGCATCAGTGGCCCGTATTGAGAAAACAGCGTGGTCTTGAGACCCTCTAAGGGTGGACTTACCGAGATCCAGCTCATCCATTAACAACTGCGCTATGAAGGCGCTGTGCTTCAGTGTAAGCACCTCCAGGTTCACTGGTGGTATAGCAACGGCGATTTCACTTAGGTGGTCGTCAGCATCAGCCAAACGAGTGGAGACTACTGGAGTCTCCTGCCCATGGGAGCGCTCACCACTCGTAGTGGTAACCCAGAGTAGTTGGATCTTTTCTGAAAATGCAGGAGGGTGAGGCCTCAATGTTCGGCCATCAACTCCTTGAGTACCACCAGGTTAACGTCACTCACCGGTAAGCGGTTTGGAGAGCCATCGACGACGGACAAGAAGCTGCCAAATTCAGGGGCTGACATAGTCTTAGAGTCCTCAGGAACGTAGATTGACGTGTTGGGGAGCTCAGTCTTTCCCACTGTCATATGGTCCAACAAGCGTCCCCAATAGGCGTATTCCCCTGTGGTACCCCAGCGGTGGTTACACAGTACCACTCTTGCTCCTTCTGAAGCGGTACCCAGAACCCATGGCCCATGGCCCGGAGGCCTGTGAGCCGTCACACCCGTGCGGAAGCCGTTGACAGCGGGATATCCCTGTTTTCTGATTCGCGGGATCTGGAATCCGATCCTTAACCATTGAATCAATGTAGATTTACCATAACTTTATTGTCTTAGGCGATTCTCGGTCGGAAATCGGTGAAACACCCGATTTCTACCGCGATTTCCAATTGTCGTGAAATCGCCGCAGTCGCGCCGCCTGTCGCCGCCCGTTCCGTGGACTGCATTAGATAAATCTATAATACGATTTCTCTTGAAACAGTCTTCGAGTGAATCGCAATTTTTTCCTTGATATAACGGATCACGTCCCAGATTTTTCCCAGAAAATCTGGGCAGCCGAAGGCGCTTTGAACCCCCAAGTGGAAGAACAAGGGTTACGAGCGTTCAAGCGCCCAAGGGCGAACTAACGTGCCTCATAGGCACTGTGTATGAGGTTTTGCCCCCCATAGGCATGTGACGAGGCCAAAGGATCCCAACTCAATAGGCCCAAAGGGTTATTCATTTTGAGTGTTCTCCAAGAAGTGCACTTTTTCACATACTTGGCGTCCAAGTACGTGTAGAAGTATGTGCAGTTGGCGTTTGCCCCACCCTTGCTTGCCTCTACATCCGGGGCATATCGCTTGTCTTCCCCGGATAGTGCATATATGATCTCAATATACATATTGGCAATATATTTTGCGTGCATGCTAAAATTCGGCTTTCCGAAAGGAGGTCGATTTTCGACCAAAGCACTTGCATGCGTGTTAAGGGACCAAAGTTACATTAGAATATAGGCATACCTTGGTTCTAGGCCACTAGGTTGGGTGTAGAAGGCTTGGGTAGGGTTATATGCCATATTTGGTGTCATATCCCCCCCCCATTTGGCGGGTGCACCATTCCAAGACTAACCCGCCAATGGACCCCATATCGCACGAGGATCTTCATTGTACTCCCAACCAACACTCGCGAGACTGACCTTCGTGAGAAGACGCTTGTGGAGCGCTCCCGAAGCGATGCGTTGCGAGCAAGGTGTGTTTTTTGCAATATTCCACTTTTGCATGTGCCCACTTGGGAGGCAGCGCGCGCGACCTTCCAAAGCGCCCGAAGTGGAGCACATATGTGGAATCGGAGGTCATTGGTGTCAAGTCATTGTGTTTGGAAGGATTGGCCGATTACTCAATCCAAGCCGAAGATATTATAATATATTTGTGCGCCTCTCAAGGCACTTTTGGGTGTTTTTTCGCCAATATTGCTGTTTTTTGCCCGTCATGATGTCAGGTGGCGACCGTGTATCTCAACGTTGCGCTCAATTGACATCATGACTCAAGTCTGTTCTCGGGGTACACACCTCAGTGCCCAACATATCTTATACCCGGCGAATAACTCCTCTTGGGCTTGGCGTACCGTGGCCGCCATGTTGGCGATTTGGGACCATCCCAAATCAATGGCTCACTTGGCGACCCTGCCATTCCCGAAACCGGAGGAGTTGGGCGACGCCCAAAAGATATGTTGGACACATATGACTTGATACCAACTCTATGGCACACTCCGGTCCAAGTCGGGCATGTGCCCCATTTGCCCTAACCATGAGTGTGCGCATTTTCGGCCATTTTGAGCAATTTTCCACATTTTCTGCCCGCCGTGCACCATGTTCAGCACCCTCGTGCACGCCGGACTCATGGACCAATGGACCATATATGACATGCGTGTTATGGACATTTGTCCCCATGGCTCACACACCATGTGGGCGAAGCGGAGCAACCTTCGTTAGGGTGCTAGCCCAAAGTGAGTGTGGACAATTTTGCCCTTTTGGCATTTGTGGACCCAATTGGGATTGTCACCACTTCAAGTGGCATTGAAGTCTTCGGGAACCAAAGGCATGGGAGTCTCAGTTGGGCTCCAGGTGGATTGCGTATGGAATGGCGGATCTGATCTCCAGGCCGGCCTGGAGATATACTATTGGGAGCACCCCAGAATTTCGGCTCATTTCGAGCAGCCAAAATGACCCCCTTTTGGGACCCCAATTTCGGCCCCCCTGTGTGGTCAATTGGCGGCCCCATATCTCCCTACCCACGGGGAGCCCGGACCCACTTTCAGGTTGTACACTCAGATGAAAGACCTAGGTCCTGCCTCCTATCCTTTGAGCCATTGGCCTTGCCCTGGCTGGGCGAGCCACGCGTGAGAATGATGCCAATTTTGGTGATTTTGGCATCATGACCCAACCTGACGAACCCGTGGTGCCCTGATGCCGGAACCTCAGAGGGAGCCAGGTTCGGTGAGGGCTCCAGAGAGTTTGTACTCGAAGGGCATAGGGTCAGTTGCCTCGTCCCTACCTCTGGCGGGTCCGGACGAGGGGTCAATTTCGGGGATTTTTGAGCTAATATCAGTTTGGGCTGAAACAGCCCATTTTCAGCTACCAACTCCTAGGGGATAATGGCGGGGCCATATCTCTGGCTCAGAGAGGAGTTAGGACCTGCAGTGGAGGGAGCCTGGGGAGCTAATGTCGGTTGGCCTTGAGGTATCTTGGTTATGAGGAACTCGCCTGTGGCTGGGCGCGACATCTCCCCTATAGGCAGGGTTTCAGGGTCCGGACTGAGCAGGGCATGGGATGTGTTTGAGCCCCCGCCCCCACCAGCCACTGAAAGGGTCGGACCTGGGATTGGGATACAAGTTAGGACTGAGTGTCTATTGTCCTGTGATGTTCTTACCTCAGTCTCAACCCCATGTGTACATATCCTGATGTGTTGCTGTACATACTTTTGTTCCCTTGTTTCAGAGTGGCAAGGATCCTGAAACGCTTTGTCACATGACATGAGCGCAATGATGCCCCTGTGAGCATAGTGCTTTGCCTGCCTGCTCACTTGCGCGTGTCCACCGCAGCGTCTCGTGGCCAGGCCCCCCACGGGAACGCATCAAAAGCGTTTCACCGCCGCGGGGTTACCCATCCCCCGCGTGCCACTCGGGGCCACCAACCCCGAGCAGCGCGGCGCAGCAGCTCGCAGCTGGCAGCTCGCAGCGCAGCGCAGCGGCTCGCAGCGCCGCCCAGCGACAGCGCCGAGTCCGTGAAGGAAGTGCGGGGGACGGGAACTCCGTCATCAACGAGTTCCCCCGGCCGACCAGCAAGGCCGCACTCCCAGCTACAGCAACCACTTCCACAACCACCGGCCGACAAGCACCGGCCGCACTCCCAGTCCAGTGCTGCATCACCCGCCTCAACAAACACCACCAGGACCAGTTGGTTGAGCGGAACGAGTGACCACCAAGGACCTCAAGACCAACTACGCCCCCCGGCTGCCATGGTAAACTGGCAAGAAGCGGGCAAGACGTGGCCGCGGCCCCACCCCCATGCAGTGCGCCTACTGCGTGGATTGGTTTGGCACCAGCACTACCGCCACAGCCACTCCCAGTGCGAAGGCGGCATGCCCGGGAGCTTCGAGCTCCGCCAGGACATGGGCCCCGACCGCCCGCAGGCAGTCGAAGACTGGCTGCGGGTGGAAGGGTTTGCCTTCCGCTTCCAGCAGAGGCGCTGGAGGGTCTGGACCAGGCCGGACAGGATTGAGGAGGACGAGAAGCCCAACGAGTACCCCTGGGGCGCCTCGATCAACGTCCCCCTGTGGGACATGATAGACAAGAACTTACTGGAACCAGGGAGCGAGTGCAGGCTGCAGGGCAGCAGCAGCAGCGCGTCTCTGAAGAAGGAGAAGCGGTATGTGGAGTACAAGGAGTCCCTGGCCGCCAAAGCCGCCCAAGGCGCCAAGGGCGGAATCCGAGCCCCCAGTCCCCAACGGGCCAATGGCGGTCACCAGCCCGGCTCCACCACCCTTGCCGACTTCCTCCAAGTCGCCAAGCACGCCAAGGCCAAACCCCTGTCAGCTGCTCCTGAGGAAGTCAGGCCCCAGCAGCGACGTGGAGTCGGCCCACCGCGGGAGGATGCCGGCCGACCAGGCCAGCTCCAGCGGCAGCGTCGCTCCCGACCAAAAGGACGTGGCGCGCGCTTGTGAGCGCGCCTGTGGAGTGCCCTGCAACCTTCAGGTTGCCCGGCAACGGGCCACGCAGCAGCACGCTGCCATGGAGGGCGCCGTCGGCATCGCCCAGCAGAATGCTGCGGAGTGGCAGCATGGCATGGCCATCCACGCCTCGACCGTGGCGGCCATTGCAGCCGGACTCACGGCCGCAGCCGCCCCTGAGGCAGCGATTGCCCAGGTCAAGGGTGAGGCGGCGGCAGCCGACGAGGAAGCCCGCCTGACACAGGACGCCATTGCCTGCGAGGAGGCCGAGGTGAAGGCGCTGGAAGAGGCGCTTGCCCAAGAGAGGGCATAGAAGGAGGCGGAGAAAAAGGCCCACGCCAAGGCAACGGCCAAAGCCCAGGCGGACGCCGCCAAGAAAGACGCCATCGAGGCCGCGCGACGGAAGGTCGCTGAGGAGACGGCCAAGACGGAGGCGGAGCTGGCGGCGTTGGAAGGAGAGAAGGCTCGGCTGCAGCAGACTCTGGAAGCCGAGGCGGCTCGTGCCCGGGAGGAGGCTGAAAGGCGAGCTGCTGCAGCCACCGCCGCCGCAATGGAGGAGGCAGAGGCCAAACTCTGCCGCGAGACTCCCCCGAGAGGATCCCGAGTGGAGACCCTTCGAAAGCTCTTCGAAGGGGACACCTCCTCCAAGATGACGCTGGATGAGGCGGACACGGGCAGCAGTGGGAGCAGTGGCCCCACTGCCCATTGACGGAGGAAGGGCAAGGGGAAGACCCCCGAGAGGCCACGGAGGCCAGCGGGTGGACACCCCCACGACAGCGACCTCTGCTTCACCGCCAGCGACGGGGATGAACGAGGCCGCCGACATCGCCGAGGAGGGGCTGGCGGAGCAGGCGGAGACGTCCCCATGGTGCCGGAAGGTGAGGATGAGGATCTCCCTCCTCCCTACCGGAACTCGGAGTCTTTCGAGGATGAGACGCCCAGGTGGGGCGACATGGACGAGGATGACGACATGGACTTCGACATCACGAAGAAGCGCCCATCCTCGGACCCACCGAGGCGACCTGGCGGAGACCCTCCGGGACCCCCTGGCGGAGGACCATCAGGACCCCCTGGAGGACGCCCACCAGGTGGACCCCCTGGAGGCGGACCACCGGGCGGGGGAGGACCCCCTGGACTGGGAGGACCCGGCGGAGGCCCTCCTCGAGGACCCCCTGGGGACCCCGACGACCCACCAAGGGGCGGAGACCCGGATGCCACCCGGCGGTGGATTGTCTACCTCTGCAGGAGGGTCCAGTCCCTCGAGCGCGAGGTAGACACGGGCAAGGGCGAGATGACTCGCATCGCCAGGGTCGCCGCGCGCGCACAGAGGGAGCTGGACATCGCCAAGATCGAGATGGTCAAGAGCGCCCAGGTCGCCACTGCCACCCAGAAGCTGCTGGACATCGCCAGGGGCGAGACCAGGTCGCTGAACAAGGTCATCAGCGGCCTGCAGCAGAGGCTGGACGCGCTGGAAGCCCGTGGGAGCGTCGGCAGCGACCACCCACCCCTGGAGTCTGGCTCATCGGACGACAGCTGGGGACGCGGACCAGGTCCAGGCAGACCCCACGCCCCCGGCGGAGCCTCCAGGAGTCGCCCCAGCGCTGGGGCCCCCTCTCTCAGCGCCCCCTCTCACCACAGAGCGGGCCGCCGCAACGAGCGCGTGCCGCCCGGCAGTGGCAGCGAGGAGTGGCGTGATGAGTGGCTCATGGCGGACTACCACGACCGCCGTGCCCCACCGCGGACGCCGGTACGCCCCAGACGCCCCGCACCAGCCCCGCAGCCAATCCCAATTGCTTGTGAACGCTATGGTGGACTCAGGGATGAGGTCCCTGGAGAAGACGTGGAGTCTGATGTCGGGATGTTGGCGGAGGAAGACCTGGAGGAGTTCGACATTAGCCCGCCGCGTGGTGTACGACGGGAGGCCGCTGAACGCAGCCGCCAGCTCCGTGATGGAGAGGGATACATGGAAGGGGTACGGCGTGAGCATCTGGGTTCAGCGTACATGGAGGAACCACGGCGTAGCCACAGGGATTCCATGGAGGAGATGGACGTGGCGGCCGTGGAAGTCCGTGGGCGGGGCCGATGGGAACCTCGGTCGACCTCGCGGCCGGCGTTCATGGTCTTTAAGGCCGCGGATGCCGCCGTGTGGGAAGACTTGAAGGACATCAACCCCGCCATGTACGATGGCAACTCCCTCAACCTCGACCGCTTCTTGGAGAAGCTGGACGTTTTGGGGCCGACCGTCACTGAAGACATGGATCCCGCGGATGCGGAGAAATATGTCTTCAGACGGTTCAGGTACCGCCTGCCGGAAGTGCCCTAAGAGCTATACTTCGTGGCGACCAAAGAGGGGAAAATTAAGACCCTCAAGGAAGCCAAGAAGTGGCTCAACGAGCAAGAGCGGGTGGACGCTCCGCAGGTGGCTGCCAAGCGGTGGAAGTCCATCAAGCTTCAGCATGATGGACGGGAGATCCACTTACGGGACTGGCGAGACTTCCGAGGGCAATACACCCTCTTCCGCCGCAACGTGGAGGACTGGAACGAGGGTAACGAGCAGGCTCGCCTGCTCTCCATGCTGCCGGAAGCATGGATCAAGAGGGTCACCAAGGAGGATACCAAGAGGGCCAAGTCCAACCACACGGTCAAGATGATGCTCCCCAAAGAGTATCATACGAATGTGGTGGCTTGGACGAGGAAGAACGTGGCCCGGGATGTCAAACGACACTCCCTGCGGAACGCTCTCCTCATCACCGTCTCGGGCGATCGCGAGAAGACCGCGATGTGGCGCCTTGACGAATGTGACGTGAGCGGCCAGACCATCTGTCTGCAGGCCATCCCGGCGTGGATGAGCTGCGACGAGATCCTCGAGTGGGTTGGAGAGGAAGTACTCAAGGAGTACCGGAACCTCCACCACACCCGCGGGTTGAGGCCCGGCGACTGCGACGTCCACTACGTGGGCGGGGGGCCTGGCGGGGAAGCTGCCATGGACCCAGCGGGAGCCGATGGCGATGAAGCTCTCGTCGACAATGACGACGAAGATGAGCCCGCCGAGATGGACGTTTGTGCTTTCGTGGCCAACAACGGCGCGGGGAGCAACCAGGGAAGAAGAAGGAGAAGAGGGACCCCCGCCGCATTGGCGACCCTCCGCTGTCCTTTGGGGAGTTCATACGAGCTCACCCTCAGGGCTGTTTCGTGTGTTATGGGAGGAGGAAAGGCTTCAACCATGACCACCGAACATGCCCCACCCACCAGGCTGACACGAAAGCCTACAAGAAGGCGCACGGGTCGAAGAAGCGTGCACCTGCGGGTATCCGGGAGGCCAAAGTGGAGGTGGACAAGGACGAGCTCTCCAAGCTGATGTCGGTGGGGACCGAGTTAGCCAAGGAGATCCAGGAGATCAAGAGGAACTGGGTCCCCAGGTCCGATAACCAGAACAAGGACAAGGACAAGAAGCCTAGGAATAGGAGGAAGAAGGGTGTCAACGAGGTTGATGCGGAGGAGAACACCCCGACTTCCACAACTGACGCCCCCTAGCGGAGCCCCTGCAGCCAAGGGCCCCAGCTAGGGCGGTCGCAGGATGGTGTTGTGGGAAGCGCCACACCATCCCAATCAGGAGTCGGTAAACACCAAGGGATTGCCGCGGGCGAAAGGCCCGGTCCGGCACCCAGTCCCGGTGGCGGGGTGAGGGCAAGTGAAGGCACGAACCCTTGCATCCGTCCATCCTTCGCGACCAAGAATGTGTTTGATGTACTTCAGGATCTTTCCGAGAGTATCGGAGGATCACCCGGACCGCAGCTGGATGCTGCAGATGGGCAGCCTGAGCCGATTGTCCACGACCTGCACCAGTCGCTTGTCGAGCTTCTGGAACGACCGGAGATCCTGAGCTTGCACGCCGTGCGCCGAGTTGGGCGTGAGCGGCAGTTGCATCTTAAGGTCCGTGCCTTATGCGGGGAAGTGGAGAAGGTCTTCGACGTGTTGGTCGACACGGGAGCACAGGTCCGCTTGGTCAAGGCTGGCCTACTTCCACCAGAGTGTTTGACCGACAGTCGGAAACCTGTCAGGCTGAAGGCCGCGAACGGCCAGTACATGGTGGGAGGCACAAAGGAGGCGGCCATTGGGCTGCAGTTTGTGAACCACCGTGAGCTGAGCCGCCCAGACCTCGGCAAGGAAATCCTCCTGCACGGTCGCTTCTACGAGGCCGAGATGGACTGAAACATGATCGTTGGGTACGACTTCATGATGGAGACGGACTCCGGCGTTCTCCCGGCCCAGGCCTCCATGACCCTGTACCAGGAGGACCAGCTCTCGTGGCTTTCGTCACCTGAGCACCATGTGCAATGCCAATGGATCCGACCCGAACGCAATCAGCTCGAAGTAGCCGCACTGGGCACTGAGCCAGCTGGGCCAGCGAACCAGGAGTACGGCGTAATGCTGGAAGTGGCGAGCCGAGTGGTTGCAGACCTGGGAGCTTCGGATCTGGCCCCGGATGCGTTCTCTTCAGGAACCTCCGCCCATCTTCGCGTTTGTGAGAAGTACTGGGACGCCCAGGACTCCGCGTGGGAGAAGCACTTGGGTCCGCATCAGGGTATGATGTGGATCCATTGCCCTCGATGGGACATTCCAAGCACAGTTCAGAATATAAGTATTTTTGTGTGTTCGTCGTGTTTTGCTTCAGTCTTCTAGGGCCTTCCTCTGCTACCAGAAAAGGTTTCTGATTTGCACTCACCAGTGCTTCTTCCTCGTATTTGCTTTAGAAAACCTGGCTGATTTTTCCCAAGTCAAAATAAGGTCCACACACAGAAAAAGTAGAGCCAGTCCAGGCGGGGAATCAATGGAATCAGGATAAATCCTTCAACAATCAAACCATGTGTAATAATGAGGGGCTGCAGATAAACAAATGGAATTCTGAGTACAATGCGCCAATGGTGCAGGTCCCCGGTATGGTTCCAAGCACTTCATGTGCTCCATTTTGGACGCAATGGAGTTGGTTAGGAATCAGGGGCATGGGAGTGGGGCCAGACCAGGATATGGCTTGGCCAGCATGGCCAATCAACTTAATTCAGAATCAGTCAAAACTAGAACCACAATAAGCGATAGAAGCAATTGAGTATAGGGGTCCTGAGGTGGCAGACCACTAGGCTTAACCTACAAGGTTCAAGGCATGAAGTGCCTACTTTATTTCGTTATTGCCTGCCTGAAGAATGATACCTCCGCTCACTTGAGTGGTAGGAGTTAGCTTCGTAGGGGGCTACGGTTATAACCCTAATTACTCTGAAAAATGTAACTAAATCTTCTAAAACAGTAATAAAAATGATTAAGTGTTAGTATATACCACTCTTCAAGGATCCGGGGGGGCTTGGCCTGGGTCGAGTCCTCAAAAAAAGACATGGTAGTGACGTTTTTTCACTAACATCAATGAACCACTCATAACTTGCAATCTACTTGTAAGTGATACGTTCAATTCGTGTACAATTCAAATAGACACTTTTGGCTTTTCTATGCAGTTTACTTTAAAGGCCACAAAAGCAGTTGCTTAAAGATATGCCCTGCTGAAATGACCCTGTGAATTGCATAGACATTGCATGCCATGACTAGTCGATTCCGGCCCAAGGGGAAAGAAAGGCATCGTAAGGTGCCAGCAAGGCCCCTTGACCTACCTAGCATCTTCTTTTATTTGGGCATCATGTCGTTGCCCAGTTCCCGATTCTTACCTCGGGGCTTCGCGGTTTTTGGATTCTATATTGAAATTATCATTTTGAATGAAGCAACTGTGTACTCAAACCATCGTCGCTGGCCTTCTTTAAATTTCTATACAGGCCAGTTCATGGTTCCGCGATTTCGGTTGCACAGGCGCCAACTGGCGGTATTTGCGCCTACTGGCCAAAACCTAGTTCCTGTACCTTCGCAAATCGCACGGAAATCTGCCACAAATATGAAGGAATTTCAATTCCCTATCAATTCGTGCGAAATACCAAAGCAATGCGCCAAGTCCCCTGAAGTTTCCAAAGGATGTCAGGGTTCGGGGTGACGACCTGGTGTGGGAGACAAAGTACAGATTGAAACTTGAAGAGGAGGGGGGGGTAACCGCGGAGTAGTGGACGACACGGGCAACGGTCCTCGGGGTAGTCTGACACCAAACACACCAAAAAAGTTAAAACAGGGCTTCACCATTGATTGCGTTGATGATATTGTTTTGTTGATGCACCTGCCTGCTCCTGCTGCTTCTTGATGTAGTTCAGGTTTTCCAAACAAATAGGCTTTGATGAAATCAACCCAAAGTAGTACCCACAGTTGCAAGGCAAAGGACCACAGGATCAAATCTACGACATGAAGGGCTGCAGTCAAAGGAGATAGTCCTACAACAAAGGAAACTGACAATAACTACAGATTTAGGAAAAGATACTTAGCAAATATCCTACGAACATGGAAAAACTGCCCGCATAGGTATCCTCTCTTTCATAGTGCCATCTAGAGACGTGCACTCTTTGTTTTGTGTCCCATAGGTGATGAGGTGGCATGGCTTGTGGCGCTGAGGTCACTGCCATGTCACATGGGAGATTCCTACTTAGCTAGGCTGACTGGGAATTGAGCCCAGGACCTCTCAAAAAGAGGTACCGCGGCCCCCTATGGTGCATTCCACTAGGATAGCTAAGCAGTCATGAGAAAACATAGAAAATCGATAGGCTGTGGATCAATGTCAGCGCCTCAGTCAGTCCAGGAAATGGTGTACAAGATCAATCAGTCGGGAGGTCAGGGGTCCACACAGCATGCATAGATCAATGCTTGGTTTTATAGGTCAAAATGTGGATAGGCCAATACTAAGATAGAAAATGTGTTATGCCTTTAGGCGTCTTTATAACAACTAAAGCTAACATTTAGGCAAGGAAATACACTTTTTCTTACTCCCCCCTTGTGCTGTCGCGGCCACCACTGTTGCGTTTTTAGGGAAAAAGGGAATTTCCTTGGCCTCCCCATGTTTCAACATCTATGTAAAATCTCCTATAACATCCGTAACATTGGAATGAAGGCGCTGCATCAGGGCAGTCGCCACGTTCTGCTGAGTCATAAACGACACCTACAGCTCCCACTGCGCTCATTGGCGTCGCTGGGGCAGCTGTGGCTTGGTAGGGGGTTAGAATGGGCATGCCAATTCATGTGTGCACAACCCTCTCCCTCCAAATGGCAAAACCCAGTGAAATACGCAAAACAGAACGCTCGATATGATCAGGGCACGCTGTCTGGGGTCTCGATGAACCTGCTGTCAGACCTGATCTGTCCTTAGTGCGTTGAAGATTAATTTACCCTCATGGGGGTTTGGGATTCAGGACAGTGGTCCAGGAGTCAGCTTTTCGGCCTGAACACGGCCTACTCCACTCTTTGCGCTCCAGGATATCTGCAGAGAAAGGACGAAGGGTTGAGGGACTGACAAACACGCAACGATCGACGCAAACACCAAAATCCGTCAAATGACGGCCTGAAATTTTTTCTGACGGCACACACCTGTCGAGAAACTCCATGTGCATTTTATTTCATCACAGGAACTTTCGGAATCCCTGGATTTACACGCACAGAAAAGCGGCGCGCCAGAGCGCATCCTGATCGGGCGCCGGAAAAGACAAAAAAAAGATTATAGCAGTATGTCACGTAAGAATAAGAAAATGACGAGAAGAACAATGAATAATAAACTTCGAAATTCCACGTTTGCTTCTAGGAGCAATAAAGAAAAATGCAACCAAGAAACTCAAGATGAATTCAAAGAACAAGGTATAAAGATACAGGTCTTATGTGCCTTGTATGCAGCATGCCCATTGCTTGTCTTGCGTTAACGTGAACGTGCAGTGTAGCAACGCAAACATAGTGTAGAAGGACGGATTTGAAATTAGCAAAATGATTACAGGTGAGATCAAGTGATTAGAACATACACACCCTTGCATAAATGCTTGCTTCGCTTGTGTTCTGTTTCTTCTCTCCCTTGCTTCGGTCTCCAGCGGTAGCTAAGGTAAGTAACCCAAGGAGGGGCCACTACCTGGTGGAGTTCGTGAGTGAGGTGTGGATTGGTAGGAAAAAAGGTCACGACAGATTGGAACCTTCGTGCATACCCGTGCATTCACATGACGCCTTAAAGGGTAGGCCACGCGTGTTGCGCACGGGAAAAACCGTTGTTTAGGTTACCCAGGGGCTCCACCCCACGTTCTTTAAGGGAACGGCTGGAGTTCTTTAAGCTCGCTTGCTTGTACTTGGGTTTCAGGAACAGCGTATTATAGGGCAGCCTGAGATGCGAATAATACGTGGAGGTTGTCTTGGTTCCTTAGTCTTGAACCCAAGTCATTTGCCTCTGCTTTACAGGTGGGCAGGTCAGGGTGAAATGATGCAGCTGCAGTTGCCTTCGGCGACTTTGAATTTTTCTGCCCAAGCTAAAACGGGCGCTGATCACACAATCAACAAACTGCACCTCAGCCAGGAGTGGCGAGTGCAGTCTGACGTCTTCAACATCCACGCTGTGCACGTGAGCACTCCTTCCCTCTAAGGCCTGACAGGGAAATGCGTCCCGGCGTCCCTTTTAGGCCACAGTTGCTTAGTAGCACTGTGTTCCCTTGTCCCTTTCACAGGTAGGCCACTAGGGCCTGTGAGAAGCTCAGCATCAACCCCAAGTAGGGTGTGAGTGTAGGTGTGGCAAGCCAGGGTGAGCGCTTGAGCCTCAGAGCCCCCCGAACCCTCGATGGCCGGTGCCACTGTACTGAGTGTAGGACCTGTAGTGTATGTGTCACTGTCCCGCCTGTTTCCTGAAATTTTATCAGAGGTTTTGGTGGGCAGTGGCAGTGGTAGTCTAGGGTTTGGCGACGTAGCAAACAGGCGTTTTCATGCCTCATAGCTTTTGGCCACCCCTCCCCTGTAGTGGGCAGGCAGGTAGGAACGACCAATACCTTGGCGTTATCGCTGGGTATTTCCCCAGAGATTTTTGGTGCCAGGACAGAAATTGGGCACCTAGGGGCGGAGAGATCCAGGGCGTACCCCAAGGCACCGGTAAGACATCCGCCGGGTTCAGCAAGGGTGCAGACTCTGGTATAATTAGGACACCATTTCTGCAGCTTGCTCATAGGTCATTAGGATCAGCACACTCACACACACCTAGGCAGGTATAGGAAGGGTTCAGTCCCTAGGTTTCTTCTGAGAGGCAAGCGTCTCAGCGAGCCTCAGCAACTCTCTTAGGTTGTTCTGGGACAGGTAGTCTACCAGAACAGAATTCAGGTATCCCTCAGGAAGAACAAAGGCAGAAAAGGGTTCCCAGGTAGCGGCCCCAACTCCAAACCCCCCCCAGCGGGTGAGGAAACGTCAACCTTGGCGATAGCAGTGTCGGATGACCGACTTCACCAGGTAGAAGCCTTCTTTAGCCGTCTCCTCGGCATTCATGTTGGGGAGTCTCCTTCTACTTCCATTGGGCTGGCAGCGCCCTGTAGGTCCAGAGCGGCAATCTCCTCGTCAATTGATTCCCATTCCTCCCTACAGAGGTCCTCTCGGTCGTAGTAGCGCTTGAGCTGTTGAGCAGCGCACACCAGGGTCCCCCCTAGTCGGGGAGAACACCGCACAGTGATACGGTGACCATCCACAGATAGGATCTTGTAGGGCCCAAAGTAGGGGTCATCGCTGGTGGAGGGTGGCCAGGCGGTTAGCCGACTGTGGTGCACCAGCCCCCAGTCTCCTTCTTGGTAGGAAGCTGGCACCCTGTGCTTGTTCTATTTGATCCACTGGCGCTCCCTCACTCTCTGGAGCATAGCCTTGGCCTTCTCCACCTTGTCTTGTTGCTCCTTCACCCACTTAGCCACAGTGGAGCAGGAATCCTCAGGATAGGGAGCGTGTAGGAACCACGCCGGGCGTCCCATGAACAGTTCATGGGGCTTATAGCCGGTTGCTGAACTCTCTTGCGAGTTCATCCTCAAGGATATGACGGGGAGTAGTCTCACCCAGCCTTTCGTGCGCTCAGTCTTGCACCATATCCTGACGTTCTCCTTGAGAACACAAATCTGTCGCTCACATACTGGGTTACTCGTATGAGTATAGGGAATCCCCGTTGACACCTGGACATTGAGAGACCTCAGGACTCTCTTGTACCAGCCAGTGTCGGAGCGTACTCGGACGTCCTCGTCTGAGTTGATCTCTTTGGGTGCCCCATAGTCACAGAACCACTCCTCGAGGAGTATCTTGATTGTCTCCTCGCCAGTGATGTGTTTAGTACATGGGAACACCCTGGTAAATTTGGTCCGCCCACAGGTTACCACTAGGGCAAAGTCACAGCCCCTGAACTTAGGCATCTCTGTGTGGGCACGCTGTCTGGGGTCTCGATGAACCTGCTGTCAGACCTGATCTGTCCTTAGTGCGTTGAAGATTAATTTACCCACATGGCGGTTTGGGATTCAGGACAGTGGTCCAGGAGTCAGCTTTTCGGCCTGAACACGGCCTACTTCACCCTTTGCGCTCCAGGATATCTGCAGAGAAAGGACGAAGGGTTGAGGGACTGACAAACACGCAACGATCGACGCAAACACCAAAATCCGTCAAATGACGGCCTGAAATTTTTCTGACGGCACACACCTGTCGAGAATCTCCATGTGCATTAAATGCACATTTTTACGCAACTTTATTTCATCACAGGAATTTTCAGAATCCCTGGATTTACACGCACAGAAAAGCGGCGCGCCAGAGCGCATCCTGATCGGGCGCCGGAAAAGACAAAAATAATAAGATTATAACAGTATGTCACGTAATAATAAGAAAATGACGAGAAGAACAATAAATAATAAACTTCGAAATTCCACGTTTGCTTCTAGGAGCAATAAAGAAAAATGCAACCAAGAAACTCAAGATGAATTCAAAGAACAAAGTATAAAGATACAGGTCCTATGTGCCTTGTATGCAGCATGCCCATTGCTTGTCTTGTGTTAACGTGAACGTGCAGTGTAGCAACGCAAACATAGTGTAGAAGGACGGATCGGAAAATTGCAAGATGATTACAGGTGAGATCCGGTGATTAGAACATACACACCCTTGCATAAATGCTTGCTTCGCTTGTGTTCTGTTTCTTCTCTCCCTTGCTTCGCTCTCCAGCGGTAGATAAGGTAAGTAACCCAAGGAGGGGCCACTACCTGGTGGAGTTCGTGAGTGAGGTGTGGATTGGTAGGAAAAAGGGTCACGACAGATTGGAACCTTCGTGCATACCCGTGCATTCACATGACGCCTTAAAGGGTAGGCCACGCGTGTTGTGCACGGGAAAAACCCTTGTTTAGGTTACCCAGGGGCTCCACCCTACGTCCTTTAAGGGAACGGCTGGAGTTCTTTAAGCTCGCTTGCTTGTACTTGGGTTTCAGGAACAGCGTATTATAGGGCAGCCTGAGATGCGAATGATACGTGGAGGCTGTCTTGGTTCCTTAGTCTTGAACCCAAGTCATTTGCCTCTGCTTTACAGGTGGGCAGGTCAGGGTGAAATGATGCAGCTGCAGTTGCCTTCGGCGACTTTGATTTTTTCTGCCCAAGCTAAAACGGGCGCTGATCACACAATCAACAAACTGCACCTCAGCCAGGAGTGGGGAGTGCAGTCCGACGTCTTCAACATCCACTCTGTGCACGTGAGCACTCCTTCCCTCTAAGCCCTGACAGGGAAATGCGTCCCGGCGTCCCTGTTAGGCCACAGTTGCTTAGTAGCACTGTGTTCTCTTGTCCCTTTCACAGGTAGGCCACTAGGGCCTGTGAGAGGCTCAGCATCAACCCCAAGTAGCGTGTGAGTGTAGGTGTGGCAAGCAAGGGTGAGGGCTTGAGCCTCAGAGCCCCCCGAACCCTCGATGGCCGGTGCCACTGTACTGAGTGTAGGACCTGTAGTGTGTGTGTCACTGTCCCGCCTGTTTCCCGAAATTTTATCAGAGGTTTTGGTGGGCAGTGGCAGTGGTAGTCTAGGTTTTGGCGACGTAGCAAACAAGCGTTTTCATGCCTCATAGCTTTTGGCCACCCCTCCCCTGTAGTGGGCAGGCAGGTAGGAACAACCAATACCTTGGCGTTATCGCTGGGTATTTCCCCAGGGATTTTTGGTGCCAGGACAGAAATTGGGCACCTAGGGGCGGAGAGATCCAGGGCGTACCCCAAGGCACCGGTAAGACATCCGCCGGGTTCAGCAAGGGTGCAGACTCTGGTATAATTAGGACACCATTTCTGCAGCTTGCTCATAGGTCATTAGGATCAGCACACTCACACACACCTAGGCAGGTATAGGAAGGGTTCAGTCCCTAGGTTTCTTCTGAGAGGCAAGCGTCTCAGCGAGCCTCAGCAACTCTCTTAGGTTGTTCTGGGACAGGTAGTCCACCAGAACAGAATTCAGGTATCCCTTAGGAAGAACAAAGGCAGAAAAGGGTTCCCAGGTAGCGGCCCCAACTCCAAACCCCTCCCAGCGGGTGAGGAAACGCCAACCTTGGCGATAGCAGTGTCGGATGTCCGTTTCCACCAGGTAGAAGCCTTCTTTAGCCATCTCCTTGGCATTCATGTTGGGGGGCTCTCCTTCTACTTCCATTGGGCTGGCAGCGCCCTGTAGGTCCAGAGCGGCAATCTCCTCGTCAATTGACTCCCATTCCTCCCCACAGAGGTCCTCTCGGTCGTAGTAGCGCTTGAGCTGTTGAGCAGCGCACACCAGGGTCCCCCCTAGTCGGGGACAACACCGCACAGTGATACGGTGACCATCCACAGATAGGATCTGTAGGGCCCAAAGTAGGGGTCATCGCTGGTGGAGGGTGGCCAGGCGGTTAGCCGACTGTGGTGCACCAGCCCCCAGTCTCCTTTTTGGTAGGAAGCTGGCACCCTGTGCTTGTTCTATTTGATCCACTGGCGCTCCCTCACTCTCTGGAGCATAGCCTTGGCCTTCTCCACCTTGTCTTGTTGCTCCTTCACCCACTTAGCCACAGTGGAGCAGGAATCCTCAGGATAGGGAGCATGTAGGAACCACGCCGGGCGTCCCATGAACAGTTCATGGGGCTTATAGACGGTTGCTGAACTCTCTTGCGAGTTCATCATCAAGGATATGACGGGGAGTAGTCTCACCCAGCCTTTGGTGCGCTCAGTCTTGCACCATATCCTGACGTTCTCCTTGAGAACACAAATCTGTCGCTCACATACGGGGTTACTCGTATGAGTATAGGGAATCCCCGTTGACACCTGGACATTGAGAGACCTCAGGACTCTCTTGTGCCAGCCAGTGTCGGAGCGTACTCGGACGTCCTCGTCTGAGTTGATCTCTTTGGGTGCCCCATAGTCACAGAACCACTCCCCGAGGAGTATCTTGATTGTCTCCTCGCCAGTGATGGGTTTAGTACACGGGAACACCCTGGTAAACTTGGTCCGCCCACAGGTTACCACTAGGGCAAAGTCACAGCCCCTGAACTTAGGCATCTCTGTGTAGTCCACGTAGAGAACACTGTTGGCACAGTGGGGGATAGGGAAAGTCGACCAGAGACCTCTATTGGTGATATCCCCAGGTTTACAGTACCGACACGGGCACTTCTCCACGATAGGCTGGAGGGCTTTCTGCAGCTGGTCATCCGTCCACATAGAGAGCAACCACTGCTTCAAAGGCCTCAGGGTACGGTTGGCCCCCACATGACAACTGGACTCATGGGTCCACTTGAGGAGCGCCAGGATTCTGTCGCTAGGCACAACTATCCGGTCCTCATGCCAGAGGTAGGTCTTGTCCAGTTTCCACTGATCGTAGTTGACCAGGATGGGTTCCAGACGCTTCTCCAGGCGTTTGTAGATATCCCAAAACTCCTTCAGGTACTCCACTTGTCGGAATCCATCTAGAGGTCTGATCATGGTAATGTTCAAGTCCAGGTGTACATCCATACGGCTGAACGCCTCCTTGGCTAGCTCCTCAGACCTGGCACCAATCATATCGTCAAAGTTGTTGCGGCTGATATAGTCCGCACACTCGTTCTTGGCGCCCTGTATATGATGTACTGAGAGCCATAGCTGGCTTAGGTAAGTCGACCAGCGTCTGAGCTTAGCCTTCTCAGGTGGGGGTCCCTTCTGGAAGGTGCGGACCGGCTCTTGGTCGCACAGCCAAACCACTGGGTTACTCCCAGACAGTCGGGACTGAGAGGATAGCACCAGCATACCCGCGAGCGGTTTCTGCTCATAGATAGAGTAGTTACCCCGGGCCTGGTTCCTTTGGCAAAGGGCCGAGTCAAAATCCTCCTTCCCTATTGCATGTCACTGGACCAACGTCCCTTCCCCGCCCACATTGCTGGCGTCAGTCACCAGAACAATCCCCCTTGTGCTCTAGGCACACCCAGGCACTTAGCGTTGGCCCCTTTGTCCTTGAGCTCGTCAAACGCTTGTCGTCTTTGGGGGCCCCAGCGCCAGGTAGTAGTCTTCTTGATGAGGTCCGTCAGCATGGCGCTGGTGTAGGTGAAATTCTTGATGTGGCGGCGGTAGAAGCTGCAAGCCCCAATGAAACTGCGTACATCATATTGTCCTTTCTTGGGGTCTTCATGTCGCACCTTAGCATCCATCAGGGGTTTGGCCTCAGAGGCCGCTGGGGTCCACGACCCATAGCCAATGTCGAACCCCAGGTACTGCATAGTCTCCTGCATGAATTCACACTTCTCCAGCTTGAGACTAGTGTGGTTCTCCTGGCAGACTGCAAAGAACTCGCCCAAGAGGATTAGGTGGTCCTCTTGGGTATTCAATCCCAGGCGTACATCGTCCATGTGTGCTTGCATCTGGGCGCCACGGGATATGAGTTCTTGCACCGGAGGTCTCCGTCATAGGATGGATAGGATCTTGTTAATCAGCTCTTGGAAAAGTGCAAGTGCGCTGGCCACGCCAAAGGTCATGACCTTCCACTTGAACACCCTCCCCTGAGGGGTAATTTCAGGCAAGGGGCTCCTGGGAATTGGGCGTCAGGTCCACGTGCCAGAACCCACTTCGCTTGTCAATCTTCGTCTTGTAGCGGCAGGAGGCTGTCTTCTCGAGGGTTGACTCCACATTAGGAATGGACGCTGAGTGGTTCAACCTATTCTTGTTCAGCTCTCCATAGTCCACTACCAGCTGTTTGGCTGTAGACCAAGGCTTAGCCACTAGGAAACAGGGGCTGCACTGTTGGGGGTAGTCCCCATCCTTGTACTCCAGGACCAGGCGAGCGTCGATACACTCTTGTATCTGTCGCTCTATCTGCTGTTTAGGAGGCGGGTAGGGTCTCCTTCTTGTCTTGTGACGCACGAACTCGGGCTTCCGTTTGAGACCCATTTATACCAGCTTGTCACAGGAAGCTGGAGGAGGTGGTCCTCAGAATACCTCCAGGTAGGTCCTGATCAGCTTCTGTACTCTAGGGTCCAAGAGTTTGATCTTGTCATCCATGTGCTTGTCAGAGTGTAGATTGCGTGCCCCTTTGTGTATAGAAGCAGGGAGGTGATCCTCAACCGGCTCAGCATCCTTGGTTGTATCCTTCAGTCCTTTGTAGGCGTAGAGAAGGTCTCGTTCCACAGTCTCAGGTGGTCGTTGACAACATAGGCACACTCGAGGGGGTTCGCATACGCATTCCTCTGAGAGTTCATCCTCCCCTGGGGTCCACAGATGGGCACCCCATATGCTCGTCATGAGCTTCAAGTCCACCTCTCGTTGGCAGGTGGTAATCTTCTGTTTTAGGTCCTCCTCCAGTTGGGAGATATCTCCCATGGACCCTTGAGTCAACGACCATGAGCGGCGTGTAGGCCTAGCGTAGCATAGCTCTTTCGCCACCAATCTCCTCTTGGGGTCCACGTACTGTCTTAGCCTGGATCAGGGGTCCAGGTCCTTGTCCAGGGGCTCCCCTCCCCTCATGGGGAGTGGGGGTTTCAGTGGGGCAGCATACTTGGCGTTCTCCACTTCCTCCACGCACGTCCGCACGAAGAAGGCTTCATGCGCAGTCTCGTCATCGAAGTGTATGTAGCTAGGTAGCTCAGATAGCCCACACTCTGAGACTACATCAGGAATAGATACAGAGCAGGGGGAGTTTGGGGCAACAGTGTCGGACACAACGTACTCGTCTCCCCCAGGAGTAGTCTCCACGGCGTCTTGACGCCGTAGTTGATTTTCCGGGACGTCCAGGGTGAAGCTATGCTCTCACGTTGACTTTCTTGGACCATAACAGAGTCCAGATCCTCCCAGGGCACTGGGGCTAGAGTCCCGTCCATCACACTTAGCATACTTCCCCATCCACGTTTCCCGATGGGCGTCTTGCGGCACAGAGGCACATAGATGGCGTCATCCGGCAGCCGGATGGAGGTGCGCGTCAGCTTGTCCAATAGAGTACGCCAGTACTCACTTCCCCCATGGGCTCCCCAATCGGGAGAGCACAGGACCATACAGAAACGCTCCAGGGCCACCTTGGTCAGGACCTTCCCCAATCCACTGAATGGTGGGTTCCCGTAGGCCATCCCGAAAGAGGGCCAGTAAAATTTATAGCAGCAATTTTTTCCTTTGCTGCAGTAGAGGTGCAGGACATGTTGCCTGTCGCTGGCGAATAGCTCCACGTTCAGGTCTTCCCAGGAGTGTCCCAACTCCTTCAAACCTTGATCTAGGACATCCCCCAGGAGCTGATAGTCCTCAGTTTTGGAGGCGACCATCATGGTTGAGGGCTCCCTCTTGCATACCCTCAGGTAGCTAGATGTATGCTCAGACTGCTCCAGAGGTACAGATTCCCAGCCATCATTATGGTCCACTTGGAGGACGTAGGGCGCTTGCAGGGTGAGGGATGGAATCTGGGTGTGCTCGACAAAGAAGTCGGTTCCCAGTACAAAGTCGAAGGCCTCGATACCAATCACCCAGAACCGATGGGCAATGATTCTGGAACCCATGGGCACTTCGACCTTCCAGTCCCCACAACTGTGCACCACATGCTCATCTCCCATGCGGATTGCTGCGGTAAGCAAGATGTTCCTCCGGTCTCCAAAAGGTAAAATCTTCTTGGCCACAATAGATATAGTGGCCCCAGTATCCAGTACCCCCAGGGATTCACTTCCCCGAAGACGGATACGTACCCTAGACACCAGGTCTGTACGCCCCCGGGAGCGTCCCTGTCAGAACCCCGCGGGGCAGGTCACTTTGAACCCCTTCTTCTGGAGTTTACGTGCCATGCGCATGAAGCGGAGGCGCTTGCGGGCATTTGACTTGTCCCCATCTTCGTTAGCTCGCTTCGTCCCTTGTTCTTGTTCGCCTTGCGTCTGGGAACGGGTCGTAGGTCCCGTGTTGGGTTGCCCACCAGAGGGCTCAGGGGTCTTTCGAGCCGTAGGATTGGGGTTCCCTCAGGACGGGTTCGCGTTTCTGTCCTTCTCAGGCTTGCGGTGGCCGCCTTCTCGTCCACCTTTGCCTTTGCCACCCTGGCCTTTGCCATTGCCCTTGACTCTTGCCTTGGCCATTGTCCTTATTGGCGTTGCCCTTGCCACTGCCCTTGCCACTGGCGTTCTCGGTCTTAAGGTTCGCCGATAGGCGTTGCTTATTGTAGCACTAGTAGTGCTTCCTTATCCCGCAGAACGCACAGGTGATAGTACACCTGTAGTTGTCCGGCAGCTTCGCCTTGCCGCCAGTGATGGTCTCCTGGTTCTCCCCCTGGACCACGAAGCAGTCATGCTGATGCCAGTCAGGGGCATGAAGACAGGACCTCTGCTCATCCCTGGCATCACACCAGAAGACATCTTGACCATTGCTCATGATACAAGCCTTTTTGGGGAAGGTCCCCTGTCCAGTTGGTGTCCATGGTACCAACAACCATGGCTCTGAGAGCCTGCTCCTTCCGGACGATAGGTGTTCAGGTGCTGGTCGCTTTCCTTTTCCAACGCCAGCTCAGGAAGTAGTACTGACAGATCCTCAGAATTGAGGGCTCTCGCCTTGCGCTCTGCCGTGGACCGGCACTCATCCCACAGCTCTCGAGGGAGCTTGGCCACCACCCAGAAGAGGAGCTTGTCGCTCCTGCAGGAACCGGGCGTCAGTCGCCCGACGCAATTGTCGGAGATCCTGGCAGGCTTGGGGTTGTTGGGCAGCACTGCCAGGTTCTGGATCTCGGCCCTGATGGAGAGGTCGGTCTCGTAGGTCGGGTACTGCCGCTCCAGGAGAACCAACACGTCGGCGAAGGTGGCAGACTTCGTCACGACCTGCTTTACCTGCTTCTCGAAGTAATTGGTCCTGCAGCACTACAGGAGAAGATCGCACTTGACTTGCCCACTAGCACGGGTTTGACCGGTCATCCTGAGAAAGCAGCCAAAGTTCTCGGCGATCTCGCTGGGATCCTTCTCTGTGCAATCCGGCAATTTCACCACAATTTTCAAGGTGGCAATTGCCTTAGCCTCCTGAAACCTGCGTCCCTCCAGGCGCTTGGTCTTCCTCTTCTTCCTCTTCCTCCGCCCGCTCGGGTTCTCAGGGTCCTCCGGGTCGTCGTCCTCCGAGGGCGAAGCAGAAGTCATGGACGGCAGCTCAACGTAAGAGGGGTCTCCACATAGGTCACTAGAGCTGTAGGGCTCCACGTCGACCATTGCCCTTAGGGCTGTCAGCCCCAACCGGTCCAGCTTGGCTCTCGTGGAATTCTCCACGTGGTTGTAGGGGGGCTGGGCCCTTCTTGGTATAAATGGGCTTCTCGGCATCACAGCAGGGTTCGGCATCGGTCGGCTCCTCAGACTTCCCAGGGTGTTCGTCAGCCCCGCCGCCAGGTGATTGGCTTGTACTCGATGAGGTGAAACTTCCACAGTGGTGGGTGACGCTCAGGGAGGGATCAGGGGCTTCAGTTCAGCCCGAATCACTTGAGAGAGAGCACCAACAAGTTCAGAGATGGCTCCTCGGAGAGCCTCTTCTATCTCCGACCGCGTCAGGGACCTGTTGGAGGATCTTCCAGATCCTCTACTCCTTCCACCAAGAGACTCAGGGCCACGTAGGCCACTCAGGGAAGTGAAACCAGGAGCTGGCATGGCGTGGCCGGCTTCGGTTGCCGCATAGCCAGGTATCCCAGTCATGTACACGCCCGCCGCAGGTCTGTGATAGCCGTCCTCATATCGGCGCGGCATAGGCTCAGGTGCACCGGTGTAGGTGGAGCTGGATGGCACTGGTTCGCTCACTGCAGTTGCAATAGGTGGCACAGTTGCGGCTGGAGTCACACCAGAGGTGGGGTTAGGCATTTCAGTAAAGCTCAGAACCTCAGCCATAGGTGGAGTTGTTGTGGGTGAGGATGTAGCTTGATGTGTGGGTGGGAGTGTGGTGGTTGTTGGAGAGGATACTGCAGGGAAATATGAGGCGCTCGGCGCGCTCCCCACAGGTGTGTCCTCGAAGGGCGGCTTGACGGATGGTCCGTATCCAACTCCAGGGTGTACCTCTTTGGCTCCCATGTCCACTGCTCGCTTCTCCTTCTCCTTCTCTTTGCCTTCAGGTCCTCGCACGGATAGACAACTGAAGGCAGCTCTCAAGCATTCCAGAGAATCATCCCCCAGCCCACTTAAGGGCACTGAAGGTACAGGCTCCTCAGGTTCAGGTTCACGAGAAGGTTTGGGCGCTGGCGCCCGCTTGACTGGTGCCACTGAGGGCCCTTTTGTCTCGGCTGTATCCTTGGTGTCCATATTGTATTATTTTGCTATTCTGTGGAGTCAGTCTCGAGGTACTGGTTGTACTGCACGGGGTTGCAGGTGCGCAAAGACTGAAAAGCTCTGCTACCAGAAAGATAAAACAGGCTTTCACTGTTGATTCCTTTGATGATATTGTTCTGTTGATGCCCCTGCTTGCTCCTGCTGCTTCTTGATGTAGTTCAGGCTTTCCGAACCAATAGGTTCTGATGAAGTCAACAAAAGTAAGTACCCACAGTTGCGAGGCAAAGGACCACAGGATCCAATCCACAACATGAAGGGCTGCAGTCAAAGGAGATAGTGATACGACAAAGGAAACGCACAATATCTACGGATTTAGGAAACAATAATTAGAAAATATACTACAAACATGGAAAAACTGCCCACATGGGTATCCTCCCTTTTATAGTGCCATCTAGAGATGTGCACTCTTTGCTTTGGGTCCCATAGGTGATGAGGAGGCATGGCTTGTGGCGATGAGGTCACTGCCATGTCACATTAGCTAGGCTGACTGGGAATTGAACCCAGGACCTCTCAAAAAGAGGTGCCACAGCCCCCTAGGCTGCGGACCCCTAGGATAGCTAAGCATTCATGAGAAAGTATAAGAACGTGAATAGCCTCTACATCAATGTTAGCGCCTCAGTCAGTCCAGGAAATGATGTATAAGATCAATCGGTTGGGGGGTCAGGGGTCCACACAACATCTATAGATCACAGCTTGGTTCTATAGGTCAAAATGTCTTGTCACCCCTTTTTGGATAGGCCAATACTAAGATAAAAAATTTGTCATGGCTTTAGGCCTCTTTATAACAACTAAGGCCAATTTTGTGGCGAGAAAATACTCTTTTTCTTACTAACCAGCATCCGGATCCTACCCCGACCTTCCCGAGGGTCATCCAGATCAACCCCCAGGAGTGCAGTCTCAAGCATTGTCCTCCACTTGCACTCCTCCATCTCCAGCCACCTGACCTGCTGCCTTCCTACCCTCTGGACCAGGTCTCCAGACAGGCGGGCTCCGGGCCATTGTCCCCCCCTCGTCCTTCTCGCCCACTTCATGCAGCGGACCAAGTCGGCCACCTCATCCGCCCTCCACCCCCTGGTTGTTCCCTGCTCCCTCCGCGCAAAATGCCGCGGTAGCGGCAACGCTGAGCCCAAGTCTGTCGGCAGGGGCCCTGAAGTAGGGCTGCAGCCTTGCGACCTGCACCCTGCATCCCTGGCTTCCCTCTTCCTGTCTGCCCTCCCCTTCTGTGCTTCTCTGCTTCCTCTGCCGCCCTCTGGGACGCTCCCTGCCACCGTGCGCACTCTGTTCACCGTGCCCTGCCCCCTAGCTCGCCCCTTGGCGCCCTTTACTTCCCATGCCTTCCGCTGTTCCTTTCTGCCCTCCCCTGTCCTTCCGGCCTTCTGGTGACCTCAGACCTCCTGGCTCCGCCCTTGCGCCTTCCCTTCCCGTCGGTGTCCCTAACCTCTCACGCCTGCCTGCACTCCGGGTGTTCTCTGCTACTCTCTCCGCGCTCCTCTGGCCCGCTCTGTCCTTTCCGTGTGACCTCCTCTTGCTGTCCCTTGTCTTGCTGACCACCCTGCCGCTTCTCTGCCCCCTCCCTCCACGTATCCTCCTTCGTCTCTCTCCTTGCCCTCTCCATCTGCAGCTCGTAGATGACTCGCTGCTCCGAGGGGGGGAGAGGTGCCAACTATGGCGCTAGTGCTCCAAGCACGCCAGTGCCTTATACCGCGCAATTCGCTGATGGTGCGCCTCCCTTTCCTCCTCTGCTCTCAACGCCGCTCAGACCTGCAGGGAGGGACCCATTTGGGGATGCCTGTCCAAATGATTGCTGCGGCTGTGCCCACTGTCGCCTCTGTCCCCCTCCCTTACCTCCTGCCCTCCCAATGTGTCCTGAGGCCCTCCATGCTCCTTGTCCGCCTGCCTGGTACTTCCCTCCAGCCTTTCCCTCTTTTGTCTTCGCCTTTCTCCTGTACCTCATGGAGGTTTGACTTCAGGGCAGCCGCGTCCACATAGAGCACCGCCAGCTGCTTCTGGCCCCCTGCCACTGCCAACCTTTTCGTCTCCTCCGTCTCTGTGTCCAGCACCTTCAGGATGGTGTCAACCACCGAGATGCAAACCCGGTCGTACTCCACTGGCTTGAACGGGTGTGTCCGGGGCTCCTTCACCTTGGGCTCCACGTATCCCCCTGCCCTGCCGCCCGCCCCTCTGCCTCCACCGCTCTTGCCTGGCTCCTGCCTCAGCCCGCCCTCACTTATCCCCTCCCTTCCCTGCCTTCCCCTCGACCGGGCCCTCCTGTCCTTTTCCTTTGGCCCCCTTGCCCCCTGGCATCGCAAATTCAGGGCTGTCTGGGCGTTGGGTCAACAGGAGCACAACGAACAACTCCGAGTGCCTCGCTGTGGAGCGCGGGGGAGGGGGGCACGCCTGCACGCGAGCCACAACGACCCGCATATCCATCAACTCCTGCCCCCCGTGTCCGGGCACTGTCTGCGATGGCGATCGGGTATACGCCGCGGACGACGAGCTCATTTCAGACATCGCTGTCTGAGTCATGGCGCTGCAGGACCTCGCAGGCGTGCCCCTGCTGTCCCTGGGTGTCCTATTGTCGACCGCCCTTGTGTCTGCCCCGTAAGTGGCGCACGCTGCGTATGAATCCGCGTGCCCTTCGTGCTCCCGTTGCTCCACTCCTTGCTTCCAGACCCCAAGCGCTTGGCGTCTCTGTCCGCCCTGGATGTGTCTCAGGGCGTGCTTCCGCTGTTGCCTTCATCGTCCCCGTATCTTGTGCCCTTTGTTCCGCACTGCCGCCGGGCCCCTACATCGTTCGCCCCCTGTTCTCATTTCCGGGCCCAGGTACCTCTCCTTCTTCATCTGCCCTTGACAGCCTTGTCCAAGTACTCCCTTCTGATTTTCTCTTACTCTCAACGCCCGCCTTTGTCGCCCTGTCTCTCTTGCTTGCGCTGCCCAAGTCAATTGATCCCAGGGACGCCTCTTCCGCCCCTTCGATCATATCTGCTGGACGTTTCCCTGTCCGCCCTGCTTCTCCAGTGGAGTCTATGTCGAGTGGCTCGAACCGCGAGGCACCATCCGCTTTTCGCCTCTCTTTGGATGGTTCTTCTCCAGCCCCCTCGACTCGTGGGCGCCCTGGGTCCCCTTGCACCGGATGATCCAGTCTTGGGGTGGCAGTGTCTCCTGTACATTCACCATCCTCTTCGCATTTGCTTCCCTTCTCTGAGCGCCCACCTTCCCAAGATGATCCAGTCCTGGGGTGTTGGCGGGTCCTCATTGTAACGCCTCGGACGAACCTGGCCCTTGCCACTGCCTTGTTGTGCCACGATGCAGCTTCTCTCCTTGCGTCGTTCGTAGTCTTCTTTCTGTCATGCCTTCTCCCGCCTTTGATGTCAATTTTCTGTGGATGTTCCAGTCCTCGTGTATACTTCGTCTCCTCTCTATCTTCCGGCCAACGGGCGCCCTCTGCCCTTCGTTCTCTGGGGCTCTTACACTTGCCGGACATCATCCATAGATCAATGCTTGGTTTTATAGGTCAAAATGTCTTGTCAGCCCTTTTTGGATAGGCCAATACTAAGATGAAAAATTTGTTATGCCTTTAGGCCTCTTAATAACAACTAAGGCCAACTTTTGGGCAGGGAAATGCTCTTTTTCTTACTCACCTGCATCCTGATCCTACCCTCCACTTCCCTGGGGTCATAGAGAGCAACCCCCAGGAGTGCAGTCTCCAGCCTTGTCCTCCACTTGCACTCCTCCATCTCCGGCCCCCTGACCTGCTCCTCCCTACCCTCTGGACCGAGTCTTTAGACAGGCGGGCTCCAGGCCACTGTCCCCCCCTCGTCCTTCCTGCCCACTTCACGTAGCGGACCAAGTCTGCCACCTCCTCCGCCCTCCACCCCCTGGTTGTTCCCTGCTCCCTCCGTGCAAAATGCCGCCGTAGCAGCAATGGTGAGCCCTGGTCTGTTGGCAGGGGCCCCGAACTGGGGCTGCTGGGCTGCTGCACACCCGTTGCACCCGTCCCTCCCCGCTCCTCCATACCCGCCTCCTCCCACCTTCCCCTGTCCCTTGCGACCTGCACCCTGCATCCCCGGCTTCCCTCGTCCCGTCTTTCCCCCCCTTTCTGTGCTTCTCTGCTTCCTCTGCCGCCCTCTGCGACGCTCCCTGCCACCGTGCGCACTCTGTTCACCATGCCCTGCCCCCTAGCTCGCCCCTTGGCGCCCCTTACCTCCCATGCCTTCCGCTGTTCCTTTTTGCCCTCCCCTACCCTTCCGGCCTTCTGGTGACCTCTTGCTCCTTCCCCTTCCCCTCGGTGTCCCTCACCTCTCACGCCCGCCTTCACTTCAGGTGTCCTCTGCTACTCTCTTTGCGCTCCTCTGGCCCGCTCTGTCCTTTCCCTGCGACCTCCACTTGCTGTCCTCTATCTTGCTGACCGCCCTCCCGCTTCTCTGTCCCCTCTCTCCCCGTATCCTCCTTCGTCCCTCTCCTCCCTCTCTTCATCTGCAGCTGGTAGATGACTCCCTGCTCCGGGTGGGGGAGGGATACCCACTATGGTGCTAGTGCTCCCAGCGCGCCAGTGCTTTATACCGCGCAATTGCCTGATGGCGCGCCTCCCCTTCCTCCTGCGCCCTCAAAGCCGCTCAAACCTGCAGGGAGGGACCCCTGTGGGGATGCCTGTCCAAATGATTGCTGCGGCTGTCCCCATTGTCGCCTCTGTCCCCCTCCCTTACCTCCTGCCCTCCCAATGTGTCCTGAGGCCCTCCATGCTCCTTGTCCGCCTGCCTGGCACTTCCCTCCAGCCTTTCCCTCCTTTGTCATCGCCTTTCCCCTGTACCTCATGGAGGATCGACTTCAGGGCAGCTGCGTCCACATAGGGCACCGCCGGCTGCATCTGGCCCCCTGCCACTGCCAACCTCTCTGTCTCCTCCGTCTCTGTGTCAACCACCGAGATGCCAACCGGGTCGTACTCCACTGGGTTGAACGGGTGTGCCCGGGGCTCCTTCACCTTGGGTTCCACGTATTCCCCTGCCCTGCCGCCCGCCCCTCTGCCTCCGCCGCTGCTTGCCCGCTCCTGTCTCATCCCGCCCTCCCTTATACCCTCCCTTCCCTGCCTTCCCCTCGACCATGCCCTCCTGTCCTTGTCCTCTGGCCCCCTTGCCCCCTGGCACCGCAACTTCAGGGCTGTCTGGGCGTTGGGTCAACAGGAGCACAACAGACAACGCCGAGTGCCTCGCTGAGGAGCGCGGGGGGGGGGCACGGCTGCACACGAGCCACAACGACCCGCATATCCATCAACTCCTGCCCCCCGTGTCCGGGCACCGTCTGCGGTGGCGATGTGGTGGATGCCGCGGACGACGAGCTCAATTCAGGCATCAGTGTCTGAGTCATGGCGCTGCAGGACGTGGGAGGGGTACCCCTGCTGTTGCTCGGTGTCCTATTGTCAACCGCCCTTGTGTGCGCCCCGTAGGTGGCGCACGCTGCGTATTAATCCGCGTGCCCTTTGTGCTCCCGTTGCTCCACTCCTTGCTTTCAGGCCTCAAGCACTCAGCGTCTCTGTCCGCCCTGGATGTGTCTGATGGCGTGCTTCCGCTGTTGCCTTCATCGTCCCCGTATCTTGTGCCCTTTGTTCGGCACCGCTGCTGGGCCCCCACATTGTTCGCCCCCTGTTCTCATTTCCGGGCCCAAGGGCCCTCTCCTTCTTCGTCTGCCGTTGACGGCCTTGTCCAAGTACTCCCTCTCTTTTCTTCTTGCTCCCAACGCCCGCCTTTTGTCGCCCTGTCTCTCCTGCTTGCGCTGCCTAAGTCGATTGATCCCAGGGACGCCTGTCGCGCCCCTTTGATCATATCCACTGGACGTTTCCCTGTCTGCCCAGCTTCTCCAGTGGCCTCTACGTCCAGTTGCTCGAACCGCGGGGCACCATCTGCTTTTCGCCTCTCTTTGGATGGTCCTCCTCCAGCTCCCGCGACTCGATGGCGCCCTGGGTCTCCTTGCAAGGGATGATCCAGTCCTGCAGATGGCGGTTTCTCCTGTACATTCACCATCCTCTTCGCATTTGCTTCCCTTCTCTCAGCGCCAACCTTCCCAATATGATCCAGTCCTGGGGTGTTGGGGGGTCCTCATTGTAACACCCCGGATGAACCTGGCCCTCCCCACTGCCTTGTTGTGCCCTGATGCATCTGCTCTCCTTGTGTCGTTCGTAGTCTTCTTTTTGTCATGCCTTCTCCCGCCCTTGATGTCAATTTTCCCTGGATGTTCCAGTCCACGTGTGTATTTCATCTCCTCTCTTAATTCCGACCACTGGGCGCCTTCTGCCCTCTGTTCTCCGGGGCTCTCACACTTGCCGGACACGCTTCCACCTGCGCGTCATTGGGCGCTCCCTTGCTTCATTAACGGTATGTCCTGCCGCCTGTTTCCCCCCCTCGGCCTGCCGCATAGGCAAGTTCAGATGTGGCCGCACCTCCATCGTGAAGACATGCCCGCTCTACCTGATCAAACGCCCTTTCCACATTCTTGGTGACGGGGTACGGCATCTAGTCCGCACGTGCCTCGCCATGGGCCTCCCTGCACATCATGCCCTCCTGCAGGTGTTCTACGGCTCTTATCAGCAGCTGGTACGCCATGACCTCCGGCGCCATTGTATGCTTCTTAAGCTCCGAGGATACTGACTTCACAATAACCATGTGTTGTAACTCTTTGCGATGTCCATCTCTTCGCATTTCTCGTTCCACCTCTTGTCTACCTTTCTCGCCCTTTTTGAACAGCAAGATCTCCTGGTGCCGCACCATCGGTCCGTCAATCTCCTGATACTGCTCAGATGATATGAAGTGTTCGTATGTCTCCAGCTCCTTGCTACAGTGGCACCGCATGTATCATTCCGGCAGTTCGACACCCCTATGCCTGTAACACTGCAAAATAATGTGCCGCACTGGTATTTGGCCTGTAGAGGCCCTGAGTTGCTGGACGTGCAGCCATTTCGGCAGTGTTTCCCGTCTTAGGTGGTTGGGGACGTGGACGCTCTGTCAGATTCTGTCCTTCAAATACCTGCTCAGTGTCACCACCTCTGGGCCCCCTTGCACCTGCGTCAGCATGTGCACAGGATGCGGGTATGCCCTCAATTCCCCCATGGCAAGCGTCCTCCTCAACCACCTTTGGCGGTATGTGTATCATGGGGAGGTGATCATTTCCCTCCGGCACCCGCCACTCCGGCTCCTTGTCCATGCCGACCATTTGTTCTGCTCCACCCACTTCATGATTCCCCACGCCGGTTCTATGTAACTCCTTCTTCACGAAATGTACGACCAGCGGCACTCTCCGCGTCTCCAGCCCATGCGATATCGTGTACACCTCGGACCCTGGTCCTGTGCGCAGGACCTCCCGCAGCAGCTGGGTGGCTAGCCTCCTGAGGGACGCAATGTGTGCCTCCGCAACCACCACAATCCATTCTACCGTCACCGCATTCCGGGCTCTCTTGACCACATGCGCTGCCGTTTGAACTTCTCCATGGGATGTGGCTCCGTACACCACTTTGTCGACGATGACTTCTGTCACCCTTCCGATCCCCCTTACCTGTACGGCTGGCGCCCCTTCCTTAGGCGGTTGCCCCTTTATTCCAGATGCATCCAGAACCGGGACCACCCTGTCATCTGTGGGTTCCGGTATGTGCACCACCTCACTCAGGTAGTGGGAGTGCACCTTGTGCGGGCCGATGTGCATTGACGCGTATATTCGCTCAGCCCTCTATACACGGCCCACTTTTTTTCCGTCCGTGCTTTCCAGTCCTTAGTCACCTCCACACCATGACAGCATGCTCTGTCCTGCTTTGCCCTGTCCTGCTCTAGGTAGGGTTCGGAACCGTTTTACCAATTAATCGGACAAACCGGTTGACGGCAATCATCGGAGGTTACTTTCAAGACAATTGGCACAACGGGTTATTTTCAAAACCAATTTGAACCAATTGATCGGAATGGTTCCAAATTTTTCCGTGTTATTCTCGGCAGTACATTTTGTCCACTATTTGCACTAAACAGAAGCTTTGGTAACAATAAACGGTGGCAGATGGTAAATTACACCTTGGAACGTAGTTTTGATCGCTGCGCTCTGACTTGTATAGGCTCTGTTCTGCTGATGGCAAGATTTTGGTTAGTAAAGGGCAATTAATCGGAAAAACCGGATATTCTGAAAACTATTAATGGGCAAAACCGGTTATTTTCGTAAAAATAATCGTTTAAAACCGGTTATTTTCAACACTACCAGGTTTGAAACCTTAGCTCCTTAGGCCTGTACGAGCACCAGGTAACACACCTTGTCTGCCAGTAACCTGTGCACCATCAGCCGGATCCATCTTGCACAACCACCACATTTCTGACGCACTGATATCAAGAGCGCCACCAACGCGGGCCGGCCCATATCCCACAGGCGGAAGCTAAAGGCAACCGCATCATGGTCCTTCTCTAACTCTATCACTGTTCCCTGGCCCATCTGGACTCCTCCCCTATCCCCTAACCTGCTCCTTCCCCTTCCACGGCTCTATGGCCCCATCCTGGGCCTCCTCATCCACATGCACGTCCCTGGGCAGGCGTAGTACTGGGTCCCCACCACTGCCCCCTGGTTTGTGTAATGCGCATGGCAGCCACCGGGAATGCCCACGCCTTTATTCTCTGGACCGGCCATGGCACCTGTCCCGCCTCCTTGGTGCACCTCCAGCACTAGTCCTTCCGTCCCGACCTTTCTGTGATTTTGTCTCGCCGGACTATATCCGCTTGGACATCATACTACTGCCCACCTCAACTCTGGACCTTCCCTCTGGCTCCCTTGAGCCGAAGCGGAGCACGCAAAAGGATGCCTGGCCCCGCCTTCCCTCTTGCACACCTGCCCAGTGCTGTCTCGTGTGCTCCTCAAGCCTCTCCCCTGTGCCCTTTCGCCTTCTTCGTGACTCCCCATTTTACCACCCATTCCTTCCACATTTGCCTTATCTGCCTTTCTCACCGTCCACCAGCTCCATGTCCTCATGCTTGCCGCATCATCCATTTGTACACTCCCCATGCCACGAGCGGCTGACGTCTGAAGCATCGTGAGTGGTGAGGCCCTGCTTTCTGGTACTTTGGGTGTTGACGAAGAAACAAAGCGAGGCCATACACCACCGCGTGACGTTGGGGGAAATGGCCGAGACAGTGCGGGCGCTTAAGAGGACCGGATGCGCCGGCCGTGCAGAAGGAGGAGAATCTTTGCCAGCGCTTTGTGTGGTACAGAAGGTGGCCCTTGACGGCAGGCAAGAGGGAGCGCATGTGGCGCGTTCTGCAGGCCGAGCTGCCCGAAGAAGAGCACATGTTGGCAACCAACAGGACATGCAGCATAGGAGGCCCGATCTTGGTGTTGGACACCGACTCCGGGTCGGACAGCGCATGGGATAGCCGGGAAGGTGAAGAAGGAAGTTGTGAGTATGCGGGTTGTGCAGGTGCGCAGAGAGGATGATGGCAAACAGCTGGCAGTGCCCGCAGCATCCTCTGTGTGGTCTCGCTGAGCCACTGCTCCCCCTTGTTGTGCTGCCTCCGAATGCTCTCCGCTTCCGCCGCCACTACTTTTTGTTTGTTGCCTGTGATCCTACGATGTGGCGGTCTAACCGGTGTTATCTCCTGCCGTTTTCCAGCGGCGGCTAACTCCCAGATGTAACGAAGGGAATTGTACGGTACTGCTCTCTCCATCTATGGTTCATGCTCCGCGACCACCTTTCAATACACCCTTCCATGCTGGTCCTCCACATCTCTCCGTGCCAATTGCACTCGCTTTTTTGCCTCCTCAACTTCCCTCTCCCAGTCTGTATGCTCTGCCTTTGCCATCAGCTCAACCTCTTCCTGCTGCCTCTTCTTTAGCTTAGCAACCAGTTTGGTTTGTGACTATGAACCCACAGACTTGCGCTGCCTGTCTCATGGCCCCTTGCACCTGGCACCCATCGTTGCCATGTTTGTTCCCCTTCCGCCGCAGGCCACTTCACGGACGTCGGCACGTTGACTCTCTCTTTGTTCGAGTCCTGGTCCTCTTACTCATCGTCTCCTGGTCTCTCCACCCTCACTTCCACTGTCACCATCATGGGGCAGCGCCCTTTCTTGTCCTGCATCTCCTCAAGCCCCACCATATACTCCGCTGTCAGCCCACGTACACACCGTGGGTCTGCTAATACTGCGTCTATCCTCGGCGCCGTGCTTCCTTCTGGGGCCTGGTATTGTGACCGGCCCGGCGCCCCATTGTAAGACACGTCCTGTAGCCCCATTTCCTCAACAACCATCTTCACTTCCCTGTCGATCTCCATATCTGTGCTCTGCCTCTTAGGGGACGATGGCCGGCCCTCTCCTCACGGCTTGGACATATTCCATCTGTAGCTGAGCCACAAAGTCCTTGACCCGCCTCCCATGTGGGACATGGCAGTTGATTCTGACTGCTTGTCAATGCTGCGCCGCCACATCATACACAGCCCCTCTCCCCTTCGCGTCCAGTGTCTTGTCCTGTACAAGGTGAGGCCACTTCCAACCAACAGTGGCACCTCCTGTGCCGACTCCCCTTGGTACTCAGGTCCTTTGCCGGCCTGCATCTGTGCAAACACGACATTGTCCCTCCCCTGCAGTTGTATCTCCTCATACTCTGCCACATCAAGGTCGGCCATATAGAGTCACATTTGCTGCCACGTCGCCTTATCCGCCCGCTACAGCTGCGCTTGTTTGTTATGGGTGTACAACGTCCTGTCCTGCCACTGTCCTGTCCCATCTCTCTGCACTCCTTCTTGCCCTTGCAGCAGCTTCCTCTTCCTGTCCGGGTTTCAGCTCCTCCCCTGCCCTGTGTGCCGCCGCGATCCTGCCGCTGCGCGCCGCGTTGTTAATTGTCAGTCCTTCTTCACATTCTTCCTCCCTGATGGCACCCCCTCACTTTGTGTTCCCGGACCAACTGCTGCTGTTTTTTCACCTTCCGGGCCCTTGGACACACCCCCAATCTCGCCTCAGGGTACAGTAGTCCCTCATTGTCCCAATCATCCTGGGCCCCCCATTGCACTATGGCCGCTTTGGTCTCATGTCCTGCGTGATCGTGTTGAACAATCACCTCTCCCACCGTCCCCACATACATTCTCCACCACCGTCAGACCTTGTGTGGGCCATACATTGTCGCCCCCTCCTCCACGCTGCACGGCTCGCCCTTTCACTCTTCACGGTATCGTACCTCCCTTGTCCTCCTCCTCTTCAGCCTCCCACTGTCCGTGCCCCGCTCGGCAACCTTCCTGCCGTCCTGTCCCTCATATAACTGCTCCTCCTCCCGCTGTCTCTTGCCCCTGTCCCCTGCACGGCTGTCCCCCGCCTGTCCCCCATGTTCCTTCTCTCCTCGATCCATGCGCTCCGCTAAAGCATTCCCCTGGTCCCCGTCTTCCGCTGCTCTCTGCAATCCCTCCCCTATCTCTCTCTCCCTCTGTCCAATGTCTGCCACCTGGGAGCCTTCGTCCTGTGGCAGCTCTCCAGCCCCTGCCTCCTTCGTTCTCCGGGGGTCTCAAACTTGCCCGACCCGCTTCCACCTGCGCGTCATCAGGCGCTCCCTTGCTTCATTAACGGTATGTCCTGCCGCCTCTTTCCCCCCCTTGGCCTGCCGCAAAGGCCAGTCCAGATGTGGCCGCACCTCCGTCGTGAAGACATGCCCGCTCTACCTGATCAACGCCCTTTCCACATTCTTGGTGACCGGGTCCGGCATCTCCTCCGCACGTGCCTCGCCATGGGCCTCCCTGCACATCATGCCCTCCTGCAGATGTTCTACGGCTCTTATCAGCAGCCCGTACGCCATGATGTCCAGCGCCATTGCATGCTCCTTGAGCTCCCAGCTTACTGACTTCACAATAACCATGTGTTGTAACTCTTTGTGATGTCCATCTCTTCGCATTTCTCGTTCCACCTCTTGTCTACCTCTCTCGCCCTCTTTGAGCAGCAAGATCTCCTGGTGCCGAAATCGGCTCCGTCAATCCTCTGATACTGCTCAGATCGTATGAAGTGTTCGTATGTCTCTTGCTCCTTGCCACAGCCAATTCATTGAACAAACTGGTTAACGGCAATATTTTGAAAACCAATTTGAACCAATTAATCGGAATGATTCCAAATGTTTCAGGTTATTCTCCGCAGTACATTTTGTCCACTTTTTGCACTAAACAGAAGCTTTGGTAACAATAAACGATGGCGGATGGTAAATTACACCTTGGAACGTAGTTTTGATCGCTCCGCTCAGACTCGTATAGGCTCTATTCTGTTGATGGCAAGATTTTGGTTATCAAAGGGCAAAAAATCAGAAAAACCGATTAACTTGAACACTATTAATCGGCAAAACCGGTTATTTTTGTAAGAAAAATCATTTAAAACCGGTTATTTTCAACACTGCCAGGTTAGGAACCTTAGCTCCAGGTAGGCCAGTATGAGCACCAGGTAACACACCTTGTCTGCCAGTAACCTGTGCACCGTCAGCCGGATCAATCTCGCACAATCACCACAATTGTGACGCACTGGTATCAAGAGCGCCTGCAACGCGGTCTGGCCCATATCTAACAGGCGGAAGCTAACGGCAACCCCATCATGGTCCTTCTCTAACTCTATCACTGTTCACCAGCCCATCTGGACTCCTGCCCTATCCCCTAACCTGCTCCTCCCCCTTCCACGGCTCCATGGCCCCATCCTGGGCCTCCTCATCCACATGCACTTCCCTGGGCAGACGTAGTACTGGTCCCGACCACTGTTCCCTGGTTTCTGTAATGCGCATGGCAGCCATCGGGAATGCCCACGCCGTCATTCTCTGGACTGGCCATGGCACCTGTCCCGCATGCCTGGTGCACCTCCAGCACTGGTCTTTCCGTCCCGACCTTCCTGTGATTTTGTCTCGCCGGAGCATAACCGCTTGGACATCATACCACTGCCCACCTGCACTCTGGACCTTCCCTCTGGCTCCCTTGAGCCGAAGCGGAGCAAGCAAAAGGATGCCTGGCCCCGCCTCCTCTCTTGCACACCTGCCCAGTGCTTCCTCGTGTGCTCCTCAAGCCTCTCCCCTGTGCCTCTTCGCCTTCTTAGTGACTCCCCATTTTGTCACCCATTCCTTCCACATTTGCCTTATCTGCCCTTCCCACCGTCCACGAGCCTCACGTCCTCATGCTTGCCGCATCATCCATTTGTACTCTCCCCATGCCATGAGCCGCTGACCTCTGAAGCATCGTGAGTGGTGAGGCCCTGCTCTCTGGTACCTCGGGTGTTGACGAAGAAACAAAGCGAGGCCATACACCACCGAGTGACGTGTGGGGAAACGGCCGAGGCAGTGCGGGCGCTTAAGAGGACCGTGTGCGCCGGGTGTGCAGAAGGAGGAGAATATGCGCCCGCGCTTCGTGTGATACAGAAGGTGGCCCTTGACAGCAGGCGAGAGGGAGCGCATGTGGCGCGCTCTGCAGGCCGAGCTGCCCGGAGAGGAGCACATGTTGGCAACCAACAGGACATGCAGCATAGGAGGCCCGATCTTGGTGTTGGACACCGACTCCGGGTCGGACAGCGCATGGGACAGTGGGGAAGGTGAAGAAGGAAGGGGTGAGTATGCAGGTGGTGCAGGTGCGCAGGAAGGATGATGACAAAGAGCTGGCAGTGCCCGCAGCATCCTCTGTGTGGTCTCGCTGAGCCGCTGCTCCCCCTTGTTGTGCTGCCTTCGAATGCTCTCCGCTACTGCGCCCACTACTTCCTACCATCTGGCAGTCCAACCGCTGTTATCTCCTGCGGGTTTCGAGCGGCAGCTGACTCCCAGATGTAACGAAGGAATTGTACGGTACTGATCTCTCTCCATCTATGGTTCATGCTCCGCCACCACCTTTCAATACACCCTTCGGTGCTGGTCCTCCACATCTCTCTGTGCCAATTGCCCTCGCTTTGTTGCCTCCTCAACTTCCTCCTCCCAGTCTGTACGCTCTCCCTTTGCCCTCATCTCGACCTCTTCTTGCTGCCTCTTCTTTAGCTTAGCAACCAGTTTGGTTTGTGACTATGTCTCCCCGACCGGCCTGCTGAAACCACAGACTTGCGCTGCCTTCCTCATGGGCCCATGCACCTGGCACACATCGTTGCCACGTTTGTTCCCCTTTTGTCGCAGGCCACCTCACGGACGTCGGCACGTTGACTCCCTCTCTGTTCGACTCCTGTTCTCTTTCCTCATTGTCTCCTAGCCCCCCGACCCTCACTCCCACTGTCACCATCATGGGGCAGCGCCCTTTCGTGTCCTGCATCTCCTCAAGCCCCACCATATACTCCACTGTCATCCCACGTACACACCGTGGGTCTGCTAATACTGCGTCTATCCTCGGCGCCTTGCTACCTTCACGGGCCGGGTATTGTGACGGGCACGGCGCGCCATTGTAAGACACGTCCTGTAGCCCCATTTCCTCCACAAACATATTCACTTCCCTGTCGATCTCCATCTCTGTGCTCTGCCTGTTAGGGGACGATGGCCGCCCCCCTCCTCATGGCTTGGACATACTCCATCTGCAGCTGCGCCACAAAGTCCTTGACTCGCCTCCCATGTGGGACATGGCAGTTGATTAGGACTGCTTGTCAATGCTGCATGGCCACATCATACACAGCCCTTCTCCTCTTTGCCCCCAGTGTCTTGTCCTGTACAACGCTGAGGCCACCTCTCACCAACAATGGCACCTCCTGTGCCGACTCTCCTTGGTACTCAGATCCTTCCCCAGCCTGCATCTGTGCACACACGACATTGTCCCTCCCGTGCAGTTGCATCTCCTGATACGCTGCCACATCCGGGTCGGCCACATGCAGTCACGTTTGCTGCCACGCCGCCTCATCTGCCCGCTACAGCTCCGCTGGGTTGCTTCTGCTGTTATGGGTGTACAATGTCATGTCCTGCCATCGTCCTGCCCCATCTCTCTGCACTCCTTCTTGCCCTTGCAGCAGCTTCCTCTTCCCGTCCGGGTTTCAGCTCCTCTCCTGCCCTGTGTGCCGTCGCACTCCTGCCGCTGCGCGCCGCGTTGTTAATTGTCACTCCTTATTCATATTCTTCCCCCCTGATGGCACCTCAGTGCCCTCTAACTCCCTCACGTCGTGTTCGTGGACCAACTGCTGCTGTTCTTTCACCTCCCGGGCCCTTGGACACACCCCAATCTCGCCTCAGGGTACAGTAGTCCTTCATTGTCCCAATCATCCTGGGCCCCCCATTGCACTATGGCCGCTTTGGTGTCATGTCCTGCGTGATCGTGTTGGACAATCACCTCTCCCACTGCCCCCACATACATTCTCCACCACCGTCGGACCTTGTGTGGGGCATACATTTTCGCCCCCTCCGCCACGCTGCACGGCTCGCCCTTTCACTCTCCCCTCTTCACCGTATCGTACCTCCCTTGTCCTCCTCCTCTTGGGCCTCCCACTGTCCGTGCCCCGCTCGGCAACCTTCCTGCCGTCCTGTCCCTCATATAACTCCTCCTCCTCCCGCTGTCTCTTGCCCCTGTCCCCTGCACGGCTGTGTGCACCGCCTGTCCCCCATCTTTCTTCTCTCCTCCACTCATGCGCTCCCCTGAAGCATTCCCCTAGTCCCCGTTTTCCGTTGCTCCCTGCAATCCCTGCCCTATCTCTTTTTCCCTCTGTCCAACGTCTCCCATCTGCGAGCCTCCGTCCTGTGGCAGCTCTCCAGCCCCTCCCTCCTTCGAATGTCCGTCCTCTCAGTCTGGCTGCCCCTCTCTTTCCTTGTCCTGCACCAGGAACTGCATCTGTCTGCTCCTTCCTCTCCTCAACCCTCTCCACTCGCCATGTCTCTGCCCTTCGTGCGCCTCCTCCACCTCCGAGACTGTCTGTTTTGCTTCCTCCACAAATCTCCTCGCCCCTGCCAGCGCCTCTTTTGTTGTCTCCTCCTCTGTGCTCGGGGGTACTATCCATTTTGGTTGGTCCTCTTCCTTGCCACAAGCAACCCATTGGAGGGCCTTTCTGATCGCCTCCTTGATATGGTCCGCCTCCTCATCCAGCATGGTTCTGCTCACCTGTGGCTCCAGCACCCTCAGGATGGCGCCCACACGCACTTCCGCGTCAGTCTCCGCCCTCAGTACGTCTGCCTCAGCGAAGATAGGTAGGTAGGTATCTTCGGGAGCTCGGGATGCCTCCTTTGACAATGCAGGAAGAAGGTCTTACCAAGGGGACGTCCTGTCCCTCCCACTGCCCTATGTCATGTGCCTCCTGAGCCACTCCCGCATGTGCTTGGGAAGGCATTGTCGCGGCCACCCGGTCCATGTGTCCCAGGTGGGAGGGTGTCCCCACATGTGTCCATGAGTAGGGCCACATGGCCCCTCCTTTGGGCGGCGGCTCTGGGGGCTGCCCAGCCGTGTGGAGTATCTCTCACCACAAGGGGTATTGCTCCCGCTTGTCTACGGTACGACCGCCTAACCCTTGTGGCTTGAGTTGCGGGGCCGCTCTGCTTGGCAGGCGACCCCCTCCTGGACTGTGTACCGGCTCGCCTGTCACCGGTTGCTTCCATGGCTCCGGGTGACGTTGGCCATGGTCCCCGATGCAGCCTGGCCGGGCTCGGACCAGTGGCCGTGGAGTACCGCTCCTGCCACTGGCCCGGTGGGTCGGCTGGGTCGCCCCAGTGTGTCCGACCCATGGGGTGTTGGTTCTTCCGGGTCCCTCGGCCGCCCTACGTGTGTGCAGTGTCCTGGGCCACTTGGCTCCTGTTCACCGGTGTGCCCGCGCGGTGTGTTGTGTTGCGTGTGCGGTGTCCTGGGCCACTTGGCTCCTGCTCACCGGTGCGCCCACGCGGTGCGTTGTGTTGCGTGTGCGGTGTCCTGGGCCTCCTGGCTCCTGTTCACCGGTGCGCCCGCTCGGTGTTTTTTTTTGCGTGTGCGGTGTCCTGGGCCTCCTGACTCCTGTTCACCGGTGTGCCCGCTCGATATGTTGTTTTGCGTGTGCGGTGTCCCGGGCCTCCTGGCTCCTGTTCACCGGTGCACCCGCTCGGTGTGTTGTTTTGCGTGTGCGGTGTCGCGTTCCTCCTGGCTCCTGTTCACCGGTGTGCCCGCTCGGTGTGTTGTGTTGCGTGTGCGGTGTCCTCGGCCTCCTGGCTCCTGTTCACCGGTGGGCCCGCTCCGTGTGTTGTGTTGCGTGTGCGGTGTCCTGGGCCTCCTGGCTCCTGTTCAGCGGTGCGCCCGCTCGGTGTGTTGTTTTGCGTGTGCGGTGTCCTGGGCCTCCTGGCTCCTGTTCACCGGTGCGCCCGCTCGGTGTGTTGTTTTGCGTGTGCGGTGTCCTGGGCCTCCTGACTCCTGTTCACCGGTGTGCCCGCTCGATATGTTGTTTTGCGTGTGCGGTGTCCCGGGCCTCCTGGCTCCTGTTCACCGGTGCACCCGCTCGGTGTGTTGTTTTGCGTGTGCGGTGTCGCGTTCCTCCTGGCTCCTGTTCACCGGTGTGCCCGCTCGGTGTGTTGTGTTGCGTGTGCGGTGTCCTCGGCCTCCTGGCTCCTGTTCACCGGTGGGCCCGCTCCGTGTGTTGTGTTGCGTGTGCGGTGTCCTGGGCCTCCTGGCTCCTGTTCAGCGGTGCGCCCGCTCGGTGTGTTGTTTTGCGTGTGCGGTGTCCTGGGCCTCCTGGCTCCTGTTCACCGGTGCGCCCGCTCGGTGTGTGGTTTTGCGTGTGCGGTGTCCTGGGCCTCCTCGCTCCTGTTCACCGGTGCGCCCGCTCGGTGTGTTGTGTTGCGTGTGCGGTGTCCTCAGCCTCCTGGCTCCTGTTCACCGGTGCGCCCGCTCGTTGTGTTGTTTTGCGTGTGCGGTGTCCTGGGCCTCCTGGCTCCTGTTCATCGATGTGCCTGCTCGTCGTGTTGTTTTGCGCCTGCGGTCTCCTCGGCCTCCTGGCTCCTGTTCATCGGTGCGCCCGCTCGGTTTGTTGTTTTGAGTGTGCGGTGTCCTGGGCCTCCTGGCTCCTGTTCACCGGTGCGCCCGCTCGTTGTGTTGTTTTGCGTGTGCGGTGTCCTGGGCCTCCTGGCTCCTGTTCACCGGTGTGCCCGCTCGGTGTGTTGTTTTGTGTGTGCGGTGTCCTGGGCCTCCTGGCTCCTGTTCACCGGTGCGCCCGCTCGGTGTGTTGTTTTGTGTGTGCGGTGTCCTGGGCCTCCCGCCTCATGTTCATCGGTGTGCCCGCTCGTCGTGTTGTTTTGCATCTGCGGTCTCCTCGGCCTCCTGGCTCCTGTTCACCGGTGCGCCCGCTCGGTGTGTTGTTTTCCGTGTGCGGTGTCCTGGGCCTCCTGGCTCCTGTCCACCCGTGCGTCCCCTCGGTGTGTTGTTTTGCGTGTGCGGTGTCCTGGGCCTCCTGGCTCCTGTTCACCAGTGCGCCCGCTCGGTATGTGGTTTGGCGTGTGCGGTGTCCTGGGCCTCCTGGCTCCTGTTCACCGGTGCGCCCGCTCGGTGTGTTGTTTTGCATGTGCGATGTCCCGGGCCTCCTGGATCCTGTTCACCGATGCGCCCGCTCGGTGTGTTGTGTTGCGTGTGCGGTGTCCTGGGCCTCCTGGCTCCTGTTAACCGGTGTGCACGGTCGGTGTGTTGTTTTGCGTGTGCGGTGTCCTGGGCCTCCTGGCTCCTGTTCACCGGTGCGCCCGCTCGGTGTGTTGTTTTGCGTGTGCGGTGTCCTGGGCCTCCTGGCTCCTGTTCACCGGTGCGCCCGCTCAGTGTGTTGTTTTGCGTGTGCGGTGTCCTGGGCCTCCTGGCTCGTGTTCACCGGTGCGCCCGCTCGTTGTTATGTTTTGCGTGTGCGGCTGTCCTTGGCCTCCTGGCTCCTGTTGACCGGTGCGCCCGCTCGGTGTGTTGTTTTGCGTGTGCGGTGTCCTGGGCCTCCTGGCTCCTGTTCACCAGTGCGCCTGCTCGGTGTGTTGTTTTGCGTGTGCGGTGTCCTGGGCCTCCTGGCTCCTGTTCACCAGTGCGCCCGCTCGGTGTGTTGTGTTGTGTGTGCGGTGTCCTCGGCCTCCTGGCTCCTGTTCACCCGTCGGCCCGCTCGGTGTGTTGTTTTGCGTGTGCGGTGTCCTGGGCCTCCTGGCTCCTGTTCACCGGTGGGCCCGCTCCGTGTGTTGTGTTGCGTGTGCGGTGTCCTGGGCCTCCTGGCTCCTGTTCAGCGGTGCGCCCGCTCGGTGTGTTGTTTTGCGTGTGCGGTGTCCTGGGCCTCCTGGCTCCTGTTCACCGGTGCGCCCGCTCGGTGTGTGGTTTTGCGTGTGCGGTGTCCTGGGCCTCCTCGCTCCTGTTCACCGGTGCGCCCGCTCGGTGTGTTGTGTTGCGTGTGCGGTGTCCTCAGCCTCCTGGCTCCTGTTCACCGGTGCGCCCGCTCGTTGTGTTGTTTTGCGTGTGCGGTGTCCTGGGCCTCCTGGCTCCTGTTCATCGATGTGCCTGCTCGTCGTGTTGTTTTGCGCCTGCGGTCTCCTCGGCCTCCTGGCTCCTGTTCATCGGTGCGCCCGCTCGGTTTGTTGTTTTGAGTGTGCGGTGTCCTGGGCCTCCTGGCTCCTGTTCACCGGTGCGCCCGCTCGTTGTGTTGTTTTGCGTGTGCGGTGTCCTGGGCCTCCTGGCTCCTGTTCACCGGTGTGCCCGCTCGGTGTGTTGTTTTGTGTGTGCGGTGTCCTGGGCCTCCTGGCTCCTGTTCACCGGTGCGCCCGCTCGGTGTGTTGTTTTGTGTGTGCGGTGTCCTGGGCCTCCCGCCTCATGTTCATCGGTGTGCCCGCTCGTCGTGTTGTTTTGCATCTGCGGTCTCCTCGGCCTCCTGGCTCCTGTTCACCGGTGCGCCCGCTCGGTGTGTTGTTTTCCGTGTGCGGTGTCCTGGGCCTCCTGGCTCCTGTTCACCCGTGCGTCCCCTCGGTGTGTTGTTTTGCGTGTGCGGTGTCCTGGGCCTCCTGGCTCCTGTTCACCAGTGCGCCTGCTCGGTATGTGGTTTGGCGTGTGCGGTGTCCTGGGCCTCCTGGCTCCTGTTCACCGGTGCGCCCGCTCGGTGTGTTGTTTTGCATGTGCGGTGTCCCGGGCCTCCTGGATCCTGTTCACCGATGCGCCCGCTCGGTGTGTTGTGTTGCGTGTGCGGTGTCCTGGGCCTCCTGGCTCCTGTTAACCGGTGTGCACGGTCGGTGTGTTGTTTTGCGTGTGCGGTGTCCTGGGCCTCCTGGCTCCTGTTCACCGGTGCGCCCGCTCGGTGTGTTGTTTTGCGTGTGCGGTGTCCTGGGCCTCCTGGCTCCTGTTCACCGGTGCGCCCGCTCAGTGTGTTGTTTTGCGTGTGCGGTGTCCTGGGCCTCCTGGCTCGTGTTCACCGGTGCGCCCGCTCGTTGTTATGTTTTGCGTGTGCGGCTGTCCTTGGCCTCCTGGCTCCTGTTGACCGGTGCGCCCGCTCGGTGTGTTGTGTTGCGTGTGCGGTGTCCTGGGCCTCCTGGCTCCTGTTCACCAGTGCGCCCGCTCGGTGTGTTGTTTTGCGTGTGCGGTGTCCTGGGCCTCCTGGCTCCTGTTCACCAGTGCGCCCGCTCGGTGTGTTGTGTTGTGTGTGCGGTGTCCTCGGCCTCCTGGCTCCTGTTCACCCGTCGGCCCGCTCGGTGTGTTGTTTTGCGTGTGCGGTGTCCTGGGCCTCCTGGCTCCTGTTCACCTGTGCGCCCGCTGGGTGTGTGGTTTGGCGTGTGTGGTGTCCTGGGCCTCCTGGCTCCTGTTCAGCAGTGCGCCCCCTCGGTGTGTTGTTTTGCGTGTGCGGTGTCCTGGGCCTCCTGGCTCCTGTTCACCGGTGTTCCCGCTCAGTGTGTTGTTTTGCGTGTGCGGTGTCCTGGGCCTCCTGGCTCCTGTTCACCGGTGCGCCCGCTCGTTGTTATGTTTTGCGTGTGCGGCTGTCCTTGGCCTCCTGGCTCCTGTTCACCGGTGCGCCCGCTCGGTGTGTTGTTTTGTGTGTGCGGTGTCCTGGGCCTCCTGGCTCCTGTTCACCAGTGCGCCCGCTCGGTGTGTTGTTTTGCGTGTGCGGTGTCCTGGGCCTCCTGGCTCCTGTTCACCAGTGCGCCCGCTCGGTGTGTTGTGTTGTGTGTGCGTTGTCCTCGGCCTCCTGGCTCGTGTTCACCGGTGGGCCCGCTCGGTGTGTTGTTTTGCGTGTGCGGTGTCCTGGGCCTCCTGGCTCCTGTTCACCTGTGCGCCCACTCGGTGTGTGGTTTGGCGTGTGCGGTGTCCTGGGCCTCCTGGCTCCTGTTCAGCAGTGCGCCCGCTCGGTGTGTTGTTTTGCGTGTGCGGTGTCCTGGGCCTCCTGGCTCCTGTTCACCAGTGCGCCCGCTCGGTGTGTTGTGTTGCGTGTGCGGTGTCCTCGGCCTCCTGGCTCCTGTTCACCGGTGGGCCCGCTCGGTGTGTTGTGTTGCGTGTGCGGTGTCCTGGGCCTCCTGGCTCCTGTTCAGCGGTGCGCCCGCTCGGTGTGTTGTTTTGCGTGTGCGGTGTCCTGGGCCTCCTGGCTCCTGTTCACCGGTGCGCCCGCTCGGTGTGTTGTTTTGCGTGTACGGTGTCCTGGGCCTCCTGGCTCCTGTTAACCAGTGTGCCCGCTCGTTGTGTTGTTTTGCGTGTGCGGTGTCCTGGGCCTCCTGGCTCCTGTTCACCGGTGTGCCCGCTCGTTGTGTTGTTTTGCGTGTGCGGTGTCCCGGGCCTCCTGGCTCCTGTTCACCGGTGTGCCCGCTGGGTGTGTTGTTTTGCGTGTGCGGTGTCCTGGGCCTCCTGGCTCCTGTTCACCGGTGTGCCCGCTCGGTGTGTTGTGTTACGTGTGCGGTGTTCTGGGCCTCCTGGCTCCTGTTCACCGGTGCGCCCGCTCGGTGTGTTTTCTTGCGTGTGCGGTGTCCTGGGCCTCCTGGCTCCTGTTCACCGGTGTGCCCGCTCGGTGTGTTCTGTTGCGTGTGCGGTGTCCTGGGCCACTTGACTCCTGTTCACCGGTGCGCCTGCTCGGTGTGTTGTTTTGCGTGTGCGGTGTCCTGGGCCTCCTGGCTCAGCGAACCATTTCATGAGTGGGTGCTCTACTGTTTTCAACCCAATCGCGCGCCATTCGCCTTTGGCCTCCCCAGTCCAGCGGGTGTGTCCACCTTGCACCAAGTCAATGACTCCGTGATCTGCTGCTCCTGTGGCACTGGTCTTTGGGAGCACCACTTGTATCGTGTGTCCGATATTCCAGCCTCCTTGCTGCCCCATTGTCCACCAAGGCCCTAGCCCTCCTGCCCCTGTGAATATCTGTGTCACAGTCCCAATCACCTGTCGTCCCTTTGCTTCTATGTACCGGCCCCAAACATACAGCGCTGGCACCAGGACCTGTCAAGTTGGCCCAGAAAGACTTCCACTGTTCCGCTCCTGCTGACCACACACACCGCAACCTGCGCATCGAGCTGTATTTCCATCCAGAGCACAGCCTGCCTGGGCGCCCCTTTTTTAGTTCTAAGCAGCCTGCGCTCTCGCCTGCCAGTCTTCTGTTTCTGGCACCTCGTCCAACGCCCCACTGCTGCCGTCCGCATAACCTGCCAAAATGTGCTGTTCTTGGTGTAGGCACACCAGCAGGGCTCCTTTGTGCTCTCTCTTTTTGTAGCCACATAGGCCCTTGCCGCCTGGGCTACCTCACCTTGACCCAATGAGAACCACCCCTCAGTTCCTGCCGTCCATCCAGGCCGCACAGGCAGCTGACCAGGGTGCACTCCGTTCTGCACCCGTCCTCCATGGCCTCCACTGGTGCCTTTATGTGGTATCTTGCTTTGCTCACTGCCTGTCTCACGTCCTTCCCCCTACATCCTCTGATGCGCACCTCCAGCCCCGGCTGTGCCTCTCGATTGTCAATCAGGACGTTGTGCCGCGGTGTCGCTTTTGCATTTAGTCGTTGGGCCCACTGCCGAAGCATGACATTTCTGTCCCTTCCCGTACCAAGGATGTTCAGCTTCTCTGTTGCTGTGTCCCGTCTTTGCTTCTCATTCTCCAGGTCTGCCCTGTGCAGCTCCCAGGTGTCCCCTTTCTCCGTGCTTGCTGGTCCTTTGAGCATCCCGCTTTGCGGTGATTCCCCCCACGTGGGATCCGACTTCCACTGGATCCCGGGTTGCCGATCCCAGTTCCCTATGGTGTACAATTGCACCACCTCTCCTTCACTGGTGAGCTCCATGCGGACTTGCATGCCGTCAGTGGCCGCCTTTGTGACCACGATGTCCGGCACCTGCACATTATACTGGTACCCGGCTCCCTGTCTGTGGCGCACCTCGAGGTCCACCGTCCCCCTCTCTGCTAATCTGTCATCCAAGAGGAGTATCTTGAGTGCCCGTCCTGTCACGACGTCGCCGGCAGTGCGTTCTGTACCAGAGTGAAGATTTGTTTTCTTTCCTTCTTGTCATTCACTCGTGTCTGTGCTACTTTGCCCGCCGGATGACCCCCACCGCCCACTCACCCTCGCACTCTTCCCCTGTCCCCATATCTCACGCCAGGTGTACCCACTCCCCTACTACATTGGCGAGTGCCGATATCCCGTTGCCTTGCAGTACACAATCTGGCAGGGGCGGTATACCCTCCATGCCGTCGTCTCCCGGGAACGCAAAATGCCATGTGTCCCCTGTGTGCAGGTGCACATGATATGTGCCGTGGGCCATGCCTGCCGGCCCTTCAACCAGCACCATCTTGATGGCCTCCTCTGCCTTCAGCGTCATATCCTCCTTGAATGTGTACACCACCTCCTGCCTCCGCTGTCCTAATTCGGCCCCCTTGGCGTGTGCTTGCACCGCTCCCTGGTTCGTTCCCCCTCCTCGTATCTCCCCTCTGCAATCGTTCTGCACCTGTACCCCTTCTCTTTGGTCTGCCTGTCATGTCATGTGGCACCCCAACCACCACCTCCTTCCCGCTGCCACTCTGTACCTACCCGACCATCCTTGTTCCATCCACAAAGCCTTCCCTGTCTGTAATTGCATGTCTCTCTCAGCTCTCCATCTGGCACCCAGATCCCTCCTGTGCTGCAGCTGCAACACCGCCTCCACCACCCGGTCACCCACATGTACATTCCGCCTCCATGTCTCAAGGTCCAATTCCCCTTTACCCGCACCCTCGGGTCCATTTTCATGCTCCATTCCCTGCATTTGCAACCCTAGAACTCCTTGCCTCCCGGCTCTCTGCCGCCTGTGCCGTGCGCTTCCCTCACCCACCTCGCGCCTTTCCCACACGGGACATTCTTGCCCCTGGTACCGTCAGCCCCCTCCCCCCTGAATCGGTACCTGTTGAACGTCCTGCCATACTAAAGAGGGTCTGTAGGACCAGCCCCTGCCATAGTGCGAGCCCTACCACCTATACCCGATTTCTCCATCCTCTTCCCCGTGACTTCCATCGTCCTTGACCTAACCAATGCTTGCATGCTTTATAAAACCCAAGATCCAAAGTTCCTGCAATTCCAAATCTTGGCAAAACAATCCAAACAAATCCCTGAGGTGCACCCTTGGCAACCCTTGCAGTAAAAGCCAAACATTCGATGTATACAATGGAGTGAACTTGACAACTGCAGTCCAAATAATCGGACCCCAAATGGAGTTGAGTGTGACCTCATCAATACATGGACATGATCCTGGAGAGGGGAAGAAATAAGACAATGTCGGGCCAAGGGAGAGGAGGACACAGAAATATAAGTGAGGTCCTCGAACAGAGTATACAATTATTGAAGACAATGTTGCATCCCTACTCCAGGAATCGATTTTATATACCATGCACATTCAAACTACGGACATATGACGCCATGCTAAAGCCCTCGGGTCATAACATTCGGGAAAATGACAGTGGGGTCATGCGTGACAAATTGACATCAATGGGGTCCATATGGCCAATGGCGGAACACAAGGAAATGATACACATCATCGAATTCAACATAAGTGTGGCCCCACGTTATCCATCCTCACCCTTGCCTACAAGACGGCAAAACTTGAATTGAGAAACATGAGCCCGAAACATGAGGAATGTGCCACCGCGGATCCACGGCCTCCATGAACACAAAGTACGGCATGGCCACATACATGACTTGTCCACACTCATGAATCACCAATGATCACAAGTAAAGAGCTTGCAATGAGGATCACCAATTATGAGTCAGGGGACTGGCCTCAGGGCAGTACCTGACACCTGGCACCTGTGACACATTCCATATATCATCATGCTGGCAATGCCTCAGTACTTCACACCGGACGCCTGGTGCCTATCACTTAGCAATAACATACACTATGGCCAGCAAGTGAATAGACTTGGCGCGGCTACTTGCTGCCTGTGAACAAGACATAAAGAAGGGCCAGGCCACCAAACCTCACGTGTTTAGTGTATGCTGCATACCGATTGCTGGGCTCCTGCGGTTAGAGTATTGCGAACCAAAGGCACGAACAAAATGTAAACCCAACGCATGACATATGCTTCATGCCTTCACATGCTTGGACACGCCACTCAGTCCCATTACCTGGTGCCTAGTTGCCTGGGAACCAAAAAAATCGGCAGACACCACTTGTCATGTGCATCAGAAGCCATCCACAAATGGGCATGTGAGCCAATATTGCCTAAATGCATGGTCGTGCGACACCGAACCAATTGGATGCACGCTACTACATCTAATGAGCTATCCTCATCCCCCCCCTGCCTGTTGACAAAGGAGGGATAGTGGGGCACCAACCGTGTGCGACAAATGATTTGAAATCAGCGAAGACACTTCTTGGAGCTCAATGGAGCAAAACGGCATACAAGCAGTTAGCAACTACGGCATAGGTGCAGTTCTCCACCTATAAAATGCTCACCCACTGCAGGTGCACACAACATGTTCCCCACACATCATCTCCCAAGAATGATTTACCATGACTAACACACAAGGCAAACAAAGGACAAAGAATACAAGTAGAAGATATTCATGGCGGAACAACGACCGAGTTACTTTCTTCCCGCCCGGTGCGCCTACGCGAGCCACTTCCACTTCGAATCGTCTTCCACTAGCTTCCAGGGACTTCTGATCCCCCACACATGTTGGCGTGGCACTGCCAAAGCAGATGCGCCCATTGATGTGCACCGGTCGGTGACCGACAGCCGGTGTGGGCGATGGCACCACACCAGGGTTTAGCCAGATCGCAGTTCCGCGCCTTCTATCATCCACTGGAGTTGCCCTGGCTCCTGATTTGTATCCATTTCCGCGACAGGATAGATCCAACACTATTAGCACCCATTGGGAAGAATTTTCAGACGATCGGCCCGCATTGAGGACCGTAGAGAACGCGCACGCCGAGAGGAACACAAGAAGGGCGCGCGCACACACAGCAGGCCTGGTGTGAACCACAAATGTTAAATCCTCTTTCCTGTGGTTTGTAAATACAATAAATTCATAATTCTCCTAAATCTATATGCCAAATCGCTGAAACTGCTGAAATCAGTGAGAAATGGAACAGTGCAGCCAAATCACCCCCCTTCCGAGAGCATTTTCCCCTGCTCGGAAACACATAAAGAGGACGGGAGGATCACCATTGTTTCCTTGGCCCCCTTGGTACCACATACACTGTGACCACCCGCCCAAGTAATCCACATACCCGTCTCATGTCATAAAAATCGGGATGCGGGCTACTCGGGACCTATTGAGCCATGGTATGTGCATCCCTGCGGCAAATTAAGCAAAAACAAACAATCGTGCTAAAGGTGAAGGGAGAGTCACTCAATCCCGTTCGTGCATGACCAAATGCACCAAGACATCCTTGACTTCCAGACTAATCCCCTTCTTCTCCAGGTAGTCCAGCCACACCGTGGTATACCTCGGCACAAAACTGCTCGGAGGCTCCCACAAGTCTCGCGAAGCGGCAAAGTCTTTCCAACAAACCTTGTATATATTCTTGATCCGTAGGAATCTCCTGATCAAGTGGCGACCGATTGTGCACACAAAGAAATATAAACACAACCCAAGAGTGATCGTGGTTCCACATACCCGTCTCATGTCAAGAAAATCGGGATGCGGGGTACTCGGGACCTATTGAGCCATGGTATGTGCATCCCTGCGGCAAATTAAGCAAAAACAAACAATCGTCCCTAGGTGAAGGGAGAGTCACTCAATCCCGTTCGTGCATGACCAAATGCACCAAGACGTCCTTGACATCCAGACTAATCCCCTTTTTTTTGAGATAGTCCAGCCACACCGTGGTATACCTCGGCACAAAACTTCTCGGAGGCTCCCACAAGTCTCGCGAAGCAGCAAATCGTTTCCAACGAACCTTGTATAGCCTCCCCCCCGGCGTGGCGGGTTCCGGTTTGTCCATTTGGAGTCGCTCCGTCGAGGAACCACACTCCTACGACGAACCTCAGCAGAGAGGGACCACCCAGCAGACCCCAACCACCCGGGACAGTGGGAACAGGCGCCGCAGGGACCTGGGACACCGCCCTCCGCGCCGCCGCCCTCTGCACCCCCGACGACGACCCCCCCCCCCAACCTACAGACAGGGACCAGCCCCCGCCAGAGGTCTGGTGTACAGTCCTGGAGCACGGGCACTACTACGTAGTGGCCGCCACAGCAACATCCCGCGGCCCACAATGGCTCATCGAAGGGACCGACTCCATGCTCGCCCTACTGACCGCCCCACCAGGGGCAGTAGGGGACCCAACCACCCCTGACAAAGTCCTCAGGGGCGTTCTCCAGCCAGGGGACAAAGCCCCGGCCCGCGCCCTGGCCAAAATCACCTGGAGGCGGGCGGGCTACCACCTGGGACTGGCCATGCTCTGCCTGACCCAGTGGATCAAGCGCCGCTGGCCGTCCACGGGGATCGTGCCCTGGATCTGGGCCAACCCCACCGCCCACACACAAGTCGAGGCAGGCCCAGACACGCGGACAGACCCCTGATCCAGGCCGCAACACCCCCTCACCATGGTAATACCAGGCCATCCACAGGGTCCTCCGCCGCACGGACGTTAGCCCAGCACTAAAATACCCTCTTCTGACGGCTCACAAAGCGGTTCACCAAATAGGCACACCCATCTGCAAAATCCTTGCCGCGGCCGCGGCCTCCAACCCGCCCGGCCTACAAGTGACAACACCGGCGACCTGCTGCAAGCAGACACATACACCGACACAACATAGGCAACCCCAGCCCCAGCCCCCCCCCCCGCAGCCCCCGCCCCTGCTCCTCCCTCTCCACTCCCCAACCGGTGGCCAAAACAGGCCCATTATCGCGCGCAGCCCTGGGCCCCCCGACACGGGCCTCCCCAACCCGCCCAAACAACCACACACGCCCGCCACCGACCTTCCCGCCAAACACCCCTCACCGCCCCCCACACCTGGCAACCCACACACACCCGCCGCGGAGAGCCCAACCCCCCACGGCACACCCACCCCGTCCAGTGATCCGCAAACACACCCTGCACACACCCCTAAAAATTCCAGGCCAAACCCCCCCGGCCCCCGAATGCAGCCCACATGAACTGTTCCCCCCTGCGGCCACCACCCGACACACCCTCACGCATTGCAGGGGCCCAGCCCAGCCGAACCCAGAAGGCGGAGACCGCAGCCCCGCGTCTCCCTCGCCCACCGCTGCCGACTGGATCGCTCCGCCGGGCCGCCAGGTCACGGCCGGGCCCCCCCAGCCACCCGCCCCAAACCCGCGGCCCGAGGACACGCCCTCCATCCTCCCCGCCGTGGCCGCGGCAGAGGCTGCCAGGATCGCAAGGCCGCACCCGCCCGCATTGCAGCGCAACCCACATCCCCGAGAACCACCACTTCCTCCTTGTCCTTATCTTCACCGACGTCCTCCACCTCATCCTCCGACCCCCCCTCTCCCCGCCAACCTCATCCAAAAAGCCATGACCAAAGCCAAAGCTGCAGCCGCACGCAAAGCTGCCGGAGGATTCCACACAGGCAACCCGGGCACCCCGTCAGCACGCCGCAAACCACCCCAGCCCGGCAGCGGTGCCCTCGCACCTCTAGAACCAGGTCATCCTCAACCTCGAACCGGACCCGAACCGGAAACCGGACCCCAAACCAAAACCGGAACCCAAACAACAACACCACCCGCAGCAGCAGCACAACCACCACCACCACCAACAACATCAACAACACGACCCCACACAGCCCCAGAAACCACGAACGGTACGACAGCAGCAGAGGCGACCCCGCCCAGACCCAAATACTAACCCAAACCCAAGCCAGGACCCTGCACCCACCACATCCGGAGCCCCCCTCCCCCAAGCGAGAGTCACCATCACAGAGGCGGCCATCCAACACGACCCCGTGCAAACCCTCGTCAACATCCCCATATTCAGGCGCGCCGTCATCCACCCCCCACAAACCACCGCCGCCGCCGGCCAGACAGACCCGGGGACAAGGGACTCCTCGACCGCGGTCACTGTGAAGCCCGGCCCCCACTACCCACCAAGCCGTACGGCCCCAGTAGCTGCAAACGATGCCCAATCCCCAAGCCCCACCGGAACGCCAAGGGATCCTAGGCGCATACCCGCAGCACCATCACCAACACTACCAGCGCGACGGCCACCAACGCCCACCCCCCCACAACCACCACCACCACCACCACCACTACCACCCCGCACCACCCTACCCCGGCGGGCCGCAACCGGCCCTGCACGAGCAGCACCAGCACATGGGGTGGCAGCACCACCCACCGGGCGCTCCACCCCACTACCCCGCCTACCACCAGGGGCCGCCCCCCCCATACCAAGAACGATATCAGCACTGCCACGACGTCCAGCCCGAAGGAGCCCCCTGGCCCGCCCCCACCCGGGACAGCGACTCGACCCGTACTACCAGCCGCGACCGCTGCCGCACCCCTACGAGGCAGATCCACGAAGTGTGGGGGACTTCCTCCCCCCTCCCGAGTAATAGGCGGCAACACGCGAGGCCCCACAAGACCCGCCGACGCCTGCTGACTGGCCCGACTTGCGCCGCAACGAGGCCCGGTCCCGCAAACGGCGGCGCTCCCGCTCCCCCCCCCCCCGCAGCGCACCCGCCTCCGGCTCCCACGCCCCCCCACAGGGCCACCGCGCCTCAACCGCTCTTTCGCGCCGCTGCCGCTCCCCGAGGTGCCGCCACGACCCCCCAGGGCCCCGCACCCGCCGCTCTCGCTCCCCCGGGCGATGCCACGCATGCCAGCGCCGTCCCATGTCGGCGTCCCCTTCCCCCCCAAAAAAGCACCGCGCTTCCCGTTCCCCGCGCCGCCCATACGCATGCTCCACCCCAAGCCCGCGCCACCACCGCTTCCCCTCCCCCGGGCGCCGACACGCCCGCCACCGCCGTCCCATGTCCACTTCCCCCTCCCCCCACGAACAGCACCGAGCTTCCCGTTCCCCGCGCCGCCTGTGCGCATCTTCCACCCCAAGTCCCCGCCACTGCCGCTCCACGACCTCGAGGTCAGAGGCCCCCCCCTCCCCAGGCCCCCGCCCACCTCGCCTGGTGGTCTGTTTCTGCCTTGCGGGAGCTCCGCTGCTCAGCGAATAGGGCCGGGGGGGCAGGAAGGCGAGTAGGGGTGCACATGGTACACACCTTCCAGGAGATCCGCACCCGCACCCCCGCTAACCCCAAACAGGCTGCCCCCGGAGGCTGCCATGCCGCAGGCGGTATGGGAAGCCCTCTTCCGGGACGCGGTCCAGGGCCTCCGCCCCCCCAAACACCCGAAGAAAATCCCCGCCGGTGGCTCCAGACCACCCACTACCAGGCATGGGCCATCAACGCCCCACAGCCCCCCCCCCCATCCCACCACAACCACACCAGGAAGGTAAAGGGCAAGGGCAAGGGAAGGGCAAGGGAAGGGAAAGGACACCCCGGACAGGGGGCGAGGAGAGGCCCAAGGTAGGAGGCGGGCGCCCACAGGGACAGGGCACTCGAGGCAACACAACAGAGCGTCAAGAAGCCATCAAAGAGCCAGGAAGGGGAAGGACCAGGGGCCGTGGCACAGAGGGAGGGGATGCAACGACGGGCACCAGGGCGCACACACATTAAGGGCACGCCACAACGGAAGGACCAGCACCGCCTCACCCACAGCGGACACCGCGTAACTCTCGGAGGCGCACGCCCGCCAAGACGCGCCGCTGAACCACGGAACTGACACCGCACAATCCGCACCGGCTCAGGCCCACCGACCGCCGGACCCCGCACAGGGGAAAGAGGGCACACCCACACGGGAAGAAGAGGCTACACCCACAGAGGAAGCCACCGAGACCACCACCGGGCAGCCCACCACCACGCCCTTGCCGCCAGGTGACGACCCGGCCGCAGCAAGGGCCACCACACAGGCAAGAGCACAGGTACCAGAGCAGGGAGAGGACACGGACGCGACACCGTGGACTAGGGGCAAGGACCCCCAGAGGACACAGGACTAAGGCACAGGCTACCAGGGAGGACAACCCCGCGGACAGCCGCCTGACCCACCAACCCGAAAGGCACCACCGGACCCCCGCAGCATGGATCCAACGAGCCACACCACACCTAACCGCGCCCCCCAGCTGCCAGCCAGCCACATAACCTCGGCCCGCGACCCACACCACGAGTGGGCCAGTCTAACCAGCGCTGACCCCACCCCACGCCAGAACGGCAGTGATGAGGGCCCACCACACACCGCGGCACAGCGATACACGGCACAACACGAGGCAACACGGAACACCGCACCGCAGCGCACCGCCGTGCAACGCACCACGACAAGGCACCCCACTACACGACACGCCCCAACACGACACGGCGCAGCGCGTCACAGCACAGCACAGCCAGCCACGACACGGCACAACACACCAGGGCACGACACGGCGCGGCACGGCACAACAGAGCAGAGCACACCGCAGCACAGCACAGACCAGCACAGCGCAGCACGGCAAAGCACGGCGGGACACAGCACGGCGCACCAAAGCACACCACAGCACCAAAGCAAGGGACACTAACCGAAGGTCTAACCCGCGCAAGCCGCCGCATGCCCCTGAAAGGGGAGGGAACGCGCCCACAACCGTGGGACAACGCCACACCGACTGGGGGCCACCGTACGCCTGGCGACGACAGCGACGGCCCACCCACACAGGCCGCCACCAGAAAGCGAAAGCCGGCAACACAAAGGCGTAGGGACATTGAAAGACCCACCCCCCTTAACCCAGCACCTCCCAAAACCGCCTGGCGCAACCGCCCAGCCGGCAGAGCCAGAACCTGACCCGACAGGAGAGGCCACCAGGCCAAGCGTGTACATAACACACCCGACCCATGGGGCCGGGGCACGGCCCAGCCAAGCGCAAGCACCAACAGCAAACCGGTTAGCCACACCGAACGCCCACCAGTGCGTGCACCAGCCCAGAGAAGGCACGGGGAGGAACAGGCGGACCCCCCCAGAAAAAAAAAGGAGGAAAAAAACAAACAGCACAGACAGTGAAAAAAAAGGGGGGGGGCAAGAGACAGACGCAGGGCCGCGAAGCCCTGCACCAACCCCAAAATACAGGGGCAAACCCCCCAGCCAGGCAACACCGAAGGCGACACCCACGGGGCCCCCCGAAAGAACATCAGAGGACCCCCCTGCCAAACCTGGCGACACGCAGCCAAGAGCAGCGGCCCACCAGAGAAAACGACAGCCCGGACACGCCGGCACACACCCCTCTGGAGAACTGGCGGGCAGAAGAAAAAAAAAACATCGGCGCAGACCAAACAGAGGGAGAAGGGGGGACGGAGACCAAGAGACCCAAGACCGGGACAGGCAGCGGCGTACACCACAAAGGTAGGCGGGGGAGGAATCTTCGGGAGCTCGGGATGCCCACTTGACAATGCAGGAAGAAGGTCTTACCAAGGGGACATCCTGTATCTCCCACTGCGCTGGGTCAGGTGCCTCTTAAGCCGCTCCTGCAGGTGCTTGGGAAGGCAGTGTCACGGCCACCCGGTACAGGTGTCCAAGGTGGGAGTGTGTCCCAAAATGTGTCCATGGGTAGGGCCACATGCTCCCTCCCTTGGGCGGCAGCTCTGGGGGCTGCCCAGCCGTGTGGAGTATCGCTCACCACAAGGGGTATTGCTCCCGCTTGTCCACGGTACGACCGCCTCACCCTTGTTCCCTGAGTTGTGGGGCCACTCTGTCTCGTAGGCGACCCCCTCCTGGACTGTGTACCGGCTCGCCTGTCACCTGTTGCTTCCATGGCTCTGGGTGACGTTCGACATTGTCTTGATGCAGCCTGGCCGGGCTTGGACCAGTTGCCTTGGAGTACCGCTCCTGCCAGTGGCCCGGTGGGTCGGCTGGGTTGCCCCAGCGTGTCCGACCCGTGGGATGTTGGTTCTTTCGTGTCCCTCGGCCTCGCTACGTGTGTGCGGTGTCCTGGGACACTTGGCTCCTGTTCACCGGTCCACCCGTTCGGTGCGTTGTGTTGCGTCTGTGGTGTCCCGGGCCACTTGGGTCCTTTTCACCGGTGCGCCCGCCTGGTTTGTCATGTTACGTCTGCGGTTCTCCTGGGCCACTTGGCTCCTCTTCACCGGTGCGCCCGCTCCGTGTGTTATGTTGTGTGTTGGGTGTCCTGGGCCACTTGGCTCCTGTTCACCGGTGTGTCCGCCAGGTGTGCTGCTTTGTGTGTGCAGTGTCCTCGGCCATTTTCCTCCTGTTCACCGTGTGCCAGGCCGTGGTGTTCCGTCGATTTGTTGCCCTCGGTGCATGTGCGTGTGCGGTGTCCTGGCCCATGTGGCGCCTGTTCACCGGTGTGCGCGCTGTTTGCGGTGCGCGTGTGCCGTTGGAGGTTGTGTCCCTCTTCCTCCCCCCCTAGTTTTTTTTTTCCGTGCCTCCTGGTTCTCTTTCTTGAAAAGAAAAAGTAATAAAACAGGGGGCCCGCGTAGACAGCAGGCACAGGCATGGGCCACTTGTGCAGCGGACCCCAACAGCCCGCCCAATGGACGGGCAGTCGGGGGAGGGACGACGCCTGACCTCAGACGCCCCTCACCATGGTGGAAGGCGCCCCTCCCCGGGGACGCTCCTCCGCCACCCCCGCAGCGAGCAACGCCGGCCTGGAAGGGCGCACGCTGTGGGGCCGGTGCTGGGCCCCGGCGCCCGCACCGACCGCGGCCGGGACACGTGGGTCACGGAACCCTGGCTGCCCGCTCCAGAGGACGGGTGGCCGGGGGAGGGACAGCGCCTAACATCAGACGCCCCCCGCAATGCTGGAAAGGGGCCCCCCCGGGGACGCCCATCCGCCACCCCCACAACGAGCAACGCACCAACGCACCAACGCACCAGCCACGGGACATCCGCACCCCACCCCCTGCTCTTAGGCACAGCGACACAACAATGGCGGAACCCGCGGCCCCACGCATAACACGCCCTCGATCTCCGATGCTGGACGAAGCACACGAGGTCATCAGGGCGCTGGGACTCAGAGACGGCGAGGGAGACCCCCCACAAGGGGACGGGGGCACGGACTCGGACCTGGAGGCAGTAGCGGAGCCCCCCACGGGAGGCGCGCCCGCGGAACCTGCGCCGCCGGCGGGCAGCGTTCCCGCGCTCTGCCTCGCGTGGAAACGGGGCCGCTGCACCGGCGAAGGCTGGTGCCCCAAACAGCACCCTGAGCCCGGCCCCGATGAAGGAGCGCTGCCCGAGGTGAAACCCGCGGCCGCATGCGCCGCCCTACGCTACGGGGTGGCGCAGGGCTGGATCCTGGATGAGACCGCCCGCGGCAGCGTGAACATCCAGGAGGCCGTCGACCGAGTCACCCACGCGGGACAGGCGGCAGTTGCCTTGCACACCCGGGGCCGCCATGGCGGACCCGCAGAGGGGAGCATTGTGGAACCCTCGGGAATGGTGCTGGTCCTGGCGGCAGACATGGTCCGAGGGGTGCTCCACGCGTCCCGCGTGCGGCGGGCGTGCCCACAGTGGACCATCCAGGTGTACGGCCCCCCACATGCGTGGCCCTCCTCCACGTGGGCGGTGCTTGCCGTCATGTGGCACCTGGCACCGGAGGACGCCCCCACAGGGACCGCGGAGGACATCGCCCGGGACCTCCACACCTGGCCAGCCGACCAGGATTACCCCTGGCGCAGGCCCCAGGGCGGCCTTTCAGTGGCACCCGCGGCAGAGGGCCTCAGCCTCGCGGCAACCCTCCAACGGCACCCCGACAAGAAGGCACGCCACTTCCTGCAGACGGGCACGGTCCCGGCCACCCCGCCAGACTCCAAGTGGCGATGGGACGCAGGGGTGGCACAACCGCTGCCGGGCCACTGGACCCTCCCGTTGTGGTATTTGCCCATGGGCACCCTGGCCCACGCTACCAAGGCTGTCAAGGGGGCTTTCCCGCAGCCGCTCCTCCCCGGGGTGGCCCTGCTCCGCGGCCTGCAGGCGGGGGCCGCCTGGGTACGGTGGAAGGAAGGAAAGGGGCGCTCGAGCCCCTTTTTCCCCCTGGTCCAGGGCCAGGCGCTGCTCCACGCTGAGGGCATGGGGACTGTGGAATGGGGGGCCATGGTGCCCGGCACGGCGTGCAGGTGGATCACAGCGGCGGCCCCGCAGCCCATGCGATCGCCGCCGGCGTGCTACCGCCTCCTACGGATGGTCCCCTCATTGGCCCCCCAACACGCCTTTACGAGGGACGTGTGGAAGGCCGTACTGAGTCACACCAGGGAGTGGCTAACGAACCCTGGTGCACGGTACCCGCTGGGGCCGGTGCTCGAACAGCTCACGGCCCCCACACCCGGGGTCCGCCACGCCCTGCACAGGGCGTCGGCTCTCACGGAGCAGCTCAACGACGAGGTGCTAGACCTGGCGCTGGAGCTGCTTCGGGTGCTTTACCCGCAGACCCACATCCCACCCGCGGGCACGTCCAGCCGCCTAGGCCGCCTGGGATTGCAGCGCCGCATCGAAGCCGCGCACCCAGGAGGCGTGGTGGAACAGTGGCTAACACTCCGCAACCCGTCCACCGCGGAAGGCCACTGGTACCTGCACCAACTCCTCTCCCAACCACGGGCAGCCCCGGAACACCGCCGGCAAAACCCGTACCACACGCACCCGGAGCGCCGAGGCGCGCAGGACTTCCCGCAGCCAGCCCCGCCCGCCCTCCCGCCGGGGCAGGACCCGGAGGCGCTACAGCAGGGCCCCCCGCTCAACACCGCCCACCACGGTACAACAAAGGGGACGCGACGGCGCGGATGCTGCCGAACCGGACGTCACGAACTGCGGAGCGGTGGCCTGGATGGCAGCCTGCAGGCACCTCGCCCGAGATACCACGGGGCTCCGGCAGTACAGACCAACGGACTGCAAGGCGCTGGCGTCCGCGATCGCGGCCGTCACCATGGGTCCCGTGGCGGCGTGGCCGGCGAAACTGCTGCCCCACGTCCCCTGCCGCGACACGCGGCCCCGCCGGCCGGCTGCCACGCACGCGCCGACAGCACCCCTCACGGCGGAGCAGCTATACGTCGTCGCGGCGGCGTTGCTAGCGGACGGCGGGGAGAGCTTCGTCCACCACCACGGCCCGGCGCAGATTGCGGGAAGCATACAAGGGCCACAGCGCGATGCACCAGACCCGTGGCATGCCAGACTCCGCGGGCGCACCCGCGTCTGGGATGCGGGCAATGGCACACCTCCACCCGGGCCTAAGCAGGGGGAGGCACTGGTGCTGCAGACTGCAGGCTACCAAGCCATCCTACACGGCCACGCCGGAGGGTACCGGTCGCACGTCCTGGCTGGAGGCCGCTGGACTGTCTGGCACAGCACCGCCAGGCAAGGGGCATTCCCTCCCCTGCCCCACGTCGACTGGCAACAGGGGCCCACCCAGGCCTACTATATGTCGGCGGACCCCTGGCTGCTGGCAGTCCTGCTACACACCGTCAGCGCCCCCAACAAGAGGCAGGAACCGGGCTTGATCAACCCCCCCGCACTGGTGTGGAGCCCCGACCAGGAGGAGCATATACGGGCCGCGTGGCAGGGAGACGCCATCAGGGCCACGGACGTCCCAGACCTCGAGGCGGGGCCAATCACGCACGCCCGCCCGGCGGCTACCCTGACGGTGGCCCAACGGGGACAGCAGAACCCGCAGTGGGTGGTCTGCATGTTCAGCCCGGCGGACGCGCACATCGTCGTCTGTGACCCCGGACGCCTGCCAAGGCCCGAAGCCGTGATCCGCGTGGCACACTGCACCCGCATGATCGTCAAGGCGCTACGGGAGGGCGAACACCACACGCTTCTGCTCCAGGTCAGGCTGAAGGACAACGCCCGGGCGGCGAGGCCGGGAGTGTGGCCGGCAGCGGCGCACCCCGCCGACCTAGAGCTCCAGCTGGCGGTCCCGACCGCAGTGTACCACTGGCTACAGGCCTTCCACGACCTGCGATGGAGGGGCAAGCCCGACCGCCAAATCGGCTCCACGCACTGGCAAACGTGGCTGCAAGCAGACGCACAGCGCAATGCCATCCGGGGTCTCGGGCCCGCGCCCGCGACACGGGCCCTTGATGCGGCGGCCCTGGGCCGCACACTGGCGCCACACACGGTGCCACTGGCCAACGTGCCCTTCGAACCAGCGACGGAGGGCGCCATTCGGAAGTCGGTGCTGCTCCCCCCGGCGCGAGGGGCCACGGAGCCGACGAAATGCCCCCTTGTGTGCAGACAAGTACTACACAAGCGGGGCAATGCTGGAACACCTGGCGTGGCACGCGGTGCACGCTGCAGCCCCGGCGGACGACAAGGAAGCGGCCACCAACACCCTGCAAGGGAGAGCACGGAGGTCCCCATGGCACGCCCCGTACACCCGGCGCCCCCCGCCCCAGGCGGCCCACCACGCAGATGGAGATGAGGAGGCACCCAGGGCGGCCCCGGGGACTGGCGGTGCGGCCCCACCAGGGTCCATGTCCATCCCCGTGGGGCTGGCCCCCCTGGCCCCCCTGGCTCCCCCGGTCCCCCGGGCCCCCCTGTGGGCCCTGCTGGGAACGGGCTCAGCGGATGCGGCGCACCCGGATGCCCTGGCTGCGCCGGCGAACCCAGCGGCGATGCCGATGCGGGATAGCTGACCCCAGGAGGACATGGCGGGCGATGCCTTGTGGCTCCTCTCGTGGAACCTGCGCAAGGGCCTCGTGCCGCCAGACCGGTCCCTCCGGGACACTCTCTGGCGGCGCCGGGGGCCGGCGGCCTGTACCGACAAGGAGCACCTCATCACCGGCATGCTACCCCAGGAGGGGGGCTTTGCCATCATGCTCCAGGAAACAGGGATCGCCACCCGGGGCAGGAGATGCACGTGGCCGCCGCGCTCCGGCACAAGGGGTACACCGCCTTCTTCAGCAGCCGACTGGCGGAGACGGGAGCCACCTCCACCTCGAGAGGGGGGGGCCTCCTTAGCGCGGTCAGCAGCAAGTACGTGGCGGAGCACGAGGTGCTCAGTTTCACGGAAATTGTCCCTGGGAAGGCCGCGGCCCTGGAGATCCGCACAGACGGGGGAGGCCTCACCCTCATCAACGTCCACGGGCCGCAAGCAGGCTGCTCCCCGTGGGCGGGACGGGTGGCGTTCTGGGCCGACATATAAATGTATGCCACGGCACGCAGCCTCGGTGGGAGGCACCCGGTGGTCATCGCCGGCGACACAAACATCTACATGGATGTCCCCACCAACCCGGCCACGGAGCACTTCCGAGCGGGCTGGGAGGCCTGCGGTTTCAGAGGGCCGCAGCAGGCGGCGAGGAGGACAAGACCCCCACGCTCCACCCGTCCCGACACAGGGTGGACACCTTCCTTGTCAATCAGCCCCTCCTGCTGTGGTCCCTGCGGGAAAGCGTCTGGGCTCGCGGCATGGCACACCCCCAGGTCATCAGCTCGGACCACCTCCCGGTCCGCCTAACCCTGCCAGGCCTCCTCAGCGCAGCGGGGCGCGCGGCGATGCCCACCCCCTACAGCCACACAGAGGGCCTGCTCCTCCCGTACGACGCCGAGGCCGCGCCCGTCCAACACTGCCTGTGGGCGGCGGTCACCGCCGCGCAGGATGAACCCTCCCTGGCCCCCTGGCTGGGTCCCGCAGAGCAGCACGACTACGGGTCCATGCCCGCGGCCGCGGTGGACGAGGTGTTCGAACACCTCCACGCGACGCATGACGCCCTAGCGCGTGTGGTGGGACGCCGGCAGCCGTCCCCGGCGGGGACAGACCCGGCGGAGGGGGACCTCCCGGAGAGCGGAAAGCGGCTCCAGGCAGCGGTCCTCCGCTATGACACCCTGGTAGCGCGCGCGCCGGCAGCGTACCAGGCGGACGCGGCCCAGCATGGCATCCGGTCCGAGGCGGCGCTCCGGCTAACGGAGGAGCTGCAGGGTGTGTCGCCCGGGTTCCGCTGGACCACACAGGGCCAGCTGCAGGACGAGCTGGAGAGGCAAGCAGCCGCCCTCAAGGAGGACATTCGCCAGCTCCGCGCACTCCTGGCGGCAGACTGCAAGCGCGCCATCAAGGACTTCTGGCGCCGCCACGCCCCCGACATCGCCCAGCGATGGAAAGCCGTGCGGGGAGCCATAGAGGTAGAGGCCCCGGGCCCGTCAGGCCTCTGGAACGTGCGGGTCCCCAACACCCAAACGCTCCTCACGGAGGCCCACGACGTAATGTTTGCAGTTCGCGCCTTCTGGCGAGAACTGTATGACAAACGCCCGGTGGACCTCCCGGGCTTTCAGGCAGTCCTCGGCCGCCACGTCCCCCGGGTCCCTGAAGGGGCCTGGACACAGGTCCAGCAGTACTCCATGCAGGACCTGAAGTCCGCTCTGGACAAGGCCGATGGCAAGGCCCCAGGTCCCAACCACGTGGAGGCCGGATTCATCAAGGCCCTCCCGGCACCCGTCCAGTGGCTCCTGGTCCACTCCTACCGGGCCATCCTCCGCGACGCCCCGCCGCCGGCGCACTGGAGGGACGCGCACATCTGGCTCAGCCCCAAGGTACCGGGCTCTGCCAGACTGGACGACTACAGGCCAATAGCCCTGGGCCAGCTGGACATGAAGCTCCTCACGGGCCCCCTCACCCAGCGCATCACAGAAGTGCTCACACGGCACGGAGTGGTCAGCGACTGGCAGCAAGGGGCCCTCCCTGGCTCCAACACAGGCCCCCCGCTGTTCATGGCGCAGCGGCAGCTCCAGCGGGGAAGGCCAAACTACGTCTTCTCCTTCGACGCCCGCAAGGCCTTCGACACCGCCCCGCACGGCGCTCTCCACCTCATCCTGCGCCACCTCTCCGTGCCGCCGGACGTCATCGACCTCCTGCTCTTCCTCCACACATGCGCCAGGCCGCGCATCGTCACCGCACACGGGCTAACGCAGCCCATCTACATGCTGCGCGGCGTCCGGCAGGGCAACCCCGAGAGCCCCCTACTGTGCGCACTCCTCCTGGAGCCCCTGCTCAGGGCGCAAGGGGCACCGCCTGCGCCCGCCGGGAGGGGCCGAGCACGGCCTCATCCAGGCCTACATCGACGACCTGCTGGTGGTGGCCCACACGCTGCAGCAATTCGTTGAGGGCGCGGAGGCGGTGGCCGCGTACCTGGGGATGATGGGCATGGAGCTCAACCCGCGCAAGTGCGCCATGGCAACCACGGAGGGGGTCCCGCGCCTGCAGCTGCGCCTCTGTCCCCACCTGGAAAACCCGTGGCACTGGGTACCAGCGGCGGACTTCGTCCCCTACCTGGGACTCCAGCTGCAGCCAGACGGGGAGTTCTCCCTGCAGGGCAAGCACTGGCTACGCCTGGGGGCGTTGCACCATTGGTGCCTTAACACCCTCGCGCCACCGAAAGTGGTGCAGGACGTCATCCTGGCGATCCTCGGGGGGGGGACGCAGTACGTCGCCCCTTTTTCGCCGACGACTCCGACACTGCACGCCACCTGGACCACATCATGGTCCAGGTCGCGAAAGACAGGGCGCGGTACGCCTTCGACGCCACGCGGGACAGCCTGCAGGATGACCGGACCCTGGGGCTCACACAGGTGCCAACGCGGTGCCAGCAGGCAGCGGTGGCCCTCCTGGGTACACTCGTCCACCACCGCTCAACCTCTGTGCGCGCCGAGGTCACCAAGATGTTCTGTGAAATGGCTGGCGCGCACGGAATATGTCCCGAGGTGCACTACCCCGTCCCGGAGTTCGCAACTCCAGCGGGGGGCGACTGGGTCCACCGCGTACCCCGGGTCCTGGCTGCCCTGGGACTGGGGCTGTACAACCCCATTGCGTGCCCCAGGGCGGCCCATGTCCAACTACAGTCCCCGCCGGGCAACATCATCAGTGTGCGCACCGCCAAGCTGCGACACCGCAACAGGTGCCGCCTGACGGTGCCACACACAACGCCGTGGCATGGCCACCACGGGCCACGCCACCCCTTCCCCGACAGCGACGCCCCTTGGCCGACGGCGGTGCGGGAATGCCCCCATCAACCACCCCGGGTGGCGCGATGCCTTGGTCCACCTCTTCCACACCACCAGCACGCGGGACCCCAGCCCGAGACTCGTCCATCCCACGAGGGCTAAGCAGGACGCCCACACCGGCCCACGGGTGACCCCGGACGGCCTGCACCTCCACGTAGGGGGCTACTGCCGCCGGGACGGCCTATCCCCCCCCCACGCGGGGGGCGGCATACCACCTGCCGGCAGCCCTCATGTACATCCTCCGCGACGTACTCGCGGAAAGCGAGCACCAAGAGCCTAACGCGGACGTGGCATGGCCCGAGCCCCTGCGCCCCCGGCCCGACGCGCCGACGCCGTTGTGGTTGGTGACCACGGACGACCAATGCACCCAAGCGACGGGGCAAGCGCAGCTCCGGGCCGAGTGGGTAAGAGTGCAGGTGGGGGCGGGCCAGCCCGAACCCCGTGGGCTCCCCCGTGGCACCTCCCTGCTGGTAGCTACGGGGGTGCCGCACGACCCACACATGGCGGTGCACGCGCTGGAAGACCAGCCGGAGGACATGGGGCACCTGGTGGTGCACGAGCGCGGGGGCCCGGTGTGGCTCAAGGAACACGTGACTGCACTTCGGTCCTGGGCAAGCACGATCACCGGAGCGAAGATCCGGCTGCACGACCACCCGGCGATCAGCCCCGGCGACACCAGGGCGCTGAGCGTGGACCAACTGACCCCCAGCCACCCCGACGTCCGGTGGCACTCCGCCGACTTCAACGCGGGGTGGCTAAGCCCCACCGGATACTACTGGATCCCGGAGGCCTGGGGCCACACCTCTTCCGACGCGTCCGGGGGCGGACCCCGCAAACACGCCGCCAGCATCGCTCTCGCCGCCGACCTCACGCGCACGTTGGCGGTGGCCATCTCGGGCACGGTGCACGACGTGGAGGGAGTGGTCGCCTCCCTCTCCGTACAATACGGTGCCCAGCGACCATGGGTCCACACGGTGGACGCTGAAGTCATCCTCCACGTCCTGCGGCACGCAGATCGCGAGCGGACCAAGGGGGTCCCTGCGGGCGCAGCGGAGGTGGTCAACCAGATGCCCCTGCGGTGGCTCCAGGACAGCCTGTGCGCGCGAGGGCAACACGCCGGGCACCCGTTCTGGTACGTCCGAGCTATCTCGCACCACAGTGACGCACTACTGCACAAGGCGGACTGGGCGGCGTCCCAGGACACCGTCCTGCAGAACACGCCCCCGAACCCTTGCAACGCCCAACTCATTGTCGCCGGCCGTGACAGCCATCCCGATCTACGGCCCCCCACGATGCGGGTGTTCGGCGAGGTCCCGCAGCAGGCGCAGACGGACCATGCGCTGACGCACCGGGGACACACACCTTTGGGCGCGGCCCAAGCCACAGCCTATTTCCACGCCCGGGACCTCACCGCGACGGCCACCAACCGCCGGGCGCTGCGGGCCCGAGACGGCCACACGCCGGTGCAGCGCAGGCTCCGCATCTGTAAGGAGCGGCTCTCCGGCGTCGCCATCGTCCCACAACCGTGCCTCCTATGCGGCGGCCCGGAGGAGACCCCGGTGCACATGCACGTGGGGTGCGCCCACTGACAGCTCTTCTGGCCCCACTACCGCCAGGAGGTACACGAGGCGGCCCGCCACCTCCAACCCGGGGACAAAGCCCTGTGGGTGGCCTCGTGGCACTCTGCAGGCGCCACATGGACGGAAGTCTTCTGCTCTGGACTGGTGCCCGAGGACGCGGAGGCGCAGCTCCGCGCCATAGCCCGCTACGACCCGCCAGGAGGGACCTCTGTGGACGATTTCCTCCACCACATGCTCTGGCTGGGGGACTCCGCATGGGAGCTTCGCAACCACCGGCTGGAGCAACTCCTCCGCAAGCCCCAAAGCGCGGCGGCCCGGGCACACCGGTGGCTCACTGCGGCGGAGGGCGACCATCCTCCCCCTCCCCCGCGCCCTGACAAGGACTTCGTAGCCTCCCTCCGTGTTGTGAATGGCACTCTGGAGTGCCCGCCCAGAGAGGGCCCCCACCCGTACCAGGACCTGCCGCGGGGGTTCTCGAAGCACCTACAAGATGCCTCCTTCCCACTGTGGATCATCGGGCGCAGCTCCATGACCACGTAGGGAGTGCGCATCGTGGGTGAGGAATGGGCGAGCGAGTGGGGCTGGTGGTGCGCTGCCACGCGCGCCCCGGAGACCCCTGCGCAACGATACGCCGCCATCCCGCTCAAGGGATGGGGGCCGGACACCCGGCCGAGACCCACCGTGATCCGTGAGGCGGAACCTGACTACCCGTGGGACCCGGCGACGGAGGAATGGCTGCAGGCGGCCCCGGGGCCACAAACGGGATGGACTGGGGACGTGTCCTCACTCGTCAGGACACCCGTCCCGCCCCGCATCGTCCTTCACGCCGCCAACGTACTCCGGGCTACGAAGATACGCACGTGGGGACACGCCGCGGCCAACCGTCTGGTGGCACCCCCCAGAGGGCGGGGCCACCCAGCTCGCCGTGGCGCACTTCAAAGCCGGGGGGCCGGTATACGACGACGCCCTGTCCCGGCTGGGCGACACCCAGGTACCATTGCTCCTCATGCTTCCCACCGACATTGCAGCCGCGCTGCGCAAGGAGCTGGACTGCTGCGAAGGGCTACGAGTGGGATGGGAGGCAGTCGCGGACGGCACCCTGCTGGCCCTCCTCCACCGAGACACCGCGAACGGGTGCCGATGGGATGCACTGACGCCCCACCTCACCGGGCGCCACGTGTACATGGCAACCCCCCCCCAGGGTCACCCCCGCCCGGCGTGGGACGACCTCATTGCCGCCTTCCACGACCACGGGATCCTCCCTGACGACATGTTGCAGGAGGTCCAGCGGAAGACGCTTGGCAAGGACTACCGGCGCCGCGTCCGCGCCCGCCTGCTGGAGATCCGGGACCCCTTCCGACAGAGGTGGGACGACCTATGGCTCCGCCATCTCGACCCTTGGTCGCCGCCCTCCCACCTCCCACACACCTGCCGACTCTGCGGGGAATGTGACACGGTGTCCTCCGCAGCGTCGACAGGCGCCAACAGGTGCGCGCGGTGCGCCCAGATGGCCGCGTGCCCCTGGCCCGAACCTCCCGCAGGCCCGCGCAGGCGCACAGAGGAGGAGGCCCTGCACTGGCGCATCGAGGGGGAACACACACCCTCACACGAACGAGCGGGCCCCGCGGGGGCTGCCCTTCTGCGGATCCACGTGCACCTGCGGGACCCCACATCCATTGCGCACCTGTCGCACGTGTTCGCGCCCTAACCCCCACCCGCCGCCGCCCTTTGCAGAGCCCGCAGCACCATGCCACGCCGACGGGGGGATGGGCCGGGACACACCAGGGCCCGCCGCAAAGCGCAGGAGGCGGCCGTCCAGGGCCTGGTGGCGGACGCGGTGGCGGAGGCACACGAGGCACACGCTGCCGCACGGTGTGACCTGACGCGCAGTGCGAGGGCTTTCCTCAATGAGACCGCCAACGGGGCCCCTACGCTGCTCCCGGCAAAGCACCGGATCGTTAACGCCGTCCAGCTGGGGCTCATCAGCCTGGATGGAGTGGCGCGAGTCCAACCGGTCGGGCCGGCCCCTGTCCATGGGGGACACCCTGCGGCTGACGGGAGCAGGGTCTGCCATGTCCCTCCACAGCAGCGCCCCAGCCCTGCTGCACGCCCTCAGGACGCGCTACCCCGGGGACGCGGCCCCGTACCTGAACCAGGCGCGGGCCACGTACCCGGGGGGAGTGTCCGAGCTGGATGCGGCGCTCCAGCTTCTACACCCACCGGAAGAGGACCTGGAGGTCGGCGAGATCACGGTGTTCGTGGAAGGCGCGGAAGAGGCGTCCGCCCGCCCCCGGCCGACCAACCCAGTGTACGACGGCACCAGGCCTACCCCCCCGTACGCCATCGTATGCGAGGCGTTCCCCAGGGAGCCCACTTCGTGCCCCCCCCTCCTGCCAGCGACGGACGCGCCCTGCAGCTGGGCTAACCCAGACCTGCCCCCCCCCCTCTTCAGAACCAAGGGTGCCCACCAGAGGGGGCAGGTCCTCTGGCAAGAGTGCCCTGGCACCCCCCTGCTCCTCCTGGTCGTCGCGACCCGGGGGGACCCGGGGCGGGTCCTGGGGATCACCCCCACCCACCTCTATGGGGCAGCACCCGTACCCCGCCCCCCCCTCCCGGCGCCCGCGGCGCGGGACGGAGTACACACCTTCCTGCGAACACAGGAGGTCACCGCCGTTACGGGGGTCCACCTGGTGCGGCTCCCCCCGACACCACTAGACGACCCCAGGGGGGCCCAGGGCCCTGGGCCCCGCCCCAGACTGGGAGCTATGGCGCGACGCGCGGGCCGCGTGGCTCCCCCGCCTCCCCTCCCAATGCCGATTGATGGCCGCCGGCCCCCGGCCGTGCGGGGCTGACGCCACAGCCGGCCCCCCACCCCCTCCCCTCCTCTCCCCCGCAGAGCACCACACGGCACTGCCCACGGCACGGCACTAATGCACCAGGAGGTAGTGGGAAGGGCGCGCCTGCCACCACGCATGCCTACCAGGATAACAGTGATGGCAGACTCCGATGGCTCCCCCAAGGGGGACGACCGCCACCACCGCCGGTCCCGCTCCCGCTCCCCCGCCTCCCCGGAGTGGACGGGGGAGACCCTCGCGGAGCGCGAGGAGCAGAGGCTGGCGGAGGCGGCGGTGCTGGTCGGGCCGCCGCCGCCAGTCCGGGAGCCTGAGCCAGCCGAGGTGACCACCCCCGCCGCCCAAGCAGCAAGCCCCGCCGCCCCGCCCCGGGAGGGGGCCCCAGACGCGCAGGAAGTGGAGACCGCAGCCCCAGCGAGCCACGCCGCGGCCCCGACCGCGGCCCCCAGCACGCTGCCGACACGGGGGGTAGCCCCGGCGCAGGAACCGGGCGCATCGCCGAGGGCTGGCGCAGCTGCAGAGGAGAGCGAGAAGGGCGCGGGAGGGGTTGCGACCGCGGCCCCAGCGGGCCGCGCCACCCCCACGGCCGACCACGCCGCGACCCCCAGCACACCGCGAAAGCAGGGGACGAACCCCGCACGGGCCACGGGCGCCTCGCCTGCGTCCGCCACAGCAGCGAAGGAGAGCGAGGAGGGCGCACGAGGGGTTGCGGCGGCGACCCCGGCGGGCCGCGCCACCGCCTCGGCCGGCCACGCCGCGACCCCCAGCACGCCGCGAAAGCGGGGAACGGACCACGCAAGGGCCACGGGCGCCTCGCCGGCGGCTGCCGCAGCAGCAGAGGAGAACGAGGAGGGCGCGCGAGGAGTTGCGACCGCAGCCCCAGGGGGGCCGCGCCACCGCCTCGGCCGACCACGCCGCGACCCCGAGCACGCCGCGCAAGCGGGGAAAGAACCCCGCACGGGCCACGGGCAGCAGCAGCAGTGGGCAGGGAGAGCGCGAAGTACTGCGCCCACGCCAACCCCGCCCACACCCACACCAGCCCCCCCAAGCAGTTCCCCCCGGAACCCTTCCCCCCGGGGCGGGCGCGGCACGTCCGCCCCCCGGCGCCCGAGCGCTCGCCGCCAGGCGTCACGCTGCCGCAGCTGCAAAGACAGCGGGACGCCCAGCGCGTGATCCAGGAAGGAGGGGACGGCGCGCAGGCGGAGCTGCGTGCCAGCCACGGGAGCGCAGAGCGGGGTGCAGGAGGCGACAGGGGAAGTGCCCAGGAGCGCGCGCAAGGAGCAGGCCAGGGCACGCGCGGCAGGGAGCAAGGGCGCAGCAGCCGGGGGGAGCAGAGCGCAGGCAGCGGACGGCGCGACTCAGGGCAGCGGGCCGGGAAGGGACCAGGGCACGGGAAGGGCGCGCAGGGGCACGGGCAGGGAGCCCAGGTGCAGGGGGCAGGGCGAGGGGCGGTGGGTGAGCGGGCGGGCCAGGACGCGGGAGACGGGGGGCGGGACCCGCGGCACGGGCAGGGGGCTGGAAAGGGGCCCAATGGCAAGGGCAAGGGCGCTGCGGGCCCCAAGGGAGAGGCGGGACGGAGCAAGGGAGCCCAGGGGGGAGGGCTGGACGAAGGGAGGGGGGAGGGGAGCGGGGCGCCCCCGCAGCCGGACGTGCAGCCGGTGAGGTGCATCCCCCCCGGCATCCAACAGATGCCGGCGCACCACACCCACCACCACCACCACCACCACTGACGCGTTCCCGTGGGGGGCCTGGCCACGAGACGCTGCGGTGACACGCACAAGGGAGCAGGTAGGCAAAGCACTGCGCTCACAGGGGCATCAATTACGCTCGTGTCATGAGAAAAAGCGTTTCAGGATCCTTGCCACTCTGCAACGAGGGAACAAAAGTATGTACAGCAAAACATCAGGATATGTACACATGGGGTAAAGACTTGACTGGGGGAAGGGCATCACAGACCAATAGACACTCAGTCCAAACTCATATCCCAATCCCAGGTCCGACCCTCTCAGTGGCTGGTGGGGGCGGGGGCTCAAACACAACCCATGCCCTGCTCAGTCCGGACCCTGAAACCCTGCCAGTAGGGGAAGTGTCCCGCCCAGCCACAGGCGAGTTTCTGGGAACCGAGGGGTGACGACAGTGGCTCCCTATGCTCCCTGAACGGCAGGTCCCAACATCCCTCTGAACCAGCGATATGGCCCCGCCATTATCCCCTAGGAGTTGGTAGCTGAAAATGGGCTGTTTCAGCCCAAACTGAAATTAGCTCAAAAATCTCCAAAGCTGACCCCTTGTTCGGACCTGCCAGAGGTAGGAACGAGACAACTGACCCTATGCCCTTCGAATACCAACTCCCTCGAGCCCTCACTCAACCTGGTTCCCTCTGAGGTCCCGGCATCAGGGCACCACGGGTTCATCAAGTGGGGTCATAACGCCAAAATCACCAAAATTGGCCTCATCCCCACGCGTGGCTCGCCCGGCCAGGGCAAGGCCAATGACACACAGGATAGGAGGCAGGATCTAGGACCCATATCTGAGTTTACAACTTGGAATTAGGTCCCGGCAGCTCATGGGCAAAGAGATATGGGGCCGCCACCTGACGACACGGGGGGGGTGAAATTGGGGTCCCAAAAGGGGGTCATTTTGGCTGCTCGAAATGAGCCAAAATTCGGGGGTGCTCTCAATAGTATATCTCCACACCGGCTTGGAGATCAGATCTGCCATCACATACACAATTCACTGGGAGTCGGGAGGAGACTCCCATGCCCTTGGTCATCAGAGATCTTCATCCCACTTGGCGTGGTGACAATCCCAATTGGGTCCACAAATGCCAAAATGGCTAAATTGCCCGCACTCATTTTGAGCTAGCACCTTAACGAAGGTTGCTCCGCTTCACCCACGTGGTGTGTGAACCATGGGGACCAATATACATATCACCCATGTCATTTATGGTCCATTGGTCCATGCGTCTGTCGTGCACGAGGGTGCTGAACATGGTGCACGGCGGGCAGAAAATTTGGAAAATTGCTCAAAATGGCCGAAAATGCGCACACTCATGGTTGGGGCAAATGAGGGACATGCCTGAGTTGGACCGGAGTGTGCCATAGGATTGGTAACAAGGCACATGCGTCCAACATATCTTTTGGGCGTCGCCCAACTCCTCCGGTTATGGGAATGGCAGGGTCGCCAAGTGAGCCCATGATTTGGGATAGTCCCAAATCGCCAACACGGCGGCCACGGTGTGCCAAGCCCAAGAGGTGTTAATCGCCGGGTTCAAGATATGTTTGGCACCGAAGTATGTACCCCCATAATATACTTCGGTCATGATGTCAATTGGGCGCAATGTTGAGATACACGGTCGCCACTTGACATCATGACGCGCAAAGAACAGCAATATTGGCGAAAAAACACCCAAAAGTGCCTTGAAAGGCGCACAAATATATTATAATATCTTCGGCTTGGATTGAGTAATCGACCCCTCCATCTAAACACAATGACTTGAAACCAATGACCTCTGATTCCACACATGTGCTCCACTTGGGGCGCTTTGAAAGGTCACAAGCGCTATTTCCCAAGTGGGCACATGAAAATATGGAAAATTGCAAAACACACACCTTGCTCCCAACGCATCGCTTTGGGATCGCCACACAAACTTCCCTCCACGAAGGTTAGGCTTGCAATTGATTGTGGGGAGTATAAGGAAGGGCCTTGTGCAATATGAGGTCCATTGGTGGGTGTATCGCTCTTAGCCAAACCCGCCAAACGGGCACGCAATACAACACATGGCACATACCACATACTGCACAGAAAGGTAGCTCCCCCCACGATATGTCATGCCCCTCCAAGGGCATAACTTTGTGTCAATCGCTCATAGGAACTCAAAGAAAGTTTCTATGCAACACCAACACTCGCGCGCTACACTCGAAAGTTATTCCAGCGCATGCAATATCATGGCCAAAGAGTTATAACGCAAACTCTACCCTCTTGACCATGATCCATTACAATAGCGCACACGTGTGGAGACGCAAGGCATATAAAGCTTTCTAAATTACGTCAGGAGTATTGTGAATACATCCCACGTTTCCTTATTGTCATTCCTCGCAAGCGGCACGAGATACGCTGGGGGGGGCTCGATAACACAACGCATGGCAGCGGGTACCCAGGACCATCCTCTGAAGGGGGGGCGTGTCACCTCCTCACTTCAGGCTGAATTGCAGGTTAGGCTGCCCAAATTCCACGGTAAGACAGGTACAGTGCTGTAGCTGTTAGTAACTGCAAGTATAGTATCAAGTATCAAGTCCCGGGTCCTGGTGGCGATTGTTCGGCATCCAAAGGACCCGTTAACCCATACCAGGCGCACCGGCTACCAGCTGCTACGGTCACCACCACAGTGGCAGTGGCATACACGGCCAACATAGGCGTCACACGACGACCGAGGTGGTCCCGGAGGTCAAAAGCGACCACAAAGATCCCTGAGGCTACCCCAAGCTTCCCAAGGCCCGCCAGCTGGGGGAGAGTCCCCACGGGTCCTTCCTCGGGCGCACCATGTCCATATCCACGACGCGAGTCCAGAGTGATACAGCCGAACGAGCTCCTCCTTAAGGGATCGGGCATCAAGGCCGTCTTTTCCCTCGCCCTATTACCACGAAGGCCATACATGAGGGAGTCCTCATGCAGTGTGGGCGGAGGCGTCGACTCCTCAAACCACCAGTGTCCCAGGCAAACCTTCCCCATCCAACTGCAAGTGCGTCTGCGAGTCGGCAGGCTCACACTGGGATTGACAGTGGCGGACCGCTGGGAGTGTAGTCAGGCAACTGGGCTTCCCGCCTGGCGCCATCAGGATCTCCACACACAGCGAATAGGGCGAACGGTATCACAGGCACTCAAACAGAAGAATCTGTACTTAGGTACTGGTCCAAGCTGGACCCTATGTAAGAGCATGTAAACGGCGACTCAGGGCGCCTTCGTAGTCGATTCGCATCCCGTCGGGGGGGAAAACAGTCCACACTTCAGTGATGGGCTGACATACAGATGCACATATCCTGGGGGGCAGAAAAACAAGCAATATGCGGGGTAATAGGCGTGTAAACACACTCTGAACAGAGCGCCCAACCACGCCCCGGTTAGGATAAGGCATATGCAGGAGGGTGGACAAGAAAGCGCCTGAGTTCAGGCCATATATAGTCAGCTGACACACGTAGACTGGTCTGGATCCCGCAAGTGCCATGGGACCAGACCACACACCAAAAAAAAATCGCAATGCCGATGACAGCGGCATCCGTTCCGCAACGTCGTATGGGCTTCAAGGCCCTAAGAGCTCAAAAATTATGAAGGTCAGTCGCCCTACCTGGTTTCCCAAGGATTCAGCAGGGGGGGGAGTGACGAATAGAAGAAGAGAGGGGCCATCCTCCTCTGCATTCAGCAGGGGGGGGTACATGGCCACTCTGATGGCAGGTCACCGAAAGATGGAAGAGAGCAAGCAAGTAAGGGACGATCCGTCGACCTCACGAGCGCTCAAAATGCATCAGGGGAGAGCTCGGGGCGCTGATCAGGCACCCCTGGCTGCAATCGCCTGGCTGAGTCCTGCCAAGTCCGAGACATGGATCTTGGTCTTGTGCTTGCGGATGTACTCCATGAAGGGAGTATTGACCCGCGGCACGAACGAGGAGACGCAGGTGTCGTGGGTCGGCCCATAGCCTCGCCAACGAACCTTGAACTCCGGACCTCCGGGTGCCGAGGCGTTCGGATGCTGAACCAGGATCTTCTCGACAGTATAGTCGTCCTGCTCAGCATAGTCGTCGTCCGAGTCAGCCTCATGTGCGGCATAGCTCAGGGACACATGTTGGCCACGGAGGTCGGGTTCCCGCACACGGAGTTGACTCTCGTGGCGCTCCCGGAACTGTCTGTGACCCACCTTGATGCGGTAGGTGTCCTCACCAATCCTGCGGACCACCTCTCCGGGTGTGAACCAGGTCTTGGTGCGGTGGGTGCCCATAGGGCGGGGTCTGATCACCCACACCGGGTCTCCCACCCTGAACTTCTGCGCTGTTGACCTCGGGGCGGACTTCTGACGCTCAGCATGCTCCTTCTCGAGCTGCTGGCGGATGTCACGCGCCGTTGCTTCTTGCCGCGCGAAGAATTCCTTGGCGTCCATAGCCATGCCATCACCAGACAAGGGAAGTCCCCGACCCAGGGGGTCCCTGCCGAACAGAATCTGGTGAAGGGACAAACCACCCGGGTTGGGGGTGTCATGATGGGCCTTCAGAGCAGGCCACATCTCCTCAAACCAGTTCCGACGTGGATTGGTGATGTGAATCTTGCGCAGCTTCTCAAACAGCTGCCGTCCAGCTACTTCAGCTCAGGTGACGAAAGCCACGAGAGCTGGTCGTCCTGGTACAGGGTCATGGAGGCCTGGGCCGGGAGAACGCCGCAGTCCGTCTCCATCATGAAGTCGTACCCAACATTTATGTCCCAGTTTGTCTCGGCCTCGTAGAAGCGACCTTGCAGGAAGATTTCCTTGCCGAGGTCTGGGCAGCTCAGCTCACGGTGGTTCACGAACTGCAGGCCAATGGCCGCTTCCTTCGTGCCTCCAACCATGTACTGGCCGTTCGCCACCTTCAGTCTGACAGGTTTCCGACTGTCGGTCAGACACTCTGGCGGAAGTAGGCCAGCCTTGACCAAGCTGACCTGAGCTCCCGTGTCGACCAACACGTCGGAGACCTTTTCCACTTCCCCGCATAAGGCGCGGCCCTTAAGGTGCAACTGCCGATCACGCCCAACTCGGCGCACCGCGTGCAAGCTCAGGATATCCGGCCGTTCCAGAAGCTCAACAAGCGTCTGGTGCAGGTCGTGGACAATGGGCTCAGGCCGCCCATCTGCAGCATCCAGCTGCGGTCGGGGTGATCCTCTGATACTCTCGGATAGATCTTGAAGTACATCAAAGACATTCTTAGTCGCGAAGGATGGACGGGTGCAAGGATTCGTGCCTACACTTGCCCTCACCCCGCCACCTCGACTGTCGGGTGCCGGACCGGGCCTTCCGCCCGCGGCAGTCCCTTTGTGCTTACCGACTCCCGATTGGGATGGTGTGGCGCTTCCCACGACACCATCCTGCGACCGCCCTAGCTGGGGCCCTTGGCTGCAGGGGCTCCACTAGGGGGCGTCAGTTGTGGAAGTAGGGGTGTTCTCCACCGCATCAACCTCATTGACGCCCTTCTTCCTTCCCCTTCTAGTCTTCTTGTCCTTGTCCTTGTTCCTGTCGTTCTGGTTGTTGTCCTTGTTCTTGTTGTCCGACCTGGGGACCCAGTTCCTCTTGATCTCCTGGATCTCCTTTGCCAACTTGGTCCCCTGCGACATCAGCTTGGAGAGCTCGTCCTTGTCCACCTCCACCTTGGCTTCCCGGATACCCGCGGGTGCACGCTTCTTCGACCCGTGCGCCTTCTTGTAGGCCTCTGTGTCGGCCTGGTGGATGGGGTATGTTCGGTGGTCATGGTTGAAGCCTTGCTTCCTCCCATAACACACGAAACAGCCCTGAGGGTGAGCTCGTATGAACTCCCCAAAGGACAGCGGAGGGCTGCCAATACGACGAGGGTCCTTCTTCTCCTTCTCCTTCCAGCCCTGCTGCAGGGGCTTCCAGCTTCCCCGGTTGCTCCCCGCGCCGTTGTGGGCGACGAAGGCACAAACGGCCACCTCGGCGGGCTCATCGTTGTCGTCATCGCCGACGAGAGCTTCATCGCCATCGGCTCCCGCTGGGTCCATGGCAGCTTCCCCGCCAGGTCCCTCGCCAACGTAGTTGACGTCGCGGTCGCCGGGCCTCAACCCGTGGGTGTGGTGGAGTTTCCGGTACTCCTTGAGTACTTCCTCTCCAACCCACTCCAGGATCTCGTCGCAGCTCATCCGCGCCGGGATGGCCTGCAGACGGATCGTCTGGCCGCTCACGTCACACTCGTCAAGGCGCCACATCGCGGTCTTCTCGCGATCGCCCAAGACCGTGATGAGGAGAGCGTTCCGCAGGGAGTGCCACAGTCTTCCTCGTCCAAGCCACCACGTTCGTATGATACTCTTTGGGGAGCATCATCTTGACCGTGTGGTTGGACTTGGCCCTCTTGGTTTCATCCTTGGTGACCCTCTTGATCCATGCTTCCGGCAGCATGGACAGCAGGCGAGCCTGCTCGTCACCCTCGTTCCAGTCCTCCACGTTGCGGCGGAAGAGGGTGTATTGCCCTCGGAAGTCTCGCCAGTCCCGTAGGCGAATCTCCCGTCCATCATGCTGAAGCTTGATGGACTCCCACCGCTTGGCAGCCACCTGCGGAGCGTCCACCCGCTCCTGCTCGTTGAGCCACTTCTTGGCTTCCTTGAGGGTCTTGATTTTCCCCTCCCTGGTCGCCAAGAAGTATAGCTCTTGGAGCACTTCCAGCAGGCGGTACCTGAACCGTCTGAAGACATACTTCTCCGCATCAGCAGGATGCATGTCCTCAGTAACGGTTACCCCCCAATCGTCCAGCTTCTTCAAGAAGCGGTCGAGGTTGAGGGGGTTGCCGTTGTACATGGGGGGCTTGATGTCCTTCAAGTCTTCCCACACGGCGGCATTCGCGGCCTTAGAGACCATGAACGCCGGCCGCGAGGTCCACCGAGGTTCCCACGGCTGCCACGTCCATCTCTTCCATGGAATCCCTGTGGCTACGCTGCGGTTCCTCCATGTATGCTGAACCTAGATGCTCGCGCCGTACTCCTTCCATGTGTGCCTCCTCATCACGGCGCCGGCGGCTGCGTCCAGCGGCCTCCCGTCGTACACCACGCTGCGGGCTGATGTCAAACTTCTCCAGGTCCAGATCCAGGTCCTCACCTCCGCCAACATCCCACTCCACGTCTCCTCTGGGGACCTCATCCCTGAGTCCACCATAACGTCCACCAGCCATTGGGATGGGCTCCGGGGCTGGTGCGGGGCGTCGGGGGCGTACCGGTGTCCGCGGTGGAGCACGGCGGTTGTGGTACACCGCGCTGAGCCACTCATCATGCCAATCCTGACTGCCACTGCCGGGCGGCACGCGCTCGTTGCGTCAGCCCGTGCTGTGGTGAGAGGGGGCGCTGATAGAGGGGACACTGGCGCTGGGGCGACTCCTGGGGGCTCTGCCGGGGGCGTGGGGTCTGCCTGGACCTGGTCCGGGTCCCGAGCCGTCGTCCGACGAGCCAGACTCCAGGGGTCGGTGGTCGCTGCCGACGCTCCCACGGGCTTCCAGCGCGTCCAGTCTCTGCTGCAGGCCGCTGATGACCTTGTTCAGCGACCTGGTCTCGCCCCTGGCGATGTCCAGCAGCTTCTCGTTGGCGGTCACGACGCCGGCGCTCTTGACCATCTCGATCTTGGCGATGTCCAGCTCTCTCTGTGCGCGCACGGCGACCCTGGCGATGCGGATCATCTCGCCCTTGCCCGTGTCTACCTTGCGCTCGAGGAACTGGACCCTCCTGCGGAGGTAGACAATCCACCGCCGGGTGGCATCCGGGTCGCCGTCCCCTGGTGGGTTGTCAAGGTCCCCAGGGGGTCCTCCAGGAGGGCCTCAGCCGGGTCCGCCCGGTCCAGGGGGTCCTCCCCCGCCCGGTGGTCCACCTCCAGGGGGTCCACTTGGTTGGCGTCCTCCAGGGGGTCCTGATGGTCCTCCGCCAGAGGGTCCCGCTGGGTCTCCGCCGGGTCGCCTCGGTGGGTCCGAGGATGGGCGCTTCTTCGTGATGTCAAAGTCCATGTCCAGGAGGCGGACCATGTCGTCATCCTCGTCCATGTCGCCCCACCTGGGCGTCTCGGTCTCGGAAGACTCCGAGCTCCGGTAGGGAGGAGGGAGATCCTCATCCTCACCCTCCGGCTCCATGAGGACGTCTCTGCCTCCTCCGCCAGCCACTCCTTGGCGATGTCGGCGGCCTCGTTCATCCCCGTCGCTGGCGGTGAAGAAGGGGTCGCTGTCGTGGGGGTGTCCGTCCGCTGGCCTCCGTGGCCTCTCGGGGGTCTTTCCCTTACCCTTCCTCCATCGGTAGGCAGTGGGGCCACTGCTCCCACTGCTGCCCGTGTCGGCCTCGTCCAGCGTCATCTTGGAGGAGGCGTCCCCTTCGAAAAGCTTTCGAAGGGTCTCCACTCGTGATCCTTTCGGGGGAGTCTCGCGGCGGAGTTTGGCCTCTGCCTCCTCCATTGCGCCGGCGGTGGCTGCGGCAGCTCGCCTTTCGGCCTCCTCCCAGGCACGAGCCGCCTCGGCTTCCCGGGTCTGCTGCAGCCGAGCCTTCTCCGCCTCCAACGCCGCCAACTCCGCCTCTGTCTTGGCCCTCTCCTCAGCGACCTTCCGTCGCGCGGCCTCGATGGCGTCCCTCTTGGCGGCGTCCGCCTGGGCCTTAGCCGTCGCTTCAGCATGGGCCCTTTCCTCCGCCTCCTTCTTTGCCCTCTCTTGGGCAAGCGCCTCTTCCAGCGCCTTCACCTCGGCCTCCTTGCAGGCAATGGTCTCCTGCTTCAGGCGGACTTCCTCGTCGGCTGCCGCCACCTCACCGTTGACCTGGGCAGTCGCTGCCCGATGGGCTGCTACGGCTGTGAGTCCGGCTGCAATGGCTGCCACGGTCGAGGCTTGGATGGCGCCCACTCTGCAGCCTCCTGCTGGGCGATGCCGGAGGCGCCCTCCATGGCAGCGTTCTGCTGCATGGCCCGTTGCCGGGCAACCCGAAGGTTGCAGGGCACCCCACAGGCGCGCTCACAGGCGCGCGCCACGTCCCTTTGGTCGGGAGCGACGCTGCTGCTGGACCTGGCCTGGTTGGCCGGCATCCTCCTGGGCCGACTCCACGTCGCTGCTGGGGCCTGACTTCCTCAGGAGCAGCAGACGGGGCTTGGCCTTGGTCTGCTTGGCGACTTGGAGGTAGTCGCCAAGGGTGGTGGAGCCGGGGTGGTGACCCCCATTGGCCCGTTGGGAACTGGGGGCTGGGGTTCCGCCCTTGGCGCCTTGGGCGGCTTCGGCGGCCAGGGACTCCTGGTACTCCTGCCACTTCCGGTCCCGCTTCCTGTCCCCGGCAGACCGCTTCCCCTCCCCCGGAGACGCGCTGCTGCTGCTGCCCTGCAGCCTGCGCTCGCTCCCCGGTTCCGGGAAGTTCTTCTCGATCATGTCCCACATGGAGACGTTGATCAAGGCGCCCGACAGGTAATCGTTGGGCTTCTCGTCCTCCTCAATCCCGTCGGGGCGCAGCCCTTCGCCGGGCCTGTCCGACCGGGTCCAGGTCCTCCAGCGCCTCTGCCGGAAGCGGAAGGCAAACCCTTCCACCCGCAGCCAGTCCTCCACGGCCTGCAGGCGGTCGGGGCTCATGTCCGTGCGGAGCTCGAAGCTCCCGGGCATGCCGCCTTCGCACTGGGGGTTGCTGTGGCGGTAGTGCTGGTCCCAAACGAACACACGCAGTAGGCGCACTGCATGGCGGTGGGGCCGCGGCCACGTCTTACCCGCTTCTTGCCAGTTTACCATGGCAGCGGGGGGTCTACTTGGTCTTGAGGTCCTTGGTGTGCACTCGTTCCGCTCAACGAACTGGTCCTGGTGGTGTTTGTTGAGGCGGGTGCTGCAGCACTGGACTGGGAGTGCGGCCGGTGCTGGTCGGCCGGTGGTTGTGGAAGTGGTTGCTGTAGCTGGGAGTGCGGCCTTGTATGTCGGCCGAGGGAACTCGTTGATGACGGAGTTCTGCTCCCTGCACTTCCTTCACGGTCTCGGCGCTGCTGCCGGGCGGTGCTGCGAGCCGCTGCGCTGCGCTGCGAGCTGCGAGCTACGAGCTGCTGCGCTGCGCTGCTCGGGGTTGGTGGCCCCGAGTGGCACGCAGGGGATGGGTAACCCCGCGGCGGTGAGACGCTCTTGACGCGTTCCCGTGGGGGGCCTGGCCACGGGAGGCTGCGGTGACACGCACAAGCAAGCAGGCAGGCAAAGCACTGCGCTCACAGGGGCATCAATTACGCTCGTGTCATGAGACAAAGCGTTTCAGGATCCTTGCCACTCTGCAACGAGGGAACAAAAGTATGTACAGCAACACATCAAGGTATGTACACATGGGGTTGAGACTGGACTGGGGTAAGGCATTCACAGGACAATAGACACTCAGTGCCAACTCATATCCCAATCCCAGGTCCGACCCTCCCAGTGGCTGGTGGGGGCAGGGGCTCAAACACAACCCATGCCCTGCTCAGTCCGGACCTCGAAACCCTGCCAATAGGGGAAGTGTCCCGCCCAGCCACAGGCGAGTTCCTGGGAACCAATATGCTCCAAGGCCAACCAACAATAGCTCCCTAAGCACCCTTAGAGGCAGGTCCCAACATCCCTCTGAGTCAGAGATATGGCCCCGCCACTATTTCCTAGGAGTTGGTAGCTGAAAATGGGCTGTTTCAGCCAAAACTGAAATTAGCTCCAAAATCTCCAAAGCCGACCCCTCGTCCGGACCCGCCAGAGGTAGGGACGAGGCAACTGACCCTATGCCATTTGGATACGAACTCCCTCGAGCCCCCACCCAACCTGGTTCCCTCTGAGGTCCCTGCATCAGGGCACCACGGGTTCATCAAGTGGGGTCATGACGCCAAAATCACCAAAATTCGCATCAGTCCCACGCATGGCTCGCCCGGCCAGGGCAAGGCCAATGACACACAGGATAGGAGGCAGGACCTAAGCTTCTATCTGAGTGTACAACTTCGAATTGAGTCCGGGCTCCTCATGGGCATAGAGATCTGGGGCCGCCGATTGACCACACGGGGGGGTGAAATTGGGGTCCCAAAAAGGGGGTCATTTTGGCTGCTCGAAATGAGCCAAAATTTGGGGGGGCTCCCAATAGTATATCTCAACGCCGACTTGGAGATTGAATCAGCCATTCCATACACAATTTACTGGGAGTCGGGAGGAGACTCCCATGCCCTTGGCCACCGGAGATCTTCATGCCACTCGGCGTGGTGACAATCCCAATTGGGTCCACAAATGCCAAAATGGCAAAATTGCCCACACTCATTTTGGGCTAGCACCTTAACGAAGGTTGCTCCGCTTCGCCCACGTGGTGTGTAAACCATGGGGACCAATATACATATCACCCATGTCATATATGGTCCATTGGTCCATGCGTCCGTCGTGCACCAGGGTGCTGAACATGGTGCACGGCAGGCAGAAAATGTGGAAAATTGCTCAAAATGGCCGAAAATGCGCACACTCATGGTTGGGGCAAATGAGGCACATGCCTGAGTTGGACCAGAGTGTGCCATAGGATTGGTAACAAGTCATATCCGTCCAACATATCTTTTGGGCGTCGCCCAACTTCTCCGGTTATGGTAATGGCAGGGTCGCCAAGTGAGCCCATGATTTGGGATAGTCCCAAATCGCCAACATGGCGGCCGCGGTGTGCCAAGCCCAAGAGGAGTTAATCGCCGGGTCCAAGATATGTTGGGCACCGAAGTATGTACCCCCATAACATCTCTGGGTCAAGATTTCAATTGGGCGCAACGTTGAGATACACGGTCGCCACTTGACATTGTGACGGGCAAGAAACAGCAATATTGGCGAAAAAACACCCAAAAGTGCCTTGAAAGGCGCACAAATATATTATAATATCTTCGTCTTGGATTGAGTAATCGACCCATCCTTCTAAACACAATGACTTGACATCAATGACCTCTGATTCCACATATGTGCTCCACTTGGGACGCTTTGAAAGGTCACAAGCGCTACTTCCCAAGTTGGCACATGAAAATATGGAAAATTGCAACACACACACCTTGCTCCCAACACATCGCTTTGGGATCGCCACACAAGCTTCCCTCCACGAAGGTTAGGCTTGCAATTGATTGTGGGGAGTATAAGGAAGGGCCTCCTGCAATATGAGGTCCATTGGTGGGTGTATCGCCCTTAGCCAAACCCGCCAAATGGGCACGCAATACAACACATGGCACATACCACATACTGCCCAAAAAGGTAGCTCCCCCCACGATATGTCATGCCCCTCCAAGGGCATAACTTTGTGTCAATCGCTCATAGGAGCTCAAGGAAAATTCCTATGCAACACCAACACTCGTGCGCTACACTCGAAAGTTATTCCAGCGCACGCAATATCATGGCCAAAGAGTTATAACGCAAACTCTACCCTCTTGACCATGATCCATTACACTAGCGCGCACGTGTGGAGACGCAAGGCATATAAAGCTTCCTAAATTACGTCGGGAGTATTGTGAATACATCCCACGTGTTCTTATTGTCATTCCTCGCAAGCGGCACGAGATATGACCCTCACAAGTGGCCTACGAATCAACTTTGTTTTGCCCATATCTCTAAGACAAACGGAGGGCAAGACAAAAGGAAAGTTGATTCGTGCGTAGGGAAGCACGTAGGTCCACTCGAACGAGGTCAAATCAAGTGCGGGGATGTCGAAGTTGAAAATCCGATTTCGACATCCTGAAAAATTCGGGTTAAGGTTGCGAGTGTAGAATGTGAAAATTGCGGATGCATCAATGCAATTCCTGAAGACTTTAGAGTCTTCGTCACGATTTGCGCTAAAATATCTGTATATAACAGTTAAACTGGCGGTTACCCTAAAGTCGCGAACTAACCGCCAGCTGTCAAAACAGTGAATATCAGAACGGAAGCGTAAAAATTGACGGAAACAATATGAAAATAAAACCCTGTTGATTCCTGATATTCTGATATATAAATCTCCGCTGGCGGCGCATCGGTTGCAGATGCGGGGATTTACGGCACGGAACACGCTCCAGCCGGGCTCGCACCGGGCGTCAACGGGCGTCTTCCCTTCCGTACATGGGGTTAGTGGACCGGAGACCGGTTGTATGCCCTACCCTAGCCATGGGGTTCTGGGTACCGCTTCACCACCACCACCACCTCTACAACATCGACCCTGACGCCGGTGAGCTCGTCCCCCCCCCACCCTCACGACCCCGGCACCAGCCAGCCCCCCCCTGCGCCGAGGGCGGAGCCGGCACAGATGGCCTCGGCGGAGGGGGGGCGGGGCGCGGCATCGGCGCCGCAGGCACAGGGCAGCGAGAGGAGCCGGCGCAGGGGGCAGAGGGGGGCCGGCCATGAGACCGGGACTGGGGCGCGGTCCCGGGCCCTCTGAGGGCAGATGCCCTCCCCCTGGTGGGGGAGGTGTACGGGTGGTTGTGCTGGGCCAACCAGGGGACCACCAGGGGGTTGAGGAACCGGCCCTTCGATGGCGTGCTCCTCCAGAGAGACGGAGGAAACCGAGAGGTACCCCCGCGGGGGTGGGCAGCCCCAGAGGACCATGAAACGGTCCTCAGGTCAGAGATCTGAGCAGCGTGGCCCGACAGGGAGCCGACGTGGCCGGCCTTCCTGGAAGGGGGAGCGGTGCTCCGCATCACGGATGCGGACGCCAACAACTGGCTCCCCCGGGCTCTGCGCAGCGCCCTCGCCCACTGGCGCTACCGCCAGCGCAACCCACCGCCGCCACAGCCCCAGCCCCCACACAAGCGGCGGCGCAGGTGATGGGCCAGACGGCGGATGCGAGAGAGTCGGGGGGGGAGCTGGGCCCCCCAACCCACGCCCCCCCCACGGTACGGCACGACGCATGAGAGCATGCCACCTCCCGCGGGAGGGAGGGCGGAGACAACGAGCGCGGGGGGGAACCAGCTGCCCCGCACCCCGCTAACTGCTGACCGCTAACCCTCACGGCCGCCCCCGGCCGGCCAGCGCCGCGCGACGACGGCCGGGGGGATGAGGGGCCCCAGCGACGGCCTGCATGAGGGTCCGGCTCTAGGTAGAGGGGGACGGGGGAAGGGCGCGACCCCCCAGCCAATGGCCGGCCCCCCGGGCCGGGATCGCCATGCCGCCCCCCCCCCCCGGCCGTCAGGAGGCGTCGCCAGGGGACAAGAGGCCCCCCCCCCCCTCCCACTCGGGCCCGAGAGCGGGCGGGGGGGGCGGCCCCCCCACCCCCCCCCCCCCCGCACCCCCCCTAGCTGGGGAGCCACAGGCGCGGCCCTCCGCCCCCATGGAGCCGAGGGGACGCCCCCCCCCCCAGAAGGGTCGGCGACGCTGTGGGGGGAGCAGCGGCTGGACCTGCTCTCGCGAGCCCACACTAGCGTGCAGGAGCAACGCGCCCAACGGAACAGTGTGGAGGCCACGCCCCACATGACCCTCCAGTGACCACAGCCCACTCAGGGAGGGCAGAGGGGGGTTTCCGGTCTGCAAGGGCCCCCGGGGGAGCGGTCCACGGGCCGCCCCTCACCCCCCTCCAGCCCGGGGCGGCACTTCGACCCCGACCGCACGCGCACGCCGGAAGGGAGCGCGCCGACGACACGAGGGGGGCCAGATTTGAGTACTGCAGGCCGCCTCCCAGAAGGGGAGCAGGGAGGCCGCGGCGCGACACCCCCCCCCCCCCGCCCCCCCACCGGCCTGCAAGACGCGGGGGCCCCGGCCCCCACCCCCCGAGGCAGGGGGGATGGTCCCCCCCCCTGCCCGAGAGAGGAGCTGGAGCGCAACCCGCCCCCCCGCCCCAGCCGCCGGCTCCCACGGGGGCCGCGAAGAACAAGCGAGCCCGCGCCAACGCGCCAGGACGCCGCACAGATTGCACCCAGAGAAGCCTGGTGAGCACGAACTGGAGTGATATGGGGGGCCACGCCCCCCATGGACAGCACAACGCAAGTCACACCCGCTTTGTTGCCCGCCCAGGGAAGGCAGAGGGACGGAATGAGGCAGAGCGACCCCCCGCCCTACAGGCCCCCCCCCGGCCGCACAAACGGGGGGTACGGCCCACCCCCCCCCCCCCCAGCCCGCCCCCCGGCACACGAACGCCACGGACCCGCCCCGCGGCGCGCAGCCCCCACAGGGCGTGCCGGCCGAGGGGACGGAGAAGGGCCCCCACACCCGCACGCCCGCGCCCACAACACGTGGATCGCGGACCCCGACAGGGCGGGCAGTCGGGGGAAGGGGAGCGCCTGACCCCAGACGCCCCTCGCAAACAGTAGAAGGCACCCCCTCGGGGACGCCCTACCGCCACCCCCCACAACCCCAAGCCAAGTAGGGGGGAACCGGGACCGGACCGCCCCCCCCCAGCACGCCAGACGGAGCAAGGGACCGGGGCAGGACACGCGGAGGGGCACGGACCACGTGGAACGGCCCTACCAGCGCCCAGTGCCGGGACCGCGCGAGGTGCGCACGCCACACAACCCAGGAGGGGGGGGAGCAGACGCCGCGGGAGCGCGAGCGCACACACACGAAAGGGACACGCGGGGACTACCAGAAGGGCAACCGGACGGAGCGAGCGGAACGCACAGACCGCGTGGAATGGCGTACCAGCGAGCGAGGGTAAGGGACACCCGGACAGGACAGCCCGCCACACGCAGCTCGGAACACGCGGGGCGGGGAGGTGGAAACGAGAGAGACGCAACACCAGGTACCGGCCGGAAACCCCCGAACCGGCTGCGAGCGCCGCGCACACACAGACAGGGCACTGCACCCGCCAAGGCAGTAGTGGCGCACAGCGCCACGCCCCAACCCCTAGGCTAGTCAGCCTCCGCGCCAGCCCAAGGGGGTCCCACTGGCGACAAGCCAGTAGCACGGGCCCGGCGGCGCTGGCGCCCCGGGCGACCACGCATTAGGGGGGCGACGCAGTGGGTTAGCGCCCGCAGCCACGGCTGCGAATTGATGCACTGACCGGGGAGTTGCGGAACGGGGAAGCCGGGGAAGGACGGGGCTCCGAGCTCTGTGAACCCGGGGGACTCTGCCACCAGTCAGGAGGTGCGTCTTGGAGGGCCCCCCACAATGACCCGGTGGGGAGGATATCACCTGGCCCGACCAGGTGGCCCCCCGGGGCCGAAAGGCGTCTAGTACCCGCAAAATCAAACCTCAAACCTCAAACCTCACTGGTGCAGCGGTGCAAGAGTGTCCTGTTCTCTGGCGTGTGTCGTCGGTGTTTTGGTGGCGACCGCGCCCCAGGGGTGCGGCTCGCGCGTCCTGATGTACACGGGTATGGGTCAGGGCGGGTCTGGTTATTTGCCTTTGTTTGCTGGTTAGGCGGCTGTGTGGGCTGTGGGTGTGGGCTGTGGCTACGTTGCTCCCTTAACGGGCCTGGTTAGGAGTCGAGGGTTAGCGGTTATGGGGTGCGGCTGGGGTTTGATTTGTGTTGGGGCTTTGGCTGGGTTAGGTGGTTTTGACAGCTGCAGGCTTCGATTCGGTGCCGCTGGGCGTAGCAGTGCCTGTTGGCGTGCGCGTTTGCGTCCTTCGGCTTCCGGTTCGCTCTTCTGGGCGGGGCCCAGCGTCGTGCCCCGCGGCGGTGGCTGGCTGGGTAACGGGGTGGGGTGGCGGTGCCGCACACTGGGGGGTCAGGCGCATCGTGCTGTCTGGCGCGTAGGGCTCCTGGGGTGCTGTGGGTGCCGCCAGTGTCCATGCGCCGGCGCTTGTGGGGTGGCAAGGGGGTGTGTGTGTGCGGGGTTGGGCTTTGGGTGGTGTCCCACAGGCGTATGCTGTCTCGTTGCGTCTCCTGGAGGGTCTCCCGCAGGCGCCTGAGGACATACAGGTGGTCCTGGGGCGCGGGGAGGTTGCGGGGTTGGATTCCCAGGGGGTGGAGCGCATCGGCCAGCATGGCTTCCCATGCGGCCTGCGGCATCCAGCCCCCCGCTGGCTGGAGGCGGCGGTTCTCCACAGACCCCCTGCGGCGCCGGTGGACCAGGCCCTCGAGGGAGGGCTCTGCCCAGGCCCACTATCGCAGCCCCAAGAGCTGCGTGTGGGTCCAGCGCTGCCACCACTGTCCCTGGGTGGGGCCGTGGCATTGGGCGGAGAACTGGGCGTGGCCAACGGTGATGTGGTCGTCAGGACTGCTGGCGGTGGCGGGACTGGGGGATTCCTCATAGTCTTGTGCCGTGGGGGTGCGCGGGGAGTAGGGGCGCGGGCGGATGTGGACTCGCGGGTATGCGCGCACGGTCTCTGCCTCAGGGTTGGGTTGGGACTCGCGCGGGCGGCGGTAGCGGGGCATTTGCTGTACGTGGGCTGAGATCGAGGGTTGGTAGGGGGGCGGGGACGCTGCTGGTTGACTCTCGCGCCGTTCTGCTCCGGTCGGGGGTGGCCTGTGGGCTTGGGGTGCGGGCTTTGAGAGGTGGCGGGACGAAGTGCGTCGCGCTTCCACGGCAGCGCGCTCCGCCGCTAAGGTGGTGGCGGCAGGATGGATGACGGTGGGGAAGCGCCGTGCTGGGCGCTGCTGCCTCTGGGCCTGGGATGGCTGGGGCCGAATGTCGTAGAGGGCGTCTCTGGGGGGTCGGGCCCGCGCTGTCATTGTGGTGCCGGGCTTTGGCTTGCGCTTTGGCTTGGCTGCGGGTTGCGGTCGCGGCGCGCCGACATGTCCGGGTGGCTGCTTGGCGGCAGCCTTGGGTTTCGGCCAGGCTGCGCGCGGGGGCTTCGTCGGGGCGTGGGCCTTGGCAGCGGCGGGGTTGCTCGCGGTAGGGACGGGTTTGGCGGCCAGTTTGGGAGGTTTCCCCTGCGGCTAGGGGGGTGTTGTGCTGGACGAGGACGTGGTGGTGGTGGCGGATGAGGTGGTTGTGGTGGTGGAGGTTGTGGAATCGGAGGCGGAAGAGAGGGCTGTGGGGGACGGCTGAGGGCCTTTGGCTGCCAGGGCGGGCGTAACATGCTGGATCCTGCGAGTAATGAGGACGAGGGGGCGCGTTAGGGCAGTGGGCGTGTGCGCGCGCTTTCCCTGATGATCTGTGTGTGCTGATGCGATGTAGGTGCATGTCGCGGTGTGGTGGCGTTGTCTCGGCTGTGCGGGCATGTGGGTTACCTGGGGACGCCAGGACGTGTGGGTGCGTTTGCTGGAGGTAGTCGAGAGTGCGGAAGAAGCATCGCTGGATGCCGGGCATGTCCCCCTCCGTGAGGTGTGGGTAGTTTTGGTTGGGGGTGTCTGGGTGCGGCCACAGCAGCGCCATGAGGCGGGCTGCCACCGTGTACGGGCAGAGCTTTAGGGAGGTGGGGCGTTTGGGGTTGGGTCCCCTGCAGTATGGGGGGGGCTCCCTCTGCTGGGGGCGCAGCGTGACCATCTGCAGCCACCGGTCCGTGAAGATCCCCCAGGTCCGATCGGTCCACTTGGCAAGGCAATACATCGCCCTACCAAGGCCTTGGTTGCCGCTGCGGATCGAGAGCAGCGTGTCCAGGGACTTGGGTTCTCACGTGCCCCAGAGGTGGGGGTCGCCAGCTCATCCCCCGTTATGTACGTGTCGTGGTCGGGGTTGTGTTTGGGGGGGGGGCATAGTCGGCGGGGAGGAGGGAGTCGGTGCCGTGCGGCAGCCAGTGGCCAGTTGGTGCGTGGTAGTAGGTGGTGGAGAGGGTGTAGTGAAGGTCATGTACATGGAGGGGGTTGACTGCTGGTTGTTGGGGCCTGGGACGTCCCCCAGGACGCCGTGCCTGAAGTTGCTTGAAGAGGCCATCCGGGCAACCCCTGGGTCCCTCCCCCACTCTTTGATGTCGCTGGGGGTGGCGCTGGGTCCAGGGTGGGCCATGTCGGGCTGGTGGTAGCGGGTGCAGCCCACGGTGTCCAATCGGGCCGGTGTGGGGGTGGCACTGCTGGTGGTGGGGGGGGCAGGGGTGGGTGTTGCGCTGGCTTGGGGTCCAGGTGTCCTGCCAAGTCGTGTGAATGTGGCTTGTGCGCGCCGTGCGGCACTTGCAGTCCCTGGCGGGTTGCGGTGCTGAGTTGTGGGTGGGAGGCGGCCGCATGGGAGTCCGTGTGGGGCTGCGGTCGGTAGGTAATGGGTGGCTGCTGCCGGATGGTGCTCGCTGGCACGGGGTGTGGGTGAGGGGGCTGCTGGTAATGGTGGGGTGTTTCTTTGTGAAATCACCAAATCTTTTCAAAATCTGGACCTCAATAGTAGTCAACACAGGCACCCTCGTGACAATGAACCACAATTGTTGGTGTCCCTTGAACTTGTACGCGTTTCGGGCTTATAGGCCCCTCATCAGCTACAAAGTGAGCAAGAGAAAACATGAGTAAGGTACATTCAAACACAAAGACCGTGCTGAAATCTGTCTATCAAAAAATGCTCATAAAATAATAATCATTCCATCCATGCGTGCTGAAATTATTGATAATTAAAACAAAGTCCTGATCCAATCCCAAATCTGTCCACGCTGTCCAAAGAGCGCGCGCCAATCAAACTTGCTGCCGGCTGGATAAGGAAATAAGACCTGAATTCCTGAACAGACATTTGAGATTGCGTAAAGGCCTGAGGATGGCAAACAGTTTTAGGTCAGGAAGAAATTTCAATCGTCTTTTCAACACATGCATAGCTCGTGACCACGCCACAGGAATAGCACCATGGTGTGAAACCTTCAGGACATGCACCTGTGCAGAAGGTTCCCGCCCACCTCCCATCACACCATTTTGTCTGGAGCTCATCACCTCAGATTGTGACAACAACAGAGGATCATTAAGTGCCCCAGCGGGTACCACATCACGTCTCAGGGTTCTGAACCTGTTCTGTTCACCCCAGGGAATGTGCTTAGACTGGATAACTTCCCAAGGGTAGTTCAGCCAGCGAAGTGCTGAGACTAGTCTCTCGCAACATACCTGATATAGATGTGGGTGGCTACAAATTTGAATGTAGCGGATAAATTCACCTCTCACCCATGCCACACGGATGTGTCTCGGCACATTGGAGTCCCAGGGGATATACTGACACGCATGTGTGTCCTTCCAGTGCACACAGGTGGTTAGGGGTTTCAGTGACATGAAGCATACGTCCAGGAAAACCACCTTGGTTGTTTGGCCCACATGTTCCATACCAAACGGTAGGTCTGGGGGGTAGATGCGTCGTAGGGCTTGCTCCAAGTCAGAGGAGTGTTCAAGGGGGTGCAGAATGAGCCCATCGTTGATGTATCTGTTCAAAGAATGGTTATTGGGCAGTGGCGTCAGAAATTTCAAACTTTCTCAATACGCATTGGGCCCAGGGGGGTGCGGCGTTTGTACCCATGGTAAACCCTACGCGCTGCAGGTATATCCCGATACCAGGGTTGACGAACACACCATGGTGGTAGACATAATCCAGTAGTACCAATCCGAAACACAGGGCATCCTGGTCTGCCCTGTGGCATTCCATGTATGGCAATTGCTCACCAAGATGATTCAAGTCACCAGAGCTCACAGGGCCAAACATCGCCTTGATAAATGCGATCTCCACATCGGATATACAAAGTTGATCAGGTTGGAGAGACAAAGACCACGAACGCCACCATGCAAACGGCCTCCTCAGGTGTTCCAAGGTTACTCTCGTGTACAACGCATTAAAATCAAACACTGACAGTGCTACCTCGTTTACCCCATCAGCTTGCAACTTCGTGAGTTGCTTGCGAACCCGGTCCAGGAGGTAGTAGGTGTCGCACACGGGGTGGCAAGGGGGTGCATTTTCCTGTCAATTTTCAGCAAGATTTGACCGACAATTCCCGTTAGCACGGAACACGTGGTGGTGCATGCCATGCTCATACCCACAATCGGTCTCGATGGAAACCGGCCGAGTTTGATGGCTCGGGATTTGTGAGTTTTCGCCAACAATCTAAATCTCGGGAGTCTTAAAACTTTGCACGCGTCGAAGAACACGCCAAAGAAGTCACAAAGACTCGGTGGCAAATAAGGCAAAAGGAAAGATTCGACCTTAGACTTCCAACCTATCGTTTGGGATAGCCAATGGTCATACATATCGGTCCCACCAAACCTATGGTGGACGCGTGAGCGGTTAAATCGTTCGAGCATGTGGCCTTCGGCTTCACGCACGTATGATTTCACCGACACGATGTTCATTGTACCGTCTTTGTCCCCTTCGACTATGATGTGTTCCTTAAGGTATTCTTGTAAACTGGATGGTGAGAAAGATGTACCTTTGAGTATTCGTTGCTTGCGTGTGGTAAAATCCAAACCTTCTTTCAGTTGATTGGTAACCGGGGTGACGGCACGATTGATAATCATCATTTTACCCCCCAGTTTCTCTTCCACTGAGGAGTTGGGAATAATACCTTTCGATGCGAACACTGGTGCGTAGAAAAACAACAAGAAGGGTGGTCTAGTGTTGTTGTTTGATTCGGGTTCTGCACAACATACATGGAACGAAGTCCATACCAACACTCGGCGTAATTCATCCATTTGTTTGTTTAAATCCTTGATTTGATGAATTGGAAATTTCCTTGTGTCGGGATATAGAACATACTTAGGTCCTAAGCGAAGGAGGTATACAAGGTAGGGAGGAGGGGGCTTTATGGAATCACCATGCAATGATACGGAGGACAAATCAGAAGGGGCCTCATGCATATCAAGCGATGATCCGCCTTTATTAGGACATGAGAGTAGGCTTGACCGTTTTAGTTTCCGCCATTGCTTTTCCCTCTCTTTCTGCTTGGTCCCGATTTTTGTTGCGTTGACCTCCGTCTTTTCGCGCTCGATGATTCGGGTCTTCGGCCGGCCTTCTTGTCCCTTTCCTTGCTTTTGGATCCTCCCGGAGTTTGTGATCTTCTCTCCTTCTTGTTTGTGTTGCTTCTTGGACCTCTTTCTGCGGCGGAAATAGAACGCGCTCTCCTTCGGGAGTTTTTGAAATCGTTTTTTGGCCGCGTGTAGTTGTTGTTCTTCTTGTCCATTACGAGAATTGCCATTGCCTTGCTCAACATCTCCACTTGTTTGTTGAGTACATGAACATCAATTTGATTTTGATCGTCAGCGGGGTTGTCATATTTGCGAACCTTTTCAATCTCCTCACAAATGTCATCGTTCTTGACCTTGTCTGCCTTGATAGCAAGTTTGGTTGTGAAATTTTGTTCCCAACGCTCAGAAACCTTCTGGAAAGGTGCATGTCCTGAATGTTTCACACCATGGTGCTATTCCTGTGGCGTGGTCACGAGCTATGCATGTGTTGAAAAGACGATTGAAATTTCTTCCTGACCTAAAACTGTTTGCCATCCTCAGGCCTATACGCAATCTCAAATGTCTGTTCAGAAATTCAGGTCTGATTTCCTTATCCAGCCGGCAGCAAGTTTGATTGGCGCGCGCTCCTTGGACAGCGTGGACAGATTTGGGATCGGATCAGGACTTTGTTTTAATTATCAATAATTTCAGCACGCATGGATGGAATAATTATTATTTTATGAGCATTTTTCAATAGACAAATTTCAGCACGGTCTTTGTGTTTGAATGTACCATACTCATGTTTTCTCTTGCTCACTTTGTAGCTGATGAGGGGCCTATAAGCCCTAAACGCGTACAGGTTCAAGGGACACCAACAATTGTGGGTTCATTGTCACGAGCGTGCCTGTGTTGACTACTATTGAGGTCGAGATTTTGAAAAGATTTGGTGAATTTACAAAATCAATCGAACAGCGTCTAGTGGTCAAGCAAGAGTTGAAACCATCAAGGCTTTTGTCAAAAGGAGTCGATCAATTACCGCCGCCAATTAAAACCTTCGTGACAATGAGTGCAAAAAGTGCCGACAAGAACAAGAAGGCATCCAAGCAACAAACCCATCGATGGAAACTACAAGGTGTACCCAACATCCTCAAGAAAGCAACTTTGGATTATCTCTTCTCTCATCGTGCCTATGTGTATAAAAAGATCGCAAAGAACAAACTGGCCCATCGCTTAGTACATGGATTTGAAGCGCATTGCTCATCTCTTCGAGATGGTTCACAATCAATCCAAGTTGCGATTGGCGAGAGTGGACAGAAGAAGATATTGGATGAACAATATGACACCAAGATTCGATATGCGGACAAGGATATCAACGAAGCGGAAGCAAAAACGAAGATCTTATGCAACACTATGTCGGAGAAAATTGACAAGCACTTCGTACACATATCCGAATTCATGAATTTGATGAACAATGTGGACGGCAACGTGCCTTTGGACGATGATGCTAATGACCCTTGGGACCATGTGCAAGACCAAAACAAGGAGGCCGTGTTCATGATTATCGTAAGTGCAAAGGTGTCCACCGATGAAATTGCGGACAACGAATATGAGCGTTGGGAACAAAATTTCACAACCAAACTTGCTATCAAGGCAACCAAGGTCAAGAACGATGACATTCGTGAGGAGATTGGAAAGGTTGGCAAATATGACAATCCCGTTGACGATCAAAATCAACTTGATGTTCATGTACTCAACAAACAGTGGAGATGTTGAGCAAGGCAATGGCAATTCTCGTAATGGACAAGAAGAACAACAACAACACGCGGCCAAAAAACGATTTCAAAAACTCCCGAAGGAGAGCACGTTCTATTTCCGCCGCAAAAAAAGGTCCAAGAAGCAACACAAATAAGAAGGAGAGAAGATCACAAACTCCGGGACGAACCAAGAGCAAGAGAAGGGACAAGAACTCCGGCCGAAGACCCGAATCATCGAGCGCGAAAAGACAGAGGTCAACGCAACAGAAATCGGGACCAAGCAGAAAGAGAGGAAAAAGCAATGGCGGAAACTAAAACGGTCAAGCCTACGCTCATGTCCTAATAAAGGCACATCATCGCTTGGTATGCATGAGGCCCCTTCTGATTTGTCCTCCGTATCATTGCATGGTGATTCCATAAAGCCCCCTCCTCTCTACCTTGTATACCTCCTTCGCTTAGGACCTAAGTATGTTCCATATCCCGACACAAGGAAATTTGCAATTCATCAAATCAAGGATTTAAACAAACAAATGGATGAATTACGCCGAGTGTTGGTATGGACTTCGTTCCATGTTTGTTGTGCGGACCCCGAATCAGGCAACAACACTAGACTACCCTTCGTGTCGTTTTTCTACGCACGAGTCTTCGCATCGAAAGGTATTATTCCCAACTCCTCAGTGGAAGAGAAACTGGGTGGTAAAATGATGATTATCAATCGTGCCGTCACCACGGTTACCAATCAACTGAAAGAAGGTTTGGATTTTACCACACGCAAGCAACGAATACTCAAAGGTAAATCTTTCTCACCATCCAGTTTACAAGAATACCTTAAGGAACACATCATAGTCGAAGGGGACAAAGACGGTACAATGAACATCGTGTCGGTGAAATCATACGTGCGTGAAGCCGAAGGCCACAGGCTCGAACGATTCAACCGCTCACGCGTGTACCATAGGTTTGGTCGGACCGATATGTATGACCATTGGCTATCCCAAACGAGTGGTTGGAAGTCTAAGGTCGAATCTTCTCTTTTGCCTTATTTGCCACCGAGTCTTTGTGACTTCTTTGGCGTGTTCTTCGACGCGTGCAAAGTTTTAAGACTCCCGAGATTTAGATTGTTGGCGAAAACTCACAAATCCCGAGCCATCAAACTCGGCTGGTTTCCATCGAGACAAATTGTGGGTATGAGCATGGCATGCATTACCACGTGTTCCGTGCTAACGGGAATTGTTGGTCAAATCTTGCTGAAAATTGACAGGAAAATGCACCCCCCTGCCACACCCATGTGCGACACCTACAACCTCCTGGACCGGGTTCACAAGCAACTCACGAAGTTGCAAGCCGATGGGGTAAACGAGGTAGCACTGTCAGTGTTTGATTCTAATGCGTTGTAAACGAGAGTAACCCGGGAACACCTGAAGAGGGCGTTTGCATGGTGGCGTTTGTGGTTTTTTTCTCTCCAACCTGATCAACTGTGTATATCCGATGTGGAGATCGCATTTATCAGCGCGTAGGGTTTACCATGGGTACAAACGCCGCACCCCCCTTGGCCCAATTCGTATTGAGAATGTTTGAAATTCTGACGCCACTGCCCAATAACCATTTTTTGAACAGATACATCGACGATGGGCTCATTCTGCACCCCCTTGAACACTCCTCTGACTTGGAGCAAGCCCTACGACGCATCTACCCCCCAGACCTACCGTTTGGTATGGAACATGTGGGCCAAACAACCAAGGTGGTTTTCCTGGACGTATGCTTCATGTCACTGAAACCCCTAACCACCTGTGTGCACTGGAAGGACACACATGCGTGTCAGTATATCCCCTGGGGCTCCAATGTGCCGAGACACATCCGTGTGGCATGGGTGAGAGGTGAATTTATCCGCTACATTCAAATTTGTAGCCACCCACATCTATATCAGGTATGTTGCGAGAGACAAGTCTCAGCACTTTGCTGGCTGAACTACCCTTGGGAAGTTATCCAGTCCAAGCACATTCCCTTGGATGAACGGAACAGGTTCAGAACCCTGAGACGTGATGTGGTACCAGCTGGGGCACTGAATGATCCTATGTCGTTGTCACAGTCTGAGGTGATGAGCTCCAGACAAAATGGTGTGATGGGAGATGGGCCGGAACCTTCTGGACAGGCGCATGTCCTGAAGGTTTCACACCATGGTGCTATTCCTGTGGCGTGGTCACGAGCTATGCATGTGTTGAAAAGACGATTGAAATTTCTTCCTGACCTAAAGCTGTTTGCCATCCTCAGGCCTTTACGCAATCTCAAATGTCTGTTCAGGAATTCAGGTCTGATTTCCTTATCCAGCCGGCAGCAAGTTTGATTGGCGCGCGCTCATTGGACAGCGTGGACAGATTTGGGATTGGATCAGGACTTTGTTTTAATTATCAATAATTTCAGCACGCATCGATTGAATAATTATTATTTTATGAGCATTTTTCAATAGACAGATTTCAGCACGGTCTTTGTGTTTGAATGTACCATACTCATGTTTTCTCTTGCTCACCTTGTAGCTGATGAGGGGCCTATAAGCCCGAAACGCGTACAAGTTCAAGGGACACCAACAATTGTGGGTTCATTGCCACGAGCTTGCCTGTGTTGACTACTATTGTGGTCGAGATTTTGAAAAGATTTGCTGATTTCACAAAATCAATCAAACGGCATCTAGTGGCCAAGCAAGGGTTGAAACCATCAAGGCTTTTGTCAAAAAGAGAAGCTGGGGTGGCTACTGGGGGGGGGTGCGGCCGGGGCTGCGGGCCGCGCGCTGAGGTGGGGGTTGGGGTCCTCGCAGTGGGGGCAGTAGGTGAGGCTACAAGCGGCTCCCAGGCAGACCCAGTGGTCTGGGTTGCAGGGCAGGGCTGTCTGTGGTAGTTGCTGGCGTACGCAGAGGGAGCATGCGGTGGCTGGCAGTTGGTGGTACCTGTGGACGGACGGTGGCGTGGGGGAATGGGGGCTGGCGGCGCGCGCATGCTGGTGGGCGTGTGTGCGGTGCCTGTGGTGTCTGTGTGTGCCGTGCCAGTATTGTGCCGGGTTGATGGTGTGGCGTGGCGTGTGGGGGTCCTGTGTTGGGCGGTATGTTGTGGGGTAGGTTCTCATGGTTGGTAGAACAGGAGTTTGAGGAGGTAGGCTTGGTCCGTTTGGGGCAGGGTGGCTGCATGCTGTAGGTATTTGTAGGTGCGGTATGTGAGCTGCTCCGCTGTCTTCGCAATGACCGTCTGTTGCATGTGCGCCGCCGTGGCTTGGGGGTCCTCCGCGTGGCCGCGTAGCAAGGTGTAGACGGCAGTGGGGACGAGTCCCCTGCGGACCGCCTCGAGTACTTTCGTCTGCTTGAGGATGATGGTGAGTTGCTGGGTTGCCGGGGACCGCATGAGCCATCCAAGGTGCTGTGCGATGGTGTGGGTTGGGTTCCAGTCTGTGAGAGTGTCCAGTCCTCGGTACAGGGGGCACACCTTGAAGTGGTCTCGGGTTTCTTCTTCCGCGTGGCCACAGATGCATTTGGTGTATCTTGCGGGGAGGTGGATTGAGCGGCGTGCGTACCATCAGTGGTATCGGGTGAGGAGGGGAAGCGGTTCGAGGGCGAGTTGGAATTGGGGTTTTTGTGGGTGTGCTGGGAGGCTATCCGGGCGTAGGGCGGAGTAGTAGAGGGGTGTGTGCACGGAGTCTTCGAGGTGTCGGAGGAGTTTGGTGTTTGCCGGGTGGCCCAGTGTGGTGGCCAGCTCTCGGATGGTTGTGGGGTAGTGGTACTGCTTGTCTCGATCTGTGTACGGTGTGTCCTTGGGCATCCATGTGGGGGGCTGTGTGGCCGAGGGTATCGGGGGTAGGTGTTGCGGGTGGCTGTGGTGTGGGGTGTCAAGTCGTATATGTTCGAGCCCTGGGGTGTGGCTGGTGCTCTGGTGTTTGGCATGCGTTTCCGCGCGTCCATTGCCGTATGTGTAGCGGTGTGACTCCTGTTTGATAATGTGTAGGGCGTCCTGGGGATGCATGCCCCTGAAGGCCATCCATAGCCCAAATGCTTGTGTGGTGAGTCCAGATTCGAGCGCCCTGTGGAGGGGCAGGTCCACGAGCCGCCTTGTGAGGTGGATGTCGACTGTGGCGTCCACGACTACCCAGATGTTGCGGGGCCGGATCGTGGCGGGTGGTGGTGTGGCGGTGACGGCGTCTGCCAGGGTGCGTAGTTGGCTGTGCGAGGACGCCCCAATGATGGTGGCCCCGGTGTGGTGTTCCACGTGGAGGCCGTCCGCGCGCCTGGTGATGCGCACAGAGGCGCAACTGACCGTGAGAGTGCGTTGCTGGGTGCCGGATGTGTCAGTGAAGTAGATGATGTAGGTGTCGCTGTATATGTGTAGGCGGGCAATTGCTGTTGGCCGATAGATGTAGACGGGGTTCCCTTGGGCGGTTCTGGTGGTCATTTGCGTGGGTTGCAGTAGAGGCGCCGAATAGACGCCTATCCCCTGGGTGATGATTGCCTGGGCCCGTGGGTTGAGGCGGAGGAGGCCTCTGTCTGGGCGCCCCTGGGTGATATACGCGTACATCAGGTGTAAGAGGTATCCCGTATTGGGGTGGACCTTCTGGCACGTGATGGTCTGTCGCCGTTCCTTGTCGTCTTTGTCGCTGCGGAGAGCGGTACATTTGTGCTGTAGGGGGCGCATGGGTGCCTCCTGAGGTCCTGCGCGGTGTGGGTTGCAGCGGTCGTACTCTATGGCCACCCTTTCCGGGTCTGCCTGCTCGTTGGTGAATGTCCATGTCGCCGTGGGCGTTGAAGTCCAGGCTACGTGTGCTGGGTGGTCTGGGGGTACCGTGTGAAACCGGGGGGAGAGCCATGCCTGCTGGTCGGCGGTGGCGGTGGCGGTGGAGGTGTGGTAGTTGGTGGAGATGGAGGGTCAGGAGGGGCCACGAGGTGTCGACGGCTGCGGGACCGCAGTTCCAGGACGTGCGCGGTATGCCCTGGTCACTGTGTCTGACTCGTGGTACATCGGTCTCAGGGGCGTTGTGTTTGGGGATGGACCAGGGGGCATGGTGTTGCTGGACAGTGCGGGTAGCGTGTTTGTTGCTGTTTGGTGCTAGTAGCAGAATGGTGGGTGGTGTCCAGCCTTCAGCTGACGGGGTGGGGTCCTGCTGCCTCTGGTTGCTGTTGTTGGGGGTCTTGTGCTCGCTCGTGCGGGGTCGGGGATGCTGGCGCCGGAATACCTTGTACGCGGTGTCGATGTCCTTGGGCCCCAGCATTTCGCGCCCTGCCTTCGTAGCGCATGCGCGGTGGTACGCTTCGAAGACGCGGCGTGCTGGCCATTGCGGGTCGGAAAGGAACGGGGCGTGGTGGCGTCGCACTGGGCCATGATCTTCATCTGTGTTGGGGTGATGTATACTATGGTGATGGTGGCTCCCACGAGGCGCAGGTTGTGCACCTCGCCTGCAGGGTGTCGGTGGATGTCGATGTGCGTGGCCAGGAGTGGCCCCTGTTGATCGCAGTGGTGGTTTGTCAGGATGGCGTGTGCGTGATGCGGTAGGAGGAGTTGCAGCCGGGCCCAGATGCCGGTGCCCACGGTTGTGGGGACACAGTGTTGTGGCAGTATCTACCGGGGGCATGTGTTGCGGGCCATTTGCGCTTTATTTATGCATATGGCTGCCGCTTCACGGACCTCGTGTTGGTCGTTGTGTCTCACCCTGGGTAGGACCTGCGCTGCGTGTTTGGCATAGGCCATGTCGACTAGGGCGCCTGTATTGTCCCCGTAGTAGCGCCAGTGGGCCATCAGGGCCTCCCTGGGGAATGACGTGGGCCAGCCTCCGTGTTGCGCCCATGCGTTCGTCACTTGCTGTCGAGCATGGCGAAGGGCGTCTTGGGGGTGCGGGAGGTGCAGGGCTTGGTTCCCGATGGCTGCGTTGAGCACGGCTTCCATGAAGTATGCCAGGCCCTGCGTAGACAGGAGGTCCCCCCTGGCAAGTTGGGGTTGCCCGGCGGGGCGCCCTTCGAGCTTGCTTGAGAGTGTGATGTGGTGGTGCTGCATGGCCTGTGTGAGTCCCAGGTGGATTATGGTGTCCTCTAGGTGTAGGGATTCGCCTTTCTGGATGTGGGGGGTGGGGGTCCCGGTGTCGGCTAGCCCAACTGATTTGCAGGGGTGCTCCAGGAGCTGGTTGGCGTCCAGGTAGGCTGTGGTGAGTTGGAGAATGGCGGACGCTTGCTCCGTGGTCGTTGGTAACCCGGCTTTCTCAGGGTCGCGGTGGCGGGTGGCCGTAGTTAGGAGGTTGTCCTACGCGAAGTTGATGAGGGGGGACCGTAGCGGGTATGGGGCGTACCCCAGGTATACCGTGCTAGCTCAAATGCCAGCGGTAGGGTGACGAGGAGGTAGAGGAAGGGGCCCTCGGCGCCACCTTGAAGGACCCCGCTGTCTGTGCCGGTCCAGGAGGTGAGGCCCGCGGCTGTGATGACAGCGTAGAGCCGGGTCTGGATGTGGTCGACGTGAAGGACAGGAATGGGAGGCCCATGGCATCCCATACTGAAGCGGTATGGGATGCCTCACCCATACTCGCTGGGCTCCCGGTGGGCGCTCTTCGCATCAGGAATTTTCCTGGGCTGATTCCCAGTCTTATGGCATCCTGATTTCTGTGGGACTTCTGTAAAATACCCCAGAAGTCGTCATTTTTCGTCATTTTGGGCTGGCGACGACGTTCGTCGTCTGCCCGACGCAGCCCCAGATCGAAGTTTTATTTCTCGATTTCTGGAGATTTTGATCAATTTTCTTATTGATTTATCGTTTTTAGAAATATAGGAATATAACGTGACCTTTTTCGCGGCGTTCCGCGAAGGTCAATTTTTGCGAAAACATTCACGTTCGCGTTTTTTTTTAAAAATCCTGGGGCGATCCCAGGAATCAGCCAGACGCCCATGGTGTGGCCCAACAGTGTGCCTTTTCATATATAGTTTGAATTGGGACAGAAACGCGTCGTGTCGGCTACGCGACGCGTTGGCGGGAGACACGCGAAATGACTGTTTTTGGCTCAAAAATCACTATATTTCACTGTTTTTCGCCCAAAAACCACTGTTTGGCCAAGTTTGGGCAGGATCTCAGTGGAGATCCTGATGGCGACGACTCATAGCCGTCAGATTTTCTGATGGCGGCGACGCCGCCGCCCACATTTTGTCCTCTCCTCTAAGCTATTTTATAGTATAGAAGTGTTACACATACATATTACTTGTCTACATGTTTATATTGTCTACATATACCTTCATCTCTTGCCTAGGACGCCAGATTGTGTCATGGCCGAGGCAAGGATCACAGAATTCCTTGGAGAAACCCAAACTGATGGAAGATCAGCACGAATTTCAAGATGAAAGTCTTTGATTTTCATGGGTTCGGGGTCGTGCATGCCAAGGGAAGCTTGGAGGTATCCCCATGCCCACCCCCCAACCTCTTCAAAAGAATTCTGCCGACGCCAAGGCCACCAAGGCGGTGTGACGGCCCGCGGACGGCGACGACGCCCAGACTGCAGGAGAATTGTCTACGACGTCGACATCTGCAGGAGCTAAGGTCTAGGGCATCAACATGATGAAGGACGAATTCCTTGACTCCTACAATGGGTATCACCTTGGCTTCCCCATGGACCCTATGGAGCCCCCAAGTCTATGAAGTCCTCTGGGCGATGACAGCAGCGACGACGACGCCATCTGCGAACGTTGCAGGCGCGTTAATTCGTCGCCTTGGGTTGGTTGGCCCTCCAGAGGTCGCCACCCTAAACAGGCGCGGGTCGCCCTGGGTAAGAAATGACCGCCAACCCCTCGGTCCTCAGTAAGGTCCCCATCGGGCACGCCGACGCCCTGCACGTGCGCCCGCAGCTGCCCAACCTGCACGCTGCGTACGCCCCCGGCGCGCCCGCCGACCCCTCCGTGTGGGACTCCCAGTGAGGCCACCGGCCAACGGCCGGCCCACACGCACCACCCCGCACCCGCCTCGGGCGCACGACTCCGTGGACGCCGCTACCCACACGCCCGGCCCCGCGCAACCGCCTAACCGAGCCAGAACACAAGCACAAATCAAACCCGAGCCACACCCCGAAACCGCTAACCCTTGACTCCTAACCAAACCCGCCGAGGGAACAACGCAACCACAGCCCACACCCACAGCCCACACAGCCGCCTAACCAGCCAGCACCAGAAGCAAAGAAACACCACACCAAATCCACCCTGACCCAAGCCTAACCGGGCCAAAGCCCCAACACAAATCAAACCCGAGCCACAACCCGAAACCGTCAACCCTTGACTCCAAACCAGGCCCGCTGAGGGAAATGCGTAGACACAGCCCACAGCCACAGCCCACACAGCCGCCTAACCAGCCAGCACCAGAAGCAAAGAGACACCTAACCAAACCCACCCTGACCCATACCCATGTACATCAGGACACGCGAGCCGCACCCCTGGGGCGCGACCGCCGCCACAGCACCGGCGACACACGCCAGAGGACACAACGCTATAGCACCGCCGCACCAGCTGCCCATGCCTGTGCCTGCAGTGTACGCGCGCCTCTGTTTTCCTCTTTTTTGTTTTTTCTTTTTCTTTTTTCAAAAAAAAAAAAAAAAAAAAAAAAAAAAAAAAAAAAAAAAAAAAAAAAGAAAATTAGGGGGGGAGGAAGAGGGACACATCCACCCAGGGCACACGCGCACCGCACACGGCACGCACACCGGTAAACAGGAGCCCAGGGGCCCAGGACACCGCACATGCAACACAACACACCGAGCGGGCACACCGGTGAACAGGAGCCAGCTGGCCCAGGACACCGCAGACGCACCACAGCAAACCGCGCGGGCACACCGGTGAACAGGAGCCCAACGGCCCAGGACGCTACACACACGTAGGGCAGCCGAGGGACAGGAAAGAACCAATACCCCATGGGTCGGACGCACTGGGGCGACCCAGCCGACCCACCGGGCCAGTGGCAGGAGCGGTACTCCAAAGCCACTGGCCCGAGCCCGGCCAGGCTGCATCGAGGACCATGGCAAACGTCACCCGGAGCCATGGAAGCAACCGGTGACAGGCGAGCCGGTACACAGTCCAGGAGGGGGTCACCTGCCAAGCAGAGTGGCCCCGCAACTCAAGCCACAAGGGTGAGGCGGTTGTACCGTAGACAAGCGGGAGCAATACCCCTCGTGGTGAGAGATACTCCACACGGCTGGGCAGCCCCCCAGAGCTGCCGCCCAAAGGAGGGGGCATGTGGCCCTACCCATGGACACATGTGGGGACACCCTCCCACCTGGGACACATGGACCGGGTGGCCGCGACAATGCCTTCCCAAGCACATGCGGGAGCGGCTCAAGAGGCACCTGACATAGGGCAGTGGGAGGGACAGGGCGTCCCCTTGGTAAGACCTCCTTCCTGCAATGTCAAAGGAGGCATCCCGAGCTCCCGAAGATACCTACCTACCTACCTACCTCTATGAAGTCCTCTGGGCGATGACAGCAGCGACGACGACGCCATCTGCGAACGTTGCAGGCGCGTTAATTCGTCGCCTTGGGTTGGTTGGCCCTCCAGAGGTCGCCACCCTAAACAGGCGCGGGTCGCCCTGAATAAGAAATGACCCTAAATCCCCCAAATCAGGCGCGTTAATTCGTCGCCTTGGGTTGGGAATCGACCCTAAACAGGCACGAGGAATTCGTCGCCTTGGGCAGGAAATGGCCCTAAATTCACGCGCGAGGAATTCGTTGCCTTGGGTTTGACCCTAAATAATTTTTGTTTCGCATTTGAATTTATTGAATTATTATGTTTCCATGCCCATGGACGAAAAGGGCCAATATGTGCGCCTCAGCGCCATCAGTCAGGTCGGAATGACCTGCAGCGCCCCTGGTTTGGTCACCAGAGGCTCAAAGGAGTGCCAGGGACCAGTGTGGTCGCCTGGGGGGCAATTGCCCTATGAATATATCAAAAAAAAAAAAAGACCTAAATGTGAGTGGCATGTAAATTACTTACGAAGCCCGCCCCCCCCGCCACTGTCCTGCTGAATCAGTTTTGAAACCAGGGCAGTGCAGGGGTCAGAGCGCCTCCTTGGCCTTGCCTTCCTTTGGATATAGGCAAGGCTTCTAAGGAGGGGGGTGAAGCGGTATGGGGTGCCTCACCCATACCCGCTGGGCTCCCGATGGGCGTTTTTCGCATCAGGAATTTTCCTGGGCTGATTCCCAGCCTTATGGAATCCCGATTTCTGTGGGATTTCTGTAAAATACCCAAGAAATCGTCATTTTACGTCAGTCTGGGCTGGCGACGACGTTCGTCGCCTGCGTGACGCAGCCCCAGATCGAAGTTTTATTTCTCGATTTCTGGAGATTTTAATCAATTTTATTATTCATTTATCGTTTTTAGAAATATAGGAATATAACGTGACCTTCTTTCGCGGCGTTCCGCGAAGGTCAATTTTTGCGAAAACATTCACGTTCACGATTTTTTTTAAAAATCCTGAGGCGATCCCAGGAATCAGCCAGACGCCCATGGTGTGGCCCAACAGTGGGCCTTTTCATTTATAGTTTGAATTGGGACAGAAACGCGTCGTGTCGGCTACGCGACGCGTTGGGGGGAGACACGCGAAATGAGTGTTTTTGGCTCAAAAATCACTATATTTCACTGTTTTTCGCCAAAGAACCACTGTTTGGCCCAGTTTGGGCAGGATCCCAGTGGAGATCCTGATGGCGACGACTTGTAGCTGTCAGATTTTCTAATTGCGGCGACGCCGCAGCCTTCATTTCGTCCTCTCTTCTAAGCTATTTTATAGTATAGAAGTGTTACATATACATATTACTTGTCTACATGTTTATATTGTCTACATATACCTTCATCTCTTGCCTAGGACGCCAGATTGTGTCATGGCCGAGGCAAGGATCACAGAGTTCTTTGGAGAAACCCAAACTGATGAAAGATCAGCACGAATTTCAAGAGGAAGTCTTGGATTTTCATGGGATTCGGGTCGTGCATGCCAAGGGAAGCTTGGAGGTATCACCGTGCCCACCCCCCACCCTCTTCAATACCTCGAGGCCGTGAGGAGCCGGTGTGGGGCGTCAGGAAACGCGCCTTGGACGTCGAGGGAGGCGACCATCATCTCGTAGGGATTAATGTCCAGCGCGGTGTCCTGGAGGAAGATGGCCTCGTGGGGAGACCTGTCGGCCATGGCTCCGCACATGCTGGCGGGCACGTGGGCGAAGAACGCCGGTGCAATGCGGCGCAGGATGAGCGTCCACACTAGCTTGACCTCGGTGGTGGCGCCAACTATGGGCCGCCAGTTCCCCGGCTGCGCCCAGTCCCCCTTCTTGTAGAGGGGTTGGACTAGGTTGGCCCACTCAGGGGGGATGGGCGCGGTGGCCGTGACGACGTCCCACAGGCGGGCTGCCAGGCGGCGCTTGACGGGCAGGGTGAGGCGTCGGTACGCTTCGGCCAGTAAACCGTCGACGCCGGGCACCACCCGCTTTTTCAGGCGGTCCAGGGCGCGTTGCAGTTCTGAGATGCTGAAGGGCTGGTGTTCGATGGCGCGCAGCTGTTCCCGGTTGAAGACCCTGGGCACAGGCTCGCGGATGGTGCTTCTGGTATGGGGGTGGAGCTCGGGGAGGGCGTCCCCGTGTTTTGCCTGGAAGCTGTCCAGGACTGCCTGGAGGACGGCTTTGGGATCGTTGGTGAGGCCCCCCTCGGGGGTGCGCACAGCGTGGATGATACGACGCCCCTCGTCGTCCACGATGCGGCTGACGTACCGCAATGACTTGTACGGCATGTGGTTTCTGCCGTATCTTTCGCGTTCCTTGGCTGTGGCCGCTATGCGGTGGGCGTGCCATTCCCCGAGCTGGTGGCGGCGGCTGGTGAGGAGCGCGCGGGGGTTGGCGTCCTGGTCTCGTGCCTCCGGTGTGCTGGGGCGCAGCAGGGTGGCGAGTTCCTCTTTCGTGGTCCAGATGTCATGGACGAGCTGTTGAAGGGTGAGGTCCGGTGGTGCCCCCGTGTTGCTGGTGTTGCCCTCCATGACGCATGCTTGTGCCGCTCGGCGCATGCCGGTGGTGACTGATGGCGCATCCGGGCGGCTCAGGATGGCGTGTAGGACCCTGTTATACCTGTGCCAGGCGCCGTGGTCGTTCTCGGCTGGGAACCCCAGTTTGGGTGGGAGGGTGTTGTCTGGCGGGCTGGCCGCGGGTTGGGGTTGGTTCGGGATGATGAGGTCAATGTAGAGGGGTCGGTGTACCGTGGCCGCGGGCAGGAGGTCCCCGTAGGTTGCCTCGTGGACGCGCACTGTGGTTGGGTCCCCGTAGCACGTGTCGATCCAGGAGGGGTGGGCGCCGTCTCGGTGGGGGTAATGGGAGGGTGTGCCGGTGAGCCCTGCCGTGAGGTCGGTGAGGCCGAGTTGGTGCATGGCGTCCCGGATAGCCATGTCGTTGCCTGTTGGTCGGCTGGTGCGGTCGTCGTCGGTCAGGGCGGCGTTTCGGTTGCCTGTGATGATGGTGGATGCAAGGAGGGAGAGGCGGTGGTACGCCAGGCTCAGGGCGTCCAGGAAGTCCTTAGTCTCCTCCCTGAATGGGACGTGCGTGAATAGCACGTTTAGATGCCATCGAGGCCCCACGCACTCGTACGCCCCGAGGCGACCGTCCACTCCGAGGTCGGGGTGGGCAGGCACCGTGACTGACGTCTTGTGGTAGAGAGGCACCTCCTGTTCCCATTTGGCGTGATATTTGTTCCCCTCCGGGTCCAGGATCGGTGCCGGTTTGGGCTGGTCTGCTCTGCGGAGGGCTTGCTCCAGGAACCCCAGGAGGTCTGCGCCTTGGGGGTGTGGCCCCAGCATGGCTTGTAGTGTTGCGGCCTTGGTGGGGTCGTAGGTGACCGTTCGCTCGTTGAGGATGTTGATGCGGGCGTGGGCTTCTGTAGGCGCCGGTTTCTGGGGACCAGTAGTCGTTGGGGAGGGCCGTGTCCGGCCCTTGCCCCGTCAGGCGTCGAGGAGGTCGATGATGCCCTGAGCTGCGGGTGCCTTAGGGTTCCGCTTCTGGGGCTGGAATAGGGGCCATGCATTGTGGACTTTGCCCGTGTACTCGATGCCAGTGAGGTGCTCCGTGTCGGGGGTGCATAGCTGCATGGGGACCCTCTCACGACTGTTTCAGTCTCGCCAGAGTTCGATGGTGTGCCCCACCTCCTTCTCGTTGGGGTTGGCTGGGTCCCACTTGACGTGGATGCTGAAGCCCCTGGTGGTGCTCGGTGACGCGGTACCGGTGCTTGACCTCACCTGCGGCCCATATTCACTTGCAGGGGCCCGCGGCCGTGGCGTACTTGAAGGGCAGCTGCGGTACGGATGTTGTACTCGAGATACAGGGCGACCGCCTCCTCTTCGGTCCAGCTCTTCGACTTGGCTTTTGGCTTGGGTGCGAGTTAGGCCTGTGCAGGTTCCTTGCGCTTCTTCGCACCTGAGCAACGCCGGGCTTTGGGCTGTCCCCGTTCAGGAGGTGCGCCCTCGGGCTGCTGTACAGGCGCGTGGCCCGGGTGGCAGGGACGTTGGGCTTGGACGTGAGGACGGTGTCCTTCAGCTGGAACACTTGCTTGGTCATGGGGCCAAGCACTTCCCTGGCCTCCTGTAGGGCGTCGGGTGGCTCTGTGGGCCAGGTGAGGAGCCGGTGCCCAGTGCCTACTCCGTGGCGGCGCATGTGGGCCGTGTAGCGGATGGCGTGGCGTGTCCACGCTGGGGTGCTTTCCCGGGGGAGGGGGCCCTCTGGCGCCCCCTGCGCCCAGTAGAGGGCGTAGTGCAGCGCTTCCCAGGCTGCTTCTGGGGTGTGGCGGACGCGGGCGGCGAGTTTCAAGCGGTCCCGTCTGCCTGGTGGGGGCGGGACTTCGTCATCGGGGGCGTGTATCGTTGCCCGTCTGACCTTGCTGTGGTCGTCCCATTCCACTGTCCACAAGATGTCCCGGTGTTTGAGGATGTGGACCTCCGTGGTGGCCGGGGGGGCATCCATGGCGTCCCAGCTGACATGCTGGATAGGGTGGACCCGGGGCTGGGTCTTCGGGGGTGATCGCGTGCTGAGGATTCAGTTGATGTCCTCTGCGACAGGGCCCGTGTCCGGGGCGTCCTGCGCTGCCTGGGCTAGAGGTGGGGAGGGGAGGTCCTCCCAGAGGCGGGAGCCGGACGCCGCGGCGTACATGGCTGCGATCAGGACGTGCTCTGTCAGCCCTTCCACCATGAGGTTGTTTTCCCCCTGCAGGTCTCGGGGGATGGTGGATTCCGCCTTTAGGGTGAGGACTGCGATGGCGCGTTTGGGTCCAGCCGTGGCATGGGTCGGCTCATCTGGCGGGCATTTCTGGAAGGGGGATGGTCCCACCGCCAGGTGCTCGACAAGGTGTAGCGGTATGGCGTGGTGGTGGTCTGCCCCGGGCAGGAGGTAGGGGTGTGGGTCCCCGGGTATAGTGCCGAGGTATATGCCCCCCCTGTAGATAGCGGTGGGTAGGGGTTGTTGCAGAGCGCCCGCGCATGATGGCGCGCACCGGGAGTTGCAGTGGGTGCAATGGAGCGTTATGGGGTGTGGTACCCCGTACACGGTGAAGGGCCCTACCGCGCGCTGGATGTGGCGGAGACGATGGTGCGGAGGTCCGCCAGATGTGCCGTGCGGCTTGCGCCATAGTATATCCAGAGGTAGGTAGGTAGGTCGACTCGGGAGTGGAGTTGCCCCACAGGGGTGTCTCACCAAGGGGCTATTGCTCATTCACCCACGGCCCTACTGCACGTGCCCCCACAAAGCGGCTCCCCCACATGGGGGAAGGGCGCGGTCGCCGCGAGCAGTACCCTACAGCGGGTCCTGCCCAGAGAGGTAACCCATGTTCGACCGAAGTCCCACATTCCTCTCCTTCGGGCGGATGATACGTGGGGGAGGGTCCAATCGCACATCCTCATCAACCTCCGGATTCTGGGGCCCAGGGGCTGGGAGCCAGGCTGAAGGCCCTGTCCTGCAGGCACCCCCACCTGAATTGATTTTCAGTAGGCGTGAGGCAACTTGAAGAAGCACGTGCTACAGGACTCGCATGCCGTGGCGCACACTAACGCCTCCTGACTCGGTCGAGCTTGCACTCTCCCAGGGGGCCGGGGGTTCGAAGTAGGTCGTTGTGGTTGGTTGGTCGGTCGTTCAACGATTCAGCGTAGTTTGTCAATGTTGGTTGATCGGTTGCGTGATGGTAGAATCATGGTTTCGTTCCTGGACATGGTTGCGGGGGGGCGCCACGGTGTCGCCATCCCGTTGGACGCCGTTCCCGTTTCGACCCGTGCACGCCTTGCTGGTCTGGTGTTGGCCGGCTTGCCTGTGGTCTGTTTACGGCCAAGTGGCGGCTGCAGCTGCGGTGTGATCGGTGCGCGGTTGTCTTGGCCGCCTCATGGTCGGCTTGGTCTGCGTGGGTTTCGTCGCGCTGCTGCTGGTGGTTTTATTGCCAAATGTTGTTTGTGCAGCAGGCACGTCCGTGTCCGTGCTGGCTAGTTGCGTCCTGGTTGGTCCAAGTGCGGCGTAGTGCGGTGTAGCGCTGGTTGGCCGCGGTCGTAATGGTAGAGTCGTTGTGTTCTGTCGTCTTCGTGAGCATGGTCGCCAGTGGGCGTGGCGCACCACGGTGCCGCCATCCCGTTGGACGCCGTTCCCGTGTCGATCAGTGCACGCCTGGCTGGTTTGGTGTTGGCCGGCTTGCGTTTGGTCTGTTCACGGTCATGTGGCGGCTGCAGCTGCGGTGTGGTTGGTGCGCAGTTGTCGCGGCCGCCTCATTCTGGGCTGGGTTCGTGTAGGTTCTGTTGCGCTGCTGCTGGTGGTCTTATCGTCAAATCCTGCCCGTGTAGCCGGCACGTTCGTGTCGGTGCTGGTTAGTTGCGTCCTGGTTTGTCCATGTGTAGTGTAGTGTAGTTTTTGAACGTTGGTTGGGCGCGTCCGCAGTGGTAGACTTACAGTGTTCCTCTGTGTTCGTGGTCATGGTGGCCGGCGGGCGTGGCTCGCCACGGTGTCGCCAGCCCGTTGGACGTCGTTCTTGTACCGGCCCATGCATGTCTGGCCAGTTTGGTGTTGGCTGGCGTGCGTGCGGTGTGTCTATGGTCACGTTGTGTTCGCTGTAGCGGTTTTGTTGGTGTGCGGTCGTGTTAGTCGCCCCTTGGTCGGTTCGTTCGGCGTTGGTTCCTTGTCGTTGCAGCGGGTGCATGCGCAGTCGGATTTGTTGTGTGCAGGTGTTCTGCTTGATCCGGTGTCCGTTGGTGCCAGTTGCGTGGGGCCGGCACGGTACGTTCTTACTGTGCGCCGTCTGCTCACCGCGGGGGAGAAAAGTAATGACAACTGGTCGGACCGCTGTAAATTTTTTTTTCCAGATTCGGTGCCCTTGTCCCTGCCCCGCCCTGGCAGTGTTGCATGCACAACCCATCATCCGGTATTTCGCGGTGCTCTGTAGCCGTCCTTCCAGTTACGCCTGCGCCATTCTTATGCACACCCGCCGCCGGTGGCAACGCCTCGTCGGTCCCTCTTGGTGCGTCCAGTTGCTCCCCATGGGAGCCCCAAGGTGCTGTTCCAGCTCGGTGGTGCGGTGCTCGTGTTTGTGTCTGTCTGCCTGCCGTGCGCTATATCGTGCCGTGTTTTGCGGGACATGTCGGTGGCGTGCCTGTGTCGCGTTGCTGAGTTTGGTGGTTAGGATGGTTAGGGCTGTTCAGCTTGTGCTGTGGTGCCGGGACGTTCTGTCCGACGTGATGGGTTGGTCTCGGCGTAACACATCCCTGCCTGCTGGCAGGGGGTCGGCGTGGCCCCGTGTGGCAAGCCTGTGGTCCCCTTTGTGCCCCGGGTGGGGTTTCGGAGGATAGGAATAACGGGCAGTGTTGCAGCCCCCCTCCCGCTTATTGACCCTGTTAACTTTCTGCGGGGAGTGTGTCCCTCGTACCACTCGCGTATGTTATATGTGCCGTAACCCCCCCGGCGTCCCAGGCGTTTAAATTTCCTGGAGGAGGTGTGCGCCGGTCCCCGCCGTGCACGTATCCCTGGATGCTCGCCTTGGGTGGTAATACTCTGGACGACTGTTCGTTAACATTCTCGTGGTTATCGGCCCCGCCGTGGGTCCGGCGTGTTTGGCCGGGCCCTTTGCCTGGCCCCTTGTGTATCTGGCTCGCGGGAGAGGAGGGTGAGGTGGAAGGACGGGTCCGGGTGTGGCGACGCCTCTTTCTCTGTTGCAGGCGGGTTGCGGGGGTCTGGGAAGCGTGGCCCCTGCCCGGGGGATGTAGGAGGAAGTCGTTGGGATTTGGTTCGTGTTCCACACCACGGGCTGCTAAGGCTAGCCCCCACTCTTCGCGTATATGTTGCATGTGTCAGGCGGGTTGACGTCTTTCCCATCCGTGTGTCTGACCGACATTGCTAGGGTGTGTTGCACGGCCGTGCGCCGTTGGGTTGTACAAGGGGTCCTTTTGGGCGAGGTTGCCTTGCCCGGGGTCGTCGTGGTTTATGGCCGAGTGCGCAGCAGTTGGTGCGATGTCCATCAGCCGGCCCTCTGGTGGGAGGAGGTGACCCCGCAGCCGCTGTGTCGTCTCCTCCCTTGCGCATGGCCGGTGCGGGACTCGCGTCGCGCGTGTGCGGCTGTGCGTCGTCGCTGCAGGTCCTGTGGCTGGGTGCGGCTCAGGGTCCTGGGTGGTGTCCCACGCGTCGCAGAAGGGCGCTGCGGAGGGTGCACAAGGGCCGTGTGTGCCGCCCGGGCCTCCGTCTCAGTGCGGATGGCGGGCTGCTGTTGTTTGCCCAGCGCCAGCGCCCGGTTCTGGCAGATTGCGGTGTTCGACAACACTCCCGTGGTCATAGGCTCAGCCGTGGGCCCCGCGTGTTTGGCTCGACCCTTTGCCCGGCCCCTCGCGGATCCGTTACGCGGGAGAGGACGGTCAGGTGGGATGACGGGTCCGACTGGGTTTTCATTCGTGTCTGACACCATGGGCTGCTAAGGCTAGCCCCTACTCCTTGGGTGCCCGTTGCACGTGCCGGGTAGGTTGACACCTTCCCCGCTGGTGTGCTCGGTCGACAGGCGTTGCTGGAGTGTGTTGCGCGGCCGCGCGTTGTTGGGTTGTACGAGGGGGTCTTTGTGGGCGAGGTCGGCTCGCCAAGGGTTGTCCTGGTTCGTGGCTGACTCCGCAGCAGTTGTCGTGACGTTCAGCGTCTGGTCTGCTGGCAGGAGGGAGCGATCCTGCGTCCGCCGTGTCGTCTTTTTTTCTGCGCATGGCCGGTGCGGGACTCGTGTCGCGCGTGTGCGGCTGTGCGTCGTCGCTGCAGGTCACGCGGCCAGCTGTGGCTCAGGGCCTTGGGGGGTTACCCACACGTCGCACAAGGGCGCTGCGGAGGGCACTGAAGATTTCCTGCACCAGGGCAGCGTGCGCCGCCCGGGCCTCCGTCTCAGTGCAGATGGCGGGCTGCAGTTGCTCGCCCAGTGCGAGCGCCCAGATCTGGTGGATCGCGAAGACGGGGCACAGGTTGGGCGCAGTGGGGGTCTCTGCAGTCCCTTCCGGGATGGCCTCCAACTGCTGCCGGCCGTCGAGGTAGAACCTCCATGCCGCTGATCAGGCCCTGGTGTGTGGCCAGCGGCGTTGCGCCCACCGCCAGGCGCGGTAGAGGGCATGGCCTGGGTGCCAGGGGCCTGCTGTCCCCGACACGACAGCCGTCAGGGGGTCCGGGGGTTGGCCTGGGAGCAGGGGGTAGGGGCTGTCCGGCAGGTCCGTGGTCGCCAGGAGCATGGAGTCGACGGCCTTCAAGCTCCAGTGGCCCCTCTGCGGGTGCGGGATGATCCGCACTTGGTAGTAGTGGCCATTCTCTAACACGATCATGGCGATGGTGCGGGGGTCACGTACGCGCGGTGGGGGTGCCGCGCGCGCCGTCTCTGGGTAGCGTGCCGCCAGGCTCGTGAGGTTTTGCCCCCTGCTACGGGCGGTCCCGCTTTCCCATGCCGCCAGGCCTTCGTGCGGAAGGATACGGAAGTTGTTGGGCCTCGGTGGTGGGGCGGCCCGCTCCTGGCCCCCAGTGCTGGGCGCGGGCCTGGGGTCCGTCGGCGGCGCTATTAGCGTGTGTACCCAGCCCAGGTGTGGGACCCACACGCCCCCCTTGGTTGGTTGGGCGGTGTTGAACCACCAGATGCACGCTCCAACAAGTTCGTCGGAGACCTGTGCCCCGGGGGTGACCAGCGCCTGGAGCTGCCGCAAAAATATTTCAGTTGTTGCGGCGTGTGGCAGGGGGACCACGGCGAAGAGCCAGTTCGGGTCACGGAGCTGTTCCCGGAGGGTTGCCACCAGCTCGCTTGAGGGCGTGGAAGCGTGGATGCTTTAGAGCGACCTCAGTTCCGCGTCGTCGAAGGGACCCGCGCCCCTTTGCTGCGGCGGTCGGGGGGGTGGGGGTGGCATGGCCACCCGGCTCCGTTCCAGCGCTGCGCCAGCCGGGGAGGCATGCCGTGAGGTGGTGCCAGGGTGTCCACCAGGCACGTACTCCGTGGAGGGTTCCTGTTGCTGGGGCACCGAGCAGGGCGTTGCGGCGGGCAGTGGGCCAGCGGACTCCTGGGGGCCGGAGGTCCCTGTCATTTCTGTGTCCACCCTTGGGCCCCTCGCATTCTGCCCCGGTTGCCGCGATGTGCCCTCTGTGGCTTGGCTGTTTCTGGGCTGCGGGAGGGGCTGCCCCCCCGCTCCTTGCGCAGGGCTTGGGTCGGCCGCAGGCTCCCTTGGTCGCGTGTCCGTGGCGTGTGGTCCCCCCGACAGTGGGTTGGCCGCTGACCCTGGGAGGGGGGCGGCGTGCTGCTGTGGCGACGGGATCGGCCAGGGTTACTTGTCTCTTGGCGTTGTTCCGGCGTGCCGCTTTGCACCCCCGAGGCGTGGGAACTGCCCGGGCTCCTCCGTGGGCCGAACTGTCGCAGGGGGCTGCTGTGTGTGCCAGAGCGGGAACCCCTCCCGGGTGGTGGGCCCCGTGGGCGTTCCGGGGAGTTTCGGCGCGCCGCCTGCCTGGGAGGCTCCGGGACGTCTTGGGACCGCGGCCGCCGGTGGCCTGAGGCGTGTCCATGGTAGCCCGGTGATCCAGGGATTTCCCGGATATCATGGTCCTGCATGCTCGCACGGATGCGCAGGGCGGCGCGTTGGTGCCACTGCCATTGGAGTCCATTCATTTTATCCAGGCTGTAGGCCCCGAAATGCGCCATGAGCCGGGTGGCCACATAGTGCCATTGGCCGTGCTGGTCCATGGTGGCGGGAGGGCGTGTGCCGCGTCCGATGGCCGAACAGGATCACGGCGAAGAGCCTGTTCGGGTCGACGTCACGGAGCTGTTCCCGGAGGATTGCCACCAGCTCGCTCGAGGGCGTGGAAGCGTGAATGCCGTAGAGCGCCCTCAGTTCCGCGTCGTCGAAAAGACCCGCGCCCCTTTGCTGCGGCGGTCGGGGGGGTGGGGGTGGCATGGCCACCCGGTTCTGTTCCAGCGCTGCGCCAGCCAGGGAGGCGTGCCGTGAGATGGTGCCAGGGTGTCCCCCAGGCACGTACTCCGTGGAGGGTTCCTGTTACCGGGGCACCGAGCAGGGCGTGGCGGCGGGCAGTGGGTCAGCGGACTCCTGGGGGCTGGAGGTACCCGTCATTTCTGTGTCCACCCTTGGGCCCCTCGCGTCCTGCCCTGATTGCCGCGATGTGCCCTCCGTGGCTTCGAGGTTTCTGGGCTGCGGGAGGGGCTGCCTTCCCGCTCCTTGCGCAGGGCTTGGGTTGGCCGCAGGCTCCCTTGGTCGCGTGTCGGTGGTGTGTGGTCCCCCCGACAGTGGGTTGGCCGCTGACCCTGGGAGGGAGGCGGCGGACAAGCTGGATGCTACGCGCGCCACACTGCCTGCCGCTCGCGCTCGACTGGCGTGAGAATGGTGCGGATGTGCGTCTGTTCGGTGCGGGGCCTCTGGAACCGGCGTCTGGGATAGGTGGTAGATGATGTTCGCCGGGCGTGGGAGTCGCAGGAGCCGCTGTGGTCCCTGTCCATATTCTCATGAAAGACGACTCGCCGCGCCGCAGGAGGCGGCGTGCGGCTGCGGCGACGGGATCAGCCAGGGTTCCTTGTCTCTTGGCGTTTTTCCGGTGTGCCGCCCTGCACCCCCGAGGCGTGGGAACTGCCCGGGCTCCTCCGCCGGGCGAACGATCGCAGGGGGCTGCTGTATGTGCCAGAGGGGGAACCCCTCCTGGGTGGTGGACCCCGTGGGCGTTCCGGGGAGTTTCGGCGCGCCATCTGCCTGGGAGGCTCCGGGACGTCTTGGGACCGCAGCCGCCGGTGACCCGAGGCGTGTCCATGGTAGCCCGGTGATCCAGGGATTTCCCAGATATCATGGTCCTGCATGGTCGCACGGATGCGCAGGGCGGCGCGCTGGTGCCACTGCCAGTGGAGTCCATTCATTTCATCCGGGCTTTAGGCCCCGGTTTGCGCCATGAGCCGGGTGGCCACATAGTGCCATTGGCCGGGGTGGTCCATGGTGGCGGGGGGGCCGGTGCCCCGTCCGATGGCCAAACGTGACGTCTGCAATGGTGCGGGTTCCCATCCGCGAGCCGAAGGGACCGCGAAGAAGACGCCATCGTATGCGGACCGCCAGCGCGAGCTGCTCCTTTGTGGTAAGCCTGGGGACCCAGAGGCCCAGATCTTGGGTCGCCGCTTGCTCTGCTTGTTCGCTGGGGTTTCTGGAGTCGCCCTCCAAGCGCGCGTAGTCCAGGTGCCCCCGCCCCCAGAGCGGGGCGGTCCCCGGCGGCGGGCCGATAGGCTCGCTAGCGGTGTTGGTGGCCGCTTCCACGCGCTCACCCTCTCCTGGGGCGCCGCGCTCATCCGCGTTCCGGTCTGTCGCGCCGCTCCCGGTTGCCTGCCCCTCACCCGCAGTGGTAACCAGCCCCAGGGCGGTGTAATCGCGCTGGAGGTGTGCTTGTCCTGATGCCGTGAGGGGTGTGTCTTCCGCCTGGTCGCGTCGCGGCTCCGCGTGGACGTGTGGCGCCGCCGGTGCTGCGACTGTGTGGGGGTCACCCCTGCAGGACTCCATGAAGGCATCGAAAGAGTCGCGATTTTGTCCGTTGGCTGACATTCTCCTCTCAGCCGGGCGCTGGGGCGTGTCAGCTGTGGCTTCCTGGGTCTCTGACCCCGCGCGGGTTTTCGGCGGATCTCTCTGCGGCGCCCCCCGCGCCGTGCTTGCGTCTGCGCGAAGTGCCTGGTTCACCAGGGGGGCAGCGCCCGCGCAATCTGTGGCTGAGGGTCGGGGGAGACTGTCCTCACACTCTGTGTCTGAGTTCGTCCCTCAGGCTCCGCGTCAGGCTGGCCAGCGGCCAATGCCTCCTCGCCTCCCTGTGCCGCTTCGTTCGGCGGGTTGGCACTCTGCATTGACGGCCGGTCTGCTCCCCCGCCAGGCTCCCCCATTTATGTTGGCGTTGGTGTCCGTTGTGGGGGCTGCTGCATTTCTTCCGCGCCCACCGTGGGCTCCCCGCGCTGCGGTTGGGTTGGCGGTGCAGGCGGTTCGGCTTCATCGTTCGTCGGTTGCGGTGCCCCTCGGGCGTGGCCTTCCGCGACGGGCGGCGGCCTGGGTCGTCTCCCTGGGCCCGTGGGCTGTGGGGCGCCCGCTGGGGCGGCACTGCGTGCCAGATCCGGGCCGGGGCCCGGGCCGGGGGCTGAGCGACCGGGAGATGACGGCTCTGCCGGCCGTGCCGGCGGCCCGGTTGGTGGGACCTGGTGCCGCTGGGGCGCCGGTCCGTCGTGCGTCATGGCCGGTAGGTCCTCCGTGCTGGACGTTGCTGGAGCCTGGGGGGTTAGGCCCTCGGTGGAGCCGGGGGTGTGGGGATGCACGGTGTCGGAGAGCCGGGCGGCGGTGGTCTGGGGTTTGGGGTTTGATTTTGCGGGTACTAGACGCTTTTCGGCCCCGGAAGGCCACCTGGTCGGGCCAGGTGATATCCTCCCCACCGGGTCCTAGTGGGGGGCCCTCCAAGACGCACCTCCTGCCTGGTGGTGGAGTCCCCCGGGTTCACAGAGCTCGGAGCCCCGTCCTTCCCCGGCGTCCCCGTTTCGCCACTCCCCGGTCAGTGCATCAATTCGCAGCCGTGGCCGCGGGCGCTTACCCACTGCGTCGCCCCCCTAATGCGTGGTCGCCCGGGGCACCGGCGCCGCCGGGCCCGTGCTACTGGCTTGTCGCCAGTGGGACCCCCTTGGGCTGGCGCGGAGGCTGCCTAGCCTAGGGGTTGGGGCGTGGCGCTGTGCGCCACTACTGCCTTGGCGGGTGCAGTGTCCCGTCTGTGTGTGCGCGGCGCTCGCGGCCGGTTCGGGGGGGTTCGGGCCGGTACCTGGTGTTGTGTCTCCCCTTCCTCCCCCTTCCCGCCCCGCGTATCCCGCGCTGCGTGTGGCGGGTCGTCCCGTCCGGGTGTCCCTTATCCTCGCTCGCTGGTACGCCATTCCATGTGGTCTGTGCGTTCCGCGCGCTCGGTCCGTTTGCCCTTCTGGTGGTCCCCGCGTGTCCTTTTCGTGTGTGTGCGCTCGCGCTCTCGCGGTGTCCGCTCTTCGCTGGGTGGTGTGGCGCGCGCATCTCGCGTGGTCCCGGCACTGGGCGCTGGTAGGGCCGTTCCATGTGGTCCGTGCCCCTCCGCGTGTCCTGCCCCGGTCCCGTGCTCCGTCTGGCGTGCTTTGGGGGGGGCGGTCCGGTCCCGGTTCCCCCCTTCTTGGCTTGGGGTTGCGGGGGCGGTGGCAGGGCGTCTCCGGGGGGGTGCCTTCGTTTGTTGCGTGGGGCGTTCTGGGTCTTGCGCTCCTCTTCCCCCGACTGCCCGTCCACTAGGTGGGCTGTCGGGGTCTGCGTTGCGGGCGTGCGGTTGTGGGGGCCCCGCTCTGTTCTTGCGGGGGGGGAGAGAGGTGTCGTCTTGGTGTCCAGGCGCCGGCCCGCCGGATTCCCATGACGAGCCTGATGCGCACGGAGCTTCGCCCTGCGGGATGCGTGGGGGGGTTGGGGTGACCGTGGCTGGAGTGGTGCTCCAATGTCCCGGTTCATGGCCCAGCAGAGCACCCCTACCGCGGGCTTACTCTTAGCACAGGGGGAGGGGGTTGCGGGCGCGTTTGTTCTGTGACCCGGGTGCCAGTGTATCTCAGAAAGCAGCCGCCCCGGAGGTAGCGCACCAGGCGCGCGCCGCGAAGGAGCTGGTTCGAACCCCGGGATCAGTGGCCTCCCACCGATCCCTTCGAATACCGGACGAGGCCTCCCATCGACCTGTTTGAGTACAGGTGACGGTGCGCACTGCTGCAGGGGTCGGTGGCTCCCATGTGTTTTGTTTTTCTTGGGTGGGGGGTAAAACGAACGAGACCTCCACCCGATCCACCGGTATCGGTGGTGGCGCGAGTTGCTGGAGGGGGGGGTGGTTCCCACGTCGCCAACTAGAGAGCTCTACGTGCAGGGATCCCAGGAGCACCAACGCCCGGGATCGAACCCCCGCACTGGACGATTGAAGACTGAGGCTCTCACTACTGGGCCGCGGGAGTCTCTTACGCCACTGAGGGGTGTCGTCGGCTATGAATCCAGTCCTGAGGGTGGGGCTGTGCGTTGTGCAGCGTGTTGCGCGTGCCGGGAGGCCCCAGTCCACGTGCACGGGGTCGGGACAGGGGGGGAGGGGGCTGGGTGGGGTGCGTTGGATCGCCGACTGACGTGCACAGGGGTAAGAGGCGGGCAGTAGCACCGCCGGGTCGCCGACTGACTGTAGGGCGGGGGGTCGCTCTGCCTCTTTCCGTCCCTCTGCCTTCCCTGGGCAGGCAACAAAGCGGGCGTCACTGGCGTTGCGCTGTCCATGGGGGGCGTGGCCCCCCATACCACTCCGGTTCGTGTTCACCCAGCTTCTCCGGGTACGATCTGTGCGGCGTCCGGGTGCGCAGGCGTGGGCCCGCTTGTTCTTCGCGGCCCCCTTGTGGGTCGGCGGCTGGAGCGGGGGGGCAGGTCACACTCCGGCTCCCCTCTCGGTGGGGGGGGGCCATCCCCCTTGCCTCGGGGGGGGGGTGTCGCGCAGCGGCCTCCCCGCTCTCGTTCCGGGCGGCGGCCTGCGGTACCCCTTTCTGGCTCTCTTCGTGTCGCTGGCGCGCTCCCCTTCCAGCGCGCGCGTGCAGTCGGGGGTGAAGTGCCGCCCCGGGGTGGGGGGGGGTCCCAGCTGACCTGCAAACCCCCCCTCTGTCCCCTCGGAGTGGGCTGTGGTCACGGGAGGGTCATGCGGGGCGCGGCCTCCTTCGTGTCCTGTTGTGCGCGTTGCTCCAGCACGCCGGTGTGGGTTCGCGGGGGCAGGTCCAGCCGCCGTTGCCCTTACCGTGCCGCCGTTCCTCCTGTGGGTGGGGGCGCCCCCCCGGCCCTGGGGGGGCGGAGGGCCGCGCCTGTGGCTCCCCAGCTGGGGACGGTGCGGGGGGGGGGGGGGGGGGGGGGGGCGCCACCCCGCCTGCTCTCGGGCCTGTGTGGGAGGGGGGGGGGGGGAGTGGGGGGGGGGCTTCGGTCCCCTGGCGATGCCCCCTGTCGGCCAAAGGGGGGGGGGGGCGGCTTGGCGGTCCCGGCCCCGGGGGCCAGCCATCGGCCAGGGGGGTCGCGCCCTTCCCCCGCCCCCCTCTACCGAGAGCCGGATCCTCACGCAGTCCCTCCCTGGGGCCCCTCATTCCCCGGCCGTTGCCGCGCAGCGCTGGCCGGCCGGGGGTGGCCGTGAGGGTCAGCGGTCAGTGGTTAGCGGGTTGCGGGGCCGCTTTCCCTGGGTAGGCAACAAAGCGGGCGTCCCTTGGTGTCGTGCTGTCCAATGGGGGGCGTGGCCACCTATACCATTCCGGTTCGCGCCCACCCGGCTTCTCTGGGCACGATCTGCGCGGCGTCCCGGTGCGCAGGCGTGGGCCCACTTGCTCTTCGCGGCCCCCATTTGAGCCGGCGGCTGGGGCGTGGGGGCGGGTCACACTCCGGCTCCCCTCTCGGGCGGGGGGGTCCGTCCCTTCTGCCTCGGGGGGTGGGGGCCGGGGTGCCCCTTGGCTGGCGGGCCGGTGGGGGGGCGGGGGGGGGGGGGGTGTCGCGCCGCGGCCTCCCTGCTCTCGTTCCAGGCGGCGGCCTGTGGTACTCCTTCCTGGCTCTCCCCGTGTCGCCGGTGCCCTCCCTTCCGGCGCGCGCATGCGGTCGGGGCTGAAGTGCCGCCCCGGGGTGGGGGGGGTGAGGGGCGGCCCGTGGACCGCCCCCCTGGGGGCCCCATCTGACTTGAAACCCTCCCTATGTCACCTCGGAGCGGGCTGTGGTTACGGGAGGGTCATGTGGGGCGCGGCCTCCTTGCTGCTCCGTCGTGCGCGTTGCTCCGGCACGCCGGTGTGGGTTCGCGGGAGCAGGCCCAGCCGCCGTTGCCCGCATCGCGCCGCCGTTCCCCCTGAGGGGGGGGCGCCCCCCCGGCCCTGGGGGGGCGGAGGGCCGCGCCTGTGGCTCCCCTGCTGTGGTGGGTGCGGGGGGGGGGGGGGGGCTGCCTCCCCGCCCGCCCTCTGGTCTGTGCGGGGGGGGGGTGGGTTCGGGGGGGGCCTTTGGCCCCCTGGCGATGCCTCTCGTCGGCCGGGGGGGAGGGGCGGGGGCGGCATGGCGGTCCTGGTCCCGGGGGCCAGGCTTCGGCCAGGGGGTCGCGCCCTTCACCCGCCCCCCCTATTGAGAGCCGGATGCTCGCGCAGGCCCTCGCCGGGGCCCTCACCTCCCCGGCCGTTGCCGCGCGGCGCCGGCCGGCCGGGGGTGGCCGCCGGGGTTAGCGGTCAGTGGTTAGCAGGTTGCGGGGCAGCCGGTTCCTCCCAGCGCTTGTTGCCCCGGCACTCCCTCCCGCGGGGGGCGGCGCGCCCTCGCACGTCGTGCCATACCGTGGGGGGGGCGTGGGTCAGGGGGCCCATCGGGCGGTGGTGGTGTCAGCCGGGGTAGCGGTGTGTGCCTGTGTGGGGGGGCCGTCAGGCGGCGTGTATGCTGGGTCCGCTGCCGGCCAGACAGGTGTGCCATGGTGCGGGCGGGGTTCCGGGTGGGCCTGTGTTGCTGCCGCTTGGCTGGCTGCCGGCTGTGGACCGTGCGCAGGCGCGACGGGTGGTGTTGGGGGTTGCGGGCTTCCTGTGGGGCTCCATGCCGGTTCCCTTTGCGGGTGTGCGGTGCCGGGGGGTTGCTCGGCCTGGGTGCCCAACGCCCCCGTATTCGTGGGGCTGGGTATGGCTCCGCTCCCGGCAGGTGATGCCAGGTGTCCCCTGGTTCCCTGTGGCCGTGTGGTGTTGTGTTGGTTGTGCCCGTTTGGACGCACACTCTTGTCGGGGGCTCTGTGGCGTGCCGGCCCTAGGTGGTGCCGGATTGCCTGTAGTCGGCGTGGCGTCGTTGGCGTGCTGTTGGTGTTGTGCGGCGACGGGTGTGGAGCCGGACAGGCTGGGGGACGAGGAGGACGTTGCGGCCGATGTTCGGGCGGGTATATTAGTGGCTCTAGTTGCTGTCGTGGCGCGGGATCAGGGCTGGAGGGTGGTGATGGTCGCGGCGGTTCTCTGGGGGGAGTAGGATGGGCCAACGAGCCAGGTACCTCTGGCCATCATCCTGGCCACTGCCGTATTGCCGTACGTGCCCGGTTGCGGCGACGGGACTTGCGACTGCCGAGCACGCTGTACCAGGACCGGAAGCTGCGTGGAGGGGGGATGCCCCTCCGGGTGAGGTAGGCTGCCATCAGCCTCTCGGTGGCCCCCGGGGTCATGGCCCCGCTGCGATGGAAAAAATCCCCCCACTCGGCGCCATGGGCACCGCGGGCGATGCCCATCGCCCATTCCGCGCCCCCGGCGAACCAGCCATGGCGATCGGAAGGCGGGTGGTGAGGGTGACGACGATGGTGCGGTAGTTGTTGAGGTTCGTAGAGGTAACGGGGCCCCAACTGTCTGGCAGATTGCCAATTGGGGGTAGACTGCCCCGTGGCGCGTCGTTGTAGTGTTCGTAGTCGGGGACGTAAATCGTGGGGTCCGCCCCCGGGTCCGGCAGCGCCCAGGTTGGTGTGCGCCAGGGGGGGCGGGGTGGTGGTGTCGCTGGGTCCTCATCGGTGTGGACGTCCAACCACTCGTTTTCCGGATTAGAGTGCGCAGTGTCTGGGGTCTGAGGTCTTCGTCTTGCGTTTCGCGCAGCGGCAAAGCTGTGCAGAGTCGATGCGGTCGCCCGCAGAGTGGTCACCACCACAAGTTCGCGATGCACGGGCTGCAGAACCACTGCAGCTGCTCAGTGCCGCCGCAGCCGAGGTCATGCCCACGGAGAGGGTTGCCGTCTTCGTCGTTCACCTCCATGTGGACCCCGCATGAGTTCCCTGGCCGCGGATGTGGAGGCGGGGGCCACTTTCGGGCATCTTCTTGCCCTTGGTGTCCGCGTCTCCTGGATTCTGTTTGCCCGCTGTATTGCACGGCACAAGTGGCGCTCTTTATCGTCGGTCAGCAGCAGCCATGTGGAGGAGCTGCGGCACATAGAGGGTAGGGTCAGGTCGTGTTGGGTTGCGGCATTTTGTTTGTGGTTAATGGCAGGGCGTTGTGTAGTCGTGTTGTCATGTTGTGCCGCGTTGGCTGGCGTTGGGTTGTGTGGCGTTGCATGGTTGTGGTGTTGCGTCGTGTCGCAGCGTCTGCTGCGTTGTTTCGTTGTGTGGCGCTAGGTGGCGTCTTGTGGTGCCAGGCGCTGGCTGTGCCATGCCGCGTTTTATTTTTTTTTTTGTTGTTGTTGGCTGTGTTGTGCAACATTGCGCTGTGTTGTGTGGTGTCGTGTAGCTGCCGTTGGACTGTGGTGTCGCGTGTTGCGTGCCGTTATTGTGTAACGCCGGTTTTTGTTGTGTGCCGCCTTGTGGTACGTTACTGTGTGTTGCCGTGGTATTGTGTGGCGTGTCGCAGTGTGTTGCGCTGTGTTGGGTCATGTCGTGGTGGTGGTATATGGTTGCGTCTGGCTGTCGTTGGCGGTGGTGCTTACGTTGTGTGTAGTGGTGTGCTGTTGTAGTGCGTTGTGGCGTGTCGTGTTTTGTGTTGGTACCAGGTGGGTTCCCCGGGTTGCGCCCACCTTTGCGTTGCTTTGTTGTGCTGTGTGTCGTTGCGTGCGTGTATTGGGTTGTGTGTTTCGTGGTGTCCGCTTTTGCGTGTCGCGTCGGGGTTGATTTGGTGTTGTGTTTCATCATGTCGTGTTATGTGTCGTGTCGCGTGTTGTGTCTTGGCGTGTTGTGTTGTCGTGTGGTGTTTTGGTGCGTTGGTTTGGGCGTTGGTGTGTGGCGTCAAGGATTGTTCTACGGTGTTGTGTGTTGTTAATGGTCGGTTTGTCGCGTTGTAGAGCATGTTGCGCTGCACACTGTTGCTTAATCGTTGGTTGTGGATTAGTTTTTCTTGTTGTTGGGTTTGTAGTTGTGTGTTATGTCCCGGCGTTGCGTGGTGTTGTGGTTTTGTTTTGTTGGTTGTGCCCCATTGTTGTACCATGTAGCTCTGTCCGGTTATGTCGTGTTGTGTGGTTTGGTGTGGTTCTCCCATGGTTTTGTGGTGGTGTTGTTTGTGCCTTGTGGCGTGGCGTTGCGTAGTCGTGCTGTCATGTTGTGCCGCGTTGGCTGGCGTTGAGTTCTGTGGCGTCGCGTGGTTGTGGCGTTGTGTCGTGTCGCAGCGTGTGCTGTGTTGTTTTGTTGTGTGGTGTTAGGTGTTGTGGTTTTCTTTTGTTGGTTGTGCCCCATTGTTGTGCCATGTGACTCCGTTGGGTTATGTCGTGTTGTGTGGTTTGGTGTGGTTCTCCTGTGGCTTTGTGATGGCGTGCTTGTTGCGATGTTGTGTTGTGCCGTGTTGTGTTGTTGTGAGCGGTGTTGTGTGTTGTTGAGGTATGTGTTGTGTCTCGGTACGCGGTTCTGTTGCGTTGTTGTGGGGCGTTGTACGGTTGTGTGAGTTGTTTGTGTGTGTTCGTGACATACAGCATTATGTCATGTCTTGTTGCTCACTTTCTGAGTGTCTATTTCTTTTCGATTGACCCTCAGAAATTTATTGATGGATCCACCAGCAGTCCAGGCTGTTCGGTGATTAACGAAAATCCTGGGCTGTTCAAGTTCTGGGCTGATCCCGTGAAGCCGTGGATTACCATCAAAAGTCCGGTAGCCGCAACTTGGAGCCGAGGCAAGCGCAACAACCTTGCCGTCAATTTTATTTGCCTAGCGCAAAACCGCAATTGTAGCGACGTCCTTTGCCTAGCTTCGCAACGCCGTTTTCTTGGCAATGTCGCAAGTTGGGCTCAAGGAACGTTCCGCAAAGGACAAGACGGAAAGCAAACAGCTAAAGTCCGTGAAAAGTTTCATTGCTCGAACTCAAGCTAAAGTGGACGCCAAACTGACTCAAAGTCGGCTTCTCCCTACGCTTTCGCCCGCCAAGCGCGAGAACGACCCATTTCACCCTTCACTCGACCTTTCTCAGTCACATGAGGAAGGCACGTCATCTAATGTCATTTCAGACGATGAACAACCCGAAGATGTCGCAAAGGAACTCTTCCCACTCGCCGAGACAACGGCTCACACCGCCAAAGGAAAAGGAGCCCAAGAACCACAACATCAAGTCCAAGCGCCCGCTCCGCCAACCAACTCCGAGAGGGTGCAAGACTCTGTGCCCGAAGGCACGCACGAGAACACCGAAGGAAGCCATCCGTGTGACGCCGAAGGATTGAAACAACAAGAGGAAGTTCGTGAAGACCCGTGTGGAGACTCGGTAATGAACAACAAAGCCGAAGGCACGCGCGAGAACACCGAAGGAAGCCATCCTTGTGACGCCGAAGAGTTGAAACAACAAGGAGAAAGTCGCGAAGACCCGTGTGGAGATTCGGCAATGAACAAGAACGCTGCTCTCAACGGCAACGCAAAGAAAACCAATAAGGTTGAGCCCGACAACTCTCTCTTAACGCCGCGTGAGGAGCAACCTACGCCAAGCGCTATTCCGTCTCCCGAAGGAACGCACGGAAAGGCCGAAGACGGGGAAGACCCTACTCCCGATGAAACGGATGGTAATTCCGGAAAACCCTTCTTCAACCCTTCCCTTGCCCCGGATGGTGTCTTTGCAAACTTCTTGGTTAAACATAAAGGTGAGATCAACACACACGATCAACAAGCACTATGGGGAGAAACGCATGTCCAAGACACCTTAGGGGTTGATACAAATCAACTCGTGTTAGAGAAACACCACAAGCAAGCGATCTATGATCAAGTAAACCCAACAATAGACCTTTGCGCGAGCGCCAGGTGCACCTCTTTCCATGACATTGATTGCTCCGGCAACAATGCCTACTCCACAATTGGACATGATAATTTTAGGTACCTCAAAGACATCCTTCATCACCACCCAAAGTTTTACATTTTTCCACACCCACAAGATTACTACAACTCCAAGTACAAATACGGCAGCACGTGGACCGAGTGGGCCCATGCCATCAACGAAGCCTTGCAAGAAGCCTTTGATTCCGGTGTTCTGTACGAAGGCTTCTTCATTCTCCCGGGAATGGAGAACACCCTTTCGGCGGAGACCCTCTACATGAACCCCTTGAACCCCGGCATGATCTCCCTTGCCCCTTGGGTATGTGGAGTAGGCCAACTTTCGGATGCCAATACGTACAACTCATCGCCTAGTCCCGATGGCTCGGTGCGGCTCAACTTGCTTGATTCTTCTCAATACCCATATTTTCACCTTCACCTCTCCACCCGTCACAAGCACCACGCACACATCTGCTACGGCGACATCATGCACCCTCACACCTCCCTACAATGGGCCATAAATAAGGTAGACGGCACCGTCCAACTGGCGGCGGTGCGCACAACACTACGATTCGAAGTTGCACGGCATTTGCTCCCGAACTTCACCGTTTCTTCTCCAAAAGAGCTTTCCAAAAAATCCAAGCGGGAACGAGGAGAGTATAGGCAGCGCCGTGGCAACGCCTGGGATTTTTTTGTCCTCATCAACCGCCTTTTCCATTCCGAAAACGACCACATCTCGGTCAACTCCAAAAATGCTTTCTTTCCGGAGGAACACATACAGCCTCTACAATCATCATCTGAACATATGTTCCGCTTCGATTACACCATTCCAACCCCCCTCGCCGAGAAGCTTCTCTCCACCATCTTGCAACACCCTTTGTGGACGCTCGGCAAGGTCTTTTGCATCCGTGGTTCCGACCTAGGGAAGGACAAAACTTTCAAAGTTGTACCTTCAAAAGCATACAAACAGGCCACGCCGGACTTCAAACAAATTGACGTGTGGAAGTACCTCCTTACTAGCGAAGCCGCGCGACGGTGCGGCATCCTAGGGGCCATTCCCAGAACACAACACGAGTTTTCCGTGTGCATGAACTATCACAACACCCCCTTGCTCCCCCAACGAGACTCCCTCACTTCCATGAGTTACATGCTCTTCCAAGAGAATAACTTGGTCACGTATCCGGCACTACGGGAGCCATGATCTCTTGGGGAGGATACTCCTCTTGGCGCTCTAAACACCCGGGACACAAAGTGGACATTTCCGCCTCTCATGCCCCTCCCCCACCGTCCCCGGTGAAGGCTTGCTTCAACCCCCTCCCCGAACCTCCTGACCCAGAACTGGTAGAAGTACACGCCCCGTCATCCACGCCGGACGTTGATGTAATGTTCGGGGTCTCCCTGCTTGGGAAAATTCGGCACATTTCCTTGTTCAGCGCCCCCATGGCTAAGGTGCGAGTCTACCGAGTTAAATACGCTCATCACGAATCCGCAATCCTTGCAGAAGGCTTCACTGTGTCCCAGCTCGTCTTTCACCCCGAATGCCCCGACACGGCCGCGCGTGACAACCTTTTGGCTCCCGCCAACCCCCTAGTTTCGGAAGCCCAGGATTTCCTATCACGAGTCATCGAGGCGGCGACTGCCTACGGCAGCGCGGAACAACTAAGTCTCGCGAGGGACCATTACCTGTCCACAAGCAAGCCCCTCTCCCTCACAGAAAAAAACGCACAGCTCCACCTCCAAACGGGGAAAATTTTCAACCCCATCCCGGAAATAACAGGAGCCTTCATATCCAATGAATTTTTCTCAGAAGAAGAAGAAGCCCTAGTGATGTCCTACAGTGCAGATGAGGATCACCAGTGGCTGTCCGAGGGGCACCGCACAATGCTTCATTTGGGATTCAGGTACAATCCAGAATCAAAAGAAGTTGAACCTTTTGAACCGACCCCTCCTGAGTTTATTCAAGCGATTCGGCTACGGGCATTCTCTGTCTGCGCCGAGGTCCTGCCTTCCTCTCTCTTATGCCCCAATATGTGGTCAGTGGCTCGATACGAGCCTGGCAGTGGCCTGAGGAGCCACGTAGACGTCCCTCAACTAGGCCCTTATGTCCTGGATGGCTCCCTTGGGTCAGGTGCGGAAATGGTTTTCGAAGCGCGTCCCCTCCCCGGATCCACCCTCTGTAAAAAGGCAAAAAGTCTTCCTACAGCGCCGCAGCCTCCTCCTACTTTCTGGGGAAGCCCGCGACAAATCGAAGCACCAAATCCCAGCTCGCGACTATGACACAGTGGAGAAGCGGCGCATTCCCCGAGACTCCAGGGTATCCCTTGTCTTCCGTCACACTGGTGTAGGAACGGGCCCCCATACGACATCCTCAGAGCCCCCGGACTCAGAGCAACATGAGACGAATTAAGGAACCTACACCCGGCGTCACCCTTCTGTGCACACGAGACGTGGTCTTCGCTTTAAGACCCCAGATACCCTCCATCACCATTATTGCATGTTCTCAGGCATGGCAAGGCCATCGCTCTACCGCTCCCCCTGTACGTAACATGAATTCCCTTACCCCTGTGACCGCCAGGTATGTCCTGACCGGGCTGATCTGTGCTCACTGTGTACCAGACCACAAAATCCTGTGGTCCCCCTTGTGGGAAGCTCTGATGAGTCTACCGAATGCTACCCGTCCCCATATTCTTTCTGCCCCCCTTCCGCCCGTCAGTGCCACCGCAGTAGTAGTAACATGAGACGGTGTCAAGAGGTCCTCGCCCGCGTGGGCGTGCACGGTGCCTCCCTCACCGCCACCGTCTCTCGCATCGCGGAGATTCTCCCTGTGGAGCAAGCACACATCAATCCGAGAATATTGCTCCCAGACACTAGTGTCTCCACAGACCTGGCTATACACCCCTCTCTTCGCACTGCCTGTGACACGGCCTTACGCCACTCGCCCAAAGCGTACGCACAAGCACTTCACTCTCGGATTTCTGCACTAGAACAGTGCGAACCCGACCCCTCAATACAGAATGAGGACCCTGCCCACATACCAACGCTTCTGACACCGGACTCCCCACTGGGTGCCCGCTATTCCTCCATTCGGACACCCTCCTTCCCGCATCTCCCCCAAGTGCACAAGCCCTTCAAACCTAAACGCTTGCGCCGCCCCCCCCCTTCTCTTCCCTCCGTCCCGGCCATCCGTGTCGTGTCCTTCAACACGGCAAAGAGCCAGAACACACCCGCGGCAATCTTGCATTTCCTAAACGAGGGATATGACATTATATTCCTCCAGGAGCTCAACTCTCCCCCTCTCCTCCCACAGCGGTACGCCTTCGGCAATGACCGCGCTAAGGTCTTCTCAAATGTCTGCGGCCACAGACACGGCGTGTCGGTCATTGCAGGCCCGCGCATCGCAAGATATACCAGCTGTGTCCCGCCCAGAGACAGCGACGGCCTTATCTGTGGTGCCAAAATATCCCTACCGGAGGCAACTCCCTTACACGGCTTCTCAGTTTACTCCCCCCCGGTGCGCACGGGGGCCCCAGCTCCGTACCGCGACACCATACAGCGAGTTCTTGCTTCTCATTTCAACGACCATCCCAATCATATCCTGGGGGGTGATTTTAACTGCGTTCTGGATCCCGAACTTGACCAGCACAGCTTGGTCGATCTACATACCTGGGGGTTTATCTTTTTCTTTGCCACCAGTCAAAGGGCCTGTTTCACATGCTCAAGGCAGAGATCCAGAGTTTTTTTGCCCGGCTCTCTCCCTTGCCTCTTACACTTAGTGAGAAGGTCCGGCTGACGAACTCTCAGCTGGTCCCGGCACTCGCCTACCGCTTAATCACCCACTCTCTTTCCCCCAACCAGCTCGAAAAGCTTCAGGCACTTATCTGGGCGGGAGTTGCGTCTCGCAGCATCACACGTCTATTCTCCCCCAAAGACCGTTTCGCGGCTGGCCCAAAGGGAGGGTTGGGAATGAAGTTCCTACCGCACAGCGTCCACGTTGCCACAGTGAACTATGGGCTACGGGCCCTTTGCGGCCTTGCCCCAAAGTCAGTTGGCCCCCTGTACGTCCAGTCTTTACTTAGCTCGAACCAGAGGGCCTCGGACCCGGTGCAAAACTCTTTTATGGACTCCATCCATGCCCTTGGCATATCTTTCCACAGCATAGGCCCGTGGAGACCCACTGCTATTCGGGATCTAACGCCTGGCACCCAGCTAACCGTTAGGTTCAAGTCAGGACAGGCCACAGGAAGAGTGACCGAGGCCACCTCCAAATGGGCCAACGTCTTGTTCTACGACAGGGTCTACTCGGTGGATACCCACACGTCCTACACGATGCACATGCCATGCCACGCCGTCATGGATTACTCCTGCCCCTCTCACTTCCAGATAGTCCCTGAATTTTTGCGCCCTCAAGAGACCATCTCCGAATCCCCAGCGCCACCGCACAACGCACACGCGCTGGGAATCAGCCAACACGGCCATCTCTTCGCTCTGCAGGCACAACACTACCTATGGAAGAAGTCTCTCGACGAGTGGGGATGCCACGATGCCGCGGAGGCACTGACCAGGCCGCCGACCCCCGGCCTACAGCGGGTGTGGCTATATTCCGATTGCTCCTCCGGTGAGTCCGGCCATGCGGCCGCCGTCACGGCCTTTCTACCCGACGGTACAACCAGAGTCCTGTGCCTATCCTCACCGCATCCCTCTACTCTGGGTTCGGAGTTCTGGGGGGCGGTAGCAGCCATTCGCTGGATCCACAGGGAACTTTCCCAATACGAAGTATGTTTGATGATTGACAACGAACAGGTGGTGTCCACCCTCCAGAAATGCCAAGTTCGTAGGCCCAGCCCGTTCCAAGACGACACATGGACCGTCGCCGTACACAGCGCCCTACTTCTCATTACCAACCCACTCCACATCATGTGGATTAAAAGTCCCGCCAATTTTATTGGCAACGAAGTCTGCGACCATTTTTCTAAATGGGCAGCTCACAGCCTGATTTTTACCCCGGACCCCCCCCCCCCCCCACTGGGCTCAGTGGCGGTACACCACCTGCCTGTCCTCCACAAGTTTAAGGTACAGCAATTCCGCCACCTATTGCCGCGGCATTCCCATAGCAATATAGTGGTCGGCCCCAGCTTCAGCCTGTACAACAAAACTTCCTGGTTTTCGTCCCTGTTTTTCAAACTGGCGTCCGGGTGCTACAATGTGCACCGGTACCAGTGGAGCAATATGCTCCACGACTACCACTGTTCCAGGTGCGGACAGCACCATCCTTTCGACCCTGTATCATGCTTGGCCTTCTGCAAGGCGTTGGACCAGGATGTCCAGGCATACGTCTCCTCCTGGGGAACCCTTTTCAGCCCCATTGTCCTGCACTGGTGGCTCTCTGGACCCTCAAAGGCTGACCGCAGGAACTTCATGAGAACTCTGGTACCTAAGTCCCTATGGTCCTGCCTCTCCAAGCCGATCCCGGGCTCCACCCGCGCCGAGCACAGAGCCATGCTTGGCCTAGCCCTGGAGGAACGCGTAAAGCACCTGGACAAGGCTGTCTACCAAGCACATGATTGGCTGTGTTCGAATCCTCTCCCTTGGGACCCAATACTTTGGGCGCACCCCTCCGACCCTCTCAACCCCTTCTCCGTTTCTCACGGTGCGTTCAGTACCTCCGTCCACATGCCCCCTCGGACCCGCCCCGCATACCAGCACCCCCCACCTCTCCACAAACACGCCTTAAATAAACCGTCCAAGCCAGCGTCAGGCAAAGCACAACCAACCACGCGCCGCGCGCCAAAAAATTCCAAACGCCCGTCCAGCCGCGCATCTGCACCACGCCCCCCCCCCCCTCAGCCATTCCCCGCCCTCCTCAGCACTCACGCCCGCGGCCACCACAAAAACGCCATCGGTCACCACAAACCCATCAGGCCACAATCGTTTGGGCGCCCCCAAAACGCACCAAGACCGCTCTCCCCCTCCCATCCCCAAGCTCCAAGGCACGATACCGTCAAACACGCCTACCTCTCCCCTCAAGGCCCACCCTTACTAGGTGCCCAGGCCCGTCTGCCCCAGCCCCCCCCCACTCCAACGCCTCCCGGGACATCCGGAATTTTTTCCGCCCATCCAGCGAACTTCTGTCTCCTCCTCTCGACCCCTTCAGCCCTCCGCCCCTTCTGGAACCCCCCCCCTTCCCCACAGGGTAAATCAGCGTTCATCTAACCTAACCATCAAAGCAGCCGTGTACATATCTTTATATGTTGATGTAAATACTTTCATTGGGCGACGTCAGCCCCAGAACAAGTTGATGCGGTTAAGAACATTCAAAAAAATTGTCATGTCTTGTTGCCGTGTGTTGTTCAACGGCTTGTTATGTCGTTGGTTCTCTGTCATGTTCGGCGTTTGCTCCATCCCGTGGTGCCGTTCACACCGGTTTGCTCCGCGGGGCGTGGCATACCACTTGGTAAGATAGCCATGGACACAGAAATGAGAGGTTGCATTGGTAGCTAAGGTGTCATACTTTACACTTGGTGACTCTACTCTTTGATTTTCGGCGCCATTCAAGAGTAAGCGCTTTTATGTGTGGTTATCCGGTGTTTGTTTGCCTTGTGCCTCCTTGCCGTTCCCGTAGCGTAGCCTTGACTTCGTCCCGTTGTCTTTTTCCGCGTTGGTCTCGTGCTTCTTTGGTGTTGTGTCGTTGCCGTGTGTTGTTTACCGGTGTGTTGTTTCATTAGTTCTTCGTTATGTCCAGTGTTTGCTCCACTCCGTGGTGTTGGTCACGTCGTTTTGCTCCGTGTTCAAGGTAGGCACCATGTCTGCATGTGGCATAAGGAGACAAGGGGATGAGAGGTTTCATCGGTTGTTAGCTTGCTATGCTTTTTATTCGGTGAATCGACTCTTTGGTTTTGGCGGCACCCAAGAGCAAGCGCTTTTACTTGTGATTGTTTGGCGTTCGTTTACCATGTTTCTTCTTGCCGCACCCGTAGCCTAGTCTTGAGTTCGTCTTTATATTCGGTGACTCCACTCTTTGGTTTTGGCGGCGCCCAAGAGCAAGCGCTTTTACTTGTGTTTGTTTTGGCAGTTTTTTACCATGTTTATCCTTGCCGCACCCGTAGCATAGTCATGAGCTCGTCACTTTGTCTTTCTCTGCGCTGTCCTCGTGCTGCTTTGGTGTTGGGGTTGCTTGGGGCGCGGCCTTCTCTTGGCAGCTCCATACCTCGCCGCGTCAGAACATACCTTTTGTCTTCTTCATCGTTGCTCTTGGTGTCCACGCTCCATTGGACTAGTCCTACGACATGCACTCTGCTAGTTGTTTTGGGGCACGCATGGGTTGCAGTGTCTTGTCTGGTTCTCCCCCCTGTTCTCGTCGTGGTCTGGTTGTATGTACTTCTCTGCTGACCTCGCCAGACAGCGGCCCAAAAATTCATGGGGGGGATTTGAGGTCAGTAAAAATGATTTCTGTGTTTTTTTTTCTTTTTGTGCGTCTTTTTCTTCGTTCCAATTTTTATTCTTTCCACGCTGTCCAGCGACACGCGCGACCGATGCAGCCCCATGCACATGGTATATCCAGAGTGTGTCCTCCAGTGCCATTGCTCGGCGTAGCTTGCGGCCCAGCAGGTTCAAGGTGTTCTTGCGGGTGGCTTCGGTGATGGTGCTGGATCCAGCGCTAATGCGTGGGGGCAGGTTGTTTTGGTGGTGTGCCGCGGCCCGTCTGCAGGCTGCGTGGAGGGCGGTGCTGTCAGCTGGAGGGGGCGTGTGGTGGGCGGGCCTTTTGCGCGGGGTTGGGGCGACGTGTGGTTGATGCTTCCACACTGGACGCGGGTGGTGTCGTGGCGCCTGGAGGCCAGGGTAGGTGGTGAAGGTGTATATGGTGATGGGGGAGCGCTCATGCGTGGCGTGGAGGTAGTAGTGGTGGCGGCCCGTTTTGTGGCTGACGATGACGTTGGGCGTCAGTATGTCGTAGTGGAGTGCGGTATTGGGGGGCTGTTTGGTGACGCGTGCCGGTGCGTCCCCCATTTTGGGTACGATGTCGTGGGGCACGAGAATTCGGACGGCCACGCATCGTTGGCAGGAAGGTTGAGGTCCGGTAGGGGTGGATGAATGGGGCGTGTTGTGCCGCCGCTTCTTTGATGACGGACGGTGCCCATTGGGGTGGCGCCCGAACCTGCTGGGCCATGGCGGCGACAGTGTGGGCGACCGCTGTGAGGTCTGGGCCGATACCAGGCTGGTCTGCTGGTGGTTGTAGGCCCCCTTCTGCTGCTGGGTGGTGCCACCATAGCGTGAATCCCTATTTGTGTGTTATCGTGGGGGATGTGCACGAGGACTTGGTGGTTGGGGATGGCGGTCTTGAGGGTTTCCGCTGCCTCGCGGTGGAAGGTGCGCGTGTAGGACCAGACCCCGGTGGGGGGGACCGCCCCGGTGTGGGAATCGGCCGTGGTGGGTGCCGGCTCGAGGGTGTGACTGGTGAGGGAGGGCCTGTGCAGCCCATCGTGCAGGGAGGCGCACACGTGTGCCTACCTGGCTGCCCATCCCTGTTGGGCGTCTTCCGTGCCTGTCCCTGTAAGCAGTTGTACGATGATCAGGTGCCAGGGGTGTGACCCTGGTACCCCCGTGGGGGCCATGTTGTGTTCGTGGGCGTGTAACCATATCGCGGTGTCTGCGTTCGGCGTCACGCAGTCCTCTCCCTCTGCTGTGTGCAGGTTCTCGATGGCGGCCTCTCCTTCCAGGGTGAGGAGGAGGTGTGTGCCAGGGGCCTGCGTGTGTGTCTCCGCGTCCCGGAGCCACAGGTACGTGAGGGCCACGGCGCCGGGGAGGATTTCCCCCCACGTGAAGGTGCCCTCTGGTGATGCCGACTGCAGGGGCAGTGTGCTGCGTCCGCGAGAGTCGCTGGTGGCATTGTAGTCGTGAATAAGGTGACGCTTGGTGAGCCGGTGAGGCATGTGTTCGGTGGTGGCTGTGGGGGGGTCGCAATTACATTCCTCCGGGGGGGGTTCGTCCGCGTCATCCTCCTGGGGCTGGGCCAGCGGCAGCGCCTGTGGAGTGGGTGTGGTGTCGGGTAATCCGCTGTGTGTGAGGATGTAGAAGCCCTCGGTGGTGAGCTAGAGGACGATGTCCCACTTCGCCGTCTGCTCTGGGGACCACTGGAGGGGTTCGCTCTGCGGCCGCTGGAGGACAAATTGGTGGCCCCATCTCCAGCTGTGGTAGGCGAGGAGGATTGTGTCTTGCTCCGGGTCCTCCACGCTCTCGAGGTAAGCTGTCATGTCAGTGACGTTGATGGCGTACTCTTTCCCCCATTCTTGTGTGGGGGCCCCCCGAAGGGGAAATGGTGGTGTACCCGTGGAGCCCTGACCCCGTGACGTCGGACATGTCATGCTCGAGAGACGCCCTGTACTCGACAGGGCCCTTGCTGGTTTCGTGGGTGGGATGGTGGCGCCGTAGGGCGTTGGACAGGTGTGTCCAGGGCGCCCGCTGGCAGGCTTGGGGCTGCGGGGGGGCATTTTGCGGGCCGGGCTGCCCGGGGGTGCCGGGGTTGCTTGTTGCGGGCTCAGGTTCCGGTGGGGTTAGGTCCATATGCTGCTCTGTATCATCCGTGTGTTGGAGCTCCAGCTCTAGCAGGCTGTCGATGTCCAGGGCCATGGGCTCATCAGGGGGGTTGCTTCGTGGTGCTGCTTCGTGGTGCGGTGGGTGTGTTACGTTGGTGCTCGGGGCATTTGCGGCGGCCGGTGCGGGGTCGTGCGCCGGTGCCCGGAGAAGCGCGCGGTTTGGTTTGGTTGTGGCGTGTGGCTGCTCCCTGGTGGCTGTCCTTGCCGGCGGTGTCGCCCCTGGGCGCGGTTCGGCTTGTGGCCGGTTGTGGGCGTTGAGCTGGCCTGTGGTGTGCGGAGTTTCCAGGGGTTGTGCCGCTCGGAGGGGGGGTGCGGAGCCGGCGTGGCGCGGCGTCCTTCCTGTATTGGCGGGCTGTGGTGCCTCATGTCCCCGGGTGCGGGAGGGGAGTGCGGTGTGGCATGGTGGTGCTGGGTTGCGTTGTGGCCTTCCTGGTGGGGGGGGGGGGGCGCACCGTGTCCAGGTCTGGTTGGGTCGGTGGTCGCTCGTGGCTGGTCCTCGGGCGGTGTGGGGCAGCCCCGTGCGGTCTCTCGGTCGTCCCTGTGTGTAAGTGGGTAGTGCAGGGTCATTGTGGCGTGGGGCCTGGGGTCCCCTGGGGCGGGGTGTGTGGGATTGGAGTGTCCCAACCAGCGCCGTGTGGTCGCGTGGTGCTTGAGGGTGTCGGCCCACCGGTGAGTGGACCAAGTGGTGCAGGGAGCGCTGTGTATGGGCCACGCGCGGGCTGCCACATTTGTGGGGTCCACGGGTCGGTGGGTTGCGGCATCTTGCGCGTGTTGTGGCCCCGGAGCGGCGTCTGCTGGTGGTGAGAGGCCATGTGTGGCTGGGGCGTATCGTCTCCAGGGTGAGGGGGGGGGTATGGGCTCGGGTGTGGGTAGGGTCCGTGGTCGGCTACCGGCTGGTAGCGGGTGCGGGGGCCTCACTGTGGGTGAGTCTTCTGCGGTGTCTAATTGGTGCGTCCCGTGGTGGCCCCTGGTCGGCTGGATGAGGAAGCCTTTTGAGGTGTACCGCATCCAGGGGGGCACCACTGTGTGCTCACGTGCCGCTGTGGGTTGTGGGTGTGGGGCGTGTGTCAGTGTCATCCGTGTGGTTGGCGGTGGTGCGTGGTGTGTCGTCCTCAAGGTGGTTCTCAAGGTGGTCCGTTGTGGCGCTGCGTGGGGGGTGGTCTTGGGCTTGGCGAGTCCTGGCAGGGTGCGGGACATGCAGGGTCGGGATGGCTTGGGGGGGGGGCGCCCGTATGTGTGGGCTCGTGTGTTCGCCCTCTGCTCCCTCCGCGGTTTCTTCCTCTGTCTTTCCCTTGCCTCTCTACTTTGGCATGATCGTTTTTTTTGGGGGGGGGAGGGTGCGTGTGGTTGGGCGTATTTGGTGCTGGGCGTCGGTGTGGGTGCGTGCCGGTGCCGGTGTTGATGTGGGTGTGGGTCTGGCTGGGGATTGGTGGCTGTTGCGCTATGGGTTCCCTGTGTGTGTGTCGGCCCTCAGGCACCTGCTGGCTTTCGGTCTCTGGGGCGCCGGTCCGGCAGGCGCTGGCGGCGGTTGGTTGGCGGCAGTGGTGGCGTGGTGCTTGCGCGGGCGGTCGCGGATCCTTGGTAGCGCCTTGGTGTTGTGGCCAGACACGGACGTGAGTGTGGGTGTGTTCATGGCGTGGGCCGTTTGGGTGATGGGCACCCCACTGCTTGGTGCAGGACGGCTCGTTGGGCGTGGTTGGCTTGTGTGGGTGGACTGGGGCGGGGTGTCGGGTATGTGTGCGCCCAAGGCGTGGTAGGTTGGGTTGGGGCACTGTGGGCAATGCAATAGGTGGTGGAGATGCTGGTGATGCCTACAGGGGGGGGTGCTGTAGGCGCCGCAATGGGTTGGTGTTGCTGATGTGGGTGCTGCCAACGATGCGCCGGGCAGTGACTGGGTTGGTGATGCCGATGGTGACGGTGTCGTAGGCGACGGGGCGGGACCTGGGGGGGAGCGGCGGTTCTGGTGATCGCTGTAGGCGGTGCAATGTGTGTTGGCGTCGCTGGTGATGTTGGCGGTGAGGGTGCTGCAGGTGACGTCGATGGTGAGGGCTCTGTGGGTGATGTCATGGGTGATGGTGATGTTGATGGGGGGGTGTTGCAGGTGGTGTGCTAGCTGGTGGCGCCCCTGGTACTGCCTGTGCGTGAGGGGTTTCTGTGGATGCTGTGGGCGGTGGTGTCCTCGGTGGTGTGGATGGCTAGGGTGACGCAGGCGATGCACGAGGTGAAGGGGGGGGTGGTGTGTGCCGTAGGTGATGCGCTGGGAACGGGTGGTGGGTGGCCGGAGAGGGGGCTGCTGTTGGTGCAACAGGCGCTGGTGGCGTTGATGATGCCGATGGATCGGGTGTTGCAGGCGATGGATCGGGTGACGGTGTTGTTGGTGATGTGGACGGCGGGGGGGGGGGGGTTTGTGGGTGACAGGCGTTGGTGAGGCTGATGGTGCTGGCGGCGAGGGTGTTGCATGTGGTGCAACGGGCGATTGGGACGCCGCTGGCGCCGATGGTGAGGGTGCTGTAGGCAGCGCAGTGGGCGGTGGTGTCGCTGGCGATGCCAATGGCAAGGGTGCTGCGGGTGATTCTGATGGTGAGGGTGTTGCTGGTGATGCAATGGGTGATGGTGTCGTTGACGATGTCGGTGGTGAGGATGCTGTAGGCGTTGTCAGGGGTGATGGCGATGTGGGCCGCGTCCATGGCGGGGGTGTTGTGGGTGATGCTACGGGTAGTGGCGCTGCTGGCGACTCTGACGACAGTGAGGGTGCGGCGATGCATTAGGGGCGTTGGCGGCGGTGTCGGTGGTGGGGGTGTCGTAGGTGACGGGAAATGTGAGGGCGCCGCCGGCGGGGCGTAGGGCGACTGTGAGACCGGTAATGCCGACGGTGGAATGGGCGGTGCGGGTGATGGGAGGGCTGCAGAGGGAGAGCGCTGCGGGTTACGTCGCTTGTGAAGGCGCTGCGGGTGTTGGGGTGGGCAGAGGCGCTGTTGGCGGCATCAGTTGTGCCACCAGTGGTGGAATGGGCATCGGTGACGCTTGTCTTGTTGATGGTGAGGATGATGTACTGCTGGTGTTGCCGGTGGGGAGGGTTCTGCGGGTGATACCGTGGGTGGCGGAGTCACCGGTGGTGCCGATGGTGATGGTGCTGCCGGTCGCGTCAATTTTGAGGCTGCTGCATCCTGTGGCGGTGGGGCTGGTGTGTGCTACTGGTGGTGTGACAGTCCAGGTGGTGCTGAAGCCAGGGGCGCTGTCGTGAGGGTTTCCAGTGGTGCAGCGGGTGATTTTGGGACTGCAGGTGGTGTAATTGGTGGTGGTGCCCTAGGTGATGTCGATGGCGAGGGTTTCGCAGGTGATGGACCGGGTGACGTTGGTGATGGCGATGGTGAGCGGGCGATGGCAATGCTAGCGTTGCCGTTTAGGGGGGTGTCGCATGGGATGCAACAGCCGGTGGCGGTGGGCTATGCACCGGGTGGTGGCCGTCTTGGTGGTGTCGTCGGCGAGGGTGCCGTAGGGAGGTGACGCAAAAGGTGATGCTGTTGCGGGCGATGTGAGTGGCGAGGGTGCTCCGGGCCCTCGCCGTTGGTACCGCTGGCTGTTCTGATGGTGGGGATGTGGCAGGTGTTGTGGTGACGTGACGGGTGCTGCTGGCGGCTTCCGCAGTGTGGGTGCCGCGTGTGATGCAACGGGTGATGGCGTCGTTGGTGATGCCGTGGGTGCTGCAGGTCTGTGGGTGATGCCACGGGTGTTGTCCGAGGTGGCTATGTGGTGGCTGGTGTCTCTAGCGCTGCTTACGGTGAGGGCACCACGGGTAACATATGCTGCAATTGTGGATGGTGTCGCTGGTGGTGCCGGTGGTGATTGTAGGCACGGCAACGGGTGCAGCAGGTGCCGTTGTGGGTGGTGGTTTTGCTGGTGATGTCAATGGTGACGGTGCTGCAGGTGATAAGGGTGAGACTGTGATGTTGGCGGTCAATGGTGTGGGCGCTCTGGGTCATGTCTAATGTGGCAGCATGGCAGGTGAGGCGCCGGTTGAATAGTGGTGTGCATGGCGACGGCATCGTGAGTGCTGTCGATCGGGAGGGTGTTGTTGGTGATGCCCTTGGTGGCAGTCCCGCCGGTGAGAGGCTGATGGAGAGGAGAGGGCGGTAGTGCGGTCGGGCTTGACAGTGGGTTCTTCGGTGTGGGTGGTCAGCGAGAGGTGGGTGTGGCTGGTGGTGTGGTGCTCGGCGTGTGTGGCGAGTGCCGGGTATCTTAGGTGTGCTTGTTGGTGCAGGTGTGTTGATGGCGGTGGCTTGTCTGCCTGTCCGCCCGTGGAGTTGGTGCCGGCGTTTGGCGGCTACTGTGGCGGTTGGGGTCAGTGCCCTGGGCGCTTGGTGTGCGTGGTTGGGTGCGGGTGCGTGTGTTGATGTGTACTTGGTGCGGGCTGTGGGGGGTCTGCGGGCAGTGGGTGTGCTGTTGCCGTCCGTGTGGCGGTTTGTGATGTCTGGTGGAGCGTGGCCGGTGTGAGCTCTGCGTGGATGGTGCCGGTGTGGGTGTTTGGGGTTGGGTGCTGGATGTTGGTGCGTCGTCTGCGCGGTGTGATCGGGCGTGATGGTGGGTTCTCGGACGTGTGCGGCCGGCTGGTGGCGGGTGTGGTCGCTGGTGTGGTGTCTGGTGCGGGCGGTTGGGGTCGGGTCAGTCTGGGCTGGGTGGTGGTGGTGGTTGTGGCTGGACTGCTTGGTGGTTGCGGCATCAGTGGGCGGCCCTGATGATGGACCTAGGGTGTGTGGTGGCGGGTTGGCGTGTATGGTGGTGGTGGTGGGATGGTGTGTCATTGCGGGTGTTGCTGGGTGTGGTACCGTTGGGCGTGTGGTTTGCGATAACTGAGCACTCGCCCCTCCGGGCGGCGCGGGCCCGGTGGTCCGGTAGCCCATCCAGCAGGCAGTGTGTGCCCGCCGCGTGCTCACATGTCCCTCCAGACGGTGGCTGTTCCGTAACCGGCAGGGGTTGGGTGCACTGCCGGGCTCACACACGTCCATCCGGACTGCGGCTGTCTCGTAGCCGGCAGGGGCATGGTTCACTGCCGGGCGCACACACGTCCCTCCGGACGGCGGCCGTTTCGTAGGCGGCAAGGTTTTGGTACCCTGCTGGGCGCACACACGTCCATCTGGACGGCAGCTGTTGCGCTGTGGGGACTGCGGGGCTTGTTCTTGGCGGCTTGTTCGTCGTCGGGCGTGGGTGTTTGCCGTGGTGGTGTTGTGCTTTGTGCCGTGGTGCGTGCTGGCGTGTGATGCTGTGTGTGTGCCCTGCCTGGCCTGCGTGTGGCCCGCGCTCCTTGCCCGGGCGTGCTGTTGCGCAGGCGCGGGGACACACTCCCCCTCTGGCAGGCCAGTATGGCTCCATGGCGGGCCCTGTTGGCGCCCTGCTGTGGCCCAGTGCGCGGCAGTGGGGTGTGTGTACGTGCAGGGGGGGATTTGTCTCCGCTCCCCTCCCCTTCCCCCCCTTGTCCCTCTGTCCCTTTTCGCTGGTCTGCCCTGCTTGCCTCCCTTCTTTGTACCCGCTGGGTTGGCCTTGGCTGGATGGTTGGTCTTGGTGGTCTGACATGGTGTTTCTTTCCTGCAGGGCGGTGTCGGCTGGGTTCGTTGTGGGGGCCGGGTGCTAGTTTGGTGTGCCGTGCTGCGTGTACGCTGTCCTGGGCCCCCTGGCTCCTGTTCACCGGTGTGCACCCTCTGCGTGTGGTGTTGCGTGTGCGGTGTCCTGGGCCGCTTGGCTACTGTTCACAGGTGTGCACGCTCTGTGTGTGGTGTTGCATGTGCGGAGTCCTGGGCCCCTTGGCTCCTCTTCACCGGTGTGCATGCCTTGGTGTGCTGCGCCGTGTGCACGGTGTCCTTGGCCTCTTGGCTCCTGTTCACCGGTGTGCACGATCTGTGCCCGGTGTTGTGTGTGAGGCGTCCAGGGCCACTTGGCTCCTGTTAACCGGTGTGCACGCTCTGCGTGTGGTGTTGCGTGTGCGGTGTCCTGGGCCGCTTGGCTCCTGTTCATCGGTGTGCCTGCTTTGGTGTGCTGTGTTGTGTGTACGGTGTCCTCGGCCTCTGGGCTTTGGTTCACCGGTGTGCACGCCTTGTGTGCGGTGTTGTGTGTGCGGCGTCCTGGGCCTGTTGGCTCCTGTTCACCGGTGCGCATGCTTGCTGTGTTGTGTTTTTCGTGCCGTGTTCTGGGCCAGTTGGCTCCTGTTCTCCGGCGTGTCCGCTCTCTGTACGGTGTTGTGTGTGTGGTCTCCGGTGCCCTTTGGCTCCTTTCCGCTAGTGTGCTCGTGTGGTGTGTGTTGTGTTGCGTGTGTGGTGTCCTGGGACACTTGGTTCGTGTTCTCCTGTGGTGCGGTGTGTTGCGATGTGTTGCGGTGTGTGTGGTGTTCCGTCTGCGGTGTTGTGTGTGCGGTGTCCTGGGCCACCCGGCCCCTGTTCACCGCCCGGTGTGTGGTGTTGTGATGGAAGTGTCCTGGGCGGCTTGGCTCCTGTTCACCGGTGTGCTCGCTTGGTGTGTGTGGTGTCCTGGGCCCCTTGGCTCCTGTTCACCAGCGCGCGATCTCGATGTGCGGTGTTGTGCGTGGTTGGTGTCCTGGGCGGTGTGTTGTGTTGTGTCTGCGGTGTCCTGGGCCACCCGGCTCCTTTCCACCGGTGTGCTTGTGTGGCGCGCTGTGTGGTGTGCTCGGTGTCCTTGGCCTCTTTACTCCTGTTCACCGGTGTGCACGCTCGGTGTGCGGTGTTTTGTGCGTGGTGTCAGGGCCTCTTGGCTCCTGTTCACCGGTGTGCTTTTGCGGTGTGTTGTGGCTTGTGTGCGGTGTCCCGGGCCACTTGGCTCCTGTCCACCGGTGTGCAGGCTCGGTGTGCGGATTTTTGTGTTTTGTGCCCTGGGCCTCTTGGCTCCCGTTCACCGGTGTGCCTGCGTTGTGTGTTGTGTGGTGTGTGCGGTGTCCTGGACCACTTGGCTCCCGTTCACCGGTGTGCCTGTGTAGTGTGTGTCGTGTTGCGTGTGCGGTGTCCTGGGCCTCGTGGCTCCTGTTCACCGGTGTGCTGTGTGCTTGTTCGGTGTGTTGTGTGTTGTGTGCAGTGTCCTGGGCCACCTGGCTCCTGTTTACCGGTGTGCATGCACGGCGTGTTGCGTGCTATGTGTGCTGTGGTTCTGGGTGTGTCCTTGCGTGTGCCATACCATCATCGTTGCATTTTTCATCGCGCCCAAGAGTAGGCGCCGTCGGTGCACTCCTCTTGGGCTCTTGTGTGCATTCATGACATATGCCTTTTGGTCCCTGGGTTCTGGACTCTTTGTTTTTGACGATGCCCAAGAGTGAGCGTGTCTTAATGCATGCATGGCGGCATATGCTATTTACTCGTTGGTTTGTGGACTCTTTGTATTTTGCATCGCCCAAGAGTAGGCGTGTTGGCTTAGTGCATTACTGACACATGCTACTTATTCTTTCTGTCATGGACTCTTTGTTTTTGGCGACGCCCAAGAGTAAGCGTGTCTTAATGCATGCATGGCGAGATATGCTGTTTACTCGTTCGTCTGTGGACTCTATCTTTGCGACGCCCAAGAGTAGGCGTGTTTGCTTAATGCATTCATGACATGCTACTTATTCTTTATGTCATGGACTCTTTGTTTTTAGCGAAGCCCAAGAGTAAGTGTGTCTTAATGCATTCATGACACATGCTATTTATTCTTTGTGTCGTGGACTCGTTGTTTTTTGCGACGCCCAACAGTAAGCATGTGGTGTTCATGCACTCGTGACACATGCTATTTATTTGTCGTGTTTAGGACTCTTTGTCTTTGGCGACGCCCAAGACCAAGCGTGTCGCCTTAGTGCATTCATGTCACATGCTACTCCTTCGTTGCGCTGCGGACTCTTTGTTTTTGGCGACACCAAAGAGGAAGCGTGTGGTGCCTTCCCTTCCCCTTGTGCGCACTTTGTGTGTTGTTCCGGCGTGCACTCCAGCCTTAGTTCCCTACTTGCGGGCACTTTGCTATTGTTTTGGGGCGTGCACACAAGCTGACTCACTTGTTTCCTCCCTTTGTTCGTGTTGTGTTGCTGTGTGCGGTGTCCCGGGCCACTTGGCTCCTGTCCACCGGTGTGCAGGCTCGGTGTGCGGATTTTTGTGTTTTGTGCCCTGGGCCTCTTGGCTCCCGTTCACCGGTGTGCCTGTGTTGTGTGTTGTGTGGTGTGTGCGGTGTCCTGGACCACTTGGCTCCTGTTCACCGGTGTGCCTGTGTAGTGTGTGTCGTGTTGCGTGTGCGGTGTCCTGGGCCTCGTGGCTCCTGTTCACCGGTGTGCTGTGTGCTTGTTCGGTGTGTTGTGTGTTGTGTGCAGTGTCCTGGGCCACCTGGCTCCTGTTTACGGATGTGCATGCACGGCGTGTTGCGTGCTATGTGTGCTATGGTTCTGGGTGTGTCCTTGCGTGTGCCATACCATCATCGTTGCATTTTTCATCGCGCCGAAGAGTAGGCGCCGTCGGTGCACTCCTCTTGGGCTCTTGTGTGCATTCATGACATATGCCTTTTAGTCCCTGGGTTCTGGACTCTTTGTTTTTGACGATGCCCAAGAGTAAGCGTGTCTTAATGCATGCATGGCGGCATATGCTATTTACTCGTTGGTTTGTGGACTCTTTGTATTTTGCATCGCCCAAGAGTAGGCGTGTTGGCTTAGTGCATTACTGACACATGCTACTTATTCTTTCTGTCATGGACTCTTTGTTTTTGGCGACGCCCAAGAGTAAGCGTGTCTTAATGCATGCATGGCGGGATATGCTGTTTACTCGTTCGTCTGTGGACTCTATCTTCGCGACGCCCAAGAGTAGGCGTGTTTGCTTAATGCATTCATGACATGCCACTTATTCTTTATGTCATGGACTCTTTGTTTTTAGCGAAGCCCAAGAGTAAGTGTGTCTTAATGCATTCATGACGCATGCTATTTATTCTTTGTGTCGTGGACTCGTTGTTTTTTGCGACGCCCAACAGTAAGCATGTGGTGTTCATGCACTCGTGACACATGCTATTTATTTGTCGTGTTTAGGACTCTTTGTCTTTGGCGACGCCCAAGACCAAGCGTGTCGCCTTAGTGCATTCATGTCACATGCTACTCCTTCGTTGCGCTGCGAACTCTTTGTTTTTGGCGACACCCAAGAGGAAGCGTGTGGTGCCTTCCCTTCCCCTTGTGCGCACTTTGTGTGTTGTTCCGGCGTGCACTCCAGCCCTAGTTCCCTACTTGCGGGCACTTTGCTATTGTTTTGGGGCGTGCACACAAGCTGACTCACTTGTTTCCTCCCTTTGTTCCTGTTGTGTTGCTGTGTGCGGTGGACCTTTCGCCAACCTTGCCAAACAGTGGCGCAAAAATCGTGGTGGAATTTCTGAGGTCCGAAAAACTGATTTTTCTATTCTTTTCTTGGTTTTCTGCGTCGTTTTCCTGTTTTTTTCCTTTCATTTCGCAGGCGCGGACTGCGGCAAGTGCTTCTTCAGATTCAAGCAATCCTACACCTACACCTACACCGCAAAGCCACGACACAACAGGGCCCCAAAACCCCCCCGCAGCCCGAAAAAAAAAGAAAAGAAAAGGGGAGGGGGGGGGACACACCCCACCGACGGAACCCCCTGCACACACCCACGCCACAGGCAGCCCCACCAGAAGGTGGCGAGAAAAGAACGCGGCGCACACAAGAGGCCACACGCCCCAACAGCCAAGCCAGAAGAAAGCCGAGTGCAGGCAAAATTTAAACCCACACACACAGACCACAAACTCCAGCCAGGAAAGGCGGAGCGCGACCAAAACCCGTGCCCAGAGACACACACCCTAGACCCCAGCAAGGAGTGGCGAGGTTACCGCTGAACACAAACCCAAACGCACGCACCACGAAAGGCAGCCAGAAATGACGGGGCAAAGCGGAAGCCCGAGCCCAAGCACACGCCCCCTAGACCCCGTCCAGGAATGGCGGAGTCACCGCAGAATCCAGACCCCAACACAAACACCACACAACAATGGGAAACCTGGTGTCCATAGCACGGGCACTTAGGCGGCACGTGCCATGCAGGTGACCCGGCCAAGCGAGATCCGGAGCCCGGGGGTCAGGCTGCATCCTCAAGCAAGCGCTGCTTTGGGACTCGAGGCGGAGCGTGCGACACCCAAGCGCCTCAGAACCCCAGTACCAAGAACATGCATGCATGCCTTGGGAACGGGATAAGCCAGGAACTCCGGTGAACCCCTAGGGTTCCGCTGAAAGGAGGGGACGTGCGCAGGCACGGGGGCACACCTTCCTGGCGAGACAAACGCGCCGCGCTGGCGGCGATCAGCCCTCCCGGTGTTGCCCAAGGCCGCTTTGTTGGGGCCCATCAGTCAGGTCTAGCGGGATGTAAGTTGCCTCCCCTCTTCAAGCGCGGAACCTGTTCCTGTTCGTCACAGCGGCAACGCCAGCGGGAACCATGGGGTGCTTCTCCACCATCGAGTGCACCTACCTACCTACCTACCTAGGATTCGCTCCGCGGTATAGTCATCCTCCTCACCGTCATTGTCAGAGTCAAGGTCTCCCGCAGTGGACTCAAACGTCACCGCTCGCCCGCTGGGATCCAGCGCCTGTGGTCGCAGTTATGTATGGTCCAGATCAAGGATTTTGTTGTCACCCACCCGGACGGCATACACGTCTTGCCTGATCTTGCGCACGATGACCCCTGGGATTTACCACGATTTATGGCGATGGCGGTTTAGTACGTCCTTGTGATGGCATCTTGCCTTCTTTGAAGTACCTGGCCCTCCACTCATGCTCACGATGCCAGGACTTGCACACCTTGGCTGCAGTGGCTTCTGCTTTGCTAGTCATCGCGTCTGCATCTCGAGCAACCTTGCCATGGTTCATCGACGGGGGACTTCAGGACACTCGATCCCGTAGGAAAAAAATACGGTGCGGAGACAATCCGGTAGGGCCCGGTAAGCCATGGAAAGCTTGTAAAACCCTCCAAAGAGAGTAAAACCGATTCCTTCCCGGCTCCTCGATGTACCATTGGCGAAATTTCTGGAGCATTTGCCTCCCGGCAACCTCCGCGCGTCCGTTTCACCGGCTGTGATATGCCATGGTCTTGGCATGTCGAATCCCCATATGCTTGCACATGCGTTTGAGCGAGGAGCCCACAAATTGACTCACCCGGTCGCTGAATATGACCCCTGGGACGTCAAAGATTGTCAAGCAATGCCTGACCATGGCTTTGGCGACCGTCTCGGCCTGGGGGCCCACTCCATGCTTGTCTTTCCTATCCTTCTTCTTGGACTTCTTACCCGGAAACGCCACAATATACCTGCTATGTCGGTCCACAGCAGAAAGAATACAATCATATTTTTCCCTCTCAAGCGTGACCTCGGGCATGGCAAACACATCCATGGCACTGGAGCGCCATCGGTGCCTCGTGGATCGCAGCATAAACCGGGCTCTCCGCTGTGGAGTGGTTCCCGCTTTTCCTGGCCCTGCAGACGGCAGAATCGTTGCAGTACAGATTGAAAATATTGCGTAGTATCCCGGAAACCTCCATTCGAGATCTCGTTGCATCTTGTCGCGGCCCGGATGCATAAGTTGGGCGTTCTGCCAATCCTCAATGAGGGCCTCGACGCGGATTTCCAGCACCAATAGCTTGTCGTTGAGGAGGAGCTTCTCCCCGTCCTTCGTCAAGACTTCAGGCCACTCATCGTCCGAGGGGGCACTCACGGCGTTCGAATGCTTGTTCCAATGCTCCGAGGCGGCATAATCCTGGGACTAATGATCCACGAGCACAGACTCCACGTACTCAATGGGCGCAATGAGACTTTCCTCCACAGTCTCTTCCATCAGAACCCGAACTTGGGCATCCCGTTGTTTGCTCAACTCCACCTTGGACGCCATGACCACAAAGCACTTGATGTCAGCCTCTGCCATGGCCTTCTTAAGGTCAACGATCCATCTGGCCTCCTCCCGTTCGTTGGCGTCCCCGTGGCTAGATATGTCCATCCAAGCCTTGTCGGCAGGATAGGCCCAACGACTGAAGCAATCGGCCACAGTGTTGTCCTTCCCGGGGACACAGACAATGCTCAAGTTAAACTAAGCAAACGTCTGGTGCCATGCCGCCTTGCCGCTGGACCCGAGGGTGTATCCACATGCTCCTTGTGCCAACTCTGAAGTGATTATTGATCAGTACATACCACCACGGGTTGAAGTCCGATGTGGCCCGACCATTTCGGGAGCGTGCTCACCATGGCATAAGTCTCCTTCTCCCTCGCGGTCGACGTCCGACGTTGGCCTTCCGCAAGGACTCGACTCCAAATAGGCCGGCGGGACATGCGTTTCAATCGCACCGGACTTGCTCGAGGACTGCCCCCACGGCATAGTCTGAGGCGTCCGTGGGCACCAGAAATCCCTTGTCCGGGTCCACCAAGAAAAGGCCCAGTTAACCCACCAGTCGCCCCTTCAACTTGTCGAAAGCTTCTTTGGCTTCGGTTGTCCACGGGAATTTTTTTTTGCTTCCCTTGCGGCCATGGAACTTGCTCACCCAGAGCATCTTGTAGAGAGGCCCCACAGATCTGCATTCATTTGTACATATCCCGAAAAATAATTAGAAAATCCCATGAAGGACCAGAGTTCACTGATGTTTTGGGTTTTCCCAATGGCGTAGTGCTGCCAAATTCCCAGGCATGGGTAGGCGTTGCCCAGGCCCAACCACATGTCGAGCGAACTCCACTTCTGTCACAAAACGTGACGCCTTTGTGGGCTTGCACACCATGCTGTGCTTGTCCAAGACCCCCAGTACTCGGCGCAAGTTGTTCTCATGCGCCTCCATGAGCTTGTCGTCGGTCATGTCCTCGTTGCCCGACCCAAAAATGATGTCATCAACAAACGGGTCGGCATAATTTCGAACGTGTTGTGGGAGATCCTCCATCATGCGTTGAAAGGCAGCATTCCCATTCTTGGCTCCCATGGGAACTACTTTCTGTTGCATGGTCCCCAGCGGAGTGGACATCGCTGTGCATGGCCTGCGGTGGTCATGCAGCGGCATTTGGTGGTATCTGTGCTTCAGGTCCATCACCATGAGGATGCGCTTCTTCTGCTGCTTCTGTAGGATGGAGTCAATCAGCGGTAACGAGTACGAGTTATGCTCAGTTTGTTCGTTTCATCCCCTGTAAGCGACAACCAACCTCCATTCACCCTTCTTCTTTTTTGGAACGATGAAGGTCCGGCTTGCCCACTCAGTATCGGAGGGTTCAATTCAACCACGCTCAATACATTCCATCAAGAGGTTCTTCATCGCTTCCACTCGTTCCCCTTGGAGTTCATACTCCCGGTGACGATAAATCTTCGGGTTCGGTTTCAGCTTCATCTTGGTCGTACCAAAATTTCCCGCGATCCGGAGGATTGTTGTTGGCAAATCCACTATGTAGCCGCGGAAAAGCTTTAATAAGTCTATCCTTGAGCTCGGCTACCTTTGGGTTCTCCTTGGCTTCTTCTGCCGCTTGCCGGATTATTGAAACTACGTACTTCACGGCGGTGTATGCCCCTTGTGGATCCACACCCGACATCTCCTCGTCCGATATGCCCTGGTCATCGACGTGGGCGGCCGTGCCCACTGATAATCTTCGCAAATCTCGGGCCACGGCCTGGAATTCATCGAAATTGTCACCCACTCGTCTGAGGGCCCAACCATACGGAACCATCGTATTGTTCGGCCAAATGGTCCACAACTGTTGCCACGAACGCATCCTTCTCGAACTTCCATGTCACTAACTCCCGGTCGTTCAATCAATGGGGTGACTTCGCCTGGGCTCGCTCCTTTCGAGCAGCCACTCGGTCACCCATACCCAACCGCATGTAGGGAACAACCCGGTCGATCTCTGAGTGGGAGAGTACATCAACACTCTCCGTAGGGTCACTCTTTTCTTCAAACATGACCCTCATCGGCACGGCCTCTACCCTCCTGATGAATGCTCCATCACCAGTAAGTTGGCACTGTGAACCAATCAACCAAGAAAGCCTTGGTACTCCATGCTTGTCCCGGGGCGGGCATTGGTATACCCTTGGCCTCAATGAACGACTGCTCCTTAGGTCCAGATTCGATCTCGTTGAGGTTGATGGAGTCCAAAGTTGGTTTCACATCCTCCAACGGACATGGGCTGGATCCTATGCCGGTCACAACCAGGATACCCATTGCTCTATCCGCAATAATCTTGTTCACCGTACATCTGGTATCTTCTTGAGCACCATGCAAGTACATGGGCCCCAACTCCTTCAATGCCCAATGCTTTGACCGCGCAGAGTCCCCCTTGTGCCAATGCCTTGTACACCTCCTTAGCTGCGGGGTTTCCGGGAAGCAAATACATCTGTTTCAGGTTTTTCGCCTCAGAGTTGTTGAACCATGCGATTGTACACTTGTGGCGCCATGCCATATTCCATAAGATGACCTCCGCGGTACCCATTGAACTTGGTCCTCACGGTTTTGACCGCCCGCACCATTCTTTCCTTCTCATCCCCGATCCACTGAGATAATCCCCGGGCATGGTCAGTAGATAGCCAAGTAAGACGCTCCTTGTCCTCCCGAACCAGGGTTGCATGGTGAGGGAGAGCTACAATGGCGTTGCTCAGCATAAAATCATACCCCATAATAATATCCCAATGGGAAAAATCCGAGGCATCCAAATTCCCGGAAAGTACGATCCGCTTCGACAAATCAGGTCCGTTCAAGCGATCATGTTCCCACGGTTCCATGCCGATAGGGGGTTCATTGGGTACCCCCACCCAGAATGTCGCCATTGGCAACCTTCAAGAGCAGCGGTATTCGGCTGGGCTTCAGAAATTCTGCGCAAAATAATCGCTTCCGACCCAAGCTCACCTGGGCACCCGTATCCACCAATACATCCGCATTCACCTCTTTCCTTCGTCACCGTACTCGCCCTTTCTAGTGCAATTGCCGTTCGTCTCCATGTGGAGTATGGACAACTCACACGGCATGCAACTCTAGTACGCTCCGATGCAGCAATACTTCGAGCGTATGATCCCTGATGGTGTAGATCTTGCGCTCGTCATGCCCATCCATTTGGCTCTCCGTGGTCTCTCCATCATTTATTTGTGTGCGAGCCCAATCCATACGTACTTCCCTTGGAAGGGTGTTCCATGGGGTGGGACTTGCAAGGCTCAGCGTACTTGGCTATTCTGGAGCCCTCTCGGGTACCATGGGTACATTCTTTCTGTCGATTTAGCTCATTTGTGGCAGAGAGGCCTCCGGTATCCTTTCCCCGTGGGGTCTTCTGTAGCTCCGGTTTACTGCAGCAGCATCCTGCTGCAAATCACCTGGGCCTTGACCACCCATTCGTTCTTGCAAATTTCTCAAGTCCTCCGTGGCCTTCCTTAGCAACTCGGCAACCTCATCGATTCGCCAAATCCGCCGATCACCACCGTGGCCTGATCCCACATGTTGGCCTCTATCAGCTTGTCTCTTTTTCCATTCGTCCATCCGCTTCTCTTTTGGGACTTTTTCCGTGTGGGCTTGGAAGTATGCGGTCGTGGTTATGCGATTGGCCTTTCCCATAGCAGACCCAGCACCCACCATCTTCCCGCCGGTACCCGGTAAAGCTCAACGGGGGATTTTCAATTCTCCGCGGCTCCTTTCCCTGACGGGGTGGAAGTTTCCTCAAATTGGCCTTGTCATGACAATGCGCTTTCGTGTTGTGGGCCACCAACGTGAAGAAGTGTGCATCTTCATGATCTTCCCGAGTCATGTACACCCCGCCGGACGACGTCTTTCGATCCTCGGACCCTGGACTTTGAATTCTTGTTCACCGTACATCTGGTACTTTCTTTGAGCACCATGCCAGTGCATGGGCCCCGACTCCTTCAATGCCCAATGCCTTGACCACACAGAGTCCCCCTTGTGCCAATGCCTCGTACACTTCCTTAGCTGCGGGGCCTGCCGGGAAGCAAATACATCCATTCCGGGTTTTTCGCCTCAGACTTGTCGAACCATGCGATTGTACACTTGTGGCCCCATGCCATATTACATGAGATGACGTCCGCGGTCCCCATTGAACTTGGTCCTTGCAGTCTTGACCGCCCGCACCATTCTTTCCTTCTCATCCCCGGTCCACCGAGATAATCCTGGGGCATGGTCAGTAGTTAGCCAAGTAAGACGCTCCTTGTCCTCCCGAACCAGCGTTGCACGGTGAGGGAGAGCCACAATGGCGTTGCTCACCATAAAATAATACCCCATAATAATATCCCAATGGGAAAAATCCGAGGCATCTAAATTCCTGGAGAGTACGATCCGCTTCGACAAATCAGGTCCGTTCAAGCGATCATGTTCCCACGGTTCCATGCTGATAGGGGGTTCATGGGTACCCCTAACCATAATTTCGCAATCGGCGACCTTCAGGAGCAGCGGTCTTCAGCTGGGCTTGAGAAATTCTGCGCAAAAGAATCGCTTCCGAACCAAGCTCACTTCGGCCCCCGTATGCACCAATAAATCCGCAATCACGTCTTTCTTTCGTCACCGTACTCGCCCTTTCTAGTGCAATGGCCGTTCGTCTCAATGTGGAGTATTGACAACTCTCACGGCATGCAACTCTAGTACGCTCCAATGCAGCAGTACTTCGAGCGTATGATCCCGGATTGTGTAGATCTTGCGCTGGTCATGCCCATCCATCAGGCTCTCCGTGGTCTCTCCATCATTTATTGAAGCCGGTTTGGACCCCCGTGGCCATCTTTGGGTCACTTGGGGTGTGTATCTATGGCCGACAAGCCGCCATTGGCTGATATCATACTCTCCCATCCACCTGACCTAACCTGATGTGATAGTGCGATAGGCTTGGCCATTCCAGCTATGAGCGGCCATATTCAATAGCGAGGCGCCGCTGGCTGAGATTTATATATAAGAATATCAGGAATCAACAGGGTTTTTGTATCATAATGTTTCCGTAATTTTTCAGCTATCTGGTCTGATTCTCAATGTATCGGCGACTGTGAGTTGACTCACGATTTTGCGGTAACCGATTCGTTAACTGTTATTTCCAGATATTTTGGCGGAAACACCGATGAAGGGTCAGATTTCATCAGTAATGGGTTCATTGCTTCCGCAATTTTCCTGTTATACACTCGCAAAATTAATCCGATTTTTTCAGACATTCAGAATCGGATTTTCGACTTTGAGATTGCCGCACTTGATATGATGAATTTCGAGTGGTCCTACATTTTTCCCCGATCACGAATGCACCTCCCTCTTTGGTGCAATTCTCTGTACATGCCCAACACCCGTGTCTCCGTGTGCACTGCGAGACGACCGGCGTGTTGAAAGGAGCTGTTGAGTGTCAACGCAGGACCTCAAACACCCTTGGAAGCCCTCAGTGTGGATTGATTGGACTTGGATTGTAGGGATTTGTGTGCAGGAGCCTTTTTTACTATTTTTTGTCGGAAATTGTGCGGGATAAGGCAGGATCATGCAGAACCTGGTGAGAAGCAAGACCATAGGAGTGACGGGAAATGGTGGAAGGGGTACAGCAGGGGCCGGTCCTGGTAGGGACCTTCTTTATGGTAGCAGAGGAGTACCTGCCCGCTACCGCCGCACCAGGGACTTGGCCCCTCATGAGCCCTGCCCAAGGATGCCCTGGGTGCAGATCGTTGAGTCCGTGGAGTCGACGCCGGACTGGGAAGCCCAAGAAGAGCGAAGATGCTCAGAACGGGGAGCCCTTGCAGGACATGGGCTAGACATGGAGAACCTGGCCTCCATGTGTGAAAGGCAATGCCGCAAGGCTTGCAATCTCCGCCCGCTGCGGAGGAGTTGGAGGAGACTCGCAGCAACGGCAGGGCCCGGCGTTACCGGAAGCGCGGGTCCCCGAAACCCGCGGCGGAAGCGAGGGCGATGGAGACGGATCCCAGCCCGGTCAGGCTGTGGTCAGCTGCAGATTCCGAGTGGCACTCTGAGGGCTATCGGACCGCTTACCCCTCGGAGTCGGAGGAGATGGCCAAACCGCCCGCAAGGGCGCACACGGCTCCCGAACCCAGCCTGGAGCATGACGCCGAGGCGTCGGAGAGGCCTGCCAGAGCCAGAATGGCGCCTGTGGCCCGGCACACGGACCCAACGCGGGATAGCATGGGCGACACACCCATGGCGGAGGAGTCCGAGGCGCCGGGAACCGTGGGATGCGCCGGATCAGGTGGAAAGCACGTTGAGTGCCACTGCGAGCACGTATCCTTCCTCATCGGCAAGTACCCAAAGGTGGGGATGAACGCCATCGTGCAGCACCTCGCCCGCCTGGACAACGCGGAGGACGGCCTAGAGGAGGACGTCGCGGGGATCCTGGATGACCAGTCGGCAGCGGAGAGAGACATGGCGGAGCTGCGAGCGGAGCAGGACTCGTACCAGGAGAAGCTGGAAATGGCCCTGCAGAAGCAGCAGCGAGTGGTGGACAGCCTCCTCCACCTAGTGGAGGACATGTCGGGACGCTTGAAAAGGCTAGAGGAGTTACAACCCCTCGCCTCGGGTCCGGAGCCCCCGGCAAAGCCGGCAGCGGCAGAGCTGGTGGAGCGGGTTAAGACCCTCAGGAGCCCCATGGAGAAACCCATGGGCGGTCCTGCAGAGGCACCTTACGTGCCTCCGCGTGTTGACCCGGGTGCGCTGCCGTTTGTTCCCATGTTCAGCGAATCCATAATGCTCGGGGAGCAAACGGCACCGGCTGGGTCCATGCGAGAAGAGCGCGCAACCACGGACCTGAGGAGCTTGACGGTACAGGTGTCCCATGCCGCCCAGGATCCACCGACCACTACGGCTGCCCCTGCAGTCTATGCGGAAGAGGGGATCCAACAGCAGACCATGCAAGGGCGAACAATGGGAAGAGCCGACGGACATGGTCGAGGTCATCCGGGCGGAAACCTGTGGGTGAAGGACCCTAATACGGGGATATGGACAGCCGGTGGAGTAAGTCCTTCCCGCATCCCAAACCCCATGGGTTCAGGCCCAACTGGACCGCACTCCATGGAGGAGAGGGATGTACGAGGAGTGTACTCACACCCCCCGGCCACAGGTGGTATTCGTCTCGGTGGAGTGGTGGCTGCGGACATCGGAGACGCCATCAGGATTGACGACCTCAGGGGAATCACAATCCCCTACTACGATGGCAACGCCTCCAACCTGGATGACTTCATCCTGGATTGGGAGGACTTCGCCGAGGAGGTCGTCGGCAAGATGAGGGGAGCGCCAAGGGACAAGTGGGTATGTCGGACACTCCCACACAGACTGGCGCAGGACCTGAAGGAGGAGCTCAGGGATCAGATCCGCGAGGGAGTGATCCACAAGGAGCAGGCCTGCCTCCAGTGGCTGGAGGACGAGGAGCGAGTGGACGCCCCCAACCAGAAGTTGGAGGATTTGTGGTCCATTCCGCTGCCGCTGGAGCGCGTAAAAATTGATGGTCCAGGAATGGAATTGGTACATCCGCAAGTACCGAAGAAGCCTCAAGCTGGTGGAGGACTGGAATGAGGCCAGCGAGATCCGCCACCTGCTGAAGGACGTCCTCCCCGGGCACTGGAAGAGAAGAGTGGAGGATGAGGAGAAGTAGAGAGCAAAGAAGCGCGTCGCCGTACGGATCATGGCATCGGAGGAAACCCATGCCAGAATAATGGAGTTTTTTCGGCGAAACATCGGCGAGCCCAGCCAAATGTTGGGGTTGAACAACGCCGTCTACGTGGAGGTATTCGGCGACACCATGGGGCAAAGGCTGGAGTGGAGGCGCGGGGAACCGCTGAGGATGCAGGTCATCTTCGCACGCATGAGCCTGGACGAGATCGTGAAGTACATCAAGGTGGAGCTGAAGCTCAACGCCAAGAACGAGGCCCACGTGCAGGATCAACAAGGCCAAGAGGATCGAGGTCATCGCGAAGATCGCCACCACCGAGAGGTCAAGGGGGACACGGTCGGCACCCCGGAGGAAGGGAGTGGAAGCGGCCAAGATCTCTGGACCGCGACCACCCCAGAGGATCATGAAGAAGCCCACTTCTTCGCGTTCGTAGCGCACAATATGAAGGAGAATGGGCAGGACAGGTCCAGGTGGAACCTCCTGGACCCCAGGACTAAGAAGAGCAGGGACCGCGGAGGATCGGGAACCCGCCGCTCTCGTTCCGCGAGTACAGACCGGTTGCTGGGTCTGCTACGGCAAGGGGAACAACCATGCACATGACCACCGGCATTGCAAGGTATATGAGGAGGATAAGAAGACCTACTTCGCCACCCATGCCGACAAGAAGCCCAAGGAGCAACGAATTGCCATTTGGAAGGCAAAGGGCGGAGACGGTGGAAAAGGCCAAGGAAAGGGCCAAGGGAAAGGCGGAGGAAAAGGCTATGGTGGAGGACCCGGCCCAGACCGACGCCTGGAGCGCCTTGCCAAGGGAGGTATATGTGGGCAAGGGACGTGGCAAGAAAGAAGGAGCGACCACGGAGAGCCTCGTGGACGGGCAGGACCAGCCCAGGATCTACACTATCCGTGACAATACCCTCGAAGTCCTGATGCACCCGGATGTGCTAGAGTTGCATGCCGTGAGAGTCGTCCATACACCGCATGGTGACGAGCGGCAGTTGCACTTGAAGGTGCGTGTACGGTGCGGACAAGAGGAGTTGGTGGTGGATGTTTTGGTGGATACGGGTGCCCAGGTGAGCCTGGTCTGGAGAGAGTTGTTCAAGGAGGAATCCCTGCAGCCCAGCCGTAGACCGGTACGCCTAAAGGTGGCCAATTCAGAGATTTTGGGTGGTGGCACCCATGAGGCCACTATCAGTATGGAATTCTGGGAGCATGAGCGCTTGAATCGCCCTGATTTGGCGAAGTGAGGCACTCTATCCGGGAACTTCTATGTGGCCGACATTACTGATTGGGATATGATCATGGGGTGTGACTTCATGGTGTGAAACGCCATTGGAGCCCTTCCTCATCCTGCAACGCTGGTCCGGGAGGATGATGAATGCTTTACATGGCTGTCCACGGACTATACATGCGGATTATCCCAATGGAATGCTGAGGAAGAGCATCAGATCGTCCGAGCGGTGCAAGCTGTGGGTGCCAAGTCCAGAGGAGACCGCGGAATTCAGCTCACGGAGTATGGAATGGCGCCGCAAGTGTATGCCAGGATAATTCAGACGCTGGGAGCCAAAGCGCCCGAGACGGACGTCTTCGCTTCCCGGGATGCCACATATTTGCGGAAGTGTAGGAGGCATTGGCATCGAGGAGATTCAGCCTGGCACAGGGATTGGGGTTTGAAGGAGTGGGGGCCCATGTATTGGCATGGCTCCCTGGAAAATACCAGACATACGGTGGAGAAGATCGTCGCGGATAGGGCGAAGGGGATCCTGGTCATAACCGGCATAGGATCTACCCCATGTCCGCTGGAAGGTCCCAAGTGGACGCTGGATTCCATCACCCTGAACGAGATGTCATTCAGGACAGAGGAGGAGTTGTTCATCGACGCCAAGGGCTTATCAATGCCCTCCTCGGGTCAAGCGTGGGGTACCAAAGCTTTCCTGGTGGATGGGGCGCAAGCCCAGCCCACGGGTGATGAAGCATTCATCCGTAGAGTGGAGGCGGTGCCCATGCGGGTCATGTTTGAGCCCAAGGAGGGGACGGATCAGCCAGTGGATGGCATTGACGTCCTGTTTCACGCAGAGATCGACCACGTCGTCAGCTACATGCAGATGAAGATGCACGACCATGTGGCAGCCAAGAAGGGGCGGGCCATGGTCACATCTCCGCATTGGTGGGATGACAAGATGTTGGTCACCGGCAAGTACGGAAAGGATGAGTTCGTGGCGAGGGTCATGGATCACATCGCGGACCAATATGATGGTCCAGTTGGGTCGGACCCGCCGACGTGCGATTTTCCCAGAATGGGGGCCGGTAGCGACAAGAACTCGGCCGAAGCCGCAAATTTGCGAAGATTATCGGTGGGAAGCATGCCCCACGACGGTGAAGACGGCATATCTGACGAGGATAAGTCGGACTCAGACCCGGAGGAGGCCTATACCGCAGTGTGGTCGGTTGTATCGATACGGAAGCAAGTAGCTAAAGGGGCCCGGGAGAACCCGAAGGTCGCGGAGCTGAAGGAGAGGCTGATAAATGCCTATCCGCGGCTATTCAGTGGCGTCGCCAACAAGAACCCTCCAGATCGTGGGAGGTTTGGCAAAGCGAGAATCAAGCTGAAGCCGAACCCCAAGATCTATCGTCATCGGGAGTACCAACTTCAGGGCAATCGGGCCGAGGCCATGAAGAAGTTGTTGGCCAAGTTTATTGAGCGGGGCTGGATCGAGCCCTCCGACAGAGAGTGGGCCAGCCCAGCCTTTATCGTCCCCAAAAAAGAGAAGGGCGAGTGGAGGTTGGTGGTTGATTACAGAGGTTTGAACGAGCAAACCAAGCACGACTTGTACTCTCTCCCTCTGATCGACACCATCCTCCAAAAACAACAAAAAAAGCGGATCTTCACGGTGTTAGACCTGAAACACGGCTATCACCAGATGCCGCTACACCCGGACTCCAGGACCTGCACTGCGATGTCGACGCCGCTGGGGCCCATGCAGTGGAAAGTTGTTCCTATCGGCGACAGGAATGGCAACGCCACTGGCAGCGCATGATGGAGGAACTGCTCGGTCCTGTCCGGGACTGTTCCGACCATTTATGGATGACATCATCATCGGGTCCGGCACGGCAGACATGACAGAGGACGAGCTCATCAAAGCACATGAGAAGGATCTGCTCAAAGTGCTCAGCGAGCTGGACAAGCACAACATGGTGTGCAAACCCACCAAAGCCTCGCTCTTCGTGAAGGAAGTGGAGTTCGCGGGTCACGTGGTTGGTCACGGGCAACGCCGTCCCATGCCTGGGAAGCTGGCGTCCCTGCACCAGTGGGAAAGACCCCAGACCATCAGCGAACTCCAATCCTTCATGGGGTTCTGCAACTACTGTTCGGGCTATGTCTGAATTTATGCAGAACTGTCGGGGCCGCTGCCCAAGATGCTGCAGGTGGGCAAGTTCGATGGCCGGAAGGGGAGCAAGAAGAAGCTGGCTTGGACCCCTGAGGCCGAAGATGCGTTCAGTCGCCTGAAGAAGCGACTCGTGGGGCAGCTGGGGCTACTCCTGGTGGACCTGGACAGAGGATTCGTACTAGGGACGGACGCCTCGGACTATGCTGTAGGGGCAGTCCTCGAGCAGGTCCGGGATGACGGATCTCACGTACCCGTGGCGTTTTGTAGCCGGATCCTGGCCGAGGGCCAACGTCGAACCTGGACCGCGAGGGAGAAGGAGACGTACGCCATTGTTTGTGCGCTCAGGAAGTGGTCTGGCCACATCGGATTGCAACCGGTGGTGGTTTGTACAGACCGTCAGTCCTTACAGAGCCGGCACAAGGAGCACGTCGACACCCACTCGGGACCGGCGGCAAGGGGGGCCCGGTGGCACGAGACGTTCGCCAAGTTCGACCCCAGCGTCGTGTATGTCCCGGGGAAGGACAACACTGTGGCAGATTGCCTCAGTCGATGGGCCTACCCCGCGGGCAAGGCGTGGATGGACATATCCAGCCATGGGGACGCGGAGGAGACCGAGGAGGCCAAGCGCATCATCGAGATGGAGAAGGCCATGGAGCAAGAGGGGGTCAAGTGCTTTGTGGTGATTGCAAACCGTACAGACCTGGCCAAGTTCTGGGGCGCCCGAGTCCAGGCTATTCGTGAAGAAACCCTCGAGCAATGGATGGTCGCTCCTGTAGAGCTAGTCAGGTCGGTGCTTACAGAGGACTGGTCGGATGACTATGCGGCATCCAAGCACTGGAGCAGGTACTGGAATGCCGCGAGCGCCCCGTCGGACGACGAATGGCCTGAGGGCTTGACCGAGGATGGGGATAAACTATTCCTCAAGGACAAGCTATTGGTCCCTGAGAACCGAATGGAGGAGCTCATTGACCACTGGCATAACGCCCAGCTCATGCATCCTGGTCGGGACAAGATGCAGCAGGACCTGGAGTGGCGCTTCAAGTTCCCACCGGGGTACTACGCCATCCTGGACAAGTACTGCAGCGACTGCGCCGTGTGTCGGGCCACGAAGAGCCCCAACCACTCCACAGCGGGCAACCCCATGTATACGGCTATACCGGAGGCCCCTATGCGGTCAGTGGCCATGGATGTGTTCGCCATGCCGGAGGTCACCGTGGAAGGAGAGACCTATGTGACCTATATAGAGACCTATATATTGTGTCATCCTTGCGGTGGACAGGCACAGCGGGTATATCGTGGCAGTCCCGGGCAAGAAGTTCAAGAAGAAGGACAAGAAAGACAAGCATGGAGTGGGTCTGCAGGCCAAGACAGTCGCCAACGACATGATCAGGCATTGGCTGACGATTTTTGATGTCCCAGCTGTCATCTGCACCGATCCGGGCAGTCAATTCGCGGGGACGTGGTTCAAGACGTTGTGCAAGCACATGGGGATTCGGCACGCCAAGACCGTGGCTTACCACAGCCGGTCAAATGGCCGGGCTGAGGTGGCCGGGCGGCAGATGTTCGAAACGTTCCGCCAGCTGCACATTGACGAACCAGGCCGGGTAAGGAACACATTTTTGGGGTTTGTGTAGTGACCTTTGACACACACACTCACAGCCATAGACCCCCCATTCCCTGGACTCAGGACCGTCCCTTGACTCGGCAACATGATGCCCCGAACCCAGTCAAATAGGATGGCTAAATGCCATGTGACAGCCAGAGATCTGATTCTTCGAAGTGGCCTCACGAATCCATTTTGTTTCGCCTATATCTCCAGGAAAAATGAAGGAGACAACAAAAGGAAGGTTGTGCGCTCAGGAAGTGGTCTGGCCACATCGGATTGCAACCGGTGGTGGTTTGTACGGACCATCTGTCCTTACAGAGCTGGCACAAGGAGCACGTCGACACCCCCTCAGGACCCGTGGCAAGGACGGCCCGGTGGCACGAGACGTTCGCCAAGCTCGACCTCAGCGTCGTGTATGTCCCGGGGAAGGACAACATTGTGGCAGATTGCCTCAGTCGATGGGCCTCCCCCACGAGCCAGGTGTTGATGGACATATCCAGCCACGGGGACGCCGAGGAGACCGAGGAGGCCAGGCGCATCATCCAGATGGAGAAGGCCATGGAGCAAGAGGGGGTCAAGTGCTTTGTGGTGATGGCAAACCGTACAGACCTGGCCAAGTTCCGGGGCGCCCGAGTCCAGGCTATTCGTGAGGAAACCCTCGAGCAATGGATGGTGGCTCCTGTAGAGCTAGTCAGGTCGGTGCTTACAGAGGACTGGTCGGATGACTATGCGGCATCCGAGCACTGGAGCAGGTACTGGAATGCCGTGAGCGCCCCGTCGGACGACGAATGGCCTGAGGGCTTGACCGAGGATGGAGATCAAACTATTCCTCAAGGACAAGCTATTGGTCCCTGAGAACCGAATGGAGGAGCTCATTGACCACTGGCATAACGCCCAGCTCATGCATCCTGGTCGGGACAAGATGCAGCAGGACCTGGAGTGGCGCTTCAAGTTCCCAACGGGGTACTACGCCAACCTGGACAAGTACTGCAGCGACTGCGCCGTGTGTCGGGCCACGAAGAGCCCCAACCACTCCACGGAGGGCAATCCGGTGTACACGGCTATACCGGAGGCCCCTATGCGTTCAGTGGCCATGGATGTGTTCGCCATGCCGGAGGTCACCGTGGAAGGAGAGACCTATGATTGTGTCGTCGTGGCGGTGGACAGGCACAGCGGGTATATCGTGGCAGTCCCAGGCAAGAAGTCCAAGAAGAAGGACAAGAAGGACAAGCATCGAGTGGGTCTGCAGGCCAAGACCGTCGCAAACGCCATGATCAGGCATTGGCTGACGATATTTGATGTCCCAGCTGTCATCTGCAGCGATCGGGGGCCTCACGTCGTGGGGACGTGGTTCAAGACGATGTGCAAGCACATGGGGATTCGACACGCCAAGACCGTGGCGTACCACAGCCGGTCAAATGGCCAGGCTGAGGTGGCCGGGCGGCAGATGTTCGAAAAGTTCCGCCAAGCTACACATTGACGAACCCGGCCGGAACTGGTATAATTCGCTTTGGAGAGTACTCGTGGCGTACAATGACCTTCCGGGGCCCACTGGGCTGTCACCCCATCGTATCTCGTTCCTACGGGATCGAGTGTCACGCACTCTCCTGTGGTGAACCATGGCAAAGTGGCCCAGGATGCGAACGCTATGATGGCTGAGGCGGACGACACGGCGGCCAAGGTGTGCAAAGCACTTCAGGACGAGCTTGAGAAGAGAGCCAAGTACTTCAAGCAGGGAAGAGTCCAGAAATATGCTCTCCAAGACACCGCATGGGGGGAGCGGCACCACAAGGATGTCCTGTCCAGGCATCGGCAGGTGTCTTGGTATGTGCCGGGGGTAATCGTGCGGAAGGTCGGGCAGGATGTGTATGCGGTTCGTGTGGGGGAGAACAAGATCCTGGACCGCGACCATACCCAATTTCGTCCCCATGCACCAGACCCCAGCGGACGTCCCGTCACCTTCGAGTTCACAGCCGGAGATCTGGACTCGGATGACGAGGGTGAGGACGACGACTTCACCGCCGAGAGGATCCTGACAGACGGGCCAGACCCGGAAACGCCTGGGGGGAGGCTATACAAGGTCCGTTGGAAGGGATTTGCTGCGTCCAGGGATTCGTGGCAGCCTCTGAGCAGTTTTGTGCCGAAGTATACCACGGTCTGGATGGAGTATCTCTGGAGGAAGAACATCTCCTTGGACGTCAAGAACGTGTTGGTCCATTTGGTGGCTGCCGTAGCACCGTAATGGATCCCTCTCGGTATTTTTGTTTGTTTTTGTGCTTGAGGGACGGGTGAGAGCGTTCATCCGCGGATTTTCGGGCCTTGATTGGCCATATACCCCCTTCACTCGATCTCCACATATATATTTCATTGTGGCATACTTATTTAGGTCGACCGACGACGTTTCTTTATCTTTGATCCCCTTGGTCCATGTTTCAGATCAAGAGGAGACCGGATATGGCGTAGGGCACCGATTATGAGTGTCCTCACCCCTCTCTTGGGGCATGGGGGACGCCTACAAAGTGTGTGGGGCCTCCATGTGTCCTTGGGACATGGGAGGGGGGGTTGGAGCCCATCGGGGTACTCCCATCCTCTCTTCAATGACTTCCGAGCGGATACAACGCTCTCTGAAGGGGGGTGAAGCCGGTTCGGACCCCCGTGGCCATCGTTCGGTCACTTGGGGTGTGTATCTATGTGCCGGCAAGCCGCCATTGGCTGATATCATACTCTCCCATCCACCTGACCTAACCTGATGTGATAGTGCGATAGGCTTGGCCATTCCAGCTATGAGCGGCCATATTTAATACCGAGGCGCCGCCGGCTGAGATTTATATATCACAATATCAGGAATCAACAGGGTTTTTGCATCATAATGTTTAAGTAATTTTTCAGCTATCTGTTCGGATTCTCAATGTATCGGCGACTGTCAGTTGGCTCGCGATTTAGCGGTAACCGATTGCTTAACTGTTATTTCCAGATATGTTGGCGAAAACCCCAATGAAGGGTCAGATTTCATCAGTAACGGGTTCATTGCTTCCGCGATTTTCACGTTATACACTCGCAAAACTAACCTTTTTTTTATCAGACATTCAGAATCGGATTTTGGACTTCGAGATCCCCGCACTTGATATGATGAATTTCGAGTGGTCCTACATTTTTCCCCGATCACGAATCTACCTTCCTCTTTTGTGCAATTCTCTGTACATGCCCAATGCCCCTGTCTCCGTGTGCACCGCGAGACGACAGGCGTGTTGAAAGGAGCTGTTGAGTGTCAACGCAGGACCTTAAACACCCTTGGAAGCCCTCAGTGTGGATTGATTAGATTTGGATTGTACTTGGGATTTGGTTATTTTAGGGATTCGTGTGAAGGAGCCTTTTTTACTATTTTTTGTGGGAGATTTTGCAGGATAAGGCAAGATCATGCAGAACCTGGTGAGAAGCAAGACCATAGGAGTGACGGGAAATGGTGGAAGGGGTACAGCAGGGGCCGGTCCTGGTAGGGACCTTCTTTATTTTTTGTGCTCGAGCCCAATTCATATATACTTCCCTTGGAAGGGTGTTCCCTGGGTTGGGACTTGCAAGGTTCAGCGTACTTGGCTCTTCCGGAGCCCTCTTGGGTACCATGGGTACCTTGCTTCTGTCAATTTAGCTCATTTGTGCCGGGTGGGGGCTTCTCCAGGTCCGGTTTACTGCAGGAGCATCCTGCTGCAAATCACCTGGCCTTGACAACCCATTCTTTCTCGCAAATTTCCCAAGTCCTTCGTCCCCTTCCTTAGCAACTCGGCAACCTCATCGATTCGCCGAATCCGCCGTTCACCACCGTGGCCTGCTCCCACATGTCGGCCTCCGTCAGCTTGTCTCTTTTTCAATTCGTCCATCCGCTTCTCTTTTGGGACTTTTTCCGGGTGGGCTTGGAAGTATGACTGCTTGTCCTCCTCGTACACTTTGCACGTCTTTTGGTCGTGGTTATGCGATTGGCCTTTCCCATAGCAGACCCAGCACCCACCATCTTCCTGCCTGTACCGAGTAAAGCTCAACGGGCGATTTCCAATTCTCCGCGGCTCCTCTCCTTGACAGAGTGGTGCTCTCCTCAAATTGGCCTTGTCATGACCATGCGCTTTCGTGTTGTGGGCGACGAACGTGAAGAAGTGTGCATCTTCATGATCTTCCAGAGTCATGTACACCCCGCCAGACGACGTCTTTCGATCCTCGGACCCTGGACTTTGACTTCGATCTTCGCCCACAGTTTGATCTTCTTGGACTTGGCAAGGATTCCCATCATCGCAGCGCTTGCGATTCCCATTGCCCTGACGGACCTTAATCTTAGCCCATGCAAACTGCACCCTGTCTTGCGCGGCGAACGCGCACAAAAGGACCAGGTCGCAACAGGGCAAAAAAACTTTTCTTTTGGATGTTTGATGAACGTGATCTTAAACGTAGTGAAATAAATTGCTTTTTTAGTGTTGTGCAACTCCGTGTTCCTCAGTGTGACGTTCTTTACATTTCTCTGGCGTTCTGAGTGCGCGAGGCCTCGCGCACTTAGGATATTTAAAGTGGAGTTCACCACGAAAACTAAAAACCCGTAAGGACTGGCGTTTGCGGAAATACGCAGCTCGGTACACGGTATTAAAAGTAGGATTGTGTTGCCCACGGAGCATTGGAAGTGTAGGACTGTCGGACTTCCCATGTTAGGGGAAACATATGTACTGTAAAGTTAAACAAAAATACAAATTTAGGCACCCGGAGTGCACGAGGCCTCGCGCACTCATGTCACGTTATGTATTGAATTTGCAGAATGGAAATAACACGTACAGTTGTAGGTGCAGTACCATACGGACAGACACATTTGACCTTTCCGGTGTATGTGTGTGTAGACACCATGTTGGTCAGATCTAACGAGGTATAGAACATTGTCCCACGGAAACAATCAGTGCGCGAGGCCTCGCGCACTTAAACGACGGAAGAAAATGAAGAAGCAGACAGGTTAGGCTACGCCGGTATTTACATTCCCCTTCACAGCTACCACCTGTGACAGTCGATTATACATCGGTAACCTTCGTCATATTTTTCAGTGGATCAGGGGAATGATTTGCTTTTTTTCAACAGCCACTCAATGGCAGACATGTGCAGTTATAATAGATAGATATGGTTTTATTTTCCAACTGGGTTTAAAGACGGAAACAGAAAAAGAAATTGTGGTTGCGAAAACGTTTTTCGGTTACTGGGAATGGAGCGCACGCAGACACCAAATACAATCTGCGCCAGCAGCACGCGCACCAGAAATGACGACGAGAAAAGGCAAGATGTTTTGCAACACACTTTTTTTAAAGATTGCTGTGTGAAACCATAGCCAAAATATGTGCGCAAATCTAATTCCACAGAGAAAGACGCAAAAATGCTACTTCGAGCCAGAAAATCGGTAACACATCAGATGATAGCAGAAGTAAGCAAAGGAGCAGCAGCACTACGAGAGGCATGCGCGGCAGAACCAGCATACCAAACAGAAGACGACCTGCGGATAGGACTCAAACGAAACGACCTGGCGGCGCAACTGCTTTTAACATTTGCACAGCGACTCAGGTTCAACAAAAGAACGCGCCACAGTTTACCAGCAGCTAAAAGGCAGGAGGACAAGCGCTGGGTGCGCATTTTGCGACAGGAGGGCTCGAACCTGTACCTGTTGATGCGTCAACGGGCAGTACCAAACAGGAAAAAACCAGGAAACAAAACAGGGTACCCAACGCAAACCCAAAGACGAACAGAAGTACGATTTGGGCAAGCAGTCGTCGCCGCAGATACAGTGGATGAACAGGCAGCAGCAGCACTTAAAGCAACGTGGTCACTGTTGCTTTCGTCGTGTTGCGTCCTGTGGAGAGACAACTGGAACCGGCCACAATATACGACACCCCGAGACGAGCGTGACCGGTCACAAAACTGTACTGCAATGGCAGTACTTCAACTGAAGCAGAGGCCCACGTATTTGGCAGAACATCCAGCCATTGAGGACCTGGCAGCACGGATAACGACAGTCGCAAGGGCGCGACATGGGGTATGCAGATGGGTGTGCACCAGACACCAGAAACGTGAGAGCACCATTGGATGTGAGGAGGGATGCAAGGACTGTGCAGGCACCGGTGAGGCGCCCGTTTGCCCTGTCAAAAGAAAAGGTAACTGGTGGTGTTGGTCTGTTAAACTTGTTACACTTTGCAAAGGACGTAGCACAACAGACAAACAGAGTTTTACCGCTGTTGGTTGACTAAAACATGCAATACAGGATACTAAAGTTGTTGTACGGTGCCAAGAACCAACGATGGAACATGCGTGCGTACCTGTGTTACATGCCTGTAGTTTACGGTGTCTGGCATGCCTACAAGTTTGTTGTTACTCATACTTTATCGGTGTTCTGGCCTATTCTAACCTACCCACAGAAAGGTCTGCTACGACCTGGTTCCACCATACTATCATACCCCAAACTGATAGTTATCGAAAAAACTATTGCTGCGCTGATGCTTGCCACACCCCGAATACTACGCCCAATTGGCGCAAGGTACAAGCTGCAACCGCGATCAGTGGTCGTGACACTGTGCATGCCAACAGGGCAGCAGTGGCAAACGCATTTCTGCATTTGTTGTCGGAATGGTGCCCGTTGTTGTTGTACTTGGGCCACGTGGTACAGGAATGCAACTGGTCAGGGGAGAACAACGGTACAGGGTCACGAGATCAGGAGGTGTTGCAGTTGAGTTTGTGTCTGTTGAGAAGGCTGCGTCAAGGACCGTGTGCCACCGTACTGAAGTACGAACGCACAATCATGTGCACATTGTTGTACAACAGCAAGTGGCACCAGGACCTGCCCGGTCAGGCACACTCAGAGGAGTTTGGAGAGGGGATGTTGAGCAAGTTGGTGCGGGACAAGGCGAGAAACACGGGTTCTGTTACTATTGAGGAAATGGAAAACCATTACTTGTTACTAAAGGTTGGTCCTGGTGGCAAACACGTGTCGGTGCAAAACGTTCCCAAGAACCTGGTACACAGGATGCGAAAACGACTGACAAGATTTGTGCCGACAGACCTGATTTGCACGGCCTATGTAGAATCGGAGTCAGACAGAGTCAGCACCGTTGCAACTTCGTGGCCGCGGAGGTTACCGAGATTTCCACCCCCGCCTACACAACCCTTTGGTTACGACCAATACCGGCTACTTGGTCAGAGTGTACTGGATGCCGTCATTGACCAGAAACCAAATCCCACCAACCAACTGAAACGGAAACTGGATGCTGTTGTGGGGCAGAGAACAGATATGGATGCCGACAGACTGGAAGCAGGAACACGCAACGTGCGGCAACGCTTGCGGTAACTGACGTCCACAGTGCGCGAGGCCTCGCGCACTGGACGTTACGAAAAACAGGTATGTAATGCGATGTGAGTGCGCGAGGCCTCGCGCACTGAGTAGTTCGCTAAGTGCCGTAGATTAAGTCACAACAAAGACAGTTGTGGAACAGATTTGCGAAAACGACCTGCAAAATACCGTTTCGACTGACTTCAGAGTTCAAATGACCGTGTTTCATGTCATGCAATTTCCTTTTTTAGGTATTTTTTGGCATCATGAGTGAACCAGGGTCGCCAGAACGTCCAGCACCAGACGCAGAGGCCATGGAGTCGTCACCAGGGACCGACCAAGGGGACACGCCGAAGTAAAGACGCAAGAAGAAGGGTGAGAAGAAGCCAATACCGGAGATGAAGCTCACAGTCGACGTGCAACAGTGGCTGCGGCACAAGAATGGTAAAGCCGTGAAGGTAAAGATTGCTGATTTGAGAATTGACAAGACCAAGGAGCGCGGACAGATCCGATTCATCAACTATGACGATGTTGCTAGGAAAGTGACGGGACACCAAGCACTGCTACCAGCTGGACCGTTGCGCATAACGGCGTGGGAGGATAGTGGTATGACTCGCTTCGCGTTCGATCGAAGATGTTTCTTCTCTTTCCTTCGGTAGATGATTTGCTTTGCAGATGGCTCACTTTACGTTCTGAATGGTCAACATGGCACAGAAACATGCGGAAAGATTCAGGAACTGCGTCTTGCAGAGGGCAAAGAATTGGAGGACTGGCAGGAGTTTTGCTACGTTGACATTCTGAAGTACAAAACGCCTTGGAGGATCCGGGCCAAGGTTGCAGGATTGCAACAAGCTTGCAGCCAGTGTGTGACGTTGATTCCACTGTCCGAGGCGCTAGACAACATGTTGTTGTACATTGAGGACCAGAAACGCGACATAGAGCCACAAGATTTCGAGCGGTTCAAGATTGCTGTTGTCCAGGCTGCCGTCAATTCTGCGTTTCTTGCACCCGAGGTTTTGGAGGGAGCAGGATACACAGTATGTATTCGTGTATCGCACGGTCACAGTGCATGGGGGCCTCCCACACTCCATGACACTGTTTTCCCTCGCAGGACTTGACATTCAAGAACTGGAGGGACATCTTCTCCCTGGCGTATTACTGCGGTCGTGAGGCGGTTACTAGCATGAGGAACCTCGAGAATAAGAGCAAGAAGTAGGAAGTTACAAGGAATGCCTTCAAGAAGCTGGAGGGGCTGCATCTACCGAGCTTATTGCAGCAGGTCTGTGCGCACTTTAACCTGAAGGACTCGACCTTACGCACCACCCAGAACTACATTGACGCGCAGATTACGGATCAATGGGTTATTTTCCATCTTGACCGTCCTGACGATAAGCAGTATGTCAACCAGACCGCAGGTATGCGTCAGTGTTGCAGCTTCAGTGCGCGAGGGTTCGCGCACTCAACCACCGTTTTCACATCTGTACAGCTGCCGATGCGAAGATCCGAGCAGAAGTTGCAGCACTGGGCACGCCGCAACTGAAAATTGGGCTGGGAAATTGGGGTTACTGGCCAGACGCAACAAGTACGAAGTATCGGTCGCCGTGGCCAAAATGGAAGACGTTGACCAATGCACCTCTGTGGCGGACTGGGGACAAGGACGCAGCCCTATTACCGCAGACGCTGGCCGTGCGAAGACAACTGCAAAGGAGGACTGAGGCACCATCATTGGCACCGTTACAGACGCAGCTGAGTACTGGCGATGTGATCAATGTCTCCAAGCAGGACGAGCAAGGGAGCAAATTTGCTTTCACGGCCTGCCGTATTGAGGATATTGAAGAGACACCGCCAGCTCGTTTCCGAGATCTGCAGTACCCGTTGTGGGTCATCAACGCTGACCTTTTGGTTGAATATGACATTGCAGGATTTGTTCCGAAGTGGCTCTTCGATGTCATGATGCTGGGGAAAGATGTCATTTTCTATGGTGAGGCTGATGTTTTTGCACCGTATAGGCCGCGACATACAGAGGCTCCGGCGTATGGAGAAGGACAAGGATTCAACCACAGTGCCATTCTACCATGTTCGGTTGCCGGTATACTCTTGGTTGGCGGGTCCCGTGACGAGCAGTACGTATCAGTTCGACGAGCACTGTATGTGGATCGGAACAACGAGTCGCTGGGATAAGCAGGTATATCTGCTTCTTTCGCCTGTTACGATGCTGTTGTGTGCGCGAGGCCTCGCGCACTGGTGCCTCCGTTATTCGTCTTTATACATCACATTTACAGTTGCCGAACTATGTGTCGTATTCCGCTGGACATTTCGAAGAGATGCAGAACAAGAACCTTGGTGGTTTCATGCCTCTGATTCACGTGCTGTGGTACCTGGACAAATTTCTTTTGGGCAGTGGGTATGCTGATGCAGTGGTTGTTGTGGACGACACGCCTGCCATGGCCGCAAAGATTGCGATGTTCGACGTCTGAACTATAGTGGCGTTTCTGGCTGTGTCAGCGATCAAGCAAGAGGACCTTGGGAATGCCGTTGGAGGTGCTCTGGTGCATGCAATCATCATGCGGTACATGTTGGAGGCTGATCAGACGTAGCAGGGAGCAACAGCTGCAACTTGGGATACTCAAGAGGAGTCGCTTCAGCGTGGCGTTCCACTGTGGGTTTTGGACAGCAACCGAGGGCATGAAGGGCGTCCGCAGGTGCATACTGCAGAGGCCGTCCAGGAAGATGTCGTGACTGAGGCCCCCGCTGACGACACTGAGCCTGTTGCGCCCGCACCGACCTTGCCAATGCAAGCCAAGGTAAAGAGAACTGCCAAAGTTATACCAACTCAGGGTACTGCGGCAGGAAAGGGAGCCCCCTCGAGTAGCAAGAAGCTGGCGAAAGGAAAAGAGAAGGAATCCGACAATCCCGCAGAATCAGACGACGACGATGCCGACGAGGAGGAGGAAGAAGACGATCCAGAGCAAGTACTGGAGACCCAGCAGAAGTGCAAGCGGGCACCCGCCGCTCACTTCGATGCAAGCCCCGCATCTGGTAAGGAACAGCCGAAGAAGAAAGCAAAGACTGCTGCCACCGCTAGTGCAGAGTTCAAGCCGCCCTCGCGTTCTGGTGCCCAGCCGTCTCGTGGTACTGTTGCCTCTCCAAGTGGTACAAGTGCGGTGGCAAGAAGCCTGGGTTCCAGGTTGGCTAAGGTTGCTGGACCGAAGAAGAAATAAGTCACCATTAACCCAAGTGTTTCGCCTCTTATTGCAGTCATGTGTGCGCAGGGCCTCGCGCACTTGCCTTCGACGCGAATGCAATTGTATGCCCTTTTTGCCGAGCTTTTATTTCAGTGTTTGTATGTTGAGCACTTCCTGTCCTGTTTTTGTTGCCTTCTGTACACAATTGTTTTCATGACCTTGAGTGCGCAAGGCCTCGCGCACTCAGGGACATAGAAAAGCAATTTATTTTGCAGGACAAACATAGGTGCAACTGGAGACCCGCAGAAGGTCATTTTTGAAAATGAGCTCCCAAACAGACACGCACCAGTAGGGTTTTGAAATACAAAAACGACAGGATTGGTAAAACACACCATTCAAATCAGACAAAAAAATAGTTTATTTTGATAAACATAAAGTGGAAGAAAGCAGCAAATTGGTTAAAATTGTATTTATTCGGTGGTATCTGTGTCATGTGTGCTGCAAATGTCCAAAAAGAACAGTTTTTCGGGCCGTCATTTTTCAGGTCCTTCTCTTCCAAAAGGGGGTGCAGTTTGCGTGGGCTAAGTTGATGTGAGCCTTTTTTTTTGGAAGAAAGCTTCAATTTCACGCTCACGTATTGGACTATTGGGTCGAGGTTCATGCAGGCTGGGATCCTCTGCATCCTCAGCTTCTGTCCAATTCTCCACACAACATTATTGTGCCGCAGTGGACATCCTCCGGCCGTGTCCTCCAACACCTCCACGTAGACCGAATTCTTCATGGAGATCATCCGGTTTGGCTCTCCCAGGTCTCGCCGGAAATATTCCATGATACGAGGATGCTTATCTTCTGGCAACATAATGCGTACAGACAAGCGCTTTATTGCCCGCTTCTTTTCTTCGTCTTCCACACGCTTCCTCCAGTATGATGGTAGTACATCTCGCAAGGGGGCGCTGTTCTCACTTGATTCGGACCAATCTTCCACTTGCTTCAGAAGCCCGCGATATGTTCGGAGATACCTCCTCCAATCCCTCAAACATAATAATCCACGCTCCAAATTTAGGGGTATCGACCAAAGGTTGTCCAACCTTTGGCTTGGAGCTTCTTCTTGCTCCAACCCATCGATGCATTGCTCCCCTGTACTGATCCTCTTCTCCCGAATTTGATCCCTAAATCTGCCTTTAGCTCCAAGGGCAAACGGCGTGGGAAAGTGCGACATGCCCATTTGTCGCGGGCATCCTGCCTTATCTGACCCACAACTTCCGCGGCAAAATCTTCCCAGTCGAGCATGAAGTCGTTGAGGTTGGTAGGCTTGGCGTCGTTGTAGGGATCTGTGGCATCCCCAACATCCAAAGCGATGACGCCCCCAAGGTGGACTCCTCCCGAACTCCCATTGCCTGGGGAGTGCAGGTATGCACCCCTGGTTTCCGTGTCTTCACGCAGCCGGGGCTCAGCTTTTCCACGCTCGGACCTCCAATAGTCCATTTTCCCGACCGCGGGTCCCGCACCCTTGGATGTTTCGCTCCTCCCCTTGAACCCTCCGAGCAGGCTGCTGACCTCAAGGCTCCGTCGTCGACACGTGCCGCATAGACAGCTCTGGCGTCGAACTTCGCCGCGGCTGGACGACTACTCGTATCGATCTCAACAGTCCCCTCACCGGCATCCTGCTTGGGCGTACCTATCTCGGAGCCTTTTTCCGGCGTCTCCTTCCCCAGCATGACACTTGCAAAAAAAGTGGGATGTGCCTCAATAGCGAGGAGTCAACCCGTGGCGGCCCATAAGGCGCCGAACCCACGGGACCCCCCATGGGCGCCACTCCTTCGGCCGCTGTCCTCAACGTTGTCATCTGTCTTAGCAACAACTCCGGAGCACGATCCCGTGGCAGGACGGGGCCTGGTCCCGGCACGGGCGTTAGAATTCCTCCACGCTTCTGGAAATCCTCATCCTGTTCTGGACTGTCTTCAAGTACTCGATCATGTTGTCCACGACCCGTTGCTGCTGTATCAGCATGCTCTTCGACTTGGCCTCTTAGTCCTCTTGATGTAATCAAATTGTCTTCAGATCCTTGTCGACGATGACCTGGTCCTCAGGGATTCTAGAGGTGGTGTCATCGCAAATGTTGAGCTTCTGAATAAGGGCATCTTTGCACACCCGGGGATAACTTCCGATGAGGAAGTCCAAATGATGGCAATGGCAGTGATCGCCAGACCCAGGTTTCCCCCACGCCGCATTCTTGGTGTTGTCGTGAAGATGGCGGTCATCTCCTTCAGGATCCCGTGGCAGCTTTCCCGGAGCTCCACGCTCTTCGCCTCCAACCATGACGGTGTCACCTGTCACGTCACTGTCCATCCTCCAAACCTCTTCACCATCGCCTGTCTGCCTCGGGACTCCTGTTGTGCCTGCCTTTCGCGGCAGTGATTCCCATTCTGCGTCATGACCAAGTTCAGGAATTAGGGTGGTATGCGATTACCTGCCGGCAAATCGGGCTCTGCGCCAGCATCATCCGCAGGGTAACAAGTATGATATCCCTCGGAGTCCGACAGAGCACTGAACATTCAGCGGACGGGGCTCTGCGTCATTTCCATCGCTGTCTCCGCATCCCCCTTGGACTGTTTTGGCGAACCCCGTTTGCGGTAGCGCCTAGTCCTTGGGCCAGTGCTGCAACTCGTGACCTCGTCCGATTCATCCGCGGGTACTCAGAGATCACAACATTTTTCGACATGACCCTTCACAAAAGGTGACGATGTCCTACATGTCCGTACCCACTCTTCTCACCGAGTGTCTTCTTTCTTCTCAGGCTTCAACCGACGATTCCCAGATTGTCTTGTCAATGGTGAACAGGGGTCCACTTGGGCAGGGCTCATGAGGGTCCATGCTCCCCGGGTGGCGGTAGGCGGCAGGTATTCCTCTGCTACCATAAAGAAGACCTGTAGAACCAGCCCCTGCCATAGCGCGAGCCCTACCACTTATATCTGATTTCTCCACCCTCTTCCGCGTGACTCACTTAATCCTTGACCGAAGTAATGCTTCCATGCTTTATGAACCCCAAAATCCAAAATTCCTGCAAGTCCAATTCTTGGCAACACAATCCAAATAAGTCCCGGAGGTGCACCCTTGGCCACCCTTGCAGTAAAAACCAAACACTTGATGAATACAATCGAGCGAACTTGACAACTGCAGTCCAACTAATCGAAAACCAAATGGAGTTGAGTGTGACCTCACCAATACATGGACATGTTCATGCAGAGGGGGACAAATAGGGCGATGCCGTGCAAAGGGAGAGGAGAAAACAGAAGTATGAGTGAAGCCCTGGAATAGAGTATCCTATTTTCAAGGACGATGTTGCATCCCAACTCCAGGAATCCATTTTATATACCATGCACATTAGAACTACGGACATATCACCCCATGCTAACACCCTCGAGTCATCACATTGGGGAGAATGACATTGAGGTCATGCGCGACAAAATGATATCAATGGGGTCCATATGGCACATGGCGGACGACGAAAAAATGATACAGATCATTGAATTGAACATACTTGTGGCCCCACATGGCCCATCCTGACCCTTGCCTACCCTTGACGGCAAAACTGGAAGTGAGAAACATGAGCTGCAAAAATCAGGGGTGTCCAACCTTGGTTCAAGTGTGACACCATGGCCTCCATGAACACAAAGTACGGCATGGCCACATACATGACGTGTCCACACTGATGAGTCACCAATGATCAGAGGTAGGGAGCTTGCAATGAAGATAATCAAATATGAGTCAGAAGAGTCGCCTCATGGCAATACCTGTCACCTGGCATGTGTGACGCATTTCCATATAGCATCATGCTGGCAATGCCTCAGTACTTTGCACCGGACGCCGGCTGCCTATCACTTAGCAATAACATACACAATGGCGAGCATGTGACTACACTTGGCGGGTTTACTTACTGCTCGCGAACAAGACATCAAGAAGGGCCAACCCACCAGACCCCACCTGTTTGGTGTATGTTGCATACAAGTTGCTGGGCTCGTGCGGTTGGAGTATCGTGTACCAAAGGCACAATTTAAATGTAAACCCAACACACCACATATGCCTCATGCCCTCACATGCTTGGACACGCCACTGTGTCCCATTACCTGGTGCATGATTGCCTGGGAACCGAAGGCATTGGCAAACACAAATTGTCATGTGCATCATAAACCATGGACATGTCAAACCAATATTGCCTACTTGCATGTCCGTGTGACACCGAACCAATTCAATGTACACTACTAAATCAAATGAGCTATCGTCATCCCCCCCTGCCTGTTGACAAAGAAGGGATAGTGGATCACCAACCGTGTTTGACCAATGATATGAATTCACCAAAGATACTTCTTGGAGCTCAATGGAGTAAAACAGCATACAAGAGGTTAGCAAGCAGGGCATAGGTGCAATTCTTCACCCACGGCACGTGGACACAACATGTTCCACACACATCATCTCCGAATATTCATTTACCATGACTCGGACGCAAGGCAGGCAAAGGACAAAGAATACAAGTAGAAGATATTCATGGCAGAGCAACGACAGAGTTACTGTGTTTCTGCCCGATGTGCCTACCACAGCCACTTCCACTTCAAATCCTCTCCCACTAGGGCTCCTCCAGCTTCAAGGGACTTGTGATCCCCCGTATATGTAGGCGTGGCACTGCCGAAGCAGATGCCCCCATTAACGTGTACCAGTCGGTGACCGACAGCCGGTGTGGGCGGAGGCACCACACCAGGGTTTAGCCAGATCGCAGTTCCAGGCCTTCTATCATCCACCGGAGTTGCCCTAGCTTGCAATTTGTATCCATTCCGCAGCAGGATAGATCTGACACTATTAGCACCCAGTCGGAAGATTTTTCAGACAATCGGCTCGCATTGAGGGACACAGAGCACGTGCAAGCCAACAAGAACACGAGAAGAGCGCGCGCACACACAGCAGGCCTGGTCTGAACCAGAAATGTTAGATCCTCCATCCTGTGATTTAAAAATACTATAAACTCGGAATTCTCCTTAATTAATTCCAAAAATCGGTGAAATCGCTGAAATCAGTGAGATATTGAACAGTGCAGCCAAATGGGATCCGGACCGGCTTCAACACTTGCTCCTCTTCCCGTCCTCCTTTCTCAGGCTGTCCTCCCGTTCCTTGATCCTTGTCTAGTTCTCCCCGCCTCACCAATGCCACCTCCTCTGTGTCCGTCATCTCTCCCGCGTCTGCTTCCCCCACATCTTCCCCCTCCCTCCCCCGTTGGAGGCCACAACAGCTCGTAGTGGCCATCTATTCTTCTGCTCCACAGCAATGCTGCTGCTGCCTGCTCCCCTTCTCCCACCTCCACGATTTTTTGGTACACGCGTTTTGCTCCCCACTCCAGGTATATCGCTATCCTGCATAGCCTTTGGTGTGCGCACCTTCAGTCCTCACACGGCCCTACCCATATCTCCCCTGTATGCACTTTGTCCAGGTACCGCTCCGGTGTCGGAACGCCTGCGGCCTGCATGTCCAGCCATGCCAATTTCAACTGCAGGGGCCGTGCCATGTCTCCTTCTGTGAGCGCCCTGCGACCTCATCTGCGGCCTGCCCACTCCACCGTTCCACCGCGCTTAGCGCCCAAAGAAGGTACCTGCAATCTACCGGTATTACCTGTCTCCTCGCATTGTCCGGCATTTCGTCCGGCCATCCTGGTACCTCTTGCGCACTTGGCAGTACCTGTTGTACCTTGTTGTCCATGAGGAGCCCGGGCCTAATGTCAGGTCTCGCACTTGGATATAAGTCTGAGGTCCAAACTTCTGTCCCATGAGCCATAGCCTAGCCTTTGCCCGCTCGAGACACCTATGGGTATCACCCCAATTCTACCTATTCTTGCCATTTCTGCACCAAGATTTGGCTGCCACTGGCCCTTGAATCGGTTTGAGGGTCGGAATTGAAACAGGCTAAGAGATCCACGCAACCCTCTCTCTTCCCTAGATCCCAGCCCTGATCTCTCCTGCCATGTATTCTTGGTAGTCTACTGTGATTTCCTTGTCACATAGGGTCCCCTACATGTGTTCCTTCTCTTATGCTGATTGCCTATGTTTTCTTCCCCATCATCGCCTTGTAACCGTGTCAATGAGTACCACCCACACACCCAAGTGATCCATCGACTTGTTGCAGCTTGCTTGTGTGACACTCCAAGGGTGTGAGAGATTTTCAGGATAGGGTTCTCTTTTTGGACGCAGTGAGACAGACCCCAGTCAGAAGCAGCACAGGAAGCAAAATGAGGCACCAAGAAAACATGCCTAAGTCAACCCGAGCAACCGGGGACGTGGTTGACCAGAGACCAATCCAGCATAACTTGTGTCACCTGGCGGGGGCCTTTCCTCTCCATGGTATGGTTACGCACCCCTTGCGGCGGCCGCCAGCGATCCAGTCACATCCTCAGGGACACGCAGCTGAGCAGTCTGGCTGCTTTGACTGGGTACCTCTGGGGTCTTGGCCAATGTCCCTCAGGCTGTCCTCTGCTACACTGTCCTGTGGGAGAGCTCCATACCTCTATGTGTGCCCTGCAGTACTCCTGGCCAGGAGCCATGTATTCACACCTGTGCAAAACGCACAGGTAACCCTTAACCATTTATACGTGGCCAAATATCATAAACAGGCAAGGTGTATCGGGCTGCAGAAGCAGAATACTTCCTGCAGTCACATCCAGCAACGATACTCTCCAGCCCAACGGTGGCTTTCAGCCCCCCCTTCGTCAACTCATATCTTGCTCCAACTCACAGCCCTCCCACTCCCCCCCCCACGCTTTCTAGCGCTTCGCGCCACTCCCACCCCTCCTTCGCACTGTGTCCTGCAGTGGTGCTGCCGGTATACGGTGTCCCTTCGTTTCTGGTGGCCCCACTTGCGCAGATATGCACTCCAGCCGCCTTAGCCCACTACTCCCATCATCGGCCACATACTGTGCAACTTCAGGGCTGGGAAGTGCCGTGTGGATACTCTCACAGCAGCCGGCTCATCGTGACAGTGCTGTTCCACTGATGATAGGCCGTGGGGCTCCCTTCCACTCTATGACCGGGCAGTCCCATCGCACCATAGCTGGCACATGCAATGGGGGGGGTCACCACAGGGGTAGGTTGTCACGCTCAGTCCCTCCCTGCTCGAAGCTGATCTCACGCAGTCCATGGGACCAATGAGACAATGAAAAATGAGGCGCAGGTACCATACTAAACTGTGTGATCGCCAAAGGCGCTTAACCCGAAAAGGGGTATGACAGAGTTTCTGATGCTGAAACTGGCAACCTATCACAAAGACAAATTACCCCAGCTGCGGTCCACCCCTAAAGGGGATATCTATCCACCAATGGACTAAGAGAAGAGGTGAAAGAAACTGAACACGGGCCAATTGCAACGGCTCAGGCCCCATAGCAGCACAGCTGCAGATATTCTGGGTATCTGGCCATCATAGGCTGACATACCCCTAGAGACACTCAGAGTCAGCAATTGCACTGAATCATATGTAGAATAGTAGATGTGGGCTTCGCCGGTTGCAACAGTTCAAGCCCAACATGGATCAATCCTGCTGACAATGACAAAATATAACACCCTGCAGGTCTGCCCATATTTGGTACAGTCTCGTGGATCCCTGTTACGCACAGGGACCCCTATGAACCTCCCTACCGGGCTGAAAATCTGAATCCAGACCTGCGTCTAACATAATGTGTGTTTTGCCACGGTGATGTCATTCCCTGTAAGGCATCCGGTTGCACCTGAGTGCAACGGCAGGCACGCTGGCCTCGGGAAAACCTCGCTGCTGAAAGTCACCATTCGTCATCGTCAGGAATGAGGGGACCGCTCGCTTCCTTCAACGCGTACAAGTGTTGTTGCAGAAGGTGGAGCATGTGGGCTGGAGTTGACATGCAGACTGCTGCTGCCCATGGCAAAGGAGTGCTGATCTCCAGATAGTCCTCCATGTGGTGTTGCCGGACACAGCGGGCCCCTTCCATTGTCTCATGGACCTCTGAAGGCGCTCTCGGGCTAGTGGCGTCAGGTGCTGTACCCTTTCGGGCTGGGTAGCCTCCACAGGGCTTGGAATGATTGTCCGTGTGTACCGGATGGCCGTGGGGGCCTCCTCAAGGCGGGTACAGGTTGCCACAGTGCCCTGCTCATTCTTGCCTGCCTCCTCAGCCTGATCAGCTCCTGAGCAGGCGCATTGCGCATCACTCTCGGCCACCTTGACCCCTGAGCGGATATCTCTGAAAAAAAAGAAGTCTTCCACCGCGCTCCGCGGCTTGGCCGCGCTGGTTAATTCCATGAGCTCCTCTGGGCGTTCTGAATGGGGGTAATTTGGCCGAATATCGACCTGGGCGACGCACAGGGGGAAAAGAGGACCTCAGGAGCATCGTTCCAGTCCGCGGGGTCGTCAGGGGTCGGCGAGGGGGCCCTTGAGGCTGGTTCAGGTCACGCTTGTTATTGTCGACTCTTCAGATGTCGGCCCGCTTGACATCTTATTTGGCCAATTCACCTCGGGGTGCTCGTCTGTCCCCGTTGTTGGTGTCCGGGATTCCCATTGTTGGTGTTGCTGCGCTTCCCATGATCTGCTAATTCATTATGTAGGCGCCTCCCATTGTTGAGTTGGCGGCCACCACTGGGGCTGCTCCTCAACCAATGGGCGGCTCCATGGTTATGAGGGGGCAGCCACTGAGATAGAGGCCTCCCCTTGGGGGGATTGAGGCGCCTGGCTGAGTGCTTGGTCCTGACCTGGAGCTGCCAGGCTCAATGGACCCACTTTTTGTCGGTAGGGGGGCGCTGATGGCCTCCTCCATCACTGCAATCCTCATCTCCATGGACTCCAAGCGCTCCTCAATGGCCAGGGCTGGCCTGCATACCCGCAGCGCAAAACCCCAGTCGATGGCGAAGTGCCCAAAGATAGGGGGCGCGCTATGCCGCATTGGATGGTGCGGCGCTCTCTTCTCGACTCTTCCACCTTAGTGTGGGCCTTGATGAGGGCATCCATGGTCTTATCAACGTCCATCTCGGAGGGAGTGACATTTTGTGATGATAAGGGGCTGCATTGGCACCTTACTGATGGTGCTCGGGATGTGTGGCGGGGTGATGCTTCAATTGGCTGTTTCAGGGCTACCATGACCGGGTGGACCTTCTCCGAACCCATGCCGCCTGCTCCCTTGCACAGAAACGTAGCACAAGTAGAACACCACTCACATCCGTATTGAGGCCCTCAAACTCTGTGAGCGTCAAATCAGATTGCAAAATGATAGCAATCCCCCTGAGGTCTAAACAACACAGGAAAAAAAGGATGCAGGAATGGTCATAGGACCATGTAAAACATCCAAACCACGTGTCGGATAGGGTAAGGTGCAATAGGCATCATATGTCACGGGATGAAAGGTATGAAAAATAAAAGCAGAGTAAAACACGACTGTGAAGAGCTGAAGAAATAGCTAAATAGCATAAGAAACGCTTATGGCAAAAAGAGCCGGGCGAAACGGGTTAAGGCGCGACGGCAAAAATTTTGAACTTAAATAGAGAAATGAATAGCGCTGTAAGCGCCGTAACGTTAATGCGAACATAACGCCGTGCACCTGGTCGTCTAACGCGTCGTATAGGCAAAGAAAACCGCGTCGAGCAACGCGTAAAACATAAAAAAGAATTTTCATAACACGCCACGCCCCTGCCCTCGCTCCCTCACGCCCTCTTTCATTCACCATGTACCTTCCCCTCCAGCCCGTGCCCCACCCTCGACGCTTCAGCCTCCTTTTTGCTGCAGGTGGACCGTACGTGGCATCACGTCCAGGACACCAAAGCCACCAAGGCGATACCATCTACGACACCGCCACCATAGCTGGGTGATATGTAAGGCAGTGAAGCAGACATGGTCTTGCTGCCGGCAACTGTGCGAGTTGGTGTGCGTCCGGTAGTGTATAATTTTATTTTATTTCCAAGAAAAAAATTTAACAAATTTTGCAGCAGGTTTTCAAGTAGGAGAAACCAAACAAACACAGGAAACAAAACATACAAGGCAGCAGGATAGGACACCACAGCACCACACGGCAGCAAAGCACCACAGGGCACAGCACAGGGGAGCAGGCACCAAGGGAGAGCAGCGCCGCACAGCAACACCGCCCAGGGCGGGGAGGGCAGGAAACGCACAGCACAACACCCCAAGACGCACACCGCACAAAACACAGTGGGGAACAATACCACGCAGCAACACACCACAGCAAAACACACACAGCGCGGGGAGACAAGAAAAAACACAGCGCTGGAATGCACAGGACCTCAGGACGACAGACAGGGCCCCAAGACACGACACAGGGCGCGACAGCACCAAACAGAGCAAAACATAACAACACAGCGCACAACAACACAACGCCAGGCGGCACAACACGCAGCAACACGGCGCAGCACAGCCCCCAGGGAAACACAACACCACACCACGGAAACACGACACCAGGAGCCACCAGGACCCAGAAGGAGAAAACAGACGACAGCCAGGCCCAACAGCAAAGACGCAAACCCAACAGGCAACAACACAAGACACCAGCCAGCGCCGCAGGGGCAAGAGAGCAACGCACAGAGAGCAAAGACGCAGGAACACCAGCACAGCACCGCACAAGCAGAGCACAGAAACGTAAGCAGCGCGGGTCACGACCGAAAGGCAAGGAACAACGCAAAAAAAAAGCAGAGAACGCAGCAGCGCACGACAGCAAAGCACGACAAAAATAGCACAAGAAGACCCAGCACAACACCGCGCCGAACAACACGGCGCAAGAACCCAACCCGACACAAGCACGCCACACATCACCGGGCACAACACAAAACACACCACAGACCGCAGCACCACACAACCCGGGGTACGACAAAGCACAACACAGGGCACCACAACCAGCCGGAGAGGGGGGGGGGTGGCAGAACCAGCACACAGCCGACAAGCAAAAGAAAAAAAAACGGCGCAAAGCACCCAAGGGGTTGGGGGGGCAACACCACAGGGCACCCACAAGCTGCAGCGCAGGGCGGAGCAACACCCCCAGCACGGCGCCACCGGGCATGCGCAACACAACAGGCAACAACACAAAAGGAGGAGGCACATGGGGGGAAGCACGAAACGACAGAGGGCAAGCGCGCACCGGCCCCCGTCGAAGCACAAGGCCCACAACAACACACACCAACACGACCAACAGCCCAGGACACACCAGCCCAGCACCGCATAACCAGCACACCACTGCAGAGCAAAATAAAAAAAAGAAAGGAAGGAAGAAAAAAAAGGGGGAAAAAAACCCAAAGAACGAAAGAAAAACACGCAGGGCGGGGGGGGAAAGAATAAAAAAACAGGGGGGGGGAACCACAGGGAGCAAAGGCCCAACGCACCCAGGGCCGGAAAACACGGAACGCCAGAGACAAGGGGGGCGCACAAAAAAAGGTGAAAAAACGCAGGACCAAACTCAACCAAGGCAAGCCCCAGCCCGAAGGGAGCCGATCAGACAGGGGAAAACTGAGAATGGCCACAAGAAAAGGTGAGGCGCACCAAAACGCGCCCGGGAGGCGGGTCCGTCCGACCTGGCGTGGAGGGGCACGCACACACACACACACACGGGACCCGGGCGTGGCGTCCTCTGACCTGAAAGGGGCGATGTTGGCGTCCACACGAAACAGCCCCGATGCACCGGGCGAGTCCCCCGTCAAAAGAAGGACGGTACGGGAACCGGAACGCGTCAGTGACCGGATCCACACACACAAACCCCCTCAGCGCACGCAGCCCAAGACGGACGCCGGAGGGACCCGCCAGGGACAACCCTCGGCCCCGAAAGGGTGGGACGCAAAGGAAGCCCACCGCTGCTGCCTCGGCAGCGACCGCGGGCAGGCACAAAGAGCCCGGTTCTCGGCCGGCTTCCAGGTGCCCCGCGCAGCCGCCCAGTAAATCCAGGGGCACAAGCCCCCGGGGTGGGGAAGAGCACCACGGCGTCAGGGCAGCCGACCGGAGCACCGGGAGCGACCGGACCGGACGAGGCGCAGCGCACCAACGCGGGGCCACAAGGCACGCCGAGGTGGCACGCCGCCGGCCACAACCAAGGCACAAGGACAGGTGCCAAGCAACAACGGCCACCGGGTGCCGCAAACCCAGGGAGCGTGCACAACCCGCAACGAACCACAGCACAGGAACAGGTGCCAGGCGACACCCAACCCACACATCGCACACCCCAGCCAGGAGATGCGGGGTACAAGCCAAAAGCGCACACAAACACACACAGACACCCCAGCAACCCAGCCAGGAGTGGCAGAGCGCAGCCGAAACCCGAGCCCAAGCACACACAACCACACAGCACACCCGATCGAGGATAGGCGGGGTACAAGCGGAGCGCGCACACAAACACACACACACCCCAACATCCCAGCCATGAGTGGCGGGGCGCAGCCGAAACCGAGCCAAAGCACACACAACCACACAGCACACCGCAGCCACGAATTGCGTGGTACAAATGGAGCGCGCGCACAAACACACACACACCCAAACAACCCAGCCAGCGGTGGCGGGGCGTAGCTGAGACCCGAGCCCAAGCACCCACACCCACACCGCACACCCCAGCCAGGAGTGGCGGGTAACAAGCGGAGCGTGCACACAAACACACACACGACCAAACACCCCAGCCAGGTGTGGCCGGGCGCAGCCGAAGCCCGAGCACAAGCACACACAACCACACCGCACACCCCAGCCAGGAGTGGCGGAGTACACGCAGAGGGCACACACAAACACACACACACCAAACCACCCCAGCCAGGATTGGCGGGGTGCAAACGGACGCGCACATAAAAAACACACACACACCCCAAAACCCCAGCCAGGGGTGGGGGGGCGCAGCCGAGACCCGAGCCCATGAACACAAACCCGCACCGCACACCCGAGCCAGGAACGGCAGGGTGCAGGCAGAGCGCGTACACAACCACGCACGCCCCAAAACCCCAGCCAGAAGTGGCGGGCCGCAAGCCAGAACCTCAGCCGGACTGCAGACATCCCGAACCCGAGCCAGGAATGGAGGGAGGAAACCAAAACCCGTACCCAGGCACACCCACCCAAGAACCCAGCCAGGAATGGCGGGGTTACCGCGAGACCCAGAACCAAACACAAGCGCCACACAACAGTAGGAAACCCAGTGTGCATAGACCAAGCACTGAGGCAGCCCGTGCCATGCAGGTGACCCGACCACTCGAGATCCGGAGCCCGGGAGTAAGGCCGCATCCTAGGGCCTGCGCTGCTTTGGGACTCGAGCCAGAGCGTGCGACACGCAGGCCCCTCCGTACCCCAGTACCAAGAACATGCATGCATGCCTTGGGAACGGGATACGCCAGGAATTCTGGTTAACCTCTAGGGTTCCGCCCAAAGGAGGGGACAAGCGCAAGCACGGGGGCACAACCTCCTGGCGAGACAAGTACGTCACCCTGGCGGCGGTTGGCCCTCGAGGTGTTGCCCGGGGCCGCTTTGCTGGGGGCCACCAGTCACGTCTAGCAGGATGTATGTCGCCTCCCCTCTTCAAGCGCAGAGCCTCTTTCTGTTCGTCTCAGCGCTAACGCCTCCGGGAACCATGGGGCGCCTCTCCACGACCAAGTGCACGTACCTACCCACCTACCTCCTTCGCCACTTCAGCTTGGGGTGCTCGTTGCCGTTGTTGTTGTCCGGGGTTCCCATTGTTGGTGTTGCTGCGCTTCCCATGATCTGCTTTTTTGTCTTGTATGCGCCGCCCATTGTTGAGTTGGCAGCCACCATTCAGGCTGCTCTTCAACTAATAGGCAGCTCCGTGGTTACGACGGGGAAGCTACTGAGATAGAGGCCTACCCTTAGGGGGATTGGGGCGCCTGGCTGAGTGCGTGGTCCTGACCTGGAGCTGCCAGGCTCGATGGACTGGATGAGGTCAGTAGGGGGGCGCTGATGACTTCCTCCATCACTGCAATCCTCATCTCCATGGACTCCAAGCGCTCCTTGATCCCCAGGGTTTGCCTGCGGACCCGCAGCGCAGAACCCAAGTCGTCGGCAAATTCCTCAAAGATAGGGGTCGCCCTATGCGGCATCGGATGGTGCGGTGCTCTCTTCTGGACTCTTCCAACGTAATGAGGGCCTTGGTGAGGGCATCCATGGTCTCTTCAAAGTCCATCTGGAAGGGATTGAGACTTTTTTGAGGATGAGGGTCTTGATTGGCGCCTTACTGATGGTGCTCGGGATGTGTGGCTGGGCGATGCTTCAATTGGCTGTTTCAGGCTGCCATCACCGGGTGGACCTTCTCCGAGCCCATGCGGCCTGCTCCCTTGCACATGAGCGTAGCACATTCAGAAGACCACTCACATCCACATTGAGTCCCTCAAACCTTGTGAGCATCAATTGGGATTGGCAGTTCCTTTGAGGTCTAAACAAAAAAGGAAAGAAAGCATGTACAAATGGTCATAGGACCATGTAAAACCTGCAAACCACGTGTCAGATAGGGTAAGGTGCAATAGCCATCATATGTCACCCAAAGACAGGTATCAAAGAAAGAGAGGGCGGCACAAAGGAAATCCAGTCTTCCACACACCGCATACTAAGATTCCCTGTTTTAGGTTCCCCAGAGAGAAGGAGCAAACCATGCAAAAGCACCGAGACATGATAAGGCCCATGGGCTGTCAAGGCCTACCCTGGTGGAGGGGTTTTCACTCTCCACTCTCGGCACTGGAGTACCCGAGAAGCGGGGTTCTGGTGCCTACACAGTCATCTTCCATCCTTTCTGAATATCCTCAACAAGCTCCCTTCCGGGCAGGAGATAGCCCCACTATACCACCGTATTGGGGACGGTGGTCCCGGGTGCCTATAAGAGTTAGGCACCAGAAATTCTGTTGAACCTGGGGTAAAGTGGTATATCACTCATACCACCCCGGGATCCCATATGTCAGGAGAAAAGAAGGATGGTAGGGAGTAGCTAAGAACTCGACCATGACACACGTAGAGGAGCAGGACTCAACTCCACACGCGCTCTCAGACCTAGCATGGGAAACAGGGTACAAAGACAGGCAAAACAAAAGCTCAGAGGTTACCGAGTTCAAAACACCCTCCCGCCAGGTCAAAGGCGATTGAAAGAGTCAGATGTCGGCTTATTCAAACGGAATCGGTGCAACAATATGCCAAGAAGATATTCGAGTCTGTCTCCCTGTAATCATGACAGTGTAACAGGTCTGGTTGGCTGCGCACTAGGGTAAAATTGCCACTTGTGAAAAACAAGGGAGAAAAGAATGCAAATCGCTCTGACATAAGGTTAGTGGAAGGTCCAGGAGACTTCATGCACAAAAGTTGTTTGATATGAGCGGATTGTCCCAGAATGGCTCGCCCTACCTCCCTCTCAGTTTGGAACAAGGTTAAAAACTTCAAGACTGACTTTTTGACGTTGTTTTTCAGGACCTCAAAAAAGGGCTTATGTACACATTCAGGAGCCAGAATTGAACTCGAAAGGGAAGTGACATATGGGATAGGTCTGATGCCACAGGGTAGGCCAGAATGCGACCTCCTCCAAGATGGCGAAGAGACACCAATGTGAGGCCAGGAGTGAAGTGTTGGCCTGAATCAACAAAATGACCTACCGCTTGCATGGCCCAGAAGTGACCTCATGAATATTTGGTTTTTTGACAAAATTCAAAGGAACATTTGAAGCAGGGAAGCTTTTCAGCAGTACTCTCCAACCGAATGCTGACTGGCAGGTAGAGACCAGCAATGAAAAGCAGAGAAAGAGCCTAACGTCCAACTCCCCCTAGGCCCCTTACTTTGAACTCGCAAGATGAGAACACGACAGGGTTGTCTGGAAAGTCCATCATGTACATCTTTGAGACCTTGTACAACCAGGTAGGTAGGTAGGTAGGTAGGTAGGTGGATGCACTGGGTCGTGGAGAGGCGGCCCATGGTTCCCCCTGCCCTTGGAACCCGTTTTGCCCACGTAGATGGCAACACTAGTATGCAACCCCTGTGATGAAGTGTGAAATGGGCCACTTGCACACCCCTTGCACACCGTAGCCAAACCTCACCCTCTTTATAGGGGGTTTTCTGGTTGCAGCCGAATTCCCCATGGTATATTCGATTAGTGTCAAACGTCTCACATGCCTCATAAGTGTGTCCCATACCAACATAACACCTCCCCCCAAAATTCAGAAATGCGGGGGTTGTGCAACCGCCGCTTTGCACAACCATCCCCTTGGACATGCCGTCCTAACCAAAGGGACCTTGCTTTCATGGTTTGCTTGTAATGAATAGGTTGTAGAGAAAAGAGAACCATGTTTTTCTCCATCAAACATCACAATATTTCACATTAGAAACCTTTTTATCATCTACCCCCATTGGTGTGTGCAACCACCCAATTTCACCGGTTGCACTTGTGCATCCGTGTGCAACCGTGTGCAACCAGCATGCTACACGCGGTGCGCGCCGTAATACAAAAAATGAAGAATCCATTCAATGCGATCAGATTTGGACAATGCACTGCAAATTGCACATAGCACGAGTAAAGATGCATCCTCCATCATTGGAATCACATGACATCACCACAATGGAACCCCATTTCAAGGAGTCCTTGTCGGGCGGCGGGCGTCAAGTGAGCCCACGATGCACTCGTGTAGCATACAATAGCATAGCGTTCCCCACGCCAACGCGTAGGTCCATGCAAATCATATGCATTGAACAGCACGTCGGCTCTTGCATCAACCAAGCATTCCCATACGAGTCGCTCCCCGCAATGTGCCCATGCACGGGCCTTGACTTCCGCCCATCCCAAATAGCCCGTCATGAAGAGGTATCCCCCATCGAAATCACCAATGGTGATTTTGCCGGTGAGAGCACAATAGTCGTGGCCATGACTATGAAGGTTCATGGGGGAGCTCTTTGCGCCATGCACAAGAGCAACGCTTGTGTAGGACAAATGGGGGGGGCTGTCGTCGCACAAATTCATTTATACATCGCACCAATGGCTCCATTTTGGAGGTCCACGCGGAAATTGCAATCTCCTTGCGAAAGCTTGGAAATGCCTTAACGGCCCCAAGGAGGGGCCTCCGATAGTGGATGCCATGTCTCTCAATGTTCTCCCAATGCCTTGCATGACGTAGTTTTTGAACGAGCGTGTCAGCTAGTCATTGCGGAGGTGGCGAGCTTCAGAGCTTTTGCGTTGCATCCAAACCCTCCTTGCTCGGCGTGTTCGTCTTCGGTGCCTCATCGCTCTTCCCCTCTTCCGCCACGGCCACGCTTGTGTCACCCTGTGAGGTGGGCTTGTCGTTGACATCTGCTGTGTGTCTTGCCTCTCCTCCTTGCTGTCCCTCTTCAATGGGTTAATCTACTTCCTTGGTGCCTTCCTCTTTGTTGGTGCACACCATTTCCTCATCAGCCTTGGGTGGGGACTCCCCCCTCGTCCATTTTTCCGGCATCACTGTCAGCGTCATCGTTGGGCTCCATCACGCCTTCGCCATGGGAAGGCGCGCCGGCCCGGCTCGACTCGGCAATGCCATCCCCATGGGGTTTGTCACCACTACCCTTGGCCTCGGCATACAGCACCCTCTCTTTTTCTTTGTCCTCAGTAGCTTCCGTCACTTTGTCATTTGCATCTTCCCCCTTCCCAACGCCCCTGTCCTCGTGCCCCTCGTTCATCCTTCTGAGTGGTTGCACCGCGTCGTCTTTGTTTGTAAATGAGGTCTTTGCCGGGACAACACATACTGACCACATGACGTCCGCCGCCACCTTCTCATCATCTCCCCATTGCGGTGGGATTCAGACCAACTCGTGGCCTTTCTTCGGTTTCTTGTCGCCTTTTTGAGGTTTGGTTTTGCCACCGACGGCGAGACAGCAGCCACCATTCGGCCTCTCCAACAAGTACCATTGTACACAACAACCGAGCGGAAGGCCAAATTTCCTGCACGCCTTCGCACCCTTGTCCGCGGCCTTCTTCCGCCGTTGCCTCACCATGTCCTACAAGGTTGAGATGTGCAACCGGTGTGCAAGTGTTGCACAAGTCCGACAAGGGTTGCACATTAGATGCACAAGCTATGTAACATGAGGGTGTCACACCTCTGCGGCAGATTCTGGCCTTTTTGGGTGCCTTGTATGTGGGTGCATGTGGTGTGCCGTAGTAACTTGCTTCGTTGGGGCTCTCCTCTTTATTTGGATCTTTGTTCGGGCCCTCATTTTCTTGCCGTGCCTGTGGTTGTGGCAGTACGTTGGCCTTTGCGGTTTTCTTCTTCTTTGGCGCGTTCGGTTGTAGGCTCTTGCCTCTGTTTCCCTTCTTTTTCTTCGATGTGGGCTTCTACTCCTGTGCCTCTCTCTCGGCCGTGGTATCGCTATCCGATTCCAGCGCAAGTCTCTTCCTTTTCGTAGAATTCACCCCATGCCCATCTTTCTTGTTCTTGGTCTTCCTGGTGTCATTGATGGCCACAAGCTGCTTCAATGGGTGTTGGGCTTTGAGCAACATCATCTTCGGCAACATGTGGGATGCTATTTGGCATCCTCCTTGCTGAACGGGCGGTGGCCGTGGGGGTGCGTGCTTCTCTTGCTTCTCCATCTTCATTTTCCTTTGATCCGAAGTGGGTGCCCAATCACTCTCATCCACAGGGGGGTTGCTCAATTTGCCATCGTTCTCAAACCTCAAACTCACTTGGGGAAGGGAGGTGAGGCGCAACCTTGTCCAACCGGACCCGTGGTTGCGTTTTAGTTGCTTGATCCGGGCTTCCGGCGCTCCCGTCCAACTCCCGTAGAGAGGCCTTCATATCCTTCCTCCACTTCTTCCTAAATTCCGCCACCTTTCTTGGATCCATAGTGAGCTGGCATTCGTCAATTGGGATCGGCGGCCACACTCCACTCACAACCACACAGGGGCCACGCTTGTCGCAGACGAACATGGCGGTCCGCACGTCCATTGCCGTGAGCTGTGAAGGGCGGTTGCACAAGTGCAAGGTGTGCAAGTGTGTGTTTGCACAACAACATTCCGTTCACAAACACTCGGCAAATCCATTGCGGAAATGAACGAATTCATGTGTGGGAGACTAAATGGGGCATTCGATGCACGTCCAAAAAACAAATCAATGCTGAACATCCCCCTCGTTGAACCATTAGACGCTTACCCACACCTCCTACGATCATTGACACACGGAGCATGTGCAACATGGCACTTGCACAACCTTGCACCCCGGTTGCACACCTTCTCCACGGGGGTGTACGTTGGTGCCATCGCACTTAGAGGACTGGGTGTTGTTGACAGTGCACCTGAGTTTGCCACGGCTTGAACGGCTTTCGCGGTGCGCCTATTGTTGCCCGAAATTGTTGCCCCGGCCCCCTAGTAATGATGGGGGTGACGCGCCATATGCCCCATTGTAGTAAACGTCATATACTTCTTCCAAAATGCCTCTGACATCGTTGAAAAAACATGTTGGCCATGCCCATGTCCGTGGTTGCCCGCACGAGCCTTTGGGTTGCCGCCGCTGACCCACTTGGCTGCAATAGCCTCTCCTGACGAGGCCCTTTGTCACACCATGAATAGGGCATACAAGGCAGCCTCACTGAGCACTATGCATCCTTCCGCATAGCCTTGGAGGCCAATCCTCAAGATTTTCCAATCACTCCACCGCGTGGTGGTCAGGGCGGAGCCTCGCCACGGATACGTGATAATTCCTGAGGGGTCGGCTTGTTGGCACTTCTTGAGCAAATGAAACAACGCCCGCCTATACAAATATTTTGGCATTACATCGCGGAGCCAGGCCTTTCTAAACTGTCATCGGCGAGCGGGGCGTCCATGCAACAAACATGTTGCACCAACACCTCGCTTTTGCACGGGAAATGGGGTTGCAATCGAGGCGCGGTAGATTGCCAGGTTGGTGGGTGGCTGGGTTGCCCATGAACGTGCGGCTTCTTCGGGGTTGTAAACCTACTAAAAGTTGAGGCTTGACTCCCGCTTGCTTGACTCCCGCTCCCACTTGCTTGTACGGGTCTACTTGATGCTCCAGCGCTTCCGCTCCCACTTGCTTGTAAGAGTTGTAACAGTTGTTGGAGTTGTTGGAGCTGTGGGTTCATGGTTGCCCATGCGCAACCGCTACAGAAAGAAAGATGGGAACAAAGTGTGCAAGTTGAGCCTGCATATACCAGAATCCACTTACACACGTTGCACACCACTTGCACAAGACTTGCACATGCTCAGCGTACGGCGTACGACACACATGCACATGTCAAAACACGTTGCGGTCCAATTGGCAACTAGATGACATGCAACATGAACACACACACGTAATCAGCATTTGCACGTTGCTATCGAGGCATCTCCTTGGCGAGGAAGAGATGTTCTAGTGCTTGCGTCACGGGGTGCATGCCGCGTTTCCATGGAGTCCCTTACCCTCCTCCCCTTGCTGAAGAGCACGAAAAATGGTCCTTGAAGAGGTAGTTTAGCGATTTGAGAATGTCGCTGCTAAACATACCGCAACCCCACGGAGGCAAATCTTTCAGAACCTCGGGAGCATCATATTGTAGCCATAACAGACATGGCAATCAAATGGTAGGACAAATTGTTTGTTTGACCTTCTTCGCGATGAATTTACAATTCAGGGCATTCCAATTGAACTCCCAACTTTGTAGTGCCGTAGGTAAAGAAGCCATTTGTACAACCACATCAATGACATGATTTGGAAGCTTCATGGCCTTGCCAATATGACGCCAGTTTGCCAACAAGAGCCATGTGTCTTCCCCATCCGGAGAGGCATGGCCCTCGAGATTAATTCTTGTCTTGGCACAATTGAGGCGATCTTGAACACAATCCCTATTCGCTGGCGGAAGGTCCTTACACTTCTTCCTAATGAGTTTGGTGAGGTAGTCACCAACCGGAGAAACAAGGTGCACTATGCAGATAACCACAAATTTGAACCGTTCCTCTATATGCAACAAGGGTTCACTCACACATCCTTTGGCGTTGGTACAATCCAACCCCTTCTTATAACGTTTGTGTAATCTTTTGTCACTCTTGGGTGAACGCCGCCACTTTCAGTCCTCCCACCTTCCCTTGAGGTCACACCACACCGCATAAGTATAAATCCTGACAATGCGAAAGTGGCCTGAATTTCTTAGCACTCTCCGGAGCCATGGGAGGTCGCCACCTAAAATGGCTGCCGCACAACAGCATTTCCCACGAATGAGGATCCATCCGGTGTTTATGATACCTTGGATTGCCTCCCAAGTCTTTGAGAAAATTTCACGTAGAGCATCGATGTTGTGCTCACTTGTGAGGGCGACATCGATGGTCCGATTATAAGCTAGGGTGCACGCCTTTTGACCATGGTTGGCAAACCCAATGGCCAATTGCACCCAGGGGCGAGATCCACAAGGGAATCCATCACCCAGAACGATCAAAACATATGGACGTTCCCAGTCCAAAAGAGGAAAAGTCATTGTATCAAGTATATCATCTTGAGTTGAGATATACATAAAAAACTGATCAAGATCCCAACGGACACCTACCTTCCCATCATAATTGCTTCGGACTAGAGTTTGCTTGCTCCCAAGCTCCCGCCAGGCAATTTTGAAAGCGTCAAACGAGGGCAAGGGGTGCTCCCAATTTGCGGGGAGGCGCCCCTTCCCATTGTTGCGAAGCTTGGATACCCAACAGATAAGGTTCTGGTACCTGGAAAGGAAGAGGTATATATTGGGACTTGCACAAGTGCAACCGTGTGCAAACGGTGCACAAAACTACTTGCACACATGTTTGCACAAAGCATAAAATTGCCATCATCGCACCATTATTATCAATGTCGTGCTGTACGGTGTCCTATTCTGCAAGTTAGAGTATGTACCTATGCCGAATGAAGTGAATGACGACAATAGACGATGTATGAGAATGTTACGGCTCCAAAAGTGTGCAAGTGGTCACTTGCACACCACAAGGAGCGGTTGCACAATGCATTAATACCGAAAAAAAGAGACATAGCAATAAACATCACCTCTCTTTTGGCATTTCAAGCTCCAAAACGAGCAGGACAGCCTCGGTACGTATGTGAACCTGCCGAATGGCGTCCTTTGCACGTTTCTTGTATGGCTTTTGCTTATTGATGCGTGTATTGAGGCAATCCAATAGGGCGATACCCGGTGCTGTTGCGGTAAATAGTCCCACGGGTCATCCATCACGTCCTCGCTGCTAAAAGCACCGTAAGTAGTTCTAATGATCTTCGAAATAGCATTCGCTTGCAAAACCCTTGCAAATCTGGCAAGCGGGTACTACTTTTCTCATGACATTCAACATGTGGCAACCACGGCGGCGGCGCAACAGCGGCGCCAGCGCGGTTGCACAGAGATTGCACTGTGCAACCGCAGTGCAATTCTGTGCAACTGGCAAAAATTTGGTGCAACTGTGTGCAAACGTCAATTCTTCCGTGCAGCCCCACCTGGGCAAAACAAGTTTCTAGGGTGGCGTTGCCCCTGTGACGTAGAGGAAGAGGGGAGGCGGCTTACATCCTGCCAGACCTGACTGGTGGCCCCGAACAAAGCGGCCCCGGGCAACATCCGGAGGGCTAATTGCCGCAAGCGTGTTGAGCGTGTCACCCCGGGAGGGTGTGCCCCCGTGCTTGCACACGTCCCCTCCTTTGGGCAGAACCCTAGGAGTTCATCGGACTTCCTGGCGTATCCCGTTCCCAAGGCATGCAGGCGGCGTGGTCGTGGTACTTGAGTTCCGAGGTGCTTGGGTGCCGCACGCCCTGCCTTTAGTCCCAAAGCAGGGTCTGCCTTAGGACGCAGCCTTACCCCCGGGCTGCGGGTAACGTTTGGCTGGGTCACCTGCATGGCACAGGCTGCCCCAGTGTCCGGGCTATGGACACCGGGCTTTCTACTGTTGTGCGGTGCCTTTGTTTGGGTCCGGGTCTCGCGGTAACCCCGCCAATCCTGGCTTGGGTCTAGGGTGTGTGTGTTTGGGTACGGGTTTTGGCCCCACCCCGCCAATCCTGGCTGACGATTTTTGTGGTGTGTTTGGGCTTGGGTTGTGCCTGCACCCCTGCAATCCTGGCTTGGGTGTTGGGCTGTGTGTGTTTGTGCGCACGCTCTGCCAGTACCCCGCCATTCCTGGCCTGGGTGTGTGGTGCGTGTGCTCGGGTACGGGTGTTCGCTTGACCCCGCCATTTGTGGCAGGGGTGTGTGGTGTGGGTGTGTGTGTGTGTGTTTGGGCTTCGGACTCACCCCGCCATTCCTGGCTTGGTTATTGGGATGTGTGTGGTAGTGTGTGTGCTCCACCTGTACCCCGCTACTCCTGGACAGGGTTCGTGGTTCGTGTGTGTCCTTTCTCTTTTCGCCTTTCACCCCGCCGATTCGCGCTGACATGTTGGGGCGTGTGTGTTTGTGTGCGCCTCCGCCTGAACCCCGCCATTCCTCGCCTTGGTCTATAGTGCTTGTGCTCGGGCACGGGTGTCCGCTTGACGCCGCTATTTGTGGCAGGGGTGTGTGGTGTGGGTGTGGGTGTGTGTGGGTTGGCGTTTCGGCTTCGACCCGCCATTCCTGGCTGTTGGGTTGGGGTGTAAGTGCTTGTGTTTGTCCTCCGCCTGTACCCCGCCACTCCTGTCCGGGGTGTGCGGTGTGCGTGTGTGCCCTTGGGCTGGGGTCTTGGCTGCAGCCGGCCATTCCTGGCTGGGCTGTTGGAGTATGTGTGTTTGTGCGCGCGCTCAACCTGTAGCCCGCCATTCCTGGCCGGGGTTTGAGGTGTGTGTGTGTGCGTTCGGTTTTTGGTTTTCATCTCGCGCCTCCTGTCTGAGATGTTTGGGCGTGTGTGTTTGTGTGCGGGCTCCACCTGTATCCCGCCATTGGTGGCTCCGGTGTACGGTGTGGCTGTGTGTGCTTTGGTTTGGATTTCGGCTGCATCCCGCAAGTCCTGGCTTGGGTGTTGTGGTGTGTTTTTTTCTGTGTGCGCTCTGCCTATACCCCGCCACTCCTGGCTCGGCTGTGCCGTGTGGGTGGTCGTGGTTGGGTTTGCGTTTCGGCCCCGCCCCACCTTTCCTTCCTGCGGTGTTGGGGTGTGTGTGTTTGTGTGTACACTCCCCCCGTAACCCGCAATTGCTGGCCGGGGCTCGTGGTGTGTGTGTGTCATTTCGCATTTTGGCTTTCACCCCGCCAAACCTGGGTGACACGTTGGGGTGTGAGCGTTTGTGTGCGCGCTCTGCCTGTACCCCGCCAATCCCTGCTCGGGTGTGCGGTGTGGCTGTGTGTGCTTGGGTTAGGGTTTCGGCTGCGCCCCGCCATTCCTGGCTGGGGTGTTGGGGTGTGTGTGTTTGTGTGCCTGCTCCGCGTGTAGCCCCCCAATCCTGGCTGGAGCTTGTGGTGTGTGTGTCTGGATTCAGATTTCAGCTATCACCCCGGCCAATCCTGGCCGGGCTGTAGAGGTGTGCGTGCTTGTGTGACCGCTTCGGCTGTACCCTGTGAATCCTGGCTGGGGTGTGCGTTGTGGCTGTATGTGCTTGGGTTCGGGCTTCGGCTGCACCCCCCCTTTCATTGCTTGGATGTTGGGATGTGTGCATTTGTGTGCGCGCCGCCTGCACACCGCGAATCCTCGCTGGGGTTCGTGGTGCAAGTGTTTGGGTTCGGGTTTTGGCTTTCACCCCTCCAGCTTTGGCTGGGGTGTTGGGGTTTTCCTGTGTTTGTGTGTGCACTCCGCCTGTACCCCGCCACTCCTGGCGGGGTGTGCGCTGTGGATGTGTCTGCTTGGGTTTGGGTTTTGCCTTTCACCCCGCAAATCCTGGATCCGATGTTGGGTGTGTGTGTTTGTGTGCGTGCTCCGCCTGTACCCCGCCGATCCTAGATCGGGTGTGCCGTGTGGGTGTGTGAGCTTGCGTTGGGGTTTCGGCTGCGCCCCGCCTCTCCCGGCTGGGGTGTTGGTGTGTGTGTGCTTGTGTGTGCGCTCGGCTCGGGCCCCGTCATTCCTGACCCGGGTGTGTGGTGTACCTGTGTGTGCTTGGGTTCGGGTTCTTTCTCCGCCCCACCATTCCTGGATGGGGCCTTGGCGTGTGTGTGTTTGTGTGCGCGCTCCGCCTGCACCCCGTCAATATTGGATGGGATACGTGGTGCGTGTGTCCCGGTTCGGGTTTTGGCTTTCACCCCGCCACTCCTGGCCGGGGTGTGCGGTGTGGCTGTGTGTGCTTGGGTTTGGGTTTTGCCTTTCACCCCGCCAATCCTGGCTGGGGTGTTGGGTTGTGTGTGGTTGTGTGCGCGCTCCGCCTGTACCCCGCCAATCCTGGCTCGGGTGTGCGGGGTGGGTGTGTCTGCTCGGGTTGAGATTTCGGCTGCTCCCTGCCTTTCCTGGCTGGGTTGTTGGGCTGTGTTTGTTTGTGTGCGCGCTCTGCCTGTACCCTACCATTCCTGGCTGTGGTTCCTGGTGCGTGTGTGTCAGTCCGGGTTTTGGCCTTCCCCCTGCCCATCCTGGCTGGGTTGCTGGGGCGTGTGTGTTTGTGTGCGCGCTATGCCTGTACCCCGCCATTCCTGGCTCGGATGTGCGGTGTAATTGTGTGTGCTTGGTTTCTGGTTTTGGCTTTCACCCCGCCTCTCCAGGCTGGCCTGTTGGTTGGTGCGTGTTTGTGTGTGTGCTGCACCTGTACCACGCCATTCCTGGCAAGGGTGTGTGGTGCCGATATGTGCTTGGGATCGGGTTTCGGCCCGGCCCGAACATTCCTGGCTGGGCTGTTGGGGTGTGTGTGTTGGTGTGCGCTCTCCGCCTGCACCCCGCCAATGCTGGCTGGGCGTTGTGGTGTGTGGGTCAGATGGTGCCTGACTTCTTCTCCCGTGTCGTGGCTCGTTGCGTGTTAGGGGCGCTTCCCAGGTTTGCGGCACCTGGTGGCCGCTGTTGCTTGCCACTCGTCAGTGGTCCCTCGTTGTGGCAGGCGTCGTGTCTCTCTGGCGTGCCTCTTGGCCCCGCGTGGTGCGCCGCGCCTCACCTGGTCCGGTCGCTCTCGGTGCTCTGGTTGGCTTTCCCGTCGCCGCGGTGCCTTCCTCCAGCCCTGGGGCGTTCGCCCCAAGATTTACTGGGCGGATGCGCGGGGCACTCGGAGGCCGGCCGAGAACGGGGCTCATGGTGCCTGCCGCTCGCCCCTGACAAGGTAGGGGCGCTCAGCTCCCTCCTTGTTGCACCCATTTGGGGCCCCGCGATGGGGTTGTTCCCGGCGCGTCCCCCCGGCGTAGGTCTTGGGCTGCATGCGCTGCGGTGGTTTTGGCATGTCTGGACACGGTCACTGACGCGTCGGGTTTCCTGTACCGTCCGTCTTCGAACGGAGGACTCCGCTGGTGCGCTGCAGCTTTTTCGTGCGGACGCCGATACTGCCCCCCCCCGGTCGGAGAATGCCACACCGGGGTCCTGTGCGTGTGCGCTTGTGCTTGCTCCCCCTGGCCGGGTGTGGCCAGCTGGCCTCCCAGGCGTGTTTTGGTGCGCCTCACCTTTTCTTTTGGCCGTTTTGTCCTTCTGCATTGCTCGGCCTTCTCGGGGATGGGGTTGCTGTTTTCCTGTCCTTTTGTTTGCCTGCTTTCTGTTGTTTGTTTTTTCCCTCTCTCTTCGCCCCCCCGCTGACCCTGGCTTTCTGTGGTTTCTGGCCTTGGGTGCCCTTGGCCTTGGCGCCCTATGTTTTCTTCCGCCCCCCCCACCTCCCCGGTTTTTTCATTCTTGTGCCCTCGCTGTCTCCGGCTTTCTCTGATTTCCAGCCCCCAGTGTCCCGCGCCTTAGCGCTGTGCGCTTTTCATCCTCCTCCCTTTTTTATCCGCCCCTAGCTTTGCACTGGGCCTCGAACCATTTGGTTTCCTGTTTGTTTTCCCCCGCCCTCCTTTTCCCCTTTTGTTTTTCCCTTCTTTTGTTTGCAGCTTCCCCCCCCTGGCTCGTCGTTTGTTTTGCGGGTCTCCTCGACCCGTTGCTCGGCCCTCCTTGTGCTTCCGCTGCTTTTGTGGTTTCTGCCTGGCCTTTGCCCGTTCCCTTGCGGTTGCGGGCCCTTTCTGTTGCCCCCCCTGCCCTGGTGTGTGTTGCGCGGGTGTCTTCGCGCTGCCGCCCGAGGTTCCGTATGTTTCCTCTGCTGTTTTGCCCTTGCCTGCTCTCTTTGCGTTGGTGGGTGGTTGTCGCCTCCTGCTGTCCTGCCCCCACTCGTGTCCGTGTTGTGCCGTGTGCCGTCTGGTATCGCCGTGCTGTGCTGGCCTTCAGTCTGGTGTTTTGCGGTGCCGTGTTGCCGTGTTCTGTGCTGCGTGTCGTGCTGTGGTGTCCCGCCTTGCTTTGTTGTGGGCTGCGGTGCGTTGTGCGGTGTTCTTTGGGGCAGCTCTGTGTGTGTTGTGCTGTGTTGTGCTGTGTTGCTGGTTGCTGCTGTGTGTTGTGTCACGTCTCTGGTCGTGTCGTCCCGCTGTGTTGTTAGTGCTGTGGCTTGCTTTCTCAGTTTGGTCTGCGCTCCCGTGTGCTGTTCTGTGTACCGAGGTGCTTTGCTGTGCAGCGTTGCTGCGCGTTGTCCCATCCAGCGTTGTGCTGTTGTGCGCTTTGTTGTTTTGTCTCGCTCTGTTTTGTGCGGCTGCGCGCTGTGTGGTGCCCTCGGGCGCTGTCTGTTGCCCTCGGGTCCTGTGCCTTCCGGCGCTGCTTTTTGCAGTTTTTTCGGCCCTGTGTGCTCTGTGCTGTGTGTGTCCTGCCCTGGTATGTTGATGCGTGCTGTTGTTTGCCGCTGTGCTTCGTGCTGTGTGTATCTTGCGTTGACGTGCTGTGCGTTCCCTGTCCTCTCTGCTCAACGCTGTGCTGGGTTGTGCTGTGCTGGTGCAGTTGTGTCGTGCTGTTTGTTTGGTCACTGCTGTTTCTGGCGCCTGTTGCTGTGGTGCGTTGCTGTTTGTTGTGCTGTTTCCTTTTGTGTTGTGCTGTGCTGCTGTGCGCTGTGCTGTGTCGTCCTGTGCGATGTGGTGCTGCGCTGCGGCCCTTGGCGCGGCTGGCTGGCTGCCCTGTTGTGTGGTGCAAGTTGCTGTGTGCCCCTGCCCTGCGTTGGTGCCCTGCTCCCTGGTGCTGTGCCCCATTGTGGTGTGCTTCCGTGCGCTGCTGCGTTCTCCTGTCCTGCTGCCTTGTTTGGTTTGTTGCTTGTGTTTGTTTGCTTTCTCGTCCTATAAAAACCACTGCGAAATTTGTTAAAATATTCTTTCGGCCTTGGAAAATAAAAGAAAATTATACACTACCCCACAGACGGAAGCAGGCAGGCAGCAAGACGGTTTCTGCATGGCTGTCTTATTTGTCACCCCGCGATGGTGGCGTTGTCGTGGATAGTGTTCTTTTTCAGGTTGTGCAGTCTTGGACTTGACACCACGTAATTTCCGCCTGTAGCAAAAAGGAGGCAGAAGCGTGGGGGGTGGAGTACGAGTGGGAGGGAAAGGTACATGGGGAAGAAAACAGGGCGAGAGGGAGCGAGTGCAGGGGCGCTGCCTGTTAGAAAACGTTTTTTCGTGTTTTACGTGTTGCTCACGACGTGGTTTTCTTTGTGTAGAGGGCAAACTTGACAACGAGGGGCACATCGTTATGGTCCTATGAGCGTTACAGCGCTTACGGCGCTATTTATTTGTCAATTTAAGGTGAAAAATCTTGACCTCGCGTTTTAAGGCGTTACGCCGCGCACTTTTTGCCCATGTAAAGCCACTACCTTGGATACCTGGCAAACTTGGTTCCAATGGCTTGGTTATGTTACAAAGCATACCAAAACAAGTGTATAGCCCAGGTACACACATTGAGGAGGTCTAGGGTCGACGATCAAGGAGATTGGGCAGGGAGACCTGAAAGAACCAAGTGACTGGAGTGTACACACAAAAGTTGAAATCTTCAGAAGCTTTTAGAGAATGCAACAGCTTGCCAGGCCTAAGAAGGGTTAGTAGAAAGTATAAGCATGCAGGTGAAGAGAAAAGCATGCCATCCAATTAGACTCAGGAATGACGCTCAAAGTCAACGGGTACATGCAGCTAAAGGTTCAAAACAATAACCAATAACTGAGTCAACATTTTGGCAATTTTCACATGACCAGATTTACTACAAGTAGAATTTGGCCAAAATTGATTCGCATGGGTATCGACAGGGCAATGAATCCCCTATCGACTGACACACAATCAGCAGAAAAACACGCCAACTTCCCTGATGTCCCTACTGCAGGCTCACTTCAAAGGTACCATGAAAAGAAAAGTGAAGAGGGGATGAAGGCTGATGATATCCCCTATGTAATCCTATAGTGTGGGCCTAGAATAGCCTACATCAAGGGATGACGTGGGTCAGCGCGAGAAGGATTATGTGTCCCCATAACCAGGGATCAGGCCCGAAAAGGGGGAACACGGGGGGGGCAGGGCATGACGGAAACCAAACAATATAAGGGGAGGGAAGGAAGGTGAGGGCACATCCCCCCGGTCCCCCCATCCGCTTACAAAGAGGTGCATGCTGCGCTGCCCATGTACCTCCCCCCACCACAGTACGGAGGCACTCTGCCGCCGGTGCCATTGGTTCCACACCCCGGGGCAGGCCAGCCAGAGTAGCAGGCACCACGGGGTGCGCACAGGGGAAAGACAGGTGAGCTCCAACGAACGTGGGAGCGGGTGAAACAGGAGGAGAGGATGGCACGGAAGAGGGAGAAAAGGATAGACGGGGCAGCAACCAGGGCAGCCGGGGCGCAGGCCCAAACTGAGAGCATGCTCGGGGAGGAGGCGGGCGCGGCGCGGCCACAGGCCAGTTGCAGCGCGCCTGGGCTGATATCAGGCGAGGGCGGGAGAGGGTTGAGGAGGAGGAGAGGGCTGTGCGGGGGTGGGAACAACAGGCCGACAGGGCAGTGGCCAGCACGGAGGACCAACCCTCCCATGCAGCCATTCAGACACACGAGTATCTCGCCGGTGATGATATGGAGAGAGCTGTACCATACAGATCTCTGCGGTACAACCAGGAGGCTGGAACACTGCAGAAGATAACAGCGGTCAGACTGCCGGATGGTAGAGTCACAGGCAACAAGCGAGGGGTAGTGGCGGCGGCAGGAAAGAGATTTCGGGGGCAACACAACCAGGGGCAGCAGGGGCTCAGCAAGACCACGCAGAGGATGGTGCGGGCGCTGCCACGGGTATTCACGAAGGAACAAAGCGAGGCCATACAGCGCCGCAGGGTAACACTTGCAGAAATGGCGGAGGTACTGCAGGCCCTTAAGAGGAAAGAATGCCCGGGGCTGGATGAGCTGTTGGCAGCAGCGTACTTGAACCTCGGTGCACTCGAACTTGATGGGGTTGCGGGAGGATCACAGAGGTGCTGCGCACAGGCGGGCCCCCAGTGGATTGGAGGAGCAAAGTGAGGCCCCTCTACAAGAAGAGGGATTACCTGCGGCCACGGAGTTGGAGGCCAATATGCTGTGCTGTCACAGAGGCCAAGGTGGTGCGGATGGTGGTGTTCAGAAGGATACAAGGGAGGCTGTATGAGGTGGGTAATGTCCGGGACAACATGTGGGAGTTGGCGCCAGGCAGGTCCACAGATGAAGCAGGCTTCCTGTATAACATGTACCTGGATGATGAGGACCTGGAGTCATTCATGGCATCAATGGATGTGAAGGGGGCGTTTGTGAACACGCCACACAGGCTCATAGATGAGGTTTGGACCCAGCTTCGGCTCCCCTACAGAGATTTTGTCGGGGAGCATCTGCGCACCAGGCGGTACACCATAACCGACGGGGAAGGGCTATACGGAGTTGGTGACCCCAGGTAGCGGGGTACCACAGGGCTGGCCGGAGGGGCTGTTCCTGTACATGGTGGCGATGCTCCCGCTGATGTGATGGATAGCGCAGGAGTATCCACACTTAGCGAGGGCCCCACACAGATCTCCGGCACAAGCAAACCCGGGCAATGCAGTGCGGATGGCCCAAGACGAAAGGGCCAGGAAGGTGGTACAGGACCTGACGCAGAGGTATGCACGGGATAACGACCTGGCCTGGAGCACAGAGAAATCGACCGTCCTACGCAGAGGCGGGGAAGAAGGCGTGGCACTGGATGTCGGAGACAGCATAGCCTGACTTCAAAGGGCTGAAGAGGTGATGGTCCTAGGACATCTAAACACCGTGGAAGCCGGGGGCCCAGGCTATCACACACGCTGCTCAGAGGCTCCGGCATCACCTCTGTCCGTAAATTCGACTCTGTACCACCTGCGGGCGGTGCTCAACGCGGCCATCGGATACCAGGGGATGCACCTTCCATACTAGAGGGGACATCTCGAGGAGGTGGAAGAGGAGGTGCAGAAACTCATCAGCGGGTACGAGAAGATGCCCACAAAGGTGCCAAGGTGCGTGTCAAGGTCACCAACGGCGTATTACGGGGAGGAGATGCCCATGGCGGACGAAGTGTATAGGGCGCACACCGCACGCACAATAAACAGAATGTGCAAGAACCAGGAGGGGATGGTGCGCCGGGTGTGCTACCGTGCGGTTGCGGAGGTAGGGAAGGAGGAAAATATGTGCCCACACTTTCTGTGGTACAGGAAGTGGCAGTTGATGGCAGGGAAGAGGGAGCGTATGTGGCGCGTCCTGCTGGCTGTATTGTCAGGACAGGAGCACATGTTAGCGACCAACAGAAGATGCGGCAGAGGAGGCCCGATCCTGGTGTTGGACACCAACTTTTGAGGGGCAACACATGGGACAGCGCGGAGATTGATGAAGGGAGGGGTGAGTATAGAGGTGATGCACGTGGCACAGGAAAGATTCCGAAGAGTACCAAAGAGCACCGCTGCATAATGCACAGGTTTACAGAAATAAGCGGATCTTGAAATTGGGAGTGTAAAAATGAATGAGGCCACAGACAAGCGCACATGAGGCCCGCGAGACTAGGAAAGGCATATCGCATATGGCTATGATTAAGGACCCATAGTAAGTGTTTATGAACATGCTTACTATGGGTCAAGTGGTCCTTTGGATCCCAAGTCAATCGCGCATGCATATGGGCGCATTTGCGGAATGAAGACATGGCACGCGTGCTCACAAGACAATGTTATGTAAAAGATTAGACAAGTTGGCAAAAATCGTACAAGCCATGCACGATGTTGTTTGGGATCTCTACCTTCGATATTGCCTTGCTGTGATGCCCAAAGCGCCGTTGGCTCTGAGAGCGAGCCTTGGCACGACCGCCATTTTGGCCAAATTTCAGAGGAAAAGTCGTCTTTTCAAGTAACTTGGTTTTGGTACTCATTGAACTGCGTGGCGCCATCGTTGACGTAGCTCCAATATCGAAAAAAGCCTCGGGGTTTTGGTCTGGTGAGCATTGTGTTAAGTCTTTTACCTTCATACTCACAAGTACACAAAGTTAGTGTTGGCGCACCATAAAAACGTGGGTTTTCCGCCCCCTGAAGTGCTCCAAAACACCCCCTTAAGTCGCCTTCCGAAAGGGAGGGAACTGCCCATCTGAAAGAGGTATGAAGGAAAGGGAAATGGGGGGGGATGTAGGGTTCCGAAAAAACTCATTGGTCCTTGGCAACCATGAGTTCGGTCACTTGACGGAAAAGCTTGTGCGTTGTTTCTCTGCCAGAAGCAACAGTGAAAAGTTCTGTTGAGTACACCAGATGAATGTACGTGAACAACCCTACAGATACACCCCTTAACTCTCTTTCCACCCTCAAAGATACAGGAGAAAAAGTCTAAACAAAGGGTGCCACAGAAAGTGGGCGCCAAACAGCGCGCAGGCGACGACAGGCGGCATTCTCACGGCGGCTAGAAATTTTGTCAGAATAGTCAATTTCAATCGATTTTCAGCATGATTCAATCAGTAAAATAAACTTTTGAAAATTAATGGTCGATTGAATTGTCTGGGAAGGTTGGAGGCAACATTGTTCCCATCCCGTTTTCAAAAGGACTGAAGAAGACATACCTCCACGGGCAAGGCGGAGAAGGACCTTGAGTGACAAGGAACGTTAGATATTCACCATGCGGGCCATGGAGCTCTGGGTACCGCTTCAACCCCCTCCTTAGAGCAAAGCATGGGGGGGCTCGATCACACCCAAGCATGGCAGCGGGTACCCAGGACAACTCTGGGTTGGTGGGGGTTCCCTCCTCAGGCACATACTCGGAACAGGACCTTCACCTGATTAACAAAATTCCCACAAAATGGTAAGTAACCCTTCATAAACCTTGGTATTGCTGATTAGGCGCTTGCATGAAGTATCAGATCCCGGGTCTTGGCGGTGATTGTTCAGCATCAAAATGACCCGTTAACCCATGCCAGGCGATCTAGGTGCAGGCTGCAACAGTCACCACAACAGTGGCAGTAGCATACACGGCCAAAGTAGGCCTCAGGCAACAACTGAGGTGGTCCCACCGTTGGAGAGCGAGGACAGGGATCTGTCAGGATTGTCCAGGCTCCCCAACACCGCAGACTGGGGAGATCGTCCCGAGGGTCTTTCCAAAGGCACACCATGTCCATATCCTCGAGACGAGTGCTGAGTGGTAAAGCCGCATGAGCTCCTCCATAAGGGATCGGGCATCAAGGCGGTCTTCTCCCTCGCCGGAAGATGGCGAGGGCCATGCATGGGGGAGTCCCCATGCAGTCTGGGCAGAGGCCTCAACTCGTCACACCGCCAGTTTCCCGGGCACGCTGACAGAGGGCAGGACACAGGACTTCGCCGACCGACTGCGCAGCAAAGTCGGTAGGCTCACACGGGGGCTGACAGTGGCGGATCGCTGGCAGTTCGCTTCAGGAAACTGGGCTTTCAGCCTTGTGCCTTCAGGATCTCAGCCACAGGCAAAGTTACGGTGACACACAGTATCACGGTCAGAATGTGTACTTAGGTACTGGTCCACACTGCACCATATATTAGAGTATGTACAGGGCGAGCATGCGACCGGGGGCATGGTTGCCTCCGTACATTGCTTCCTGTCCCTCATTGGGACAATTGGTAGTGCCAGAATGGTCGAGAGCGGACCGTATGAACATGTACAAAGCGACAACCAGAGGTGTGTATGATACAAGTACTGAAGCGGTACCCAGAACCCCATGGCCAGGTTAAGGCATACAACCGGTCTCCGGTCCACTAACCCCATGCACGGCGTGTTCCGTGCCGTGAAGCCCCGCATCGGCAACCGGTGCACCGCCAGCGGAGATTTGTGGATCAGAATATCAGGAATCAACAGGGTTTTATTTTCATATTGTTTCCGTCAATTTTTATGCTTCCGTTCCGATACTCACTGTTTTGACTGCTGGCGGTTGGTTCGCGACTTTACCATAACCGCCAGTTTAACTGTTTATAATGGAAATTTTAACGCTATCCGCGACGAAGGCTCCAAAGTCGCCAGGAACTGCATGGATGCTTCCGCAATTTTCATAATTAATACTCGCAACCTTAATCCGAATTTTTCAGGATGTCGAAATCGGTTTTTCGACTTCGACATCCCCGCACTTGATTCGACCTCTTTCGAGTGGACCTACGTGCTTCCGTATGCACGAATCAACTTCCCTTTTATCCTGCCCTCCATTTGTCTTAAAGATATGGGCAAAACAAAGTTGATTCGTGAGGCCACTTGTGAAGGTCATATCTCGTGTTGCTTGCGAGTATTGACGATAAGGAAACGTGGGATGTATTCACAATACTCCCGACGTAATTTAGGAAGCATTATATGCCTTGCGTTTCCACACGTGCGCGCTAGTGTAATGGATCATGGTCAAGAGGGTAGAGTTTGCGTTATAACTCTATGGCCATGACATTGCGTGCGTTAAGATAACTTTCGAGTGTAGCGCGCAAGTGTTGGTGTTGCAAAGGAACTCTCCTTGAGTTCCTATGAGCGATTGACACAAAGTTATGCCCTTGGAGGGGCATGACATATCGTGGTGGGAGCTACATTTTTGGGCAATATTTGGTATGTGCCATGTGTTGTGTTGCGTGCCCATTTGGCGGGCCCATTGCTCCAAGACAAGCTCGCCAATGGACCTCATATTGTGCAAGCCCCTTCTCCGTACTCCCTACAGTCAATTGCATGCCTAACCTTCGTGAGGGAAAGCTTGTGTGGTGATCCCGAAGCGATACGTTGGGAGCAAGGTGTGTGTTTTACAATTTTCCATATTTTCATGTGCCCACTTGGGAAGCAGCGCTCGTAACCTTTCAAGGCGCCCCAAGTGGAACACATATGTGGGATCGGAGGTCATTGGTGTCAAGTAATTGTGTCTAGAAGGATTAAGTGATTGCACGATCCAAGCCAAAGATATTATAATATAATTGTGCGCCTTTCAAGGCACTTTTGTGTATCTTTGTGCCAATTTTGCCGTTTTTGGCTCGTCATGATGTCAAGTGGCGACTGTGTATCTCAACGTTGCGCTCAATTGACATCATGACCCAAGTATGTTATGAGGGTACATACTTCGGTAGCCAACATATCTTGGACCCGGCGAATAACTCCCCTTAGGCTTGGCATACCGTGGCCGCCATGTTGGCGATTTGGGACTATCCCAAATCATGGGCTCACTTGGCGACCCTGCCATTCCCAATACCGGAGGAGTTGGGCGACGCCTCAAAGATATGTTGGACATATATGACTTGATACCAATCCTATGGCACACTCCAGTCCGAGTCGGGCATGTGCCTCATTTGCCCCAACCATGAGTGTGCGCAATTTTGGCCATTTTGAGCATTTTTCCACTTTTGCTGCCCGCCGTGCACTATGTTCTAACCCTCGTGCACGCCGGATGCATGGACCAATGGACCATATATGACATGGGTGTTATGGGTAGAGGGCCCCATGGTCCACACACCACGTGGGCGAAGCGGAGCTGCCTTCGTTAAGGCGCTAGGCCAAATTAAGTATGGGCAATTTTGCCATCTTTGCATTTGTGGACCCAATTGGGATCGTCACCACGCCAAGTGGCATGGAGATCTTTGAGATCTAAGGGCATGGGAGTCTCTGTTGGACTCCCGGTGGATCACGTATGGAATGGTGGATCCGATCTCCAAGCCAGCGTGGAGATATACTATTGAGAGCACACTGAATTTTGGCTCATTTCAGGCAGCCAAAATGACCCAATTTTGGGACCCCAATTTCCCCCTTCCGTGTGGTCAATTGGCGGCCCCATTTCTCTAAGCCCATAAGGAGCCCGGACCTAAATCCAAGTTGTACACTCAGATATAAGTCCTAGGTCCTGCCTCCCACCCTGTGAGCCATTGGCCTTACCTTGGCCGAGTGAGCCACGCGTGGGAATGACGCCAATTTTGGTGATTTTGGCATCATGACCCCACTTGACTCATCCGTGTTGCCCTGATGCCGGGACCTCAGAGGGAACCAGGTTGGGTGAGGGCTCCAGGGAGTTCGTACTCGAAGGGCATAGGGTCAGTTGCATCGTCCCTACCTCTGGCGGGTCCGGACGAGGGGTCAATTTTGGGATTTTTTGAGTTAGTTTCAGTTTGGGCTGAAACAGCCCATTTTCAGCTACCAACTCCTGGGTGATAATGGCGGGGCCATATCTCTGGTTCGCAGGGGAGTTGGGACCTGCCGTTAAGGGAGCATAGGGAAGTACTGTCGATTGGCCTTGGAGCCCCGTGGTTCGCAGGAACTCGCCTGTGGCTGGGCGGGACATCTCTCCCATTGGCAGGGTTTCAGGGTCCGGACTGAGCAGGGCATGGGTTGTGTTTGAGCCCCCGCCCCCATCAGCCACTGAGAGGGTCGGACCTGGGATTGGGATATGAGTTGGGACTGAGTGTCTATGGTCCTGTGATGCCCTTACCCCAGTCCAGCCTTAACCCCATGTGTACATATCCTGATGTGTTGCTGTACATACTTTCGTTCCCTCTTTGCAGAGTGGCAAGGATTCTGAAACGCTTTGTCACATGACAACGCATTGATGCCCTTGTGAGCGTAGTGCTTTGCCTGCCTGCTCACTTGCGTGTGTCCACCGCAGCGTCCCGTGGCCGGCCCCCCACGGGAACGCGTCAAAAGCGTTTCACCGCCGCGGGGTTACCCAGCCCTCGCGTGCCACTCGGGGCAAACAACCCCGAGCAGCGCGTCGCAGCAGCGCGGCGCAGCTCGCAGCTCGCAGCGCAGCGCAGCGTCTCGCAGCGCAGCGCGGCAGCTCGCAGCGCCACTCAGCGACAGCGCCGAGTTCGTCACGGAGCCAGCAGCGCCGTCCAGAGCTTCGCCCTGACCGCGCAGCAGCCGTGAAAGAGGTGCACAGACCAGGACTCCTGCATCAGCCCCATCGGCCGACCCGGAGTCCCATCGGCCGACCAGCAAGGCCGCGTCAACCACCTCCACAACCACCGGCTGACCAGCACCAGCCGCACTTCCAATCCAGTGCTGCAGCACCCTCCCCAACAACCACAACCAGTTCGTTGAGGTGAACGAGTGCACATCAAGGACTTCAAGACCATCTACGCCCCCGCTGCCATGGTGAATTGGCAGGAGGCGGGCAGGACGTGGCCGCGGCCCCACCCCCATGCAGCACGCCTGCTGCATGGGTTGGTTTGGGACCAGCACTACCGCCACAGCCACCCCCAGTGCGAAGGCGGCATGCCCAGGAGCTTCGAGCTCCGCACGGACATCGCCCCCGACCGCCTGCAGGCCGTGGAGGACTGGCTGCGGGCGGAAGGGTACGAGTACCGCCACCAGCAGAGGCGCTGGAGGGCGTGGACCCGGCCGGACAGGCCCGGTGAAGGGCTGCGCCCCGACGGGATCGAGGAGGACGAGGACCCCAACGCCTACCCGTCGGGCGCCTCGATCAACGTCTCCCTGTGGGACGTGATCGAGAGGAAGTTCCCGGAACCGGGGAGCGAGCGCAGGCTGCAGGGCAGCAGCAGCGCGTCTCCGGGGACGGAGAAGCGGTCCGCCGGGGACAAGAAGAGGGACCGGAGGTGGCGGGAGTACCAGGAGTCCCTGGCTGCCGAAGCCGCCCAAGGCGCCAAGGGCGGAACCCCAGCCCCCAGTCCCCAACGGCCCAATGGTGGACACCACCCCGGCTCCACCACCCTTGGCGACTACATCCAAGTCGCCAAGCAGACCCAGGGCAAGCCCCGTCCGCTGCTCCTGAGGGCCCGGCAGGCCCCAGCAGGCCCCAGCAGCGACGTGGAGTCGGCCCACCGCGGGAGGATGCCGGCCGACCAGGCCAGCTCCAGCAGCAGCGTCGCTCCCGAAAGGGACGTGGCGCTCGCCTGTGAGCGCGCCTGTGGGGTGCCCTGCAACCGTCGGGTTGCCCGGCAACGGGCCCGGCAGTACAGCGCTGCCGTGGAGGGCGCCACCGGCATCGCCCAGGAGGAGGCTGCGCAGTGGGCGCATGGCATGGCCATCCACACCCAGACCGTGGCGGCCATTGCGGCCGGACTCACGGCCGTAGCCGCCCATGGGGCAGCGACCGCCTGGGTCAACGGTGAGTTGGCGGCAGCCGACGAGGAAGCCCGCCTGACGCAGGAGGCCATTGCCTGCAAGGAGGCCGAGGTGAAGGCGCTGGAAGAGGCGCTTGCCCAAGGGAGGGCAAAGAAGGAGGCGGAGGAAAGGGCCCACGCCGAAGCGACGGCTAAGGCCCAGGAGGACGCCGCCAAGAAGGAAGCCATCGAGGCCGCGCGACGGAAGGTCGCTGAGGAGAAGGCCAAGACGGAGGCGGAGCTGGCGGCGTTGGAGGCGCAGAAGGCGCAGCTGCTGCAGGCCCGGGAAGCCGAGGCGGCTCGTGCTCGGGAAGAAGCCGAAGCGCGAGCTGCTGCAGCCACCGCCGCCGCAATGGAGGAGGCAGAGGCCAAACTCCGCCACGAGACTCCCCCGGGAGGATCGCGAGTGGAGACCCTTCGAAGGCTTTTCGAAGGGGACGCCTCCTCCAGGATGAAGCTGGATGAGGCGGACACGGGCAGCAGTGGGAGCGGTGGCACCACCGCCCGTCGACGGAGGAAGGGCAAGGGGAAGACCCCCGAGAGGCCGCGGAGGCCAGCGGGTGGGCACCCCCACAACAGTGACCCCTTCTTCACCGCCAGTGACGGGGATGAACGAGGCCGTCGACATCGCCAAGTGGTGGCTTGGACGGGCGAAGGTGGCGGAGACGTCCCCATGGAAGGTGAGGATGAGGATCCCCCTCCTCCCTACCGGAGCTCCGAGTCCTCCGTGACCGAGACGCCCAGGCGGGGCGACATGGACGAGGATGACGACATGGAGTTCGGCATCACGAGGAAGCGCCCATCCTCGGACCCACCGAGGCGACCCGGCAGAGACCCGCCGGGACCCCCTGGTGGAGGACCTTCTGGACCCCCTGGAGGACGCCCACCAAGTGGACCCCCTGGAGGCGGACCACCGGGCGGGGGAGGACCCCCTGGACCGGGCGGACCCGGCGGAGGCCCTCCTGGAGGACCCCCTGGGGACCCCGACGACCCACCAGGGAACGGCGACCCGGACACCACCTGGCGGTGGATTGTCTACCTCCGCAGGAGGGTCTTTGCCCTCGAGTGCGAGGTAGACACGGGCAAGGTCGAGATGGCTCGCATCTCCACGGTTGCCGCGCGCGCGCAGAAGGACCTGGACATCGCCAGAGCCGAGACCAAGTCGCTGACCAACGTCGTCAGCGGCCTGCAGGAGAGGCTGGATGCGCTGGAAGCCCGTGGGAGAGTCGGCAGCGACCACCCACCCCTGGAGTCTGGCTCGTCGGACGACGGCTGGGGACCCGGACCAGGTCCAGGCAGACCCCACGCCCCCGGCGGAGCCCCCAGGAGTCGCCCCAGCGCCAGTGCCCCCTCTCTCTCCGCTCCCTCTCACCACAGCGCGGGCCGCCGCAACGAGCGCGCGCCGCCCGGCAGTGGCAGTGAGGAATGGCGCGATGAGTGGCTCAGCGCGGACTACCACAACCGCCGTGCTCCACCGCGGACGCCTGTACGCCCCCGACGCCCGCCACCAGCCCCGGTGCCAATCCCCAGGGCTGGAGGACGTTATGGTGGACTCAGGGATGAGGTCCCCAGAGGAGACGTGGAGTGGGATGTCGGCGAAGGTGAGGACCTGGACCTGGACCTGGACCTGGAGGAGTTCGACATCAGCCCGCCGCGTGGTGTACGACGGGAGGCCGCTGAACGCAGCCGCCGGCGCCGTGATGAGGATGCGTACATGGATGCAGTACGGCGTGAACATTTTGGTTCAGCGTACGTGGAGGAACCGCGGCGTAGCCACAGGGATTCCATGGAGGAGATGGACGTGGCGGCCGTGGGAGTCCGTGGGTGAGGGCGATGGGAACCTCGGTCGACCTCGCGGCCGGCGTTCATGGTCTCTAAGGCCGCGGACGCCGCCGTGTGGGAAGACTTGAAGGACATCAAGCCCCCCATGTACGATGGCAACCCCCTCAACCTCGACCGCTTCTTGGAGAAGCTGGACGATTGGGGGCTGACCGTCACTGAAGACCAACCTCCCGCGGATGCGGAGAGATATGTCTTCAAACGGTTCAGGTACCGCCTGCCGGAAGTGCTCGGCGAGCTATACTTCGTGGCGACCAAGGAGGGGAAAATCAAGACACTCAAGGACGCCAAGAAGTGGCTCAACGAGCAGGAGCGGGTGGACGCTCCGCAGGTGGCTGCCGAGCGCTGGAAGTCCGTCAAGCTTGAGCATGATGGACGGGAGATCCGCCTACGGGAATGGCGTGACTTCCGAGGGAAATACACCCTCTTCCGCCGCAACGTGGAGGATTGGAACGAGGGTGACGAGCAGGCTCGCCTGCTCTCCATGCTGCCGGAAGCATGGATCAAAAGGGTCACCAAGGAGGAATCCAAGCGGGCCAAGTCCAACCACACGGTCATTATGATGCTCCCCAAGGAGTATCATACGAACGTGGTGTCTTGGGCGAAGAAGAACGTGGCCCGGGATGTCAAACGGCACTCCCTGCGGAACGCTCTTCTCATCACCGTCTCGGGCGATCGCGAGAAGACCGCGATATGGCGCCTTGACGATTGTGAGTTGAGCGGCCAGACCATCCGTCTGCAGCCCATCCCGGCGCGGATGAGCTGCGACGAGATCCTGGAGTGGGTTGGCGAGGAAGTACTCAAAGAGTACCAAAACCTCCACCACACCCGCGGGTTGAGGCCCGGCGACCGCGACGTCAACTATGTTGGCGAGGGACCTGGCGGGGAAGCCGCCTTGGATCCAGCGGGAGCCGGCGGCGATGAGACTCTCGTCGACGATGACGACGACGATGAGCCCGCCGAGGTGGCCGTTTGTGCCTTCGTGGCCAACAACCTGAGCGCGGGGAGCAAACCGGGAAACTGGAAGCCCCTGCAGCAGGGTTGGAGGAAGAAGGAGAAGAGGGACCCTCGCCGCATTGGCGACCCTCCGCTGTCCTTTGGGGAGTTCATACGAGCTCACCCTCAGGGCTGTTTCGTGTGTTATGGGAGGAAGAAAGGCTTCAACCATGACCACCGAACATGCCCCGTCCACAAGGCCGACACGGAGGCTTACAAGAAGGCCCACGGGTCGAAGAAGCGTGCGCCCGCGGGTATCCGGGAAGCCAAAATGGAGGTCGACAAGGACGAGCTGGCCAAGCTGATGTCGTCGGTGGGGACCGAGTTGGCCAAGGAGATCCAGGAGATCAAGCGGAACTGGGTCCCCAGGTCGGACAACAAGAACAAGGAGAACAACCAGAATGACCAGAACAAGGACAAGGACAAGAAGGGTAAAGGAGGAGGTAAAGGGGGAAGAAAGAAGGGCGTCAACGACATTGAGGCCGAGGAGAACACCCCCTCTTCCACAACCGACGCCCCCTAGCGGAGCCCCTGCAGCCAAGGGCCCCAGCTAGGGCGGTCGCAGGATGGTGACGTGGGAAGCGCCGATCCATCCCAGTCGGGAGTCGATAAGCACAAGGGGACTGCCGCGGGCGGAAGGCCCGGTCCGGCGCCCAGTCGCGGAGGCGGGGTGAGGGCAAGTGAAGGCACGAACCCTTGCACCCGTCCGTCCTTCGCGACCAAGAATGTGTTTGATGCACTACAGGATCTATCCGAGAGTATCGGAGGATCACCCGGACCGCAGCTGGATGCTGCAGATGGGCAGCCTGAGCCCATTGTCCACGACCTGCACCAGTCGCTTGTTGAGCTTCTGGAACGGCCGGAGATCCTGAGTTTGCACGCCGTGCGCCGTGTGGGTCGCGAGCGGCAGTTGCATCCTAAGGTCCGTGCCCTATGCGGGGAAGTGGAAAAGGTTTTCGACGTGTTGGTCGACACGGGAGCTCAAGTCAGCTTGGTCAAGGCTGGCCTACTTCCACCAGAGTGTCTGACCGACAGTCGGAAGCCTGTCAGGCTGAAGGTGGCGAACGGCCAGTACATGGTGGGAGGCACGAAGGAAGCGGCCATTGGGCTGCAGTTCGTGAACCATCGTGAGCTGAGCCGCCCAGACCTCGGCAAGGAAATCCTCCTGCACGGTAGCTTCTACGAGGCCGAGATGGACTGGGACATGATCGTCGGGTACGACTTCATGATGGAGACGGACTCCGGCGTCCTCCCGGCCCAGGCTTCCATGACCCTGTACCAGGACGACCAACTCTCGTGGCTCTCGTCACCTGAGCACCATGTGGAATGCCAATGGATCCACCCCGAACGCAATCAGCTCGAAGTGGCCGCGCTGGACACTGAGCCTACTGGGCCAGCGAACCAGGAGTACGGCGTAAGGCCGGAAGTGGCGTACCGAGTGGTCGCGGACCTGGGAGCGTCGGATCTGGCCCTGGATGCGTTCTCTTCAGGAACCTCCGCCCATCTGCGGGTATGTGAGAAGTACTGGAGCGCCCAGGACTCCGCGTGGAAGAAGCACTGGGGTCCGCATCAGGGATTGATGTGGATCCATTGCCCCCGTTGGGACATTCCAAGAGCGATAGCGAAGATTCGCAAGGACCGCTCCAAGGCAGTGCTGGTTGTTCCTATGGGATGCACCGAGGAGGAAAGTACCCGACATTGGGTAGCCTCATTGACCAGCATGACCTTGAACAAGGTCGTCCTACCGGCTGGAGAGAGTGTCTATCAGGACGCTAAGGGACAGCCCATGCCACCCCAGAGATGGCCAACAGAATTCCACTATGTGGATGGGCGCCTTGATCAGGCCGACACCACGGACTTCGTGTGTGTCAACCGTATCATAGCAGAGCCTTGGAGGCAATGCTTTGCGGTTCCCCCTGTTGACATCGAAGAATCGGACTCCGAAGACCCCCTCACTGAAGAGGAGTGGGATCTGGTTCAGGGGTATATGGACCAGCCCTTTCACGACTGGGGAAACCAGCGTGAGGGCAAAGGCCAGGACAAAGCCTGGTGGGAAGTGGACTCAATCGTCTCCGGTTCCTATGACGGGAATACCTTCGTGCAGAGGGTGCTGGATCACATGTCCAGCCAAGACGAACCGCCTGGCGGTAACCCACCCACCTATGGCGATCTATTCCGAGGCAAGACCAGAGATGGCCCTTTGGGCCACCTGGGAAGACCACCTGAGCCGAAAGCGAGCGGAGTAGCTACCCCTCACGTAAGCTCCGTGGTTCAAGTGCCCGGAAAAGCCAAGGCGGAGTCCGATGACTGCCCCAAGATCCAGGCGCTGAGGGCCAGGCTGAAGCAGAAGTATGGCGAGACCTTCTTCAGCGGAAAACCTGTGTTCCCCCCACCGGTGCGTGGACCGTATGGCGAGGCCAAGATACCACTGAAGCAGGACCCCCGTGTGTATCGCCACCGGGAGTTTGCCCTGAGGGGCGAGAGGAAAGAGGCCATGGAGAAGATCCTCCGTGACTTCATCCAGAGAGGCTGGCTTGAGCCGTGCCACTCCGAGTGGGCCTCTCCCTGCTTCGTCGTCCCCAAGAAGGTTGCCGGTGAGTGGCGGCTCGTGGTCGACTACCGCGGCCTGAACGCCCAAACGCAGCACGACAGCTATACGCTGCCCCTCATTGAGGATATGCTGCAAAAACAACACCGGCGGAGGATCTTCACGGTGATTGACCTGAAACATGGTTATCATCAGATGCCTCTCGCCGAGGAGTCCCGTGCCTGCACAGCCATGAGCACCCCACTTGGACCTCTCCAGTGGAAGGTGATGCCTATGGGCGTTACCAACGGCAATGCGGCTTTTCAGCGGATGCTGGAGAACCTGCTTGAGCCGGTGCGCGACTGTGCGGACCCCTTCGTGGACGACGTGATCATCGCGTCCGGGGACCCCAGCATGAGCTACGAGGAGCTCCTGGAGGCACACGAGAGGGACGTCACTCGAGTGCTGGACCTTCTGGTTCGGCACAAACTCACGGGCAGCAGTGACAAGGCCACCATTGCGGTAAGCGAGGTGGTCTTCGCTGGCCACGTAGTCGGGAACGGGCAGCGAAAGCCCATACCTGGCAAGGTGGCTGCGATTGAGCACTGGGAAAAGCCCAAGACGGTCTCTGAGCTACGGGCGTACTTGGGGTTCTGCAATTACTACTCGGGGTATATCAAAATGTATGCCGAGTATGCAGCCCCCATGACGACCATGCTCAAGGGCAACCGAGAGGAGACCAAGAAGGGGTCCAAAAAGGCTCTGGTCTGGACTGAAGAGTCCGACCGTGCCTTTGAGGGGATGAAGCAGGCGCTGCTATCCGCAGTGGGTCTGCACCTCGTGGATCCCGACCGAGGGTTCGTCCTGCGCACCGACGCTTCCGACTACGCCATTGGGGCTGTGTTGGAGCAAGTGCTTGACGATGGGAGGCACGTGCCCGTGGCCTTCTGGAGCCGAGTCCTGGCGGAAGGCCAGAGACGGACGTGGACGCCCCGTGAAAAGGAGGCATATGCCATCGTCATCGCTCTCAGAAAATGGGCTGGGTACATAGCCCTCCATCCCGTCACCGTCTGCACCGACCATCAGAGTCTGCAGTCGTGGCACAAGGAGCACGTGGACACCCCCTCAGGTCCCGCCTCCCGACGGGCAAGATGGCATGAGACCTTGGCCAAGTTCGACCTTACGGTTGTTTATATTCCTGGAAAGGATAACACCGTGGCGGACTGTCTCAGTAGGTGGGCCTATCCCGCCAGCAAGGGCATGCAGGATATCTCTGCCCATGGCGACGAGGCTGAGACCGCTGAAGCCAAGAAGATCATTGAAAGGGAGCGCCTGATGGAGGAGGAGGATGTTAAATGCTTCGTCGTCATGGCTGCAGATGCCCCCCTCGCATCGAGGGTGAGCAGACCGGTCAGTGTACTCGCCCCTGTGGGTGCCGCGGGCGGAAGGCCCGGTCCGGCACCCCCTGTGGGAACTGAGTCCGACAAGCACCTCTTCCCTGAGTCTTGCCTCCAGGACGACTGGACCGACGATTACGCCAAGTCTGAGGCCTTTGCGGCCGAGTATAGGGCTGTGACCGACCCTGACGACGGGCAGAAGTGGCCAAAGGGGCTGACCGAGGAAGATGGCAAGCTCTACCGGAATGGTAAGCTGCTAGTCCCGGAGTCCCGGGTGCTCGAGCTGTGTGAAGCTTGGCACCACCACATGCTGCACCCAGGGGTCAAGAAGCAAGCTCTTGACATGCAGCGTCGGTTCGAGATCGACCATATTGTTCTCTACACCGCCATCAAGAAGGTCAGGAAGGATTGTTCGGTCTGTCAGGCCTGCAATCCCGATAACCGGAAGGTCAAGGGGGAACCCCAATGGACTCCGGTTCCTGACCAGCCCATGGAGAGCGTGGCCATGGACGTCTTCTCCATGCCCGAAGTGCACATTGGCAAGGAGACCTTTGACTGTGTGGTTCTCTGTGTGGACCGCCACAGCGGCTACGTTGTAGCCGTTCCGGCACGCAAAAAGGGGTTGCTTGCCAAGGAAGTGGCAGTCATGATGATTCGTCATTGGCTGACCGTCTTTGACATCCCCCGCACCATTTGCAGTGACCGAGGGCCCCAGTTTACTGGTGGCTGGTTCAAGGCCATGTGTTCCCTGATGGGAATACGACACGCCAAGAGCGTCGCCTATCTCAGCCGGTCTAACGGCCGTGCTGAAGTGGCTGAACGCCAGCTGTTCGAGAAGCTGCGCAAGATCCACATCACCAATCCACGGCGGAACTGGTTCGAGGAGATGTGGCCTGCTCTGAAGGCCCATCATGACACCCCCACTCCGGGCGGTTTGTCCCCTCACCAGATTCTGTTTGGCAGGGACCCCCTGGGTAGGGGACTTCCCTTGTCTGGTGATGGCATGGCTATGGATGCCAAGGAGTTCTTCGCGCGGCAAGAGCAAACGGCGCGGGACATCCGCCAGCAGCTTGAGAAGGAGCATGCTGAGCGTCAGAAGTCCGCCCCGAGCTCGACAGCGCAGAAGTTCAGGGTGGGAGACCCGGTGTGGGTGATCAGACCCCGCCCCATGGGCACCCGGCGCACCAAAACCTGGTTCACACCCGGCGAGGTGGTCCGCAGGATTGGTGAGGACACCTACCGCATCAAGGTGGGTCACGGACAGTTCCGGGAGCGCCACGAGAGTCAACTCCGTGTGCGGGAACCCGACCTCCGTGGCCGACATGTGTCCCTGGACTACGCCAAACATGAGGCCGATTCGGACGACGACTATGCTGAGCAGGACGACTATACTGTCGAGAAGATCCTGGCTCAGCGTCCGAAGGCCTCGGCACCCGGAGGTCTGGAGTTCAAGGTTCGATGGCGAGGCTATGGGCCGTCCCACGACACCTGGGAACCCGTCTCCTCGTTTGTGCCGCGGGTCAACACTCCCTTCATGGAGTACATCCGCAAGCACAAGACCAAGATCCACGTTTCGGACTTGGCGGCACTCACCCGGGCGATTGCAGCCAGGGGTGCCTGATCAGCGCCCTGAGCTCTCCCCTGATGTGTTATGAGCGCTTGTGAGGCCGACGGATCGTCCCTTACTTGCTTGCTCTCTCCCATCTTTCGGTGACAGAGTGGCCATATACCCCCCCTGCTGTATCCAGAGGAGGATGGCCCCTCTCTTTCAATTCTATTCGTCACTCCCCCCCCCCTTGCTGAATCCTTGGGAAACCAGGTAGGGCGACTGACCTCCATAATTCTGAGCTCTTGGGGCCCTGAAGCCCATACGACGTTGCGCAACGGATGCCGCTGTCATCGGCATTGCGATTTTTTGGTGTGTGGTCTGGTTCCATGGCATTTGCGGAATCCAGACCAGTCGACGTGTGTCTCGAGACTATATATGCCTGAACTCAGGCGTTATCCTGTCCATCCTCCTGCATTTGCCTTATCCTGACCGTGGCGTGGTTTGGCACTCTGTTCTGAGTGTGTTTACACGCCTATTTACCCAAATTGTTGCTTGTTTTTCTGCCCTCCAGGATATGTGCATCTGTATGTTAAGTGTCATCAGCCCATCGCTGAAGGATGGACTGTTTTTCACCACGAATCGGGATACAGAGGCGCCTTGAGTCGCCGAGTACATATCCTTACAGCCTGGTCCAGCCTGGACCAGTACTTGATTACAGATTCTACTGTTTGAGTGCCCGTGATACCGTGTTGCCCTATTCGCTGTGATGTGTGGAGATCCTGATGGCGCCAGGCGGGAAGCCCAGTTGCCTGACTACACTCCCAGCGGTCCGCCACTGTCAGTCCCAGTGTGAGCCTACCGATTTGCAGACGCACTTGCATTCGGATGGCGGCCTCCGGTGCTCCTGACCTCGGTCAGTCTGCCTGGGAAACTGGTGGTTTGAGGAGTCGACGCCTCCGCCCACACTGCATGAGGACTCCCTCATGTATGGCCACGCTTCGTGGTAGTAGGGCGAGAGAAAAGACGGCCTTGATGCCCGATCCCTTCAGGAGGAGTTCCCTTACGATTTGGGGTTCGTAAGGAGTTCGACTATGGCACTCTGGACTCGCGTCGTATGGATATGGACATGGTGCGCCCGAGGAAGGACCCGTGGGGACTCTCCCCAGTCGGCGGGCCTTGGGAAGCTTGGGGTAGCCTGATGGATCTTCGTGGTCGCTCTCGACTTGTGGGGCCACCTCGGCCGTCGTGTGACGCCTATGTTGGCCGTGTATGCCACTGCCACTGTGGTGGTGACCGTAGCAGCCGGCACCCGGTGCGCCTGGTATGGGTTAACGGGTCCTTTGGATGCCGAACAATCGCCGCCAGGACCCGGGACTTGATACTTGATACTATACATGGGCTACGAGCTGTTACAGCAGCATACCTATCCCACTGTGGGATACCTATCTTACTGTGACTTACTGAAGTGAGGATGTGACACCCCCCCCCATTTTCAGGGAGTGGTCCTGGGTACCCGCTGCCATGCGTGGGTGTTATCGAGCCCCCCCAGGGTTTGCTCTAAGGGGGGTGAAGCGGTACCCAGAACCCCATGGCCAGGTTACGGCATACAACCGGTCTCCGGTCCACTAACCCCATGCACGGCGTGTTCCGTGCCGTGAAGCCCCGCATCGGCAACCGGTGCACCGCCAGCGGAGATTTGTGTATCAGAATATCAGGAATCAACAGGGTTTTATTTTCATATTGTTTCCGTCAATTTTTATGCTTCCGTTCCGATACTCACTGTTTTGACTGCTGGCGGTTGGTTCGCGACTTTACCGTAACCGCCAGTTTAACTGTTTATAATGGAAATTTTAACGCTATCCGCGATGAAGGCTCCAAAGTCGCCAGGAACTGCATGGATGCTTCCGCAATTTTCATAATTAATACTCGCAACCTTAATCCGAATTTTTCAGGATGTCGAAATCGGATTTTCGACTTCGACATCCCCGCACTTGATTTGACCTCTTTCGAGTGGACCTACGTGCTTCCGTATGCACGAATCAACTTCCCTTTTATCCTGCCCTCCATTTGTCTTAAAGATATGGGCAAAACAAAGTTGATTCGTGAGGCCACTTGTGAAGGTCATATCTCGTGTTGCTTGCGAGTATTGACGATAAGAAAACGTGGGATGTATTCACAATACTCCCGACGTAATTTAGGAAGCATTATATGCCTTGCGTTTCCACACGTGCGCGCTAGTGTAATGGATCATGGTCAAGAGGGTAGAGTTTGCGTTATAACTCTATGGCCATGACATTGCGTGCGTTAAGATAACTTTCGAGTGTAGCGCGCAAGTGTTGGTGTTGCATAGGAACTCTCCTTGAGTTCCTATCAGCGATTGACACAAAGTTATGCCCTTGGAGGGGCATGACATATCGTGGTGGGAGCTACATTTTTGGGCAATATTTGGTATGTGCCATGTGTTGTGTTGCGTGCCCATTTGGCGGGCCCATTGCTCCAAGACAAGCCCGCCAATGGACCTCATATTGTGCAAGCCCCTTCCCCGTACTCTCTACAGTCAATTGCATGCCTAACCTTCGTGAATGGAAGCTTGTGTGGTGATTTCGAAGCGATACGTTGGGAGCATGGTGTGTGTTTTACAATTTTCCATATTTTCATGTGCCCACTTGGGAAGCAGCGCTCGTAACCTTTCAAGGCGCCCCAAGTGGAGCACATATGTGGGATCGAAGGTCATTGGTGTCAAGTCATTGTGTCTGGAAGGATGAAGTGATTGCACGATCCAAGCCAAAGATATTATAATATAATTGTGCGCCTTTCAAGGCACTTTTGTGTATCTTTGTGCCAATTTTGCCGTTTTTGGCTCGTCATGATGTCAAGTGGCGACCGTGTATCTCAACGTTGCGCTCAATTGACATCATGACCCAAGTATGTTATGAGGGTACATACTTCGGTAGCCAACATATCTTGGACCCGGCGAATAACTCCTCTTAGGCTTGGCATACCGTGGCCGCCATGTTGGCAATTTGGGACTATCCCAAATCATGGGCTCACTTGGCGACCCTGCCATTCCCAATACCGGAGGAGTTGGGCGACGCCCCAAAGATATGTTGGACATATATGACTTGATACCAATCCTATGGCACACTCCAGTCCGAGTCGGGCATGTGCCTCATTTGCCCTAACCATGAGTGTGCGCAATTTTGGCCATTTTGAGCATTTTTCCACTTTTGCTGCCCGCCGTGCACTATGTTCTAACCCTCGTGCACGCCGGACGCATGGACCAATGGACCATATATGACATGGGTGTTATGGGTAATGGTCCCCATGGTCCACACACCACGTGGGCGAAGCGGAGCTGCCTTCGTTAAGGCGCTAGGCCAAATTAAGTATGGGCAATTTTGCCATCTTTGCATTTGTGGACCCAATTGGGATCGTCACCACGCCAAGTGGCATGGAGATCTTCGGGGGCCAAGGGCATGGGAGTCTCTGTTGGACTCCTGGTGGATCACGTATGGAATGGTGGATCCGATCTCCATGCCGGCGTGGAGATATACTATTGGGAGCACACTGAATTTTGGCTCATTTCAGGCAGCCAAAATGACCCAATTTTGGGACCCCAATTTCCCCCTTCCGTGTGGTCAATTGGCGGCCCCATTTCTCTAAGCCCATAGGGAGCCTGGACCCAAATCCAAGTTGTACACTCAGATATGAGTCTTAGGTCCTGCCTCCTACCCTGTGAGCCATTGGCCTTACCCTGGCCGAGTGAGCCACACGTGGGAATGACGCCAATTTTGGTGATTTTGGCATCATGACCCCACTTGACTCATCCGTGTTGCCCTGATGCCGGGACCTCAGAGGGAACCAGGTTGGGTGAGGGCTCCAGGGAGTTCGTACTCGAAGGGCATAGGGTCAGTTGCCTCGTCCCTACCTCTGGCGGGTCCGGACGAGGGGTCAATTTTGGGAATTTTTGAGTTAGTTTCAGTTTGGGCTGAAACAGCCCATTTTCAGCTACCAACTCCTGGGTGATAATGGCGGGGCCATATCTCTGGCTCGGAGGGGAGTTGGGACCTGCCGTTAAGGGAGCATAGGGAGCTACTGTCGGTCGGCCCTGGAGCACTGTGGTTCCCAGGAACTCGCCTGTGGCTGGGCGAGACACCTCTCCCATTGGCAGGGTTTCAGGGTCCGGACTGAGCAGGGCATGGGTTGTGTTTGAGCCCCCGCCCCCATCAGCCACTGAGAGGGTCGGACCTGGGATTGGGATATGAGTTGGGACTGAGTGTCTATGGTCCTGTGATGCCCTTACCCCAGTCCAGCCTTAACCCCATGTGTACATATCCTGATGTGTTGCTGTACATACTTTCGTTCCCTCTTTGCAGAGTGGCAAGGATTCTGAAACGCTTTGTCACATGACAACGCATTGATGCCCTTGTGAGCGTAGTGCTTTGCCTGCCTGCTCACTTGCGTGTGTCCACCGCAGCGTCCCGTGGCCGGCCCCCCACGGGAACGCGTCAGTACCCTGAGGTTGCTCACCTATGGCGTAATGAAGAAGACAACAGGGGATGATGCGCATCCTGGAAACAGGCCAATGACACAAATATATAGGTCAATCGGCCCGTAAACAAGCTCCAGATGGAGCACCAAACCATGCCCCGGTCAGGATAAGGCATCAACAGGGAAGGTGGGGAACTATATGCCTTTGGGCAAGCAAATCACACACACTCACCCACGATCTGGATCCTTGAAGTTGCCCCCGGACCAGATCACTCAAACATTCACAGTGTCGATGACGGCGACACCCATTGCCCAACGTTGCATGGGCTTCAAAGCCCCAAGAGCTCAGAATAATGAAGGGGCTAGTTGCTTGCCAGGTTTTTCCAAGGATTCATCACGGCAGAAATGACTAGTAACAGGTGACAGTCGGGGACGAATGAGGGGTAGGCCATTCACCCAATTGGTTTCCACAGGATTCAGCAGGTAGCGGTATCGCCGTCTGCTTGGACCTCTGATCTCGGCACGGGAAGTGGTTGCACCTGGTTTCCCACGGAATGAGCCAGGGGGGGCTCAACCACGAGGTATCCACGTGAGGAATGAAAGAGAGTGCAGAATCGGGTCAGCCGAGGTCGCCTTTGGGAGTCGGCATCACGCAGAGGTCCGAGCGACGCACAACGGCTGTGTCGAACCACCTGATTTCAGGGCTGCTCCACTTGCGCAGCATTTCAACCACTCCACCAGAACGTCATTGTACCGGAGCTGGAAGAGAGCCAGGACCACCATACGCGCAGAGCCAGGGGACATGGCACCACCAACACCATCACCACGCCCCCGTCCCTCCGAACCCCTACCCCCTAATGCCCCCATGCTACAGCGACCCCCACCAGCTACATCCCCACCACGCCCCAGCACAACCAGGCCCCCGCGAACCACCCACCCCACATAGCGCACATCACCGCACCACACCATCACGTATTCCACCACCACCAGCCCCTGCCACCACACCCACCAACGCCGGGGTACCACACACAACCAGCACACCCTCCACACCACCACCACGCGGTGCAGCACCACCCGCTGCCCCCGCTACACGGCCCCACGACATACGAGCCACGGTACACCCCCATGGAGCCGCGAGGAGCCGCGCACGCACGCCAGCAACACCAGGGCCTAGTAGGAGCGCCCCACCACCACCAACAGCCCCCCCACCCACACCCCATACCAGCGAGCACCATCCACCAGCAGCCACCCATTACATACGGACCACAGCCCCACCCGGACGCTCATGCGGCCGCCTCCCACCCGCACCCCGGCACCACAACCAGTCAAGAACCGCAAGGGCCGCACGGCGCACACACGCAACACCCGGACGACCCACAGGGACTCCCGGACCCCCAGCCAGCACAACACCCATCCCCGCCCCCCCCACCCCACCACCACCAGCCGCCCCCCCACCGACACCCCATACCAGCGAGCACCATCCACCAGCAGCCACCCATTACATACGGACCACAGCCCCCCCCGGACGCTCATGCGGCCGCCTCCCACCCACACCCCGGCACCACAACCAGTCAAGAACCGCAAGGCCCGCACGGCGGTGTGCGTGGCGACTTGGTGCATGCTGACCGGTGTGCGCACCCGGCGTACGCTGTGCGGTGTCCGTGACCACTTGGCGCTTGTTCACCGGTTTGCGCGCCCCTCGTGTTGTGTGTGCGTTGCCCGTGGTGACTTGGCGCTTGTTCGCCGGTGCACACGCCGAGCCGGTTGTGGGTGCGGTGACATTGGCGACTTGGGGCTTATTCACCCCTGCTCGCGCCCAGTCTGTTCTGGGTGCCGTCTCCATGGCCCCTTGACGCTTGTTAACCGGTGTGCCTGCTCGGTGTGTTCTGTTGCGATGTCTGTGGCTTCTTGGCGCTTGTGTACCGGTGTGCGCGCTCGGTGTCTTGTGTGTTCGGTGTCCATGGCCACTTGACGCTTGTTCACTGGTGTGTGCGCCCAGCTTCTTCGTATGTGCGGTGTCCGTGGCCACTTGGCACTTGTTCACTGGTGTGCGCTCGTTCTTTTGTGTGTGCAGCATTGGTGGCCACTATGCGCTTCTTCACCGGTGTACCTGCCCGGCGTGTTCTGTGTTAGGTGTCCATGGCCCCCTGGCGCTTGTCCACCGGTCTTGGCGCCCAGCGTGTTTTTGTGCACGGCGTCCCTGGCCAGTTGGTGCTTGGTCACCGGTGTGCGCGCTCGGGGTTGTGTGCGTGTTCCTTGCGTGGCCACTTGGCGCTTGTTCACCGGTGTGTGTGTCCGCCCTGTTTTGTGTGCGGTTTGCGTGGCCACTTGGCGCATGTTCACCGGTGTGTGCTCCCGGCGTACGCTCTGCGGTGTCCGTGACCACTTGGCGCTTGTTCACCGGTGTGCGCGCGCCCGGTCTGTTCTAGGTGCGGTCACCATGGCCCCTTGACGCTTGTTCACCGGTGTGCCTGGTCGGCGTGTTTTGTTGCGATGTCTGTGGCCTCTTTGCGCTTGTGCACCGGTGTCCATGCTCGCTGTCTTGTGTGCTCGGTGTCCATGGCCACTTGATGCTTGCTCACTGGTGTGTGCGCCCAGCGTGTTCTTGTGTGCGGTGTCCGTGGCCACTTGGCCCTTGTTCACTGGTCTGCGTTCGGTTTTTTGTGTGTGCGGCATCCGTGGCCACTTTGCGCTTCTTCACCGGTGTGCGCGCCCGAGCTGTTCTGTGTTCTGTGGCCGTGGCCACTTGGCGCATGTACACCAGTGTGCGTGTCCAGCCCGTTCTGTGTGCGGTATGCGTGGCCACTTGGCGCATATTCACCGGTGTACGCACCCGGCGTACACTGTGCAGTGTCCGTGACCACTTGGCACTTGTTCGCCGATGTGCGCCCCTGATGTGTTGTGTGTGAGGTGTCTGTGGCCACTTGGCGCTTTTTGACCGGTGCACGCGCCCAGTGCGTTGCCGGTGCGGTCTGCATGGCCACTTGGCGCTTATTCGCTGGTGTGCGCGCCCAGTCTGTTCTGGGTGCGGTCTCCATGGCTCTTGGCGCTTGTTGACCAGTGTGCCTGCTCAGCATGTTCAGTTGCGATGTCTCTGGCCTCTTCGCGCTTGTTCACCGCTGTGTGCGCTCGGTGTTTTGTGCTTGTGGTGTCCATGGCCACTTGAAGCTTGTTCACCGGTGTGTGCGTCCAGCGTGTTCTTGTGTGCCATGTCTGTGGCCAATTGGCGCTTGGTCACTGCTGTGCGCTCGTTTTTTTGTGCGTGCGGCGTCCGTCGCCACTTTGCGCTCGTTTACCGGTGTGCGCGCCCGGCGTGTTCTGTATGCAGTGGCCGTGGCCATTTGGCGCATGCTCCGCGGTGTGCACAACCGGTGTTTGCTGTGTGCGGTTTTCGTCGCCACTTGGCGCTTGTTCATGGGTGTGCGCGCCCGCTGTGTTGTCTGTGCGGTGTGCGTGGCCACCTGGCGCATGTTCATCGGTGCGCGCGCCCAGTGTGTTGTGGGCGCGGTGTCCACCGCCACTTGGCTCTCGTTCGCCGATGCACGTGTCTGGTTCGATCTGTGTGCAGTGTCGATGGTTCCTTGGCGCGTATCAACCGGTGTGAGTGCTCGGCATGTTCTGTTGCGGTGTCTGTGGCCTCTTGGGGCTTGTGCACCGGTGTGCGCGCTCGGTGTTTTGTGTCTGCGGTGTCCATGGCCACTTGGCGCTTGTTCACCGCCGTGCGCGCACGCCGGGTCATGTGTGCAGTTTCTGTGGCCACTTGGCGCTTGTTCACCGGCGCGCGCATGCTGTGCTTTGTGTGTGGTGTCCTTGGCCACCTTGCGCTTGTTCAATGGTGTGGGCGCCTGGCGTGTTTTGTGTGCGATGTCTGTTGCCACTTGGCGCTTGTTCACCGGTGTGGGCGCTCGGACTTTCGCGTGTGAGGTGCCCATGGCTACTTGGGGCTTGTTCACTGGCGTGCACGCTCCGTGTTTTGTGCGTGCGGTGTCCACGGCCACTTGGCGCTTGTTCACCGGTACGCGTGCATGGTGTGCTGTCTGTGAAGTGTCCTTGGCTACGTGGCGCATGTTTACAGGTGTGTGTGCCTGCTGTGTTGTGTGTGCGGTGTCCATGGCCACTTGGTGCTTGTTCACCGGTGTGCGCATGGTGTGTTGTGCGTGCGGTGTCCTTGGCCACTCGGCGCTTGTTCACCGGTGTGCACGCCTGGTGTGTTCTGTTTGCCGTCTCTCTGGCTACTTGGCGCTTGCTAACCTGTTTGTGCAATTGCTGTTCTGTGTGTGTGGTGTCCATGGCCGCTTGCCTCTTGTTCGCCGGTGTGCGCGCTCGGCGTTTTGTGTGTGCGGTATCGCTGGCAACCTCGCGTTTGTGCACCGTTGTGTGCGCTTGGTGCGCTGTGTGTGCGGTGTCTTTGGCAGTTTGGCGCTTGTTCTCTGCTGTGCGCGCCTGGTGTGGTCTGTGTGCGGTTGTCCATGCAGGGGTGCAGATTTGCAGCGAATTCCATGTGAACTCGCCGAATTCGCTGCCAAGTGGATTTGAAATTTACAGTACTGCGAATTCGGGGCTAATTCACGCCCCCAATCGCAGGCGACGCCAAAATAATCACGCGTGCGCCGTCATTTGTGCAGATGAAAACCTAACTTTGAACTGTGCTATGCAATTACTTTTCGGACCTTATACGATGAAAATTATGCTGATTCTGCTTCAATTGAGGTGCTCATTGTCCCGTGCGGCGGCTGCGTAGTCGTTTTCGAAAATACTTTTTGTTGAATTTTTGTAGGTAAGTAGGTAGGCGCACTCAGTAGTGCAGAGAAGCGCCATGGCTCCTGCTGGCGTTGCCGCTGTGACGAACAGGAAGAGGCTCCAAGCATGAAGCAGGGAGGCGGCTTACATCTCACTAGACCTTGCTGGTGGCCCCTCACAGAGCGGCCCCGGGCAACACTGGGAGGGCTCTTGGCCGCCCATGTGCCGCACCTGTCACGCCAGGATGATGTGCCCTCGTGCTTGCGCACGTCCCCTCCTTTTGACGGACTTCCTGGTGTGTCCCGTTCCCAAGGCATGCCAACGGCATGTTTGTGGTACTTGGGTTCCAAAGTGCTTCGGTGTCGCACGCTCGCCTCGAGTCCCAAAGCAGCGCTGGCCTTAGGATGCAGCCTTACCCCCCGTCTCGGGACCTCGTTTGGCCGGGTCACCTGCATGGCACGGGCTGCCACAGTGCCCGGGGAATGGACACCGGGTTTCCTACTGTTTTGTGGCGGGCACGCTTGGTTTTGGGGCTCATCCTCCCCTGGTTTCTCCTAGTTTGGGTTTCGGGTTTTGTACGGTCTTGGCTTTCCGCCTGCCTTCTTGCGGCCTTGGCCGGAGCTTGCGGTGCGTGCGGGTGGGTATGGAGTGCACCTGTTCTGGTTGAGGTTTGGTGCGCGTGTGTTTGGGTGTGGGTTGGGAGGATGTTGCTGGGTATGAGTGTAGGAACGTCGCTCCTTTCCCGCCTTTCTCGGCTGGGGGTTGCGGCTTGTGCCCGGGTGCGGGTTGGGACGTGGCCTCCCTCTGCTTGGTCGGGTTCGCGGGTGGTGAGTGTGGGTGGGGTTTTTGTTCTTACACGGCCTTTATTGCTCTGGTTGTGCGGTGTGTGGTCCTGGTTGCGATTGCCCTGGCGCCCGCCTGTGGGCTGGCTTTTCCCCAGCTGGGGTGTGTAGCTGTCTTGTGAGGGGTTGGCGGTCCCTCACCTGTCCTGATGGTTTGCCCTGTCCGGTGTGGCCGCCTTTTTTCGACCTTGGTGGTTGTCTGTCCCTGCCTGGTTGGGGGGGGGTGATGCCGTCTGCGGTCGGGGGTTGTGTTGGGGTCGCCGTGGGCGGTGGAGCCCCCCTCTGCCTCTTTTTATTCAGGTGTTGTGGGTGTTTGTGCCTGGCCTTCCCGGTGCAGACCCTCCGTCGGTCTCGGGGGGAGGGTCTGTGGGTGCGGTTCTTCCTTCTGTTGTGATGTGGTTCACTGGTGGTCGCTGTCGCCTGTTCCAGCTGTGATCCCCGTGGTCCCCACTGTACCCCCCCCCCTTCGTTTTTTTTCCGCGCGGTCCTTGTTGTGTCCGTGTCCCTGTGGTAGGTTGTTTGCCTCTTCCCCTGCAGTGGGTCCTCCCATCCCCACACCACGCCATACTCACCAACCACACGTGCTCAGAGGAAGGGCCTCTAGCAGTCCTCTGCCGGGACCTCCACCATCACCCCAAAGGCACCATCCACACCATAGACCTCGTCGGGGCCTCCATCACCGTAGTATACGTCACCCTCCCCCAAATGCGGGTCCTGCACCGCAGCGGGGCACACCACACCCCCTTTCTACAGCTTCCCCAATGGCCCCAATACCGCCTCTTCAACCACTACCACACACAGACGGCACGAGCAGCGGGACACACTCTGCCGGGAAGCAAAGACATGCAAACAGCCTACCGAGAATTCACAAAGCAACACCCCCGACCCATCCCCGAACACGAACCCGTCCCCCCGGTGACGGGCCCATTCCCACCACTAACCCTACTACTGGCCCCGAATGAAGCCCAACCCACGCAGACCACCGTCATCCACCACGGGGCAAAATGGCGCATACCGAAACACCACATGACCGCCCGAGACCTGCCACGGGTCCCCCATGACTCGCACATGCCACGCACATGTTGGGCCTGTGACCCCGAGGCACCAACCACACCATGGCCCGTACTACACCTCATAGCACGCCACCACACCGACCCCGCAACCCACCTACCACCACAGGCCTACGCATGGGTTCCACCGCACCGACACTAACCCCACGGTAGCATGGAACCCCGACGACGCGCCCAAACGGCTCTTCACCACTACACCCACATGGCCCCGCCCCGACCCGGCAGGGGTCGCCATCCGTTACAGCGTGTACGAGCCAGGCAGAACTAGCAAGCACGAGCACCCCTACTATCCGCTCCACCATTCCTGCCACACAGCCGAGCACCGAACACAAACCCTCACATGCCACGACCTAAACCAAGACACAGCCTACATCCTCCACTACATCTACTCCCACCTCACAGAAGGACAGCCGGAGCAGGGACTCATAGCCCTGTCCTCCCAAGCGAAACACATCATCCCCAAACGAAGAGGGGTGTATGTAACCCCCATCCTGCAGCCCACAACCCCAGTAGCCCACCTCGCAACGGGCCTCGCCATATACGCCTACCTGCCCATGAACCCATGCCGCCTCCCAAAACCATCACCAGCGGACCGGCTCTTCTTCACCGACGCCTCAGGCGAATCCGCCCTCACGCCCATCACCGGGGGGGCCACCCTGCAGCTAACCCACACCGGGGGACACTACCACATGGACCACCACACGGGCCACACCACCTATGGGGCCTCCTCCCACGGGGAGCTAGGGGCCATGGCCGACGCCATCACCGAGATCGCGACCCACCTACCCGCCCACTCCCCGCACATCGTCCGGGTCTGGTTCGTGGTAGACGCCACAGTCGACACACACCTGCTCCTCCGCATAGCAAGGCAACCACTTCACAAAGCCACCGCGACGAGCCTCCGCACCCAGGCACTGCTGCTCTGGAAAGCCCTTCGCAGCCTTCCCACCTACGTCCAACTCCACATCGTGAAACAAGAGTCCCACAGACACCAATACGGAAATGGTAAGGTCGACAACCAGGCAGTACACGAGCGCACAACGCACCTACAAGCCCTCCAGATCCCTGACCTCGGCCGAAACCACACACACCTCCAACACATACCCCCCGTACCCGAGCCCCATCAGACCCCGGACTGGGTACCAGAGGACGCCCCCTATTCCTCATACAACAGAGCATACCACTACCCCAACCCCATCCAACATCTCGCCCGCGTGCTCGGCGACGCAGACAGCTGGGCGCACATCCAGGAGCTCCAGGACAGACTGCAAATCCCCCTCTACCACTCAGCGCTGCACCAAGCAAACGTCCCAGCCCACCTTCAAAAACGACGCATCCAGCTCCTCAGGGAGCAACTACCATTCCTCACCAGGGTCGCCAGATGGCTCGCCCGCAAACACATCCACTTCCCCGAAGAACACACCTGTTGCCCGTGCGACCACACCACCCCGGAGGACTGGGAACACTCCAAGAAATGCCCCCTCCATACAGGCAGGGACACGCTAGGGGGCTGGTCCCAGGCAGAAACCCTACGACAACACGAAGCATGGCCAGCCTACAGCCACGCACACCAGGCCACCGAACACCTCTTCCGGGATCCCCTGGTCAGAGAAGCCACCATGAGAGGGGCGGTGACACAGGCCCTGCACCGACACCTCAACAAACACATGGAAAGCCCCATGGAGGCAGCAGCGCACCTCCAGCTAGAGGCAGTCCGCAGAGCAGCGGCCCCAATGGTACACCGCAAACACCTCCTGTTAACACACGCGGAGCAACTCACCGACCCCAGCGCCAGGGAACACATGCAGCGTCTCATCCATTACCATGCCGTGCATGACCCAGACGTCCACTAACCCACTCCGCGCCCCGCACGCGCCCCCCATTTCCATCCGCAGGCCTCCAAGACACCACCACAGCGCCCCGAGGCCCATCTCTCACCCAAGAAGCCACCCGGCACCGCCCAGCCCGGCCGAGCCCAACCAGGGCCAACCATACGTCAACGTAGACGCGCAAGAGCCCGGCAGCCCATCCAGCCCACCCCCCCCGGACCCGCGGCACCCCCCCCTCACACCAGCCACCATCCGCGCCCCAATCTCCTCCGAGCAACCCTCCAAGGCAGGGACCCGACCACCCCCCTGGGCTGGTACCGCCTACAAGAGGACTGGACCAAGCTCACCGTCAAAGCCCTCCGGGACCTGACCACCCCAGGCAGCGGCCTCCACGAGGCCATCGTAGACATCGTACTCTGGCGAGCCCGCAAACACACCCAAGGCCAGCACGTCTGGATCCCCCCCATCGAGTGGGGCCAGGCCCTGACGCACGACACCGACATCAACGTCACGCGTTGAGGGACCGTACGCCTACGACGGGCCCCAGCGGAGAAGGACCACCCAGCAGACCCGAACCGCCCGGAGCAGTGGGAACAGGCCACCGCACCAACCCGCGACACCGCCCTCCGCGCCGCCGGCCTCTGCACCCCAGACGACGACCTCCCCCCCCCCACCTACAGACAGTGACCACCCCCCGCCAGAGGTCTGGGTTACAGTCCTCGAGCGCGGGCACTACTACGTGATAGCCGCTACGACTACGTCCCCCGGCCCGCAATGGCTCGTCAAAGGGACAGACACCATGCTCGCCCCAGGGACCGCCCCACCAGGGGCAGTAGGGGGCCCCCCACCCAGTACAGGGTCCTCAGGGGCGTCCTCCAGCCAGGGGACAAGCCCCAAGCCCGCGCCCTGGCCAAAATCACCTCAGGGAAGGCGGGCTGCCTGACCCACTGGGTCCAGCGCCGCTGGCCACCAACGGGGACCGTGCCCTGGGTTTGGGCCATCCCCACCGCCCAGACACAAGTCGAGGCGGGCCCAGACACGTGGCCAAACCCCCCCCCAGACCGCAGCAATCCCTCACCTGCGGGTACCGCGCCATCCACAGGGTCCTCAGCCGCGTGGGTCTTAGCCCAAAGCTAGCATACCCCCTTCCCACCACTGACCAAGAGGTCCACCAGATACGCAAGCTCGTCTGCGAAATCCTTGCCGCGGCAGCAGAAGACGGCAAGCTTCTCCTCCGAACCGCCCGGCCTACAACTGGCCACGCAAGCGCGCCGGTGTGAGCGGACACATACAACGACACAGCACACCCCACCGCACAATCCCCGCCCATGCCCCTCCCCTCTCGCTGCTCACCCGGAGGCCCACACACGCCCACCATCGCGCGCACCCCCGGGCCCCGCGACACGGGCCTCCCCCACCCGCCCGAACACCAGCACACGCCCGCCACACACCCACCCGCCGGACAACCCTCACCACCCCCCACACTCGACAACCTACACACACCCGCCGAGAGGAGCCCCACGCCCCGTGGCACGCCCGACCCACCCAGTGGCCCGCCCACAGCCCCCGCATACACCCCAGAAGACCCAGGCCCAGCCCCCCCGGCCCCTGAATGCAGCCCACGCGAGCTGTTCCCCCCCGCGGACGCCAACCCCCACCACCTCACACATTGCAGGACCCGGGCCCAGCCAAGCCCGGAGGGAGAAGGCCACAGCCCCGCTCCTCCGTTCCCCGTCGCTGCCGACCAGATCGGCCCGCAGGGCTGCCAGGTCACGACCGGGCCCCCCCAGCCGCCCGCCCCAAACCTACAGCCCGAGGACATGCCCTCCATCCTCCCCGCCGTGGCCGCAGCAGAAGCCGCCGCCCGCAAGCCCGCCCGCATCACAGCCCAACCCGCGTCCACCACCTCCTCCTCATCCTCAGCCTCGAGCACCTCCTCCACCTCATCCTCCGACCCCCCCCTCCCCGCCGCCCTCATCCTCAAGGCCGCGGCAAAAGCCAAAGCCGCGGCCGCACGCACCGACCCCCCTGACCCCCACACAGGCGACTCAGGCACCCCAGCAACGCACCGGGAAGACCCCCGACCCGATATCGGCGCCCTCACACCTCCAGACAGAGGTCCACCTCAACCTGGAACCGGACCCCAACCCCAAACCCGACCCGAAACCCAAGCCGGCGCCCACGCGAGCACACACAACACCACAAACGCAACGACACAAACCTGACCGACACCAACCCAACCTGGACCCTCATCCAAGCCAGGACCCCCCACCCACCACAACACACGCCCCCCTCCCACCGGCACCTACCACCACCGCAGAGGCAGCCACCCAACACGACCCCGTCCAAGGCCTCGTCCACATCCCCGTCACCAAGCGCCCCGTCATCCATCCCCCGCAAACCACCACCACCGCCGGCCAAACCAACCCAGGGACGTGGGACCCCTCGACGACGGTCACCGTCAAGCCCGGCCCCAAACCCGCCCCCCCTGCCCACCACATAGTGCAGCCCCAGGGGCTGCCCACGGTGCCCAACCCCTCAACCCCACAAGGTGGACCGGAAAACCCACCAGGGGTACATGGGCCATACCCGCAACACCAACCCCACCACTACCAAAGCCACCACCACCAGCGGCCCCACCACCACCACTACCAACACCACCCCCACCACTACCACTGCCGGCCACCCTACCCCACCGGGCCACAACCCCCCGTGCACGAACAGCACCAGCGAATGGGATGGCAGCCACCGAACGCTCCACCCGCATACCCAACCTACCGCCAGGGGCCACCCCCCCGTACCAGCAACCCCCCCCGTACCAGGAACCGTATCCCCCCGGCGACCACGTCCACACCGAAGGGGCCCCTCGGGCCGAACCCCGCCAGGGACAGTCACTCGACCCATACCACCAGACGCTGCCGCCACCACACCCCTACGTGGCGGATCCATGGACAACGGGGGACCCCCCCCCCCCCCCCCAGTACCAGGCGGCACCACGTGAAGCCCCCCGGACCCGCCGACCCCTTTTGACTTGCCCGACTCGAGCGATGAGGCCCGGTCCCGCAAACGGCGGCGCTCCCGCTCCCCCCCCGCACGGCACACTCGCCCACGGCGCCCACACTCCCCACACCGCCACCACGCCTCAACCACCCACTCGCGCCGCTCCCGCTCCCCCGGGCGCCACCACGAGCGCCACCGCCGCCCCATGTCCACCTCCCCCTCCCCCCTCCAGCCATACAAGACCCCGACCCCCAGCCCCCGCCACCACCGCTCCCGCTCCCCCCGACGCCGCCAGGCACGCCACCGCCGCCCCACGTCCTCCTCCCCCTCCCCCCACAGGCCCCGCCGGGCTCCCCGTGCCTCCGCAGCCCATACCCATCCACCAACCCCAGCCCCCGCCACCACCACTCCCGCTCCCCCGGACGCCACCAAGCGCGCGACCGCCGCCCCATGTCCACCTCCCCCTCCAATCCCCCCCCCCACCCGTACCCGTCCTCCACCCCAAGCCCCCGCGGCCGCCGCTCCCGCTCCCCAAGGCACCGCCACCCCCGCCACCACTGCAGGTCAACGTCCTCCCCCCGCCGCTCCAGGACCCCGGACATGGACCCCTCCCCCCCCCAGGCCCCCGCCCACCTCGCCTGGTGGTCTGCCCCGCTTTGCAGGAGCTCCGCCGCTGGGTGAAGTGGGCCGGGGGAGCGGGAAGGCACGATGGGGTCCACATGGTGCATACCTTCGAGGAGGTGCGCACCCGAACCCACGCCGACCCCAACGAGGCCCCCCCTGGAGGCCATCATGCCACAAGTGGCATTGGAGCCCCTCCTCCGCGATGCGGTCCAGGGCCTCCGCCCCCCCTACAGCCCCCAAGCCCTCTCCCAGTGGCTCCAGGCCACCGACCCCCAGGCCTGGGCCGCCGGCGCCACCTTCCGACCCCGCCCCTCCCGCCACCACCACACCAGGAAGGGGGAGGACAAGGGCAAGGGGAGGGCAAGGGACACCAAGGGGCACTCAGGCCAGAGGGCACAGAGGGGGCCCCAAGTGAGGGCAGGCACTCATAGGGACAGGGCGCCGGAAGAGACACCACATGGGGGCAGCAAACCACCCAAGAACCAGGAAGGGGCAGGAGCGGGGACCAAGACATGGAGGAAAAGGGCACCACGGCAAACGCCACGACCCACACCCAGGAAGGGCATACCACGACGGGGGGACCAGCACTGCCCCACCCCCACTGAACGCCCCACGACTCCCAGGGGCGCACCCCCCAACCCACACCGCCGAAGCAAGCATCAGACGCCGTACATATCACACCAGCGCACACCCACCAGCCACCGGAAACCACACGGGGAATGGAGGGCACACCTACACGGGGAGAACGGGCCACACCCACAGAGGAAGCCGCAGGGAACGCCGCCGCACGGTGCACCACCACGCCCTCACCGCGGGGCGACGACCCTGGCCGCCACAAGGGCCACCTCACAGGCACCGGAAGAGGACAAAGGCACGGCCACAGCGACCAGGACTAGGGACCGAAACCCCCAGAGGACACGGGACCAAGGCACAGGCCCCCAGGGTGGGCAACCCCACGGACTGTCACGCGATCGACCTACCCGACCCACCAGCCCGAGAGGCACGCCCAAGCCCCCACAGCACGGACCCAGCGAGACACCAACACCTAACCGCAGCCCCAAGCCACCAGCCAGCCTCACTCCGGCCCGCACTCCGCACCACGACACAGGCCAGGCTGACCTCCACTGACCCACCGCGGCACAAAGCGAGACAACGGCACACCGCACCACAGCGCGCCACAGTGCCACGCGCCAGAGCACGACGCGACGCGACGCGGCACAGAGCGGCACAACAAGACACAACTGACCCTAGCCTGAAGGACTAACCGAAGCAAGCCACCGCACACCCCGGAAGGCGCGGCACCAGCACGCCACACACTGGCACCGCAGGCCACACACGGGGCCACAGCGCGCCCGGCAACAACTGTGGCGGACCACCCAGAAGGTTAAAACCGGCACCGCAGAGGGGAAAGGACACGAACAACCTTAGCCCCCTAACCCAGAGCCACAAGCAGCCGCCTGGCGCAGCCGTCCAGCCCGCAGAGCCGGGACATAACCCAGCAAGAAGGGGCGCCGACCCCACCATGTACATAGCCCACCCGACCCATGGGGCCGGAACACGGCCAAACAGAAGGCAACCGCCAACAGCAGCCCCGAAGACAACACTGAATGCGGGCCAGTGCGTGCGCCAGCGAGGGAAGGCAGAAGGAGGAACAGGCAGGCCTCCCCCCCAAAAAAAAACAACAGGGGAGCGGGGGGGGCGCGACAACAGCCCACAGCCACCAAACCGCCCGCCAACACCACCAGAGGCGGCCAAACCCCCCCCCAGAAGGCACCGAAGACAGGACCCCCAAAGAGGCACAGGGGGACCACCCAGCCAAAACCGACAACACCAAGCCAGGAACAGCGGCCCACGGGGAAAGGGACACCGAAACATGCAGACACACACAACGAAAAAAAACAGGAGCCAGCAACCCAGCCCGAAAGAACGGGGATGAGGGGACAGGGACCACAAAGCCCAGGAAAGGGACACCCAGCAAAAAAAAAAAGGCCCAAAAAACACACCCGGACAACCCAGCCAAGAAGGGCGGGGCACAGCTGAGACCCGGGCCCAGCACGCACGCCCACACTGCACGCCAGAACCGGAAACGGCGGGGGGCAAGCAGGGCGCGCACAAAAACACCCGCGTCCCATAAGCAGGCCGAAACCAAACCCCAACCACGAACACCACAAACAGCCCACACTAGAGGGACAACACCACAAACCGTGCCCAAACATACCCACCCAAGACCCCAGCCAGGACTGGCGGGGTTAACAAAACCCACACCGAACCGCAAACCGGACCCAAACACAAACGCCGCACAACAGTAGGAAACCCAGTGCCCACAGCCCGGCCACTGAGGCAGCCCGTGCCATGAAGGTGACCCGGCCAAAGGAGATCCGGAGACCAGGGTTAAGGCTGCATCCTAAGGCCTGCGCTGCTTTGGGACTCGAGGCGGAGCGTGCGACACCAAAGCGCCTCGGAACCCTAGTACCAGGAACGTGCATGCATGCCTTGGGAACGGGATACGCCAGGAAGTCCGGTGAACCTCTAGGGTTCCACCCAAAGGAGGGGACGTGCGCAAGCACGGGGGCACACCCTCCTGGCGAGACAAGCACGTCACGCTGGCGGCGATTAGTCCTCCCGGTGTTGCCCGGGGCCGCTTTGTTTGGGGCCAACAGTCGGGTCTAGCAGGATGTAAGCTGCCTCCCCTCTTCACGCGCGGAGCCTCTTCCTGTTCGTCACAGGGGCGACGCCAGGGGGAACCATGGGGCGCCTCTCCACGACCGAGTGCACCTACCTACCTTCCTACCTACCTGTACCCCCCCCCCGTTGTTTATTTCTTCTGTCTGTGTCCCCGTGGTAGGTTGGTTGCCTCTTCCCCAGCAGTGGTGTGTGCCGGCGTGTCTGTGGTGTCTTTTCTTCCAGCCCTTCAGTGGCTGCCTGGTCGTGGTGGACCCCTTCTTCTGGTTGGGCGTCATCAGGCTGGGCAGGGTGGTCTCTCCATGTCCTATCGCTGGGTCCTGTGTGCGCCGTCTATGCTGTTGCCTGGCTTGCGGGGTTGCCCGCCTCGGTGGGATGGTTGCCTGGCTTCGCGGGTATGTGGCTGTCCCTGCTGCTTTCCCCCGGTCCTCTTGGCTGGCAGGTGTGCGCTCGCCGGGTGGAGCGGGCCGCTCCGCTGTTTGCTGTTCCTAGCTGGGTGGGGTTTCCCCCCTTCCCTGTCCTTTGTTTTGGGGAGGGGTTGCGTGTTCCTCCCTCTGCCCTCCCTGGGCCGGTGCAGGTACTGGTTGGTGAGCGGCATGGCTAACTGGCTCGCTGTTCGTGTTGCGGCTGGCCGCAGGCCGTGACCCGACTCCGTGCGCCTTGTGGCTTATGTACAAGCATGGGCTGGCGGCTCGGTCTGTTCGGTAAGGCTTGAGTTCTGCCGGCTGGGCGGTTGCGCCAGCCAGTTTTGAGGGGTCATGGGTCAGGGGGGGCAGGGGATGGCTGGGGCGCTTCTTTGGGGTCGGGTTGCCCAGTGTCTGCCCGCCCCTGTGGTGTTCTTTTGGTGCCGGCGGCCAGCTTGCCAGTGGCGGCCTGTGCGGGCAGATCGCCCCGAGCTGGGCAGCGGGGGCTGCGTCGGGTTTTTTGGGCGCCCCCGTTGGCAGGGGGGGGGGGGGGGTTGTACCGTCGAGCCTGTGGTGGCCTTTAGCCCGTGCGTGGTAGGCTAATGTGGTGGTGACCCACGGCTGTGGGTGCGTTTTTTTCCTTTCAGGGGTGTGGGGCGGCTTCATCGGGTTAGGCCGACGGTTAGCGTCCCTTGCCTTAGTGCAGTGATGTGCTTTGGTGTGCCCTGCTGTGCTGTGCCGTGCTTTGCTTTGCTGCGCCGCGCTGCTCCGTGCTTTGCTGCGCTGCGCCCTGCTCTGCCCTGCTGTGCCCTGCCGTGTGGTGCCGTGTCGTTCCTTGCCATGCTGTGGCGGGTTGCGCCTTGCACCGCCGTGCCGCGCCGTGCCGTGGTGTGCTGCGCCGTGTCCTGGGGTGCCGTGCTGAGTTGCGGTGCACTGTGGTGTGCTGTGTTGCGGTGTGCTGTGCTGTGTTGCGTTGTGTAGTGCGGCGCCGTGTTCTGCTGTGCCGTGCGGTGCCAGAGAGTAGTTGCACCCCGTGGTTCAGTGTGGGGTGGCAGCTGCGCTGGTGACACTGGTGGGTGTGCTCGGGTTGTGCCGCTGGCTGGTGGCTGGTGGGTGTGCTTTGACGTGGTGTGGCTTGCTGAGTTGGTGCTGCGGGGGGTCTGGGTGTGCCCTTCCGGTCCGTCAGATCAGGCGGGTGTCTGTGGGGTTGCCCTCCCTTGGGGCATGCGCCTTGGTCCCGTGCCCTCTGGGGGTCCCTGTCCCTAGAGGTGCCCTGGGTTCCGCGGGCTGGGGTGGTGTGGTCACCTCGGCTTGGGTGGTTCTCCTCCTGTCCTGTCTCCCTGCTTCCGTGTTGCCCCCCGTCCTTGGTCTCGCGGCCGTGTCCCCTTTTCCCCCCGGTGTCCGTGGCCTTGTGTCTGTGTCGTGGCCCCTGGAGTGGAAAGCGGCCAGGGTTGTCGCCTGGTGGTTTGGGTGCGGTGGTGGGTTGTCCGGAACTCTCTGTGGTCCCCCGTCTGGGTGTACCCCCCTCTTCCTGCATGGGGGCTGGTGGTTGGGGGGCGCCCGGTGTGGTCCGTGCACTGTTTGGTCCGGGCTGCGGTGGCGCATCTTGGTGGGCGTGCACCTCTGGGCTGGTCCGTTTTGAGCCCCGATGTGGTAGTTTCCCTTGGAGGACTCAGGGTGTTGACTTGGTGTGGGGGAGGGGGCGGAGCCTGTCCCTCTGGTGTGGCGCTTCCCGCCTCAATGGGTGTGTGTCCTCGCGCCTGTCCTCGTGTACTCACCTTTCCCTAGTGATGTGGCCCCTGCCCTTTTCTTCTCCCATTGTTGGTCGCCTTCCGGTGGTTCCTTGCCCCTGTGTTGTGTTGCCCCCGGTGCTCTGTACCCGTGGGTGTGTGCGCGTCACCTTGCGCCTTTCCTCGCTCCCTTGCCACGGGCCCTCCCTTTGCCCTTTCCCTTTCCCGTTCCTAGGTGGTGGGGAGGTCGCGAGGTCTGTGGGGCGCCGATGGCCCATGCCCGGGGTTGGGCAGTCAGGAGCCACCGGCGGAGGGTTTCGGGGCTGTAGGCGGGGCAGAGGCCCTGAACTGCGTCTCAGAGGAGGATTTACCATGCCCTTGGCGGCATGGCAGCCTCAGGGCGGTGTTGTCCCTGTCGCCGGGGTGCGGCTGAGGATTTCCTGGAACGTGTGGAGGCGGTGGCGCCCGTCACGCCTTATCGCTCTCCTGCCCCATTTCATCCAGCGGCGGAGCTCCCTCACTGCGGAGGGGCACCACCAGGCAAGGCCAGCGGCCTGTAGCGGGGGCATCATTGTTTCACTGCATCTCTTCAGGCTCGTCCTCATCACCGCTTCTCTGCATCACCACGGCCTTATCCTTGCGACTGCATCACTGCTTCACCACAGCCTCATCCAAAGGACTGTTTCTCTGCTTCACCATGGAGCGGTCCTCATCAATGCTGCACTGTATCTCCTCCGCCTCATCCTCTTCACCGCGCAAGCCAAGCACAGCGCAAGCAGCCTGAGACCGGAGCCGGGGGGACCAGCTAAGGACAAGCCCACAGCGGGGCCCCGAACGGGTACAACACGGAATGAGTCTGGCGCCCCCACATGGCAGGGGCCAGCAGCAGGCACCATGAGTCCGGTTCCTGGCCGGCCTCCAAGTGCCCCGCAGAGCCGCCAGGTAAATCCAGGGGCGTGAGCCAGTGGTAAGGTAAGACACGGTGCCCAGAGCCGACCGGCACACCAGGAGCGACCATACCGGACGAGGCACGGGGCACAAGCGCGGGGGCACAAGGCACGCCAGGGAGGCATGCCTCGGGCGACAACCAAGGCACAGAACCAGGTGCCAAGCGACCACGGCCACCCCGAAGAACACACACGCCACCAAGGACGCGCAGGGCGCACGAGCGCGCCGGGCGCACGGAGGAACCAGTGGGGACACACAAAAGTGCAACAGACCGCAGCAGACCACATAACGCACAAGCTGCGCACAAACCAGTGCCAAGAGGCGACAGACGCTGCAAAGACAACACACCGGGTGCGCACACTGGCATAGAAGCGTCAAGTGGCCACGGACACTGCACACACAACACACTGGGCACATACACCGGTGAACAAGCGACAAGTGGCCATGGACACCGTACACACAACGGACTATGCACGCACGCCGCTGAACAAGCGCCAAGTGGCCATGGACTAGGGATGCAGATTTGAATTTGCACAAATTTGCTCGAATTGGAATTCGCCCCGAATTCACACGAATTGATTGACCCCTCCAAATTCGAATTCGCAACTTCAAATTCCAATTCCCCTCAAATTCGACCTAATCTAGCAACCCCTGAGAATCCATAACCTCACCCAATGCTTACCTACCATGTGACAATTTTCCTCTTTGCATAAACGTATTCCATGGGGAAGTACCTCTCCTACGAATTACTGTATGGCAGAAAAGTTGTCGGATCCAAAAGCCTCCGTGACCTTGCAGGTTGCAGTATTTTTGCTCTCATTGACCGTGCTTAGAAGATTTCACAGGAACGTAGACAAATCAAAACCAGGAGTACCAAATAAACACCTACAAGCGCTTCCTTGCATCTTTCAAGTGTCTTTTGCAAAAGAAGGAAGAAAGCATAAGAAATCACCAACCCACACACGAACAATCACATGTGAACTACTCCTTCCCCTTATTAGGCCCTCATTCATTGCATTCTTGGATTTCATCATTGCACCCCAGTTAGGCTAAGAAAAGAAATACCAAATAAAGGAGGAACATCAAGCAAAGTAGCAATTGGCACTCCATTAATCTTACACGTGGTTCATACTTATGATTATTCGCTTCATTCTTCCACTGCCAGTTGTTGTGGCCGTGCAGGCTTCCATGACAATGAAACCTGGTCCTGGTGACAAGGTTTTCTCTGTCAGCACGGGACCCAGAAGGGTGAGAAGGGTACGAAGAAAAAGAGTAGGTAAGGTAGAACGCGTTTTCGCTGTCCAAAAATCAACAAAAAGGTCGAAAATTAAAAGTTCGCGATGTGTTTTTTTACGAACTGGTGGGGTTTTGGGAGGAACGAAAGGCACCGTCGTGTTCAGTAGAACGAGGCGAAAACAGTGGTGCGCTCGATTTTCGAAACCACTCAAAGCTGCAACCAGATACACAACTGCAGAACGCAGATAGTCCACATCGGGGCGGACCTGCAGCAGTGACACATCCACAGAAAACAGCGCATCGCCCAAGAACACGAGTGGTATGCGCAACATGAACTCCCCTACAAAGCGATCGGCCACCTCAACAACGCCATGACCGACACTGGCCAGGGCACCATCACCACACTCCGGCAGTTAGATCGCTCCCTAACCAACAGCCCGGCGACGGTGCTCCACATCCACCCAAGACACTTTCCTCCACCAACACACCCGCACCCAGGTCAGACTGGACACAGACACCCAAAACAAAATCGAATGCCCCCCTCAGGTCTTCAACCACGCCCAGAGGAGGCATCTAGAGACACCCCCCTTCACCATCCATGAAGTCCGGAGAGGCCATGCAAAGTCTCCGGAAACACAAAACCCCGGGCTACGACGGCCTCCCAGCGAAGGCGTACTACAAGCTCCCCGCCCACCGCCTCCGCATCCTCGCCCACCGCCTGTGTTACATCATCACTGGGCAGACCCCCCTGCCGACAGACTGGGCAAACTTTGTCCTCCCCCTCTACAAAAAAGGGGGACTGGACCAACCCGGACAACTGGCGCCCCATAGTATGTGCAGTCGCGGAGGTCAAGATCGTCTGCACCATCCTCCTGCGCCACATTCGCCCCCACCTAGACCCCAACATACCCGCCAACCTCTGCGGAGCTTTCCCGGGCCGGTCCCCACACGAGGCCATCTTCCTCCAGGACACCGTCGCCGACAGGGGCCAAGTGCACCTCATCTTCGCCTTCCTCAACGTCAAGGGAGCCTTCCCGAACACCCTCTGGCTCCTTTTGTAAACTCTCTGGAAACTCCTGGGGCTCCCCTTCTACAACTTCACCTCCCACTACATCCGCAGCCACAAGTACGGAGTCCGCACCGGAGCGGGCCTCACCCCCTTCCTGGATCCAAGCAGCGGGGTCCCCCACAAAGCAGTGGAGGGGCCTCTCCTGTACCTTCTCGTGACACTGCCCCTGGCCCTCACCATCGAACGGGACTACTGCGATTACGCGCCCTACCCCCTCCTCTCCTCCCTAGTGGGTTTCGCGGACGACACCAGTCTCAGGGTCCCACACACCCCACACGAACCCCACACGCCAGACAACAGACCCACACTCAAGCAGCAGGCCAAGGACTTACTGGAGGTGACCATCTCTTACCTCTCCGACAACAACCTCAAAGTGCACCCTACTGAGTCAATGCCCATGATCAAAGGGTCTGCCACAGCCCCCATCCTGGGGCCCACAAGGGCCCCCCATGCACGTCTCGGAAGCCACAGCCCACTTTGGGGTGATGCAGACCACCAACCCCGACGATACTACCCTCTGCCCAAAGTTGCAGTCACACCTTGCCCACCTCCCACAACATGCGTCCCCGGCCACGAAGGCCTTCTCCCTATCACACCAAACCTTAGCGTACTACCTCACGGGGGTCTCGAACGCCTCCATAGGCTTCCAGGTGCTCCACCTGACACACCCCACCACCGCCCTCCAGCCCGCCACGCGCGCCGTCATCAAGGAATGAGCAGCACACGGGGGGTTGCCCACCTCCATACCCACTCAAGCCATCCGTGCGGCATGGCGCCAATATGGAGATGCCATGGGGGACAAGGTAAAGGCGGCCTACACCAGGCACACCGCACTCCTCCCTCACCGCATGACCCACAATCACTCCCCGCAAGTCCGCGAAGTCGCCACCATCTGCCTCCAAGCCGCACAACGAGTCCGGAACACATGCCCACACTGGATACTCCACCAGACAGGCATGCCCACCAACACCAACATCCGCATCTCGAACCACCTGCAGCTTTTAATGCCTTCCCCACACCACGCCATACTCACCAGCCACACATGCCAGGAGAAAGGACTCCTGGCAGTCCTCTGCGGGGACCTCAACCATTGCCCCAAAGGCACCATCGACACCATCCACCTCGTCGGCGCCTCGAACACAGTGGTGTACATCACTCTCTCCTAAATCAGGGTCGGTCACCGCAGTGGGCTACACCACACCCCTTTTCTACACCTTCTCGAGTGGCCTCTATACCGCTTCTTCCACCAGTACCTCCCACAAACGGCAAGGGCAACAGGGAACCGTCTACCGGACGACAAAGACATGAAAGCGGCCTATGGCGACTTCAGAGCGCAACACCCATTTCCCTTCCCGGCGACGGCGCCCTACCCACCCATCGGCTCAAAACAAGAAGCCGTTTCCCCGGTGACGGGGCAGGTCCCGCTGCTAACCCTACTACTACCCCTAAAGAATGCCAAACCAACGCAGATCAGTGTCATCCGCCACAAGGGAAAGTGGAGCATACCAAAACACCACATGACATCCCAGGACCTACCGGCGGTCCCCCACGACTCCCAACAAATGCCCTGCACATTTTGGGCCTGTGACTCGACCGCACCCACCACACCGTCACCCGGGTTACACCTCATAGTACGCCACCACACCCGGCCCACAGCCCCCCTACCACCACAAGTCTACGCATGGGTGGCCCCATGGTTCCACCACGGCAACACGTACCCTACAGTGGCGTGGAACCCGGACCACCAATTCCAATGGCTCTTCACCACAACGCCCACCTGGCCCCGCCCCGACCCAGCAGGAATCGCAGTCTGCTACAGCATGCACGAACCGGGCAGAACGGGCAGGCATGAGCACTCCTACTATCCACTCCACCACTCCTGCCCCACACCAGAACACCTAGCACAAACCCTCACATGCCGTAACCTGAAACCGGACACATCATACATCCTCCACTACATCTACTCCTACCTCACACAAGGACAATCAGAACAGGGACTAATAGCCGGTCTCCCCCATGCGAAACACTTCATCTCCAAAGGAACAGGGGTGTACGCCACCCCCGTGCTGCAGCCCACAACTCTGGTTGCCCACCTCATCACGGGCCTCGCCATATACGCCTACCTGCCCATGAACCCATGCCGCCTCCCACAGCCATCACCAGCGGACCACATCTTCTTCACCGACGCCTGAGGGGAGTCTGCCCTCACGCCCCTCACCGGGGGAGCCACCCTGCAACTAACCCACACCAGAGGACACTACCACATGGACCACCACACGGGCCGCACCACCTACGGGGCCTCCTCGCACGGGGAACCCGGGGCCATGGCGGATGCCACTACCCAACTCGCGGCTGCCCTGCCCGCCTTCCTCCCGCAAGTCGTGCGATTCTGGTTCGTGGAGGATACCACTGTCCACACACACCTACTCCTCCGAATAGCACGACAGCCACTCCGCAAGGCCATCGCAACGAGCCTCAGCACCGAAGCACTGTTGCAATTGAAAGGCCTCTGCAGCCTCCCCCCCTACGTGCAGCGCCACATCATGAAGCAGGAGGCCCACAGGCACCAATACGGGAATGGTAAGTTCGACATCCAGGCAGTGCACCAGCGCACCACGCACCTATCGACCCTCCAGGTGCCAGACCTGGACCGCAACCACACAAACGTCCAGCACCTACCCCCCAAGCCAAACCCCATCAGACCCTGGACTGGGTACCAGAGGACATCCCCTATACTTCACACCACAGAGGATATGACTACCCCAACCCGATCCGCCAACCTACTCAACGCCCCGCACACGCCCCCCATCTCTGTCCACAGGCGTCGAGGACACAACGGGCGCGCCCCAGAAGAACGCCCACCACAAGATACCCCCGCCGCAAGCACCTGTGACACCCTGAGACCACCCGCCTCTCACCCACGAGACCACCCGGCACCGCCCAGCCCAGCCAAGCCCGCCCAGCACCACGCACACATCGACAGAAACGCGCCAGACTTTGACAGCCCGCCCCGCCAGACCCCCGCAGACCTAGAGTATCCCCCCCTCACACCGACCACCATCAGCGACCCCGACCTCCTCCGAGCACCCTCCAAGACAGGGACCTGGACACTCCCCTGGGCTGGTACCGCTGACAGGAGAGCCGGTCCAAGCTCATCGTTGAGGGCCTCCGGGACCAAACCCCCCCCCGGGGAGAGGCCTCCACAAGACCATCGTGGACCTCGCCCTCTGGAGGGCTCACCAACACACCCAAGACCAGCAAATCTTGATCCCCCCCATCGAGTGGGGCCAGGCCCTGACACATGACACCGACACCAACGTCACACGCAGAGGGACCACACGCCTTCGACGCGTCCCAGCAGAGAAGGATCACCAGGCAGACCGGAACCACCCGGAACAATGAGAACAGGCCACCGCAACCAACGGCAACACCACCCTCTGCGCCACCGGCCTCCGCACCCCCGACAACGACCTCACCCCCCCACCTACAGACAGGGACGAACCCCCGCCAGACGTCTGGTGCACAGTCCTTGAGCACGGGCACTACTACGTAGTGTCCGCCGCGGGTTCCCCAGGCCTACAATGGGTCATCAGAGGGATGGACACCATTCTTGCACCAGGTACCACGCCTCCCGGGGCGGTAGGGGAGGCCACCACCCAACAGAGGGTCCTCAGGAGCATCCTGCAGCCGGGGGACTTAGCCCCAGGCCGTGCCCTGGCCTAAATCATCTCGGGGCGGGCAGGCTACCACCTTGGACTGGCCATGCTCTGCCTCTCCCAATGGATCTAGCGACACTGGCTGTCCACAGGAACCGAGCCCCGGATCTGAGCCATCCCGACACCAAAACACAAGTTGAGGCAGGCCACGACACACGGAAGGACCCCATCCCCCAGGCCACAATACCCCCTCACCTGCGGCTACCACGCCGTTCACAGGGTCCTCAGGCGCATGGGCCTTAGCCCACATCTGAAGTACCCTCTTCCCACCATCGCCAGGAGGTCGACCAAATACGCAATTGTATCTGCAAACCCCTCGCCGTGGCCACTGAAGACAGCAAGCCCCTCCTCCAAACCCCCCTGGCCTACAACAGACCACACAAGCGCACTGCTGCAGGCGGACACGTGCACCGACACACCGCACGCCACCCCAGCCCCACATCCCCTGCCCCTCCGTCCCCACTCCCCACCCAGTGGCCCACACACGCCCAGAGCGTGCACAGCCCCGGGCCCCGCGACATGGCCCTCCCCTCCCCCGCCCAAACACCCACACACGCCCGCCAAAGACCCCTCTGCCAAGCGAGCCTCGCCGCCTCCCACAGCCGGCAACCCACACGTACCCGCCGCAAGGAAACCCACGCCCCTGGGCACAGCCAGCCCGCCCGGTGACCCACACACGCAACCTGAGCACAGCCCCGAAACCCCACACCCAACCCCAACTACGCCCGAATGCAGCCCACGCGAACTGTTACCCCCCGCGGACGCTGATGCGCAGGTTCACCCACATTGCAGGAGCCGAACCCAGCCGTGCCCAGAAAGCAGAGACCACGGCCCCACGCCTCGCCCACACACCGCTGCCTACGAGATTGGCCCCCTGGTCGCAGCTGCGCCCCTCCAGCCAACCGCCTGGAACCCCGATCCCGAGAAGATGCCCTCCATCATCCCAGCGGTAGCAGCAGCAGAGACCGCTGGGGCCCGCAAAGCTGCCCCTGCCCGCATGGCGGCGCAACCCGCATCCCCCAAGACCACCACCTACCCCTTGTCCTCGTCCTCCTCAACGTCCTCCACCCCCTCCTCGCCCCTCCCTGCCAACCTCATCCACAAGGCCACGGCGAAAGTCAAAGCCGCAGCCACAAACCTACCTGTCGGGGGCCTGCCGGCCGCCACACCGGCCACGCAAGCGCCCCGGCAGCAAGCCAGGGAGCCCCCTTGCCCGGCACCGCTCCCCCACCTCTCCAGAACGAGGTCCTCCTCCGCCTTGAACCGGTCTCCAAGCCAAAGCCCGATCCCAAATTACGACCGGAATTGGAACAACAACAACAGCACCGCCGTGAGCAACACCACCAGCACCACCAGCACCACCAACACCACCACAGGTATCCCGAGCAGTCACAAAAGGGGCGATAGCACCAGCGACAGAAACACGCTCGCCACCAGGGCCCCACGCCGACTACATCCCGAGCCCCCCTACCCCCAACAGGAACCGCCACCACGGAGGCAGCCACACAACACGACCCCGTCCAAACCCTCGTCAACATCCCCATCTCCAAGCGCCCCGCCATCCACCCCCCACAAACCGCCATCACCGCGGGGCCGAAAGACCCGGAGACATGGGACCCCTCAACCGCGATTTCCGTCAAGCCCGGCCCCAAACGCGCCCTCACTATCCACCAAGCCATGCGGCCCCAAGGGCTGCAAATGATGCCTGACCCCCACGCCCCACCGGAGCGCCAGGGGATCCTCCGGGCGTGCGCACAGCAGCACCACCACCACAAACCCCACCACCCCCACCACCGCAACCAATGCCCCAACACCACCACCACCACCACCACCACCGCCACCAGCCCCACCACCACCACCACTGCCCACCACCCTACCCCACCGGCCCACAACCCACCTTGCACGACCAGCACCATCACCTGAGATGGCCGCACCACCCACCAGGCCCTCAAACCCACTACCAAACCTACCACCAGAGACCGCCCCCACCTATCAGAAGCTGTATCCGCCACACCACCACATCCACGCCAAAGGAGCCCAGCCCCCCCAAGCCCACCCCCTCCCGGACAACCCCCCCAACAACCAGCCGACCCGTACGACTTGCCAGCACCGCCGCCGCACCCACCGCAGCCGGCGCAACAGCCCTACGCGGCAGATCGATGGATGGCCGGGGACCCCCCCGCCCAGTACCAAGGCGCACCGCGCAAGGCTCTCCAGGCGCCGACCAGGCCTCCTGAGTGGCCTGGGTCGCCCCACAGAAGAGCCCACCCCCACAAACGGCAACGCTCTTGCTCCCTCTCACGCCCACGGCTTCCCCTGCTCCCCACGGCGCCACCGCCCCTTACCCGCTGCCAGCCCAGATCACACCGCTCCTGCTCCCAAAGGCGCCGCGGCAACTCCCCGGAGCCCCGCTTCCGCCGCTCCTGCTCCCCGGAGCGTCACCACGCGCGCCACTGCTGTCTCATATCCGCATTCTCCTCCCCCTGTGAACGGCACCGAGCTTCCCGTTTCCCGCCCCACCGATACGCAACCCCCAGCCCCGACCCCCCGCGACCGCCGTTCCGGGACCTTGAGCTCGGAGCTCTCCCGAGGACTAGGCCGTGCTTATGCAGTGATGCACAGAAGTGGACGAGGCCGTGGTGATGCGGAGCAGCAGCCAAGGGGACAAGGCCATGGTGAACCAGCGAAGCAGCGAAGAGGAGGAGCCCCTGGTGATGCAGTGATGCAGGGACGCGGACGAGGCGGTGGTAAAGCAGCAATGCGGCGACGAGGCCATGTAGTGCTCTGGACTGGATCATCCCGGGCAGTGCAAGAAAGAGCGGCCAAAAAACTAAGACAGCATCATCCGGTGAAATGAGACCTGACACCCCGGACTGAAACATCCAGGGCGGATCAAGTAGCAGGAGCCGACGCCCCCCTGACAAGATAATCCAGGGACAAGTGGCGCCCTGAAGCCGCGGACTGGATCGTCCCGGGCAGAACAAGAAGGAGGGGCCACAACCCCCAGGACTGTATCATCCGGGGGAAAATGGCCTGACGCCCCGGGCAGGAGCGTCCGGGGCGGATCAACCAGGGGGAGCCCCCACCCCCAGACTTGGGCGTCCAGGGGAAAGTGGTGGCCAGAAGCGAAGGAGACATGAGGCCGAGGGCAACGTGGGACAGCGATGGAGTCATGTCCGGATGCAATGCAAAGGACTACGCCATGGACATGCAGTGATACAGTGACTAGGACGAGGCCGAGGAGATGCAGTGCAGCATTGATGAGGACGGGGCCGTGATGAGGCAGGAAAGCAGTCCTGTGGATGAGGCCGCGGTGATGCGGAGACACGGCCATGAGGACAAGGCCGTGGTGATGCAGAAAAGGGGTGAAACAGTGCAGTGCCGTGAGACAATGATGAGGACAAGGCCGTGGTGATGCAGTGTTGCGGCCAAATGGACGAGGCCGTGGTGATGCGGAGCAGCAGCCAAGAGGATGAGGCCGTGGTGAAGCAGTGAGGCACCGAAGAGGACGAGCCTGTCGTGATGCAATGATGCTGAGACCCAGACCAGGCCATGGTGAGGGAGCAATGCGGTGAGGAGGCCTTGGAGTGCCCTGGACTGGATCATCCGGGCCAAAACCAGAAGGAGCGGCGAAAACACTACTACAGCATCATCCGGTGAAATGAGACCTGACCCCGCGGACTGGATGATCCCGGTGGGACCAAGCAGCAGGAGCCGACGCCCCCCGGACTGGATCCTGGGACAAGTAGAGGCCTGAGGCCCCGGACTGGATCCTCCGGGGCTGAATGTGTGTCCGCGCAAGAGCCGGGCCCAACCGGCCGCTCAGAGGCGGGCCCGCTCCTCCGGATATAGCGGGCCAGACGTGCATGCTGGTAGCTACGCCTCTCCGCACCACAGCCGGACCCGATCAGCTGCAGAGAGGCGGGCCCGGTTATCCGGGTATAGCAGACCAGACGTACGTGCTGGTAGGTACGCCTCTCCGCGCTAGGAAAACAACCCACCAGCCACGCAGAGGCGGGCCCGGTCATCTGGGTATAGCACCCGAGACGTAAGGGCTGGTAGCTACCCCTCTCCGCACCGCACCATGCATGAATCACTTCTTTCCCAAATCGGGACACGTAGGGTGAGGTGGTGCACACTGAGCCGCCCACCGTGCTAAGCCAAGGGCGCAGTTCACACGCACAGCAAGATGCCTGAGCCACGAATGGCCGGAACAAAGGAGTAAAGCCTCCTCCGCCACGAAAGGCGAGGTAACAACAACTGAAGGGCCCTCCCCCTGGAGACGGACCGGTTAGACGACTTTTTCATGGTCACCACGTACCCAAGCTGGGCACGTATGGAGAGCACTCCATCCCTCCGAGCCGTAGCAGGGGTACGTGTATTGGCGTCCCTGCTAGGCCAGAGACGCAAGGTAAGGCTGTGTTCTCGTGCTGAAACACACGTAGATCACTAAAGCCACCCACCCTGCATAACCGAGGACTCAGACCACACACACAGCAATACGCCCGAGCGAGGTATGGTCCGAACAGAAGAATGAAGGACCCTCACCCCGGAATGGCCAGGGACAAACAAGCGAAGGACCATCCGGCAGGAATGGCGAGGTCTGAACAACAACGTCAAGGACAGCAAGACCACATGCGGTGCAGGATACAGAACACACCAACCCTCCAAGCCCTAGCAGGGGTACGTGTACTGGCCTCCCTGCCCGGCAACAGCCGCTTAGAGGCGCTGTGTACTCGTGCCATTACACAGGTAGGCCAATGGGGCCTTGACATGGGAAGTGTGGCCTAACGCCCCAGACTGGATCATCCGGAGCTGGTTAGGAGAACAAAACAAGTGCGCCGGAACAGGGGACGGAATAGGAAGGACCCCTGCAAGGAGCACGAAACGGTGCCTGGATGGATGAGGATCCAGTGGCCCAGCGCCACTGGGTTGCTGGCGGTCCGGTGGGGTATAAATACGGCAAGAGGGATGGGATGAGGTGACGGGCCATGTAAGGGCCGTGGCGAGGGCCACAGAAACAGCCCCTCGGGCTGGAGAAACCACGGGGCGCGGGGACTGGGCCAGGGAAGGGATGTCGCAAAGAGGAACGGGACATGGCAGGGTAGCGAACTGATCTGAGCAGGGAGAAATGGGCCACAAAAAAACGCCGAGCAACAGCCCCGTGGGATTGGGTAACCAGTCACCATGGAGTGGTGCCCCATGGGCCAACAAGGGGGCGCCTGACCACAGAGAGTCCAGAGAATGACCTGGAGGCGAGGATTCCCGTGAGTTGTCCGCAGGGGTGAGCGTTGACCCTGAGGCCCCTGGGTGAATGGCCTGAGTACACGTAGATTCACGTGTGAGCGGATTCCGAGGGAACCCCCTGACCTCCAGCCGCGGATGGACAAAAACCAAGTGCATCCGGGAGCCAAGTGGGTGCTCCAGTCCCTGAGGGATGCGGAGTGGTAGAATATGGTTGAGAGCAATGCTGCGCTGTTGGCGATGGCGATCCACGGGAAAGCGGCCTGCAGGTACCCTGAAGGCTGTGCGGGGGGGGGGGAAGCCGGAGGACTTTTCGACGGTGGACAGGATGGAGCTGAGACCGTGAGGGCAGCGACTGAAGAAAACCTACCGACAGTCATGCTCCAAGGGAACCTGGTTGCAAGGGAACCTGGTTGAGGTTGTCGTCCATGAGGTGAGACGCCGGGGCAACTGATGGTGGAGAGCTCCCCTTCCCGCCAGAGGCGGCCTCCATGTAAAACAAACCAGGGGATTTCAGATGAGGCTGCAGCCGCGGCCGCCCTTAGTTACTTTTTTACTGGTGTGGTCTATGTTCCTCGCGCCGGTCGGTGTTGCTTGGCACCTGGTCCTGTGCCTTGGCTGTGACACGCGGCATATCTCTCTGGCGTGCGTCGTTCCGCCGCATTCATGCCCTGTACCTCGTCCGGTACGGTGGCTCTTGCTGCGCCAGTCTGCTCTCGGCGCCGCGGTGCCTTTCCCATACCAGGGACTCCCGCCCCTGGATTTGCTGGGCGGCTGTGCGGGGCGAGCGGAGGCCCTCCGAGAACCGGGCTCATGGTGCCTGCCGCTGGCCCCCGCCATGGCGGCAACTCTAGGCTCACTCCACGTCGTACCTGCTCCGGGCTTGCTATGCGTTTGACCCTGGCGGGTCCCTCCGGCGTCGGTCTCAGGCTGCTTGGGCTGCGGTGGGTTTGCGCGGTGTTTACTCCGTCACTCACACGTCCGGTTTCCTGTACCGTCTGTCTCACGACAGGGGACTCGGGCGGTGCACCGGGGCTGTTTGGTGTGGACGCTGGAACCTGCCCCCCATCAGGTCGGATGACACCACATCCGGGTCTGCGCCTGTGTCAGTTTGCGAGTTTTTTCTCCCCCGTCGGGGCGTCCTGGCAGGATCAGGTGGGCGGTTGTCCCACGTGCAGTCTAGGGTGCCTCACCTTTTCTTTGGCCTCTGGTTTTCTCTTCAGCCCCCCGCGGGCAGGGTTGGCCCCATTGTTTCTCTGGCTCTCTTTCTGCGCACGCCCCCTTGTCACTTCCTTTTTGTTGTTTCCGGCCCTGGGTGCCCTCGTCCTTGGCGCTTTTTCGTTGGCCTTTTCTGGTTGTTTCTGTTCTTTCTTTGTTTCTTTGGCTTCTTGTGGTTTTGATGTTGGTTTTTTTTTACCCTGATTTCTGTCCTGTTTCGCCCCCCTCCTTTGACTCCCCTTCTTCTCGTCCCCCCTCCTCTTTTTTTTCCTTTTGGTCTTTCGGGGCTATTGCAAAGCGCTTTTGGTTTTTTGTTGGTTTTTTTGTGGGGGGGGGCTTCTTTGCGTTCCCCTCCCCGACTCCCACTTTGTGCTCTTCACCGCCGCTTCCTGCTTGGTGCCGTGTTGCTGCGCCGCATGTGTGGCGTGCTGTGTCCTCTACCCGTGCGCTGCTGCGTTCCCTGCTGTGTTGTTCTGTGGTGGTGCGCCGTGTTGTGCCCCACCCCACCCTGCTCTTGCTGCTGGTGTTGTGTGGTTGCAGCTGGTCTCCTTTGTTGTTGTGCCGTTTGTCTGTGGTGGCGTTTCGCTGCACTAGTGTGCCTGCTTCCTGCTTGGTGGTGTGCTGCTGCTCCACGTCTGTGTTGTGTTGTTTCTGCCTGCCGCGCGTTGCGGTGCGCTATGCTGTCCTGTTTGGTGTCGTGAGTTGCCCTGTTGTGGTGCGCCGTGTGGCGTTGTGTGGTGGTGCCACCCCCCAGTCCGGCTATCGCTCCTGGTGTGTTGTGGTGTTCTTCGGCGCTTTGTGTTACGGCTTCCCCGTTGTTGCAGTGCGTGTCCTGCTGTATTGTGTTGTGGTGGTGTGCGTGGTGTTCGAGGCTCCGCGTTGCACCGCGTAGTGTCGTGCTGTTGGTGTCTTATCTTGGCCCCTGATGTTGGTGCATGATGTGTTGGTTTCCTTGCCGCCGTCCTTCGCCGCAGCCTGGGTGCGCTATGCTTTTTAATTTTTTTGTCCTGTGGTTGCCGTGCACCCCCTGTTGTTGTTTGCCCCGTTGTGCGTGGCCCTCTTTTTTGTTGTGTTGTACCGTGGTGTGTGGTGCGGTCCGTATTGTGGACTGCCTGCTGCTGTGTTGTGCCATGCTGGCTCGCCTTGTGTCTGGTGATTCCATGCGGTGGTCTGTTGCGCTCGTGATTTCGACTTGTTGTCGTGTGTTATTAGTTGGCCGCTGTTTTCGTTGCCTCTGTGCGGTGCCCTGGGTGCGATACTGCTTGCTGTGGTGCTGAGCCTTTTCGCTGTGCTTTGTCTGTGGCGCCCTGCCGCTCCGCGCAGAGGTTCTTGCGTCCTGGTGTCGGATGCATTGCTGTGCTGTGTCGTGTTGTGCTGTACTGTTGTCTCGTGCTGTGGCACGCTGTTGTGTGTTGTGTTGTTTTCAGCGGTGCTGTTTCCTGCCGTTCTATGTTTGTCTGGGCTATTTCCATCTGTGTCAGGAGGTCCGCTGTTGTCTTCTGGTGGCGTGTTTTGTTGCTGCTGTCCCTGTTTGACTGTGTGGCCTGCTGCCCTGTTATGTTCTGTGGTTTGTCGTGGTGCCCTGCTCCCCTGTGCTGTGTCCTCCGCTGTCGTGGTTCAGTCTGGTGCTTTGCTGTGGTGGCCTGCTGTCTTTTTTACTTTGCTGGTCGGTGTTTGTTTGTTCTCTCCTCCTTTAACAATCTCTGCAAACCCCGTAGAAATGGTTTTCCGTTTTTGAAAATGTATAAAAATCATACACAACACAACACACGTGCGAGAAGCAAAACAACTAACATTTTTCTGACTTAAATGTTACCCGCCGACCTCCCTGGCCTCGTTGCTGGGGATATTGTTGTCTTGCGCTGGTACTTGCTTTTGACATCGTGCTCCGAACTCTGAACTCTGATTCCCATACTTGAACTTGTAGTTGAACGTGTGTTCAATTGCGTTGTTGCAAAGGGTTGACCGAGTATCCCCCAGCGCCATCACCCTCCAGCGCAAAGGGAGGGAGAAACACGGGGCGTGGGGCGCGAACGGGAGGGCTGGGTACATGGCGAACAAAAGAGTGCAAGAGAGAGCGTGGTACAGCATCGCGGCAACTTAGAAAAATGTTTCCATTTTTACGCGCTGCTAGTGTTGCTTTTTTCTTCGACTGTATGCGACTATATGACACCAGCAACGCACCGTTCTGTTCGTCGTTACGTTACAGCGCTTACTTTTTTTTATACTTATTCGAGCCCAAAAAATGTTCCTCGTGTTTTTACGCGTTTCGCCGCACACTTTTTTGCCAGGCCTTTTTTTGTGCTAATTACCTTTGATTTCAGCTATTCAGAAAGTGTTTCAGTCGTGTTTTTCTTATCTTTTTTATTTCCTTCTGATGACAGGCGTCGCCTGTGACGCTACAGGAAGGGGCTCTGTGCATGAAGAGGCGAGACGGCTTACATTCCGCTAGACCTGACTGGTGGCTTCCAAAAAAGCGGCCCTGGGCAACACCGGGGGGGCTGATGGCCGCCAGTCTGACAGACGTGTCATGCCAGGAGGGTGTGTCCCCGTGCCTGCGCACGTCTCCTCCTCTGGGCAGAATCCTAGGGGTTCAGCAGACTTCCTGGTGTATCCTGTTCCCAAGCCATACCAGCGACATGATCTTTGTACTTGCGTTCCGAAGTGCTTGGGTACCGCCCACTACGCCTCAAGTCCCAAAGCAGCGCAGGCCTTAGTATGCGGCGTTACCCTCGGGCTCCGGGTCACGTTTGACCGGTCCCCTGCACGGTGTTGCCTACCGCAGTGCCCCAGCTATCGACACTGGGTTTCCTACTGTTGCTTGGCGTGTGTGCTTGGGTTTGCATTTCGCCCTAACCCTGCCATTCCTGGCTGGGGTTTGTTGTGCGCGTGGATGGTTATGGGTTTTGGCCTTTGCCCCGCCATTCCTGGCTGAGGTCTGTGGTGTGTGTTTTTGGGTAAGGGTTTTGCATTCAGGGGGCCAATTATGACTGGGGTATGGGGTGCGTGTGTTCGGTGCGGGTGTTGCCTATACCCCACCATTCCTGATTTTGGCTTGTGGTGTGTGTGTTCGGGTAGGGGTTGCTGTTGCACCCCGCCAAGCCTCTCTGGGCCGTGTGGTGGGTGCGCCTGTCTGCAGGTCATACCAGTACCCCACCAGTCCTGGCTGCGACTTCTGCAGCACGGCTTAGGCGCTCGTTTTGGTTTATCCCCGCCAGTCCTGGCTTTGTTTTGTGGTGTCTCTTTTGGGCTGCGGGTTCTGGCTCCTCCCTGCAAATGCTGGCAGGCGTGCAGGGTGTGCGTGTCTGTGTGTGAATTCTGCTTGCACCTCCCGAGTCCTAGCCTCGATTTTCGGTGTGTGTGCTTGGGTACGGGTTTTGGCTGTGCGAGGGACTGGGGTATGGGTTGCGTGTGTTCGGTGCGGGTGTTGCCTATAGCCCACCATTCCTGATTTGGGCTTGTGGTGTGTGTGTTCGGGTAGGGGTTGCTGTTGCACCCCGCCAAACCTCTCCGGGCCGTGTGGTGGGTGCGCCTGTCTGCAGGTCGTACCAGTACCCCACCAGTCCTGGCTGCGACTTCTGCAGCACGGCTTAGGCGCTCGTTTTGGTTTATCCCCGCCAGTCCTGGCTTTGTTTTGTGGTGTCTTTTTTGGGCTGCTGGTTCTGGCTCCTCCCTGCAAATGCTGGCAGGCGTGCAGGGTGTGCGTGTCTGTGTGTGAATTCTGCTTGCACCTCCCGAGTCCTAGCCTCGATTTTCGGGTTGTGTGCTTGGGGACGGGTTTTGGCTGTGCGCGGTCTGCCCTGGCACGGGTTCTCGGACGTGCGTGTTTGCATGCGTGCTCTGCATGTTCCACACCAGTCCTGGCTGGGGTTGGTGGTGTGTTTGTCTGGGTACGGGTTTGGGCTTCACCCCGCCCATCTTGGCTGCGGTCTGAAGCGTGTGTGTTTGGGTTCTGGTTTTGCTTTCACCCCGTCCATCCCGGCTGGGATGCTAGGATGCGAGTGTTCCCGTGCGCGCCGGGCCCCTGCCCCGCCAATCCTGGCTAGGGTCCAGGGTGTTTTTTTTTGGTACAGGATCTGGCTTCACGCTGCCAATCCTGGCTGGGGTTTGTGATATGTGTATTCGGGTTCGGGGCTTGATTTCAGCCCCGCCACACCTGGCTGGGGTGTCTGGGTGCTTTTGTTTGTGTGCGCGCTCTACCTGTACTCCGCCAATCCTGGCTGAGGGCTGCGGTGCGTTTGTTCGGCTGCCGGTTTTGGCTTCACCCTGCCAATCCTGGCTGAGCTGCTGGGGTGCATTTGTTTGTTTGCGTGCTTGGCCTGTTCCGCAAGAACCCTGGCTGAGGTGTGCGGTGCGTTTGTTCGGGTCCGGGTTTTGGCTTCGCCCCGCCAATCCTGGCTCGGGTTCCTGGTGTATGTGTTTGAGTTCTGGTTTGGCATTGACCCTGCCCATCCTGGCTGGGGTGTTGGAGTGTGTGTGTTCTTTTGCGTGCTCTGCCTCTACTCGCGAAAGCTGGCTGGAGTTTGTGATGTGTGTGTTTGGTTACGGGTTTTGGCTTCACCCCGCCATTCCTGACGTGGATCTGTGTTGTGTTGGTTTCCGTTCAGGTTTTGCTTTCACCCCGCCTATCCTGGCTCGGGTGTCGGGGTGTCTGTGTTTGTGTGCGCGCTCTGTCTGTACCCCGCCAATCCTGGCTGAGGTCTGCGATGTACTTGTTGAGGTGCGGGGTTTGTCTACGGCCCGCCAATCCTGGCGGGGGTGTTGGGGTGTGTTTGTTCGGCCGGGAGCTTTGGCTGTTCCCTGCCAAACCTGGCTTGGGTCTGCGGTGTGTTTGTTCTGTTTCGGGTTCCGGGTTCACCCCACCAGTCCTGGCTGTGGTTTGAGGTGTGTGTGTTTGGGTTCCAGTGTTGGCTTCAGCCCGCCAATGGTGACGGGGGTGGCGGAATGCGTGTGTTCATGTGCTCGCTCCGCTTGTTCTTCGCCAATTCTTGCTGGGGTCTGCCGTGTGTGTTCTTGGGCACGGGTTTTGGCTTCAGCATGCCATTCGTGGCTTAGGGTTGTGGTTTGTTTGTCTGGGTGCTGGTTTTGCTTTCACCCCGCGAATCCTGGCCAAAGCGGCTGGATGTGTGTCCTTATGTGGGCGCCCTATCTGCGCCATGGCATTCCTGGCTGCGGTCTGCGGTGCGTTTGTTCGGGGGCGGGTTCTGGCTTCCCCCGCCCTTTGTGGCTCCAGATTGTCGTGTGTGTGACTTGGTACAAGTTGTGCTCACACCCCGCCTGTCTCCCGCTTGGCTGTGGGCGCAAACCGGTGAATAGGAGCCAAGAGGCTCAGGACACCGCACACACAACACAACGCACCAAGCGCGCACACCGGTGAACAGTAGCCAAGTGGCCCAGGACGCTGCACGCACAGTGTTGCACACCAAGCGAGCACAGCACAGAAGAACCCGTCCCCAGGAAAGACCCCATCCACGCCGCCCTGCAGGAAAGAACCACCATGTCAGACAACACCAGCGGCGCAACACCCGGCGAACCAAACCAGCGAAGGCCAGCCAAGCGGGTACGAGCGCAGCCAAGGGAGGGTGTGTAGGGCAGGGCAGGGAAAAGGGACGGCAGGGCAAGGTGGGCCACATAGAAGGGAGCCAGACCCCCCCCACAAGCACACGCCCCACTGCCAGGCACCAACGCCACATGCTGGCACCAACAAAGCCTGCCGCGGAGCCATATGGGCTGGTCAGAGGAGGAGTGTGTCCCCCCTGCCTGCGCCACAGCACGCCCGGTCAAGGAACGCGCGCCACACGCAGGCCAGGATGGGACAGCAACGCAGCACCACACACCTGCACGCATCAGGACGCCTCAAAGGACAGCACCAGGGCATACACCCGCACCTAACGGCGAGCAAGCCGCGACAAACAAGCCCGGCGGTCCCCTTTGATGGACGCGTGAGCACCCAGAAGAGCACCCACCCCCTGCCAGCTACGACCCACAGCCCACGTGCCGCCGTCCAGATGGACGCGTGCGCTGCCGGCAGCAATCCCGGCCCCTTCCGGCTACTGAACAGCCACCACACAGATGGACGTGTGCACGCCCGGCAGCGTAACCGCACCCCTGCTGGCTACAAAAGACCCGCCGTACGCATGGACTTTTGCGCGCCAGGAAGTGGACCCAGCCCTTGCCAGCTACAAAACACCCGCCTTCCGGATGGACATGTGCGCGGCGAGGCAGTATACCCAGCCGCTGCGGGCTACAAAACAGCCGCCGTCCGGAAGGACATGTGGGAACCTGGCCGAGCACACACCGCCTGCCGGCTACACCCTCGCGCCGCCTGTAGGGGCGAGTTCCAAGCCGCTACAAACCACACACCCAGCGAAGCCCAAGCCAATCACGCAACCTCCACCACAACCCACGCCATCCCGAAGCCACACCGCCGACACTCGCACCAGCAGTCACCCGCACCACCCAACCACAGAGCAGGCCCGCCGCGAAACAGATTGGGCCGACCACCACCAACACCAACCGCCAAGAAAAAAAAAGGCACCCGCACCCACCGGATCACACCAACCACAACCCCACGCTGGCACCCAGAAAGGCAAAGGGCAACAGGGACCACCGCCGCCACCACCCTGCCCACAGAGCGACCCACCGCCCCCGATGGCCCACGCCACCGCGTCCAACCCACACCAGTAGGCGCGCCCAGAATACCCGGCCCCGGCCACCTGCGCCAAATACCACTCCACCGGCCACACCCACCGCCCGCCAACAACCCACACCAAGGAACCCAGCGCCACATCCGGGCACACCTCCAAGCACCCCAACCAAAGCCACCGCACACCCGGAGTACACACACCTGGCACCCAACCCCAGCCACCCGATCCAGCCAAGAGCCACACCACCATTCAACAAGAGCAACGAACCACCAACCACGCTCCAGCTGCCAACACAAACTGTCCCGTGCACAACAACAGCCAACCCACTACCCCCAACAGCCCCCACATGAAGAGCACACCGACACGCACACCCACATCCAACGACGCCAACGAGGCAGCCAGCGCACTGGTCCACACCGCCACCACCACGCACCGCAACAGCCACACCGCCACAGGCTGCCCCAGAGCCACACAGCCGCCCACCACCAGCACCCCCCAACCGGTTCCCCGGTAAACAAAAGCCACCGGCCATCCGGAAGCCGGCACACGCACAGGGACTCCGAAGCAAAACGGCCGGCAAACAACCATCCTCCACGACGCCCACTCCCAAGGCCCCGCTGTCACAACCAACCCGCCTGTTTTGGGATTGACCAACCTGCCAGGGCCGCCTCTTTGGCCCCCCATGCGCACTCTTACAACGTCCCTGAGGTATATTTCTACCTCCGCCGAGATACCAAGCTTTCCTTTGTTTGCAGTTGTTGCAGAATGAAGACTCCCGACGTCGTTGTTTCATTGCCGTGAGTGGCACCAGTCAAGCACAAAATGCAACAATTTCATGTGGGTGAACAAATTTCATCAAAATGGCATGACACACTTGTATGGGTTTCATTCCTGCGGCTGTCCTTCTAGGAGCCTCGCATGGTGAGCAGTTTGTGATGATGTTTTGGGCGGAAAACTGCCATGTCTCGAAAGAATTTCATCAAAATTTGATCGTTGACTATTATGTGACCACAATCGCCCGTCGTCGCAGTCCTAAATGACGGCGTCGCCTGTGCCGCGGCTCTGAGAAACCAAATTTGTAAAGTAATTCTTTGAGAACTTAACGGCGCAACACACGTCGAGTGGTCCGCATTTTTCTTCTCTATTTTTTGACACAAGTCGCCGATTTTTCCCCTGAAGAAAAGTCTCCCCCAAGTCCAATAACAAGAGATATGCGTATTCAAGGCCCCTAGGGCGACCTAATGTGCCTCAGAGACACTATTGATGAGGGTTTGCCCCTATCACCCTCCTATTGAAGCCATTGCGTCCCAACTGAAGATGCCCAAAGGGTTATGCATCTTTGGGATTTTCCAAAATTTTGGCAATCTCAAGTGGTTGACGCCCAAGTAGGTATAGAAAAATGTTGAGTTGATATAATCTCCCTGTTTGCACGCCTTAACAACCGAGTCATATCAATGGCCTTCCCCGGAGCGTGCATATATGTTCACTATAACCCACTTGGCCACATTTTGTGCTTGCATGTCAAAAATCGACTTTCAAAAATGAGGTCGATTTTTAGCCCAAGCACTTACATGTGTGTTCAGGGACCAACGTTACATAATAATGTAGGCATACTTTGGTCCTAGGCCACTAGGTTGGGTATATAAGGCGTGGGTAGGATTTTTGACCAAATATGGGTTATTTCGTGTGCCCATTTGGCGGGTATGCCATTCTTGTACAAACCCATTAATGGACCCCATATTAAGCGGAGCGAATCTTCACCACCCAAACCAATACTCGAAAGTCTATTCTTCACCGAAGAGGCCATGCAGAGCACCGCCGAAGCGATGCGGTGTAAGCAAGGTGTGTTATTTGTATTTTTCCATTTTTCGACGTGCCCACTTGGGGAGCAGCACGAGTAACCTTCCATTGAACGTCAAATGGACCCCAAGCGTGGAATCGGAGGTCCATGATACCAAGACATGGTGTGTGAAGGGAGTTGCTGGACATTTAATTCATGACGGAGATATTGATATATATTTGTGGGGATAAGAAGTCCATTTTTCGTGTTTTTAAATCACTTTTACCACTTTTGATGTCAAGTGGCGACCCTTTATCTCAATGCTGTGCTCAGCTGATATCATGGTTCAAGTATGTTATGGGAGTACATGCTTCAGTGCCCAACATATCTTTCACCTAGCCAATAACTCCCTTTGGGCTTGGCACATCAAAGCCACCATGTGGGCCATTAGGGTCAATCCCAAATCATGGATTCACTTGGTGACCCTGCCAATCCCAAATCGAGGGGGATTCGGACGACGCCCAAACGGTATGTTGGACACATGGCACTTGGCTCCATTTCTAGGGCACACCCCGGTTCAAGTCGGACATGTGCTCCATTTGCCCCCACCATGAGTGTGCGCATTTTTGGCCATTTTCTGCCATTTCCTATATTTTCGGCTCAACTTGCACTATGTTCAGCCCACCGTGCAGGGTGGACGCATGGACCAATGGACCACCTATGGTGTGTAGCTTATGCACATTGGTATTCATGACTCGCACACCACGTGGGCGAACCGGAGCGCCGACTCACGAGGAGGTATGCCAAGGTGAGTGGACAATTTGCCATTTTGGCACTTGTGGGTACAGTTCCGACCATCCCGATGCCATGGCTCATGGAGGTCTTTGGGACCCAAGTACGTGTTGGCGCACATTGGACTCCGATTGGGTCCCACATGGAATTTTGAGTCCCGTCTCCAAGCCATCTTGGAGGAATGCCCTTGGGAACACTTTCGTTTTAGCTCAGTTTGGGGTATGCCAAATCATCCATTTTGAGACCCGGATCTCCGCTTCTACCTGTGGTCAATTGGCGGGCCCATATCTTTAAGCCCATGAGGAGCTCGGACCCACGAGCAAGTCTTGCATCTAGCGATGAGTCTTACATGCCGCCTTCTATCTCATGAGCCATGGGTCCCGCCTTGGCTGCCCGGAACACCCATGGGAATTGACCCTAATTTGCCTATTTTTTGCCATTTGTGAGGTCCTTAGTGCACCGTTATGGACGCCCTGTTGAATGCACTATTGGTGGATGTTTGAGGCCTAAGTCTTGAGTGCCCATTGCTCCCTTTCTTTCGTTGTGGGACTTGTTTGCAGTCCATAAAGACATGATATTATAATATAGACTTGCTGAATTTGTGTGTTTTGAAGAAACCTCCGGACTCCATATCCCCATACCCAATGGAGTGCAGAAACTGCCTATTTGCATGTAGGTCAGGTATGAGGTCTTGTGTTCATATTTGTCCATTGTTCTTCCCTTCCTTCCAGGGGATGTCTATTTCTTTTTTGTCTTATTGTTGATACTTGGATTGAGATTCAAGTGTGGACTTCTTGCTCTTGTTGCATTGCAGTGTCGTGGTGTTAATCCATGGGTGACGAGGACAAGGCCATCCTTCCCTTACGACGAAGGAGTGAAGGGGAAAGGTTGGCAGCAGAGGCAGTTCTTTGCTCCTCTAGCACCAAGAGTACAGGAGGAGCTCAAGAACAACCTGTTGAGGAGAAGAACAACAACAAGAACAACAACAAGATCTGTCGTCATGGACGACTCCAACCAGCCCACACTTGAGGACTTGAACGTCATTGGCGAGATGGGACCGACACCACCGAGGACACACGTCCATCCCATGGGTGGTAATCCGTCAGACTCATCTTGTGACGAGCATATGCCCAGCCCGACGCTGGTGTTGACTTACAGCAACCCGCAGGCTGCCGCTGCGTTGGTAGGACCTACGTAAAGGCCCCTGACTACGCAACAGCACCTGGCGAACAAGCGGCGGATGCAAAAATGCTTCGGCAGGGCAACCCAGACCCAGGTGGACCACTACCGAAGCCCAATTCTGGATGCCGTTGAGTGGACGGCGATTGATGGCAGCCGAGTACGCCGAGAGGAGGTTTTGGACTTCCAGATGGACGCCTGCCTGGCAATGGCCCAACTACGGGAGGTGACGGAGACCTTCGCCGGGTATCTGGCCACCATGGAGGAGATCACCAACGAGACCATCATGGCCATCCATCAGCTACGCAAGCTGACGGATGGGGTTCGGCAAACCACCATGCAATGGTTGGATTTGCATTGGTCGGAGAAATATCGACTTCATCTCCCAGTTGCCAAATTGGAGGACCATGTGGTGAAGCTGATGCATCAGGTTGAGACGCTATCTGAAGCCCAAGCCCCTGGACGCGCTGACCTGGACAACCGGATCGACTTTTTGGAGAATCAACTGGATGTCCTGAAGTCCGGTCAGGCCGCCCTGGAGCAGGAGATCGCCGGCCTCTGCCGGGCGCAAGAGGATCACCTACATGGCCTAGGAGAAGTTCAGGCCGGAGTGCAGGCTATCAACGCCAAGGCGGACCAAGTCGAGGAAGCGGTCAGAGCGGCGTCCAATCAGCTGAAAGCGATCAGTAACCGGATGAACCAAACGGCCACAAGCGTAATCGCACAAGCGGCACAACTCCAGCTGCAGATGGAAGAGATGAAGGCCATAGAGACGCGGTTGAGGCAACTAGAGGCCTTGGGTGGCACCAACAAAGCATCAGAAAACGCTGATTCCAGCCAGGTCAATGTGTTGCTGGAGTCCCTGGCGGGACTTGAACACGAACATGCACAGTAGAAGGGGGCCACCACCAACACGCAGCGGCGTCAGGAAGAAGTCCTCAGAGAAACTCAAGACCAGGTTGTCTAACTGGGAAGGAGGATCCAGAAAAGTGAAGAAGACTCCAGAGGACTGAAGATGCGAGACCAGCTTGGCCGGTTAGAAGTGCGGGTACAAGCGTTGCAGGACCTGGCGAAGAACACTGAAAGCCCGAAAGATCCCCAGGCCCAGGGCCGCCCAAAGGCTTTGACCGAAATGCCGTAGCTCATCTGGAAAGAGAGCTAGTGCAGGTCGAGTCCTATTTTGATATGCAAATAAGGACGCTCGGGCAAAATATGGATGCCCTGATGGCCCAACTGCGGGAAGAACACCTCAGGCCCAGGGGAGTTAGCCCGATGGACCGAGGTTATTAAGCCCACAGAGCCGAACCGGCCTCACGAGGACCTTTAGGGGGATATGTCCCCGAACCCTCACGGGTGTTGGAGGCAGGGCCAAGCAACCCGTTCTTGTATCCACAACAGGACAGGCCTGATGGTCTCTATTATGAGACGCCTCGATACGATGGAGTCTCAGACCATCGGGTACCAATTCATGAGGGCATGCCGCCGAGGGGAAACCGAGACCACAATGCCGATTTCAGGCAATGTCGGGGAATGGATCTCAGGTTTTTTGATGACGAGGGTAAGTCTGAGCCTGGGGCAACTGAACATTTTCCCCAGGGCAAAAGGCTGCCCAAGATTAAACCCATTATGGGTCCCTTGAGAGGCTTTGGGCTTTCGGAGGCGCCCATGCCCTGAGGGCCACCACTAACCCCCATTCCCATGGATGTGCATCCCGTTCGACGTGGAAACCCGTGGTATTGCCTGGGGTGTATAACACCATGGCCACGCCCCTACTGGACCCCGGTGCCCTGAAGAATGTACAGGTTCGGGACGTTGTTCACACTTGGGACGGCGAGGGGGTGAAGGCACAGGACTGGATTATGTCCTATGCCAGGTGGCAGCGAGACTTGATGGTCGCGCTCGGTGAAGGAAAGCTTATGAAAACGCTTTTGGGAGCAATCCTGAAAAGCGTTGCGGACCTGATCGACAAGAGGGTGATCCGTAGGAACCTGAGCTATGCCCAAGTGAAAGAAGGTGTTTTGCATAAGTCAACCGCCGGGTGAACAGAAATGTTTCCTACCATGTCTTCCATGGGCTAACCTTTCCTAAGAGGTATTCCGTAAGTGAGCTCTCCAACTTCATGGAGGATTTGATTTACGGGGGCAGTCAAGTACAAGAGGGTGTTACATTTCGTCAGGCCCGACAGAGGTTCTGGGACGCTTTGGTCCAGCATGACAGCCTCCATTAGAAAGTTTATAACAGGGAGAACAAGTCGGGAGGACTTGAATTCACCTACCTCACTTTGTACCTTTTCTGCCAAGTGGAACTCAGACAGAAGAACGGTGTTGAGTGTCACCAGGATCACCAGAAATGGCAATCATTGCCCTTCGATAAGGGCCCCAATATGGCGTCTTCGACTTTCATGGGTGCTCAGGTAGGTAGGGTAGGTATCTTCGGGAGCTCGGGATGCCTCCTTTGACATTGCAGGAAGAAGGTCTTACCAAGGGGACGTCCTGTCCCTCCCACTGCCCTATGTCAGGTGCCTCTTGAGCCGCTCCCGCATGTGCTTGGGAAGGCATTGTCGCGGCCACCCGGTCCATGTGTCCCAGGTGGGAGGGTGTCCCCACATGTGTCCATGGGTAGGGCCACATGCCCCCTCCTTTGGGCGGCAGCTCTGGGGGGCTGCCCAGCCGTGTGGAGTATCTCTCACCACAAGGGGTATTGCTCCCGCTTGTCTACGGTACAACCGCCTCACCCTTGTGGCTTGAGTTGCGGGGCCACTCTGCTTGGCAGGTGACCCCCTCCTGGACTGTGTACCGGCTCGCCTGTCACCGGTTGCTTCCATGGCTCCGGGTGACGTTTGCCATGGTCCCCGATGCAGCCTGGCCGGGCTCGGACCAGTGGCTTTGGAGTACCGCTCCTGCCACTGGCGCGGTGGGTCGGCTGGGTCGCCCCAGTGCGTCCGACCCATGGGGTATTGGTTCTTTCCTGTCCCTCGGCCGCCCTACGTGTGTGCAGTGTCCTGGGCCTTTGGGCTCCTGTTCACCGGTGTGCCCGCGCGGTTTGCTGTGGTGCGTCTGCGGTGTCCTGGGCCAGCTGGCTCCTGTTCACCGGTGTGCTCGCTCGGTGTGTTGTGTTGCATGTGCGGTGTCCTGGGCCCCTGTGCTCCTGTTCACCGGTGTGCGTGCTGTGTGCGGTGCGCGTGTGCCATGGGTGGTTGTGTCCCTCTTCCTCCCCCCCTAATTTTCGTTTTTTTCCTTTTTTTTTTCACTCGTTTTTTGTTTTTGTTTTTGTTTTTGTTTTTTTTTTCCTGTTTTTTTTTTTTTTTTTTTTCGGAAAAAAGAAAAAGGGTGCTCATGGCTCCTCAGCCCGTGGAGGAACAGGTGAATGCGATTGGCCAGTCCGGGGCACCGCCTAACACGAATGATGCCCAGGTTTTTGAACCACCTGACAAGTGGCATGAATGCTGTGTGAATGCCATAGGGCAACCGGTCCCCAAGAAAGGGCGTAAATGTCCTCTTTGTCGTTTCCCAGGGCATACGGAACATAAGTGTTGGATAAAAACACCAACACCTCCGAAAGCTGTTGATTTTCGAACCAGGCAAGCCAAAGTCAGGAACAGGACCAGGAAATCCGACGCCGAAGGTCACAGGTTTGCCTAAGGAATGCTCTCATTGCACAATGAAAGCCCATCTGGTGGATCAGTGCTGGAAGAAGCACCCCCACGTCAAGGCTGAATATGAAGCAAAGAGTATGGCGAAAGGGACCAAGTCCTAGGGGCCTCAGTGGCCTGGGAAAGTGACGCCAGGGTCGCATGTTAAGAAGCCACTTTTGGAAGTGGACTTCGTGTTGGGTCTGAAACGAACCCGTGTTTGTACTGTGCAACTCACTGATGGTGAGCCGGTTCGGCTGAGGGAGGCCCGACAGGGCAATCCCAAAAGGCCGCGGAAAGGACTAATGCGTTCAGGTGCATATACTATAGACAATACACGTGAAAATGTCTTCCGTGATATCGCAACCCTCATAGATTCGGGATGCGGGGTATTGGCCGTTGCGGGGTGGGTAATATTTATGCAATGCACTATACAAAAGCTGAGTTTCCCATCCGCTTGGATGGCGCTGCCAAGAACAGGTTGGCTGGCGGGAGCAAAGTAGTGAAATGCAGCGTATCATTGCCGGTTTTCCACGACGGGAGGTATGTGACAGTGCAGTGTGTGCAAGTAACTGTCCATTTGGCCTACTTTGGGCCGAGAGCCATTCTGGGATACCCCTTTCTTGCCCGTTATGGCCTTACAATGAGTCCCGCACAAGGGTCCCTCGTGTTTGATGACGTCTCGCACGAGGAGCACACACCAGATGAGCCCTCAGCGGATGTTTAGGACCAGCACTCAAGTGTGGAGCCCTTAGTGCAGAACCTGATGGATCAGGATCAGTTGGGTGATTCCAATCCCACTTCACAGGTCATGGATCAGGATCAGCTGACTGAATCCAGCCCCATTTTTCAGGTCCAGGAGGTGTCCAATACTCCCCATTTACAGGGTCAGGATCTGGATATAAACACTGATAATGCGGACCAGAGTGAGCCACACCGCTAGAAGGATCGCACGCCTGACGCAGTCATAGTATCACCCCAGCGCAACCAGGATACGTCCCCTGGGCTAGCTGAATGGGAACCATTGGGGACCCCAGAGCCAAGTACCCGTGGAGGGGAGGAAAAGGCTTGGGATTACTACATAGACATGGCCACAGTGCTGAACTATGCAGGAGAACATCTTGCCACGACGGAAGATGGTGATGATTCCTCTTCGGATGGATCCAGCGACGAAGGGTCGTTGGGCTTTGAGCCACCCCTGGGATTTATGGGAAACCTCGGCTTTTTGTGTGGTTCCGAGGGCCGTATGGAGATGTCGGTTGATTATGTGGGTCCAGACCCACTAAACCGCCAGCGGCATGTGCCTCAAGAGCATCCCCCGGATGTGGAGGTGGAAACAGGGGATGGGTCCGAGGACCTACCCGGTGACACCCTCCTTAGGTCGCCAGCCTTTGACGGTGGTGAAAATATGGACCCTAAGGGCAATCAAGCCAATATTGGTTCCAGAAAACCAGCCAGACGCGCTGAGGGAAAGGTCCTGATGATTTGCAGCCGCAATGGCTGATCCACATATGTGGGATTCAGCGGGGAATCTTGCATATTAACCCCCGAGTGGTATAAAATGCTCTGCGACTGGGCCGGGGAAGAGTTTCGGCCGGAGCTTAACCTCCTTGCCTAACTTTCAGGGAGACCATGCTTCCAAACCAACACCGTCGTCGACGTCCAGTAGGCGACAGCAGACAAAAAGTATGTGAGCGCTGTCCTGTGACCAAAACGGTCGCCCCAGGAGTTTTCTTGTACCCCGGAGTGACCAAACATTGTTTCTGCATCCCAAGGAGTCCAAGATTGCCGGTATAGTCAAAAAATGCGGATGGGATCGCGCAGGGGGAGTAATAATTGTCCCGGTCAGAACCAAGGAAACTTGGTTCTGGTCATTAGGGGAAGTTACTGTCAATTGGTAGGACCTTCCCCGGGATGGACCAATTTTTCATGATGTCCATTCAGGACAACAGATGCAGCAGCCTGATACTCAGTATCAGGCCATAGCCTTCGACTGTTTGGGTGACCAAAAGGATGGGGTGAATTGTACCGACTGGAAGCGCCGTCCCAGGTATGAGGTGAAGTCTGAGAGAAGGTTCGACGAGGTTATCGGGACCCTGACGTTCCACAAATGGCAGAATATGCACTCTCCACAGCAACATACTAACCTGTTTGGGAAAATGCCCAAGGGTACAGACCGCAAACGGTGCAACCTCAAGTGCCAAAAGTTGGCACTCCTTGGACAGGGCCCTGTGGATACGCCAGACCCTGAGTTGTCTGAGGTGAGTCGCCCCCTAATGCCGGAACCCTTGGTCCAGGTCCAAGTTGAGGAGATGAATGCCCGCCATAAAATCAGTGAGTTGCAGTGAGGTGAGACCAAGGCCCTGGACCAGTTTCAGAAGGCCTCAGCAGAAAAAACCCAAATCTGCTCCACTGATGGTCAGGGTGTGGCTCCCGATAAGGGTACATCCATAGGACCAGACATCAAGGCGAAAACTGACCCACCTGCTTGGATGGTTTGCTCCTTTGCCGAGGCGACCAAGCATGGCTTGTCGCTTGATAAGCACAAACGGTCATGCGAAAAGGTTTGTCAGTGGCGCACGGAGGTGGATCCCATAAACAGAGAGTCCATACTGCTCATGAGATCCGACTTGGCGCCCCTACCGCTTTGTTTCAGGACAGAGAATGTAGCGTTAAGTCATTGATCGAAGTTGATGGTGAGCTTCTGGGTGAGTTGGCCACCAAGCTTCCCAACCGCATCTATGAGGACTTCGCAGATTCGGTGTTCAACCCTACAGGGAACAAATACGCCAAGTTCGAGGGCAATGCCTTGAAGCGAGGTCCAAAGGATGTGAGCTTCTGCAAATTGGGGTTGAAGCCTGGCTCTTAACCCCGAGCATGCAACCCAATACGGGCTGTGCGAACCAGGGAAGAGGAGATGAACAAAACAATCAAAGGATTCCTTGCTAAGGGATGGATTGTCCAATCCCAAAGTGCCTGGGTCGCAGGAGGGTTGCTGATTCGAAAAATAGGAACCAACAAATGGACATGGGTCATCTATTACCGGTACCTGAACTCGTGTCTCGAAGGTCATGAGTTTTCACTACCGGTGATGGAAGACCGTCTCCAAGGGCAGGCTGGAAACCATCCCTAGGTCCTTCTGGATCTGGAAGATGGCTTCCACCAGATGCCCCTGTTGGAAGAGTGCAGGCACTTAACCGCCTTTTGCACTCCTGCAGGCACATTTGAGTGGAAGACCCTGCCCATGGGGGTTAAGGTTGGGCCACAGGCTTTTCAACGCCTTGTGAGCTGGTGTGTGGGCCGCCTTAAACCCCTTATCAGAGCCTACACAGATGACATTCTAGTAGGCACGCAACCCGGGTGCAGTGGCAAAGGGAAACTCCTCGATTCCCAAGCCATAATGGAACATTATAAACCCGTGCGTGAATCATTGGAAGTACTAAAGGAGTGCCACCTGCAAGTTCAAAAGGGAAAATGTTTCCTTTTCTACACTCAGGTGAAGTACGTTTGCCATATTTTGCATGAAGACCAACGCACTCCGGCACCTGGGAAGGTCGCTGCGGTGCGCGAGTGGTCCGAGGATATGATTCGGACGCCAAAGCAGATGAAGTGTTTCCTCGGCATCTGCAATTGGTATTTGATTAATTCCCGAAATACGTGTCACTGGCGGCACCGCTCATGGATTCCCTTGCCTGAAAGTATAAGTACGATGCTGATAAACGCAGCAGTAAAGTCCCAGCGCATATGGAAACCATCAGTTGGACTGAACTGATGCGTGAGAACTTACAGAAGATAAAAACATCTCTATGTGAGGCTTGTAGCCTATATATACCGAGTGACCAAGGCGAGTTCGCCATTCATACGCAGGCGTCTGACCACGTCATTTGCGCTGTTCTGAAACAGAAGGACGACCAGGGAAACTGGCGTTCCTGTCCTTTTTTCAGTCCAAAACTCCAGCGCAGGGTCAAATACGCCGCAGACGGGAACGTCCTGGGGTATATGGGCCAAAGAGCATGGTCAGTGAGGGAAAAGCAGACTTATGCCCTGGCGTCCTGTCTTTTGAAGTATAAAGGCCTGATATCAGGGCGCCAGGTCACTGTTTTTACTGACCATAAGTCCCTGGAGTCATGGTACCAAGAAGAGGTTTGTACCATGGCTGGTCCACTGGGACGTCGCGGCCGGTGGCACGAATTCTTCTCCCGGTATAACATTTTAGTTGTCTACAAACCAGGAGTGGAAAACGATGCCGCCAACAGGATGTCCCGCCGGGCCTACCCAGCCAGATTGGCGGATGACACGCACTTTCACGGTTTGGAGGCGGATCTGGAAGGGGTAACCCAGTGAGAGGCCTCTCAGCCAGAAGAGGAGCAACAGCTCATCGCAGCAAACCAGTATCCCCGCAAAATTGTGGAGGTGAGAGTCTCTAAGGTACATCCCTCAACACAGGACACGCAGGAACAGCAGAAGCGCAATTATTTGCTGTTGCAGGTCAACAGGTTGCATTACAGTGTACATTATGACAGCAGTTTGCTCCCGGACGACCCCGCAGTGGATGCTGTCCAGAGCGTGTCTGACCACTGTGAACACTGTTGCCCTTTTCCCCCTTGCTTCAGACAGGTGAGTATTAGCCTCGAGGAGGACTCCTCGTCTGAAGCGGAATCCAGGGTAGGCCCTGATGAGGCCATCTGGAATGTGTTGGATGAGACGGATGATGCCTCTCCACTGTGCTACAGTGAGGGAGATCCTACCTGGGTTTCCTCTAGCCTCTTTCGGAACCTCACTGAGGTCAAAGTGCCGCCTGAGACCAAAATACTGTACGAGGACTGGATGCCCCACTACAGGGCGGACAGAATGTACAAATGACTAATGGATAGGGGTCTGGAGACTCAGGTCTCCATGGATGGATACCTCTGGGCCAAGGGACCACGGTGGAGTCAACCCCACATTTGTCAGGATGGTAAAATTTGTGTCCTGCAGTCCATTGTGTCTGGGGTCATCCGCGCGGTCATGCATGTGCCCACCCGGGTCAGGCAAAGACCCTGGAGCTGTTTCTACTGCGTTTTCACGCTGACATGCCCTATGCCCGGCTGCGGAAAACAGTGAACAAGGCATTGTCGGACTGTGTGGTTTGGGCACATGCGAAAGCTAGACGCGGCTCACATCCTGACTCCTGCAAACTGTTTCCCGTACCCTCGTTTCCTTTCAGCTCTGGCCATAGACTTCGTGGATTAACCTGCATTCCGTAACCAGTCAACCAAGACCAAAATTTAGGCCAACTACGCCATGGTCATAGGTTGTCAGTTGACAGGATATGTGATGGCCATTTCCTGCTGTAAGGAGGGGCTTACCAGTCGTAAGGCTGCTGAGCTCTTCCTGCATAGGTGTGGACCTTTCATGGGCTTACCCAGAGAAATACAAGATGACAATCAGTCGATCATCAGCAGCACCTTTTTCAATGCGCTGTGCAATCTTGCCGGCAATGAACAGGCAAAGTCTCTTATATATGAACTAAGTCCAATGGCAGGGCTGAGAGGGCTGTGCAGAGTACCATCAATACTCTGCGGCAGTACCTCCTCAGCAGGAAGGTGAGTTGGCTGAATGCGCTACCACTGCCCCTGTGGGCTCTGAATGACATCCCTGGGGCAGTGGCACCCTACTCGCCACACCGGCAGGTGTTTGGGCGCGACCCCATAGGGGTGGGCGACCTACCCCCGGTAGTGGACAGTGAGGGCTGCGGAAAGGGAATTGGTACAAGAAAAGCTGGAGGCAATACACAAAAAACAGTTCGACAAGTTCCTAAAGTAACATCATCCCTCTGTTTTTGCTGCTGGTGACCAGGTATGGGTCCAGAACCGAGAGGAAGAACGAGAAAAGCTCGGTAGAGTATTGCACGGACCAACTGAGATCATTGACACGATCTCTGACTGCGTTTACCAAGTCAACCACAACGGGATGGAGCAGGTCCTATCAGTCAAACGGCTGAAGGCCTTTGTGAAGCTCCATGACAGACGTCAGCCCCCACTGCATTACTATGTGGAGCATCGTGAGATTCATGACGATTCGTACGTGGTGGAGCGGGTGAACAAGCATGAATGGCGTGGAAAAGGGGCCAATGTCCGCGAAAAACGCGCCTGCCAAACTTTTCCCGGTGCCAAGCCTTGGTAGTATGTTAAATTTCGAGATCATGCCTGCCTGGAATGGTACCCCGCCGCCAGTTTTCTCCACGACATCAACAGCAGGTGGATGAAATATAATTTGCAGCATGGACTCCAGGTGGACATCAGTCACTTTAATGTGCAAAGGGTCCAAGTGCATGATTTTTCATTTAAATGGCACCTGGGGGTCAACGTTCTTTGCTCTTGGCTGCCTGAGCCTGAGCCTGAGCCTGAGACTCAGTCTGAGCTTCAGGGGGGGTCTTTGGTTGATACCCTCCCCAATCCGTGTAATGGAGGACCCTCCCAAGGGAATGATGAACCAGTTCTGGTCGCAAATGGTGGTGAATCACCGTTCCTGTCGCTGTACCCGGACACGATGCTAATGTAATGGTGAGTTCACCGGACCCAGGATTGTGCCTACTTCTGCTGACGCTTTTTTTCTCCCTGCTTGCTGACTGGCGGATCGGAACCCCAATGCTCTTTTCTTTTTTTTTCACCCACTGTTGCACGTGGGCCCCCTCCCGGGGATCGGGAGTGGGAAGCACCCTTTTGTACAGCCTTTGGGGTCAGTTGTCACCGGGTTTCTCAACATTGTGGTTTGTATAGTATGTGGGTGAGGCGTCGCAACCAGCCAGAATCACAGTTCGCTTGTGGCATAGGAGATAAGTCTGGCCAAAAAAGTCCTGGTGCAGCAGATGCGACGGAAACCAGCAGCCGCAATGACGCCAAGACGCAGACGGTAAGTGCCCTTTGAAGAGCGTGCAGCTGTGAGCAGCGTAAGGACGTGGCGTCGAAACTCCGTCCCTGTTTCTACGTCAACTCAGATTATCCTGGACATTCTATACGGCAGTACAAGTGCTGAGTCCAGGGGAGCACGCAGAGACACACATCCTCGAACGGCTGGGAGGCACTGGACTACCCGCTTTCTGCAGCAGACACCCACGAGTGTTGGCCAGCCTTGGCAGCCCTACAACCCGTACTATCGAGCATGAACACTAACCGGTTGCCCCCACCGAACCCATCCCTCCCACGTATCCCGGGCGAGGGCCACGCTCCCCGCGCCCCTGCAATCCATCAGCGTCAAGAAACAGGACGGGGACCCCAACACGGACCTATCTTTCCGCCTGACCTCCCTTTTCCACAAGCCGGACACAAGGTGGACCAAGAAGTGCAGCCCAACACACGGGACCCACGCGCCTGCCAATGAACACGCGAATGTTACGTCGAGCCCAGCCCACCGCGTCATGCGGGGTCTTCCAACGTCAGGGCACATAATCCTCGAGAATGTTACTTCCAGGGGCAGGGGATCAAGGGATGCATGCGCCACCAGAGCCGACACGCATATCCTCCCAGAAAGTTTTACACCAGGCACCAGGTCACAGGGCGCGCACGGCGACAGCATTGGGGCAACTTCAGCGCACGTAACCTGCGAGAATGTTGCGAGGGGCACGTTCCCCGCAGCCCCAAAAGCTTTCAGTGTCAAGGAGCGGGAGGGGGGCCCCGACACTGACCTTTATTTTCTCCTGACCCCCTTCCCCACCAGCCGGACAAGAGATGGGCCAGGAGGCCAACACACTGGACCCAGGAGCCTGCCGGCTCCCGCCGGCAAACACGGGAATGTCACACCGAGCCCAGCCTGCAGCGCTGTACGGGGCACCCCGACACCAGAGCACATCAGCCTTGAGAATCACCAGCACGCATGACCTCCGAGAAAATCATACACCAGGGCACCAGATCACGGGTCACCCAAGGCAGCGCACACGGGGTCCCGGCGTCAGGGCACACAACCGGCGTGCATGTTATATCCAAGGGCAGGAGGTTGAGGGACGTTGAACACGGGGGCACTGGATCACAGAATACTTGTGGCAGCGACCACGGCAGGGGGCCCAAAGGACCGCGACGCTATGCTAAAGGCCGGCGTGCCACAGAGCCAAGCCACCCTGGCCTCCGGCAGCCGCACTGAGGTACCAACGCACATAACACCGGAGCCGCGAAGCACGGCACAACACGGAACACAGCGAGCCTGAGAACCCGCGGACCGAGCCAAGCCGACTGGCCAGCAGGCACAAGCACGACCACCGCACCACCACGCAGGCACAGCACCCCGTGGCTCCCATAGGGAACAGGGGGATGCACGGAAGAGGACCAAAGGGGCTTTGCCACCGAGGGGGGTGTACATACGATCAGCACAAGCGAGACTGAAAGGAAAGCTGAAGGGCACCACGATGTAGACGATGACGGGTTGTGCATGTAGCGCTGCCTCCAGGGCTGGACAGGGCATGTCGTACCAGTTTTCAAAACTGTTCTCCCCCCAGGGACACGCCCCACCAAAAGAAAGGGCCAGCATCACCAAAGCACGCCCCACATTGGGGGGGGTGACGCACCACCAAAGTGTGCCAAACCGGCTCAACGCGACCGGAACAACCGGAACCGACTGTAAACGGCCACCACGGCCCAACACACATAGCAGCAGGATGAGCCGATCATTTGGCGGCGAAGACGACAGCCAACGGGCAAAACCGACCAACTCTGTGCTTGCAACGACGCAACAACCTCACACGCGGACGCGCCACAAACAGATGAGCCATGACAAAACACACCCGACGGGAAACAAACGGCGTAGGGGACGGCCTACGGGGAGCAAACGCGGCCAGCCAGGCCCATACGAGCCACCGCACAACCCCGGACAAGCCAACCGCGATGACTGCGAACCGACACAACGCCCCGGGCACGCCCCAGTAGCAACCCAATGACTGCCACATCGGACAGGACGGCCGCAACAAACCTCAGAACTAGCCGAGAAGACAACAAGGACAACATCCGGCTGCCCCGGCGCGGGCTGCAGCGCAATCGACCCCACGACGCACAAGGCGACCATAAGACGGCTAACACAACCATGTACCAACCAAACTACTGCAGAAAAAACGACCCGATAATAAACAGACCGCACGCAGGCCGGCCAACACCAAACCAGCCAGGCATGCAAGGGTCGAGACGGGAGCGGCGTCCCATGGGTTGACGACACCATGATATTCCACGCACGCCGGCAACCATACCCACGAACGCAACACAACGCCGCGACTCTACCATTATACAACCGACCAACCAACCGCAACGAACTACTTCGAACCCCCAGCCCGCCGGGACAGGGCAAGCTCGTTCGAGTCAGGAGGCCTGACTACGTGTCACGGAGTTTGAGTTCCGCAGAACGTGCTTCTTTAAGTCGTCTCAGGCCCACTGAGAACCAACCCAGGTGAGGCTGCCTGCAGGACAGGGCCTTTGGCCTGGCTCCGGGCCCCTAGGCCCCCGAATCCGGAGGTTTACGAGGATGTGCGATGGGACCCTCCCCGAAGTATCATCCACCCGAAGGAGAGGAATGTGAGACTTCGGTTGATCATGGGTTAGCTCTAAGAGCAAAGCCTGCGGTAGGGTACTGCTCGCGGCGACCGCGCCCTTCCCACATCTGGGGGAGCCCCTTGGTGAGGGCACATGCAGTCGGGCCGTGGGTGGGTGAGCAAAAGCCGCTTAGTAAGACCCCCCTGCGGGGCAGCCCCACGCCCGAGATGACCTACCTACCTACCTAAATACCTACTTACCTGTACCAGGACACGATCCTGATGTAATGGTGAGTTCACCGGACCCAGGATTGTGCCTTCTTCTGCTGACACGGTTTCTTTCCCTGCTTGCTGACTGACGGATCTGAACCCCAATGCTGTTTTCTTTTTTTTGACCCAATGTTGCACGTGGGCCCTCCCAGTATCCGGGAGTGGGAAGCACCCTTTTGTGCAGCCTTTGGGGTCAGTTGTCATCGGCTTTGTCATCATTGCCATTTGTATATTATGTGGGTGAGCCGTTGCAACCAGCCAGAACCACAGTTCGCTTGTTGCATAGGACACAAGTGTGGCCAAGATGGTCCTGGTGCAGCAGATGCGACGGAAACTAGCAGCCGCAATGACGCCAAGGTGCAGACGGTGTTTGCCCTTGGAAGAGCGTGCAGCTATGAGCAGGGTAAGGACGTGGCGTTGAAACTCCGTCCCTGTTTCTACGTCGACTCACATCCTCCTGGACATTCCATAGGGCAGTACAGTTGCCGAGTCCAGGAGTGCACGCAGAGACACACATGGTCGAAAATCTGAGAGGCGGTCTGCGACTCGCTGTCTGACAATGCCTTAGTTCCTGATAAGCCTAGTAGACAGGCGTCGTGTGCACAGGCCAGCCCGTTTGTGTGTGTCCTAGGCACAGCTGGTGAGAGCCACCACAGCCTAAGACGCTCCAAAATTCCTCGACATGGAGACAGTGTTGGTGTGCACCTCTGTCAGGACTGTGCAACCAGACGTGGATTCGTGCATGTGTCTCTTTGTTACGTTGTTTAGTTACTCTCCATCCCTATTCACTTGTCTCTCCAATTTTCTTGGTGTGTCTCCCCGTTGATACACCGTTGAGCGAGCGTCGACTGTTTGCCCTCCTCAGGAGTGACCTTCGCAGCCGGCAGTGGATGTGATTGGTGTTGCATGCAGTGACACAGATGGATTGTACCTTACAGAGTGTCATTACAGCGAGCCCTGTTGTTTGCTGACTGTCGAATCCGAGTTGCGTGGGTGCCGTTACAGGAACTCGCATCCTAGATTACATTTGGGTTCAGGAGAATTATACAGACCTAACCCACATTGGATGTGGGCCTGAACCTTATTCCTGGCTTACAATTACGGGTTAAAGAGACAATAAAAATGGCACTGGCCAGTTAGTGCAGGTAAGGCAGCTGCTGGGGCTAGGGTAAGGTATGTGATGCCACAGATGTGCAGATCCTGTGCGATCATGCCCCGAGAACGTCGAGCGCCAGAGGGTCTGCCTACAGGGGGGCCACAACCAAGCTGCGGCACCTTCTGGGCTGAATCCCAGCCAGCGAGTTTTGTTTCCAGGTTACCGGCCTGTTTTTGGGGTCTATCCCCGCGTGATATGTGTGTGTTTTCTGTTTTGTCTACCATTGTCACTGCAGTGTGCATAGCTAAGTGCCATACGCGCGCGTCGCCTGCGATGGTTCTGTGTTTGTCCTGTTTGTGTGCAGAGCACATGTGTGGGCTGCTGAAGGTGAATTCCCTAACTTCTGAGAGATGTTCCGCCCAAGTACGCCTGTCAGGGATACTTGGGGCTGGTGGGGGGAATGGTTAGGTAATTCACAGCTGGTCCGGGAATGTCAACACCCACCCTTCCCTCCCTATTGTGCATTTCTGCTAGGTGCTTCCGAAATAGTCTTTCAAGATGCAAGCCTTACTTGTGTCTTAGGGGGGGAGTGTTTTGAGATGGACCAGCCTGTGGGGGCTGCCTCTTTGGCGCCCAATGGGCACCCTTACGACGTCCCTATGGTATCTTACTTCCTCTGCCAAGATACCAAGCTTTTCTTTTGTTTGTAGTTGTTGAAGACTGACGATTCCCGACGTCGTCGTTTCCTTGCCGTGAGTGGCACCAGATGAGCAGGAATTGCAACAATTTTATGTTGGTGATGAAATTGCATCACAATTTGATCATTGACTATTATGTGACCACAGTTGCCCGTTGTCACAGTCGCAAATGAGGGCTTTGCTTGTGCAGCGGCTGTGATAAGCCAAATTCGTAAAGCAACTTGTTGAGACCTTAAAAGCGCAACACACCTCGACTGTTCCGCAATTTCTTTGTCTATTTTTTGACATAAGTCGCCGATTTTTCCGGTGAAGAGAAATCTCGTAACGCGCTCTAATCCCTCGAGTCAAATAACAAGGGATTTGCGCGTTCAAGCCCCCTAGGGCGACCTAATGTGCCTCATAGACACTATTGATGAGGCCTTGTCCCTATTACCCTCATATTGAAGCGATTGGATCCGGACTGAATATGCCCAAAGGGTTATGCATTTTTTGGATTTTCGAAAAATTGGGCAATGTCATGTAGTTAACGCCCAAGTACATGTAGAAAAATGTTGCGTTGGTATTTTCTCTCTCTTTGCACGCCTTAACACCCGAATCATATCAATGGCCTTCCCCGGAGTTTGCATATATGTCCATTATAACCCACTTGTCCACATGTTGTGCTTGCATGTCAAAAAGCGACTTTCAAAAATGAGGTCGATTTCTAACCCAAGCAGTTACATGTGTGTTCAGGGACCACCGCTAGATAAGAATGTAGGCATATCTTGGTCCTAGACCACTAGGTTGGGTATATAAGGCTTGTGTAGGGTTGTTTGACCAAATGTGGGTCATTTCGTGTGCCCATTTGGCGGGTATGCCATTCTCAGACAGACCCGCCAATGGACCCCATATTAAGCAGAGCCTTTCCTCCTAACTCAAACCAATACTCGAAAGTCTAAGCTTCACCAAAAGCCATGGAGAGCATCCCCGTAGCGTTGCGGTGTAAGCAAGGTGTGGTGTGTAATTTTTCATTTCTCCACGTGCCCACTTGGGGAGCAGCGCAAGCAACCTTCGATTGCACCCCAAATGGACCCCAAGCGTGGAATCCAAGGTCATTGGTACCGAGACATGGTGACCCCGGACGCTCTGCACCTTCACGTCGGGGGCTACTGCTGTCAGGGCAGCCTATCCCCCGTCACGCAGGGGGCAGCATACCACCCACCGGCGGCCCTCCTGTACATCCTCCGCGACCTGCTCACGGACGGCGAGCACCAGGCACCCAATGAGGACGTGGCGTAGCCCGAGCCCCTGCGCCCACGGCCCGGGGCATGGACACCGGTGTGGCTGGTGACCACGGACGACCAGTGCGCCCGGGCAACGAAGCAGGCACAGCTCCGGACCGAGTAGGTGATAGTGCAGGTGGGAGGGGGCCAGCCCAGGCTCCGTGGGCTGCCCCTCGGCACCACCCTGCTAGTGGCTACAGCGGTGCTACAGGACCCGCACATGGCGGTGCACACACTGGAGGCCCAGCCGGAAGACGCAGGACACCTGGTGGTGCACCAACGCGGAGGCCCGGTGTGGCTCAGGGAACACATTCCGGCGCTCCGGTCCTGGGCGAGCACGGTCGCTGGAGCTGAGGTCCGACTGCACGACCACCCGGCAATCTGCCCTGCCGACACTCCGGCACTGAGCGTGGTCCAGTTGACCCCTAGCCACCCCAACGTCAAGTGGCACTCCGCCGCCCTCAGCGCGGAGTGGCTCAGCCCCACTGGGCACTACTGGATCCCGGAGGCCTGGGGCCACACGTCCTCCGACGCATCGGTGGGCGGGCCCTGCAGGCACGCCACTAGTATCGCCCTCGCTGCGGCAGTGGCCATCTTGGGCACCGTGCCCAACGGGGAGGGGGAGGCCGCCTCCCCCCCTCTGCAGTACGGCACGCGCAGACCGTGGGTCCATACCATGGACACCGAGGTCATCCTCCACTTTCTGCAGCACGCGGATCGCGAGCGGGCCACGGGGGTCGCCGCAGGCGCGGCGAAGGCAGTCAACCAGATGCCCCTGCGGTGGATTCAGGACAGCCTGCGCGTGCGCAGGCACCACACCGAGCGCCCATTTTGCTTTGACCGTGCCATCGCTCACCACAGAAACGCGCTGCTGCACAAGAAGGACTTGATGGCGTCCCAAGACACCGTCCTGCAGAAAATGCGGCCGGGCCCCAGCCACAGCAGCTCATCGTCGCCAGTCATGACGGCCACCTTGACCTGCGGGCCCCAACACTGCAGACACTTGGCAGGGTCGCACAGCGAGCGCAGCTTGACCATGCGCTGACGCACCGGGGACACACGCCCCTGGGCGCGGCCCACGCCGGGGCCTATGTCCACAATCTGGACCTCACTGCGGCAGCCACCAGCCACCGGGCACTGCCGGCCAGGGACGGGCAAACAGTGGTGCATGCCGGCTCCGCATCCGAAAGGAGCGGCTCTCTGGCGTTGCCATCCTCCTGCAGCCGTGCCTCCTCTGCAGGGGCCAGGAAGAGACCCAGGTGGCCATGCATGTGGGCTGCGGCCACTCGCAGCTCCTCTGGCACCACTACCGCCAGGCGGCACAAGAGAAGGCCCGACACCTCCCGCCCGGGGACCAGGCGTTATGGGTGGCTTCGTGGCGTTCTGCCTGCGCCGAGTCGACGGAGGTGTTCTGGTCCGGGCTGCTGCCTGAAGCGGCAGAAGCGCAGCTCCGCGCATTTACCCGCTGAGACCCGCCGGGAGGGACCTCCGTAGACGAGTTCCTCCAACACATGCTCCGGCTGGGAGACTTCGTGTGGGAGCTCCGCAACCACAGGCTGGAGCAACTCCTCTGCGCGCTTGACAGCGCGGCGGCCCGGATGCACCGATGGCTCACTGCTGCGGAGGGCAACTGCCCGCCTCCCGCCCGCACCCTGGCAGGGACTTGGTGGCCTCCCTCCAGATCGTTGATGGCACCCTGGAGTGTCCCCCGCAGGAGGACCCCCACCCTTACCGGGACCTGCCTGGCGGTTTCTCGAAGCACCTGCGGGGCGCGCTCTTCCCGCCGTGGATCATCGGACGCCACTCCATGACCGCATGGGAGGCCCACATTGTTTCATGTTTGGGGGGGGGGTTTCAAACTTAACCCCATACCCATGAATAATGTCATTTTTGTGTCCGAATCCCAATGAGAATTCCAATTTGGAATATCTTTTTTGTTCTGGGGGGGGTTCTCAACCCTAACCCCATATCCCTGAATAATGTCGTTTTTGTATCCCAATCCTAATGAGAATTGACATTTCTTTCATATTTCCAATTTTTTGGGGGGGGGCTTTCCGCCCTAACCCCATATCCATGAATAATGTCATTTTTGTGTCCCAATTCTAATGAGAATTCCAATTGTGGAAGATTTTCATGTTTTGGGGGGGGGGTTTTCAGCCCTAACCCCATATCGATGAATAATGTGATTTTTGTGTCCCAATCTTAATCAGAATTCCAATTTTGGAATATTTTCATGTTTGGGGGGGGGGATTTCAACCCTAACCCCATATCCATGAATAATGTCATTTTTGTGTCCATAGGATTGTTTTGGCTGAGGAAGATCCTACCTAGGGTCGAAACGCGTACTTGACATTGGAAGTCAGTGGACTTTGTTTGACATTCATTGTTGCGAGTGTTGCCGGGTGCATTTGTCTTGGAACTTAACACAAGTGGAGTTTGGACAATTTTACCCGAGGATTGCTATATCCGTCGACGACTTTTATCTTTGGGAGTGAGTATACCCCTCATTTCGGAATGCCTCAAAACAAAGCTGCCCGCTTCGATCTGTCCAAAGTCCCCCAAGAGCTGAGGAAGCCGGCCCTTGAACATTTATTGGCATATCTGACATTCAAAGACAAAGAGACGGCCCATAAAAAACTCCGCCACCAAATGGTGCATGATTTTCGCCCTAAAGAAAGCACCTTCCGAGATAGCACGGTGACCATTGAGCAGGTATTGGACGAAGACTTGCAGAAAGTTTTGCACCAAAAAGAATGCGAACTACGACTCCAATTTCACCAAAAAGATTTTGATGCAGCGCAAGATAAGCACAAAGCAACACACAAAGCATTCAATGAGGCGATGAAATCCTACTATGATGCGTGCACTTCGCTAAGCACGGATTACAAAGTGGACCTTACCGAAGTCGACACGCAGAATGCACTCATGGACCTCGGTGATGGCAACAAATTCCACCCCATCCCGGACGTCATGATGACGACCGCACGTCAACATGTGCAACACACCGTGGAGGCCATGGTTACGGCACAGCGTCGCATTGATCTTGAGCCCGAGGCAAAGCATGCAAAGTATTTGGAACACTTTGACAAAAAAATCATTGAAAAGGCTACACGTGTGCAGAACAAGAAGGTGAGAGAGGAGGTGAACAAAGCTATGGCGGCCAACGCCATCGTGCAAGGACAAGCAGAGCAAATCAAGATCTTGACGGAGGCGGTACGCCATTTGATGGTGGACAACAAACAACAACATGCAAAAAATGGTCGAAGACGTGGTGGTGGAACCAACGTCCACCAAAGCGAGCGTGGGCGTCGAAAGAAGCGTGGCAACAGGACACCCTCCACGCCCAACAGGCCTCGCGCCCGAACACCTTGCACAGGATCCAATACACCACGCCGCACCCGAAGCAACGCAGGGAACAACTCTACTTAACCAAGAGCTCCTCGCGGCGAGACACCTGATGGAAAACCTGATGGTCCGGCAAGAAACGCACAAACAAGCGTGGCAAAAGCAACGACGGCGCCAAAAAAGGGAGAAGCACATGAATGTGCGTGAGGAGCACATGCACAACACGCATGCAATCAAGACTTTGGTGAATAATGTGGTCGAAACACCACCGCCATATTTGTGCCTCCTTTTAAAACTTGGCCCCAAATATGTCCCTCACCCCAACCCCAAACGCTTTGTCCCTAAATTGAATCTTTTACAACATGAATGTTTGGATCTTTGTCGTGTGCTGGGATGGTCGGCATTCTTTGCGAGACAAAAGCAAGATGACCCGGCGTCGTGTGTGGATTTGAGGGGAGGCCTTCCCTACTAAAAACTATATCGTTCCCCCTGTGCGGAGTTGCCGGAGAATGTGATCGCTAAGATGGCGTCTGTTCACGGTGAGATTTGCACCGCCACGAAGCATGCTTCAGACCATTGCTTGTTGTCTATCTCTCATCTCAACAATGTTCCTTTACTTTGTCGTGGACTGACGTTCAAACCGTCGCTTGTGGATGAATACCTCGCCAATCATGTAGTGGTTCCGGCAGACAAGGATGGTAGCTCGGTTATCATGCGCTTGTCTACCTACCAAACGGAGGTACAAAACCACATGTCTTCCCCGGTTTATCGCAAACTTGAAGGCACGGTTGCAAAAAGGGAGCAAAGAGCACAAGGATGGATGATGAGCCTACATGTGTTCACGGGCAACTTTCTTCCCAAATCGCTTAACAAAGTGTTAGGAAATTTTCTTGCACAAGCAAAGAAACCCTTCATGGCCAAATTCCACCTTTCATGCAAAACACGCAAGTCCATGCATCTATCTCCACAGGGAGGATGGGCATCGCGCCCGTTAGTGGGATTGTATAGGTGGTGCACGACAAGTGTCTCCTATTTGTTGGCGGTTGGTGGCTCTATCCTTCTCACCTTGGATCGCTTCCGTGATCCGGTGCAATGTGTATTGAGAGACACTTCAGATGCACTCGCACGGATGCGCACAACGGAGGCAACAAAATTTGTTAAGGTATCCACCATTGATTTTGCGTCATTGTACACTACGATTTGCTCGACGGATGTCTCCCATGCTTTTCGATTTTGGCAAACGTTGTTTGTGCTCAATGTCGATGGGAGCAACATCTCGGTGGAAGAGAGAGCTTTTATGGGAATGTTGTTCCACCCCGTGCCGAAGGAGGGATTCGACTTCCTATGTGCTCAGTTCCCCTTCTCTGCTATGCAATACTCGCCCGATTTGACGGTGGGGGAATGTCTTCTACACATTGTGTTTTTTCACACTGTGTTTGAGACCCCCGATTTGGGTGTTTTCTTGCAACTTATTGGTTTTCCCATGGGAACAATTGCGCACCAACATGGGCCAACCCTGTGTTGAGATTTCATGAACGGCTATGTCCATTTGCGGATATGTTGCTCTTCCGGTTCATTGATGATGGGTCAGTGTTACACGGACCCGAAGTGGATAAGAAACAATTTTTGGAGCGTATGCAACCACCGTACCCCTTGCATTTGCGTGTTGGCATTGAACATTTCAACAAGGAAACAAACATCTCTTTCATGGATCTACTCATTGTGAGGCTCCACCCTTTGAAGACTAGTGTGTATTTCAAACCCATGCACACATGTTCCTACATTCCGTGGAACTCAAACACGCCACGGCATGTGAAAGTGGGATGCATTACGGCGGGATGCATTAGATTTTTGAGCTTATGTTCCCATGAAGAGTATTTTTGGATGTGTTGGCAAAGGTTGAGAAGTGCACTTGTACGTTTTCGTTACCCGCATCATGTTTATGCCAAACCTCCATGCATGTGGGCGGATCGTGATCGCTACTCGAAGCCCAGGACGCGTACTACAGAGGTCGTGCATGTGGTTGGTGTGCCATTCCATGCATCTATGCCTATCCCATGGACGACCTTGTTCACACCCATAAGGAGCAAGTTCAAGAAAGCAATCCCTGACCTGCAGGTGCGTGTTACATTGAAGCCGTCGCCTAATCTACGCTTGTTGTCCCACTCGCGCCGAATGCGTGCGCTTCATTGTGAGGACTAGTGCACACGTGACTGATTTTTCAATCTGACGAATAAGCCGGACCTAATGATACAGTTGGATGCCATTTTTCGCGAATCAGCCATTTATGTGGCCCAGTGATCCTCATTTTCGCAGATTCTATATTTCCTCTGTGCTGCACATGCAACCTGCGACAGGCGCCGCGACGCGCACACGGCCGCAGAACCGGCAGCGGAAAAATGCAGCTCCACAAGCCTGTTTTTGACAGACTGTGGCACATTGTCAAGTCCATACCCAATCCTAATGAGAATTCCAATTTTGGAATATTTTCATGTTTTGGGTGGTTCTTTCAACCCTAACCCCATATCAATGAATAATGTCATTTTTGTGTCCCGTAGGATTGTTTTGGCTGATGAGGACCCTACCTAGGGTCCAAACGCGTACTTGACATTGGAAGTCAGTGGACTTTGTTTGACATTCATTGTTGTGAATGTTGCCGGGTGCATTTGTCTTGGAACTTAAAACAGGTGGAGTTTGGACAATTTTACCCAAGAGCTGCTATATCAGTCGACAACTTTTATCCTTGGGCATGTGGGCTGCGCCCACTCGCGGCTCCTCTGGCCCCACTACTGCCAGGCGGTACAACAGGAGGCCGGACACCTCCTGCCCGGGGACCAGGCGCTATGGGTGGCTTCGTGGCGTTCCGCCGGCGCCGAGTCGATGAAAGGTCTTCTGTTCCGGGCTGGTGCCCCCAGCAGCAGAAGCGCAGCTCCGCGCATTTACGACCCGCCAGGAGGGACCTCCGTAGACGAGTTCCTCCAACACATGCTCCGGCTGGGAGACTTCTTGTGGGAGCTCCGCAACCACAGGCTGGAGCGACTCTTTCGCGCGCTCCACACCGCAGCGACCCGGATGCACCGATGGCTCACTGCGGCAGAGGGCGACTGCCGCCCCCCCCCCCCGCACCCTGGCAGGGACTTCGTGGCCTCCCTCCGGATCGTTAACTGCACCCTGGAGTTTCCCCCGCAGGAGGACCCCCACCCTTACCGGGACCTGCCTGGCGGTTTCTCGAAGCACCTGCGGGGCGCGCTCTTCCCGCCGTGGATCATCGGACGAAACTCCGTGACCGCAAGGGAGACCCACATTGTGGGCGCGGAGTGGGCGCGCCGATGGAGCCGTTGGTGCGCAACAACGGGCGCGCCAGGGACCCCCGCGTCGCGGTACGCCGCCGTCCCACTCGAGAGGTGGAGGCCGCACACCGGGCCGCGGCCGACGATAGGTCGCGGGGCGGGCCCTGAAGGCCCGTGGGACGCCGCGGCCAAGGAATGGGTGCAGGCGGCCCGTGAGTCCCACACGGGGTGGGGTGGTGATGTGTCCTCGCTCCTCGGGCACCTCTCCCCGTCCGCCTCGTGTCTCACGCCGCCAACATGCTCCAAGCCACGGAGATACACACGTGGGGGTGCAACGCGGCCGCCGTCCGGCGGCTCCCTCCAGAGGACGGGGGCACCCGGCTCACTGTGGCGCATTTCAAAGACGAGGGGCCTACGTACAATGACGCCCTTTCCCGGCTGAGCCACGTTCCCGGGCCCGTACTCCTCATGCTCCCCACCGACCTCGCTGCCGCGCTACGCCGGGAGCTGGACGGCAGCAACGGGCTGGAGGTGGGGTGGGAGGCGGTCACGGACGGCACCCTGCTGGCCCTCCTCCACCGGGGCACCGCGGACGGGTGCCGGTGGGACGCTCTTGTGCCCCACCTCACCGGGCGCCACACGTATATGACGACCCCCCACCCAGGGGCATCCCCGCCCGGTGTGGGATGACCTCATAGCGGCCTTCCACGACCACGGGATCCTCCTGGAGGACGGGTGGCCAACAGTCCGACAGAAACCGCTCGGTACGGACTACCAGCGCCGTGTCCCTACCCGCCTGCTGGAACTCCAGGACCCCTTCGCCAAATGTGGAACAACCTCTGGCTTCGTCGCCTCGACCCCTGGTCACCGGCCTCCTACCTCCCGGACACCTCCAACCTCTGCGGAGAGTGCGGTACGGTGTCCTTCACCACGCTGACGGGCGCCAACAGGTGTGCGCGATGCTCCCTGGTGGCCGCGTGCCCCTGGCACAAGCCGCCCACGGGCCCGCGCGGGCGCACGGAGGAGGAGGCATTTGAACAACGCATCAAGGGCACGAAGACCCCCTCGCACAGCCAAGCGGGCCCCGCGGGTGCCGCCCTCCTGTGGATCAACATGCACCTGAGAGACCCCAGGTTTGTCGCGCACCTGTCGCACATGTTCGCACACTGACCCCCGCCTGACGCCACGCCTTGCAGAGCCCGCAGCACAATGCCCTGCTGAAGGGGGAACGGACCGGAGCATGCCAGGGCCAGCCGCCGGGCGCAAGAAGCGGCTGTCCGGGGCCGGGTGGCGGGCGCAGTGGCGGAGGGACATGCGGCGCACGCTGCCGCCCTGCACGACCTGGCAAGCAGCGCGAAAACCTTCCTCGGCGAGGCCGCCCTCCCAACCGTCCGCGCCCTGAGCGGAGCAGGAGCCCCTGCGCTGCTCCTGGCCATGCACCGGGTCATGAATGCCGTCCAGCTGGGGCTCAGAAGCCCCGAAGCAGCCCTCCACGGGTACTGGATGGACTGGCGCACGTCCAACCGGTCGGGCCGGCCCCTACCCATGGGGGACACCCTGCGGCTGACGGGCGAAGGGTTGGCGACCTCCCCCGACATCAGCACCCCGGCCCTGCTGCACGCCCTGAGGACGCGCCACCCCATGGACGCGGCCCCTTACCTGAACCAGGCGCGACCACGTACCTCGAAGAACTGTCCGAACTGGACGCGACGCTCCACGTCCTACATCCACCAGACGAGGACCTAGAAGTGGGCGAAGTCACGATATTCGTGGAAGGCGCGGGCGAGGTGCCCACCCACCCCCGCCCGACCAACCCGGTGTACGACGGCACAAAGCCAACCCCCCCATATGCCGTCGTGTGCGAGGCTGTCCCCAGAGAGGCCAGCTTGTGCCCCGCCCTCCTGCTGGCCACTCACATGCCCCGCCGCCGGGCCGACCCGCGCCTGTCCCCTCCCCTCTCCAGGACCAGCAGTGCCCACCACAGAGGGCAAGTCCTCTGGCAAGAAAGCCCGGGCAACCCTTGCTCCTCCTCGTCATCGCCGCCAGTGGGAACACGAAGCGGGGCCTGGGGGTCACCCCAACCCACCTCTACGGGGCAGCGCCCGTGCCCCGCCTCCCCCTCCCGGCGTCGGAGGGGGGGGACGGGACGTACGCCATCCTGCGAACCTAAAAGGTCACCGCCGTTACGGGGGTCCACCTTGTACGACTCCCCCTGGCACCAGCCGACGATCCCCGGGCGCCCTGAGCCCCACCCCAGACTGGGAGCTGTGGTGTGGCAGGTGGGCCGAGTGGCTCACCCGCTTCCAGTGCCGGTGGATGGACACCGACCCCTGACCGCCTGGAACCATCACCTCCACTAGCCCCCACCCCGCCCCCTCCCCCCCCTCACAGGGCCACACGGCACTGCCGACGGCACACCACTTATGCACTAGGAGGTAACGGGACAGACACACCTGCAGCCACCAATGACCACCAGGATAACAGCGATGTCGGACTCCGATGGCCCCCCCCAGCAGGACAGCCGCCACCACCGCCGATCCCCCTCCCGCTCCCCCGTCTCCCCGGGATACGCGGCGGAAACCAACGCGGAGCGCAAGGAGCGGCCGCTGGCGGAGGCCGCTGTGCTGGTCGGGCCGCCAGCCGGGCGGCCCCAGGCAGCCCCTAACGACCCCGAGCCGGCGGCCCAGGAGCCCCCTGCCGGCCGGGGAGGCCGCTCCCACCACTCAGGCCGCAGCCCCTGCCGCCCCGCCCCCGGGGAGGGGGGCGGGGGATTCGCAAGGGGCTGCTGCTGCCGCCCCGGCCAGCCGCGCCGCGGCCCCCGGCACGCCGCCGGCACGGGGAACAGGCCCCAGGCGGGCCCCGAGCGCGTTGCCAGGGGCAGCTGCAGCCGCGGCGGAGGGCAGGCAGGGCGCCAAGTACGGCGCCCACACGGAGCCCAGCCACACCCACACAAGGCCCCCCAAGCCGCACCCGCCCAAGGCTGCCTTCCCCGAGGGGAGGCCGCGGCCCGTCCGCCCCCCGGCGCCCAAGCCTATGTCGTCGGACATCACACTGCCGCAGATGCAGCAGCAGCGAGACTCCCGGCGCGTGGTCCAAGAGGGAGGAGGAAGGAGGGCGGGGGAAGGACGCAGGCGTGAGCAGCAGCGCCAGGGGACGGACGCAAGGGGCAGGCCAGAGCGCACGCAGCGACGAGAGAGGGCAAAGGCGCGGACAGGGCGCCAGAGCCAGCAGCAGCAGGGGAGAACAGGCACACGGGGCGGGCCAGGGCACGGGCAAAGGACGGAGGGCAACAGGGCACGGCAAGGGACATGGGCAAGGGCACGGGAAGAATGCGGGCGCCGACGGAGACAGCAAGGGCACGGGTGACAGAGGTAGGGACACGGGACACGGCCCAGAGGGCAGAGGGAAGAGAGTGCGCCAGAACCAGGGGCTGGGGGCAGGGAGGGGGCCCAGGAGCAGGGAGGGAAACGGTGACACGGGCCCCCGAGGGCAGGCAAGACGGGGTATAGGGACGGGGGGGGGGTTTGGTTTGGTTTGGGTCAAGGCCTGTGCCGGACGCCCTGGCCCATGGTCAGCACTCGCCTTTGTGCCGACACGACTGGGCTAGGCGAATCGCGGTTGTCCGGTCCCAAGGCCTGCCGGACTGTTGACCGCCCCCGTACCCCGTGGTGGCACACACGGGAGGGAGATGCCGCCGTGCCTGTGTGTGTGGCGCGCGCGGGGCAGGAGGGCGGGGCGTGCATGCTGGTGGCGCTCGCAGGGCATGACGGGTCACACGGCTGCGCCGCGCCTGGCCCTGCCCGCTGGCGCCGGTGCCGCTCCAGTGTTTCTGGTTTCCCCCGCTGCGGCTTGGTCCGTCCGTGTCGCCGCTTGTAGTGGCGTCCCGGCTGTTCGTGTGGTCGTCGGGTGTGAACCAGGGTCCGCCACCACCGGGCCCTGGCTGCTTGTGGTGGAGGCGCGTCGGGGGGGGGGGGGCGTGTGGGGGGTTGTGTGATGCCTGGTGCTCCAGGCCCCGGCAGGGAGGCCATGGGAGCCTGACGCTGAGCCCGCCGGGGGAGTGTTCGGACTGGACACGCCGCCTCCCGGTCATTGACATGCTGCCAGCGGCCCCACGACTGCATGAGGCACGGGGGCGCGCTCCCTGGGCGCTCGACTGGGGGGGTCCACACCTCCTGACTGCTCTAGGCACTGGTGGTGTTGTCGTGGACTGGACCATCCGCCCACGGCGCTGAGGGACGGCAGGAGGAGGGGCGACGGGGGGGGGGGTAGGGCAGGGCACGGGACAAGGGAAGGGGGGCGGGGCGCCCCCGCAGCCGGACATCCAGGCGGGGCGGTGCATCCCCCCTGGTATCCAGCAGATGGCGGCGCACCACGCCCACAACCACCACGAGCCCATCAACAACATTCGCCCCAACATGGGGGTACTGATCCCCCCCCAAACCCCCTGGGTCCCCCCACCAGCCTGTCCCCCGCCCGCACGACGACGCCCCGCACGGCCCCGCCCCCGCCGCGCGGGAGCCGCGTCGGAACCGGCGCAGATGGCCGCAGCCCCAGCGGCGCGGGGGTCTGGCTCGGCACCGGCGCAACAGGCGCAGGAGCCTCAGGCGGGGCCGGCTCGGGGGGCAGAGGGGGCCAGGGGCGACTGGGCCCGGGACTTGGACGCGATCGCCGACCCCCTGGGGGAAGAGGCCGTTCGCGCGGTGATGTAGGTGTCTGGCTGGTTGAGCTGGGCCACCTCGGGGACCACCAGGGGCCTGAGGAACCGGCCCTTCAATGCTGTGCTCCTCCAGAGGGACGGGGGGAACCTGGAAGTACCCCCGGGGGGCTGGATGGCCCGGGAGGACCACGAAAGGGTCCTCCGGGGCGTGATTTGGGCGGAATGGCCCAAACTGAGCCGACATGGCTGGCTCTCCTGGAAGGTGGAGCGGTGCTTCGCGTCACGGATGCCGAGGCGAATAACTGGCTACCCCAGGCCCTGTGCACCGCCCTCAGCCACTGGCGCTACCACCTGAGGAACCCATCGCCGCCGCAGCCCCAGCCCCCAGGCAAGCGGATGCGCAGGTGAGGGCCCAACCCGACGGCAATGGCCCGAGGCCCAGCAAACCGGGCCCCAGACCCAAGGCAATGAGCACGGGGGGGTAGGAGCGGACCAGCGGCCCGGGGCACGCCCCTGGCAGGCCCAGTCCCCCCGACCCTGAGCGCCCTCACCCCCCAAGATCCCCCCCGCCGTCCGCGCAGCAGGAGGACAGGCGGCAGACCCGGTCGAGGAGACGGCGGGCGCAAGAACGGTGGGCTTGCACCGGCGGCGCGAGGCAGACAGCTGCGCGCGGCAAGAGAGTCCCACCGAGCCGCTGACCACTGACCACTAATCGCTGACCCCGGCGGCCGCCCCAAGCGCCCGCTGGACCCCCTCCCCCCCCGCCACGGTGCCGCACGACGTGGCAGCGGCGATTCGGGGTGCGGGATACCGTGGGCGGAGGCCCAAACGACAGCGCGGGGCCCAGTGGCCAGAAGTGGGGCGGGAGGGGAGTGCGGATCATCAGCCCTGGATGCCCCGCCGCCGGGCACCGACCCCCAGAACCGGGGCCCACCCCCCTGTCCCCCCTCCCCTCCCCCCCCTCCCAGGCGCACTGTACAGCACATGGGCGGGCATGACGGCAGGGACTGACCCGCCAGCAGCTTAACCCCCGGGCCGCGCCAGGTGCCAAGGGACGCCAAGCAGCCCGGGCCGAGCACTTTGCAGGGGGGGGCGCGCGACGACCCACTGCCAGCAGGGGGAACTGGGCCGGGACCTTCAAGCCACCCCCCGCAGCCGCCAGGAAACGGAACTAGGGGGGGCGACGAGGAGCCCCGGTGCAACCCCCCCCCCCTCTCCCCCCTCTCCTCTCCCCAGCCCGCAGAATGCAGGAGGCCGGGCAAGGGGACGTCGGCCCCGTATCCCCCCCGCCACGCCAGGGGAGCCCCCCCCCCCCCTGGAGAGGGCCCCGACACCCGGGGACGAGTGCCACCAGGCCCACGCGCCGCGCGCCCCCGAACCGTCACCCACCCGCTCCCACAGTGACCTCGACAGGCCTACAGTCCTCCGCTGGCGCGCAAGGGCATCCTGCGGACCACATCCGGGCGGAGGCACGCGTACACGAACCGAAGCAGTACGGACACCACACCCTCCATGGACAGAGCAGGGCCAATGAAGCCCGCTTTGGTGCCAGCCCAAGGGAGGCAGAGAGACGGACTTAGGGAGAGCGACCCCCTGCCCCCCGCCCCCCCTGGCGCCGGACCGCCCTGGACGCACAGGCCCACCCACAAGGGGGCACACGACCCAGGGCCGGGCGCAGGGGGAAAGGTACGCCCCCCCCCCCCCCGCCCCCAAGCTAGCTAGACGGCGCACGGGACTGGGGCAGGAAACAGAGAGGGGCACGAACCGCATGGAACGGCCCTACCGGCGCCCTGCCTCGGAACCACGCGAGGTGCGCGAGGAGGGTGGGGGGGCGCGCACGCCGCGGGAACGCGTGTGCACACACACGTACAGGATACGCGGAGCGGACCTGAGGGGCCACCGGACCCGGCCAGCGGTACGCACAGACCGCATCGAATGGCGTACCGGCGGGCAAGGATAAGGTACACCCGGATGAAACAACCCGCCACACACACCGCGGGGAACGTGGGGGAAGGGGGGGGGCAGGAGAGAGACGCGGGAACCAGCACCGGACCCAGCCCCCCAGAAATGCCGCGAGCGCCGCGCACACACGACTAGGGCACTGCACCCGCCAGGGCAATAGTGGCGCACAGTGCCACGCACCAGCCCCAGGCCTATGCAGCCTCCGCTCCAGCCCATAGGGGTCCCACTGGAGACAAGCCAGTAGCACGGGCCCGGTGGCGCCTGTGGCCCGGGCGACCACGCATCAGGGGGGCGGCGTAGTGGGTAGGCGCCTGCAACCACGGTTGCTAAGTGACGCACTGACCAGGGATTGGCAAAATGGGGAAGCCGGGGAGGGACAGGGCTCCGAACCCCGTGAACCCGGGGGACTGCGCCACCAGGCAGGAGATGAGTCATGAAGGGCCCCTCACTGGGTCCCGGTGGCGGGTATATCACCTGGCCCGACCAGGTGGCCCCCCGGGGCCGAAGAACGCCTAGTACCCGAAACGTCAAACCTCAAACCTCAAACCTCATTTACTTGACGCCCAAGTGCATGTAGAAAAATGCTGAGTTGATATAATATCCCTCTTTGCACGCCTCAACACCCCAGTCATACCACTGGCCTTCCCCGGAGTGTGCATATATGTCCATTACAACCCACCTAGCCACATTCTGTGCTTGCATGTCAAAAATCCACTTTCGGAAATGAGGTCGATTTCTAACCCAAGCACTTACATGTGTGGTCAGGGATTACTGTTGCATGACAATGTAGGCATACTTTGGTCCTTGGTCACTAGATGGGGTATATAAGGCTTGGGTAGGGTTGTTGACCAAATATGGGTCATTTCGTGTGCCCATTTGGCGGGTATGCCATTCTCATGGACCCCAAATTAAGCGGAGCCCTTCTTCCTAACCCAAACCAATACTCGAATGTCTGACCTTGGAGAGCACTCCTGAAGCGATGCGGTGTAAGCATGCGGTTTTTTTTGCATTTTTTCATTCATCCACGTGCCCACTAGGGGAGGAGTGCAAGTAACCTTCCATTGCATCCCAAATGGACCCCAAGCGTGCATTCCAAGGTCCATGGTACGGAGACATGGTGTGTGAAGGAAATTGCCGGATATTCAATTCAAGACGGAGATATTGTAATATATTTGTGGGATTTCAAGTCCATTCTTCGTGTTGTTTCATCAATTTTACCATTTTTGGGCCGTCATGATGTCCAGTGGCGACCTTATATCTCAAAGTTGCGCTCAATTGACATCATGACTCAAGTATGTTTATCTAATTGGGAGTACATACCTCGCTGCCCAACATATCTTGGACCTAGCCAATAACTCTTTTTGGGCTTGGCACACCAAAGCCACCATGTGGGCCATTAGGGTCAATCCCAAATAAAGGGTTCACTTGGTGACCCTGCCATTCACAAATCCAGGCAGGTTCGGTCGACGCCCAAAAGGTATGTTCGACACATAACACTTGGTTTCAATTCCAGGGCACACCCCGGTCCAAGTCGGACATGTGGTCCATATGCCCCCACCATGAGTGTGCGCATTTTTGGCCATTTTCTGCCATTTCCTATATTTTCGGCTCGACGTGCACTATGTTCAGCCCCCCCGTGCACGCCGGACGCATGGACCAATGAACCACATATGGTATGTAGCTATTGCACATTGGGCCCCATGACTCACACACCACGCAGGCGAACCGAAGCACCCACTCACAAGGAGCTATGCCAAGGTGAGTGTGGACAATTTTGCCATCCTGGCACTTGTGGGTACAGTTCCGGCCATCACCGTGCCAGGACCCATGAAGGTCTTTGGGGCCCAAGTACGTGTGGGCCCATATTTGAGTCCCATTGGACCCCACACCGAACGTTGAGTCCCGTGTCCAAGGCATCATGGAGGAATGCCCTTGGGGATACTTCCAATTTTAGGTCCCTTTTGGGTATGCCAAATCATTCATTTTGAGACCCCGATTTCAGCTTCTACCTGTGGTCATTTTGCGGGCCATTATCTTAAAGCCCATGAGGAGCTCGGACCTAATGTCAAGTGTTGCATCTAGCGATGAGTGTTACGTCGTGCCTCCTATCTCATGAGCCATGGGTCCAGCCTTGGCTGCTCGGAACACCCATGGGGATTACCTCAATTTTGCCTATTTGTTGTCATTTGTTTACGCACGCCCCCTTGGATGCACTATTGGTGGATGCTTGAGGCCCCAGTCCTGAGTGCCCATTGCTCCCTTTCCTTTGCTGTGCGGTCTTGTGTGCAGTCCATTAGGACATGTTATTGTAATACACAAATGCTGAATTTGTGTGTTTTGAGGGCACTTCCCAACTCCATATCCCCATACCCAATGGAGACCGGAAACTGCCCATTTGCATGTAGGTCAGGTATGAGGTCTTGTGTTCATATTTGTCCATTCTTCTTCCCTTCCTCTCAGGGGATGGATATTTCTTCTTTGTCTTATTGTTGACACTTGGATTGAGATTTAAGTGCGGACTTGTTGGTCTTGTTGCATTGCAGTGTGGTGGTGTTGATCCAAGGGTGACCAGGACAAGGCCATCCTCCCCTTATGACACCAACCCTCACACCGGCACGCACCCACGCCAACACCCAACGTCGCAGACACCGACGGCCACTCCAGCCCGCACACGCCGTCCCCCCTCCCGCACCACCCCACGGCGGCGGGCAAAAAACCGCAGACATTCAGCAAAAGAAAAAGAAAGGGGGGGGGGGGCAGAGCGAAGAAGAAGGGAGAGAATCGCGAGGGGGACAGAGGGCAGACACGCAGGCGACACCAAATCCCAGAAATAGGAAGGACACAGTGCAGGCGGCGCCCACGCACGCACGCAGGCACCCCCCCCCCGGCCAGCCAGACCCAGCATGTCCCATTCCCTCCCAGGATTCGCCAAGCCCAAGACCGCCCCCCACGCAACGCCACAACGGACGACCAAGAGGAGCCGGAAAGGATGGCGCACGAGATGCCACCAGGGACCCCACGGGCAACACTGCGACACGCTGCGCCCCTGCAGCCCGCCGCAACCCCCACAGAGGCCCAGCACACGCCCAAGCAACACACAACCATACCCCTATGGATGCAACACGCCACAGAGCCCACACACAGTTCGCCGACCAGAGGTCACAACGGAACGCACCAGGGAGACACAAGGGAGGACCAACCCGACGTGCGGCCCGACAGACACTGCCAACCCGAGCCCAAGCCCAGCCCCCTTCCCCTTCCCCCTCTGAGAAAAGATACGCCCCAACCACATACAGCCGCTCCCCGCCTGCGAGTACCAGACCGGGGCCAAATCACACCTGTCGCATCGCGACACACTGGCCTGCCGACCCAACAGACGCGCCGGCCCGCGCGCGGCCCGCAGGCAGCGCTCTTCACGCCCCTGGGCCCACTAGCCGGTGGACTATCACGGCAAGACACCACGCGACCACACCCCCCTGGTTACGGCACTCCAATCCCACGGATCCCTCAACAGGTTGCCCCGAGCCCCATGCCACAGGGATCTGATACGGCACACGGACTGGAGAATACCAGGGGAAAAACCAGGGAACCGCAAGGGACAGCCCCGAACCGCCCGACCGCCCAACCTGAGCAGCTACCCATCCCACATGGGCCCAACATCCCATGCCTGACGACGAACCAACACGGACCGCCACCAAGTCCAGGCACGGTGCCCCCCCCCGCATGGGAAAGCAACCACACGACCCAGCACCACCACACCACGCTGCAACCCGCCCCCCCCGCAGAAAGTTTTAGAAGAAATCTTTCAACTGTTGGTTGTGCCTCTCCTGCTGCTTGCTGCTGGTGTGGGGCTCCTGCTGCTTGTTTTTGATGATGAAAATGTTTTTTTGTTGAAATACAACCAATTCAGGATAGGCCAAGCCAGAGATAGGCAAGTAGAAGACAAACAGGATCAAAGCATGCAGGGCTGCAGTAACAATGAGTTGGATGAAGAAAGATATGAACAATAGACCACAGCAATAGACATTCAATGCAACTCAGGTTGAAATATTTGACATGATTGAGAACAATTGATTGGAAAGGGCTCACACTCTCCATAATGCCATCTTGAGATGTGCACTCCTAGCTTTTGGGTCCCATCGCTGCTGAGGTGGCATGGCTTGTGTCGCTGAAGTCACTGCCTTGTCACATGGGAACTTCCTACTCAGCTAGGCTGACTGGGTATTGAACCCAGGACCTCTCAAAAAGAGGTACCCCAGCCCCTAGGGTGCATACCACTAGGATAGCTAGGAATTCATGAGAAAACATAGATAAAATCATAGGCTCGGCCTCAGTATATCAGTGCCTCAGTAAACTCACGAAAAGATGTTTTAGTGCACATTGCCTGGCGTCTGAGAGGTCCACACAACATCCCGATTTAGTGTTTGGTTCTATAGGTCAAAATGTGTTATCACCAATTTTGGTTAGGCCAATACTAACATAAAAATGCAAGAGTGCTTGGAGCACCTCGGATACAACTGCAGTATACGCTAAATCATTGGAAAAGCACTTTTTGTTACTCCCCCATTGTGCTGTGGTGTCCACCACTGTCGCATTTTCAGGAAAAAGGGATTTTTTCTTGGCCTTTCCTTGGTTTCCACACCTACTTCCAAATACCTATAGCTTCCGTAACACTGGAAAAGAGCGCTTTACCATGGCCCACTACTCTTGCTGCATTGTCCATGACAATTTCCAACAGGAACCTCAGCGCTCTTGGCGCTGCACGGGTTCCTTTGGCTTGGTGGGGTTAGAATAGGGCATGCAGAGACCATATGGATATGCATCCCTGCCCCCAAGCTGCAGCGTGACACAATCCAACGCAGGACTCTCATAGGACGCTCAATCTGAGTTTCATGGAACCTGATGGAGACACCTGTCCTGATACTGGGGCAAGGGGGCGACGATTCAATTAAAATTGCCCCTTGGTGGGGTCTTGCGTTCTGGTTCAGTCTCCTGTTGCTGCTTTTCGGCCCGAACAGCGGCCTACTCAGCGATGCTTCGCAGGGAGATCTGTACAACAGAGGAATGGAAAGATGAGGGAGGAATCCACGCAAACACGAAGCGACAACACCTATATCCGACAAATGACAGCCTAGAACCTTTCTGAAAGCACATACCTGACCAGAATTCCATTGTGCATCAGATGCACATTTTTATAAAAATTGCGGACATCTCCTGATTTTTCAAATCAGGAAATTCCCACGCAGAAAAAGACGGCGTGCCGGAGCGGGTCCTAACAAAGCGCCAGAAAACAAAAAATGAATAAGATTATAAACGTATGTCACGTATAATGAGAAATCGACGAGACACACACAAAGAAAAAAACATCGATATTCCACCCACACTGACAGAAAGAATCAAAAATGAAAGAATTCAAGAATCAGCAAAAAGACTTCAATGAATCAGGTATAAACCACAGGTGTGCTCCTCTTGTATGCAGCATGCACATTGCTCGTCGCGTGTCTCCGTGAACGTGCCTTGTAGCAGCGCTAACAAACGATAGAGCGCGAGATCAGTAAGATTGCACATGATTAGAGGTGAGATTGGGCGATTAGAACATACACACGAGTGCATCAACGCTTGCCTCGCTTGTGTTTCGCTTTTTCCTTTCCCTCGCTTCGCTCGCCAGCGGTAGGTAAGGTAAGTAAGCCCGGGAGGGGCCACCCCCTGGTAGAGTTCGTGATTGTGGAGTTGATTCCTAGGAAAAAAGAGATTGAAACAGGTGATTGCAAGACTCGTGCATGAACGTGCATGCATATAAAGCATTAGAGGATGGGCCACGTGTGGTGAGCACGGTAAAACCCTTGTTCAGGTTACCCAGGGGCTTCACCCCACGTTCTTTAAGAGAACGGGTGGAGTTCCTTAAGCTTGCTTGCTTGTAATTGGGTTTGGGAACAGTGTATTATAGGGCAGCCTGAGAAGCGTATAACACGTGGAGGCTGTCTTGGTTCCTCCGTCTCAAACCCACGTCATTTGCCTCTAGTTTACAGGTGGGAAGGTCAAGGTGATCGGTGCAGCAGCGATTGTTCTTTTCTGCCCTGCCAAACAAGAGCGCTGATCACACCAAACAAATAACTACGCCTCTGCCTGTGGTAGAGCAGGGAGTCCAACTCCATCGACATCTGCGCCGTGCACGGCAAAAAAGCAATCCTTCCCTCCAAGCCCTAGCAGGCAAACGCGTTGTGGCGTCTCTGTTAGGCCAAAGACGCTTAGTAGCTCTGTATTCTCTTTTCATCTCACAGGTGAGTCATTAGGGCTCGTGGCCTCTTCTCCAACACCACCCAGTAGAGCGTGCGTGTAGGAGTGGTAGTTGTGAGTGGGAGCTTGAGCCAGTTGAGCAAGTGCTCGCCCACCAGGATGGTGCCACTGTGGAGTGTGTAGGACCGCTAGTACGTGTGTCACTGCCCCACCCGTTCCCTGCAATTTTAGCGGGGTTGGTCGGCAGTGGCAGTGGTTAGGCTAGATTTTGGCCTTCATAGCTTCTGGCCACCCCTCCCCTGTAGTAGGCAGGTAGATAGGAAAAACAATACCTGGACTCGTCTGCTGGGTATTCCCCCAAGGTTTTGCGCCAGCACAGAAACTGGGCGCTTAGGGGCGGTGAGACCCAAGGGGTACCCCGTGGCATCGGTAAGACCTCCGCCAGGTTTAGCAAGCGTGCAGACTTGGGTATAATTAGGCCACCATTTCTGCGGTTTGCTCTCAGGACCTTAGGAATAGCGCACGCACACATACGCTTAGGCAGGTAAGGGTAAGGTTCAGTCACTAGCCTTAGTCTTGGAGGCAAGCGTCTCAGCAAGCCTCAGCAACTCAATAAGGTTGTCATAGGACAAGTAGTTCACCACAACTGAGTTTAGGCGTCCCCCAGGGTAGATCACACGCTGAGAGGGGCTCCCGGGTGGCCTCTTCGACTCCAAACCCTTCCCAGAGGGCGAGGAAGCGCCAACCCTGGCAATAGCGGTGGCGTAGTACAGACTTCACCAGGTAGAAGCCTTCCTTAGCCATCTCCTCTGCATTCATGTCGGGGAGGTCCCCTTCAACTTCTATAGGGCTGGCAGCTCCCTTCAGGTCTAGAGAGGCGATCTCCTCGTCGTTCAGCTCCGACTCCTCCCCACATAGGTCTTCAGGTTCATAGTAGCGCTTCAGGTGCTGAGCAGCGCACACCAGGGTCCCCCCTAGTCGGAGAGAACACCGCACTGTGATACGGTGTCCATCCACAGATAGAATCTTGTAGGGCCGGAACTATGGGTCATCGCTGGTAGAGCGTGGCCAGGCGGCTGGTCGGCTGGGGTGCACCAGCACCCAGTCCCCCTCTTGGTAGGAAGCAGGCACCCGGTGCTTGTTCTTTTTGTTCCACTGATGCTCATTCACTCTCTGCAGCATAGCCTTGGCCTTGTCCACCTTCGCTTGTTGCTCTCGGACCCATTCACCCACAGAACAATGAGTATCCCCTGGATGGGGAGCACGTAGGAACCACGCCGGGCGTCCTAAGAATAGCTCATGGGGCGAGTAGCCAGTTGCCAAACTCTCTTGGGAGTTCATCATTAAGGATATGACGGAGAGTAGTCTCACCCAGTCTCTGGTGCGTTCAGTTTTGCACCATATACTTACATTCTCCTCGAGGACACGAATCTGTCGCTCGCATAGGGGGTTGCTCGTGTGAGAGTAGGGGATCTCCGTAGACACCCGGACATTGAGAGATCTCAGGACCCTCTTGTACCAGCCGGTATCTGAGCGTACTCGTGCGTCCTCATCGGAGTTGATCTCCTTTAGCGCTTCATAGACACAAAACCACTCCTCCGAGAGTATCTTGGTAGTCTCCTCTCCGGTAATGTGCTTGGTACATGGGAACAGGCTGGTAAACCTGGTCAACCCACAGGTCACCACGAGGGCAAAGTCGTAGCCCCCAAAACTTCGGCATCTCAGTGTAGTCCACGTAGAGAACACTGTTAGCACAGTGGGGGATGGGCAGGGTCGAGTAGAGACCCCTGTCTCAGATATCCCCAGGTTTGCAGGACCTACACGGGGACTTGTCCAGAGAAGGCTGGAGGGTCTTACGCAGTTGGTCATCAGTCCACGTAGTGAGGAACCACTGCTTGAATAGCCTCAGGGTACGGTCAGCACCCACATGACCGCTGGACTCATGGCTCAATTTCAGTAGCGCTGGGACTCTCTCACTGGGTACCACGATGCGGTCCTCGTGCCTGAGGTAGCTCTTGTCCCTCTTCCACTGCTCTTAGTTGACCAAGAGGGGTTCCAAGCGCTTCTCCAGGCCTTGGAAGATATCCACAAACTCCTTCAGGTATTCCGCTTGTTGGAGTCCATCTAGGGGTCGTATCATAGTCATGTTGAGGTCCAGGTGTACGTCCATACAGCTGAACGCCTCCCTAGCCAGCGCCTCAGACTGGGCACCAATCAGGGCGTCGAAGTTGTTGCGGCTAATGTAGTCTGCACACTCATTCTTTACTCCCTGGATATGGTGTACTGTCAGCCGTAGTTGGCTGAGGTAGGTCCACCAGCGCAGTAGCTTGGCCTCCTCAGGTGTGGGACCCTTCTGCAAAGTGCGGACTGGCTCCTGGTCGCACAGCCAGACCACAGGGTTACTCCCCAACAGTCGTGGCTGAGAGGATAGCACCAGCATACCCGCGAGCAACTCCTGCTCGTAGGTGGAGTACTTCCCCCTGGCCTGGTTCCATTTCCAGTTCCAGTGGCCCAGGGGTACCAGGACCCACTTGTCGTCAGGGTAGCTGTGCTTGAGGGTTCCATCTCGGTTGAGACCTTCTGTCCCCGATTGGGAAAGAGCCGAGTCGAACCCCTCCTTCTCTAGTGCTTGCCATTGGAACAACGTTCCACCACCGCCCAGATTGCTGGCGTCGGTCACCAGGATGATCTCACCCTGTGCTCTAGGCACGCCCAAGCACTTAGCGTTGGCCACCTTGGCTTTGAGCTCATCAAACGCTTGTTGCTCTTGTGGGCCCCAGCGCCAAGTAGTACTCTTCTTGATCAAGTCCGCCAGAATGGCACTGGTGTAGGTGGAGTTCTTGATATGGCGGCGGTAGAAGTTGCACGCCCCAATGAAACTGCGTACATCATGGAGTCCTTTCTTGGGGTCTTCATGTCGTACCTTCCTGTCCATCAGGGGTTTGGCCTTAGAGGCCGCTGGGGTCCACCACCCATAGCCAATGTCAAACGCCAGGTACTGCATGGTCTCCTGCATGAACTCACACTTCTCCAGTTTGAGTCGTCTGTGGTTCTCCTGGCAGACCGCAAAGAACACACCCAAGAGGATTTGGGGATCCTCCTGGGTATTGGTCATGAGGCATACATCGTCGATGTGCGCTTCCGTCTGGGCCCCACGGGATATGAGTTCTTGCACCTTGGGTCTTGGTTGTAGGATGGACAGGATCTTGTTCATCAGCTCTCTAAATAAAGGGAGTGCGCTGGCCATGCCAGAGGGCATGACCTTCCACTTGAAGACCCTCCCCTGAGGAGTAATGAAGGCGAGTAGCTCCTGGGCGTTGGGCGTCAGGTCCACCTGCCAAAATCCACTTCTGTTGTCCATCTTGGTCTTGTAGCGACAGGAGGCTATCTTCTCAAGGGTAGACTCCATGTTGGGAATGGACCCTGAGTGGTTCAACGTTTTCTTGTTCAGCTCTCCATAGTCCAATACCAGCCGTTATGCTGTAGACCCAGGTTTAGCCACCAGAAAACAGGGGCTGCAGTGTTGGGGGTAGTCGCCGTCTTTGTACTCCAGGACCAGGCCAGTGTCGATACATTCTTGTATCTGTCGCTGAATCTCATTGGCCTGCTCTTTAGGAGCCGGGTAGGGTCTCCTCCGGATCTTATGGCCCACAAACTTGGGTTTCAGCTTGAGGTCCATCTGGACCAGCTTGTCACATGGGGCTGGGGTTGGTAGTTCCTCGAACACCTCCAGATAGGTCCTAATAAGCTTCTGCACCCGCGGGTCCAATACCTTGATCTTTTCCTCCATGTCCTCGTCAGAGGGTAAGTTGCTTACCCCCTGAGTAATAGATGCCGGGAGGTGATCCTCCAGCGACTCTTTGCCCTTGGTAGTATCCTTCAACCCTTGGTAGGCATATAGTAGGTCTCGTTCAACCATCTCCGGTGGACGAAGGCATTATAGGCACGCTCGAGGGGGTTCACATACACATTCTTCCGAGAGGTCATCCTCCTCTGGGGTCCCCACATGGGCGACCCACACGCTCTTCATGAGCTTGAGATCCACCTCCCTTTGCCAGGTGGTGATCTTTTGTTCGAGGTTCCTCCTTCAGTTGGGAGGAATCTCCCTTGGACCCTTGCTTCAGTGGCCATGAGCTGCGGGTAGGCTTAGCGTAGCATAGCTTTTTCGCCACCAACCTCCTCTTGGAGTCCACGTACTTCCTCAGCCTGGATTGGGGGTCACATTCCTCGTCCATGGGGTCTCCCACTCTCATGGAGAGGCGGGGCTTACGTGGGGCAACGTACTTGGCGTTCTCCACTTCCTCCACACATGTCTGCACGAAGAAGGCGTCATGCTCAGTTTCGTTATCAGAGTGGATAGAGCTGGGGAGCTCGGATAGTCCACACTCAGAGACTCCATCAGGAACAGGTACATGGCAGGGAGAGCTGGGGGCATTGGTGCTATTCATGACGTATTCATCTCCCTCTGGTATAGTCTCCAAAGCATCTTGAGGTCGTAGTTGATCCTTCACGTCACCCAGGGTGAGTCCAACCCTCTCTGGTTGTACAGTCTCGACCAGAGTTGAGTCCAGGTCCTCCAAAGGAAATGAGGTAAGACCCCCGTCCACCACGCTGAGCATACTTCCCCATCGGAGTTTCCCGATGGGCGTCCTGCGTCCCAAAGGCACGTAGATGGCCTTATCAGGTAGCCAGACAGAGCTGATAGTCAGCCTGTCCAGGAGGGTTCGCCAGTACTCGTTGCCCCCATGGGCTCCCCAATCGGGGGAACACAGGACCATACGGGGACGTTCCAGGGCCACCTTGGTCAAGACCTTCCCCAGTTCACTGAACCTGGGGTTCCCGTAGGCCATCCCGAAAGAGGGCCAGTAAAATTTGTAGCAGCAACTTTTCCCCCTGCTGCAGTAGAGGTCCAAGACATGTTGCTTGTTGCTGGCGACCGACTCCACGCTCACGTCTTTTCTGGAGTAACCCAACTCCTTCAGACCTTGGTCTAGGACTTTCCCCAATAGTTGATAGTCCTCAGTTCTGGACGCTGCCATCATGTTCAAGGCCTCCTCCTTCGATACCCTCAGGTAGCTCGAGGTGTACTCCAACCGCTCCGGTGGCACGGACTCCCTGCCATCGCCGTGGCTCACGTAGAGGAGGTAGGGCACTTGCAGCGTCAGGGGTTGTATCTGGGAGTGCTGCACGAAGAAGTCAGTCCCCAATACGAAGTCGAAGGCCTCAGTGTCCATCACATAGAACCGATGATCGATAGTTCGGGAGGTCATTGGTACCTCCAATTCACAGTCCCCACAGCTGTGCACCACATGTCCATCCCCGATTCGTATAGCCGCGGTAGGCATGGTGTTCCTCAGGCTCCCACAAGGTAAAGTTTTCTTGGCCACTATTGATATGGTGGCTCCAGTATCCAGTAGCCCCAGGTATTCACGTCCCCCTAGTCGGATACGTACCCAGAACACCAGGTCCAGGGCCTTACCGGAGCGTCCCCGTCAGAACTCCGCGGGACAGGTCACCTCGATCCCCTTGTTCTGCAATTTGCGACCATCCTCATGAAACGGCTTCTCTTCTTGCCGTTGCCATCATCACCACCTTCATGCTCACGCTTGGCCCCTTGCTCTCGCTGGGCCTGTGTCTGCGAGCGTGTGGCAGAACCAGACTGCCCTCCAGAGGGCTCACAGTTCCTCCCTTGGATTAGGGCTGGGGTTGCCTCCGTTCTTGTCCTGGTTCATGTTGTCTTTGTCTGGCTGGCGATTAGCGCCTCCTCCTCGTCCACCTTGGCTCTTGTCTTGGCCTTTCCCACGGCCTTTCTACTTGCCCTTGCCGGAGTCGTTCCCGTTGCCCTTGCCACCGCCCTTGCCGGAGCCTTTGCCAGGATCTTCGCCCTTCAGCTCCGCTGACCGGCGCTGCTTGTGGTAGCACTCATCCTCGTAGTGCTTCCTCTTCCCACAGAGGGCAGAGGTGATAGTGCTCCTGTAGTGATCCGGCATCTTAGGCTTGGTGCCGTTGTTGGTCTCCTGCTTCTTCCCCTGGACCACAAAGCAATCGCGCTGATTGCAGTCGGGAGCGTGCTGCAGGTGACCATGTTCGTCTCTGGCGTCACACCAGAAGAGCTCCTGGACATTGCCCATGATACGGGCGTGCTTGGGGGTAGTACCCTGTCCACGTCTGGGTCCCTGGTACCCTTTGCCATGGCTCCCAGAGGCTCCTCCTCCAGGACGGTAGGCAGTCAGGTGCTGGTCGCTTTCTTTCTCCAGAGCCAGCTCCAAGAGTAGCACAGACGAATCCTGATAGTTGAGGGCTCTCGCCTTGCGCTCTGCCGTTGACCGGCACTCGTCCCACAGCTCCTGAGGGAGCTTAGCTACCAACCAGAAGAGCAGCCCGTGGCTGCTGTAGGAACCAGGTCTCAGTCGTCCCATCCAATGGTCCAGGTCAGCCAGTAGCTCGGAGATCCTGGCTGGTTTGGGATTGTTGGGTAGCTTGGCCAGATTTTGGATGTCGGGCCTGATGGAGAGGCCGGTTTCGTAGGTAGGGTACTGCCTCTCCAAGGCAACCAACACGTCGGCGAAGGTGGCGAACTTCGTCACGATCTGCTTGACCTCCTTCTCCAGGTTCTTGGTCTTGCAGCACTGCAGGAGCAGATTGCACTTGACTCGCCCACTAGCATGGGTTTGGCTGGTCATTCGGAGGAACCGGCCAACGTTCTCAGCGAACTCGCTGAGATCCTTGCCTGTGAACTCGGGCAAGTTCACCACAATTTTGGGAGGTGGCGATTGCCTTAGCCCCCTGAGACCTGCATCCCTCAGGGCGCTTGGTCTTTCTCTTCTTCTTCTTCCTCTGCCTGCTCGGGTTCTCGGCATCCTCAGGGTTGTCGTCCTCCGAGGGCAAAGTAGAAGTCATGGACGGCGGCTCATCGTCAGAGGCCTCTCTTCCCAGGTCACTAGTGCTGTAGGGCCCCACGTCAAACAATGCTCTCAGGGCTGTCAGCCGCAGCCGGTCCAGCTCGGCTCTCGTAGAGTTCTCCACGTGGCTGTAGGGAGGCTGGGCCGTTCTTGGTATGAAAGGGCTTCTCGGTATCACAGCAGGGGTCGGCATCGGTCGGCTCCTCAGGCTTCCCAGGGTGTTTGTCAACCCCGCCACCAGGTGATTGGCTTGTACTCGGTGAGGTGACACCCCCACAATGGTAGGTGACGCTTGGGGAGGAATCAGGGGCTCCAGTTTAGCCCGAATCTCTTGAGTGAGATCACCGACAAATTCAGAGGTCGATCCTCGGAGGGCCTCTTTAATCTCGGACCGCGTCAGGGACCTGTTGGAGGATCTCCCTGATCCTCTACTCCTGCTCCCGCATGACTCAGGGCCTCTCCTCAGCCCACTCAGGGTTGTATACCCAGGGACATCCACATATGCTCCGGTAGCGGGTAGAGGACGGTGATAATTCGCCGCATACCAGCGCAGTGCAGAACTGGAGGCCACTGACTCACTGGCAGTAGTTGCCTCTGGAAGCGCAGTGGTGGATGGGTCCACACCATAGGCAGGGTAGTGAGGCATGCCAGTAAAGCCTGTGCCCTCAGCCATAGGCGGGGTGGATATGGGTGTGGATGTTGCAGCAGCTGGGTCTGGAGTTGGAAGTGTGGTGGTTGTAGGAAAGGGTGATGCGTGGAGGCCAGAGGCGCTTGGTGCGCCCTCGAAGGTTGACTCGCTCATCAGGTAGTGCCCATGGTCAATCCCTTCGTCTGCCATGCTTTCTCCTGCATCCTTCTCTCTCTCCCCCTTTCTCTTCACAGGGTTGGTGTCCACCTCCTCAACTGAGATGGCCTTGAAGGCCGATTGCAGTCCCTCCAGCGATTCATCAGCCACGTCCACTCACTGGCCCATGTAAGGGCACCGAAGGTACAGCGCCAGGTCCAGGACCAGGCTCTCCAGGCGCTGGCATTGTTGGTGCCTCAGGCGCCGTCTTCGCGTCGGTGTCCTCCTTCTTTGTGTCCATATTCGGCCTTCTTGCTCAGGACAGTCCTGGGCGTGCTGCGTGTACGGCAAAGGGTTGCTGCCGGCACGCAGAGACTGTCTGCCTCTGCTACCAGAACGTTTTAAAAGAGTTCTTTCAACTCTCGGTTGTGCCTCCCCTGCTGCTTGCTGCTGGTGTAGGGCTCCTGCTGCCTGTTTTTGATGATGAAAATGTCTTATTGTTGAAATACAACCAATTCAGGATACCCCATGCCAGGGATAAGCAAGTAGAAGACACACAGGATCAAAGCATCAAGGGCTGCAGTCACAAAGAGTTAGATGAAGAAAGATATCAACAATAGACCAAGGCAATAGACATTCAATGCAACTCAGGTTGAAATATTTTACATGATTCAGAAGAATTGATTGGAAACCTGCCCCAAGGGCTCACACTCTCCATAGTTCCATCTTGAGATGTGCACTTCTAGCTTTTGGGTCCCATCCGTGCTGAGGTGGCATGGCTTGTGGCGCTGAGGTCACTGCCTTGTCATATGGGAACTTCCTACTCAGCTAGGCTGACTGGGTATTAAACCCAGGACCTCTCAAAAAGAGGTACCCCAGCCCCTAGGATGCATACCACTAGGATAGCTAAAATTTCATGAGAAAACATAGATAAAATTATAGGGTCTGCCTCAGTATATCAGTGCCTGAGTCAACTCAGGAAAAGATGCTTTAGTGCACATTGCTTGGGGATTAAGGGGTCCACACAACATCCTGCTTTAGTGTTTGGTTCTATAGGTCAAAATGTGTTATCACCCATTTTGGTTAGGCCAATACTAAGAGAAAAATGCAAGAGTGCTTAGAGCACCTCTGATACAACTAGAGTATGCCGTAAAGCATTGGAAAGGCACTTTTCCTTACTCCCGCTCACGCGCACCCCACCGGAAAGTCCCCCCCCAAGTGACCCTTCGACACACCAGCCCGAAGTCCCCATGGACAAGGGGCCACACAGCCCACCAGCGCAGGGGCACCACCACAGCACGCCAGCACCACAACACACCCCCCGCCCCCCGGGGTGCCTGCACGCGTAGGCCCCACACACCATACATCGGCCAAGCGCCCACCGCTAGCCACAGCCCAAGCCGCATCCGAGGACGAAACCGCAAGCCTAGGCCGCGCCCAATCAGCGACACTCACCGCAACCAGGCCGAACCACACCCTCCACCAAGAACCAGCACACCATCCCACAGCGGCCGCCACACACACCCTGAACACCGGCATGGTGCACCTGCCACACCACAAGGCAGCATTCCAACACACAACCACCCACGATGACCATATGGCCCTGGACTTCGGCAGCCTACTGGCTCTGGAGCTCCAACACACGGAGGAAACCGAGCGGCACGGGGACCGAACCCCGCCAAAACCAGAGCCCATTCAAACGGCCCCGCGGACCCCAACCGCGCCGGCTCCCCGCAGAGCGCCCTCCCACAGCCCCGACCCCGACAGCAGGCTCCCTGCGAAAACCTCTCCAACGCCCTACGGCGCCACCACCCCACCTGCGAGGGCAGCAAGGGCCCCACCACGTACCGGGCATCCCTTGAGGGCGACCTGTCTGACGTCACACGGCAAGGACTCAACGGGTACACGGCCACCGCCCCTCGAGGCACCCCCAAGAATGAGGGGAGGAGTACACTGTCGGTGTCACCGACATGACAGCATACATGGAGAACGTAGACGACCTGAAACAAGACGCCATCCTCAGCCTCCTCGCCTACGACAGCTCGAGATGGGGCCGCCACGTCACCCTCCACAGGCCACAGGCTGAACCCCAGCAGTGGTCCCCGGAGCAGAAGGCGAAATGGAGCATCGTCCTCCAGCTCAACCGCGAGGGCTCCTACATCCTCACACACAGCAGATTGCCCGACGCTGCGCCCATGGCACAACCGCTGCCCCTGACCCAGCAACAAGAAGACGACCAGAACGCACCTTTCCTCGGAAGACCACGATTGCCCCCCCCCCCCGGCAGCCACCTGGCACATGCCGCAGCAACTCACCAGGCTTCACCTCCCCCGCAACCACCAAGCCACCAACGACACACGGGGACGCCGCACGCTGCCCCTGCAGTGGGCATCGCCCGAAGGCACCTTCACGTGGGGGGAAAAACCCGGCGCCACGGCGTACCTGTGGCTTTGTGACGCAGAGAATCATGCACACACCCCGTGGCGCACATCTGCTCCTCACCCTGGAAAGAGAGGCCGTCATTGAAAACATCCACACCACAGAGGGAGAGGACTACCTGACAGCAGACACGTACCGCAGTGTGGAAGCACCCAGGAACACACCACGCCCCCAACCGCGGTACCAGGGATACGCCCCTGGCACGTGATCATCGTACACCTACCCGCAGGGACGCACACGGAAGAAGCTCGACGAGGTCGGACAAACAGATGGGCAAATGTATGTACCACCCTGCACGAAGGGCTGCACAAACCCTCCCTCACCAGCCACACTCTACAGCCGGCCTCCACCACGGCAGAATCCCACACCGGGACAGCCCCCCCCGCGGGGGTCTGGACCTATGCACGCACCCTCCACTGCGGGGCAGCGATATCCCTCAAGAGAACCAACTCCCGCCACCAAGGCCTCCTGCACACCCCCCATGATCACACGCAAAAACGCTACACCCTGTGGTGGCAGCACCCCGCGCCAGATGGGGGCCTCCAATCACCAGCGGACCAACCTGGCCACGGCCCGGTACTCAGAGGGATTGTCTGCGCCATTGCCACCATAGCCCAGCAAGTGGGGGCGCGTTGCGGATGTGCGCCGCCCGTCCTCAAAGAGGCAGCGGCAGTCTTGGGCGGGGGACCGCCATGCCTCAAATGAGGAGGCAGCGGAAGGCCACAACCCTACATTCTCACACTTCAGCAGACGCCCCATCCATCTACCCCTACCCGACCTCGACCTCCCTACCCACGATGGGTGGGCTGTCCACATCCTCATACCCCACGACACCGCGGTCAAAGCAGGAGAGGCAACAGCGCGTGTAACCAAACAGCTCGTCAGCACCACGCACCACCAGGACATACAAACACCAAACAGTATCATCACCCACAACACAGGCCGAGACAACTAATACCTCCACGCCACGCATGAGCGCTCCCGCATCACCATATACACCCTCACCACCTGCCCTGGCCTCCAGCCACCGCGACACCACCCAAGGCAAAAGTGGAGGCATCCGCTGCATATCAAACCAGCACAACGCAAAATGCCCACGCTACACGCGCCCTCCCCCCCGCCGACAGCACCGTCCTCCAGGCAGCCCGCAGACAAGCAGCAGCACAACACCAACACAGCCTGCTCCCATGCATGATTGCTGGACCCGGCACAGTCACCAAAGCCACCCAGAAAAGCACCATGAATCTGCTAGCCCAAAAGCTGCACCCCAAAATCGCGCTGGTGGACACTCTCTGGGTATACCATGGCAAAAGCCGCACATCACGGTTCGCGGACCTCCGCACCATCATCCCCTACCACGTACAACGCCCGGTGGGACCCTTCATCATTTACGCGGTGCCCCACCCCATAACAGCCCAGTGCACCAACTGCAACTTCCGGTGCGCGCACCCATGCGCAGGCGCCCTCCAACAACTCCTGCCCACCCCCACCTAGAGAAGGGACCCATAGCTCGGCACTATACCCGAGACCCGCATCCTTACGTCCTGCCCGCGGCAGGCAACCACCACGCCATACCGCTCCACCTCGTCGAACACCTGGCAGTGGGACCCTCCCCCTTCCTGAGGCACCCCCCCCAAGCCCCGTCCGAGGGGCGCCCGCCAGATGAGCCAACACATACCACGCCGGAATCCAAACGCGCCATCACACTCGTCACCCTAAAGGCGCAGGCCACCATCCCCCGTGACTTGGAAGGGGAAAACCACCTCGTCGTGGAGGAGCTCACAGAGCACATCCTGGTCGCGGCCAGAACGCTACGGCGGCCGCCTCCTGCCTCGGGGAGGAACGCCCCTCTCCAAACCTAGCCCAGGCGGCACAGGACGCCCCCGGCCCGAGACCTACCGCCGAGGACATCCACCACGCCCTCCTCATGCGAGCGCCCCAAAAAGCCCAACCCGTGGTCCGCGCCCTCCAGCTCGTCCGCTGGGGCGCAGAGGACACCCCTGGCAACCACGGAAGTACAGGTCCTTACGCACCGGGAGACCTGGTGGACAGTGGAGTGGGACGCCCACAGCAAGGTCAGGCAGGCGACCACGCATGCCCCCGACGACGAGGTACCGCCTCCACCACGCGGCGGGGACCGCCTGCGACTGGTCGCCCGCGTCCCCCACACCCCGGAGACGGCCTGGGAAGCGCTGCACAACGCCCTCTACTTGGCCCAGGTGCGCTTGGGGGGGGCCTCCCCCTGGCATGCACCCCAGCGTGGACGCACCACGCACCAAGCCAAGCAGCGGCTCCTCATGTGGCCCACAGACCCAGCCGACGCCCTGCAGGTGGCCGAGGAGACGCTTGGCATCGTGACCAAGCAAGTCTTCCAGCTAACGGACACCGTTCCCACGTCCAAGCCGGACGTCCCAGCCACCCGTGAACACCCCCTGTTTATACCAGGCCACGCACCCGTGTGACAACCCCAGGGCGCGGCACCCCAAAGAGGGCGGCCAAATACCCAGCAACACCAAGGTACGAGGAAGCGCAAAGCCCACAGATCGCCCGAACCCGCACCAAAGCTCAAGCCAAAACGTTTGACCAAGGTGGAAGCCTATACCCCAAGTTCACCGTAGGTGCCCCAGTACAGCTGCGCCTCAAGTTTGTAACAGCCGCTGGCCCCTCCGCGTGGATATGCGGCCGCGGGCAAGGTCCCCAATCGGTACCGCGTCACGGGGGAACACCAGGGTTTCAAGATCCACGTCAAGTTGGACCCAGCCACCCCCAACGACAAGAAGGGGGGCGAACCATCGAGCTCTGGGGGGACATAAACGGTCCGGAGATGGTCTGCATGCAACTGTGCATTCCGGACACAGAGCACCTCACCCTCACCGCATACACGGGCGGAGTTCTCAGCGCATGGCCCCGACCACAACCCCAGAAGCGGAGTTGCAAGGTGCCAGCAGCTCAGGGTGTCATTGATCTCCTCGACACCTGACCAGGCCAGGACCGGAGACGGCCCACCACCAGACCGCGGGTCCCAAGCAGCCAGCACCCACGGAAGCCCATTCCGGCATCAACATCCTCAGTGAGCCTGCGGTCACCTACGACCCCACCAAGGCCGCCACGCTGCAAGCCATGCCCGGGCGACACCCCCAGGGTGCAGACCTCCTTGGGTTCCTAGAACAGGGCCTCAGCAGGGCAGACCAGCCCGAACCAGCGCCGGTCTGGGAACCAGAGGGGAACAAATACCAAGCCCATTAGCAGCGAGGCATGCCCCTCTACCACAAGACATTGGTCACGGTACACGCCTACCAGGGTTGGTACAATACGGCGTATATATACGCGTAACATATATATACGCGTATCGTATCGCGAGAATATAGCACAGTACGCGTCTGTTTCTGTGGCCTGCATCTGGCGCCTGTCGAGCTTACCGCCAACCCAGAAAATGTGCCAGAAGAGAAAATTCAACGTGCGGAGTTTTACAGTCTGGCGGCATTACAAAAAGGCAAAAATACCAACTGTCTTTTTTCAATACATTTGTTTAAGGGTTTGCCTCATAAAAACTGATTTGTCGAAATTGGTGACTGTTTTCGCTGAAGGAAACCACCGCTGTGTTCGCACCTCCCTTGCGCATCGCCGTACATGCCCACCACTGTTTGGAACCACTTCTGCATAGAGATACAGGCGTCGCAAACGTTTGGTGCAGAAATGTAGAATGCCACAACGGTCTCGAGGGAGCAGGGAACAAGATGCAAGCGACACATTCGAAAGCTGCGGGCGACACTGTCCCTCCCAGCGAACGCAGTCTCACTCACAATGAAGGCGACAACGACGATGATGCTGATGAATGGGACGAATGGGATGAGGTCTTCGCCAACGGATGGCAGCGAAACCAGTATGAGGGCTTCTGTTGGAGGCAGCAAAAAAGAAGGAAGCAGCCCATGTCCTACGCTGCCTGGTCACAACTGAGGACAGAGTTGGACGCCGAGCTGGAGCTCAAGAGGCTTTGGGTGGCAGAGCAGGAGAAACAGTGGGCACAGGTTTGAACTTCTACTCCTCCTCCTCCTCCTCCTCGTCATCAAAAGGATAATGAGGCAGAACACAGGGCTCTGTGAAGGCTGGGTCCCTGATTCTTCTTAAAAGGCGCATATTCTGATAAATATAGACCAGTCTTTCAACCTTGTGGCCATAGAGCCTGTTTCTGCTCTTGGAATGGATAAAACCAAACAGACTGAAGTACCCGTCTGTTGCCATCCCAGTGTGGTGAACAGCAGCAAAAACAGGGGCAATCTCTTCTGAGATTTTGGAGTACACTTTGTCGAGCAAGCCATCAGCGAGTTTGTGCCTGTTCGGGGGATATAGCTGGGAATGTGCCAGTCCAGCCTTCACACAGTTGATTTGTTTGCCAATATAACGGTGCAGCATCACATCCTCAGCAATATGAGATGGAACACCAGCGTGGAACATGAACTCAGCAAGGAAAGCATCCAACTCATTATTCAAAATGTCTTGCATGGAGTCCAGTGTTGCTTGCTTCTTCGGGGCTGGTTCTGCAGCGGCATCAGGTTTTTGTTGCCTCAGAAAAATCCTCCTTTTGGTTTACTGGTGTTCTTTTTGCTTCAGCTTCTCCTCAGCGTCCTGCAGCATTTTCTCTCTCACATCCTTCGGCACTTTTGGGCAGGCAGCACCACCATGTCCCTTTTCCTCAGACAAATGGGCACGAGTTCTTGCAGGTCCTTGCCAGCCGTTGCCCATATAACCACAATATTCGCAGTTATAAGCCTGCCGAGTTTTACTGGTTTTTGTAGCACCGTTAAGTGCGAAATGCTGCTCAAGCAGGCCAGTGCCACGCGGTGCCATTTTTGAAATCTGCAAAAATTCAGGAGGACGATATCATCTGAGGGGTGTCTAGAAAACCCTACCGGACCCCCCCTGGTGGCATGCCACCTACAGGTGAGTTTGCTCAGCCACCAAGTGTGGACAGCAGTCTGGATCTGGGTGGCCTGGCCTTGAGGATGTGGATGTGAAACGTCTGCTTGTGGTACACTAAAACAGAATAGCTGCAAACTATAGGACCATAACTTCTGTGAACGAACACTACTTTGTCAGAAACGTTTGGAATACAATACATTACATTACAGTACTGTATCGGAACGATACAATAAATTACACGTACTGTATTGTACCAACCCTGACGCCCACCCCCAGAACAGAGTAGACGGCCGCCTCCGAGTGTACGAGTGAGCAGGGCCTGGATGGCAGTTAAACGTGCCATCCACGCACGTCCCATTCGGGGAGGAAACCAAGGATTTCGTGGACGCCCTGAGCCTGGCGTACCGCCGTCTTCCCCTCCTAGCGCCGACCATCATCATTGGCGACCTGAACGCCGCCCCCACCATTGACGATCGCACCGGCTCAGCCACAGCCACCAACATTGCCGTCGGCGTCCCCATGCACGAATAGGGCCTGATCAACCTCACAGCGGGACTCACCGGCACACCCTCCCACTAGCCCCACCAGGCCGACAGCCACCCCTCCCGCATCAAGACGTGCTACAGTGACGCAACCACGGTGCCCGTTCACGAGGCAACCTACGGGGACGTTCCACCCGCGGACACGGGCCACCAACCCCTATACATCGACCTCATCATCTCCAACCTACCCCCACCCAGAGCCACCATGCCCGACGACACCCTCCCACGCGCGCTGCGGTTCCCATTCGAAGACCGCCACAGCGCCTGTCACAAGTATAACAGGGCCTTCCAGGACATCGTGCGCCGCTCCGATGCACCACCACTTACCACCGCCATGCGCCAGGCAGCACAAGCGTGCGGCATGGAACGCGACACCAATTGCCGGAGAACACCACCAAAACCTCACTCTCCAACAGCTCGTCCCGGACATATGGACCACAAACAAGGAACTCGCCACCCTACAGCACCCCAGCACACCGGAGCCTCAGGAACTCGACACCGACCTTCGAGCGTTCCTCAGCACCCGCCGCCACCAGCTCGGCGAATGGCATGCCCACCTCATGGCAGCCGCAGCCCAAGAGCGCGAAAGATGCGGCAGAAACGACGCGCTGTACAAGTCCCTGCGGTACGTCAGCGGCATCCTGGAGAACACGGGACGCCGCACTGTCCGGGCGGTGCGCGACCCCGATGTAGGCCTTACCAGCGACCCGGACACCGTCCTCCAGGCTGTCCTGGACAGCTTCTGGGCGCAACATCGGTATAGAATCAGGACGCCCTCCCCGCACTCGACCCCCATACCAGGAGCAGCATCCGTGAAAATGTCTCCAAGATCTTTAACTGGGAACAACAGCACGCCATCGAACACAACCCCTTCAGCATCACAGAAACTCAACGCGCTCCAGACAGCCTGAAAAAAGGGGTCGTGTGGGACGTCAAGGGGCTGCCGGCCGAAGCGTACCAACGACTCACCATGCCCGTCAAGCGCCGCCTGGTAACCCGCCTATGGAACATCCTCACCGGCACCACGCGCATCCCCGCCGAGTTCGCCAACGTGGTCCACCCGAGCTACAAGAAGCGGGCCTGGGCGCAGCCAGAAAACTGTCAACCAATAGTATGCACCACCACGGAAATCAACCCGGTGTGGACGCCAATCCTGGCCCGCATTGCGCCATCGGTCTTCCCCAAGGTTCCTGCCAGCATGTCGGAGGCGATGGCAGGCAGGTCCCCCCATGAGGCCATCATCCGAATCCATCATCAGAACACCGCGCTGGACAAGAACCCCTACCAGATGATCGTTGCCTCCCTCAATGTCCAAAGCGCGCCCCCCCACGCGCGGCACCGGCTCCTCACAGAAGTGTGGGATGCCATGGGCCCCCCATTCTTACCCTTCATGGCCGGGTACATCCAGACCCGGCTCTACGCGGTCATCACGGCAGCAGGCCTTACCCCCTGTGACCGGCGCAGACAGCGGCATCCCCCAGGGCGGCGCCAGGGCCCCCTTCCTCTACCTTCTCGTCACCCTTCCGCTAGCGTCCGAGCTGGCACGGGTATACCCGGGATACGCCCCATACCCGCTACGGTCCTCCCCTCATCAACTTCGCGGACGACAACCTCCTGACCACGGCCACCCGCCACCCCAACTCCGCAAACACAGGACTACCAACAACTGCCAACCAAGCGTCCGCCATTCTCCAGCTCATCAGAACCTACCTTGACACCCCCCACGTCCTGGTGCACCCCCGCAAGTTGCCTGGGCTAGCCAATGTCGGGACCCCCGCCCCCGACATCCAGAAAGGCGAGCCCCTGCGCCTGCAGGACACCACAGTCCACCTGGGGGTCACACAGGCCACCCAACATCACAACATGGCACTCCCAGGCAAGCTGGAAGGGCGCCTCACCAGACTACCTCAGCTGGCCAGGGGGGACCTCCTGTCTAAGCAGGGCCTGGCATACTTCATGGAGGTGGTGCTCAACGGGGTTGTTGGATACCAGGCCCTACACCTCCCGGACCCCAGGGCGCCCTACACCACGCGCGCCAACAAGTAACCAAGGCATGAACGCAACACCGAGGCTGGCCCACATCCTTCCCCAAGAAAGCCATGATGGCCCAGTGGCACTACTATCGGGACACCGAAGGCGGCCTAGTTGACACGGCCTATGCCAAACACACGGGCGCAACTCCTACACAGAATGATACGTAACCAAAAACCGAGGTCCGCGAAGCGGCCGCAATAGGGATTAACACCTTGGCTTTTCTGGCAGGTATTTTTCCATAAATGGCCCGCAATCGCCAATGCATGCCCCCCCCATGTGGAGTATGTTGTTATTGTTGCCACGTTTTTGTGAAGGACATAGGTTCACAATATCGTGTCTGTGTTCCTTTTTACAACAATCCAGTGTATGTCAAGTTTTTGCTCGACAAGCATTGGCCCGTAGGATGGGGTGTCATTGAGGTGCATTGGGACGAGCCAAATGTGGTTTGCCCCTTCATCAATGTTTGCCAGGGTTTTTACTACGTAGGCTGATGTAATCCTGTGTTGTTGTCCCGTCTGTTGTATGTGTGTATTGAAAGTCAGGCCGCATCTTTGCCTATGGTACGCAAATTCAGCGAAACCTAATTGGCAAGTCCAAGGGCCAGTAAATGTCACCCCATGTTACATACACAGGTACATCCTACACATGTAGTGTCTGATCACCACGTTTGTTCTTGCCCAATGCAGTTCACCTGCATGGTGATGACGAGATGTGTTGTTCTACTCTGGATCTCTCCATACCAGGTCGGAGACAAATGTGTTGCTGCATGGCACCACACTGACGCCCCATGGGACAACACAAGCAAATGCATGTACATTTTGCTACTTATGACCAAAAGACCTCAGATCCGTGCTCCCTCACGCCAACTGATCCACTACGAAATTTGAACTGCGCTCCATTCCTCATATTTCTCCCACTTTGATTAGTTGCTCGTTCTGTGGCCGGTGATTTACGTCTCACGGTGCCTGCCAGCGGAAATTGCGCTATCGGCACCTCGCGCACCGCATCTGGCTGGAGGCAGCCAATACGCCAGTGGCAAGAACAAAAAGGGTATTGTATCTGCTTTTTTGTGAACGGAAATTCGGAATTGTGACTGTTCTGTCCTGTGGCCCTTGATTCGCACCCCACAGGACAAGCCACAGACGCCTTCTGCAGGACTTGAGGAACGCAGCTAAAAGACGCAAAAGAGATGGTTCCGAAGGGTGCAAATCCAAAAGGCGCACGCAGGAGCCATGGGTATGTAACAGCCGTGGTGTTCCGTCAGATTTTCACACCGTGTCGTACAATGGGTCATAAATGGCGTCCCATCAAGGGATTCCATTCCTTGCAGTCTGTTGGCACAAAAGATAGGACAGCCAATGCATGATCCATAGTTTAGACATCAGTTTCAAGCTGTCGGCGTCACGGGAAAGCGGGGATCCGGCAGTGTGCTACCAATCTCCAGTTCCGGGTCCAATGGCGCGTAAATCACATCCCATCACGTGTCGCCTGTCATGCGCCGCACCACAGCAAATTACACAGTGCCAAACACAGCTTCTAGCCTGTCGACATTCATTTGTCGCTGTCTGAGGCAGCGAAGTGCACGGGTTTTGCTTCTGGTAACTTGGAAACGCGCTGCACGTCGTTCAGTCGTAAATCAAGCCCCCTAGTATATGTCTTGGTGTGTGTCGACTCCGTCCCTCTGCAGCACGGATTGTTCGACAAGACCCCCGAAGCAGGCTCAAAGCTAGAGGCCGATTTGCACGATGAAGCAGACGCAAAGGAAGACGCACTTCACCATTATACTGAGAATGCTGAGGAGGCGGATAATGTGGTTAGTGAAGAGGAAGAGGAAGAGGAAGAGGAAGAGAGCATTGAAGATGATGATGCTGATGAAGATGATGCTGCTGCCCATCTGCATGTGAAGCTTACCTCAACGGAGCGCGACAAGATTTGGAGCCAGGAGACATTGCCACTGGAAACTGTGTGACGGCAGAAGTGTCACAGGTCGGGCCTCATTTGCAAAGGCTTTTGGACTTCAGATGGGTTTTTGGAGACAGCAAAGGACTACAGCAGATTGATTGTGACCAGCGACCATGGAGCCACTGGTTGGATTGATACTGCACTGCATGCCCGACTTCATCAATGACTGAAGCAACACCACACCATCTCTGTTTGCATTGAACCCACCCATGCCCCGATCTACTGCCTTCCCCTGGGAGTGGAGACCAGATTTTCAGTCGGAGGCCCTGGATCAAATATGTCCACCAGTGTCTCTGCACTTCAGCCTCTGTTGCTTCTCTGAAATGCCCAACAGCTGCATCTCATAGGAAACTCCCGGATCTTCGGATTCCTGTTACTTTGGTGAACAGTCAAGGGTGCCAGACTCAATCTTGAGGATGCGTAGAACCGGTTGGAGGCCAATGCCAGCGCAGGGGGATCTGGAGCTGATGCATTTACCCGTGAGGTGCACTCAAAGCCTGGCAAGATGAAGAGATCACTCGCAGACATCCAGACACAGCAGAAGGAGCTGGTTAGGAAGCAGGACAACCTGTCTTCTGCTGTTGAAGAGGTACGGGACCCCAGCAGAAGCATGAAGGATGACCTCTTGTCTCTCAATGAGAGATCAAAGCCTGCCCCTGTCACTGCTCCTGCCCCTCGTTGGCTTTGGCCGGGTGTGCAGCCGCGTATGCCCCAGAGTATGGAGCTGGCCTTGGTTCAGAACACACAGAACGCACAGAACGCCATGCACTGATGAACAGCAATGTGTACACTGCAAACAGCATTTTGCATTCCTGCTTTGTGCCAGTGGGTCAACTTTTACGTGCCATTGCATGTGCCAATTTGTGAAATGTTTGGTGTCCCAATATAGGCTCCCCTTTGGGCATCGTCACATTGGAAGCAGATTTGAAATCAGTGAATGAACAGGGACCAGAGCATTGTGATGTAGACAGAGGCGAATGACTGCTGAGTGGGCCTATTCCACTTTGGACGGTGCGATGGGGCAACATTTACCAGCAATGGGACGGGCCAACTCTGTTTCATTGATTTCTCTTGGGATAAGCACCGATTGAAACCTGTTTTTCACATATACGTGAAACCGACCTTAAGGAAAAGATAGAGTAGGTGCCGGCACATTGAAAAGACAGCATGCCGTGGCGGGATATTTTAAACACCATTGCCTTGTTTCAGGGGACCACATTTACTTGCCAGCCTACGGGCAAACCTTTCGTTTTCAAATTGCGGTAATTTGTTGACTTACCATGAGACGGATGCATATGGCGCAAAATGATGGAGGTATGTCCTTCGCAAAACTGTGGCACTAATAGCAGCAAAATTGCAATGGGAAGCATTATTGCCCATTTTGGGGCTTGAGGAACAATTGAGGGAACAATACCTGCCATTAAAAGCCCAGGAAGCGCAGACGGCGCGCGATGCCTGCCCTTGGTGGATACTGGCACAGCACGGCGTCCCCCCCCTCCGTGGGCCCCGGCATTTGGGCCCAGCTGCAACTCCTCCTTCCCAACAACACACACACGCCCTCCTGAGGAACCACCATTGCAATCAGCAGGGGCCACTTGTAGCCACGCTCACCGACATCCAGCGGCACCCGGCAGGCAATGTGGACACCCTACACCTCCTGGGGGCCACCATTACCATCGTATACCTAAGTCCGCGCAAATGAACGTCATGGCCCTATGCGGAGCCTACCATGCCCCATTCCTGTCCGACGCGCAATGGCCAGCACGCCGCATCTTCGAGGCATACCTCGGCACATGCGCCGCGAAAGCAGGGCGCACGATGCCAGGACCCAATGATATTGACGCGGCGCACAAAGAAGTACAACACCAGCACCCCCGACCCCACCTGAGCAAGCCCGAAGCCCCCAACGACGGTAACACAAAGCGACGAGAGCCAGCCCTGTCAGACGAAGCCAGGGCGCCGCCTACCATCCTGCTGCTACCACCCGACGGGCACAAACACGCTAGCCGCACCGTCCAGCGGAACCACACTCCCTGGTCCATCCCTAAACAAAGGGCCCCTGAGACTGATGTGCCACCGTCAGACAGGATGACCAAGGCGTACCACGCATGTGCTGACACTGTGGTGCGGCGGCCCTCCACACCCCAGGGCCCCTACTGCACCTCATCTCCACCCGCTATCACTCCGCCGCCGCCACCACCGCTGACCAGCAGGCATGGCTCTCCCCCTGGTTTCACACGGTACCCCCAGGCGGCACTGCACGCGTAGCCTGGAGTCAAACACCCACGGAAGAATGGACATTCACCAGCGAGCGAGCAGACCAAGAAAGCATTGCCATAGGGAACGACCGCAGCGACCCGCACCGCGCGGGGCCTCAAAAAGAACCCATGCGCCCCCTGCAGCACAAATGCCCAACACTCCGCGGCGACAAGGCAGAAGAGGAACAGCAGCAGACCATCACGTGCCAGAGGTTCCACACCGATACGGGATACCTCTTCCGCCTGATGTATGCATACATCACCCAGGGGCGCCCCGGCAGGGGCCTCCTCCGCCTCAGCCCACGGGTCCAGACCATCATTACCCAGGGGATAGGCGTGTACACGACGCCGCTGTTTCAGTCCGCACAAGCCACCACCAAAACAACCCAAGGGAACCCTGTGTACATCTATCACCCCACAGCAAGTGCCCGCCTACCCGTGCCCAGCAACACCGACATTATCTTCTTCACTGACGCATCAGGCACCCAGCAGCACACCCCCATGGTCTGTTGTGCCCCCGTGCGCGTCAACCGGCGTGCAGATGAACTCCATGTGGAGCACCACACCGGGGCCACCATCTTCGGGGTGTCCTCCAACAGCCAGGTGCGCACCTGGGCGGACATGGTCAACACCACACTGCCACCGACAACAAGCCAGCCCCGCAACATCACGGTCATCCTAGACGCCACGGTCGACATTCACCTCACAAAGTGCCTCGCAGAACTATCCCTTTACAGCGAACTGGAATCTGTCCTCACCACGCAGGCGATGGGACCGTGAATGAGCTTCAGAGGCATGCGCCCCGAAAACACCCTGCACATCGTCAAACAGGGGTGCCACCGCTACACATACAACAATGGAGGCGTTGACACGCATGTCGAGCACCAGAACACAAACCACGCTCCAGAGCTCGAACACGTACGACTGGACAGCGCACACCGCAGCAACCTACAGCACCGGCACCCGATACCCTCGGCGACACAGCCCCCCCACCGGGTACCGGGAGACACGCCATACACGGGCAGAGACAAGCAGTACCACTACCCCACACCAATCCAACAACTTGCCACCACACTGGGCCACCCAGCAAACACAAAGGTCCTGCGACGCCTGGAGGACTCTGTCCGCAGCCCCCTCTACTACGCAGCCCTTTGCCCGGATAGCCTACCAGCACACCTGCAAAAGCCCCAGCTCCAACTCGCCCTCGAGCAACTGCCACTCCTCACATGACACTACCGATGGTACGCACGACGCTCCATCCACATCCCCGCTGTGTACACCAAATGCATCTGCGGCCACACAGAGGACAATACCTGGGACCACTTCAAGACATGCCCCCTGTACCGGGGGGTCGACACCCCCCGGACTGGAGCCCAGGCCATACCATTGCACAGCACGCCAGGTGGCCGACACAGTCCCCGGCGAGCCAAAAACTCACCACCATCCTTCAGCAGACAGAGGTACACGAGGCAGTCCGCAGGGGACTCGTCCCCACCGCCGTCTACACCCTGCTACGCACCCACACTGACGACCCCAAGTCCACAGCAGCGCACATGCAACGAACAGCTGTCACAAAAATGGCCACGCAACTCACGTACCACACCCGAAGGTACCTGCAGCACGCAGCCAGCCTACCCCCAACAGACCAGGCCCACCTCCTCAAAGTCCTGTTCTACCAGCCGTAAGACCCCACCCAGCCACCTACCACCGGACGCAGGACCCCTCCTCCCAGTCCAAGCACCATCAAACGCGCACGACACCACCAGGACACACACGAGCACCACCAGCACCATGCATACGCCCGCCAGCATGCGCACACCGCAAGCCCCTATACCCCCGCACCACCATCTGTCCTGAGGTACCGCCAACCACCGGCCACCCCATGCCCCCTCTGTGTACGCCAACGGCTGCCACACACGGCCCTGCCCTGCAACCCGGACCACTGGGTCTGCCTAGGGGACGCACATGGCCTCAACCACTGCCCCCACTGCGGGGAACTCAGCCCGCACCAACGCGCACAGCTCGCGACGCCAGCCGTGCCCCCCCCGCCGCCAGCCAGCCCAGCTTCTTTGGGCCACTCACCGACACCATCCAGGACTACCTGGGAGGGCATTACGCGGCAGACCCGGCAGACCACGCATGGACCATCGCCATGGCCACGGGCGACACATCCTTGCCCCTCCACAGCCCACCCCTACGCCACAGCGAGGGCGGCTGGAACGTGGCAGCCCGACACATCTTCCGCGCCCTTTACCTCCACAACCGTGACCTCCACTTCCCAGAACCACAACTCCCATTTCCCCCGCACAGCAGCCCCGGCACCGGAAGCATGGGCGGGGACGGCACCGGAAGAGGTGGCGGACTACCTCCGACGCACCTGCCGCCGATTCAACACCGCTCTCGGCCGGCAGAAAGGAGCGCCCTACTCAGTCAGCGCACTCCTCTACCCAGCAGGGCCCCCCCCTCACACCCAGCTGAAGCCCCCAGAGGGCGCGGCTGCTTTCGGGATACCCACCTACACGCCCCCAGCAAAGCCACCACCGCACAGAGGGACCCCACGGTCCAGCGCGCCGACGTCAGGAGCCTCAAAACATGCCTCAGAGAGGCGCATTGCTGGCACACGCATGCCCCGTCAGCCCCGCGGGGACCGGGGGGACCACCTGCCCCCGACACCCACCAGACCAAGAAGGCCAAGACACACCAAGAAACCCGCCAGCTCGCCCGCCAACAGGATGCGGCGCCCCGAGCGGGACCCGGGCCCAGCCACGTAGGTAGGTAGGTAGGTCGACTCGGGACTGGGGTTGCCCCGCAGGGGGGACTTACCAAGGGGCTTTTGCTCACCCACCCACGGCCCTACTTCACGTGCCCCCACAAAGCGGCTCCCCCACATGGGGGAAGGGCGCGGTCCCCGGGAGCAGTACCCTACAGCGGGTTCTGCCCAGAGAGGTAACCCATGTTCGACCGAAGTCTCACATTCCTCTCCTTCGGGCGGATGATACGTGGGGGAGGGTCCCACCGCACATCCTCATCAACCTCCGGATTCTGGGGCCCAGGGGCTTGGAGCCAGGCCATAGGCCCTGTCCTGCAGGCAGCGCCACCTGGGTTGGTTTTCAGTAGGTGTGAGGCGACTTGAAGAAGCACGTGCTACGGGACTCGCATGCCGTGGCGCACACTCACACCTCCTGACTCGGTGGAGCTTGCGCTCTCCCGGGGGGCCAGGGGTTCGAAGTAGGTCGTTGTGGCTGGTTGGTCGCTCGTATGGTACGGTTGCCGTATAGTTTGGTAATGTAGGTTGGTCGGTTGCGTGATGGTAGAGCCAAGTTTTGTTCGTGGGCATGGTCGTCAGCGGGCGCGGTGCACCACGGTGTCACCAACCCTTTGGACGCCGTTCCCGTTTCGACCCGTGCACGCCTGGCTGGTTTGGTGTTGGCGGGCTTGCGTGTGGTCTGTTTACGGTCAAGTGGCGGCTGCAACTGCGGTGTTGTTGGTTCGCGGTCGTCTTGGCCGCCTCATGGTCGGCTTGGTTTGCGTGGGTTCCATTGCGCTGCTGCCGGTGGTCGTTCCGCCGCATGTTGTTTATGCAGCTGGCATGTCCGTGTTGGTGCTGATTAGTGGTTCGGCTTGTGCTGTGGTGTCGGGACGCTCCGTCCGACGTGGCGGGTTGGGCTCGGCGTAACACACCCGTGCCTGTTGGCAGGGGGGTCGGCGCGGCCCAGTGCGCTGAGCTTGTGGCCCCCCGCATGCCCCGGGTAGGGGGGTGAAGCCGGTTCGGACCCCCGTGGCCATCTTGGGGTCACTTGGGGTGTGTATCTATGTGCCGGCAAGCCGCCATTGGCTGATATCATACTCTCCCGTCCACCTGAACTAACCCGATGTGATAGTGTGATAGGTTTGGCCATTCCGGCTATGAGCGGCCATATTCAGAACCGGGGCACCGCCAGCGGAGATTTATATATCGGAATATCAGGAATCAACAGGGTTTTATTATCATAATGTTTCCGTAATTTTTCAGCCTTTCGTTCTGATAGTCAATGTATCGGCGACTGTCAGTTGGCTCGCGATTTTGCGTTAACCGATTGGTTAACTGTTATTTCCAGATATTTTGGCGGATACTCCGTTGAAGGGTCAGATTTCATCAGCAAAGGGTTCGTTGCTTCCGCAACCTTCTAAATAAGCACTCGAAATTTTAATCAGAATTTTTCGCGATGTCGAAATCGGATTTTCGACTTCGACATCGCCGCACTAGATTTGGACTTCTTCGAGTTGTCATACTCCTTTCCCTCTGCCTGAATCAGGTTTCCCTTATACTTGCCACCCATTTGACTTGGAGATATAAGGGAAACAAAAGTGAATCGTGGGACCACTTTGAAGGGCCATATCTACGCGCGAGTGTGAGGAAAGAGAATAAAGAAGGTTGGGTTGCAAGCGCCTTAGTCTCAACTTAATTTAGGAAGCATCAAACGCCTTTGGTGCGCACACATGCCCGGTGTAGCAAGGGAAAGGGGTCAAGAGGGTATAAAGTGATATATAACTCTTGGACCGTGCGACTGAATATTTTAATGCGACTCTCGAGTGTGCCGCATGAGTGTTGGGGTTGCATAGCAACTTTCCTTGGGTTCCTACGTATTTTTAACGTGAAGTTATGTCCATGGAGGGACATGACCTATCATGGTGGGAGCCACTTTTTGAGGGTATTTGTTATATGCATAGTATTGTCTTGATATGCTCACACCCGTGTTATATATCTTCGTGTGGCCGAAGAGATGGGGAGCCATACGTGACAAGGGCCTTGCCCATGTCCCAATTGTGGAATTCAAAGCGCTAGACCAAGTCTACCGCGTATGTATTGCTCATGGTATGCTTGACAAAGAGATCCATGGGTGCACTCCCATTTTTCATGGGGCATGTAGATATTAGTGGCGAAGGTATCTCCATGCGCCTGATTGGGGATCCAAGTGGGGGAATTGTTCGCAAATGGTTCCAATCATTTGTGTATTGAATCATGAGCGGATATCATGGGTGAGCATAGAGATATACTATCATGACAACTTTGTATCCGGTCATATTTTCATGTTTTTGACCTCAATTTTTGCTCATTTCTGTGTTTTGTGTACTTACCTGGTCAGCAAACAGCAAGAAGCCTATGGAGGGTCGAACCATGGTATGTTGTTCATATGTTGGCATATGCTTCGGAGTTGAACACCACCATATGCCAGATCGCGTACTCCATTTGGCTTGGCGCACGAAGGATTACAAAATTTGGTCTCAAGATCATGGGCTGACTTGGGCAGTGCGTGGCGCCCATATCCGAAGGGGTTTCGAGGGTAAGGTGGGGATGTACATGGGCATTTGCCTTTGGTCTCTATCCTCCATGAATACTAGACTTCGATTCCATGCATGCTTTGAGGCTTCGGATAAGTAGTAACTTCAATTTTGAGCATATTTTTGATATATGGCCAATATGGTGTGAATTGGCAGTTTTTTGGCATGTTATGAGTTCAAACTCATAGGTCATGTCTCCGAGCCCATTCGACTCCAAGTCCAACCAAGGTTATGTCAGGGTAAGGCATGGTCCCGAGTGCCACTCTAGGCCATGACACCCCACCTCCCCTATTGGGCTAGGATCTAGAGGCTTGGGAGTGAACACATTTTTGGGGTTTATGTAGTGACTGGTGACACATGGCATTTAGCCATTTCATTTGACCTGGTTCAGGGCAATATGATGGTGAGTCAAGGGAAGGTCTTGAGTCCAGGGAATGACGGGTTTATGGCTGCGAATGTGTATGTCTACCTCTTTCCCCGACTTTGCTTTATTTGTGTTCATATGTCAATTTCAGGGCTTTCTTCCTTGGTGCAATTCTTGTACATGCCCGCCATCGTGAGACCATCGATGTGCTGAACGAAAGCCCGCAGCCTGATTTGGATTGTGAATTGGGCGGTTGCCATTCAGGGTTGAAGGAGGATTTTATTTTCTATATTTTTGGATTTGGAACCTGGAAATTGAGGAATGCAATCGTTGATCCGGAGTAAATCAGCAGGGGTTACAGGCGGAAGGGGCACAGCGGGGGCCGGTCCTGGTAGGGACCTTCTTTATGGTAGCAGAGGCTTACCTGCTGCCCCTACCAACCGCCGACCCGGGGACTTGGGCCCTTATGAGCCCTGCCCAAGTACGCCCCGGGTGCGTATTGTGGACTCGGTGGAGACCACGCCGGCGATTGGGGCCATAGAGGAACCGAGACGTTCAAGAGCATGGCGAACTCCGGAAGTTGAAGCCCGAAGAGAAGTACGACAGTCGGGAAGAGGAGGACGTGACATGGAGGATTTGGTCTCCATGTGTGAGCGTCGCTGCCGAAAGGCATGCAACCTCCGATCCGCCGCGGAGGACTCTGACGAGGCTTGCCATTCAGGCAGCAGTGGAGGACGGGCCCGGCGCTACCGGAAGCGCGGGTCACCCAAGTCCGCGGCAAGGGACGCCGGGGCTATGGACACGGATCCCAGCCTGGTCAGGCTGTGGGAATCAAAGGGGCACTCCGAGGGCTATCGGACAGCCCAGGAGCCACCTTCGGAGCCGGAGATGTCCGCGCTGATCGCCAGGGCGCATACGGCCCCCGAGCCCGCCCTGAAGCACGATGCCGAGGGCTTGGAGAGGCCAGCCAGGGCCCGGACGGCACCTGTGCCCCGGCACACGGGACCGGAGACGGACGCCATAGGCGATACGCCTATGGGTGATGAGTCTGAGGCGCCGGGAACCGCGGGTTGCGCTGAATCCGGCAGAAAGCACGCTCCGTGCCACTGTGAGCACGTGTCCTTCCTCATGGGCAAGTACCCGAAGATGGGGATGGACGCCATCGTGCGTCACCTTGACCGCCTGGACAACGCCAAGGACTCTCTAGAGGAGGACGTCGCGGGGATCCTGGACGACCAGTCGGCTGCGGAGAACCACATGGAGGAGCTGCGAGCGGATCAGGCCCGGTACCGGGAGAATCTGGAGCTGGCCCTGCAGAAGCAGCAGCAAGTGGTGGACAGCCTCCTCCACTTAGTGGAGGACATGTCGGGACGCCTGAGAAGGCTAGAGGAGCGACAGCCCCTCGCCTCGGGTCCGGAGCTCCCGGCAAAGCCGGCCGCGGTAGAGCTGGTGGAGCGGGTTAAGACCCTCAGGAGCGCCATGGAGAAACCCATGGGCGGACCTGCAGAGGCACCATACGCGCCTCCGCGTGTTGACCCGGGTGCGCTGCCGTATGTTCCCCTGTTCAGCGAATCCACAATGCTCGGGGAACACACGGCACCAGCTGGGTCCATGCGGGAAGGGCACGTGACCACGGACCCGAGGAGCCTGACGGTACAGATGTCCCATGCCGCCCAGGATGTACCGCTCACGACGAATATGGCAGTCTATGCGGAAGAGACGATGGAGATCCAGAACCAGACCATGCAGGGGCGAACCATGGGAAGCGCCGACGGACATGGTCGAGGCCATCCAAGCGGAAACCTGTTGGCGAAGGACCCCAATACGGGGATATGGACGGCCGATGGGGCAAATCCTTCCCGCATTCCAAACCCCATGGGTTCAGGCCCAACTGGACCGCACTCCATGGAGGAGAGGGATGTACGGGGAGTGTACTCACACCCCCCGGCCACAGGTGGTATCCGTCTCGGTGGAGTGGTGGCTGGAGACGTCGGAGACGCCATCAGGATTGACGACGTCAGGGGAATCAAAATCCCCTATTACGACGGGAACCCGTCCAACCTGGATGACTTCATCCTGGACTGGGAGGACTTCGCCGAGGAGGTCGTCGGCGAGATGCGGGGAGCGCCGCGGGACAAGTGGGTATGCCGGACATTCCCACACAGGCTGGCGCAGGACCTCAAGGAGGAGCTGCGGGATCAGATCCGGGAAGGATTGATCCGCACGGAGCAGGCCTGCCTCCAGTGGCTGGAGGATGAGGAGCGGGTGGACGCTCCGAATCAGAAGCTGGAGGACCTGTGGTCCATTCCACTGCCGCTGGACCGCGGAGAGTTGCGGGTCCGGGAGTGGAACCGGTATCTGCGGAAGTACCGCGGATGCCTCAAGTTGGTGGAAGACTGGAACGAGGCCAGTGAGATCCGCCACTTGCTGAAGGACGTCCTCCCCGGCAACTGGAAGAGGAGAGTGGAGGACGAGGAGAAGAAGAGGGCGAAGAAGCGCGTGGCGGTGAGGATTATGGCGGCGGAGGATACCCATGCGGGTATAATGGAGTTCTTCAGGAAGAACCTGGGCGAACCCAACCGGATGTTGGGCCTGAAGAACGCCGTGTACGTGGAGGTATTCGGGGACTCCATGGGGCAAGAGTTGCTGCGCCTCAACAACGTGGAGTGGAGGCGCGGGGAGCCGCTGAGGATGCAAGTCATCTTCGCCCGCATGAGCCTCGACGAGATCGTGAAGTACATCACGGTGGAGTTGAAGCTCAATGCGAAGAACGAGGCCCACGTGCAGGATCGACATGGTCATGGACAACGAGGCCACCGAGAAGACCGCCATCATCGAGAGATCCAGGAGGACACGGCCAACTCCGCAGAGGATGGTAGTGGAAGTGGCCAAGACCACTGGTCCCGGGAGGATCACGAGGAGGCCCATTTCTTCGCGTTTGTGGCGCACAACGTGAAGAACCATGGGCAGGATCGGTCCAGATGGAGCCAGGTGGGACCCAAGAAGGGTAAAGAGCCAAGGAGGATCGGGAACCCACCGCTCTCTTTCCGGGAGTACAGGTCTCAGCACGACGGGTGCTGGGTCTTTTATGGCAAGGGAAATAACCATGCACACGACCACCGTCAGTGCAAGGTGTATGAGGCGGACAAGAAGGCCTACTTCGCAGCCCACCCCGAGAAGAAGCCCAAGGAGCAGCGGATTTCCGACTGGAAGGCGAAGGGCGGAGACGGGGGAAAAGGCCAAGGCAAAGGCCAAGGAAGGGGCGGAGGAAGAGGCTATGGAGGTGGACCGGGCCAAGACCGACGAGTGAGGTCGATCGAGGAGGTTGCTGAGGACATGTTGAGGACGCTGGAGGAACTCAAAGCCCAGCAACGTGGTGGACAAAGTCCTGGCGGATCGCAGCCGGAAGGGGCTGCGGGAAGCCAGGTTTAGAGGAGCCCCCACGGGAGTGGGACCTCGGAGGTCTCTGCTCCCAAAATCAGTGGAATCCCAGAGAAAGCGAAGGCACACCGGGTGCCGAAGAAGGCTCCAGAAGAGCCAAAACCACTGAGCTTCGCCACTCCCAACCCCTGGAGCGCCCTGCCAAGGGAAGTACATGTGGGTACGGGACATGGCAAGAAGGAAGGAGCGACCACGGAGAGCCCCGTGGACGGGCAGGACCAACCCAAGATCTACACCATCCGTGACCATACCCTTGAAGTCCTGATGCACCCGGACGTGCTAGAGTTGCATGCCGTGAGAGTCGTCCATACACCTCATGGCGACGAGCGGCAGTTGCACTTGAAAGTGCGAGTACGGTGCGGACAAGAGGAGAAGGTGGTGGATGTGTTGGTGGATACGGGTGCCCAGGTGAGCCTGGTCCGGAGAGGGTTGTTCAAGGAGGAACTCCTGCAGCCCAGCCGGAGACCGGTCCGCCTGAAGGTCGCCAACGGAGAGATCATGGGTGGGGGCACCCATGAGGCCACTATCAGTATGGAATTCTGGGAACATGAGCGCTTGAACCGCCCTGATCAGGCGAAGAGAAGCACTCTATCCGGGAACTTCTATGTGGCCGACATTACCGATTGGGATATGATCATGGGGTATGACTTCATGGTGGCCAACGCCATTGGAGCCCTTCCCCATCGCGCAACGCTGGTCCGGGAGGATGATGAATGCCTCACATGGCTGTCCACGGACTATGCATGCGGATCATCCCAATGGAGTGCTGAGGAAGAGGATCGGATCGTCCGAGCGGTGCAAGCTGTGGGTGCCAAGTCCAGAGGAGACCGCGGAGTTCAGCTCACGGAGTATGGAATGGCGCCGCAGGTGTACGACAGGATGATCCAGACGCTGGGAGCCGAAGCGCCCGAGACAGACGTCTTTGCTTCCCGGGATGCCCCACTTCTGCGGAAGTGTAGGAGGCATTGGCATCGAGGAGACTCAGCCTGGCACAGGCATTGGGGTTTGAAGGAGTGGGGACCCATGTATTGGCATGGCTCCGTGGACAATACCAGACGTACGGTGGAAAAGATCATCGCGGATAGGGCGAGGGGGATCCTGGTCATAACCGGCATAGGATCCAGCCCATGTCCGCTGGAAGGTCTCAAGTCGACGCTGGACTCCATCACCCTCAACGAGATGTCATTCGGGCCAGAGGAGAAGTTGTTCATCGACGCCAAGGGTGTATCAATGCCCTTCCCGGGTCAAGCGTGGGGTACCAAGGCTTTCCTGGTGGATGGGGCGCAATGCCAGCCCACGGGTGATGAAGCATTCATCCGTAGGGTGGAGGCGGTGCCCATGAAGGTCATGTTTGAGCCCAAGTAGGGGACGGATCAGCCAATCGATGGCATTGACGTCCTGTCCCACGCCGAGATTGACGACGTCGTCAACTACATGCGGATGGGGATGCACGATTGTGTGGCAGCCAAGAAGAGGCGGGCCATGGTCACATCTCCGCATTGGCGGGATGACAAGGTGTTGGTCACCGGCAAGTACGAGAAGGATGAGTTCGTGGCGAGGGTCATGGATCACATCGCGGACCAATACGATGGTCCGGTTGGGTCGGACCCACCAACGTGGGGTTTTCCAAGAGTGGGAACCGGTAGCGACGAGCACCAGCCCGAGGCCGCAAATTTTCGAAGATTATCGGTGGGAGTCGAGACCCACGACGATGAAGACGGCATATCGGACGAGGAGAAGTCGGACTTGTACGCAGAAGAGGCCTATACCGCAGTGCGTTCGGTTGTGTCGATACCGAAGCAAGCGGCTGAAGAGGCCCAGGAGAACCCGAAGGTCGCCGAGCTGAAGGAGAGGCTGATCAAGGCCTATCCGCGGCTATTCAGTGGCGTCGCCAACAAGAACCCTCCAGATCGTGGGAGGTTTGGTACAGCGAAGATCAAGCTGAAGCCGAACCCGAAGATCTATCGTCATCGGGAGTACCAACTTCAGGGCGATCAGGCCGAGGCCATGAAGAAGCTGTTGGCCGAATTCATTGAGCGGGGATGGATCGAACCCTCCGACAGTGAGTGGGCCAGCCCAGCCTTCATCGTACCCAAGAAGGAGAAGGGCGAGTGGAGGTTGGTGGTTGATTACAGAGGTTTGAACAAGCAGACCGAGCACAACTCGTATTCGCTTCCTCTGATCGACTCCAGCCTCCAAAAACAACAGAAAAAGCGGATTTTCACGGTGTTGGACCTGAAACATGGTTACCACCAGATGCCGCTACACCCGGACTCCAGGCCCTGCACAGCGATGTCGACGCCGCTGGGGCCCATGCAGTGGAAAGTGGTGCCTATGGGTGCCAAGAATGGCAACGCCGCTTTCCAGCGCATGATGGAGGACCTACTCGGTCCTGTCCGGGACTGTGCCGATCCCTTCGTGGATGACATCATCATCGGGTCCGGCACGGAGAACATGACTGAGGACGAGCTCATCGACGCGCATGAGAAGGATCTGCGCCGAGTGCTCAGCGAGTTGGACAAGCACAACATGGTGTGCAAGCCCACCAAAGCCTCACTCTTCGTGAAGGAAGTGGAGTTCGCGGGTCACGTGGTTGGTCACGGGCAACGCCGTCCCATGCCTGGGAAGCTGGCGTCCCTGCGCCACTGGGAGAAGCCCCAGACCATCAGCGAACTCCGGTCCTTCATGGGGTTCTGCAATTACTATTCGGGCTACTTCCGGATGTATGCAGAACTCTCGGGGCTGCTGCACAAGATGCTGCAGGTGGGGAAGTTCGATGGCCGAAAGGGGAGCAAGAAGAAGCTTGCCTGGACCCCTGAGGCTGAAGATGCGTTCAACAGCCTGAAGGAGCGACTCCTGGGGCAGTTGGGGCTGTTCCTGGTGGACGCGAACAAGGGATTCGTGCTACGGACGGACGCCTCGGACTATGCTGTGGGGGCAGTCCTCGAGCAGATCCGAGACGATGGGTCACATGTACCCGTGGCGTTCTGGAGCCGGATCCTGGCCGAGGGCCAACGCCGCACCTGGACCGCGAGGGAGAAGGAGACGTACGCCATTGTTTGTGCGCTCAGGAAGTGGTCTGGCCACATCAGATTGCAACCGGTGGTGGTTTGCACAGACCATCAGTCCTTGCAGAGCTGGCACAAGGAGCACGTCGACACCCCCTCGGGACCGGCGGCAAGGAGGGCCCGTGGTACGAGACGTTCGCCAAGTCCGACCTCAGCGTCGTATACGTCCCGGGGAAGGTCAATACTGTGGCAGATTGCCTCAGTCGGTGGGCCTACCCCGCGGGCAAGGCTTGGATGGACATATCCAGCCATGGGGACGCCGAGGAAACCGAGGAGGCCAAGAGCATCATCGAGATGGAGAGGTTCATGGAGCAAGAGGGGGTCAAGTGCTTTGTGGTGATGGCGAACCGTACGGACCTGGCCAAGTTCCGGGGTGCCCGCGTCCAAGCTATTCGAGAGGAAACCCTCGAGCAATGGATGGTGGCCCCTGCAGAGCTAGTCAGGTCGGTGCTCACAGAGGACTGGTCGGATGACTATGCGGGATCCGAACACTGGAGCAAGTACTGGAAAGCCGTGAGCGCCCCGTCGGACGACGAATGGCCTGAGGGCTTGACCGAGGATGGGGACAAGTTGTTCCTCAAGGACAAGCTGCTGGTGCCCGAGAACCGAGTGGAGGAGCTCATTGACCATTGGCACAACGCCCAGCTCATGCACCCTGGCCGAGACAAGATGCAGCAGGACCTGGAGTGGCGTTTCAAGTTCCCTCCGGGGTACTACGCCATCCTGGATAGGTACTGCAGCGACTGTGCCGTGTGTCGGGCCACGAAGAGCCCCAACCACTCCACAGCGGGCAACCCGGTGTATACGGCTATACCGGAGGCCCCTATGCGGTCCGTGGCCATGGATGTATTCGCCATGCCTGAAGTCACCGTGGAAGGAGAGACCTACGACTGTGTCATCCTGGCGGTGGATAGGCACAGTGGGTATATCGTGGCGGTCCCTGGCAAGAAGTCCAAGAAGAAGGACAAGAAGGACAAGCATGGAGTGGGGCTGCAGGCCAAGACCGTCGCTAATGCCATGATCAGGCATTGGCTGACGATTTTTGATGTCCCAGCTGTCATCTGCAGCGATCGGGGCAGTCAATTTGTGGGGACGTGGTTCAAGACGATGTGCAAGCACATGGGGATTCCGCACGCCAAGACCGTGGCATACCACAGCCGGTCGAATGGCTGGGCTGAGGTGGCCGGGCGGCAGATGTTCGAGAAGTTCCGCCAGCTGCACATTGACGAACCGGGCCGGAACTGGTATAACTCGCTGTGGAGAGTGCTCCAGGCGTATCACGACCTTCCGGGACCCACTGGACTGTCGCCCCATCGCATCCTGTTCCTACGGGATCGAGTCTCACGCACTCTCCCGTGGATGAACCATGGCAAAGTGGCCCGGGATGCGAACGCCATGATGGCTGAGGCGGACGACACGGCGGCCAAGGTGTGCAAGGCACTTCAGGACGAGCATGACAAGAGGGCCAAGTACTTCAGGCAGGGAAAGCTCCAGAAGTATGTTCTCCAAGACACCGTGTGGGTGGAGCGGCACCACAAGGATGTCCTGTCCAGGCATCGGCAGGCATCTTGGTATGTGCAGGGGGTAATCGTGCGGAAGGTCGGGCAGGACGTGTACGCGGTTCGTGTGGGGGATAACAAGATCCTGGACCGCGACCACACCCAGCTTCGTCCCCGAGCACCAGACCCCAGCGGACGTCCCGTCACCTTCGAGTTCACGGCCGGCGATGTGGACTCGGACGACGAGGGTGAGGACGACGATTTCAGCGCTGAGAAGATCCTGGCGGACAAGCCGGACCCGGGGACGCCTGGGGGTAGGCTGTATAAAGTCCGTTGGAAGGGATTCGCCGCATCCAGAGATTCGTGGGAACCTCCGAGCAGTTTTGTGCTGAGGTATACCACGGTCTGGATGGACTACCTAAAGAGAAAGAATATTTCTTTGGATGTCAAGGACGTGTTGGTCCATTTGGTTGCTGCTGTAGCACCGTAATGGATCCCCCCTTGGCATTTTGTTTGTTTCTGTGATTGAGGAGACGGGTGAGGGCGTTCATCCGGGGATTTTTCGGCCTTGATTGGCCATATACCCCCTTCACTCGATCTCCACATATATATTTCATTGTGGTATACTTATTTAGGTCGACCGACGACGTTTTTCTATCTTTGATCCCCTTGGTCCATGTTGTAGATCAGGAGGAGACCGGATATGGCGTAGGGCACCGATTTTCAGTGTCCTCACCCCTCCCTAGGGGCATGGGGGACGCCTACGACGTGTGTGGGGCCTCCATGTGTCCTTGGGACATGGAGGGGGGGGTTGGAGCCCATTGGGGTCCTCCCGTCCTCTCTTCAATTGTTTCCGAGCGGATACAACGCTCTGAGAAGGGGGGTGAAGCCGGTTCGGACCCCCGTGGCCATCTTGGGGTCACTTGGGGTGTGTATCTATGTGCCGGCAAGCCGCCATTGGCTGATATCATACTCTCCCGTCCACGTGAACTAACCCGATGTGATAGTGTGATAGGTTTGGCCATTCCGGCTATGAGCGGCCATATTCAGAACCGGGGCACCGCCAGCGGAGATTTATATATCGGAATATCAGGAATCAACAGGGTTTTATTATCATAATGTTTCCGTAATTTTTCAGCCTTTCGTTCTGATAGTCAATGTATCGGCGACTGTCAGTTGGCTCGCGATTTTGCGTTAACCGATTGGTTAACTGTTATTTCCAGATATTTTGGCGGATACTCCGTTGAAGGGTCAGATTTCATCAGAAAAGGGTTCGTTGCTTCCGCAACTTTCTAAATAAGCACTCGAAATTTTAATCAGAATTTTTCGCGATGTCGAAATCGGATTTTCGACTTCGACATCGCCGCACTTGATTTGGACTTCTTCGAGTGGTCATACTCCTTTCCCTATGCCGGAATCAGGTTTCCCTTATACTTGCCACCCATTTGACTTGGAGATATAAGGGAAACAAAAGTGAATCGTGGGACCACTTTGAAGGGCCATATCTACGCGCGAGTGTGAGGAAAGAGAATAAAGAAGGTTGGGTTGCAAGCGCCTCAGTCTCAACTTAATTTAGGAAGCATCAAACGCCTTTGGTGCGCACACATGCCCGGTGTAGCAAGGGAAAGGGGTCAAGAGGGTATAAAGTGATATCTAACTCTTGGATCGTGCGACCGAATATTTTAATGCGACTTTCGAGTGTGCTGCATGAGTGTTGGGGTTGCATAGCAACTTTCCTTGGGTTCCTACGTATTTTTAACGTGAAGTTATGTCCATGGAGGGACATGACATATCATGGTGGGAGCCACTTTTTGAGGGTATTTGTTATATGCATGGTATTGTCTTGATATGCTCACGCCCGTGTTATATATCTTCGTGTGGCCGGGGAGATGGTGAGCCATACGTGACAAGGGCCTTGCCCATGTCCCAATTGTGGAATTCAAAGCGCTAGACCAAGTCTACCGCGTATGTATTGCTCATGGTATGCTTGACAAAGAGATCCATGGGTGCACTCACATTTTCATGGGGCATGTAGATATTAGTGGCGAAGGTATCTCCATGCGCTCGATTGGGGATCCAAGTGGGGGAATTGTTCGCAAATGGTTCCAATCATTTGTGTATTGAATCATGATCGGATATCATGGGTGAGCATAGAGATATACTATCATGACAACTTTGTATTGGGTCATATTTTCATGTTTTTGACCTCAATTTTTGCTCATTTTTGTGTTTTGTGTACTTACCTGGTCAGCAAACAGCAAGAAGCCTATGGAGGGTCGAACCATGGTATGTTGTTCATTTGTTGGCATATGCTTCGGAGTTGAACACCACCATATGCCGGATCGCGTACTCCATTTGGCTTGGCGCACGAAGCATTACAAAAATTGGTCTCAAGATCATGGGCTGACTTGGGCAGTGCGTGGCGCCAATATTCGAAGGGGTTTCGAGGGTAAGGTGGGGATGTACATGGGCATTTGCCTTTGGTCTCCATCCTCCATGAATACTGGACTTCGATTCCATGCATGCTTTGAGCCTTCGGATAAGTAGTAACTTCAATTTTGAGCATATTTTTGATATATGGCCAATATGGTGTGAATTGGCAGTTTTTTGGCATGTTATGAGTTCAAACTCATAGGTCATATCTCCAAACCCATTCAACTCAAAGTCCAACCAAGGTTATGTCAGGGTAGGGCATGGTCCTGAGTGCCACTCTGAGCCATGACACGCCACCTCCCCCATTGGGCTAGGATCTAGAGGCTTGGGAGTGAACACATTTTTGGGGTTTATGTAGTGACTGGTGACACATGGCATTTAGCCATCTCATTTGACCTGGTTCAGGGCAATATGATGGTGAGTCAGGGGAAGGTCTTGAGTCCAGGGAATGAGGGGTTTATGGCTGTGAATGTGTATGTTTACCTCTTTCCCCAACTTTGCTTTATTTGTGTTCATATGCCAATTTCAGGGCTTTCTTCCTTGGTGCAATTCTTGTACATGCCCGCCATCGTGAGACCATCGATATGCTGAACGAAAGCCCGCAGCCTGATTTGGATTGTGAATTGGGCTATTGCTGTACTTGTGGGATCTGGTTGCCATTCAGGGTTGAAGGAGGATTTTATTTTCTATATTTTTGGATTTGGAACCTGGAAATTGAGGAATGCAATCGTTGATCCGGAGTAAATCAGCAGGGGTTACAGGCGGAAGGGGCACAGCGGGGGCCGGTCCTGGTAGGGACCTTCTTTATGGTAGCAGAGGCTTACCTGCTGCCCCTACCAACCGCCGACCCGGGGACTTGGGCCCTTATGAGCCCTGCCCAAGTACGCCCCGGGTGCGTATTGTGGACTCGGTGGAGACCACGCCGGAGATCTTTAGTAGGGTTGTGGAGGACAGGAGTACCGGGTAGTGTTGCAGCCCCCCTCCCTCTCATGGACGCTGTTAGCTGTCTGCGGGGGGTGTGCCCCTCGTACCATTCGCATAGGTTATACGTGTCGTAACCTTACGCGTCTCAGGCGCTCACCGCCCCGGCGGAGGTGCGCGCTGGTCGCTGCAGTGCACTTATCCCCGGATGCTCGGCCTGGACGGTAATACTCTGGCCGGTGGTTCGTCAACGTTCTTGTGGTTATCGGCCCGGCCGTGGGTTCCGCGTATTTGGCCGGGCCCTTCGCCCGGCTGTGGATCCGGCTCGCGGGAGAAGAGGGTGAGGCGGGAGGAAGGGTCCGGGCGTGGCGCCGCCTCGTTCCCTGCTGTAAATGGGTCGCGGGGGCCGAGAAGCCTGGCCCTCGCCCGGGGGGTTGTGGGAGGAAGTCGTGGGGTTTCGGTGCGTGCTTGACACCACGGGTTGCGAAGGCTGGCCTCCACTCTCCGGGCATCTGTTGCATGTGTCGGGCATGTTGACGTCCGTCTCGTCGGTTTGTCGCACCGTCAGGTGTTGCTGGGGTGTGTTGCGCGGCTGTGTGCTACCGGGTCATCGCGGTAAGACCTGTCGCCAGGCGCGGCTCAGGGTCCTGGGGGGGCGTCCCATGCGTCGCACCGGGGCGCCGTGGAGGTTACTGAAGTTTGCGTGCACAAGGGCTGGGCGTGCTGCCCGGGTCTCCGCCTCAGTGCGGACGGCGGGTTGCCGTCAATCGCCCAGCGCCAGCGCCCGGATCCGGTGGCGTGCGCTGTTCAACAACACTCCCGTGGTCATCGGTTCGGCCGCGGGCTCCGCGTGTTTGGCTGGCCCCTTTGCCCGGCCCCTCGCGGACCCGTTACGTTGGAGAGGAGGGTCAGGTTGGATGGCGGTCCCGGGTGCGGCGCTGCCCCCTTTCCTGGTTGCAGGCGGGTCGCTGAGGTCCAGGGAGTGCGGCCCTCGTCCAGGGGATGTGGGAGGAGGTCGCTGGGGTCGTATTTGTGTCCGACACCGTGGGCTGCCAAGGCTAGCCTCCACTCCTTGGGTGTCCGTTGTTCGTGCTGGGCAGGTGGACGCCGTCCCCGCTGGTGTGTCCGGTCGACGGGTGGTGCGGCCGCGCGTTGCTGGGTTGTACGAGGGATCGTGTTGGGCGAGGTCTGCCGGGTCGGGGTCGTTGTGGTTCGTGGCTGATCCCGCTGCCGCTGGCGTGTCGGTCATCGTCCGGTCCTCCGGTGGGAGGAGGCGGTCCCAGGTCCGCCGCGCCGTTTCTCCCCTGTGCGTGGCTGGTGTGAGACTCGTGCCGCGCACGTGCGGCCGTGCGTCGTCGTTGCAGGTCCTGTGGTTGGTTGCGGGTCAGCGCCCTGGGGGGTTACCCGTACGTCGTACAAGGGCGCTGCGGAGGGCACTGTAGATTTCGTGCACCAGGGCCGCGTGCGCCGCCCGGGCCTCCGTCTCAGTGCGGATGGCGGGCTGCAGCTGCCCACCCAGCGCCAGTGCCCGGATCTGGTTGATCGCGAAGACGGGGCATAGGTTGGGCTCAGTGGGGGTTTCCGCCGTCGGTTCCGGGATGGCCTCCATCTGCTGCCGGCCGTCGAGGTAGAATCTCCACGCCGCTGACCACGCCCTGGTGTGCGGCCAGCGGCGCTGCGCCCACCGCCAGAGGCAGTAAAGGGCGTGGCCTGGGTGCCAGGTGCCTGCCGCCCCCGACACAATGGCCGCCAGGGGGTCCGGGGGTTGGTTTGGGAGCAGGGGGGTAGGGTTGTCCGGCAGGCCCGTGGTCGCCCAGAGTATGGAGTCGACAGCCTCCAGGCTCCAATGGTTGTCCTGCGTGTGCGGGATCATCCGCACCTGGTAGTAGTAGCCATTCTCCAACACGATCATGGCGATGGTACCGGGGTCACGTTCGCGCGGCGGGGGTGCTGCGCGCGTCGTCTCTGGGTAGTGCGCGGTCAGGTTCGTGAGGTTGTGCCCCCTGCTACGGGCGGTCGCGCTTTCCCATGCCTCCAGGCCCTCGTGCGGTGGGATATGGAGGTTGTTGGGTCTCAGTGGTGGGGCGGCCCGCTCCCGGCCTCCGGTGGCGGGTGCGGGCCTGGGGTCAGTCGGTGGCGCTATGAGCGTGTGTACCCAGCCCAGGTGTGGGACCCACACGCCCCCTTGGGCCGGTTGGTGGGTGTTGAACCACCAGATCCACGCTTCAAAGATGTCGTCAGAGACCTGTGTCCGAGGGGTGACGAGCGCCTGGAGCTGTCCCACAAAGATTTGGGTTGTCGGGGCATGTGGCAGGGGGACTACGGCGAAAAGCCTGTTCGGGTCGACGTTACGGAGGTGTTCCCGGAAGGTGGCCACCAGCTCGCTCGAGGGCGTGGAAGCGTGGATGTCGTAGAGCGCCTTCAGTTCCGCGTCGTCGAAGGGATCCGTGCCCCGTTGCTGTGGCAGTCGGGGGGGCGGGGGGGGCATGGCCACCCGGTCTTGGTCCAGTGCCGCGTCAGCCGGGGAGGGGTGCCGTGAGGTGGCGCCCGGTTGTCCCCCATGCACGTATTCCGTTGGGGGTTCCTGTTGCCGGGGCATCGAGCAGGGCGTGGCGGTGGGCAGCGGGCCACCGGGCCCCTGGGGGCTGGAGGTCCCTGTCAACTCTGTGTCCGCCCTTGGTCCGCTCGCGTCGTGTCCCGGCTGCCGCGATGTGCCCTTAGTGGCCTGGCGGCTTCTGGACTGCGCGCAGGGCCGCCCCCCGGCCCCTTGCGTAGGGCTGGGGTCGGGCGCGGGCTCCCTTGGTCGCGTGTCCGTGGCGTGTGGTCCTCTCGGTAGCGGATCGGACGCTGACCCCGGGAGGGAGGCGGCAGATGAGCTTGACGTTTCGCCCGCCGTCTGGCGAGGGTCCGCTTGAAGCGTCGCTTGTCGCTCCCGCTCGGCCGGCGTGAGAATGGTGGGGATGTGCGTCCGCTCGGTGCGGGGCCTCTTGGACCGGCGCCTTGGGTCGGAGGTCGATGATGTTCGCCGAGCTTGGGGGTCGCGGGGGCCCCCGTGGTCCTTGTCCATATCCTCATTGAAGACGACTCGTCGCGCTGCGGGGGGCGGCGTGCGGCTGCGGCGACGGGATCCGCCAGGGCGCCTCGTTTCTTGGCGCTGCTCCGGCGTGTCGCCCTGCACCCTCGAGGCGTGGGGACTGCCCGGGCTCCTCTGTGGGGCGAACGGCCACCGGGGGCTGCTGTATGTGCCAGAGGGGGAACCTCTACCGGGTGGTGGACCCCGTGGGTGTTCCGGTGAGTTTCGGCGCGCCGCCTGTCTGGGGGGCTCCGGGACGTCTTGGGACCGCGGCCACCGGTGGCCTGAGGCGTGTCCCTGGTGGCCCGGTGATCCAGGGATGTTCCAGATATTATGGTCCTGCATGGCTGCCTGGATGCGCAGGGCGGCGCGCTGGTGCCACCGCCAGTGCAGTCCGTTCATTTCATCTGGGCTGTAGGCTCCAAAATGCGCCATGAGCCTGGTGGCCACATAGCGCCATTGGTCAGGGCGGTCCATGATGGCGGGGGGCACGTGCCCTGTCTGATGACCAAACGTGACGTCTGCCATGGTGCGTGTTCCCTCCGCGAGGTGGCGGGACCGGGAAGAAAGTACCCATCGTATGCGGACCGCCAGTTCAAGCTGCTCCCCTGTGACAAGCCTGGGGATCCAGAAGCTTAGGTCCTGGGTCGCTTCTTGCTCTGCTTGTTTGCTGGGGTGGCCGGCCTCACCCTCCAAGCGTGGATAGTCCAGGTGTCCCCGCCCCCAGGGCGGGGCGGCCCCCGGCGGTGGGGCGACAGGCCCAGCCACGTAGCACAACCCCACTTTCAAGACCCCGGCGCACACAACCGGCAGCAGCCTCCCTAACGCCCAACACCAGCGCTGTACCGAGGTATCCCGGCCTGGCGGCCCTGTCAGGGACCAATGCCCGCACAGATCCACACCGCACAGGCGCTGCCAGCCCGCTATTGCCAGGGAGCGTGGCACCACAAGGGGCATCAGCACGCCCCTGCCAGCCCCGACCCCTACCCTCTGATGCCCCAATACCTGAGCGTTCCCACAAGCTCCATCACCACAACGCACCAGCACAGCCGGGCCGCACAGGCCACCGACCCCACGCGGCGCACGGGACCAGACCACACCATCACATGTACCACGGACACACCTACTCCCACCACCAGCCCTTGTCACCGTTCCCAACGGTGTTATGGTACCACATGCAACCAACACACCCCCACTACCACCACCACACCATCCAGCACAGCCTGCCGCCCCCGGCGCACGGGCCCACAACATTTCGGCCACCATGCGCCCCCACAGACCCACAGGGGGCTCTGCGCGCACACCAACAGCACCGAGGCCAACACAGAGTACCCCACCTCGCCGACCGCCCCCCTGACCGCAGCCGCTGCCTGCCAGCAGTGCCAACCAGCAGCCGCCCACCGCCTAGGAACCGCAACCCCACCCGGAAACCCAGACAACACCTCCCACGCCGAGGCCACGGCCAGCCAGGTGCCGCGAGACCCGCCCGCCGCGCCCACACACCACCCACAAGATCCAGCGGGACACCCAGACGGCCAACCAGCACAACCCCCAGCCCCGCCCCCACCCCCAGAAGTGCCACCCCCACACTCCCCCCCCCCCCCCCCCGGGACATGAACACCAACACACCACACAGAGACCCCCATCAACCCCCAGCACCCCGACCCCCCGCCGATCCACCCGACCGCGAACCCCCCCTCCCGCGACAACCAAGGGAAGCCCCATCGCCAGACCCCGCGCGCAGCAACGACAACCAGCCCCCCCCCCCCCACACCACCTCCCTCGCCACATGCCATGCCAACAGCCGCCGCACCAGCCGAACCCTACACCCTTCACAGCCTCACAGCAGTACAGCAGTACCGCCAGGGTCTCGGAGACCAGGAGGTGCTACGCCCCCACACGTCGGGCATCACCCAACGCATTCGGGAGGCCACCCTCGTCCGCGCGGCCACCATGGGGGAGGGTGTCCGAGACTTCCTCTTCGACACCTTCCTCCACGCTGTCCGACACGAGCGCCCTCCGCTCACGGGCCCTGACGGCGAGTGCCCACCCCCCCTAGGGGACCGCGTCTCGTTGCCCCCCCACCAACTGGGGGCAACACCTTGTCGAACACCCCGAGCTGGAGCTAGTGACAACCAAGGGCCGCATCCACTACCGCAAGCCCAACATGGCCCACCCCCCACCCGGCACCACCCCTGGAGACACCATGGAGTCAAAAAGGAGGACGTGGTTAGACCGCGTAGCCTCCCTGAGGAACTTCAGGGACCACATCCCGGGCGACATCCCCACCCCTGACAACCAGCAGCCAGCCCCCTCCACGTACATGCCCCTCATGTACAACAAACACTACACCCTCTCCACCACCCACTACCACCCACCAACCGACACCTGCGTGGTCGACAGCACCGGCTCCCTCCTCCCAGCCAACTACCCCCCCCCCCCCCCCCGCACAGCTCATGCCCCGACACGTACAGCAGGGAGGACGAGCCAGATGACCCCCACATCTGGGGCAGCTGGGGGTGCAAGTCCCTGGACACGCTGCTCTCCATCCGCAGCAGCAATCAGGGCCTTGGCAGGACGATGTACTGCCTTGCCAAATAGACCCAACGGTCCTGGCAGATCCCCGCAGAGCGGTGGACGTGGAAGGTCACCCTCCGTCCCAAGAAGAAGGAAGCCCCCCGGAACCGCGCGGGACCCGGCCCCCGGCGCCCCATCAAAGAGCAGTCCTGCCCGTACACTGTGGCAGCCCGCCTCATTACCATGCTGTGGCCAGGCCGAGACACCCCCACCCAACACTACGCCCACTTCACAGAAGACGACATGCCCGGCATCCAGCGGTGCTTCTTCGGCACCCTTGACTGCCCCCAACAGGCACATTCACATGTCCTGGAGCTGAAGTGGACCCCCCGCAGATAACTCACCACCCGGCGCATCCCGGACAACTCCACTACGCCGTCAGGCACCACACGTGACAGAACCCACGGCACCAGCACCTGCACACACACAGGATGCCAGGGAAAGCGCGCGCACACGCCGGATACCCCAACCTCATTGCCCACAGGACCCAGCAACCAGCGCCCGCCCTCGTTGTCCAGGACCCCCGGCCGTCCCCCAGGTTCGTCTCCTCCACCTCCGACTCCGGCCAGGACCCCCCGCCGTCCCCCAGGTTCGTGTCCTGCGCCGCTGACTCCACAACCTCCACCACCACAACCAACTCGTCCAACTACACCACCACACGCTCATCCAGCACGGGCAAGGCCATCCGCACGGGCCCCGAAACCCGTCCCCACTGCCGGCGCCTCCGCCATCGTGAAGACCGCCGCAGCTTCGAAACCCGCTACCGGCAAATTGGGGCGGCAGCACACTCCAGCTAAGCCCGCACGCCGCAGCCGGGGCAAAACGCCAACCTGCCGCCACGCCGAAACCCGAAACCGGGCCACCACCCAAGACCACCACGAGACAGCCACCCAAAACCGCCGCCACACCATGGCCCAAACCAGCAGCCAAGCCTCATCCGAAGCCCAAGCCCAGCACCACAAGGACAGCGCAAGCCCAGCCCCCCGCGGATGTCTCTTAGACCTCCAGCCCCTGCCATCCAAGGCCCGGCAACAACAGCGCCCAGCACGGCGCCCCCCCACCATCACTGACGCTGCCGCCACCACCTTGATGGCGGAACGCGCCAGGGCCGAGGCGCGACGCACGTCATCCGAAACCACCCAAAACCCGCATCCCAGGCCCATAGACCACCCACAACCTGACCGGAGCAAAGCCAGGGCCAACCAGCAGCGTCTCCAGCCCCCTACCAGCCCCCGATGTCTGCCCGGGTCCAGCAGATGCCCCGCTACCACCGCCCTGGCGGACCCCAACCAAACCCCAAAGCAGAGTCCATGTCCGCATATACACGCGTCCGCGTACGCCCGCGCCCTGCCCACTCCCCGCGCACCCCCACAGCGCGGGACTACGAGGAGTCCCTAGGCCCACCGCAGCCAACAGTCCCCATGACTCCACCACACGCACCCACGCCCACGCCCACGCCCACAACCAAAGCCACCGACCAGCCCTCGGAGCGTGGTGGCAGCGCTGGACCCACACGCAGCTGTGGGAGCTGCAGAAGTGGGCCCGGGCGGAGCAGTCTCACGAGGGCCTGGTCCCCCGGCTCGCAGGGAGTCGGCGAACAACCCTCGACTGCGGCCGGCGGGGGGATGGATGCCACAGGCTGCATGGGAAGCCATGCTGGCGGATGCGCTCCATCCCTAGGGAGTCCATCCCGTGAGCTCCTCCCACCCCAGGACCACCTTTATGTCCTCAGGCGCCTGCGGCAGACCATCCCGGAGACGCGGAGAGAAGGAAAGCGCCTATGGGACATCACCCCAAGCCAAGTCCCACCCACGGACACCCCCTTACCACCACGCAAAGGCCGACGCACGGATGCCGGCAGCGCCAACACTACCCTGACCCGCAGCACCCCCGGAACGCCGCGCGCCTCGCAGCATGACTCCCCTGACCCCCCGGGGGGGAGGGGCGCCCTCACACCACCCCAAGGGCGAGTTACTTCCTTGGCCATGCCCGGGCCACACGCCGACGACGCTCCCTGCCACCACAGGCCACCTCTCCCTGCAGCCCTGACTCCGGGCCGCGAACCAATCCACCGCACCTGTCGCAGGGCATCGTGAGCCACCACGACCCGCACCCGCCCCAGCCAAGCCTGGCTGCGTCAGAGGCACCCGACCGGCCAACAACAGCACCCCCACCCGCCGGCCGAACTGGCCTAAAGCCGACCCAGCCCGGCGACCCTGCCCAGTGTCGTCCTCTGCAGTGTCCCATCGCTACCAAATACCCCACGGGGCACTGCCAGGGAACAGCACGCCGAGCCCCGCCCAAAAGGAGCCACTCAAACCGGGAGCCGATAGACACCAGGGGACATGCGAACCGGCACACGCTGCGCCGGACGCCACCAAGCCCATGCTCTCAGCCGCCGAAACCGCCTAACCCGCCGAAACCACCTAACCTGCCCATCACGCCCCTGCGCCCCAGTCGAAGCTGAACCACGAGCCTACAAACACGAACCATGCGCCACAACCGCTAACCCTCCGAGTCTGAGCCATCCCGCCGGGACACAAATCTACCAAGTGGGAGGATCTACCGGATTTGCAACCAAAAAGAAAAGGCAAGGCAAACACAAAACACGAAACAACGGCACAAAGGACCACAACACACTACATACTACTCCGGTCCTCAAATGCCTAGAAAAGAGGAACAAATGCAATACAAATGTCGGGTGCACATGCAAAGCAAGTGCACAATGCTTAACACAACTTGGACTTTAATTCACACAAAAGGTCTTGTAAATATTCGCATGGCAACATGTGCAAAACAATCACACATATGTTCTCAATGGTTCATGCATTCACTTGTGTGTATGCCATGTGTGTCAACAAGCATTGCTCAACTCGTCAAATATTATGCTACAAATGGGATCCCTTGTTAGCTAAGGAGAGGCGAGGTCAGGCACCCTGAGCACTGAAGAAAATTCTGGAGTTGCACGTTTGAGACCTGGTATTTCTGTGTGCTCTTTGAGTTGAAAATGTCAGTTCATGCATTTGTTGTTTCTTGCTTGATTATTTGCTTTCACGTAGGTCAAGTGAGTCCTATTCAGAAATCCGCGATCATTCCGCCACCTACTCAGCAAGCAAGTGATCACAGCACTGCCGTTCAGAATTTGGTCGACAGTGTGTGATCCTATTGTCCTATTTCTGTTCTGTGTCGAGTAGACCCCCGTCCCGGGGGTGAAAGTTTGGTTTAGGGGACCAAATTTTCCTCACTGTAGAACCCGGAGAGGACACAGGACAGAACACAAGAAACATCACCCAGAGTAGTGAAAAAAAAGAAACCTCCGGCGCATTCGGGTGCAGCTCCGGTAACCACACATGAATAATAGATGCATCGCATGCCATCGTATGCAATGGACATAGGGCCATCAAAGGCACCAAGAAGAGGGAGGAGGGACATGGACCGTGTCAGCAAAAAGGGTGCACTGTGCGTACAGATGACTGGCAGAGCCACAGAAGACAATATGAAAAATACTGACACCTCATGACACACAGCACAGTGATGCGACTGTCATCTGGACTGTGAACTGCATACTGGACTGTGAACTGTACATGTCCTGGAGCATGATGATGAAGACAGAGGTAATCACCCGCGAAACTGCTTATGCAGGCTCATAGGTTCGCAATGTACAGTGGCCTGTACCCAAATGGCTGATCGCTGGGTGCAGACATAAGCCTGTCCACCACTGACAACGGACAGGCATACCAAGGGCCAGACATGTAACCTACGGCAGTGAACCTGAAATTGCAAAAACGTGACAGCCAGAACACCAGCAAGTATATACACTGGAGTGCTGGAGTGCTGGTGACAGGCTGCAGAATTTCCGATGCAGACCTTCACATGGAATTGCAGGAGGCAGCAAATACACATCACCACACTGTAGAAAATACAACAAGACAGGCAGAGCAACAATAAGGCTGTGAGGAGGGGGGGGGGGCGTACCCTACAGTCAGTCAAAACAAAATATGCTGACAGCAAGACAGAGGAGACAGGGACAAAGTCACTGCACCAAGGTGACAGGAAAAGAAAATGAGCACAACGCCCCAATGCAGATAGGTAATTCCCGATAGGGGGGGCGCAAAGACCACGCCTGTGATTGCTTTATCACTCATACCCTACACAACCCCGCAGCGGTACGGCAGCACCTCCGGGGACTCGGGGAACAGGACGTCGTGCTGTGCCTCCGCACCTCCGGCACCAGCACCCGCATCCGGGCGGCCAACCTGGTCCAGGCGGCCACCCTGGGGGAAGGCGTCCGAGACTTCCTCTTCGACGCCTTCCTCCACGTCGTCCGACACGACCGCCCCCCACGCGCCACCCCAGACGGCGAGAGCCCGCCCCCCACGGGGAGCCGGATCTGGGTGCCCCCCATCGACTGGGGGCGACACCTAGTCGGACACCCCGTGCCGGGGCGGGTGGACACCAAGGGCCGCACCCGCTACCACGAGCCCGACATGGCCCACCCCCAACCCGGCGCCACCCCGGACAACACCAAAGAGTGGGAGGGCGAAACATGGGTAGCCCGGATGGCCTCCCTGAGCAACTTCCGGCACCACGTCCCGGGGGACATCCCCAACCCCGACGAGCAGCAGCCAGCCCCCTCCACGTACATGACCCTCATGTACAATCTGCACTACACCCTCTCCACCACCCACTACCAAGCACCCACTGACCACTGGGTGGTAAACGGCACCGACTCCCTCCTCCCCGCCGACTACGCCCCCCCCCCCACACAACCCAGGCCCCGACACGTACGCCAGGCGGGACGACCCGGACGACCCCCACATCTGGGGCACGTGGGAACGCAAATCCCTGGACACGCTGCTCTCCATCCGCAGCGGCTACCAGGGCCTTGGTAGGGCGATGTATTGCCTCACCAAGTGGACCCAACGGACCTGGGGGATCCCCACGGACCGATGGGTGTGGGTGGTCACGCTGCGCCCCCAGCAGAGGGAAGCCCCCCCAAACCGCAGGGGACCCACCCCCCCACGCCCCACCACCCTACAACTCTGCCCATACATGGTGGCAGCCCGCCTCATGAGGCTGCTGTGGCCGGGCCCAGACACCCCCACCCAAAACTACCCCCACCTCACAGAGGAGGACATGCCCGGCATCCAGCGATGCTTCCTCCAGACCCTCGACTACCACCAGCAACCACACCCGCACGTCCTGGAGCAGATATGGCCACCCCCAGGGTAACCCACGTGCCCGCGCAGCCAAGACAACGCCGCCACACCAGCACCAGCACGCACGGATCACCAGGGAAAACGCGCGCACACGCCCGGTGCCCGAACCTGCACCCTCGTTCTCGCTACTTGCAGGACCCAGCATCATACGCCCGCCCCCGAAACCCAGGACCCTCCGCCGTCTCCCACAGCCCTCCCCTCTGCCTCCGACTCCACAACCTCCATCACCACGACCACCTCATCCACCACCACCACCACGTCCTCATCCAGCACTCCACCCCCCAGGCCGCGGGGAACACCTCCCAAACGGGCCCCCAAACTCGCCCCCACTGTGAGCAACCCCGCCGCCGCCAAGGCCCACGCCCCGACGAGGCCCACACCCACGACCCAGCCGAAACCCAAGACCGCCGCCAAACAGCCACCCAAACCTGCCAGCGCGCCACGACCGCAACCCGCAGCCAAGCCCAAACCCAAGTACAAACCCGGCGCCACGACGGCAGCGCGAGCCTGGCCCCTCGAAGACGTCCTCTATGACATTCGGCCCCAGCCGTCCCAGGCCCGGAGGCAGCAGCGCCCAGCATGGCGCCCCCCCACCGTCACCGACGCCGCCGCCACCACCTTCACAGCGGAGCGCGCCGCGGCCGAAGCACGACGCACCTCGCCCCGCCACCTCTCAAAGCCCGCACCCCAGGCCCACAGACCGCCCCTGACCAGGCAAGAACGACGCCAGGGTCCGCCAGCAGCGTCCTTGCCCCCCTACCAACCCTCGATGACAGCCCACATGCAGCGCATGCCCGACTACCGCCGCCGCCGCGAGTCCCCGCCCAACCCCGAGGCGGAGACCGTGCGCACACGGCCGCGGGTCCACATCCGCGCGCGCCCCCACTCCCCGCGCACCCCCACGGAACAGGACTACGATGAATCCCCCAGGCCCGCCACCGCCACTGGTCCCCATGACCCCGTCACACCCACCCACGCCCACTCCTCCGCCCAAGACAGGAGGCCCGCCCAGGGACAGTGGTGGCAGCGCTGGACCAACACGCAGCTCTGGGAGCTGCGAAAGTGGGCCCGGGGAGAGCCCTCCCTCGAGGGCCTGGTTAATCGGCCCCGCAAGGGGTCGGTGGAGAACTGCCGCCTCCGGCCGGCGGGGGGATGGATGCCGCAGGCCGCATGGGAAGCCATGCTGGCCGATGCGCTCCAACCCCGGGGAGTCCACCCCCGCAACCTCCCCGCGCCCCAGGACCACCCGTATGTCCTTAGGCCCCTGCGGGAGACCCTCCAGGAGACACAGCGAGACGGCATCCGCCCGTGGGACATCACCCAAAGCTCAGCCCCGCACAAACACGTCCCCTCACCACCCCATAAGCGTCGGCGCACCGACACCGGCGGCACCCACAGCACCCCAGGAGCCCTGCGCACCACACAGCACGACGCGCCTGACCCCCCGGCCAGCGGCGCCGCCACCTAACCCCGTTACCCAGCAAACCACCACCACGGAGCGCCACGCCAGGCCCCGCCCAGAAGTCACCAAACGAACCGGACGCCGAAGGACGCCAACGCACACAACAACGGGCACCAATACGCCCAAAGGCACCGAACCCAGGCCCGCTACGGTCGCAACCGCCTAACCGAGCCAAAACCCAAACACAAATCAAACCCGAGCCACACCCCGAGACCGCTAATCCTTGACTCCTAACCAGGCCTGCCGAGGGAACAACGTAACCACAGCCCACACCCACAGCCCACACAGCCGCCTAACCAGCCAGCTCCAGAAGCAAAGAGACACCTCACGAAACCCACCTTGACCCAAGCCCGTGTACATCAGGACGCGCGAGCCGCACCCCTGGGGCGCGACCGCCGCCACAGCACCGACGACACGCTCCAGAGGACACAACACCTTTGCACCACCGCACCAGCTGCCCGTGCCTGTGCCTGCAGTGTACGCGCGCCCCTGTTTTTCTTATTCTGAAAAAAACAAAAAACGAAAATTAGGGGGGGAGGAAGAGGGACACAACCATCCATGGCACACGCGCACCGCACACAGTGCGCACACCGGTGAACGGGAGCCAGGTGGCCCAGGACACCGCACACGCAACACAACACACCGAGCGAGCACACCGGTGAACAGGAGCCAAGTGGCCCAGGACACCGCAGACGCAACACAGCAAACCGCGCGGGCACACCGGTGAACAGGAGCCAAGCAGCCCAGGACACTGCACACACGTAGGGCGGCTGAGGGACAGGAAGGAACCAATACCCCATGGGTCGGATGCACTGAGGCGACCAAGCCGACCCACCGGGCCAGTGGCAGGAGCGGTACTCCAAGGCCACTGGTCCGAGCCTGGCCAGGCTGCATCCGGGACCGTGGCAAACGTCAGCCGGAGCCATGGAAGCAACCGGTGACAGGCGAGCCGGTACACAGTCCAGGAGGGGGTGGCCTGCCAAGCAGAGTGGCCCCGCAACTCAAACCACAAGGGTGAGGCGGTCGTACCGTAGACTAGCGGGAGCAATACCCCTTGTGGTGAGAGATACTCCACACGGCTGGGCAGCCCCCAGAGCTGCCGCCCAAAGGAGGGGGCATGTGGCCCTACCCATGGACACATGTGGGGACACCCTCCCACCAGGGACACATGGACCCGCTGGCCGCGACTATGCCTTCCCAAGCACATGCGGGAGCGGCTCAACAGGCACCTGACATAGGGCAGTGGGAGGGACAGGACGTCCCCTTGGTAAGACCTTCTTCCTGCAATGTCAAAGGAGGCATCCCGAGCTCCCGAAGATACCTACCTACCTACCTTTATCACTCATAACAGAAAGATTGAGAATTCCGAACCGAAAAGTACCAAAACACAGGCATAGGGGATTGAGATTTACTGAACTATTACACACGCACTATGTGCGGTACCACTTGCGCTAGGGCGCAGGGGGCTCACGTATCTTACAGAACCGCATTGTACTCGCAGAGGACGCACTGCAACATTTGGGCCGGGGACCAGGGGGTTGCGCAGCGCACTCCGCCCGTAAACATAACAAGCGTCTGGTGCCGGAGGAAAGGAGTCAGATACAGCTCAGCACCAGTGTGCCTAGAGCGGGGACCAAATCTCATGGGGGGATTCAGCTACGTACTATACGGAGTGGGCAAGGTCACTGATGACCCATGCAGTGAACCTGAAACTGAGCTGACACTGCTATGTACAAAGTTAGGAGGAACAACAATGTAGGACTGTCCATGGACTGGCATCCCCTTCCCTAGAAGAAGGGCCCACCTGCCAACGGTGGGTGAAAAAAATAGAAAGGAGCGGCAGACCTGATAAACAATACCCTGGGCCGGGGTCCATACCGTAAGCAGGCATCAGAACCTGTCGACCCGAATTAAATCAATCACAGTGGTAGGGGAGGATGTGAAATGCAGGGGCTCGTGATAGCCAGGCAGGGAGGAGAAAACAGTGACAGACTTGGTGGCTATCAGCCAACGAGTGGCACCCGTACCATGCAGGAGGCATCGAAGGATCGCAACGCGTCGGACTGGACTTACAGTAGCCATGCAGGGATGTGCCTGCAGACCGGACATCGGGTACAATGGTGGGCTCACTCTAGGGGGGGGGGGGCAGCCTGAAAAAAAAAGTGACCTCAAAACTCCAGAGCAGGACATTCGGGCTGGTCTGCCACTGCCAACAATGAAGGTACAGCGCGTACCGGTCGTACAGAACGGGACCTGGGAAGAGAACCTACCGGTAGCAGCTTGGTGATGTCCAGGGCTATCTGCTTATCCAAGCAGTAGCGCACCAAGGGCAAATTGTAACCGTGCAAGAAGTTCTCGGCCGGCTCCCACGAATCCTGGTCCGCGGAGTACCCTTCCCAGCGGACCAGGAACTCCATTTTGTCCACGCCATGACGCCTTATCGGCCGGTGGTCAAGTATGTTACTCACCGGGTACATCATTGCAGCCACTGGTTGTGTCCTGGCGCGTGTTAGGGGCCTAGTCCAGAAAAGGGGAACAGGCTCACCTAACAATGGCTCCTTATACAGTTTCAAGTCGGAGGAATGCTTTTCCAGCGGCTGCGAGGCGTCAGTATTGACTAAGTATGTGTCTCTACCCTTGCGACTAACAACCTCACACGGGCCAACCCAACAGGGGGCCAGCTTGTCAGTGCTGTGCGGGCGCTGCGCCTGAACCAAGACCAAATCCCCCGCAAAGTATGCAGTACTCTCCCGTCCATGCTGATTGTACCGCTGTTTGTATTTCTTGAGTTCCTGTTCCTGCAAACTACGAGCTAACATATCCATGTCCCTCATCTTCTGCAGCCACTGCGTGGCGCAAACCGCTTCCCTACGGGGTGGGGCGCAGGGTGCAGCCCCAACTTCTCGCGGCCGAACAGAATTTCCAGCGGGCTGAGCCCAAGGTGCCCCCTGGTCTGGTGGTATGCCCGGAGGACGGCCCAAATACACTGAACCCAACTGATACCGTGAGGGGACTCCTGGAGGTGAATACGCCGAAGAAGAAACTGAAAAAGTCGGTGGCCTGCCACCTCAGCCCTACCGTTTGTCTGTGACCTATACACCTGGCTTTACGCCACACTCACACCCAACCCCGAACACAGGGTGTCGAACCACGCCGAAGTAAACTTCGGATCGTAATCAGTGGTAATTTCGACGGGAACGTCGAAAACAGACAACCACTGGCGGACAAGAACTTTTCCTCTTTTCTCCCCTGTGAGGCCCTCAAACAGAATGGGCTCCACGATCGCGACACCACTCAAACGATCCACGCACACAACAACACCGTCATACACCCTGCCATCCTCACCCTTGGCCTTGCCGATGTGGAACGTGTCCAAAGAAACACTGGACATCACCCTATCAGGAACGGGGTGTGGCAACAGCATGCCCTCTTTGACCTGGTTGGGGGCGTGAGCAGGCTGGCAGACAGGGCAATGGCGCGAAAGACGCTTACACTTGTCGGCTAGCCCGTCAATCCAGAACTGCCGCTTGAGGTCTGCCTGCAACGCTGCTGCCCCCGCGTGTACGTTGTCAGTGTGCCACGTGTGGATGACCGGAATCTGCAGGGCTTCTGGCACACAACAGTAACTCTTATAAAAGAGTTTGCCATCACGCAACCGATATTCAGGAAAGGCAGACTGCAATGGGGTGTGATGGGCTAGTGCATGGTAAATACCTCGAAAGGTCTTGTTGTGCTGATAATATACATCCCAGGGCTCCCACAGAATATTTGCAGAAAAATCCGGGGGCAGGGGAACCTTAAGCGTGTCTCGAATATGAATAGGAGGTGACGGCGCTAAATCGGCTGGCGGTGACAGAGCAATGTCAGGCTGAGCCACACAGGGTGCTGTAGCCGAGGAAGAAACGGCAATGTCTGGCTGCGCAAACCGTCCTGCATGTCCTGACTGTCCCGATGGGCACTGCGGATGGCGGACCTGCAGACCGTCGGCGCCCGTGACAGACGACCGAAGAGACGGAGCGTGCACCCCATCTGAGCCTCCTGCAGTTGAACAGGAAGAAGGGCCGTCAGCCAATCCCGTCGCATGTGGGATAGCTGGTGGGCCATTAGGGGCAGACGCAGACGCTGCATCAAAGAAGGACACAACAGCAGTAGCAAGAACAGCAGCGGTCAGGGCCACAGCAGTGAAACGCTGTTTTTTCTGAACCCTAGTGGCAACCTCAGAAATAAAACAGGCATTGCACTGCATCGACAGAAATGGGTCCAGGGATTCTGGACAGCACTGCTGACACTGAAGCAATGCAGGGGCAGGGCGAGGGAGGGACAGAACATAGTCTTGAAGACAGGGAAAACCCTTTACCTGGTACATGCACCTATAATCATCTGCCCTATCCTGCGCAAGAATAACCTGGTTGTCCAGTTTGTCCTGTAAGGATCCGTGGCGGCTGACATCAGACCACGCTTGGCTGGCGGGGTACGCCCAGCGTGACATAGCATCGGCCACCTCGTTGTCTTTCCCGGGGACGTACAGGACACCGAGGGCAAACCTCGAAAAAGTTTCGTGCCAACGGCCACGGCGCCCTAAAGGCCCACTAGTGGTGTTAAGGTGCTCGGTGGCCCAGGCATCCAGGCTCTTGTGGTCGGTAACAACCAAGACAGGGTTGTTACCGATCCAGGTCTGGTACTTGCGCAGGGCTTCAACGATCGCATACGCCTCTTTTTCACGAGACGACCATTTTTTCCGTCCTGGCGCCAGTTTTTTGGACCAAAAGGCCACAGGAAAATCATTCTGGTCCTTGGGGTCATACTGCTCTAAGGTAGAACCCACCGCCCAGTCACTGGCATCACACCTAAGGTAAAAAGGGGCATGTGGTTTATAAAGATTCAATGCCCGAATATTCAGGACTGCTTTCTTGCGATCGTTGAAGCTTTGCTGGTGTACCTGCTGCCAATTTACCTTGACCCTGCTACCCTTCTTACCCTCCTGTTTACCTACCTTCAGTAACTCCTACAAAAGGGCCCGCTAGGTGTGCGTAATTACGAATATAGATGTGGTAGCAATTACACACTCCTAGGAAACTCCTAAGCTGGGTTACGGTCTGTGGACGTTCCCAGAGCTCCAGAGCCCTCATGGCACCTGGCGCAGGGCGTCGAGTCCCATTACTGAGGACCTGCCCACTGAGCTCAACCTGCGTGACGAACAACCCGTTTTTGTTCAGTCCGCACACCATTTTCCAAGCCCGAAGGCGTTCAAGAACCTGTCTGACGGCCTGATAATGGGTTTCGGCATCCACAGACCCGATGATCAGGTCGTCAATGTATATCGAGGCCTGAGGGAGGGGATCATGTATACCCGTACATACACCGTCCACAACCGGCCCAGGCCGGTGGTTGAGGATCCACTCCATGAGGCGCTGGAATTTTGCAGGCGCATTTTTCACGCCCATGGGCAGGACCCTCCAGCACAACGTCCCCTCGGGGGTGGGCATGGCCCTCAAGTGGCGATCATCCGGATGCAGAGGCATCTGGTGAAAGCCATGCTTGAGGTCCAGCACGGAAAAAATTATGTGGCGCTCATGCCACTCAAGCATGTCCTCAATAAGAGGAAGCGGCGCCTGATCGTCCTGCGTTTGGGTGGATAGGTATCGAAAGTCGATGACCATCCTCCATTTGTCTAAAAGTGCAGTTTCCTTGGGGACGGGCTTACGGACGGTAAAGGGGGGGGAACACCACTCACTGCCCGAGCTGAGCTCTTCAAGCCTGCCACGCTTGTGGAGATTAATACGAATAATTTCGCCAAGCGCTTTCCCACGCTCATCTATATGGGAAATTTGGACGCTGGCGCTTGGGCAGGGCTCCAGCCTTCAGCTGTACCCGAGGGTACCCATACGAGCGACGAACAATATCGTGCTCGCGGTAGGGAACAACGCCGCTGAGCACGTCCTGTTTGTATTCGTCCTCAAGACGTGAGCGGTACTTGACACACTCCGTGTCCTGACTGGGGTCATCAGACTCCACAACCCGCTGGACATATGTGGCTTGTGTGTGTGAACTTGGAGAGAAATCCTCAAGGAATAACGAAGCATCTTGCCATGGGTCGTAAGTACGAATCCGGCCAGAGCCTAGAACATGCTGTGCTCAGGTAGCAACCCGGCTGTGCTGATTGTGTTGAAAAGGGAGCAGCACAGGCGGTGCCGACGGCCCAATAATACCAGGGCGAACCCGACAGACAGCAGACCAGGCATCACGGCCCACCTGACAACTACACCGGTGGCGGGCGGTACACTGACAAATGTCACTGGACAGAAAAGATTGCAAATCAGAATGTGTAACAACCACTGCAGTGGTGTCAGCAGAACCAGAAATCAGTTCTGGATTGCTGCACACAGAGTCTGGGGCGTCAGTGGCGAACCCAGACATCTCTGGATCGCTACAGACACAATGGAAAGATGCAGTATCAGAATCTGAGGCAGAATCAGAGGCAGAGTCAGACAAATCAGAGGGGTCAGAAACTGAAATGGAATCAGCAGGTGCTGAGCGAACTGCAGACACCCGTGCGTGTGCTGGAGGCCGCGTCAAATCATGCAGCCGTGTACAAACAATGTCAAGGGGGGTGTCCTGTGTAAGGGCAGCAAGTACGGTCTGAGTGCACTGTCTATCATTGTCGAATAGCGTGCAGCCAGCAACGTTGTTGATCAAGTGGGATAGGGGCAGCCAGCCCCTGAAGCCAATACAGGCCCAGTGTTGTGTCCCACAAGATCAACAGACGGGATCAGGGATCCATCCACAAGACATGCAAGATGCGGGAAATGCCTGCACCGCATGGGGACATCAGGGTGATTCCGCATTTTCAGGGCCCTGAGGGGTATGCAATATGAGGCCTTGGTGATGCTGGCTAGCACTGCGTACCAATGGCGATACTGCCATGCCGGCACAACCAGGATACCCTTGGCCTCATCCTGTATTATTTTATCTATCACCTTAGGGATATCCTCATACCGAGTAGTTATGTAGCTGTGGTACGGCCCCCTATCCGCGGAGTACGGATCGTTCAGCACCCGATCACACTGTGGGTCGTCCGATGCTCCAAAGACATCCATGTTCGGGGCATCCGACCCGAATTTCTGCCACAAAACTGGGTAGAATTCCCGCTTGACAACGAAGTCAAAACTGGTGTGACCCAATGGGAGAATATCCCGCTCCATACATACATAACAGAGAAACCGCTCGTATGGAATAGGATCATCAAAATATTTCAGGTCAAAAGGGGTCAAGTCCCCATATTTGGTACCCATCGATGGGGCTCCTCGTACTGGTTGCTTGTTCCGAACTATGTCCCGCAAATCTTTGGGATAGTAATTCGCGACATGGCTATCCCACACTGCGGATATGGCCTTATATGACGGCCACACCCAGCTGGCCAACGTTGCCGGGTCATCAGGGTCACCCATGAACAGGCAACCCCGATGGGCAAATGGTGCCATCTCCTTATCGTACAGCCAAGGGTTTGCTATAAAAATATCACATTGTATGTCCGCCTCATACGTATAGATTGGAAGCTCAAACTCCTCATTGAGGTGCATATGTGCAGGGTCGGAATGTTCCCGAAAACATTTCAGTGAGGGGGTACACGCCCGTGAGCCACGAGCCAAAGGCTGCTTTTTGGCAACCAAAAGATTCCTTTTGGTCTCTGGAGTCTCCAGAAGACCCGGGTTGCTCAGAGATCCCGGTCGAATCAAGTTGACCTCAGCCCCCGTATCAATGAGGACATGGGCCATCTCCTCGACCCCATCAGAAAAACTGACTGGGATTTTCATAGAAAAACGGGACCGCCCAGCCCCGACGTAGGATATAAAGCGGTCTTGCGGCAATTGTGTGGCTACAGAGCTAATAATGTGTGTGCAAGAGGAAACAGTGGCTGTAGATGTGGGTATCGTATCCATATGATGTACCTGAGCCTTAGAGGGGCCAGTGAAGGGGGTTTGTGGGGGCGGGGTGCCAGCCCCGGCCACCGTGCTCGGAGGATGTCGAGTACGAGAAAAATGCGGCCGGTGTCGGTCCCTGCGGAACTGACCCGGAACAGGTGGTGTGTTACCCGTTGGAAACGAAAGACGATCAATGACTTGTTGAAATAGAATTGTGAGTGCGTCAACAGGGGCACTCAAATCATCAATGGGGTCAAGACGGCGGCATAATTGCGAAGGCGCGCCATGTTCATTCTCCGAACCAGGTGCTAAAAGGGGCTGATGATTGGGGACCCGTGAAGGTGAGTTGGGGGGGTGAGGTACACCCGCGGGATCACCAACACGGTGACGCTCAGGGTGGAAAAGATGCCGACGGATGCCACCTCGATGCACCGTACAGCACCCTCAATGTTGGGGGGCTCCATCAGGGGGGGGCTGGCCGTAGTCCGGATCACTGTACTGCCATGTGTCTGTGTCATAGTCCCAGTCCCCTTCCAAATCAATGTCAGGGGCCTGGATGTTGCAAATGACGGCATCGGTGTCCCCATAACCCTCGTCATACTCACCGTAAATATCAGGAAGGTCATATCCAACACCATCAGTATCATATCCCTCAGGTGTGGACCAATCAGCCACTTCAAGCTCAGCTGTGGCTGGGCCTGGGGGATCTCTGGTGACTTCCTCCACAGCATCGACAGCCGCAACGGCGGCGACATCCCCATCCTCGGCAACCCCGTCGACAACTCGGACAGGGTGCCCCTTACCCTCTCCCTTTCCTTTTGCCTTACCTTTCCCCTTCCCCTTCCCTTTGCTGAAGGGCTGGCCTTTACCTGAAGGCTGGCCCTTCCATGAAGGCTGGTCCTGCCACGAAGGCTGCCCCTTACCCGGAGGGTGTCCTTTACCTGAAGGTCGACCCTTACCAGGAGGGTGGCCCTTACCTGAAATCGGGGCCTGTCCTGAAAAATGAACTTTACCTGAAGACCCGTACGCAGCAGAATGCTGTGCGTCGGGGGCATATGACGGGCGATCCCGATATGACGAATAGCCCGGCCGTTGATGAGGAGTATACTCTGATTTACGCACAGCAGAGTACCCTTGACCATACTGAGAGGGGCGGTCCCCAGAAAACTGAGGGCGGGGACTATGCCCGAAGGAGCCTGCCTGGCGGTCATAGCCATAGCCACTGCCGCGGCCAGGTGCCGGCGAATATGGCCACTCCCCATATACAGGGGGCTGACTCCTGGGCATACCACCCCTATACGGCCGTGATGGACCATTGTCCAGAGGGGCCCACGGATGGGGGGTGGCAAACGAGGAAGAGGTGGGTGCAGGAGGGGTAGTGTTCGAGTGATAGCCGTACTGAAAGCCAGCCCGCGGATTATTGCGCTGTGGGCGTGGCACCGGGGAAGGTCCACCGGGATACGGCCCGCTGTGATCTGCATGCGGCCAGGGAAAGGGGTCTCGGCCCGACGGCGGCGGCAGTTGGCGAGGGACCTGATTCACAGCAAGCCCCAACTCACGACCCTTCATCTTGTCAGTTTCCTGGGACAGACTGACACCCTCAGCCTTGCGCCCAACTGCAAGTTCCTGTTTCCGGCCGAGGCGCCGCCTAATTTTGCGGAATACATCCTCGGCCCGAAACTTAAACGTCCACTCCGTCATCGTGACAGGGTTACCATTCACGGTCCGGCGTTTACCCTCAAAGGCGTCGAGCACCTGAGATCGTTGCCATTCCTGCCCAATGCGTACGCGGTAGAGGCCAGAATCCTCAAAAGAGGTGCTAACCTCAGCCCGCGAAATGACTTGGGAAACGAAAGCAGCGATCCTGTGTGTCTCTAGCCTAGGGGGGAGCCCGGCGATAGAAATCCAACACTCTTTACAACGTTTGTTGGATTCCTCATCGACGACCTCCACCTTGAGCCACTCCGGCAGCTTGTCCATCAGGCAGTCACGGTCCTCAGTGTGGGACACGTTACCACACAAGGTCCGCCATGCCTCCCGTCTTTTTACATAACCATCCCAAAAAAGTTGTAGCGTGCTCAAAGTCCACTCCGAAGGGGGTGGGTAGTGGAGCCACTTTTGATCGACAAGGTTATCCAGGAACTTACCATACTCATCCTTCAGGTATGCCCATATCACCTCAAAGGTTAGCGACATGTGCTCGTTTTGCTTGCGGCGCACATTCTTCTGCAGGTCACTGCGAAGCGAGCACACTAGCTGTTCAGCCTTGTGGAGTTCAGGGATACCCAAACGTCTAAACCACCCTGGCCAATCCAAGGAATAACTCTGCTACCATCTACCAAGTGGGAGGATCTACTGGATTTGCAACCAAAAACAAAAAGGCAAGGCAAACACAAAACACGAAGCAACGGCACAAAAGACCACAGCACACTACATACTACCCCGGTCCTCAAATGCCTAGAAAAGAGGAACAAATGCAATACAAATGTCGGGTGCACATGCAAAGCAAGTGCAAAATGCTTAACACAACTTGGACTTTAATTCACACAAAAAGTCTTCCAAATATTCGCATGGCAACATGTGCAAAACAATCACACATATGCTCTCAATGGTTCATGCATTCACTTGTGTGTATGCCATGTGTGTCAACAAGCATTGCTCAACTCATCAAATATTATGCTACAAATGCGATCCCTCGTTAGCTAAGGAGAGGCGAGGTCAGGCACCCTGAGCACTGAAGAAAATTCTGGAGTTGCACGTTAGAGACCTGGTATTTCTGTGTGCTCTTTGAGTTGAAAATGTCGGTTCATGCATTTGTTATTTCTTGCTTGATTATTTGCTTTCACGTAGGTCAAGTGAGTCCTATTCAGAAATCCGCGATCATTCCGCGACCTACTCAGCAAGCAAGTGATCACAGCACTGCCGTTCAGAATTTGGTCGACAGTGTGTGATCCTATTGTCCTATTTCTGTTCTGTGTCCGGTACAACAAAAGTAGTCAAAGCCCACACCCACAGCCTACACATTCGCGTAACCAGCCAACAACACCAGGCTAACCACAACGCACAGAGACGCCCGACCGAAACCACCTAAACCCGCACCCATGTACATCGAGACGCCCGTGCCGCATCCCTGGGGCGCAAACGCCAGAATACCGCAAGCATGACGAGGAACACAGCACTGCTACACTGCTGCTCCAATTGCCCATGCCTGTGCTTGCAGTGTTTGCGCGCCCCTTGAGGGCTTTTTCCCCCTTTTCAAAAGAAAAAAAAGGGATACGCAAAAAAAGCAAACACAAAAGGACGAGGGCACCGAACAAAAGGACGAGGAAAAAAAAGAAAAGGAAAACAAACAGAAACACAAACGTCGAAAGGGACCCTTGGGAAGATGCACCGAGGGGGTACACCGGTAAACAGGAGCCAGGTCACCCAGGACAGCGCACACGCAACACAACACACCGCGCGTGCACACCGTTGAACAGGAGCCAAGTGGCCTGGTTCACTGCACGCGCGCGCACCGAGGGCGGCCAAGGGACAGGGTGCAACAAACCACACCCCCAGGGTCGGACGCACTGGAGCAACCCAGTTGACCCGCCAGGGCAGTGGCAGGAGCTCCAAGGCCACTGGTCCGAGCCTGGCGGGGCTGCATCGGGGAGCATGGCAAACATCGCCCGGAGCCATGGCAACAACTGATGACAGGCGTGCCGGCACACAGCCCAGGAGGGGGTCGCCTGCCAAGCAGCGGGGCCCCGCCACTCGAGCCTGAGTGGGGAGGCAATCGTTCCGTAGACTCGCAAGAACCATACCCCCTGTAGTGGGACATACTCCATACGGCTGGGCAGCAGCCAGAGCTGCCGCCGGCAGGAGGGGGCATGTGACCCTACCCGCGGGCACATGTGGGGACACTTGGACCGGGTGGCCGCGACACTGTCTTCCCAAGCGCCTGCGGGAGTGGCTTAAGAGGCACCTGACCTGGGGCAGTGGGAGGGACAGGATGTTCCTTTGATAAGACCTTCTTCCTGCATAGCCAAAGAAGGTATTCCGAGCTCTCGAAGATACCTACCTACCTACCTCGGCGCTGGGCTGTGTGTGTATGTCTTTGGGCGATGGCCTTGGGTGGTGTGTGTACGCTTTGCCTTTGTGCGCGCCCTCGGGTTCACGGCACTGAGCGCCCGTCGTTGCCCCGTACCTGGTCCTGTGCTGTAGTTGTGGCCGGCAGCAGGCCTTTCTGGCGCGCCTCGTGGCACCGCGTTGGTGCGTCGCGCCTTGTCTGGTCCAATAGCTCTCAGTGCAAAGGTCGGTCTTCCCCTTGCCGTTCTGCCTTCCCCTACTGGGGGATTACGCCCCCTGATTTACTGGGCGGGTTCACGGGGCATGTGGAGGCTGATCGAGAACCGGGCTCTTGGTGCCTCCTGCTCATCCAAGCCGCGGCGAGAGCGCTGGGCTCGCTCCGCGTCGTCCCCGTTCAGGGCCCCGCGATGGGGTTGTCCCTGGCGGGTCCCACCGGCGTCGGTCTTGGGCTGCGTGCCTTGCGGTGTTTTGGGCAGGTGTGGACCTGGTCACTCACGCGTCTGCTTTCCCGTGCTGTCCCTTCTTCTACAGGGTGTTCGACCGGTGCACCCGGGATGTTGGTGTGGACTCCGACACCTCCCCTTTCTGGTCGGAGGACGCCACGTGAGGGTCCCCTGCATGTGTACGGGTGCGTGCTCCTCTTGGCTAGATCGGGTTGGGCGGCCTCCCGGGCATGGTTTGGGGCGCCTCACCTTCCCTGTGGCCGTTCTCCATTCTCGCTTTTTTTGCTTGGCCCCCTTCAGGGTGGGGTTGCCCTGTTTCTGTTTGTTTCTTCCTTGCATTCTTTTTTTTTCCCGCTGTCCCCGGCTCGGTGTGTTTTCTGGCCCTTGGTGTCTTCGGCCCGGGACCTTTTGTCGTTGCCCCCCCCCAACCCACCTCTTGTTTCTTGCTCTTCCGTCCCCCGCGTTGGTCTTTTTTTCGGCTTCGTGTTTTCTCTTTCTTTGGTTTATTGCCCCTGCTTCCTGCGCCCCCCCCCTTTTAAGTTGCTTTTTTTCTGTTTTGCCCCCTCTTGTTTTTTCCGCCAGCTCTTCGTTGCTTTTTAGGGGGAGCAGTTCCTCGTCCCCCTTGTGCTTGCTGCCTCTGGTGATGCGGGGTGTCGTGTGTCCTCTTGTGTTGTTGTTGTTCCGTGTGTGTGCTGTGGCTTTGCGCTTGGGTGTGTTGCTATATTCCTGTTTCGTCCCGTGCTGCCTCACCGGCCGCCTGGACCACTGAGCTTACTTGTGGGGTGTCATTTCCACTCAACTTCGGCTCTGGAGGTTTCCCCAAGTGGCCCATCGGGGCATCTCAGGCTTTGCCTCGGAACAAATCACGGTAAGTCGATAGGTTCCCGCCAAGTGGCGTTTCCTGTTTGGAAATGTGGTCCAGCACCCTCCTTACGAAGGAGTTCCTGTCGTTGGAGCCAGAGACAATAGCGTTCACTTCCCACCAGGCTTTATCCTGGCCTGTTCCCTCTCGCTGGCTTGGCCAGTCATTAAGGGCCGACCCATACACCCCTCAACCAAATCCAGCTCCTCATCTGCGAGGAGGTCCTCGGATTCCCTGACGTCAACGGGCGAGACCGCAAAACATTGCCGCCAGGCGTACACTATCACGTGTTTGACGCACGCCAAGTCCGTGGTGTCAGCCTGTTCCCAGCCCCGATCCACATGGCCAAATTCAGTTGGCCATCTCTGGGCTGGCATGGGCTGGCCCTTAGCGTCCTGAAAGACACTCTCTCCAGCCCGTAGAACGACCTTTTTCAAGGTCCTGTTGGTCAGCGAGACCACCCAATCTTTCCCTAGTACCACGGGGATTGCGGGGATGCATAGAGCAAAAGAAGACGACCCCATCTCTGGTAATTTCCTCCTCGGTACACCCCATGGGGACACCCAGAGCTGCCTTGGAGCAGTCTTTGCGGATCTTCGTAACCGCCCTGGGTATATCCACTCGGGGACAATGGATTCACATCAGACCATGATGCAGACCCCAGTGCTTCTGCCACGCAGAGTCCTGGGCACTCCAGTACTTTTCACACACCCGGAGATCTGGAGAGGTTCCTGAGGAGAACGCATACAGGGCCAGATCCGATGCTCCCAGATCAACAACCATTTGGTTTTCCACTTTCGGCTTGACGCCATACTCCTCGTACGTAGGCCCTGCGGGCTTGAGGCCCAATGAGGCTACTTCCAGCTGATGGCGCTCAGGATGGATGCAGTGGCACCCCACATGGGGTTTTGGGTGACGATAGCCACGGGAGCTGGTCATCCTCGTACAGGGTCATAGAGGCCTGAGCCGGAAGAACGCCTCAGTCCGTCTCCATCATGCAGTCGGACCCGACGATCATGTCCCAGTCCATCTTGGCCTGATAGAAGTTGCCCTGCAGGACAATATCCTTGCTGAGGTCCGGGCGGCTCAGTTCACGGTGTTTCACGAAGTGGAGCGCGATCTCGGCTTCTTTTGTTCCTCCGACCATGTACTGGCCGTTGGCTACCTTGAGCCTGACAGGCTTCCGACTTTTGGTGAGACACTCTGGTGGAAGTAGGCCAGCCTTGACTAGACTGACCTGAACGCCTGTGTCAAACAGCACGTTGAAGACCTTGTCCACCTTGCTGCCCAAGGCACGGATCTTCAGGTGAAGCTGCCGCTCATGGCCATCCCGGCGTACGGCGTGCAAGCTCCGAAACACCAGCCTCTCCTGAAGGTCAATAAGCGAGTGGTCCAGGTCGTTGGTAATGTTCCCTGACAGGCCATCTGCAGCGTCTAGCTGCGGTCTTGCTGAGCCTCGAATACCCTCGGAAACATCTTCGAGTACGTCAAATACATTCATGGGCGTAAAGCATGACCGAGTGCAAGCGTTGGTGCTTTCACCGGGACCTTGGTAAGACACGATGATCCGCCTAGGGCAGTTGGCCCTGCAGCACTCGCGCTCCACCAGGCATCCCAACTGCTCCTCCGCTCCGGCGTCGTTCCCGGCATTCTGCCGGACTGACGTTCTGAAAAATGGACAACTGCCAACGAGGATGGCGCCGCATCAGCCACAGCACCATCCCGCAATCGCCCTAGCGGGGGCCCTTGGCTGCAGGGGCTCCGCTAAGGGGCGTCGTTGGTCGGGGTGTTCACCTGCGCAGTTGTTTGGTTTATGTCATGCCCTGCGCCCCGAGGTCCCCCCTGTGGGGCCTGATCCCCGGTTATGGGGACACATTGTCCTCCTTGTGCTGACCTCCGTCATCCCTTTGTGTAGGCTGTAATAGGCCCACACTATAGGACTTGATAGAGGATATCATTAGCCTTCAACCCCCCTTAACCTTTCCTTTCATGGTACTTTTGACTTGAGCCTGCAGTAGGGATATCAGGGAACTCAGCATGTTTTTCCACCGCTTTTGCATCACTCATTAGGGAATCCATTGCCCTGCCGATAGCTATGGGAATTTGCCTCGAATTCGCATAGCTACAGAAGTTAAATATTGGCAGCGGCCTGGTGGTGAACCAACGTCGCGCCAATTTGCGGGCGAACTGCCATTTGGGATCTGGCAACCCAAATCGCGAGACCATGAACTGGCCTCTACGGCAACTTCATCCTGTTGACCTGAATTAATTCTGACTGCACGGTTGTAAGAATCAATACTTAGTTTATGATAGGGAATTTAAAGTTCAGGTTCCGGTGCCACTATTTTCACAAACCCCTTAACATCATGCTGCCCAGCCATTTAAAGTATAGGGATAGCTCAGGCATCGTTGCCGGCACCTTACGGTGCCTTTTTCTTTAGCCCCCATTGTTACATTAGGCATGGCATGCACATCTTATGCATTTCATGTGCTCACCTTGGCCTAATCGTAAATTAGGATTTTGCATTCATTTCTCTTGAAAGGGGATGCAAAAATATTGCATGACTGTCATCTACAATGGTAGGTTAGTTGTTTGTGTGAGTTGCAAGTCAGTTTGGAGATACGACTAAATCATTAGGATTGAATTAAGTTTTGGTTGTGGTTTGGAGACCATGGTGATTTCCAAGGTCAAGTGGACTTCATTGACTCCAGGGTGAAGCCAACATTGGGAAACACTTTGGTTTGCTTTCCCTTCCTTTTGCAATCACGAGTTGTTGTCCTGGTGGGTCACCACACTCCATGGTGGGACCCACTTTCATGCATACATAGTGCATTTTTGTTGTGTTCGAGTTGTCACTTTTTCGAGTCAATGTGTAGGGTAATTCTCCATTCTTCTCGAGAATTCTTTCTGGCCCCTCCACCGCGACTCTTTAGTTTCATAATCACCTTGGTTCGAGCTCTTTTTAGCCAATGGCGATTTCTGGCGTCAATTTTTGTTTCGGAATTTTGAGCACTTTGATTTCATGTGTTCAAAGTTCGCCACTATATCTCCAAGATATAGTGGCGACGGAAAAGAAGTAAGTGCTCATTTTGTTCGTACTTGGTGAGTACAAACAATATATGTTCGAGTTGTGATTGAGTTTGGAGGCTTTTGACATCTTTTAGTTCGAAAGTTGGACCTTTTTTGAGTTCATCTTGGCATAGTCATTTTATGCCAAAAATCACTCATTTTTGGCCTGTCATGGGCCTACTTTTTGAGCTTGGATCTCCGAGCTCGCGTCGATTTCGAGTCTAATGTCTATTTGTGTGTGTTGTGGCATGTGTCCACTTATGCTAATGCACTTTGTGAGGCCGTGATTCATTGTACACAGGGCCGGACATGGATTTTGGTGATTGTGTCTTGAATTATATTTTTTTCGTGTATTCACTTGTGGTGACCATGGAGATCCACTACTGTTGAGTTTTCGGTCGAACTCTCAATCATTCGTGGTCTCCATGGTCCCTACTATCAATATATTGTCACCATAGGTGGTCGTCGATTTTTTCCTCTACGCTACGTGCCTTTTAGGCCTCTTTCTGGAAGGATGTCCTTGAATAGTGCCCTAATGAGTTTGATGAAATCCTGCAGGTTTAGATGTTAGAAACCCAAGCCAAAGCAGAAAGTAGAGCAAGAACAGGATATGGATCGAATCAAAGAATAGTTTGGAAATCCAGTGTAACACAGAGGGGTTGCAGATAGACAAAGTAGGCTTAAATACAAAGATTCAATCACAAATGGATAAAGGAAATGATTTTACGTGAAAACTGGACTGACTCTAGCCTCAAAGTTAGCATCAAGCACTTCATGTGCACTCTTTTGGATGAAATGGTGTTGGTTAGGAATATGGGGCAAAGGAGTTAGGCCAGACGGAGAATATGACTTGGCCAAGCAACTGACTTCCGAAACAGCTAAAACATAGAACCACAAGAAGTGGTAGAAACAGTTGAGTATAGGGGTCATCGGGTGAGGGACCACGAGGCTTAACCTCCAAGGCCTTAGGCATGAAATGCCTATTTCTTTTCTGTAGAACTTCCATGAAGGAAGATACCTATGCTCAGTTGAGTGGTAGGGGTGAACTTCATCGGAGGCTAGGGTTATAACCCTAGTTACTTTCAGAAAGTGTACTTTAAGCTTCAAAAGAGTGATAAAAATACTTAAGCAAGTCTTGGCACCAACAACAGCGTTTTAAGGGGGGCTTGGCCTGGATCAAGCCCTCCAACAAAGACATGGCAGTAACTCCTTCTTACCCCCCCCTGGAGTACTAGGTGATCAAGCTGGTAGGACCAAGGAGAAAGGTTCAAATATTCCCGGAATTACTTCAGAAAATGAATGAAACCTACCACAAACATTCCCAATTAATAGAAGCCTATCGCACTGTAGGTACCCTTGAAACACAGTCTAATGTACCGTGTATGATGTCCTTTCGATGGGGCATTTCTCAAACGTCACCAGCGTGCGACAAAAACCTTTGGTAAAAGTTCTGGGGTAGTGGGGTTTGAACCGAGGACTCCCTCCCTAGAGCACACATGCTTGCCCACCAGGGTAAAGTCGAACGCTCTAATGCGGACGGCTATCGCTGCATAAGCAGCGTTTCAGTAAACGCCCTAACCAAGGGCCAGGGCAGAGCAATACTCCCAATGGAGGACACAAATCTCCAGGAGCTGAAAAAAAAAGAGAATGGAACCAACAGGGAGTGAATCCTGTGGTTTAGCGAAAGGGGTAGCAATTTAAGAAGTCAAATCGCTAAAAATTGACGAAACGACGTGAGTAATCGTCATTTTTAGACTAAACTCTAAAGTTGCAGACAGGCACGACAGAAGCAGACTCGAGAAAAAAGGTTTCGCAAGCGTAAATGGCTCTAGAAATAGAAGGTATGAGCCGTAGTTTTTAAAGTTCTAAGAGAAATCTTTGCACAGTTGCATCAACATTTTTATAAACTTTAGGACAAAGTACTGAAAATGAACCTACACCACAGAGCAGGTGGACAACCCACCTCTCAGGTATGTCAGTGTCATTTCACACGCATGCGCTGCGTTCGTGTTGGTTGCTTCGCTAAAACGTTGGGGTTGTCACCGCTGTGTTCGTTGGGGGTTCGGGTGCTCACCTCCTTTGCTCTGCACAGGTCAAAACAGAAATGAAAGGTATGCGAAGCGAATGGAGCACGCAGCGCGCACGTAGGGTTGGAATATGCGCTGTGCTTGCGATGCATGTGCCTAATTCAGGCATTCACACGCTGTGTTGCTTTCCCCGTGCCCGAATCCACCCTTGTCCTCTTTTCACAGGTAAGAAAAGAAAGTGCTTGCTCATGTTCGTGTTGCCGTAGCGCTAAAATAGGGTTGCTTAAAACGCTTAGGCTTGTTTTGCGCTGTGCAGTGCGCCATTCCCTCTCCTCTCTCTGCAGGTAACAAAGTCAGAAGAGCGTGCATGACGCACAATGCATTAATCGCTTAGGGTTGTTTATAATTCGCCGTAGGATTGTTTAAGCGCTTAGGGTTGTTTTGCGCTTGTGGTACATTCAGCATTCACATGATGCGTGGTGAGTAAGGTAGGTAAGCCCAGGAGGAGCTCACCTCTTGGTTGAGTCAAGCTGTGGTTTGTTGTGATGGTTAAGATTAGGAGTGAAGGAAACCCTGTGCATACCTGTGCATGCATATGGCGCATTAAAGGGTAGGCCACGTGTGTTGCGCACGGTAAAACTCTTGTTTAGGTTACCCAGGGACTCCACCCTACGTTCTTGAAGACAACGGGTGGAGTTCCTTAAGCTTGCTTGCTTGCAACCTGGTAAGTGGACAGTGTATTAGAGGGCAGCCCGAGAAGCGTATGATACGTGGAGGCTGTCTTGGTTCCTCCGCCACTTGCCAGGTCCATCAGCCTTTGTTTTACAGGTGGGCAGGTGAGGGTGATTGGTGCAGCCGCAGTTGCCTTCGGCGACTCTGAATTTTTCTGCCAAAGCTGAAACGGGCGCTGATCACACAATCAGCAAACTGCAACTCAGCCGTGAGTGGCGAGTGCAGTCCGACATCTTCGACATACACGCTGTGCAAGCAAACTGAGCACTCCTTCCCTCCAAGCCCTGACAGGGAAACGCGTAATGGCGTCCCGGTTAGGCCACAGTTGCTTAGTAGCGCTGTTTTGTTTGCTCTTCCACAGGGGGTTCAATAGGGCCCGAGACTTTTTTGACATCAACCCCAAGTAGCGTGTGTAGGGGTTAGGGTCAGCAAGCCTGGCAGGTGATGAGTGCAAGTGATGAGTGCTCACCCTGCCTTAGAAGGCTGGTACTGGCGTTAGTGAGTGTAGTGTAGTGGTGTCCCCTGTCCCGCGTGCTTTCACACGTGGGCAGGGGAGTGTGTTAGCTTTTGGCCCTTAGAAGAATGGGCATTTTGTATGCCCATAGCAATCATGGCCACCCGTCCCCCCTAGTAAGTAGGGCTTTTGCCGTCTTCCCGCGAGGATAGGCGCCAGCACAGAAATTGGGCGCCATAGGAGTGGTAATAGTACCTGATTAGGAACTTCAGTCCGACATCAGCGAAGCCCGGTCTCCGGGAGCCAGGACGGTAGAGAAGTGAGACACACACAGACATACGTAGCACACTTCAGGGTATGATAAACCCTGTAAGGAAGGGTAGAATCCCATGGGTCTGGACCAGTCAGGGGTCCTAACTGTGGGCACCCTTGTCCCCAAGGAGGGAAGACACACCTTGCTTCATAACACCTTGCTTGTCATTCCTTCCTGGAGTAGTAAGCCACCGTTCTTCGTTGGCTCCCCAAGGTCATTACATCAGGGCAGTCCCCATGCAACACATGGTCAACAAGGCACACACTTGCTGGGTGGCTGCAAACCTGATAAGCGGCCACCTGGCTCACGCTGGTAACCATAGCCATGGGACTGCAGGGCACAGCCAGGGTAAGTGCAGTGCTCTCAAAACAGCGGTCTGAGCAAAACCAATGGCCTTCGGCCAGGGTGTGGTTGTCACGGGGGGCTAACGGTCCTGTCCTGCGATGCAATGCGGGGCAACTGTGACAACTGCTCTCACAAACATACGCAGGCATATCTGCACAAGAGTGCTCACCGCCCCTGGAAGGCTAGAAGACAGTCAGTAGACTGACACAGCGAAATTGGCTTTTCCTTCTACGCTGAGACAGAGTCTCAGCACGGGTTAGTAGCTGTCCCTCGTTGTTCTCAACGAGGTAGGAGCAGAAGATGGGGTGGATACTCCCATCAGGTTGTATAAACGCGGACATGGGTTCCCAGGTCGCCTCAGATAGCCCGTAGCCATCCCACAGGGTAAGGAATTTCCAGCCCTGTTTATACTCGTGGCGAGCAATACCTGCAACCACGTAGTAGCCATTGACTGCCATCTCATCGGCTGTCATCTCTTCGAGTTCGTCTGCCTCCCCTGGGCTGCCAGCGTTCTCTAGGTCGATACGCTCGGCCTGACTGTCGCTGAGGCGCCATTCATCCCAGGACAAATCGTCAGGGGAATGATAGTGCCTCAACTGTTTAGGCGCACAAACCAGTTCACCACCTAGACATGGACTGCATCTGATATGGATCCTAGATCCATCTATCCTGGTGATACCATAGGGCCCAAAATAAGGGTCCCGTAGGCAGTTACGAGGCCAGGAGGGTAGGCGTGAATGGTGAACCAAAATAAGGTCACCAACCTTGAAGCTGGCAGGTCACCGTAGGCGATTCAGTCAGCTCAGTTCACGGTCACGGATATGTCTCAGGTTAGTCCCAGCCTGGTTAGCCATAGACTGCTTGTGTTCCAGCCAATCACCAACAGTACTCTTGAAGTCCTCAGGAAAGGGGGTTTTGAAGAACCAAGCAGGTCGTCCTCCATGGAATAGCTCGTGGGGGTTGAAACCCGTAGAAGAGCTTCTCTGAGAGTTCATGGTCAGCACTGCCCAGGGCACTAGGCGTACCCAGTCTTTGCTACGTTCCTGTTTCATCAGGATTCTCAGGTTCTGTTCCACCACACGGTTTTGTCTCTCACAAAGAGGGTTAGACGTGTGGGTATAGGGCACACCTGTGGTTACCTCAACGTTGAGGGCATTCAGCACTCGCTTGTACCATCCAGTGTCACTGCGGATGCGTACATCCTCATCAGAGTGCACCTGCTTAGGTGCCCCATAGGGTTGGAATCAGTGTTCGACCAACATTTCCACAGTCTGCTCACCTGTGACTTTCTTATTGCAAGGGAGAACACGGGTGAAGCGAGCCTCAACAAAGTACATGTAAGGGGTACGCTAATTCTTTTGGTGTCGAACCCGAGAGTGTGTGAAGCCACTACCGGGATTGGGGATTACTCTCAAGCCTATGCCAAAGCAAGGAGGTTTATGGTTGACCAAAACATCTCCCAAAAAGTAAGAAAAAGTGCTTTTCCAATGCTTTGAGGCATACTCTAGTTGTATTAGAATTGCACTGAGCATCCATGCATTTTTATCTTAGTATTGGTCCCACCAAAACTGGTGATAACACATTTTGACCTATGGAACCAAACACCCAATCAGGATATGGAGTGGACCCCTTAATCCCCTTTCAATGTGAGGCAAATCATCTTTTCCTGAGTTTACTGAGAACTGACATATCCAAGGTAGAGCCTATGAATTTATCTATGTTTTTCCATGAATTCCTAGCTATCCTAGTGGTATGCACCCTAGGGGGCTGGGCACCTCTTTTTGAGAGGTCCTGGGTTCAATTCCTGGTCAGTCTAGCTAAGTAGGAAGATCTCATGTGACATGGCAGTGACCTCATCGCCACATGCCCTGCCACCTCAGCACATATGGGACCCAAAACAAAGAGTGCACATCTCCTGAGATGGCACTATGGAGAGAGAGTGACCTTGGGGCAGTTTTCTAACTCTTTTCCAAAACATTTCAGCTATCTTTGTGAATATGCATTCATTTGTGACCTGAGTTGCAGTTTCTGTGAATATCCAATCATCTTTCACTGTTTACACTGCAGCCCTTCATGCTTTGATCCTGATTCTCTTCTCCTTGCACACTATTGGCTTGGGTTATCGTGGATTGACTCTATTTCTGCAAACAAAAGGTTTTCATCTTCCAAAACAAGCAGCAGGAAACCCTACACCAACAGCAAGCAGCAGGAGAGACAAAAACACAGTGCTGAAACCACTATAAACCTTTCTGGTAGCAAGAGGCAGCCTGTCTCCGCGCACCGGCAGCAACCCCGCGCCGTACATCCAGTGCGCCGAGTACGGGCATATATAAGCAGAAGGGCGGAAAGAAGATGGATCCAAGAAAGGAGGACGCCGACGTGAAGACAGCGCCAGCGGCTGAGGCACCGGCAAGGCCAGCACCTGGCGCTGTACCTTCGGCGGAGCCCTTACATGGGCCAGTGGATGCGGCTGAGGACTCCCTGGATGGACTCCAGACAGCCTTCGGGGCCCTGTCTGTCGAGTAGGTGGTCGTGGTCACTCAGCCTGTGAAGAGGAAGAGAAGAGAGAGCGAGAAGGATGCTGGAGAAGAAGCAGACGAAGGAGAGGAACAAGGGCAAGACCGGACGCATGTCCCTACCTTCGAAGCCGCACCAAGCGCTTCTGGCCTCCACGCATCACCCTCTCCTTTAACCACCACACTCCCAGCAGCTGCAACATCCACTTCCACAACCAACCCGCCTATGGCAGAGGGCACAGGCTTTACTGGCATGCCTCCCTACCCCGCCTCTGGGTGGCAGGAGTAGAGGATCGGGAAGATCCTCCAACAGGTCCCTGACGCGGTCGGAGATCAACGAGGTGCTCCGAGAGGCCACTTCAAAAATCGTGGGCGACCTCACTCAAGAGATCAGAGAGAAGCTGGAGCCCCTGATGATCCCACCCCAAGCGTCACCTATCTCGGTGGGAATGTCACCCCACCGAGTACAGGCTAACCACCTGGCGGCAGGGTTGACAAATACCCTGGGGAGCCTGAAGAGCAGACCGATGGCGACGCCTGCAGCTATTCCGAGAAGTCCTTTTGTGCCGAGAACGGCCCAGCCGCCCTACAGCCACGTGACGAAGGCCGAGCTGGACCGGCTGGGCCTGACAGCCTTGAGGGCTATGGTGGACGTGGAGCCTTATGGCTCCAGTGATCTAGGCGGCGACCCCTCCGATGATGAGCCGCTGTCGATGGATTCTTCTTCGCCCCCAGATGACGATGACCCGGAGGACCCCGAGGATCCCAAGGGGAAGAAGAAGAAGAAGAAGAAGAAGAAGACCCGACGCCCTGAGGGACGCAGGTCTCAGGAGGCGAAGGCTATTGCCACCTCCAAGATTGTGGTGAACCTGCCTGAGTTCACAGGCAAGGACCTCAGCAAGTTCGCTGAGAATTTTGGCCGGTTTCTACGACTGACCGGCCAAACCCACGCTAGTGGGCGAGTGAAGTGCGATCTGCTCCTGCAGTGCTGCAAGACCAAGTACCTGGAGAAGCAGGTCAGGCAGATCGTGACTAACTCCGCCACCTTTGCACATGTGTTGGTTGCCCTGGAGAGGCAGTACCCGACCTACAAAACCGACCTCTCCATCAGGGCCGAGATCCAGAACCTGCCCGTGCTGCCCAACAACCCCAAACCTGGCAGGGTCTCCGAGCTGTTGGCTGACCTGGATCACTGGGCTGGACGACTGACGCCCGGTTCCTACAGCAGCGACGACCTGCTGTTCTGGTTGGTGGCCAAGCTCCCTCGAGAGCTATGGGACGAGTGCCGTTCGACGGCTGAGCGCAAGGCTAGATCCCTCCGCTATGAGGATCTATGCGTGCTGCTCCTGGAGCTGGCGCTGGAGAAGGAGAGCGACCAGCACTTGAATAACTACCGTCCCTGTGGTGGAGGTTCTGCAGGCCATGGCAAAGGGTACCAAGGGTCCCGACCTGTGCAGGGGACTACCCCCAGACACGCCCACGCCCGCATCATGGAGAACGTGAAGGAGGTATTCTGGTGTGATGCCAGAGACGAGCAGGGCCACCTGCAGCACGCCCCTGACTGCGAGCAGCGAGACTGCTTCGTAGTCCAGGGGAAGCAGCAGGAGAAGAACACCGGCGCCAAAGCGAAGCTGCCGGATCATTACCGGTGCGCCATCACGTGTGCATTCTGCGGTAAGCGGAAGCACTACGAGGATGAGTGCTACCATAAGCAACGCCTATCGGCGAAGCTTAAGGGTGAAGATCCTGGCAAAGGCTCAGGCAAAGGTGGAGGCAAAGGCAAAGGCAACGACTCCGGCAAGGGCAAGTCGAAGGAACGTGGTCAAGGACAGGACAAGGGGAAAGTGGACGAGGAGGAGGCGCTAACCGCCAGCCCGACAACAAGAACAAGGACAAGAACGGAGGCAACCCCAACTTTAATCCGGGGGGGAACTCCGAGCCCTCTGGAGGGCAGTCTGGACCTACCACACGCTCACAAACGCAGGCCCAGCAAGAACAAGGAGCCAAGCGTGAGCATGAAGGTGGTGATGACGGCAACGCTAAGAAGAGGAGCCGTTTCATGAGGATGGCCCGCAAATTGCGGAACAAGGGGTTCGAGGTGACCTGTCCCGCGGAATTCTGACGGGGACGCTCTGGTGGCAACCAAGACCTGGTGTTTTGGGTACGTATCCGACTAGGGGGACGTGAATACCTGGGGGTATTGGACACTGGCGCCACCATATCTATAATGGCCAAGAAAATGTTATCTTGTGGGAGCCTGAAGAACACTATGACCACCGCCGCTATACGCATGGGGGATGGACATGTGGTGCACAGCTGCGGGGACTGTGAAGTGGAGGTACCTATGGGCTCCAGGACTATCGCTCATCGGTTCTATGTGATGGACACTGAGGCCCTCGACTTTGTACTGGGGACTGACTTCTTCGGACAGCACTCCCAAATACAATCCCTGACGTTGCAAGCACCCTACCTCCTCTACGTGGACCACGGCAGTGGCAGAGAGTCTGTGCCACTGGAGCAGTCGGAACATACCTCGACTTACCTGAGGCTATCGAAGAAGGAGCCCTCGAACATGATGGCGGCCTCCAAAACTGAGGACTATCAACTATTGGGGGAAGTCCTAGACCAGGGTCTGAAGGAGTTGGGTTACTCTCGAGAAGACCTGAGTGTGGAGTTGTTCTCCAGCGACAAGCAGCATGTACTGGACCTTTACTGCAGCAAGGGGAAGAACTGCAGCTACAATTTTTACTGGCCCTCTTTCGGGATGGCCTACGGGAACCCCAGGTTCAGTGAACTGGGGAAGGTGCTGACTAAGGTGGCCTTGAAACGTTCCCGTATGGTCCTGTGTTCCCCCGATTGGGGAGCCCATGGGGGCAACGAGTACTGGCGAACCCTCCTTGACAAGCTGACTATCAGCTCTGTGCGGTTACCTGATGAGGCCATCTACGTGCCTCTGGGACGCAAGACGCCCATTGGGAAGCCCGGATGGGGGAGTATGCTAAGCGTGGTGGACGAAGGTCCTACCTCCATTCCCTGGGAGGATCTGGACCCGACTCTGGTCCAGGCTATACAACGAGAAAGCGATGGACTCGCCTTGCGTGACTTGAAGGATCGCCTACGACCTCAAGATGCTGTTGAGACTACACCCGGAGGAGATGAGTACGTCGTGACTGACACCAACGCCCCCAGCTCTCCCTGTCATGTACCTGTTCCTGATGGAGTCTCTGAGTGTGGACTATCTGAGCTACCTAGCTCATCCACTCAGATGACGAAACTGAGCACGACGCCTTCTTCGTGCAGACCTGTGCTGAGGAAGTGGAGAACGCCGAGTACGTCGCCCCACTAAAACCCCTACTCTCCATGAGGGTGGAAGACCCCGTGGACGAGGAGCTGGACCCTCGTTCCAGGCTCAGGGAGTATGTGGATTCCAAGAGGAAATTGGTGGCGAAAAAGCTATGCTACGCGAAGCCTACCCGCAGCTCATGGCCACTGAAGCAAGAACGTATGGGAGACCTATCCCAATTGAAGGAGGACATCGAACAGAAGATCACCACCTGGCAAGGGGAGGTAGATCTTAAGCTCATGAAGAGCGTGTGGGGCGCCAATGTGAAGACCCCAGAGGAGGACGACCTCTCGGAGGAATGTGTATGTGAACCCCCTCGAGCGTGCCTATGCTGCCATCGTCCACCAGAGATGGTTGAACAAGACCTTCTATATGCCTACCAAGGGCTGAAGGATACTACCACGGGCGAAGAGTCGGTGGAGGACCACCTCCCGACGTCTATTACTCAGGGGGCAAGCAACTTACACTCTGACGAGGACATGGAGGACAAGATCAAGATATTGGACCCGCGGGTACAGAAGCTCATAAGGACCTATCTGGAGGTGTTCGGAGAACTACCCCCTCCAGCCTCATGCGACAAGCTGGTACAGATGGACCTCAAGCCAAACCCGAGTTCGTGGGTCACAAGATCCGGAGGAGACCCTATCCAGCTCCTAAAGAGCAGGCCGACGAGATTCAGCGACAGATACAAGAATGTATCGACGCTGGCCTAGTCCTGGAGTACAAGGACGGGGACTACCACCTACACTGCAGCCCCTGTTTCCTGGTGGCTAAACCTGGGTCTACAGCCAAACGGCTGGTAGTGGACTACGGAGAGCTGAACAAGAAGACGTTCAACCACTCAGGGTCCATTCCCAATATGGAGTCTACCCTGGAGAAGATAGCCTCCTGCCGCTACAAGACCAAGATGGACAAGCGAAGCGGATTCTGGCAAGTGGACCTGACGCCCAACGCACAGAAACTACTGGCCTTCATCACCCCTCAGGGGAAGGTGTTCAAGTGGAAGGTCATGCCGTTTGGCGTGGCTAACGCACCTGCTCTATTCCAAGAGCTGATGAACAAGATCTTGTCCATCCTACGAGGGAGACCTAAGGTGCAGGAGCTCATATCCCGTGGTGCCCAGATGGAGGCTCATATCGACGATGTATGCCTTGGGACCAATACCCGGGTGGATCACCAAATCCTCTTGGGTGAGTTCTTTGCGGTCTGCCAGGAGAACCACACACGACTCAAGCTGGAGAAGTGTGAGTTCAGGCAGGAGACCATGCAGTACTTGGGGTTTGACGTTGGCTATGGGTGGTGGACCCAAGCGGCCTCTAAGGCCGAACCCCTGATGGATGCCAAGGTACGACACGAAGACCCCAAGAAAGGACTTCATGATGTACGCAGTTTCATTGGGGCGTGCAACTTCTATCGCCGCCACATCAAGAACTTCACCTACACCAGCGCCGTTCTGACGGACTTGATCAGGAAGAGTACTACTTGGCGCTGGGGCCCACAAGAGCAACAAGCGTTTGACGAGCTCAAAGACAAGGTAGCCAACGCTAAGTGCTTGGGCGTGCCTAGGGCACAGGGGGAGATTCTCCTGGTGACCGACGCCAGCAATGTGGGCGGTGGTGGAACGTTGTTCCAATGGCAAGCACTAGAGAAGGAAGAGTTCGACTCGGCCATTTCCCAATGGGGGACGGAAGGTCTCAACCAAGATGGAACCCTCAAGCACAGCTACCCTGACGACAAGTGGGTCCTAGTACCTCTGGGCCACTGGAACTGGAAGTGGAACCAGGCCAGGGGGAACTACTTCACCTATGAGCAGGAACTGCTCGCGGGTATGCTGGTGCTATCCTCACAAGCACGACTGTTGGGGAGTAACCCTGCGGTCTGGCTGTGCGACCAAGAACCGGTCCGCAGTTTCCAGAAGGGTCCCCCACCTGAGAAGTCCAAGCTACGGCGCTGGTGGACCTACCTCAGTCAACTACGGCTGACGGTACACCATATCCAGGGAGTGAAGAACAAGTCTGCCCACTACATCAGCCGCAACAACTTCGACGCCCTGATTGTTGCCTGGTCTGAAGCGCTGGCTAAGGAGGCGTTCAGCCGTATGGACGTCCACTTGGACCTCAACATGACGATGATACGCCTTCTGGATGGACTCCAACAATCAGAGTACCTGAAGGAGTTTGGGGACATCTACAAGCGCCTGGAGAAACGCCTTGAACCCCGCCTGGTCAACCAAGACCAGTGGAAGAGGGACAAGAGCTACCTCTGGCACGAGGACCGCATTGTGGTGCCTAGTGACCGAGTCCCAGCGCTGCTGAAGTGGACCCATGAGTCGAGTGGTCATGTGGGTGCTGACAACACCCTGAGGCTGTTCAAGCAGTGGTTCCACACTACGTGGACTGACGACCAGCTGCGGAAAACCCTCCAGCCTATCGTGGACAAGTGCCCGTGCAGGTCCTGTAAACCAGCGGATATCAGGGAGATAGGTCTCTACTCGACCCTGACCATCCCTCACTGTGCTAACAGTGTTCTATACGTGGACTACACGGAGATGCCGAAGTTCGGGGGCTATGACTTCGCCCTCGTGGTAACCTGTGGGTTGACCAGGTCTACCAGGGTGTTCCCATGTACCAAGCACATCACCGGGGAGGAGACTATCAAGATACTCCTGGAGGAGTGGTTTTGTGTCTATGGGGCGCCCAAGGAGATCAACTCCGATGAGGACGTACGAGTACGCTCAGATACTGGCTGGTACAAGAGGGTCCTGAGATCCCTCAATGTCCAGGTGTCTACAGGGATTCCCTACTCTCACACGAGCAACCCCCTATGTGAGCGACAGATTCGTGTCCTGAAGGAGAATGTTCGGATATGGTGCAAAACTAAACGCACCAGAGACTGGGTGAGACTACCCCCCGTCATATCCTTGATGATGAACTCCCAAGAAAGTTCAGCTACTGGCTACTCGCCCCATGAGCTATTCCTAGGGCGCCCGGCATGGTTCCTACATGCCCCCTATCCAGAGGACACCCATTCTTCTGTGGGTGAATGGGTCCAAGAGCAACAAGCGAAGGTGGACAAGGCCAAGGCTATGCTCCAGAGAGTGAGGGAGCGTCAGTGGAACAAGAAGAACAAGCACCGAGTACCGGCCACCTACCAAGAGGGGGACTGGGTGCTGGTGCACCACAGTCGTCTACCCGCCTGGCCACGCTCTACCAGCGATGACCCATACTTCGGGCAGTACAAGATCCTATCAGTGGATGGACACCGTATCACCGTGCGGTGTTCTCCCCGTCTAGGGGGGACCCTGGTGTGCGCTGCTCAACACCTGAAGCGCTACTATGATCCTGAAGACCTCTGTGGGGAGGAGTGGGACCTGAACGACGAGGAAATCGCCGCTCTGGACCTACAAGGGGCTGCCAGCCCTATGGAAGTTGAAGGTGAACTCCCCGACATGAACCCCGAGGAGATGGCTAAGGAGGGCTTCTACCTGGTGATGTCTGTCCTACGCCACCGCTATCGCCAGGGTTGGCGCTTCCTCACCCTCTGGGAAGGGTTTGGAGTCGAAGAGGCCACCTGGGAGCCCTTCTCTGCATTTGTTCTACCTGAGGGACGCCTAAACTCAGTTCTGGTTGACTATTTGTCCCAGAACAACCTTGGTGAGTTGCTGAGGGTCGCTGAGACGCTTGCCTCCAAGACTAAAGCTAGGGACTGAACCTTACCCTTACCTGCCAAAGTGTATGTGTGAGTGTGCTAGTCCTAAGGTCCTGAGAGCAAGCCGCAGAAGTGGTGTCCTAATTATACCCTAGTCTGCATGCTTGCTAAACCTGGTGGCTTGGCTTATTGATGCCACGGGGTACGTCTCGGGTCTCCCCTCCCCTAAGCGCCCAATTTCTGTGCTGGCGCAAAACCTTTGGGGAATACCCAGCGTACTAATCCAGGTATTTCTTTCCCTACCGATCTGTCTACTACAGGGAGGGGTGGCCAAAAGCTATGAAGGCATGAAAACGCCGTTTTGCTAAATGGCCAAAACACTGAACTAACCACTGCCACAGCCCACCAACCCTGCTAAAATTGCAGGAAGCGGGTGGGACAGTGACACACGCACTACAGGTCCTACACACCCTACAGTGGCACCATCCTGGTAGGCGAGCACTGGGGCAACTGGCTCAAGCCCCCACTCAGGACTACCACTCCTACACGCACACTCTACTGGGCGTTGCGAAGGCAAAGGTCTCATGGGTCCTAGCGACCCTCCTGTGAAATGACAAGAGAACACAGCGCTGCTAAGCAACTGTGGCCTAACAGGGGACGCCACAACGCGTTTCCCCTGCTGGGGCTTGGAGGGAAGGAGTGCTCTTGCGTGCACGGCGCAGATGTCGATGGAGTCGGACTCCCTGCTGTGCCACAGGCAGAGGGGAGTTACTTGTTTTTGTGATATGCGCCCTTGTTTAGCAGGGCATGAAAAAAATGGTATGCTGCTGCACCAATCACCCTACCTGCCCACCTGTAAAACAAAGGCAAATGAAGGGTTGTTTGCGGCGGAGGAACCAAGCCACACTCCCCGTATTATACGGTTCTCAGTGTGACCTATAATACACTGTCCGCAAACGCGCTGGAAGTCCAGCTACCCTGTCAAGCAAGCAAGCGTTAAGGGACTCCTCAGGTTCTCTTAAAGAACGTACCGAGGAGCCCCTGGGTAGCCTAAACAAGGTTTACCGTGCGCGCTTCGCGTGGCCTACCCTTTAATGCGTGTGTGCATGCGCGAGTATGCACGAGCGTTTTGGGCAAACCTGCCCATCTCAACCACAATCACAAACTCCACCAGGGGGTGGCCCCGCCTGGGCTTACTCACCTTACCTACCGCTGGAGAGAGAGAGCAAGTGAGGGGCGCACGCGAAGAACGTTGCTATGCACTTGTGTGTATGTCTAATCACCCTGATCTGACCGCTAATCATCTGCATTCTTTCTAATCAATCCCTCTATCGCGTCCTATCGTTGTTATCGCTGCTACAAGACTCGTTCACGGAGACACGACACGAGCAATGTGTATGCGGCATACGAGACGAGCATACCTGTAGTTTCTACCTGATTCATTGAAGTCTTTTTCGTTCATTTTCGAATTCTCGAATTTTTGATTCTTCTAATAGTGTGGGTGGAATCTGTATGTTTGTTTCTTAATGTGTGTCTCGTCATTTTCAAGACTACGTGAGACATACGTTTATAATTCCATTATTTCTCCATTTTCCGGCGCTTCGTTAGGAGCCGCTCCTGCGCGCCGCCTTTTTATGCGTATGAATTTCTGGATTTAAAAAATCCAGATATGACTATAATTTCTATAAAAATGTGCTTCTGATGCACCATTGGATTCTGCTCAGGTGTGTCGTTTCAGAAAAATTCTAGGACGTCAGTTGACGGATTTTGGTGTCGTCGCTTCGTTTTTGCGTGGATTCGTCCATAATTCTCCCATTCCTGCCTCTGCAGATACCCACGCGCAGCCTCGCCCTGTAGGCCGTGTTCGGGCCGAAACGCAGCAGCCTGGAGAGACTGAGCAGAACCCAAGACCCCACCAAGGGGCAATTTAATTTTTTGAGACTCCCTTCGCCCTAAGACAGGTCGCAGGTCGCCAGCAGGTTTACGAGAACCCATGCGAGTGTGTATATTGTGTCTTGCGTCTTTGTTCTGTTGAATATGGTCCTCAAGAATGATCAAAAACGTTTTGTCGCTTGCTCCGCCCCACACCCGGAGGGATATATTATGATTACTTCGGATAACCTTTCCGAGTTCCAGTACACACCGCCCAAATTCTCTCCCATTTCGCCGGGCCATGACCTTGCACAAGCCCAGGCTGTTATCTCTCCGCAACAAGAAGCCCATCACACACCACCAATCACCGATTATGTCAGAATTGACACTTCGCGAGACCTCGAAATCCTCCCGGAGGAGGATGCTCTCCAATTTTTCAACAAATTTATCAAGCCCGACCTCCAAGATGCCTCATCCATTACCTCCACCAATTGCGCACACTACCGCGGTGAGATAAAAAAACGTGGCTCGCCCATTCGAAGCACCCATGCTCGTTTCGACATCGAAACCAACTCAGCCCTCTCCTCCTAAATTGCCAAAACCGTTCAATCCCATTACCCACTAGACAGGAATCCACTCATTATGGCTTTCCCCTACAACTTCTCCGCCCATGAAAATACTTTCATGATCTCCGCCACAAAAAGCTCCGCTGAAAACGGAGCCAAGCTCGAACCCACGGAGCTTCTAAATCGAGTGGCTTCTCTTGAAAAAATGAATTCTATCCTGCAATACGCAATTCTACGCACCAGATACTCAGTATTGGTGCATCTGGATGTCCACACCATTCCAAGTAACACCGAAACACGAGTTTCAAAACTCAAATGGTTAAACGAGCAATGCGAGAAAGCCGGCCCTATCTTTTTGCAATCACGATAACACATATGCAGTTTTGTCCGTCCCTCCTACACACCAACCAACGCCAAATCGGTGGTCATTTGTGCTCCACGCTCCATAGGTTTTAGAGACATCAACAAAGCAACTTCACTTTTTGGTACCTTCACCTCCATCCAACCACTGGAATCCAACCCAACTGCCGAGTCACACCAATATTTTGAAGCGCTCTTTCAAAACCTGGGATCCAGTATCCTAGCACACCATAAAAAATGTTCAAGGCATCACTTTTACATCTGGCTCGCCCAACCTCTTAAAAGAACAAAACGTCATTGATTCAATTGTGAAAGACCATGCCACTTCTAAATGGGTAGCCACACTCTTGGCCGCCAAAGAATTTAGCTCCGAGAAACAACTGCGCTCCATCAATGAGCGATTGATCGTGGCTAAGCCCCAATGACTCCCCACCCACCCACACTCCTTCTCTCATCCAGTTCTCAATGTCTTCACTATGTCACTACTCAGAGATACGGATTCCCTTCGTCCTCACTCTTTTCAATACCAACGGTATGACCTGTTTATCAGGCTGCTAGTTCTCGAAGCGATTGGATCTGACCATTCGCGAAGCATCATCTCGCAAGGTATTGTGCCACGCATCGAAAAAAATGCGAACACACTAGAATGTACACTCTCCTCAAAATGCTTCCCGCATGCCGTGTAGATTTCGTTCACTCATCTCCGGTGTGTCAAGATTTTTATTCATCCAAGCCACGATCGGGTACTCAGTTGCACGCCCAGTGTCACTCTACCCTCTAAGTCGCAACCACGTGGCCTGTATCCTTTCTGTCATGACCGCATGAAGGGTCTATCTTTTTGCAAGTGCTTCCTTCTTGACCTCTTCGGTGGCCGCCTACATTCGGGCCACGACCGCCAAAAGGGCTTCACGTTAGACTCGAGGACTCGTCGGGATCAAGAAATGTCTCAGAAGTGGTCAGTATTAGAAACGTGGTCCCATCTCTCTCATCATCATGACGCCGTCAATTGATATCCCCCTCCCACCAGGAGTCCCCCAACCACCAAGATAGGCTACTAACATTCACAAAGCACCTAAACCTACCACACCAACAGACAACTTAATCCACTCTAAAACACGTTCAACACTCACTACTCATAACACTGCAAAAAACATTGACAACCTAGACGCCATTATACTACGACACCAACAACAAGGAACCAACATACTTTGTTTACAGGAAATACCTATCGCCCCCTCCTTACATTCACTCTTAAACCTACACACTTTCACAAACATTTCTTCTGACAAATCGAACGGCACAGCGATCATCATTCACTCTTCCCTATCTCTCTTTGTCACGCAAATCAAACACGACAAGGTCAATGGATGCCTTATTGCCATCGACCTTACTATACCAGGCTACCACACGCTCCGTATCATTAACGTGTTCAAATCACATCACGCCCATCTCCGACACAGGCTAGAGAAAACAATCTCCGCCCTCCAACAAGACCAACCGTGCCACATCATGCTCGGCGATTTCAACACATATCTCCAACCTTCTCTAGACACGGCTAATATCAAACACAATAAATACTGGCCTTGGCTCCACAACCAGGTACACCCCACCAATCCCACAACCACACCAACCCTCATTGACCTGTTTCGTAAAGACCACCCAGAGACAAAGCAGTGGACGCGCCCTGCAAACAAAAGGCTCCCGTCTCACACACGCATCGACATGATACTCTCTTCTCCTTCTTCCAACACCATTTTCAAACCTTTCAACACCTTCATTGACATTCACAACGACATCTCTGACCACCGACCCGTATCCACCTCCATAGCCATCCCCACCAACCCGATTAACATATACAACATCCCACACAATTCCATTCACTACCGCCCCCTAAGCAAAGAGGAGAAGTCAGACTTTACGTCCCTCGATAAACCTCTTAATGACTGGCTTCCCAAGCACCACGACAATCTCTTCCGACAGCCCATTGAACAACTTATCCCCCTGACTGACTTCGTTTTCACCCAACTAGTCACTACTTACAAAAGGGGCACTCATCAAGCACACGATCACAAACCAACCAGCGTGGAGAAACAATTCCTTGACACTGTAAATAACTTACCTTCCTCTGCCTCCAATGCACACAAGACTAAAATACTTCAAACACTACTCAATGACTGGACCTCAAAGAAACAAGCACAGGCGCACAAGAAACTCCACCACTCCCTCATTTCTCACAAACGCATAGAGAAAACAATCAACAACATTCTCAACCCCAGAAACACCAACCCCATCTCTCTCTATGACCAAACTGGTCAGCTCACCACCGACCCTTACGAAATGTGCAAATCTATGGGACACACCCTCTCTTCCCTGGGAGGCCCCCCAGACTTTGACACAGACCCAGCCTTCATCGACACACTCATGAATAACTCCCCAAAAATACCCAATGACGCTCCACAACCACACTTTACCAGAGACTTATTTAACCTTCTTTTGTCGAACGCTAAACCCTACACCGCACCTGGTTTCGACGAAACCTCTCTTTACCTATTCTCCATCTGCCCCCCCGACATCCAAACCTACATTTACAGCCTGTGTTCCCACCTTATCACCGACCACATTCCTTTTCACTGGCTTAAAGCAAACATTTTTCTACTTTACAAAAAGGGTGACCCTCATAATCCTATAAATTACAGACCAATAGCACTCCTTAACACACTTTACAAAATCATAGCTTCTTACGGTGCACACACCCTCACCTACTACGCCACAACGTACACACAATACGGCGGACTCCCTAACCACAGAACCACAGACCACATATACACTATGATTGCCAACCTATCACTGCACCCCGACATGTATCACTTGTATCTTGAATTAAATAAAGCCTTCAACTCCGTTCCCCACCGAGCCTTACCTCACTCCATCATCAACCTCATCCAAAACCTGTACGCCTGCCCCCACGACTTCCCCGTCGTCAACGGCTTCGCCCTGTTTGCAGACCACTGCATAGGGGGACTTAGACAAGGATGCCCCATGTCCCCCATACTCTTTAACCTCTTTGTCGACCCCATCATTAACCACATACAATCTCTCCTACCTAAACACAAATTCAACGGCCTTTTCTCCTTCCGAATTCATCGCCCTCCAAACAACCTCCCATACCACTCTACACAAAGTACTGAAGCGTTTGGGGGGAGGGCAACCTCCAAGCTTCCCTTGGCATGCACGACCCCGATCCCATGAAATCCAAGACTTCCTCTCGAATTTGGGTTTCTCCAAAGAATTCTGTGATCCTTGCCTCAGCCATGACACAATCTGGCGTCCTAGGCAAAGAGATGAAGGTATATGTAGACAATATAAACATGTAGACAAGTAATATGTATATGTAACACTTCTATACTAAAAAATAGCATAAAAGAGAGGACGAATTGAAGGCAGCGGCGTCGCCGCCATCAGAAAATCTGACGGCTACGAGTCGTCGCCATCAGGATCTCCACTGAGATCCTGCCCAAACTGGGCGAAACAGTGGTTTTTGGGCGAAAAACAGTGAAACATATTGATTTTTGAGTCAAAAACACTCATTTTGCGTGTCTCCCCCCAACGCGTCGCGTAGCCGACACGACGCGTTTCTGTCCCAATTCAAACTATATATGAAGAGGCCCACTGTTGGGCCACACCATGAGCGCCTGGCTGATTCCTGGGAACGCCTCAGGATTTTTTGAAAAATTCGTGAACGTGACTCTTTTCGCAAAAATTGACCTTCGCGGAACGCCGCGAAAAAGGTCACGATATATTCCTATATTTCTAAAAACGATAAATCAATAATAAAATTGATTAAAATCTCCAAAAATCGAGAAATAAAACTTCGATCTGGAGCTGCGTCGCGCAGGCGCCAACTGTCGTTGCCAGCCCAAAAATGACGAAAAATGACGATTTCTGGGGTATTTTACAGAAATTCCACAGAAATCGAGATGCCGTAATCAGCCCAGGAAAATTCCTGAGCCAGCCTGGCGAAGAGCGCCACAGGCTGGGCAGCGGGTATGGGTGAGGCACCCCATACCGCTTCACCTCCCTCCTTAGAAGCCTTGCCTATATCCAAAGGAAGGCAAGGCCACGGAGGCGCTCTGACCCCTGCACTGCCCTGGTTTCAAAACAGATTCAGCAGGACAGTGGGGGGGGGGGGGGCTTCGTAAGGAATCTACATGCGACACTCCCATGTAGGTCCTTTTTTTTTCTTCGACTTGATATATTCATAGGGCAATTGCCCCCCAGGCGACCGAACTGGTCCTTGGTACTCCCTTCAGCCTCTGGTGACCAAACCAGGGGCGCTGCAGGTCCTTCCGACCTGACTGATGGCGCTGAGGCGCATATATTGGCCCTTTTTCTCCATGGGCATGGAAACAAAATAATTCAATAAATTCAAAAAAATTATTTAGCGTCAAACCCAAGGCAAAGAATTCCTCGCGCCTGAATTTAGGGCCATTTCCTGCCCAAGGCGACGAATTCCTCGTGCCTGTTTAGGGTCGATTCCCAACCCAAGGCGACGAAGTAACGCGCCTGATTTGGGGGATTTAGGGTCATTTCCTACCCAAGGCGACCCGCGCCTATTTAGGGTGGCGACCTCCGGAGGGCCAACCAACCCAAGGCGACGAATTAACGCGCCTGTTTGTGCGGTTGGCAGATGGCGTCGTCGTCGCTGTGGTCGTTGCCAAGCCACATGATGGACTTGGGGGCTCCATATGGTCCATGGGGAAGCCAAGTGAGCCCATTGTAGGAGTCAAGGTGTATCGGCACCTTCATCATGTTGATGCCCTGGAACTTAGCTCCTGCAGACAGAGAATCGGAACGAAGCGTCAATTCTCCTGCAGTCTGGGCGTGGTCGTCGTCCGCAGGCCGTCACATCGCCTTGGTGGCCTTGGCGTCGGCAGAATTCCTTTGAAGCGTTTGGGGGGAGGGCAACCTCCAAGCTTCCCTTGGCATGCACGACCCCAATCCCATGAAATCCAAGACTTCTGCTCGAATTTGGGTTTCTCCAAAGAATTCTGTGATCCTTGCCTCAGCCATGACACAATCTGGCGTCCTAGGCAAAGAGATGAAGGTATATGTAGACAATATAAACATGTAGACAAGTAATATGTATATGTAACACTTCTATACTAAAAAATAGGATAAAACAGAGGACGAAATGAAGGCGGCGGCGTCGCCGCCATCAGAAAATCTGACGGCTACGAGTCGTCGCCATCAGGATCTCCACTGAGATCCTGCCCAAACTGGGCCAAACATTGGTTTTTGGGCGAAAAACAGTGAAACATATTGATTTTTGAGTCAAAAACACTCATTTTGCGTGTCTCCCCCCAACGCGTCGCGTAGCCGACACGACGCGTTTCTGTCCCAATTCAAACTATATATGAAGAGGCCCACTGTTGGGCCACACCATGGGCGCCTGGCTGATTCCTGGGATCGCCTCAGGATTTTTTGAAAAATTCGTGAACGTGACTCGTTTCCCAGAAATTGACCTTCGCGGAACGCCGCGAAAAAGGTCACGTTATATTCCTATATTTCTCAAAACGATAAATCAATAATAAAATTGATTAAAATCTCCAGAAATCGAGAAAGAAAACTTCGATCTGGAGCTGCGTCGCGCAGGCGACGACTGTCGTCGCCAGCCCAAAAATGACGAAAAATGACGATTTCTGGGGTATTTTACAGAAATTCCGCAGAAATCGAGATGCCGTAATCAGCCCAGGAAAATTCCTGAGCCAGCCCGGCGAGAAGCGCCACAGGCTGGGCAGCGGGTATGGGTGAGGCACCCCATACCGCTTCAGTACTTCACTTCCTCTTTGTCCAAGGGCCCCGATACGGCCTTTCTTTTAACACTACAAATTCTGAACTTCACGCCCTCAACAACGCCACCCACATCACCATTCGTATTAGTCCTACCCAACATTTCAGTACTTTTACCGACGACGGCAACCCCAGGGTTTTTTATAAATACCTGCGCACCTACGTTTTCAACAAACAACAAAACCCCAGCATGCTCCAACGTCTACTCAACACCATTCACGCCTTTTTCGCCAACATATCCACCCTCCCTCTCACACACAACGAAATCATAAAACTATCCAACATACAACTGATACCTACCCTCACTTACCGATTAATCTGCAACTCACTCCTGCAACATGACCTTGACAAACTGGACACCACAATTTGGAGCCATATTTCCAAATTAGGCCAACTATCCTTTCGCACCCCCAATAAAACCAAATACTCCCCCCCAACACACTAGGTCTAAACATCACGAAAACTTCTATCGTAACCAACTTCCAAGCCATCAATCATATACTGTGCTACACACAGGACGACGGACTCTCCCACACCAACGAAAGAGTCACGTGAACCCTGCGCCACAAATCCACTAGCCCCAACACCATACAAGTCATGACTGCTCACTGTGCTAGTTTTTTAGGCTTCCACACTCACAACATACCCACAGTCAACCCATGTCTCCCTCCTCAAATCCCTACACACACAACAATCGAAGTCGCTTTTATTAACTACCAATCCAACAGCGACCCACCAACATATTCCACTACGAAAAACACCACCCACACCACAAAAACGACCCTATGGTTCCACGGCACAGTCGACCACCCCCTGCCTCAGATAACCACCGTTACCTTCCCTGACATGTCCACAATCCTCACCTCCAACCACCAGTTTCGCTTCCTTACTCTCCCCACATCCCAAGACATTTCCAAGTCTACCAAGCCTCTCTCACTACCCGACACGACCAACTTCCCTTTTCCTTTCACTGGCACCACCATCACTCAAAATTTCATTCAATTTACCCTGAAAAACAATCTCTCTCCCCCAAACCCTCAGCACCCACACTACTGGGGATACGACAATCTTTTGGACACACTCGACGCCTACCCCAATGCTATGATCGCCTACACCGACGGGTCGGATGACCCCACAGTGGACACGCCATCAGGTGCCGCCATCACCTTCAACACTACACCGCCAACAACCATCTGCAACACATCACCGATAAAAGGATCTTACCCAGCAGAAATTTATGCCATTATACTGTTTACCTACCTCCAACACATCGACACTCTCTCCAAACCAATAATTTGTGCCATTGACAACCTGTCGGTTTGCTCCACACTCCACCAAATACAACAATTAAAAGCTAAACCCTCCGCTTCTAACGCTAATTGCTTCGCTCTTTGGTACAACTATATTTGGGACTTTCTTCACAACACCCACCTTCACATGATTTCCACCTGGATCAAAGGACACGCTGACTTCGATGGCAATGAGCACTCTGACAAAAATTTCTAAATGGGTATCGAACACCCAGAACACCACAACCCTGACACTTCTCACTTCATATACCACAATCATACGCCACTACCAGGACGCATTACACGCAAAACTGTCAAACACCTACTTCCAAACCATAAACACAACAACATACACCTACCTTCTAGCACCGACTTCTACGCCCACACATCGTGGTTTTTCAGATTACCTTTTAAATGGACAAACGGACTGTACTGTTGCACTGGTTTTCTTCCCCATTACAAATGTAACACATATCAACGCCCCAAATGCCACACTCATCACCCCCTCGATCCCATAACTACGGTGACCGAATGCGGCACAGCGAAACCTCTTCGTGACCTCTTTTCTGAGGTCTGGCAACAACCCTTCAAGCAAACAGTCATCGACTGGTGGCAACATGCAACAAAAGGAGAAAGACGAAACTACATCCGCACGCTCATTCCCAACTCACTCAGTAATGCACTAAGAGAGATCCCACCCAACACTCCCTACTTCCAACGCCTACAAAACCTAAAAACACCCTTTAAATACAGAAGAAAACGACTCAAAACAGCACTACAGGAGACACAAACCTGGCTCAGACAAAACCCAATTAACGATCTGCACTTACTCCAACCAGATTCCGCAGACAACCCATGGAACAACCAATACTCCATTTACAGCACTTCATCTCACAACCCCACCTTGTTGACCTACCCAAAACGGACAAACACAACAGTCGCCAATAAACACCCTCACAAACACAGACACGTCCCCAGCAACAACAAAAAAACCAAATCCCAACTACGTAATTTACCGTAACTACCCACATAGAAACACGTTACCCTAAAAAAGCCATCGCGAAAAGAAACTAAGCTCCGCAAGCGACTGGTAAGTTTCTGCCCCGCTTCGGTCTCCGGGTGACGAGTTTCCCCCCCCCTTTTTTCTTTTTTTCTCTATTTCTTTCTCGTTTTTCACTGTCCTCCTCATCTTCAGCACCTGCGATCTGCACCCCCCCCCCCCCTAACTTCTTGATACCATTCGACAGATCGACGAGATGGGACCACCTTCGTGTCAACGAATTATTGATGCCCTCTTCCAGCTCCTTTTCGTACACCATTCAGAACTTTGGAGTACGGAATCCTATATTGCGTGATGATCCATGATGATTTTTAAAGTGTGAGGACGTCTCCGTGATTCCCAGAATCTTTCCGGACTTTCCCCAGATGTATGGAGAAGTCAGTGGATTCCACTTAACTGGAGGTTTTTTATGGTACCCCAGGAGACCTTTGGCCGGAGTTACTTGTTTGTTTCTGATTTCTATATATATATATATATATATATATAGTCCATTTTATTTTCGATTCGTGTCGCGTCATAACACCAACCACAGGGCCAATGGTGAAGCCACAGCCCACAGTAACCAGGCCTTCGGTGCATTTTGGAGCAGGTTCACACCCCCTGAGTTACTGTACATATGGCTGCTGTCCTTCGATGAACTTCGGCTCGCCATGAACGCTCACTTGCCCGTCGTTGGGCCGCTTTTGTGTTATGCTCGCCGGGGGGCAATCTCCATGCACCAAAAAAACACAGGTGAAGCGAGACAGGCCACAGGTGACCACTAGGCAACTATCATAGCCGGCGAAGCGAGGTAGGCCGTGGATGAAATCCACATAGAGAAGAGAGTTGGTACAATAGGGTATGGGTAAGCTGGAAATCAGTCCCCTATCCCTACTGTCGCTCTGCTTGCTGGCATGACAGCCACAAGGATCCACATTGGTCTGCATACGAGACCTCAGTTCAGTCAGGGTTAGACTAGAGTAGGAACACTGACGGAAGAAGTCCACTGAGCGATTAGCGCCAGTGTGACCTCAGCTGAGAAGGGCCCACCGTAGACACCCATCAGGTCGGGCCTCAGGTACGACAATAGGGTCCTCGTAGAAGAGGTACTGTTTGTTTTTATACCACTGGTGCCCGTCAATGACACGAGGTTGGAGACCAGTGCTGAGAGTCTGGAGAATTTCTTTATACTCTGACTGATAGTCAGTTAGGCTCCCACCCTCGAGGATTTCAGCAGTGCGCATGGACAGGTCGAGCTGGACATCCATAGGCTGGAAAGTCTCTTTGGCGAGTGCTTCAGAGCTCTCACCTATAAGCGCATCGAAGTTATTGTGCAATATATAGGCGGACAGTTCATTTTTTATACCAGGGATATGATGAAGTGTCAGCCTGAACTGGCTCCGGTAAGTCCACCACCGCTTTAGTTTCGCTTTCTCCGGTGGTTGGCCCTTCTGAAAGGACTTTACCGGTTCCTGGTCACAGAGCCAGAGAATAGGGTTAGATCCCAAGAGTCGGGACTGTGATGAGAGCACCAACATACCGGCCAGGAGTTCCTGGTCGTAGGTGCTGTAATTGGAACGCGCTTGGTTCCATTTCCAGTTCTAGTGTCCCAGTGGCACAAGTCGCCACTCACTGGTAGGATAGTCATGCTTCAAGGAGCCATCACGGTTCAGTCCGCTAGTACGATAATGGCAGTGGGTTAGTTCAGCAGGGTTAAGCTCCTGCCATTCGTAGATCGTTCCACCCCCCCCTACATCACTAGCATCAGTGATCAGGACTATCTCGCCCTTAGGGCGGGGTACTCCCAGGCAGTTGGAGGAGGCAATTTTCTTCTTCAACTCCTGCAAACACTCCTTCTCTCTGGCGGTCCACCTCAAAGGAGTAGTTTCCTTGATTAAGTCAGTGAGAGGGGCAGAGGAGTAGGTAAAATTGTGGATGTGGTGCCTCTAGAAGTTACAGGCGCCCATGAAACTCATCACCTCGTGTAGACCCTTCTTAGGGTCATCGCTAATCTGCATGTCCTGTAGGGGCTGCATCCTAGACGCGGCTGGTTTCCACCAGCCATACCCCACGTGGAAACCCAAATAGTCCATCTCCTCTTTCATGAACTCGCATTTTTCGAGTTTGATTCGGAGATGGTTTTCCTGACAAACAATGAAACATTCACGGAGGAGAAGGACATGGTCCTCTTGCGTATTGGTACCCAAACTCACGTCATCAATGTGGGCCTCCATTTCTGCACCTCGAGAAATTAACTCCTGTACTAGAGGTCTGCGCCTCAGTGTGTACAAAATTTTGTTCATTGGGTCCTGGAAGAGTGCTGGGGCACTAGCCACCCCAAAAAGCATGACCTTCCACTTAAACACACGACCCTTAGAGGTTACGAAAGCCAGCAGTTCCTGAGCTGCGACGGTTAGGTCTACCTGCCAGAAACCACTGCGTTTGTCCATTTTGGTCTTGTACCGGCATTTGGCAGTACGCTCCAGGGTATTTTCCATGTTAGCAATACTCCCTCAGTGGTTTTGGGTTTTCTTGTTGACCTCACCATAGTCAACAACCAATCGTAGGGCAGTCAATCCTGGTTTAGCAACCAGGAAGCAGGGACTGCAGTGAGGCGGGTAGGTCCCCTTCTTATATTCTTCCACAAGGCCAGCACCAATACATTCCTGCATCTGGCGCTCGAATTCTTCCATTTGTTCCTGAGGAGCGGGGTAGGGACGACGTCTCACTCGCGTCTTCTCAAATTCAGGTTTCAGTTTCAGGTCCATCTGGACCAGTTTTTAACAGGAAAGAGGAGGGGGCAGGGCGCCCAACACCTCCTCATAGGTTAGGAGCAGTTTCTTCAGTCGGGGGTCAAGGTTAAGACTCTCGATTTTCTGCAGGAAATCCTCCTCAGCATGGAGGTTGCTCTTTCCATGCTCTTTCCTTTTCTGCCGATCAGCAGTTCTGGCAAGTACTGAACCATCGGTGCACTCAGAGAGACATTGCTGCCCATAGTCCAGAGAATACACTAGGGATATCTCAGCGTCAGGCAGCGTGTAGGAATCATCGTCCTCCTCAGATAAGATGGAGGATTTCCAGGTCTGTCTGAGGTATTGTAGCCGCTCTTGGCGCTCAATACCTTCGGCCTTCAGGTACAACAGCCGTCAGAGTTCCTGTGTGTCATGCTCAGACATTGGCATGTTATTAGAAGCAGGCCGCGGTAGAGCATAAGGACTCTCGGCCATGGGTTCACCTGAGTGCATATAGTTCATGTGCAGCACTGGTTTCCCAACAGGGGAAGTTGGTCCTGAGGTTGACTCTAGATCTACCTCCTCCAGCAACAGCTCGGCCAAGAAGGCACTCTGTTTTAGTTCAACACAGCTGGGATCAACAGGAGGGATAGTGCTGGCGATCTCAGACAGTTGGTCGTGAGCAACCTCCTTTACAGGTTTGAGGTTTGAGGTTTGATTTTGCGGGTACTGGACGCCTTTCCACCCCGGGGGGCCACCTGCTCGGGCCAGGTGATATCCTCCCCACTGGGTCCTAGTAGGGGGCCCTTCATGACACACCTCCTGCCTGGTGGCGGAGTCCCCCGGGTTCACGGACCTCGGAGCCCTGTCACTCCCCGGATTCCCCATTTTGGCACTCCCCGGTCACTGCATCGCTTGGCAGCCGTAGCTGCAGGCGCGTACCCACCGCATCGCCACCCTAATGCATGGTCGTCCGGGTGCTGGCGCCGCCGGGCCCGTGCTACTGGCTTGTCGCCAGTGGGACCCCCTTGGGCTGGCACGGAGGCTGCCTAGCCGTGGGGCTGGTGCGTGGCGCGGAGCGCCACTACTGCCTTGGCAGGTGCAGTGCCCTGGTCGTTTGTGCGCGGCGCTCGCGGCCGGTTCAGAGGGGTTGGGGCCGGTATTGGCTTTTGTGTCTTCTCCGTTTCCCCCTTCCCGCCCCGCGTTTCCCGCGCTGTGTGTCGCGGGCAATCCCGTCCGGGTGTTGCTTATCCTCGCTCGCTGGTACGCCATTCCATGCAGTCTGTGCGTTCTGCGGGCTCGGTCCGGTTGCCCTTCTGGTATTCCCCGCGTGTCCGTTGCGTGTGCGTGCGCTCGCGCTCTCGCGGCGTCCGCGCTCCCCCCCCCTCCCTGGGTCGGTGTGGCGCGCGCACCTCGCGCGGTCCCGGTGCTCAGCGCCAGTAGGGCCGTTCCACGCGGTCGGTGCCCCTCCTCGTGTCCTGCCTGGGTCCCGTGCTCCATTTTGCTTGCTTTGGGAGGGGGGGGCGGCCCGGTCCCGTTCCCCCCGTGCCTGGCTTGGGGTTGTGTGCCCTCCTTGGGGCACCCGGCAGCGCGCGCTCTTGCGAGCTGGCTTTGCGTGCTGTGAGGGCGGCACGAGGGCGCCCGGGGGGGGGCGCCTCTTGCCTGTGTCTGGGGCGTCCGGGGTCGGGCGCTCTCCCAACCCCGACCGCTCGTCCTTTGGGGTGTGCGGCCGGGGTCAACTGCCCACTGGCTGTTGGTGCAGGGGGTGTGGGGGCGGGGACCCGTTGCCAAACCCACAGCGCGCGCTCTTGCGAGCTGGCTTTGCGCGCTGTGGGGGCGGCAAGAGGGCGCCCGGGGGGGGCGCCTCTTGACTGTGTGCCGGGTGTCCAGGGTCGGGCGCTCTCCCATCCCAGACCGCTCGTCCTTTCGGGCGTGCTGCCGGGGCCCACTACCCACTGGCTGTGGATGCGGGGGGTGCGGGCGTGGGGACCCGTCACCAACCCCACAGCGCGCGCTCTTGCCAGCTGGCTTTGCGCGCTGTGGGGTGTCAGGAGGGCGCCCGGGGCTGACATATCTTGCCTGGGCGTGGGGCGTCCGGGGTCGGGCGCTCGTTCACCCCCGACGGCCCGTCCTTTCGGCCGTGCAGCCGGGGCCGACTACCCACAGCATGTGAGTGCGGGGGCCGTGGGCGTGGGGACCCGTCACCAACCCACAGCACGCGCTCTCGCGAGCTGGCTTTGCGCGCGGTCGGGGTGGCACGAGGGCGCCAAGGAAGGGTGCCTCTTGCCTGGGTTCGGGGCGTCCGGGGTCGGGCGCTCTCCCACCCCCGACCGCTCGTCCTTTGGGGCGTGCTGCCGGGGCCCACTACCCACTGGCTGTGGGTGCGGGGGCCGCGGGCGTAGGGACCCGTCACCAGCCCCAACGCGCGCGCTCCTGCGAGCTGGCTTTGCGCACTGTGGGGGCGGCAAGAGGGCCCCCGGGGGGGGGCGCCTCTTGCCTGGGTATGGGCCTCCGGGGGCGGGCGCTCTCCCACCCCCGACCGCCCGTCCTTTTTGGCGTGTGGCCAGGGCCCACTACCCACTGGCTGTGGGTGCGGGGGTTGTGCGCGTGGGGACCGGTCACCGACCCCACAGTGCGCGCTCTTGCGAGCTGGCTTTGCGCGCTGTGGTGGCGGCACGAGGGCGCCCGGGAGGGGCGCCTCTTGCCTGGGTGTGGGGCGTCCGGGGTTGGGCGCTCTCCCACCCCCGACCGCTCGTCCTTTGGCGCGTGCTGCCGGAGCTCGCTACCCACTCGCTGTGGTTGCGGGGGGTGTGGGCGCGGGGACCCGTCACCAACCCCACAGCGCGCGCTCTTGCGAGCTGGCTTTGCGCGCTGTGGGGGTGGCACGAGAGCGCCCCAGGGAAGGCGCCTCTTGCCTGTGTGTGGGGTGTCTGGGGTCGGGCGCTCTCCCACCCCCGACCGCCCGTCCTCTGGGGCGTGCGGCCCGGGCCCGCTACCCACTGGCTGTGGTCGCGGTGTGAGGGTGTTTGGGCCCGGCTGTCCATGGCACCTTCTCCCGTGCCGCGGTTCGTTGTGTGTTGTGCGCGCTTTCCGCGTTTGCGGCACCCGGTGGACGTTGTGGCTCCGCATCTGTCCTCGTGCTTTCGTTCTGGCCGGCGGCCTGCCTCTCTGGCGTGCCTTGTGGCCACCCGTTGGTGCGCCGCGCCTCGTCCGGTCCGGTTGCTCTCGGTGCTCCGGTCGGCTTTTCCGTCGCCGTGGTGCCTTCCCCCGACCCGGGGGCTGTTGCCCCCGGCTCTACCCGGTGCCTGCGCGGGGCACGTGGAGGCCGGCCGAGAACCGGGCTCATGGTGCCTGCCGCTGGCCCCTGCCGAGGCAAGGGCGCTGGGCGCGCTCAGCGTCGTACCTGTTCGGGGCCCCGCGATGGGGTTGTCCCTGACGGGTCTCTCTGGCTTCGGTCTTTGGCTGCGTGCGCTGCGGTGGTTGGCGTGTGATGACCCGGTCACTGACGCGTCCGGTTTCCTGTACTGTCCGGGTGACTCGGCCGGTGCACCGGGGCTGTTTCGTGTGGACGCCGACACCTCCCCTTTCGGATCTCAGGACGCCACGCTGGGGTCCTGCACGTGTCTGTGTACGTGCTCTTCCTGGCCGGGTCGCGCGGGCAGGCCTCCCGGGCGCGTTTTGGTGCGCCTCACCTTTTCCTCTTGCCAGTCTTGGTGCACTCTCCGTTTGCTCAACCCCCTCCGGGCTTTGATTGCCCTGTGTGCGGTTATTGTTGGGTGTTTTCTTCTTTCGTTTTTTTTTGCTACCTTGCTGTCTCCGGCATTCCGTGTTTTTCGGCCCGGGGTGCCTTGGGCCTGGGCGTCTTGTGGTCCTCCCCCCCCCCTCTTTTTTTTTCCCGCGCCCCCTGTCTCTTGTGTTCGATGGTTTCCGGCCCGGGGTGCCATGGGCCTTTGCGCTCTGTGGTCCTCCTGCGTGGCCCTCCTCTTTGCTTGTCTTTTTTTCTTTCCTCCTCTACTCCCCCCCCCCCTGAAGTGTCAGCCTGAACTGCTCTGGTAAGTCCACCACCGCTTTAGTTTCGCTTTCTCCGGTGGTGGGCCCTTTCTGAAAAGACTTCACCGGTTCCTGGTCACAGAGCCAGACAATAGGGTTAGATCCCAAGAGTCGGGACTGTGATGAGGGCACCAACATACCGGCCAGGAGTTCCTGGTCGTAGGTGCTGTAATTGGAACGCGCTTGGTTCCATTTCCAGTTCTAGTGTCCCAAGGGCACAAGTCGCCACTCACTGGTAGGATAGGCATGCTTCAAGGAGCCATCACTGTTCAGTCCGCTAGTACGATAATGGCAGTGGGTTAGTACAGCTGGATTAAGCTCCTGCCATTGGTAGATCGTTCCACCCCCCCCTACATCACTAGCATCAGTGATCAGGACTATCTCGCCCTTAGGGCGGGGTACTCCCAGGCAGTTGGAGGAGGCAATTTTCTTCTTCAACTCCTGGAAACCCTCCTCTTCTCTGGCGGTTCACCTCCAAGGAGTAGTCTTCTTGATTAGGTCAGTGAGAGGGGCAGAGGAGTAGGTAAAATTGTGGATGTGGCGCCTATAGAAGTTACAGGCGCCCACAAACCTCCTCACCTCGTGTAGACCCTTCTTGGGGTCATCGCGAATCTGCATGTTCTGTAGGGGCTGCATTCTAGACGCGGCTGGTTTCCACCAGCCATACCCCACGTCGAAACCCAAATAGTCCATCTCCTCTTTCATGAACTCGCATTTTTCGAGTTTGATTCGGAGATGGTTTTCCTGACGAACAATGAAAGGTTCACAGAGGAGAGGGACATGGTCCTCTTGGGCATTGGTACCCAAACTCACTTCATCGATGTGGGCCTCCATTTCTGCACCTCAAAAAATCAACTCCTGTACTGGAGGTCTGCGGCTGTTAGCAATACTCCCTGAGTGGTTTTGGGTTTTCTTGTTGACCTCACCATAGTCAACAACCAACCGTAGGGCAGTCGATCCTGGTTTAGCAACCAGGAAGCAGGGACTGCAGTGGGGGGGTAGTCCCCCTTCTTATATTCTTCCACGAGGGCAGCACCAATACATTCCTGCATCTGGCGCTCGATTTCTTCAACCTGTTCCTGAGGAGCGGGGTAGGGACGACGCCTCACTCGCGTCTTCTCAAATTCAGGTTTCAGTTTCAGGTCCATCTTGACCAGTTTTTTACAGGAAAGAGGAGGCGGCAGGGCACCCAACACCTCCTCATAGGTTAAGAGCAACTTCTTCAGTCGGGGGTCAAGGTTAAGACTCTCGATTTTCTGCAGGAAATCCTCCGCAGCATGGAGGTTGCTCTTTCCATGCTCTTTCTTTTTCTGCCGATCAGCAGTTTCGGCAGGTACTAAACCATCGTCCCACTCAGAAGGACATTGCTGCCCATAGTCCAGAGAATACACTAGGGGTATCTCAGGGTCAGGCAGCGTGTAGGAATCATCGTCCTCTTCAGATAAGATGGAGGATTTCCAGGTCTGTCTGAGGTATTGTAGCGGCTCTTGGCGCTCATTACCTTCGGCCTTCAGGTACAACAGCCGTTGGAGTTCCTGTGTGTCATCCTCAGACATTGGCATGTTATTAGAAGCAGGCCGCGCTAGAGCATCAGGACTCTGGGCCATGGGTTCACCTGAGTGCATATAGTTCATGTGCAGCACTGGTTTCCCAACAGGGGAAGTTGGTCCTGAGGTTGACTCTAGATCTACCTCCTCCAGCAACAGCTGGGCAAGGAAGGCACTGTGTTTTAGTTCAACACAGCTGGGATCAACAGGAGGGATAGTGCTGGTGATCTCAGACAGTTGGTCTTCAGCACCCTCTTTTACAGCTGCAGGTTCCAAATGGCCATCCGGAGATTCACACCCTGTAAGTGTGGCAGATAGGTGCTCAGGAGATCGTTTTTTGAGATCAGAAAGGGTCAGGCCACAATTTGTGGCCATGATTTCTTTCAGTAGCACCTGATCCAGATCACACAGGGGCACAGGATTGAGAGATCCATTGACTATGGAAAAGAAACTGGCCCACTCAGGGGCCTGCATAGCTGTGTCTGAGTCCTCAGGCACGTAAATGGGACCGTCGGGGAGTTGCACTACTCCCACGGTCATTCGGTCTAGCATATGGCGCCAATAAGCGTGTTCACCTGAGCAACCCCAGTCAGGGGTGCACATGACAGCCCTTCCTCCCTCATAAGCAATTTTGGTTAGAATCTTCGCGAGCAGGGAGAAGGGAGGGTTAGCATACGCTAGGCCCATTGCTTTCCAGAAGAAACAGTAAGCGTTGTTCAAATGTTTCTAGCAATACAACTGCATGATGTGCTGCTTTTGGCTCGCAAACAATTCTACCTGGATCTCATCCAGGGTTACCTGAAGGGCCGCCAGTCCATTTTCAAGAACGTGACGGGCCAATTGGTAGTTTTCAGTACGAGAGTTAGTCTTGGCTGCGTAGCGCAGCCCAGACTCTTTTTGTCCTGACAGCTCCAAAGGTACGGAGAGGAGCCCACTGCCAAAGTCGCAGTGCAGAGAATAGGGGCGCTGGGAATTCAGCATTTTTACCTGGGGGTTTCTTCGCAGGAAGTCGGTACCAATGACGATGTCAAAGGCGTCAGTGTCCAACACTCTGCATTGTTCGGTCCCAGTTTCGTCGCCAAGACAAATAGTCACATCGACTCCCCCGAAGGAATGGATGGTACACCCATCCCCTACTCTTATGGCGACTGTCTTAGTTTTCTTGAAAGTTTTTAGCAGGCGCCGGGCCACTATAGAAAGTGTTGCGCCGGTGTCACGCACTGCTCGAAAAGCTTTATCCCCGATTTTCACGAGGATCCAGAAAACCAAGTCCCCCTCTTCGGAGCCGCCCCCCTACTCCTCAGCAGGGAATTTGACATCCAGCCCTGCAGCCATGAGGGACTTGGCCATCCAGGCCAGTCTCCTCTTCTTGGAGTTATTCCCCTCAGGGGAGCCGTTATCCCCCTGTGGGCGCTTCTTGGGGTCACCTGCGGCAGGAGAGGGAGAAGTAACGGGCGCTGATGAGCGCCTCTTGGGGGTTAGGGGTTCCACCCTTGCCGGCCCCCCTGCCACCTCCTTTACCACCTTTATCCCCGTTCTGGCGAGTTCTGGTGGGTGTTTGGGTCTTCTGGCGTTCAGCCTCCTGCCGCTTTTGTTTGTCACTCTCTCGTTTTTTTATGCGACATTCGTCCTCGTTGTGAGGACGTTTGCCACAGTAACCACAGGTGATGGTACACCTGAAGTGGTCCTGATGGGTCACAGTTTTCCCATCCTTGGTGTGCTGCTGTCATTTCATCTGCAGCATACAACCACTGCGGTGGTCGCAGTCAGGGGCATGACAAGGTCCCCCCTTGTCATTGTCAGGTTTACAGTAGAACAGAGGGGGTGTACCTGCCTCAGGTGTAACCTCCATCATGGCACGCGGGTTACCCCTTCCTTTAGCACGACCCTGGTTGGCGTTAGTGGGATTTTTAGGCCCTTCCCCTTCGTCACATTCGGGGGTAGAGGTACCACCTCGACCCAAGTATTTTTTGAGGAACTTCTCCCTGTGGGAGTCATTCTCCTCCTCAAGGGCTATCTCAATCAGCAGGTCCACCAGGTCGTCGTACGTGTCGGTCCGACTCTTCTTCTCAGAGGTAGTGCGGCAATCATCCCACGTACGTGAAGGGATCTTACTCATGAGCCACAGGTGGGGCTCAGTGGCTCCATAGGAACCCACGTTCATCCGTGAAAACAGATACTCCAGCTCGCACACGTTTTCAGAGACTCGCGCAGCAGAAGGAACCTCAGGGAGCCTAGGTAGCTCCTCTATCTGTGTGCGCACACTGAGATCAGTCTCATAGACCGAGAAAGCTTTCTCCAGTTTTTGGAGCACCTCAGCCAATGTTGAACAGGTTTTCACAATCTGCTTCACCTTTTTTTGCAAAAATTCATTTTTGCATTAGCGTTTCAGCAGTGAACATTTAGTGGCCACATTCACATGGGATTGGCCAGTTAGTAAAAGAAACTCAGCAAATTCTTCTGCCCTTTCGGGCAGGTTTTTTGGGTCGAACTTCGGCAATTCCAGCTGGATGTTCACCTGTGCAATAGATCCGCCAGTCTTCCCACCCCCTGAGGTTAGGCCTGAAGAGGGGGGAGGTACGCCGTCGAGGGGTGCCAGGGCTGACAGCCCTCTTTTCTCAGTCTCTGTCACAGGCACATCCTGTAGTTCAGCAATAGGGACTGTCCTAGCGCCAGGATGAAAAGGGCTGGGGCAACTGACCTTGGGTATCAACCTGGACACCCTTGATCTTTTGAGATCATCAGCCACCGTGCTCAGTCCGGGTGAGGGTGAGGCCAGTGCTGGCTGGGGTAAGGGTTCAGTTATACCCAATTTAGCTTTGACAGCCTCAGAAAGGGCTGTCACATCACGGTTATTGGACCCAGACAGTAATTTGGCCAGTAACTCGGCTGTATGGTCGTGGGCCCCATGAGTTGGCCCTGGTAGATGGGGAACTTCCACATATGCGGGGCGCACTTCAGAGCTCCAGCTAGTGATTGGCAGCTCAGGACGCCATACTGGCCCTCTAGGTCGCCTGGGTAGAGACACTGTGACGGCCAGGTCCGTAGGTGGGCCGGAGTAAGGGTAGGAACCCATCTCCGTGTATGGTGGGGATCCCAAGGCGTCTAGTGGTTCCTCTCCATCTTCACCTGTGATGGACTTGTAGTACTCGTCGTGGAGAGTATATTCGTGATTCTCCTTCTGAATTTGCCTTCTTCCTCGGGTCCTCCAGCTGGGGTAGCCGTTGAAGAAAAAGCAGGGCATACGGATCAGGAGATCGACGCAGCAACTCTTCCGCGGAGATGCTGAAGGCTATCACCGTTGGCCGCTAAGGCCTCTGTGGTTAATCTGGGCGCATCTTGTTCCGCCCTTCTGTGTACTGGATCTTCTTGAGACCCAGATGCAGCTCTGGGTTTGGGGTCACTCATTGAGGTGGGCGCACTGTTGCCAAGTTGAACTTGTACACTCCGAATGGGCCAGGTCCTGGCAGACATCTGTACTGATGGTGTGGACATTTTGTTTCTGGCTTTGGCTTGTGTACTTCTCAGAGTCGGTTCGAAGAGTTCTCAAGGGTTGCCTCTGCTACCGGAAAGACGTCCTTGATTAGTGCCCTAATGATTTTGATGAAATCCTGCAGGTTTTGATTTTGGAAACCCAAACCAAAGCAGCAAGTAGAGCCAGAACAGGATATCGATCGAATCAATGAATAGTTTTGAAATCCAGTGTAACATAGAAGGGCTGCAGATAGACAAAGCAGGCTTAAATACAATTCAATCACAAATGGATAAACGAAATGATTGTAAGTGAAAACTGGCCTGACTCTAGCCTTTAATTTAGCATCAAGCACTTCATGTCCACTCTTTTGGATGAAATGGTGTTCGTTAGGAATATGGGGCAAGGTAGTTAGGCCGGACACAGAATATGATTTGGCCAAGCAACTGAATTCAGAAACAGTTAAAACGTAGAACCACAATAAGTGGTAGAAACAGTTGAGTATAGGGGTAATGGGGTGAAGGACCACTAACCTCCAAGGCCTTAGGCATGAAATGCCTATTCTACTTCGGTATAACCTCCATGAAGGAAGATACCTCCGCTCAGTTGAGTGGTAGGGGTGAACTTCATGGGGCGCTAGGGTTATAACGCTAGTTACTTTGAGAAAGTGTACTTTAAGCTTAAAAAGAAAGGTAAAAATACTTAAGTAAGTCTTGGCATCAACACAAAGGTTTGAGAAGGGGCTCTGCCTGGATCACGCCCTTCAAGAAAGACATCGCAGTGACGCTTTCTTACTTTTCTGCTTATAGTAAATTTGGTCATGGGCACATTGCCCAAGCTTACTCAGTCTATGTGTTGACTTTTCGAACTCATATCTTCATGTACATGTTGAGTTTGAACCTACGTGTTGATTCCCGATAAGTACATACCTTTCACACCACGTGCATGTATTTACTTGGTTGTAGTTCAATGTGGGGTAACAACACCATTGCAATCTCTAAAAAGTCTTGGAGATTTCAAATTTTGTGGTTTCACTTTATCCACATGGTTCATTTAGGTCTCCGGACCAAATCTCCTTTATTCTTGACCCAAGACCTCCTCAATGTGTCTACTTCCGGTATTTGAACTTGTTTTGGTATGTTCTATCACTTATGCAATCCATTGGAACCAGGTCTGCCAAGTGTATGGGATAGTGGTTTAACATGGTCCCAGAGATGTACATTATGGACCCTGAAAACCACCCAGTCATTTAGTCACCTGGCGGGTAAACAGTAAAGAACCTAGAGGAATTAGGCCTTGGTGTCTTTTTCTATGTTTTGATCATGCTCTCTACTTTGTATTGAGCATTTGTTGGAAGGTTTTTGGCTCATAGGTTCACTGTTTTAAATTTTCTCTGGAATTTTAGTGAAAATTCCCAATTTCATGAGGTCACTTCTGGGCGATGGGAAAGTTAGGCCTTCTGGATTTGGGCCAATATTTCACCCATGGCCTCTCATCAGTGTCTCTCCCGCCTATTTGAGGAGTTTGGGTTATAGCCTACCCTTATGGGATCGGACCAAACCCTTATGTCACCTCACATTTGGCTTCAAATCTCACTCAGGAATGTATGCAGAAGCCCTTTTCGAGGTCCCCAAAAATGACCTAAAAAAGTGGGTATTGGAGTTTGTTGCCTTGCTCCAACCTGAGAGAGAGGTAGTGCCAGCCCCTTTGGGACAATCAGTCTCTCACCGGATCCTTTGTGAATGCACTTCCCTGGACCGTGGGCTGACCCTAAGTGGGAGTTATTTGCATTCTTTTCTCCCTTGTTTTTTACTTAGGGGAATTGCACCAAAGTGCGCAGCCTACCAGACTTGTGACAGTGACACGGTATCAGGGAGACAGACTCGGATTTCCAGTGGGCATAATGTTTGACTGCTGCCCTTTGAATGTGCCCACATGGATCCCTTTATATCACCCTTGTTTTGGCAGGAGAGTGTGTTGAAATTGATAACCTCTGAATTTTGGTTTTGCCTGTTTTTGTGCCCTGCTTCCCATGCTAGGTCTCAGAGACGGTGTGGAGTAGGGTCCTGCCTCTCTACGTGTGTCAGGATGAAGGTGTTGACTACCAGCAACCACCCTTGTCTCCGTTTGGGGTGTGAGATCCAGAGATGATTCGGGCGATTTACAACTTTACGCCCTTTTCCACAGAATTTCTGGGGCCTAAGTCCTATAGGCACCCAGGACCACCACCCCCCCTACGGTGGTGTGGTGGGGCTATGTCCTGCCCCAACGAGAGTTGAGTCAAAATATTTGGGGAGGATGGAGAATGAGTGTGTGGACACTCAACTCCTGCTTGTGGCATCCTGTAGTGCCGGGAGTGGAGAGTGACAATCGCCCCACTAGGGTAGACGTTGACAGCCAATAGGCCTTACCCATGTCTTGTTGTATTTGCATGTTTCTTTCTTCCTCCTTGGTGATCCTGAATGAGGCTACCCAGGATGTGCTGAGTGGGAGAGTGGGCTCCCTTTGTCCCCTCCTCTCCTGCCTTAATGCCCTTTCTTTTGTGACTTATGTTGATCACTGCACCTTACGCTAACCGGGACATGGTTTGGAGGATTTACATGTTCCTATGACCATTTGTACATGCTTCCTTTCCTTTGTTGATTAGACCTCAAAGGAATTGCTTCGGTTTCACAATGCCCATGGATGCTTACTGAGTTCGAGCGGATGTGAGTGGGCTTCTTCCTGTGCTACGGTTACGTGCAAGGGAGGAGGCTGCATTGGCTTGGAGAGGGTCGACCTGGGGACGGTAGCCCCGGACCAGCAAATCCATGTAACGACCAGCCCCACATCCCGAGCGCCATCTGTAAGGCGCAAATCAAGCCCCTTATCCTCTGAAAGTGTCAATCCCTCGGAGATGGGCTTCAAAGAGACCATGGATGCCCTCACCAAGGTCCTCATGATAATGGAAGAGTCCGGGAGAGAGCTCCTCACCATCCGATGCGGCATGGCGCGCCTCCCTGTCTTGGAAGACTTCGTCATTGACTTGGGTCCTGCGCTGCAGGTATGCAGGCCAGCCCCGGCCATCGAGGAGCGCTTGAGTCCATGGAGAAGAGGATCTCAGTGATGGAGGAGGCCGTCAGCGCCCCCCTACCGACCTCCTCGCGTCCACAGAGCCCGGCAGCCCCAGCTCAGGACCACCCCCTGAGCCAGGCGCCTCAATCCCCCCAAGGGGAGGCCCCTATCTCAGTGGCCGCCCCCTCGCAGCCATGGAGGCGCCCATCAGTTGACAGGCAGCCCCAATGGTCGCCGCCAACTCAACAATGGCCGGCACTCACGAGATCATCACAGAGATCATGCAAACCGCGTGCACCCACAACGGTGACGAGCACCCCACGCCGCCGCCGCCGGAGGGGATGTCGAGCAGGTCGACAAGTGAAGAGTCGACGACAACGTGAAGGGTTCCAACCAGCCCCAGGGGCCCCGTCGCCGGCCCCTGATGACTCCACAGTCCTGAGCAACGCCCCCGAGGTCCTTCATGACCCCCTGTGCGCCGCTGGGGCTGAGCTGGGGCCAAATCAACCCCCTTCAGTCCCCCCAGAGGAGCTCATGGAGCTGACCGCCGCGGCAGAACCGCAGAGCCCCGTGGAGGACCCCTTGGACTTCAGGGATGTTCGCTCAGGGGTCAAGGAGGCCAAGAAGGATGCCCAATGCGCCCCCTCAGGTGCTGAGCAGGCTGAGGAGGCGACCACGAACGAGCAGGGCACTGTGGCAACCTGCTGCTGCCCTGAGGAGGCCCCCAAGAACGTGCAGGACATGCTGGCGATCAACCTCAGCCCTGTGGAGGCTCCACAGCCCGCGCCACCAGGCTCGCTCAATCGCCTCCAACAATTATGGCAATTCATTGCTCCCGAGTGCTACGACCCTATCTGAAGCCCTTCGGATCCGCCATGCGGGTGACGTGCCTGCAGTTGCACTCAGGTGCAACCGGATGACCTAAGGGGGGTGACACTACCCTGCCAAGACGAGCATTAAGTTATATGCAGGTCTGGTTTCTGGTTTTCAGCCCAGTTTGGATGTTTAAAGGGGTCCCTGTGGGTAACGGGGATCCACTAGACTGGAGCAGAAACCAGCAGACCTGCAGGGTGTTACTTTTTGTGTTTGTCAGCAGGATTGATCCATGTTGGGCTTGAGCCGTTGCAACCGGTCTATGCCACTGTTGTACATACGAATCAGTGCAATGGCCGATTCTGAGTGTCTATAGGCGTATGTCAGCCTATGATGGCCAGAACCCCAGGAAGTCTGCAGTTGTGCTGATGTGGGGCCTGAGCTGTTGCAATCCGCCTTTGTCCAGTTTCTTTCACTTCCATTCCCAGTCTGTGGGTGGATGAAAATGCCCTTTAGGGGTGGACCGCGACCGGGGCAGTTCGTCTTCCTGATAGGTTACCAGTTTCAGCATCAGAACCTGCCCTCCCTTGAAGGTTAAGTGCCGCAGGCGCACACCCAGGTTGGTATGGGACCTGTACTTCATTTTTCATTGCCTCATTGGTTCCATGGACTGAAGGGCATGGACCTGCAGTTGTGAGGGGTAGACCAGGACGCGCTACTCCTGTGGGGACCTGCCCCCCAGTGCATGGGCCAGCTATGGTGCCATGGGAGTGCCAGGTAACAGAGTGGAAGGGAGCCCCACATCCTATCACCAGTGGGACATTACTGTCACACTGAGCCAGGTGCTGTGTGGGTATCCGCATGGCACTTCCCAGCCAGGAGACTGCACAGGATGTGGCCGATGATGGGAGTAGTGGCCTAAGGGCGACCGGAGCGCATATCTGCTCAAGTGGGGCAACCAGAAACGAAGGGACCAGGTAAACCGTGAGCACCACGGCAGGGCGCAGTGCCAAGGAGGGGTTGGAGTGGCGCGAAGAGTTAGAAACCGTTGGGGAGGGGGGTGACCACAAATGGAGGCAGAAGGCCTTGACCAAAGCAGCCCCACCAACATCCTGAAGGAGAGTGGGTGATTGACCCTGAAGAAACCAGAGCATGGCGCGTCCAGCGAGGGGACTAGTTTTTCAGGTGTTTTTATGCCATTTTTTGGACCCTCCCACAGGGACAGTACCCAGGCAGCGACCTACGAGTTGCACCGGAGGAATACAGGTGGGTACGGCGGGATATACCCCGCATGAAGGTGGCGCCAGGGGGTTGGACCCTTCGGGGTGCCAGACCTCCATAAGGGAGGCGGTGCTGGGACACCGGAGGGACGTTACCCTGAGGTATGGCTGGATCTGGGTTTTGGAATCATGGAACCTATGCCTTAGCCCTGCTGATTGTGTACAATATGCCAAGAGTGCCATGGACTGAGCGCCATGGACCTACTGATTGGGCATGAGATGACATGGACGAGAAGGTAAGCGTGCTCTGTCGAGACTGCTGACTTTCAGGATGTCATGACATGCCACCCCACTCAAGACCTATTCTTTCCGCTCCTTATTGGGTCTGAGTCACAGATGCCCAGCGACAAGCTGGTGGCTACCCCGACGGTTGGGCGTCAATCCCACACACACACCTGTGAACACACAATCAGCAGGAAAGGACAGAATTGAGAGGGCCCTACAGATTTCGCAACCACTGGCAGGGACCCACTGTGGAAGTGGTCCTGATGCCACGCCCATTTGTCCAAAAATGCTGAGCAGTTTGCTGCCATTGACTCCAGCATGATTCACCCCTGAACAGGGCTTGAGCGAAGGACTGAATGAGGTCCAAAGAATGACTGGGACTACCCCTGAGAGCAGTAACCCAGAGTCCCGATCCGATGAATGGGGCTATGCTAACAGAATATCAGTCCTGCTTCCCCCGTCCGGGAGTTTAGCCACCCTGGCTGGGATTTGACAGAGTTCCGGAGGGTAGATTGAATAAGATACTCCCCCTGCTTCGATGCCAGCAAAGGGCCTCCCACAGCTCGTGGATGGCCTATGCATTATGACGTTTCTCTTGGCTGGATTGTGCTGTCAGGTGAAGGCACCCCAGTCTGCACAGCCAGAAAAGCCTGAAGTGCCAACGACCAGTGAGCCCTTTAGCTGCAGCGTACGAGTCCTGGCAGCTGTGACGGACTGTGACCAGACCAAGGAGGCGATGGTCAACGACAATAGTCCGCTGGGACACCGCCAAATGTGTGAGTTGGTGAGTGGAGTGCGTTTTAGTAGTGTTCTTGGCAGCAGGGGGTGAGTAATGTCCTCCAGTGGGGGCCCACCTGATCCAGCAATGTCCATTCCCCGGTGGACGGACAATCTACCCTATGAATGCACTCACTCATCATCAAAGAGTGCCACCACAGCCTTGTGGTTACCCTGCGAGGGTCTGGAGGACCTGCACCCAATGGGAACCGGAAGTCAACCTTAGGGGAATCCCCAATCCTGGGTAATCTTCTTACAGCGCCCCCATGTGTAGGCCGTATGTGGACGGCTGATGCCTACCTGCCTGCCTGAGCAAAGCATGTACTGCTTTCAGGTGTGGTAGTGGTGTGTTGACTGTGTTCTGAGGTGTCCTGCCGTCTCACTGTGGGCGCTGCCTACCCACAGTACCAAACCAGACCGCCCAGTTGCAAGTCTCCGGAGATCTGGGAACCAGACCGCCCAGTTGCAAGTCTCTGGGGCTCTGGGCAACGTGTAGGTCTTCTCTTTTCTCTTATATGTGCACATGTATGTCACAATCTTCTGTACCCCCTGTCCTGCAGGCAGAGGTTGGTACACCCATGGTAAACACATTCATCAGGATGTATTTCAGGATCCAAGGGGAGCCGTTAAGCCAAAGTAGACCATGAGACCATCAGGGTCGGACTTGAGGCGGTACAACCTCCATGTCCTGGGTCCATACGCCTACACCAATCTCTGTTCCTCTACCACAGGACATGGGCACTCAACCCATCTCCCACTGATACATATACAGTCATGATTGCTGTCCGTATGGAGCTGACACGCCCAGGCCACCAACTTGGGCAGATAGGGCTTAGACTGGCAGCATCACAGGGTAATGCCCAGCCTATGTGTGCCTGAAATTGGCTCCGGAACTGCAGCAGTCCCCTTGTTTGGGGTTGCCAACACCCAAACACAACTAAAAGGGCCAAACAAAGAAGAAACAGGTTGTTGGACTGCCAACAGTGGGACCCGCTGGGTAGTGCAGTCAGGTGCAGGCCTCCATATGCGGAGCACCCACCCTATATGTGTACTTAGGCAGCACATTTGGTGCCAGAGTGGAGTCCAAACCCCAGTACAGTGCGTAGGTTGCAGCCACTGGGGCTGTGGACACCCCAGACACATGAACTGTTAAGAGGGCGTTTCTCGCCTTCTGCTGCAGCCCCAACACCCAGAGGCCCTCAAGAGTCTGTTCTGCACTGCAGCAGTTCAATGTCTTTGAGTCAGACCAGACCAGAAGATCCACTGATGACCAAGTCGGGTCAGTTCTTGTACAATCTCGTGGCTGGGTAACCAGGGATAGGGTCACGAGGGGAAATGGCCATGTGAACCCAGGTATTGGGCAGAAACTTGGTAGCTGCAGGGGGTTGACACTGGACCAGTCTGAGGTGCATTAAAAGTCGCAGTAACCGTCTGAGATAGTCCACAGAGCCGCCATGGCTAAGGGGGCACCTCACAGCTTCCCCCTAATGTAAGCTCTTGTGGAGGCTGTGGCTGTAAACAGCACTGCTTGTGGTATGAGTACAGGAACGTTTGGTGTCCCTGAGTGAAACTGAAGTCAGGTATGCTGAGTATTCTGACTGAAATATGTATGCTGCAAGTAGTCTGACTGAATCCAGGCACTGCAGGCGCTGGCATAGCCTCTGCAGTACCTCTATCCCGAATCCTGACTGATCCTGGATGATCAGTAGCAATCTGTACATTGTTCCTCTCTGCATTGCTGGGGTTGATGGGATCTAACAACCACTGAAGGTATGGGTCCCAGCCCACTGAATGGACTGTCATCTGTTTCTATTTTTTCACCCACTGTTGGCACGTGGGCCCTTCCTTCATGGAAATAGACAGCCATTGTCTTGATAGAACATTCAGTCTTCATTCTGGATAGGTGCTGGACGGAGGATAATAATCGCATGCCTGAAGCATTTCCTCCTGTCACAGCATACCTTGAGCTTTAAGTGATTGACTTTCTGTGTTGTTTGTTTTTGATTTGAATGTGTAGAACTGCAGTAGGTTGTTGTGCTAACCTGATAGTTCAGCCCAACAGAAGCACTGATGGGCAGAGGGACACCACACGGTCAAAATCGTTTTTCCGTGTCATGTTTTCGCCAGCAAGAGTGCTGGGCTGGGGAGGGGTGTGTGAAACCATTCGAGCCGTAGGTGAGGTTTTACAGTTGGTCCGGGGCTACTGTCCCTGGGTCGACCCTCTCCAAGCGCATGCGGCCTCCTCCCTTGCACGCAAGTGTAGCACAAGAAGAAGACCACTCACATCCATTCGAACTCAGTCAGCACCCATCGGGATGCGAAATCGAAGCAACCCCTTTGAGGTCTAAACAACAAAGGAAAGAAAGCATGTACAAATGGTCATAGGAACATGCAAATCCTCCAAACCATGTTCCGAGTAGGGTAAGGTGCAGTGACCAACATAGGTCACAAAGGAAACGGCATCAAGGCAGGAGAAGGGGAGGACGAGGGGAGCCCACTCTCCCAGTCAGCACATCCTGGGTAGCCTGATTCAGGATCCCCAAGGAGGAAGAACAAAGCATGCAAAAACAACAAGACATGGGTAAGGCCCGTTGGCTGTCAAAGCCTACCCTAGTTGGGGGAGTTGTCACTCTCCACTCCCGGCACTACAGGATGCCAAAAGACGGGTTCTTGTGCCTACACACTCACTCTCGATCTTCCCCAAATATCTTGAATCAACTCTCCTTGGGGCAGGAGATAGCCCCACCACACCACCGTAGGGGGGGTGGTGGTCCTGGGTGACTATAAGACTTAGGCCCAAGAAATTCTGTGGAAAAGGGGGTAAAGTGGTAAATCGCCCATACCACCTCAGGACCCCACATCCCAAGAGGAGACAAGGGTGGTTGGGGGTAGCCAAGACCTTCATCCTGAGACACATAGAGGGGCAGAACCCAACTCCACACGGGCTCTGACACCTAGCATGGGAAGCAGGGCACAAAAACAGGCAAAACCAAAAAGCAGAATTTACCCACTTAAAGACACTCTCCCGCCAAGGCAAAGGGGATTCGAAGGATTCCATGTGAGCACATTTAAAGGGCAGCAGTCAAACATTATGCCCACTGGATATCCGAGTGTGTCTTGCTGATACTGTGTCACTGTCACAAGTGTGGTAGGCTGCTCACTTTGGTGAAATTCCCCTAAGTGAAAAAAAAGGGAGACAAGATTGCAAACAACTCCCACATAGGGTCAGCCTAAGATCCAGGGAAGTGCGTGCACAAAGGTTTTGGCGAGGAAGTGATTGTCCCAAAGGCAGTAGCCTTATGTCCCCCTCAGGTTGGAGCAAGGCAGCAAACTCTAATACCCACGTTTTGGGGTGTTTCTTGGGAGCCTCAAAAAGGGCTTATGCATACATTCCTGAGTCAGATTTGAAGCCAAAATGGAGGTGACATAAGGGTCTGTTTTGATCCCATAAGGGTAGGCCATAACCCAAACTGCTGACATATCAGGTATAGACACTGATGAGAGGCCATGGGTGAAATATTGGCCCGAATCCAGAAGATGGCGTAAATTTTCCATGGACCAGAAAAGACCTCATGAAATTGAGAATTTTCAATAAAATTCCAGAGGTTTGAGGGTTGAGGTTTGATTTTGCGGGTACCAGACGCCTTTCGGCCCCGGGGGGCCACCTGGTCGGGCCAGGTGATATCCTCCCCACCGGGTCCTAGTGGGGGCTCTCCAAGACGCACCTCCTGCCTGGTGGCGGAGTCCCCCGGGTTCACAGGGCTCGGAGCCCCATCCCTCCCCGGCTTCCCCGTTTCGCCAGTCCCCGGTCAGTGCATCAATTTGCAGCCGTGGCTGCAGGCGCTTACCCACCGCGTCACCCCCCTAATGCGTGGTCGGCCGGGGCGCCGGCGCCGCCGGGCCCGTGCTACTGGCTTGTCGCCAGTGGAACCTCCTTGGGCTGGCGCGGTGGCTGCCTAGCCTAGGGGTTGGGGCGTGGCGCAGCGCGCCACTACTGCCTTGGCGGGTGCAGTGCCCTGTCCGTGTGTGCGCGGCGCTCGCGGCCGGTTCGGGGGGCTCGGGCCGGTACCTGGTGTTGTGTTCTCCCGTTTCCCCCTTCCCGCCCCGTGTGTCCCGCGCTGTGTGTGGTGGGCCGTCCTGTCCGGGTGTCCCTTACCCTCGCTTGCTGGTACCCCATTCCACGCGGTCTGTGCGTTCCGCGAGCTCGGTCCGGTTGCCCTTCTGGTAGTCCCCGCGTGCCCTTTGCGTGTGTGTGCGCTCGCGCTCCCGCGGCGTCCGCTCCCCTCCCCCCTGGGTGGTGTGGCGTGCGCATCTCGCGCGGTCCCGGCGCTGGGCGCTGGTAGGGCCGTTCCACACGGTCCGTGCCCCTCCGCGTGTCCTGCCCCGGTTCCCTGCCCCGTCTGGCGTGCTTGGGGGGGGGGCGGCCCGGTCCCGGTTCCCCCCTACCTGGCTTGGGGTTGTGCGCCCCCCGTGGGGCGGGTCCGGGGCGTTCTTGTGCCGGGGGGCGGTGTGGGGGGGGAGGGGGGGCGGTCAGTGCGCCGCGGCCCCCGTTTGTGCGGCCGGGGGGGCCAGTAGGGCGGGGGGTTGCTCTGCCGCGTTCCGTCCCTCTGCCTCCCCTGGGCAGGCAACAAAGCGGGTGTCACTGGCGTCGTTCTAGTCATGGGGGGCGTGGCCCCCATACCGCTCAGGGTTGTGCTCGCCCGCCTTCTCTGGGCGCGGGTTTGCTTGTTCCTCGCGGTCCCTTTCGGAGCCGGCGGCTGGGGCGGGGGGCAGGCCGTGCTCCAGCCCCCATCTCGGGCGTCGCGGTCCCGCCGGGGAGATGGGGGACCAATTTCCTCTGCCTCGGGGGGGTGGGGGCCGGCGCCCCCACGGCTTGCGAGCCGGCAGGGGGGATGGGGGGGGGGGGGCCGCGCTGCGGCCTCCCTGCTCCCCCTGTGAGGGGCGGCCCGCGGTTCCCTACCCTGGCCCCCCTCTCGTCGTCGGCGCATTCCCCCCCGGCGTGCGCGTTCGGTTGGGGTCGCGGGGCCGCCCCGTGCACCGGGTGCAGCCTGCCTGGCGGGGGGGGGGGGGATGAGGGGCGGCCCGTGGACCAGTCTTCCGGGGGCCCCTTCAGACCTGAACCCTCCCTCTGCCCTCCCCGAGTGGGCAATGGTCATGGGGGGGTCATGTGGGGTACGGCCCCCATACTGTTCTGGTGCGCCGCCGCGTGACGACCCCGGGCTTGGTCCGCGTGCCGCCTCGGCGCGCTGGTGCGGGCCCGCCCGTCAGCCGCGACCCCCGCGGGAGCAGGCGGCAGGGGGCGCTGGGGCGCGCGGTGTGCAGGTCCAGCTGCACCACCCCCCCCGCGTCGCCGTCCCTCCTGGGGGAGGGGGGGCGTTTCCTCGGGTCGGGGGGGGCGGAGGGTCAGCGCTCCTGCATCCCTCAAGCCGGGGGGGGAGCGGGGGGGGGGGGCTGGGGGGGTCACTCCGCCGCCCCCCTTCCTGTCGGGTGTCGGCCTGCCATCCGTTGTCTCCGGCGCGCCCCTCGGAGTATACCCGTGCCGTCGGGGTTGCCGGGCAGCCATGGGCGCCGAGCGCGGCCCGGTCGGCCGCCAATGGGTCATTGCGGCTGGGGGGGGGAGGGAGGGGGGGAGTGATCCCCTCACCCTGGTTTGCGCCCCCGCCTTCCCCACGCTGGTCTCTGAAGTAGCCACTCCGTGTGCGCCGTCCTGGGCGCCGCCGGTCTGCCGTTGGTCGGCAGCGGGTACGGCGGGAGCGTGCGGGCGGTTCATCGGGGGCGCTTGCCGCGGCCGCGGTGCTCCCCCACCCCGGGTGCAACGGCCTCTTTGGGGGGGGTGCGGGGCCGCTGTCTGTTCGGCCTGCCTCTGTCCCCTCTTGGGTCTGAGGGGGAGGATGGGGGGGAGAGGGGGGGGCTCTCTGGTCCCCTGGCGCCGCCCCCTGACGGCCATTGGGGGGCGGCATGGCGGTTCCGGCCCCGGGCCCCAGCCATCGGCTGGGGGGTCACACTCTTCCCCCGTCCCCTCTACCTTGCGAGAGCCGGACCCTCTTGCAGGCCCTTGCTGGGGTCCCCTGCCCCCCCCGACGTCGCGGCGCGGGGCTGGCCGGCCGGGGGCGGCCATGAGGGTCAGCGGTCAGCGGTTAGTGGGCTGCGGGGCAGTGGGTTCCCCCCCGCGCTCGTTGTCTGCGCCCTCCCTCCCACGGGAGGTGGCGCGCGCTCCTCTGTCATGCCGTATCGTAGGGGGGGCGTAGGTCGGGGGGCCCGGCTCCGCCAGGGGGGGCGTCCCACGGCACTGTCCCCCCCCCACTTTCTCGCGTCCGCTGTCTGGACCGTCACCTGCGCCGCTGCTTGTGCGGGGGCTGGGGCTGTGGCGGTGGCTGGTTTCGCTGGCGGTAGCGCCAGTGGGTAAGGGCGTTGCGCAAGGCCCGGGGGAGCCAGTTGTTGGCGTCCGCATCCGTGATGCGGAGCACCGCCCCCCCTTCCAGGAAGGCTGGCCAGGTCAGCTCCCTGTCGGGCCAAGCTGCCCGGATCACTTACCTGAGGACCCTCCTCTCGTCCTCTGGGGCTGCCAACCCACCCGGCGGTACCTCCCGGTTTCCTCCGTCCCTCCGGCGGAGCACGGCATCGAAAGGCCGGTTCCTCATCCCTCTGGTGGTCCCCGAGCAGGCCCAGCTCAACCAACCGTACACCTCCACCACCAGGGGGAGGGCCTGATCCCTCAGAGGGTCCGGGACTGTGCCCCAGTCCCGGTCCCAGGGCCGGGCCCCCCCTGCCCCTCGGGCCGGCTCCCCCTGCGGCTCCTGTGCCTGCGGCGCCGGCGCCGCGCCCCGCCCCCCCCCCGCCGAGCCCATGCGCGCCGGCTCCGCCCTCGGCGCGGGGGGGGCTGGCTGGTGCTGGGGTCGTGGGGGTTGGGGAGGGATGAGTTCTCCGCTGTCGGGGTTGATGTTGTAGAGGTGGGTGTGGTGGTGGTGGTGGTGGTTGGTGTGGTGCGCCGGCATTTGTTGGATGCCGGGGGGGGTGCACCTCACCGGCTGCACGTCCGGCTGCGGGGGCGCCCCGCCCCCCGCCCCCCTCCCTTCGCTCCGCCCTCCCCCCCGGGCTCCCATGCCCCGTCCTGCCTGTCCCTGGGGGCGCACGGCGCCCTTGCCCTTGCCCTTGCCCTTTGGTCCCCTTCAAGCTCCTCAAATATGCGGAGAAGACACTCATGAGAGACCGTGGGTGAAATATTGGCCCAAATCCAGAAGGTGGCCTAACTTTCCAATGGCCCAGAAGTGACCTCATAAAATTGGGAATTTTCATTACCATTCCAGAGAAATTTCAAAACAGGAACCTATGTACCAGTAACCTTCCACCAAATGCTCAATACAAAGTGGAGAGCATGATTGAAACATAGGAAAATACCCCAAGGTCTAACCCCTCGTAGGTTCTTTACTGTTTACGCGCCAAGTGACTACATGACTGGGTGGTTTTCAGGGTCCATAATGTACATCTCTGGTACCATGTAAACCACTATCCTATACACTTGGCAGACTTGGTTCCAATTGATTTGGTAAGTAATAGAACATAACAGAACAAGTTCAAATACCCAAAGTAGACACATTGGGGAGGTCTTGGGTCAAGGATCCAGGAGATTGGGCCTAGAGACCTGAGAGAACCAAGTGGATAAAGTGAAACCACAAAATTTGAAATCTCCAAAATCTTTTAGAGATTGCAATGGTGTGCTGGTCCCACAGGGAGTTATAACCAAATAAAAGCATGCACGTGAAGATAAAGGCATGTTCTTGTATTGCAATCAGAACTTGAGCTCAAACTCAATGTGGTTTGAGGTTTGAGGTTTGATTTTGCGGACAATAGACGCCTTTCGGCCCCGGGGGGCCACCTGGTCGGGCCAGGTGATATCCTCCCCACCAGGTCCTAGTGGGGGGCCCTCCAAGACGCACCTCCTGCCTGGTGGCGGAGTCCTCCGGGTTCACAGGGCTCGGAGCCCCGTCCTTCCCCGGCTTCCCCGTTTCGCCAGTCCCCGGTCAGTGCATCCATTCGCAGCCGTGGCTGCGGGCGCTTACCCACTGCGTTGCCCCCCTAATGCGTGGTCGCCCGGGGCGCCGGCGCCGCCGGGGCCGTGCTACTGGCTTGTCGCCATTGGGAACCCCTTGGGCTGGCGCGGAGGCTGCCTAGCCTAGGGGTTGGGGCGTGGCGCTGTGCGCCACTACTGCCTTGGCGGGTGCAGTGCCCGGTCTGTGTGTGCGCGGCGCTCGCGGCCGGTTCGGGGGGCTCGGGCCGGTACCTGGTGTTGTGTCTCTCTTGTTTCCCCCTTCCCGCCCCGCTTGTCCTGCGCTGCGTGTGGCGGGCCGTCCTGTCCGGGTGTCCCTTACCCTCGCTCGCTGGTACGCCATTCCACACGGTCTGTGCGTTCTGCGTGCTCTGTCCGGTTGCCCTTCTGGTAGTCCCCGTGTGCCCTTTGCGTGTGTGTGGGCTCGCGCTCCCGCGGCGTCCGCTCCCCCCCCTCCTGGGTGGTGTGGCGTGCGCACCTCGCGCGGTCCCGGCACTGGGCGCTGGTAGGGCCGTTCCACGTGGTCCGTGCCCCTCCGCGTGTCCTGCCACGGTCCTTTGCTCCGTCTGGCGTGCTTGGGGGGGGGCGGTCTACTTGGCTTGGGGTTGTGGGGATGGCGGAAGGGCGTCCCTGGGGGCGATGCCTTCCACTGTTGCGAGGGGCGTCTGGGGTCAGGCGCTCCCCCTCCCCTGACTGCCCGCCCACTGGGCGGGCTGTTGGGGTCCGCTATCCACGTGCTGTGGGCGCGGGCGTGCGGGTGTGGGGGCCCTTCTCTGTCCCCTTGGTCTGCACGCCCTGTGGGGGCTGCGCGCCGCGGGGTGGGTCCGTGGCGTTCATGTGCCGGGGGGCGGGCTGGGGGGGGGGGGGGCGTGCGCCGTGTCCCCCGTTTTTGCGGCCGGTAGGGGCCTGTAGGGCGGGGGTTCGCTCTGCCTCGTTCCGTCCCTCTGCCTTCCCTGGGCAGGCAACAAAGCGGGTGTCACTGGCGTCCTTCTGTCCATGGGGGGCGTGGCCCCCCATACCACTCCGGTTCGTAATCGCCCGCCTTCACTGGGCGCGATCTGTGCGGCGTCCTGGCGCGTTGTCGCGGGCTCGCTTGTTCTCCGCGGTTCCTGTGGGAGCCGGCGGCTGGGATGGGGGGGCGGGTCGCGCTCCGGCTCCTCTCTCGGGCAAAGGGGGGGGGGGAACCATCCCCCCTGCCTCGGGGGGTGGGGGGGGGGGTGAGGGGTCGCGCCGCGGCCTCCCTGCTCCCCCTCTGGGTGGCGGCCCGCGGTACCCCATCCTGGCCCCCCTCGTGCCGTCGGCGCACTCCCCTCCGGCGTGCGCGTGCGGTCGGGGTCGCGGAGCCGGCCCGGGGTGGTGGGGGATGAGTGGCGGCCCGTGGACCGCTCCTGCGGGGCCCCTGCAGACCTGATCCCCCCCTCTGCCCTCCCTGAGTGGGCTGTGGTCATGAGAGGGTCATCAGGGGCGCGGCCTCCATACTGTTCTGGTGCGCCGCCGTGCGCCGCCCCCAAGCTTGGTGCGCGCGTTGCTCCGGCACGCTGGTGTGGGCTCGCCCTGCGACCGTGACCCCCGCGGGAGCAGGCGGCTGGGAGCGCTGGGGCGCGCGGTGTGCAGGTCCAGCCGCATCCCCCCCCCCCGTGTCGCGGTCCCTTCTGGGGGAGGCGGGGCGTCCCCTCGGCTACGAGGGGGCGGAGGGTCGCTCCTGTGGCTCCCAAGCTGGGGGAGGGGGGGCGGGGGGGGGGCTGGGGGGGCCGCCCCCCCGCCCCCCGCCCCGTCGGGCGTCTGCCTGCCATCCGTTTTCTCCGGCGTGCCCCCCCGGGGTATACTCGTGCCATGGGGGTTGCCGGGGGGCCGCGGGCGTGGGGCGCGGTCTGGTCGGCCGCCAACGGGTCAGTGCGGTGGGGGGGGGGGGGGGGAGGGAGGGGCGAACCCCCCCCCCCCCTGGTTCGCGCCCCTGTCGTCCCCGGGCCGGCCTCTGATAGGGCCGCTTCGTTTGCGCCGTCCTGGGCGCCGCCGGTCTGCCGTCGGCCGGCAGCGGGCAGGGCGTGCGGGCGCCTGCCTCGGCCGTGGTGCCCCCGCACCCCGGGTGCAGCGGCCTCTTCGGGGGGGGTGCGGGGCCGCCGTTTCTTCGGTCTGCCTCCGTCCGCTCTTGGGCCTGATTGGGAGGGGGGGGGGGGGGGGGGGGGGCCTCTGGTCCCCTGACGCCGCCTCCTGACGGCTGAGGGGGGGGACATGGCGGTCCCGGCCCCGGGGGCCAGCCATCGGCTGGGGGGTCGCACCCCTTCCCTGCCCCCCTCTACCTAGAGCCGGACCCTCGTGCAGGCCCTCGCTGGGGCCCCTCGTCCCCCCAGCCGTCGTCGCGCGGCGCTGGCCGGCCGGGGGCGGCCGTGAGGGTTAGCGGTCAGCGGTTAGCGGGCTGCAGGGCAGTAGTTTCCCCCCCGCGCTCGTTGTATCTGCCCTCCCTCCCGCGGGAGGTGGCGCGCGCTCCTTTGTCACGCCGTACCGTGGGGGGGGCGTGGGTCGGGGGGCCCAGCTCCCCCCCCCACCTTTATCGCGTCCGCCGTCTGGGCCGTCACCTGCGCCGCCGCTTGTGTGGGGGCTGGGGCTGTGGCGGCGGCGGGTTGCGCCGGCGGTAGCGCCAGTGGGCGAGGGCCCTGCGCAAGGCCCGGGGGAGCCAGTTGTTGGTGTCCGCATCTGTGATGCGGAGTACCGCTCCCCCTTCCAGGAAGGCCGGCCATGTCGGCTTCCTGTCGGGCCACACTGCCCGGATCACTGACCTGAGGACCCTCTTGTGGTCCTCTGGGGCTGCCCACCACCCCGGGGGTAACTCTCGGTTTCCTCCGTCCCTCCGGAGGAGCACGGCATCGAAGGGCCGGTTCCTCACCCCCCTGGTGGTCCCCTGGTTAGCCAAGCACAACCACCCGTACACCTCCCCCGCCAGGGGGAGGGCCTCCCCCCCCAGAGGGTCCGGGACCGTGCCCCAGTCCCGGTCCCAGGGCCGGGCCTCCTCTGCCCCTCGCGCCGGCTCCCCCCGCTGCCCCTGTGCCTGCGGCGCCGATGCCGGGCCCCGCCCCCCCCCCCGCCGAGGTCATCCGCGCCGGCTCCGCTCTCGGCGCGGGGCGGGCTTGCTGGTGCTGGGGTTGTGGGGGTTGGGGGGGGACGAGCTCGCCGGCGCCGAGGTTGATGTTGTAGAGGTGTTGGAGGTGCTGGTGGTGGTGGTAGGTGTGGTGCGCCGGCATCTGTTGGATGCCGGGGGGGATGCACCTCACCGGCTGCACGTCCGGCTGCGGGGGCGCCCCGCCCCCCGCCCCCCTCCCTTTGGCCCGCCCTCCCCCCCGGGCTCCCATGCCCCGTCCCGTCTGTCCCTTGGGGCCCGTTGCGCCCTTGCCCTTGCCCTTGGGCCCCCTTCCGGCCCCCTGTCCGTGCCATGGGTCCCGCCCCCTGTCCCCCACGCCCTGGCCTGCCCGCTCGCCCACCGTCCCTCGCCCCGCGCCCCTGCGCGCCCTTCCCGTGCCCTGGTCCCTTCCCGGCCCCCTGCCCCCAGTCGCGCCGTCTGCTGCCTGCGGTCTGTCCCCCGCCGCTGCTGCGCCCTTGCTCCCTGCCGCGCGTGCCCGGGCCCGCTCCTTGCGCGCGCTCCTGGGCACATCTCCTGTCGCCTCCTGTCCCCCGCTCCGCGCTCCCGCTGGCTGGCAGGCACCCCTGCCTGCGCGCCGTCCGCTCCTTCCTGGATCATGCGCCGGGCGTCCTGCTGTCTCTGCAGCTGCGGCAGCGTGACGCCCGGCGGCGAGCGCTCGGGTGCCGGGGGGCGGACATGCCGCGCCCGACCCGGGGGGAATGGCTTGGGGGGGACGGCGTGGGGGGACTGGTGTGGGTGTGGGTGGGGTTGGCGTGGGAGCGGTACTTCCCGGTCTCCCTGCCCACTGCTGCTGCTGCGGCGGCCACCGGCGAGGCGCCCATGGCCCGTGCGGGGTCCTTCCCCCGCTTTCGCGGCCTGCTGGGGGCCGCGGCGTGGCCGGCCGAGGCGGTGGCGCGGCTCGCCGGGGCCGCGGTCGCAACCCCTCGCGCGCCCTCCCCGCTCCCCTCTGCGGCTGCGGCAGTCCTTGACGATGCGCCCGGTTCCTGCGCCTCGGCTACCTCCCGTGTCGGCGGCGTGCCGGGGGCCGCGGTCGGTGCCGCGGCGTGGCTCGCTGGGGCTGCGGTCTCCGCTTCCCGCGCGTCTGGGGCCCCCTCCCGGGGCGGGGCGGCAGGGCTTGCTGCTTGGGCGGCGGGGGCGGTCACCTCAGCTGGCTCAGGCTCCTGGGCCGGCGGCGGCGGCCCGACCAGCACCGCCGCCTCAGCCAGCCTCCGCTCCTCGCGCTCCGCGGGGGTCTCCCCCGTCCACTCCGGGGAGACGGGGGAGCGGGAGCGGGACCGGCGGTGGTGGCGGTCGTCCCGCTGGGGGGAGCCATCGGAGTCTGCCATCACTGTTATCCTGGTAGGCATGCGTGGTGGCAGGTGCGCCCTTCCCACTACCTTCTGGTGCATCAGTGCCGTGCCGTGGGCAGTGCCGTGCGGTGCTCTGCAGGGTGGAGGGGGGGAGGGGGTGGGGGGCCGGCTGTGGCGTCAGCCCCGCACGGGTGGGGGGCGGCGACCATCCATTGGCATTGGGAGAGGAGTCGGGGGAGGCACGCAGCCCACGCGTCGCGCCACAGCCCCAAGTCTCAGGCGGGGCCCAGGGCCCTGGGCCCCCGGGGGTCGTCGCGTGGTGTAGGGGGGAGCCGCACTAGGTGGACCCCCGTAACGGCGGTGACCTCCTGTGTTCGCAGGAAGGTGTGTACCCCGTCCGCCGGGCGCCGGGAGGGGGGGACGGGGTACGGGTGCTGCCCCATAGAGGTGGGTGGGGGTGATCCCCAGGACCCGTTCCGGGTCCCCGCGGGTTGCGACGACAAGGAGGAGCAGGGGGGTGCCAGGGCACTCTTGCCAGAGGACCTGCCCCCTGTGGTGGGCACCCCTGGTTCTGGGGAGGGAGGGGACAGGTCTGGGTTGGCCCAGCCGCGGGGGGCGTGCGTCGCCGGCGGGAGGGCGGGGCACCAGGTGGGCTCCCTGGGGAACGCCTTGCATACGATGGCGTACAGGGGGGTAGGCCTGGTGCTGTCGTACACCGGGTTGGTCGGCCGGGGGCGGGCGGGCGCCTCTTCCGCGCCTTCCACGAACACCGTGATCTCGCCCACCTCCAGGTCCTCGTCCGGTGGGTGTAGAAGGTGGAGCGCCGCATCCAGCTCGGGCACTCCCCCCGGGTATGTGGCCCGCGCCTGGTTCAGGTACCGGGCCGCGTCCCGGGGGTAGCGCATCCTGAGGGCGTGCAGCAGGGCTGGGGCGCTGCTGCGGAGGGACATGGCGGACCCCGCTCCTGTCAGCTGCAGGGTATCCCCCATGGACAGGGGCCTGCCCGACCGGTTGGACCCGTGCCACTCCATCCAGTGCCCCTAGAGGGCCGCCTCCGGGCTGATGAGCCCCGGCTGGACGGCGTTCACGATCCGGTGCATCGCCGGGAGCAGCGTAGGGGCCCCCGCTCCGTTCAGGGCGCGGACGTCCGGGAGGACGGTCTCGTTGAGGAAAGCCCTCGCACTGCCCGTCAGGTCACGCCGTGCGGCAGCGTGCGCCTCGTGCGCGTTCGCCACCGCGCCCGCCACCAGGCCCCGGACGGCCGCCTTCTGCGCTTTGCGGCGGGCCCTGGCGTGTCCCGGCCCATCCCCCCGTCGGCGTGCCATGGTACTGCGGGCTCTGCAAAGGGCGGCGGCGGGTGAGGGTCAGGGCGCGAACACGTGCCACAGGTGCGCAACGGATGTGGGGTCCCGCAGCTGCACGTGGATCCACAGAGGGGCAGCGCCCGCGGGGCCCGCGCGCTCGTGTGAGGGGGCGTGTGGCCCCTCGATGCGCCGGTGCAGAGCCTTCTCCTCTGTGCCCCTTCGCGGGCCTGCGGGAGGTTCGGGCCAGGGGCACGCGGCCACCTGGGCGCACCGCGCGCACCTGTTGGCGCCTGTCGACGCTGCGGAGGACACCGTGTCACATTCCCCGCAGAGCCGGCAGGTGTGTGGGAGGTGGGAGGGCGGCGACCAAGGGTCGAGATGGCGGAGCCAGAGGTCGTCCCACCTCTGTTGGAGGAGATCCCGGATCTCCAGCAGGCGGGCGCAGACGCAGCGCCGGTAGTCCCTGCTGAGCGTCTTCCGCTTAACCTCCCGCCACGTGTCGTCAGGGAGAATTCCGTGGTCGTGGAAGGCGGCGACGAGGTCGTCCCACGCCGAGCGGGGGTGCCCCTGGGGGGGGGTTGCGATGTACACGTGGCGCCCGGTGAGGTGGGGCGTCAGCGCATCCCATTGGCACCTGTTCACGGCGTCCCGGTGGAGGAGGGCCAGTAGGGTGCCGTCCGCGACTGCCTCCCATTCCACTCGCAGCCTTTCGCAGCCGTCTAGCTCCTGGTGCAGCGTGGCTGCAATGTCGGTGGGGAGCATGAGGAGCAAGGGCCCCTGGGTGTCGCCCAGCCGGGACAGGGCGTCGTCGTATACCGGCCCCCCAGCTTTGAAGTGCGCCACGGCGAGCTGGGCGGCCCCGTCCTCCTGGGGATGCCACCAAACGGTGGCCGCTGCGTGTCCCCATTTGCGTATCTCTGTAGCCCGGAGTACGTTGGCGGCGTGAAGGACAATGCGGGGGGGGACGAGTGTCCTGACGAGTGACGACAAGTCCCCAGTCCATCCTGTTTGCGGCCCCGGGGCCGCTTGCAGCCATTCGCCCGTTGCTGCGTCCCACGGGTGGTCAGGTCCCGCCCCGCAGATCACGGCGGGTCTCGGCCGGCTGTCCGGCCCCCATCCCTCGAGCAGGATGGCGGCGTATCGTTGCGCAGGGGTCTCCGGGGCGCGCGTGGCGGCGCACCAGCGGCTCCACTCGCGCGCCCTTTCCTCACCCACTATCCGCGCCCCCCATGTGGTCATGGAGCCGCGCCCGATGATCCACGGTGGGAAGAGGGCGTCCCGTAGGTGCTTCGAGAACCCCCCCGGCAGGTCCTGGTACGGGGGGGGCCCTCTTGCGGCGGGCACTCCAGAGTGCCATTCACGACACGGAGGGAGGCTACGAAGTCCTTGTCAGGGCGCGGGGGAGGGGGAGGGTGGTTGCCCTCCGCCGCAGTGAGCCATCGATGTGCCCGGGCCGCCGCGCTTAGGGGCTCGCGGAGGAGTTGCTCCAGCCAGTGGTTGCAAAGCTCCCATGCAAAGTCCCCCAGCCGGAGCATGTGGTCGAGGAAATCGTCCACAGAGGTCTTTCCTGGCGGGTCGTAGCGGGCTATGGCGCGGAGCTGCGCCTCCGCGTCCTCGGGCACCAGTCCGGAGCAGAGGACTTCCGTCCATGTGGCGCCTGCGGAGCGCCACGAGGCCACCCACAGGGCTTTGTCCCCGGGTGGGAGGTGGCGGGCCGCCTCGTGTACCGCCTGGCAGTAGTGGGGCCAGAGGAGCCGTGAGTGGGCGCATCCCACGTGCATGTGCACCGGGGTCTCCTCCGGGCCGCCGCATAGGAGGCACGGTCGTGGGACGACGGCGACGCCGGAGAGCCGCTCCTTCCGGACTCGGAGCCTGTGTGGCCGTCTCGGGCCCGCAGCGCCCGGCGGTTGGTGGCCGTCGCGGTGAGGTCCCGGGCGTGGACATAGGCTGTGGCGTGGGCCACGCCCAAAGGTGTGTGTCCCCGGTGCGTCAGGGCATAGTCCGTCTGCGCCCGCTGCGCAACCTCGCCGAGTGCCCGCATCGTGGGGGGCCGTAGATCGAGGTGGCCGTCATGGCCGGCGACAATGAGTTGGGCGTGGCCAGGGTCCGGGGGCGTGTTCTGCAGGACGGTGTCCTGGGAGGCCACCCAGTCCGCCTTGTGCAGTAGGGCGTCACTGTGGTGCGAGGTGGCTCGGACGTACCAGAACGGGTGCCCGGCGTGTTGCCCTCGCGCGCACAGGCCGTCCCGGAGCCACAGCAGGGGCATCTGGTTGACTACCTCCGCTGCGCCCGCGGGGACCCCCGTGGTCCGCTCGCGATGTGCGTGCCGCAGGAGGTGGAGGATGACTTCGGCGTCCACCGTGTGGACCCATGGTCGGTGGGCACCGTATTGTAGGGGGAGGGAGGCGGCCACCCCCTCCCCGTCGGGCACCGTGCCCGAGATGGCCACCGCCCACATGCGGGTGACGTCGGCGGCGAGAGCCACACTGGTGGCGTGTTTGCAGGGTCCGCCCCCGGACGCGTCGGAAGAGGTGTGGCCCCAGGCCTCCGGGATCCAGTAGTACCCGGTGGGGCTGAGCCACCCTGCGTTGAGGTCCGCGGAGTGCCAACGGACGTCGGGGTGGCTGAGGGTCAGTTGGTCCACGCTCAGCGCCCTTGTGTCGCCGGGGCTGATCGCCGGGTGGTCGTGCAGCCGGAACTCTGCTCCGGCGATCGTGCTTTCCCAGCACCAAAGTGCCGTCACATGTTCCTTGAGCCACGCCGGGCCTCCGCGCTGGTGCACCACGAGGTGTCCTGTGTCCTCTGGCTGGTCCTCCAGCGCGTGCACTGCCATGTTTGGGTCGTGCGGCACCCTTGTAGCTACCAGCAGGGCGGTGCCACGTGGGAGTCCACGGGTTTTGGGCTCGCCTGCCCCCACCTGCACTATTACCCACTTGGCCCGGAGCTGCGCTTGCCCCGCCGCCTGGGTGCATTGGTCGTCCGTGGTCACCAACCACAACAGCGTCGGCGCGTGGGGGCGGGGGCGCAGGGGCTCGGGCCATGCCACATCAGCGTTAGGCTCTTGGTGCTCGCTTTCCGCGAGTACGTCGTGGAGGATGTACATGAGGGCTGCCGGCGGGTGGTACGCCGCCCCCCGCGTGGGGGGGGATAGGCCGCCCCGGTGGCGGCAGCCCCCGACGTGGAGGTGCAGGCCGTCCGGGGTCACCCATGGGCCGGTGTGGGTGTCCTGCTTAGCTCTCGTGGGGTGGACGAGACTCAGACGGGGGTCCAGCGTGCCGGTGGTGTGGAAGAGGTGGACCAAGGCGTCGCGCCACCCGGGGTGGTTGTTGGGCTCCTGTTCACGGCGGCAATAGTGGAGGTGTTCATCGGCGCATTGGTTGAGGCATTCCCGCACCGCCGGCGGCCACGGGTCGTCGTTGTCGGGGAAGGGGTGGCGTGGCCCGTGGTGCCCATGCCACGGCGTTGTGTGTGGCACCGTCAGGCCGCACCTGTCGCAGTGTCGCAGCTTGGCGGTGCGCAGCGTGACGGTGTTGCCCGGCGGGGACTGTAGTGGGACATGGGCCGCCCTGGGGCACGCGATGGGGTTGTACAGCCCCACTCCCAGGGCGGCCAGGGCCCGGAATATGAGGTGCACCCAGTCACCCCCCGCTACAGTTGCGAACTCTGCAACGGGGTAGTGCACCTCGGGACATATTCTGTGCGCGTCGGCTATTTCCCAGAACATCTTGGTGACCTCTGCGCGCACGGAGGTTGAGCGGTGGTGGACGAGTGTACCCACAAGGGCCACCGCTGCCTGCTGGCACCGCGTTGGCACCTGTGTGAGCCCCAGGGTCCGGTCATCCTGCAGGCTGTCCCGCGAGGCGTCGAAGGCGTACCACGCCCTGTCCTTCGCGACCTGGACGGTGATGTGGTCCAGGTGGCGTGCGGTGTCAAAGTCGTCGGCGATGAAAGGGGCGACGTACTGCGTCACCCCCCCGAGAATCGCCAGGATGACGTCCTGCACCACTTTCGGTGGCGTGAGGGTGTTGAGGCACCAGTGGTGCACCGCTGCCAGGCGTAGCCGGTGCTTGCGCTGCAAGGAGAACTCCCCGTCCCGCTGCAGCTGGAGTCCCAGGTAGGAGACGGAGTCCGCCGCTGGTGCCCAGTGCCACGGGTTTTCCAGGTGGGGACAGAGGCGCAGCTGCAGGCCCGGGACCCCCTCCGTGGTGGCCATGGCGCACTTGCGGGGGTTGAGCTCCATGCCCATCATCCCCAGATACGCGGCCACCGCCTCCACGCCCTCAGCGAAGTGCTGCAGCGTGTGGGCCACCACCAGCAGGTCGTCGATGTAGGCCTGGATGAGGCCGTGCTCGGCCCCTCCCGGCGGGCGCAGGCGGTGCCCCTGCGCCCTGAGCAGGGGCTCCAGGAGGAGCGCGTACAGCAGGGGGCTCTCGGCTTTGCCCTGCCGGACGCCGCGCAGCATGTGGACGGGCTGCGTTAGCCCGTGTGCGGTGACGATGCGCAGCCTGGCGCACGTGTGGAGGAAGGACAAGAGGTCGATGACGTCCGGCGGCACGGAGAGGTGGCGCAGGATGAGGTGGAGGGCGCCGTGCGGGGCGGTGTCGAAGGCCTTGCGGGCGTCGAAGGAGAAAACGTACTTGGGCCTTCCCCGCTGGAGCTGCCGCTGCGCCATGAACAGCGGGGGGTCTGTGTCGGAGCCAGGGAGGGCCCCTTGCTGCCAGTCGCTGACAACTCCGTCCCGTGTGAGCACTTCCGTGATGCGCTGGGTGAGGGGGCCCGTGAGCTGCTTCATGTCGAGCTGGCCCAGGGCTATGGGCCTGTAGTCGTCCAGTCTGGCAGACCCCGGTACCTTGGGGCTGAGCCAGATGTGCGCGTCCCTCCAGTGCATTGGCGGCGGGGCGCTGCGGAGGATGGCCCGGTAGAAGTGGACCAGGAGCCACTGGACGGGTGCCGGGAGGGCCTTGATGAAACAGGCCTCCACGTGGTTGGGACCTGGGGCCTTGCCATCAGCCTTGTCCAGGGCGGACTTCAGGTCCTGCATGGGGTACTGCTGGACCTGTGTCCAGGCCCCTTCAGGGACGCGGGGGACATGGCGGTCGAGGCCTCCCTGGAAGCCTGGGAGGTCCACCGGGTGTTTGTCATACAGTTCTCTCCAGAAGGCGCAAACTGCGAACATCACGTCGTGGGCCTCCGTGAGGAGCGTTTGGGTGTTGGGGACCCGCACATTCCAGAGGCCTGACGGGCCCTGGGCCTCTACCTCCATGGCTCCCCGCACGGCTTTCCATCGCATCGCGATGTCGGGGGCGTGGCGGCGCCAGAAGTCCTTGATGGCGCGCTTGCGGTCTGCCGCAAGGAGTGCGCGGAGTTGGTGAATGTCCTCCTCGAGGGCGGCTGCTTGCCTCTCCAGCTCCTCCTGTAGCTGGCCCTGTGTGGTCGGGCGGAACCCCGGCGACGCACCCCGCAGCTCCTCCGCGAGCAGGAGCGCCGCCTCGGACCAGATGCCATGCCGTGCCGCGTCCGCCTGGTACGCCGCCGGCGCGCGCGCTGCCAGGGTGTCATAGCGGAGGACCGCCGCCTGGAGCCGCGTTCCGCTCTCCGGGGGGTCCCCCTCCGCCGGGTCCGTCCCCGCCGGGGACGGCTGCCGGCGTCCCACCACACGCGCCAGGGCGTCATGCGTCGCGTGGAGGTGTTCGAAAACCTTGTCCACCGCGGCCGCCGGCATGGACCCGTATGCGTGCTGCTCTGCAGGACCGAGCCAGGGCGCCAGGGAGCGTTCATCCTGCGCGGCGGTGACAGCCGCCCACAGGCAGTGTTGGACGGGCGCGGCCTCGGCGTCGTACGGGAGGAGGCGGCCCTCCGTGTGGCTGTAGGGGGTGGGCACCGCCGCGCGCCCCGCTGCGCTGAGGAGGCCCGGCAGGGCCAGGCGGACCGGGAGGTGGTCCGAGCTGACCACCTCGGGATTTGCCATGCCGCGAGCCCAGACGCTTTCCCGCAGGGACCACGGCAGGAGGGGCTCGTTGACCAGGAAGGTGTCCACCCTGTGCCGGGATGGGTAGAGCGTGGGGGTCATGTCCTCCTCGCTACCTGCCGTGGCCCTCTGGAAACCGCAGGCCTCCCAGCCCGCTCGGAAGTGCTCCGTGGCCGGGTTGGTGGTGGCATCCATGTAGATGTTGGTGTCTCTGGCGATGATTACCGGGTGTCTCCCACCGAGGCTGCGTGCCGTGGCATACATTTGTATGTCGGCCCAGAACGCCGCCCGTCCCGCCCAGGGGGAGCAGCCTGCTTGCGGCCCGTGGACGTTGATGAGGGTGAGGCCTCCCCCGTCTGTGCGGATCTCCAGGGCCGCGGCCTTCCTGGGGAAGATTTCTGTGAAACTGAGCACCTCGTGCTCCGCCACGTACTTGCTGCTGACCGCGGTGAGGAGGCCCCCCCCTCTCGAGCTGGAAGTGGCTCCCGCCTCCGCCAGTCGGCTGCTGAAGAGAGCAGTGTACCCCTTGTCCCGGAGCGCCGCGGCCACGTGCATCTCCTGCGCCCGGGTGGCAATCCCTGTTTCCTGGAGCATGATGGCAAATCCCCCCTCTCCGGGTAGCATGCCGCTGATGAGGTGCTCCTTGTCGGTACAGGCCGCCGGCCCCCGGCGCCGCCGGAGAGTGTTCCGGAGGGACCGGTCTGGCGGTACGAGGCCGTTGCGCAGGTTCCACGAGGGGAGCCACAGGGCGTCGCCCGCCGTGTCCTCCTGGAGTCAGCTATCCCGCATCGGCATCGCCGCTGGGTCCGCCGGCGCAGCCAGGGCATCCGGGTGCGCCGGGGCGATGGGGTTCGAGCCCGTTTCCAGCGGGGCCCACAGGGGGGCCAGGGGGGCCAGGGGAGCCAAGGGGGCCAGGGGGGCCAGCCCCGCGGGGATGGACCCTGGTTGGGCCGCACCGCCGGTCCCGGGGGCCCCCCCGGGTGCGTCCTTATCGCCGTCTGCGTGGTCGGCCGCCTGGGGCGGGGGTTGCCGGGCGTACGGGGCGTGCCATGGGGACCTCCGTGCCCTCCCTTGCAGGATGTTGGGGGCCGCCTCCTTGTCGTCCACCGGGGCTGCAGCGTGCACCGCGTGCCACGCCAGGTGTTCCATCATTGCCCCGCTTGTGTAGTACTTGTCTGCACACAGGGGGCATTTTGTCGGTTCCGTGACCCCTCGCGCCGGGGGGAGCGGCACCGACTTCCGGATGGCGCCCTCCGCCGCTGGTTCGAAGGGGAGGTTGGCCAGTGGAACCGTGTGTGGCGCCATTTCGCGGCCCGGGGCCGCCGAATCGAGGGCCTCGTGTCGCGGGCGCGGGCCCGAGACTCCGGGTGGCATCGCGCTGCGCGTCTGCTTGCAACCACGTTTGCCAGTGCGTGGAGCCGATTTGGCGGTCGGGTTTGCCCCTCCATCGCAGGTCGTGGAAGGCTTGTAGCCAGTGGTACACTGTGGTTGGGACCTCCAGCTGGAGCTCTAGGTCGGCGGGGTGCGCCACTGCCGGCCACAGCCCCGGCGTTGCCGCCGAGGCGTTGTCCTTCAGCCTGACCTGGAGCAGGAGGGCGTGGTGTTCGCCCTCCCGTAGCGCCTTGAGGATCATGCGGGTACAGTCTGCCACACGGACCACGGCTTCGGGCCCCGGCAGGCGCTCTGGGTCCCAGACGATGATATGCGCGTCCGCCGGGCTGAAAATGCAGACCACCCACTGCGGGTTCTGCTGTCCCCGTCCGGCCACCACCAGTGTAGCCGCCGGGCCGGCGTGCGTGATTGGCCCCGCGTGGAGGTCCGGGACGTCCGTGGCCCTGATGGCGTCTCCCTGCCACGCGGCCCGTAGATGCTCCTCCTGGTCGGGGCTCCACACCAGTGCGGGGGGGCTGACCCACCCCGGTTCCTCCCTCTTGTTGGGGGCGCTGACGGTGTGTAGCAGGACTGCCAGCGGCCAGGGGTCCGCCGATATATAGCAGGCCTGGGTGGGCCTCTGCTGCCAGTCGACGTGGGGCAGGGGCGAGAATGCCCCTTGCCTGGTGGTGCTGTGCCAGACAGTCCAGCGGCCCCCGGCCAGGACGTGCGACCGGTACCCTCCGGCGAGGCCGTGCAGTATGGCCTGGTACCCTGCTGTCTGCAGCACCAGTGCCTCGCCCTGCTGAGGCCCGGGAGGGGGTGTGCCATCGCCCGCATCCCAGACACTGGTGCGCCCGCGGAGTGTGGCGTGCCATGGGTGGGGTGCATCGCGCTGCGGCCCTTGTATGCTTCCCGCAATCTGCGCCGGCCGTGGTGGTGGACGAAGCTCTCCCCGCCGTCCGCCAGCAACGCCGCCGCGACGACGTATAGCTGCTCCGCCGTGAGGGGTGCCGTCAGCGCGTGCATTGCGGCCGGCCGGCGGGCTGTGTGTCGCGGCAGGGGACGTGGGGCAGCAGTTGCGCCGGCCACACCACCATGGGACCCATGGTGACGGCCGCGATCGCGAACGCCAGCGCCGTGCGGTCCGCTGGTCTGTACTGCCGCAGCCCCGTGGTATCTCGGGCGAGGTGCCCGCAGGCTGCCATCCAGGCCACCGCTCCGCAGTTCGTGACGTCCTGTTCGGCACGATCCGCGCCGTCGCGTCCCCTTTGTTGTACTGTGGTGGCGGTGTTGAGCGGGGGGACCTGCTGCAGCGCCTCCGGGCCCTGCCCCGGCAAGAGGGCGGGCGGGACTGGCTGCAGGAAGCCCTGCGCGCCTCGGCGCTCCGGGTGCGTGTGGTACGGGTTTTGCCGGCGGTGTTCCGGGGCCGCCCGTGGTAGGAAGAGGAGTTGGTGTAGGTACCAGTGGCCATCCGCGGCGGACGGGTTGCGGAGCGTTAGCCACTGTTCTACCACGCCTCCTGGGTGCGCGGACTCGACGCGGCGCTGCAACCCCAGGCGGCCTAGGCCGTTGGACGTGCCCGCTGGTGGGACGTGGGTCTGCGGGTAAAGCACCCGCAGCGGCTCCAGCGCCAGGTCTAGCACCTCGTCGTTGAGCTGCTCCGTGAGAGCCGACGCCCTGTGCAGGGCGTGGCAGACCCCGGGTGTGGGGGCCGTGAACTGTTCGAGCACCGGCCCCGGCGGGTACCGTGCACCCGGGTTCGTTAGCCACTCCCTGGTGTGGCTCAGTATGGCCCTCCATACGTCCCTCGTAAAGGCGCGTTGGGGGGCCAAAGAGGGGACGGTCCGTAGGAGGCGGTGGCACGCCGGCGGCGATCGCATTGGCTGTGGGGCGGCCGCGGTGATCCACCTGCACGCCGTGCCGGGCACGATCGCCCCCCCATTCCACGGTCCCCATGCCCTCGGCGTGGAGCAGCGCCTGGCCCTGGACCAGGGGGAAATAGGGGCTTGAGCGCCCGCCTCCTTCCTTCCACCGTACCCAGGCGGCCCCCGCCTGCAGGCTGCGGAGCAGGGCCACGCCGGGGAGGAGCGGCTGCGAGAAAGCCCCCTTGACGGCTTGAGTGGCGTGGGCCAGGGTGCCCATGGGCAAATACCACAACGGGAGGACCCAGGGGCCCGGCAGCGGCTGCGCCTCCCCTGCGTCCCATCGCCACTCGGAGTCTGGCGGGGCGGCCGGGACCGTGCTCATCTGCAGGAAGTGGCGTGCCCTCTTGTCGGGGTGCCGTTGGAGGGTTGCTGCGAGGCTGAGCCCCTCTGCCGCGGGTGCCACTGGGAGGCCGCCCCGAGGCCTGCGCCAGGGGTAATCCTGGTCAGCCAGCCAGGTGTGGACGTCCCGGGCGATTTTCTCCGCGGTCCCTGTGGGGGCGTCCTCCGGTGCCAGGTGCCACATGACGGCGAGCACCGCCCACCTGGAGAAGCGCCACGCCCGTGGGGGGGTGTACACCTGGATGGTCCACTGTGGGCACGCCCGCCGCACACGGGATGCGTGGAGCACCCCTCGGACCATGTCCGCCGCCAGGACCAGCACCATTCCCGAGGGTTCCACAATGATCCCCTCTGCGGGTCCGCCGTGGCGGGCCCGGGTGTGCAAGGCCACTGCCGCCTGTCCCGCGTGGGTGACTCGGTCAACGGCCTCCTGGATGTTCACGCTGCCGCGTGCGGTCTCATCCAGGATCCAGCCCTGCGCCACCCCGTAGCGTAGGGCGGCGCATGCGGCCGCGGGTCCTGCCTCGGGAAGCGCTCCGTCATCGGGGCCGGGCTGAGGGTGCTGTTTGGGGCACCAGCCTTCGCCGGTGCAGTGGCCCCGTTTCCACGCGGGGCAGAGGGTGGGCACGCTGCCCGCCGGCGGCGCAGGTTCCGCGGGCGCGCTTCCCGTGGAGGGCTCCAGTACTGCCTCCAGGTCGGAGTCCGTGCCCGCGTCCCCTTGTGGGGGGTCTCCTTCACCGTCTCTGAGTCCCAGCGCCCTGATGACCTCGTGTGCTGCGTGCAGCGTCGGGGATCGGGGGCGTGTTTTGCGTGGGGCCGCGGGTTCCGCCATTGTTGTGTCGCTGTGCCTAAGAGCAGGGGGTGGGGTGCGGATGTCCCGTGGCTGGTGCGTTGGTGCGTTGGTGCGTTGCTCGTTGTAGGGGTGGCGGAAGGGCGTCCCCGGGGGGGGTGCCTTCCATCATTGCGAGGGGCGTCTGGTCTTAGGCGCTGTCCCTCCCCCGGCCGCACGTCCTGTGGAGCGGGTAGCCGGGGTTCCGTGACCCGTGTGTCCCGGGTGCGGTCGGTGCGGGCGTGGGAACCCAGCACCGGCTCCACAGTGTGCGCCCTTGCAGGCCGGCGTTGCTCGCTGTGGGGGTGGCTGAAGGGCGTCCCCGGGGGGGGTGCCTTCCACCATTGTGTGAGGGGCGTCTGAGGTCAGGCGCTGTCCCTCCCCCGACTGCCCGCCTATTGGGCGGGCTGTTGGGGTCCGCCACCCACGTGCTGTGGGCGCGGGTGTGTGGGTGTGGGGGCCCAACACTGTCCCTCTGGCCTGCATTTCCTGTGGGGGCTGCGTGCCGTGGGGGTGGGTGGGGGGCCGTCCCCGGGGAGGGTGGCCTGCCACCGTTGTGAGGGGCGCCTGGTGTCAGGCGCTGTCCCTCCCCCGGCCGCCCGTCCTCTGGAGCGGGCAGCAAGGGTTCCGCGACCCGTGTGTCCCGGGTGCGGTCGGTGCGGGCGTGGGGACCCAGCACCGGTCCCACAGCGTGCGCCCTTGCGGGCCGGCGTTGCTCGTTGTGGGGGTGGCGGAAGGGACGTTTCCAGGGGGCCTGCCTGCCACCGTTGTGCGAGACGCCTGGTGTCAGGCGCTGTCCCTCCCCCGGCCGCCCCTCCTCTGGAGCGGGCAGCCAGGGTTCCGCGACCCGGTGTCCCGGGTGCGGTCGGTGCGGGCGTCGGGACCCAGCACCGGCCCCACAGCGTGCGATCTTGCGGGCCGGCGTTGCTCGCTATGGGGGTGGCGGAAGGGCGTCCCCAGGGGGGGTGCCTTCCACCATTGTGAGGGGCGTCTGAGGCCAGGCGCTGTCCCTTCCCCCACTGCCCGCCCACTGGGGCGGGCTGTTGGGGTGCGCCACGCGCGTGCTGTGGGCGCGGGTGTGTGGGTGTGGGAGCCCAACACTGCCCCCTTCGCCTGCATGCCCTGTGGGGGCTGCATGCCGCGGGGGTGGTGGGGGGCCGTCCCTGGGGGGGCTGGCCTGCCACCGCTGTGAAGGGCGCCTGGTGTCAGGCGCTGTCCCTCCCCCGGCCGCCCGTCCTCTGGAGCGGGCAGCCAGGGTTCCGCGACCCGTGTGTCCCGGTTGCGGTCGGGGCGGGCGTGGGGACCCAGCACCGGCCCCACAGCGTGCGCCTATGCGGGCCGGCGTTGCTCGCTGTGGGGGTGGCGGGAGGGCGTCCCCGGGGGGGGTGCCTTCCACCATTGTGAGGGGCGTCTGAGGTCAGGCGCTGTCCCTTCCCCGACTGCCCGCCCACTGGGCGGGCTGTTGGGGTCCGCCACCCACGTGCTGTGGGCGCGGGTGTGTGGGTGTGGGGGCCCAACACTGTCCCCTTGGCCTGCATGCCCTGTGGGGGCTGCGTGCCGCGGGGGTGGTGGGGGGCCGTCCCCGGGGGGGGTGGCCTGCCACCCTTGTGAGGGGCGTCTGGTGTCAGGCGCTGTCCGTCCCCCGGCCGCCTGTCCTCTGAAGCGGGCAGCCTGGGTTCCACGACCCGTGTGTCCCGGGTGCGGTCGGTGCGGGCGTGGGGACCCAGTACCTGCCCCACAGCGTGCGACCTTGCGGGCCGGCGTTGCTCGCTGTGGGGCCCGCAGAGGGGCGTCCCCGGGGGGGGTGCCTTCCACCATTGTGAGGGGCGTCTGAGGCCAGGCGCTGTCCCTCCCCCGACTGCCCGCCCACTGGGCGGGCTGTTGGAGTCCGCCACCCACGTGCTGTGGGCGCGGGTGTGTGGGTGTGGGAGCCCAACACTGTCCCCTTGGCCTGCATGCCCTGTGGGGGCTGCATGCCGCGGGGCTGGTGGGGGGCAGTCCCTGGGGGGGCTGGCCTGCCACCGTTGTGAGGGGCGCCTGGTGTCAGGCGCTGTCCCTCCCCCGGCCGCCCTCCTCTGGAGCGGGCAGCCAGGGTTCCGCGACCCGTGTGTCCCGGGTGCGGTCGGTGCGGGCGTGGGGACCCAGCACCGGCCCCACAGCGTGCGCCCTTGCGGGCTGGCGTTGCTCGCTGTGGGGGTGGCGGAAAGGCGTCCCCGGGGGGGTGCCTTCCACCATTGTGAGGGGCGTCTGAGGTCAGGCGCTGTCCCTCCCCCGACTGCCCGCCCACTGGGCGGGCTGTTGGGGTCCGCCACCCACGTGCTGTGGGCGCGGGTGTGTGGGTGTGGGGGCCCAACACTGTCCCCTTGACCTGCATGCCCTGTGGGGGCTGCGTGCCGCGGGGCTGGTGGGGGGCCGTCCCCGGGGGGGGTGGCCTGCCACCGTTGTGGGCGGCCCCTGGTGTCAGGCGCTGTCCCTCCCCCGGCCGCCCGTCCTCTGGAGCGGGCATCCTGGGTTCCGCGACCTGTGTGTCCCGGGTGCGGTCGGTGCGGGCGTGGGGACCCAGCACTGGCCCCACAGCGTGCGCCCTTGAGGGCCGGCGTTGCTCCCTGTGGGGGTGGCAGAAGGGCGTCCCCGGGGGGGGTGCCTTCCACCATTGTGAGGGGCGTCTGAGGTCAGGCGCCGTCCCTCCCCCGACCGCCCGCCCACTGGGCGGGCTGTTTGGGTCCACCACCCACGTGCTGTGGGTGCGGGTGTGTGGGTGTGGGAGCCCAACACTGTCCCCTTGGCCTGCATGCCCTGTGGGGGCTGCGTGCCGCGGGGCTGGTGGGGGGCCGGCCCCTGGGGGGGGGTGGCCTGCCACCCTTGTGAGGGGCGACTGGTGTCAGGCGCTGTCCCTCACCCGGATGCCCGTCCTCTGGAGCGGGCAGTCAGGGTTCCGCGACCCGTGTGTCCCGGATGCGGTCGGTGCGGGCGTGGGGACCCTGCATCGGCCCCACAGCGTGCGCCCTTGCGGGCCGGCGTTGCGCGCCGTGGGGCCGGCAGTAGGGCGTCCCCGGGGGGGTTGCCGTCCGCCGTTGTGAGGGGCGTCTGGGGTCAGACGCTTCCCCTCTCCCGGCTGCCCGCCCTCTGGGCGGGCTGCTGGGGCTCGTTGGGTGTGTGCGGTGTGTGTGGTGTCTGTGCCGTGCGTGTCATGGTGCGCGGTGCCGCTCTTCTCTTGTCCCTCTGGTGCTCCCCTCTCCGGTGTCCCGGTGCGGTGTTGTGCTCGCCGTGTGTCTGCCGTGCCCCCTTCCCTGCGCGCGCCCCTTGCTTGGCTGCTGGCTACCCCTTGTTCCTTTCGTGGCTTTGTTGCTCTTTGCCCTTTCCACTACCCTTCTCCCTGGCATGCACTTTTTCCCTGGCTCCGCTTTGGTGTGTGTCTCGGTCTTTTTCCTTGCTGGCTCGTCGTTCTCTCTCGTTGGGCCTTCTCCTTTGAACCTGCGAAGAGAAAGGATGCAAACGGGCGTGCGGCGGCGGGGGTTTTGCCGCGCCATGGCACGCTGTCAGTGCCATCCTCGGTCGGCTTCTTACTCCCGCGGTGGTGTGGTATGTTACCTATTTATGCTTCGTTCGTGTGCTCCTCTCTCCTTTTTCTTACCGTGTTGTGCTTGTTACGGCGTCTCTTATCGTGCGTCGTTTGGCGTAGGTTTATATCCTACTTGCTCTCGACATGGCTCCACACACCTCTTTGGCCGCCACCTTTGTTCGTTGTCCGTCCCGCGTGCGCGGCGTGACATGCAACATACTTGCGAGACTTTGATCAACCTTGTTTTTTTTTCCCCACAATCTTAGTGTCCTAGTCCACTTGATCTTAGGGTGAGCAAGGTGTGGGAAGATGCGTAGCATAAGCGAGACACATCGCTTTGCCTAAGTGTGTATGGCGCAGGCCGGGCGCTCGTCGCTTCCCTCGTGTGCGCGGCGTGGCACAACACGGTAACATACTTGCTCCTTGCTCCTTGCTCCTTTCCCTCTTTATCCTCTCGTGTGATGTGTGTCTTGTCGCCATTGTGCTCCTTGCATGGGTGTAACATACCTATCTCACCCACCTTTTTGCGTGTTCCGTGCGTCACGGCGGCGTTGTGCTCCCTATGCAAACAGGCGTGCGGCGGCGGGGGTTTTGTGGTGTCATGGCGTCTTGCCATTGCCATCCTCGGTTGGTCTCTTAATCTTGCGGTGGTGTGGTATGTTACCTACTTATGTGTCGTACGTGTTCCCCCCTCTCCTATTTTTCACCGTGTTGTGCTTGCTACGGCATATATTAGCGTGCGTTGTTCGGCGTAGGTTTATATCCTAGCTTGCACTCGACACGGCTCCACATACCTCTTCGGCCACCTTTGTTCGTTGACCTTCCCGTGTGCGCGGCCTGACGTTTAACATACTTGTGTGGCTCCCTCTTTACCCACCTCTTTTCATGTTTGGCGTGTTTGGACCCCGTCTTACTCCCTATGCAAGTGGGCGTGTTGGGGCGTTCGCATGTGTGCACACTTGCGGTATGCCTCCACTATGGCGCGGTTTATACCGTACACTTGTCTCCTTGCCATCCTTGCGTATTGTGTTTGGTACGGCGTTATGTATGGCGTTATGCACTATGGCGATACACATGGCGTGGCATATAACATACTTGTTTTTCGGCGGCCGGTGGCGTTGTTGTTGCTTGTGTGTGTTATTCTTGCACCTTTGTTCGTTGTCCTTCCCGCGTGCGCGGCATGACATGCAACATACTTGTGCGGCTTCCTTTTTGACCACATCTTCTCGTGTTTCGCGTGTTACGGCGCCGTCGTGCTCCCTATGCAAGTCGGCTTGCAATGCTTGGTCTCATACTTGCGGTATACCTCCACCGTGGCGCGGTTTGTTACATACTTGTTCTCTCCTTGTCTACATCTTACCGTGTTGTGCTTGTTACGTCGCTTTTTAGCGTTGCGCGGCATATAACATACTTGTTTTTCGGCGGCCGGTGGCGTTGTTGTTGTTTATGTGTGGTTTGTTTTGGGGCGCGCACAAGTCCCTAGCGCCTAAAGCACGCACTTTGCTAGGTGGTTTGGGGCAAGCAACGCTCAGCTTCTTAGCCGTCACGACTCTATTGTTCGTCTTTTTTTGTGAGTGTCCTAAATTTTGCAACCTCGCCAAACAGCGGCGTAATATTTTTGGGGGGGTTTCCGAGATCGGGAAAGACGATTTTTCGCTGTATTATTTCTGGCGGTGCGTCGTTTTCTTCGTTTTTTATTTTTCTTCTGCTGCGAGCGCGCGTCTCCCACGTCATGGGCTCAAACTCAATGTGTACATGAAGATATGAGTTCAAAAGCTCAACACATGAACTGAGTAAATTTGGGCAATGTGCGCATGACCAAATTTACTATAAGCAGAAATAGGCCAAAGTGGCACGTGGAAAATTGGTTGTAGCGTAAAGACAAAAGTGGACAATGACATCTGGTGACCATATATGGATAGTGGAGACCATGGAGACCACGAATGATCCAGATTTTGACCAAACACTCAATACTAGTGGATCTCCATGGTCACGATAAGTGAACACACCAAGAATATGAAATTGAAGACACAATCACTAAAGTTCATGTGTGGCCCTACGTACAATGAATCACGGCCCAAGAAAGTGCAGTAACACAAGTAGATTCATGCCACAACACACACAAACATACATTAAACTTGATATCGACGCGAGCTTGGAGATCCAAGCTCAAAAAGTAGGCCCATGACAGGCCAAAAATGAGTGATTTTTGGCATAAAATGACTATGCCAAAATGAGCTCAAAGAGGTTTAAAACTTCGAAGTAAAAGATGTCAAAAGCGTCGAAAGTCAATCAAAACTCGAACATATATTGTTTGTACTCACCATGTACGAACAAAATGAGCTCTTACATATTTTACGTCGCCAGTATATCCTGGGGATATAGTGGCAAACTTTGAGCACATGAAAACAAAGTGCTCAAAATTCCCAAACAAAAATTGACGCCAAAAATCGCCATTGGCTCAAACAAGCTCGGACCAAAGTGATTGTTAAACTAGAGAGTGGTTATCACAACGCCAGAAGGAAATTACGACAAAACCTTACAATGACGTGTCACACTGACTAAAAAAGGTGACAACATGAACACAACAAAAATGCACTATTTATGCATGATAGTGGGTGCCACCATGCCGTGTGGTGACCCACCACGACAATAACTCGTGATTGCAAAGAGAAGGGAAGGCAAACCAAAGTGTTTCCCAATGTTGGCTTCACCCTGGAGTCAATGAAATCCACTTGACCTTGGAACTCACCATGGTCTCCAAACCACAACCAAAACTCAATTCAATCCTAATACTTCAGTCATATCTCCAAACTGACTTGCAACTCACACAAACAAATAAATACCATTGTAGGGGAGAGTCATGCAATTCCATTGCATCTCGTCCCAGAAGAAATAGATGGAGAACCTCAATTTACGGTTAGGCCGAAGTGAGCACATGAAATGCATAAGATGTGCACGCCATGCCTAATCTAACAATGAGGGGTAAAAAAAAAAGGCACCGTAAGGTGCCGGCAACAATGCCTGAGCTATCCCTATACTTCAAATGGCTGGGCACCATGACGTGAAGGGGTTTTTGAAAAAAATGGCACCCGAACCTGAACTTTTAATTCCCTATCATAAACTAAGTATTGACTATTACAACTGTGCAGTCAGAATTAATTCAGGTCAACAGGATGAAGTTGCCGTAAAGGCCAGTTCATGGTCTCGCAATTTGGGTCGCCAGATCCCAACTGGCAGTTGGCCCGCGAATTGGCGGGACGCCGGTTCACCACCAGGCCGCTGCCAATATTTAACTTCTGTAGCTATGCAAATTAAAGGCGAATTCGCACAGGTATCGACAGGGCAATGGATTCCCTAATGACTGATGCAAAAGCGGCGGAAAAACACACCGAGTTCCCTGATACCCCTACTGCAGGCTCAAGTCAAAAGTACCATGAAAGGAAAGGTTGAGGGGGGATGAAGGCTAATGATATCCTCTATCAAGTTCTATAGTGTGGGCCTATTATAGCCTACACAAAGGGATGATGGGGGTCAGCACATGGAGGCCTATGTGTCCTCATAACCGGGGATCAGGCCTCACAGGGGGATGGGGGTGCGCAGGGCATTACGGAAACCAAACACTCCCCTCCGTAGCTCAACGACACCGTTGAAGCGGAAAAATGGAAGGTGGTGACGTCGTGACCCAGAAGCAGGAAAAGAACAGGGATGGGAGGGGTGGGTGTAAAATTTGAGCCGTAGGTGAAGTTTTACAGCGGTTACCTCATTCACTCCGTCACCTTTCTTCCTCCACCGTCCCCTGGCCTTATTGTCCTTGTCCTTGTTCTGGTCCTTGTCCTGCTTAGGAGCCCAGGCTCTCTTGATTTCCTAAATCTCCTTCGGGAGCTCGCGGCCAACCATCTTCAGCTTGGACAGCTCATCCTTGCACACCTCCACCTTGGTCTCCCAGACGTTGGCCGGCGCACGCTTCTTTGACTCCTGCGCCTTCTTGTACGCCTCTGTGTTGGCCTTGTGGGTAGGGGATGTACTACGGTCGTGTTGGAAGCTTGTTCCGCCCGTTCCACCCGTAGCATACAAAGCAGCACTGAGAGTGAGCTCAGATGAAATCTCCAAAGGATAGCGGTGGATCGCCAACGCAGCGGGGCTTCTTCTTTTCCCTCCTCTTCCACCCCTGCTGAATGGGCCTCCAGCTTCACCGGTTGCCTCATTTTTGCACGGTGTTGGCCACAAATGCGCAGACGGCAGTCTGCCCTGGTTCGTCCTCATCGTCGTCATCATTGGCACCGTTACCGCCTTTGCTTCCTGTGGGATCCATGGCAGCTGCCCCGCCAGACGCTTTGCCCAAAAATTGGACGCCGCGTTCGCCCTGTTGCAGCCGGCGGTTGTGGTGGAGGTTCTTGTACTCCTTGAGCACTTTCTTCCGAACCTACTCCAGCACGTTGTCGCACCTCATCCGCGCCGGTATGGCTGGCAGACCGGTCGTCTGGCCGCCCACTTCACACTCGTCCAGGCGCTCAATCGCAGACTTCTCGCGATCCCCTGAGACAGTGATGAGGAGGGTGTTGCGCAGGGACTGCCTTTTGAAGTCCCAGGCCAAGTTGGCTTTTGTCGAATTCACCACTATCTTGTGCTGGTCCTTGTTGAGCATTGTTTTCACGGTGTGGTTGCTCTTGGTCCTCTTTGCTTCCTTCTTCTTGACCCGCTTCACCCAGGCTTCCGGGCGGAGGTTGAGCAGCAGGTTCTGCTCATCACCCTCCTTCCAGACCTCCAGATTCCGGCGGAACAGGACCTAGTCTCCCCGGAAGTCCCGCCATTCCCGCAGGCGGATGTCCTTGCCATCCTGGTGTAGCTTGAAGGCTCTCCACCTCTTGGCGGCAACCTGCGGGGCGTCCACCCACTCCTGCTCGTTGAGCCTTTTCCTGGCGTCCTCGAGGGTCGTGGTCTTCCCCTCCCTGGCTGTCACAAAGTACAGCTCTTGGAACATTTCCGGTACGCGCCACCGGAACTGTTTGTAGACATATTTCTCTGGCTGGGGGGGCTCCATGTCCTCAGTGACAGTCATCCTCAACTCATCCAGCTTCTTCAAGAAGCAGTCGAGGCTGAGGAGGTCGCCACCGTACATGGGGGGCCAAAAGTCCTTTATCTCCTCCCGCACGGCAGTGTCTGCGTCCTTGGAGACCATGAAGGCGGGCCACGAGGTCCATTGAGGCTCCCATCAGCTTCCCACAGCCGCTACATCCATCTCCTGCTCGATATCCACGCGGCTTTGCCACAGCTCCTCCACGTCTGCCCCTCTCACGTCGACTTGGTGTACGCCTTGCATGTACTCTTCCAACTCCAGCTGGCGGCCTCTCATTGCTCTCTCCGAGGTGGGGTGATCCCAACGTCTTCCATGGGGTCTCCATCGACTCCGTCGATGTCCCACTACATGTCCTCCTCGGGGACGTCATCCCTCAGCCCTCTGAACCCGCCATATGCCAGTGGGGTTCGTTCCGGCGCGCCTCGGGGGCTTCGGGTGGACCGGGGTGCGGAGTGGGTCGCGGTGTCCGCGGTAGTCCGCAGTCAGCCACTCATCACGCTGCCACGCCTGCTGCCACGCCTGGACGGCATGTGGTGGCTGCAAGGGACTCCGCCAGGGGCGCGTGGTCTGCGCGGGTTGGGTCCGGGTCCCCAGCCATCGTCCGAGGAGCCCAACTCCAAGGGCGGCCTGTCGCTCCCGGCTCTCCTGACGCCCTCCGGCCTGTCCGGCCTCCTCTGCAGCTGTGTGACCACACCACTCAGCTCCTTAGCCTCCCTCTTGGCGATGTCCTGCTCCATCTGGACCTTGGCGGCGACGGTCGCACTCTTGTTCGTCTTGGTCTTGTTCATCTGGACCTTGCGCTCCAATACCTGGATCTTCCCCTTCACGTATGACATCAAACCTCCAGGTGCTCTCCGGGACGTCCGCTCCCGGCGGTCCCGGCGGGGGTCTTCCATCTGGAGGTCCTCCAGGTATTCTTCCTCCCTGTGGTCTTCGCGGTGGTCCTCCTTCTGGCAGTCCTCCGGATGATCCTGCCCCTGTGTGTCTTCCGGTTTGTCCGCCATCTGGATGTCCTCCGTCTGGGTGTCCCCGCCAGATGCCAGATGAGCTCGCACCTAGGTGGAATTCATGACCTTGTTGGAGTCCATACCGCGCGATCTGGATCCGTTCTGCGACGGGGGGCCGGCGAGGGGTGCCTTCCCTACTTAGATAGGGATGTTGAAGGCTCTCACCTTCCGAACCCGGAGGGGTGCTGTTGCCTCCTCCGCCACCGGCACTGGCCACTCCCAGCCCACAGCTTGTGTGAACTCGGCACTGCCGGCCTTCTCGTTCATCCCAGTCGCTGCAGGTGACGAAGCCGTCGGAGTAGTGGGGGCGTGCCTCGGAGGGGATCTGTGCCCTTTCTGGGGTCTTCCCCTTGCTCTTGCTGTCGTGACGGGGGGTTCGGCCGCTTGTTCTCGCTACTACGCGAGTCCTCCGCCTCCAGGTCGATCTTCATCTCGGAGACGGAGTCCCCTTAGAACAGTCTTCGGAAGGTGTCCCCGCGGGACCCTCCCAGGGGTGTTTTGCGCTTGATCCTCTTCCCGGCCACCTCCATGGCTGCAGCGGTGGCCTCAGCGGCTCACCTTTCGGCCTCGCAGGCAGTCTCCTGTAAGTGCAGCTAACCCCGATCTGCTCAGATTTTCACAGATCTGTCCCAGATTGGCTACAATTTGGCCATTTTACATAAATCAGCGCTACCACGGACCTCCGAACCACTCCCAGGTACTGACCTATATTAATCTGACGTGCGGGATTCAGCGCTGCTTTCCATTCATTGTAAATCCACCGCGTTCCAATGATTTACCCGCAATCGCCATATACCAGTGGTGCACTTGCACAAACCGAATCGGCCTTACTTTTTTCCAAAATTGGATTTATATAAATCTTTTAAGATGAATTCAGACACTCAATTGCATTTATGTTCATCCGCAATAATTTTCGTCATAGACTAGGAGACATGTCTGGTTCATATGAGCTTGGACTTGTCTAGTGTTCTGGCTGCCCTCTCCTCATCTGGGGTGCCCTCGGTAACCGGAACCAACATCCAGGTTGCATACCCGCAAGGCTGCATCCCGGGCCAAGCCGGCCCTGAGCCCTCCGGCACCTTCATTCACCCGGGACAGCACTTACATGGTAGCAGAGGCTACCTGAATGTTGTTCCTGTGCGACCAACTCTTCCGCTGGGCCCTCAGGGCACTCAAAGAGATGCTGTAGGAACACCGGAAGTCACGTTATCGCTCTGTCTGTGCTGCGCAACTGAAGCACTACGAGGATTCCCCTGCAGCAGTCACCAGTGTCCTAGGAGAGCCACAATTTGCCGTCAAGGAGGCCATCGTTTTGAAGATTCCAGTTGAAATTACGCGCCTGATGGCTCCAATGAACCAGTCCCTGTTGACAGCAGAGCTCCTTATGCGCTTGGCGGCACCACCATCTCTCTGTGAATCACGCCCTGGGACAGAGTCGAGGCTGATTTGATGGACTTCGAGGTCAGTGGACCAGGTGAGGTGCCTAACCTGACATGCTCTGCACAATGGGTTCTTTGGGAATCCAGATTACCCCGGGAAATGAACCATGATTTTGATGCGGGCTGTTGGTTGATGCAAGAGCGTCTTCGACACAGGGAAGAGCAAGAGTTTGATTTTTCACTCGAGTTTTCTTATTCAATTGGAGATGAAATCTGCGATCGGATTTTCGGGTCGAATCAACTCAGGAATGCGTTCGATCAGGTATGGAATGTGAGGCCCTTCCCGAAGAAGAAGACGGGGGAGGCTGTTCCTGGTCCCTTCACCCTACATTCCACCCTTCCCGGCCGAGATGCTGAGGCAAATTGGCTGCAGCGGTCGGGGAAGGTATTTTGGAGGCTGCAAAACAGGCCAGTTTAGCGATCAAGACCGAAGGAGCACCGAAGATGGACTCCTGGTTAAAAACTACAGACTTATGCGGCCCTGCACTCTGTGCGCAACCGGAGGGCACGGAATGTACTGCCCTGCCCACTGGCTCTGCCGTACCCAGCGAGACTCCGAGCTTCAGGAGCTCAAGGGTCAAATGCAATTAATTGTACCTACATAGGGTATGATAATCATGTTTAAGACCCCCAGGTGGTCTGAGGGCGCCTCATCGGTAGGTAAAGAAACGCAGCCATTGAACAAAGCCACAGAGATTCCCTCCATTGCTCCTTCGGTGGACTCTAACACCACCGATGCACAGATCATTTTTTTCAATGCTGGATCTCCGTCAAGGCTTTCACCAAATGCCGTTGAGGAAGGACAGCCCGCCTCTTACTTGTATGTGCACCCCATGTGGCCCGGTCCAGTGGACGACCATGCCCATGGGACTGAAGAATGTGCCCTCATTCTTTCGGAGAATTATGGCGATCGTGCTTTATACAGCTCATCCTGACCTTCCTGCCTTCATCAGTGTGTACATAGATGATATAATCATCGCAACAGAAGGGGAGGGACTCACCGCAGAAGAGCTGACGGCCCTACACGAAAAACAGCTGAACCAGATGATGGACATTCTTGATTCCAATGAGGTGATTTGTGGGCCGGAGAAGGGAAAAATTGTTTTAAATCCGTCGAATTTGGTGGTTCTCTTCTCCAGAAAGGTTCCTTTCAACCCAGTCCAGGGAAGCTCATCGCTACTCAGAAGTGGAAGCGCCCTGAGACCATTACAGAAATGAGAGGATTTCTGGGTTGCTGCACTTTTTACCACACATTTGTGCCGAATTATGCCAAATTCGCCGACCCCCTAACTGGATTACTGAAGGTAGGGACAGATGCCGGCAAGGTAGGTTCCAAGGTGCGTGTTAAGTGGATCGATGAATGCAAGGAAGCCTTTCATCATTTGAATGCCGCCCCCTGCGAAGTTGCCACGTCGCACGTGCCAAAATTGGACCAACCCTTCTATATAAAAACCAACGCATCCAGGTACGCGATCAGAGCCGTCGTTGAACAGGTTGAGGAATCCACCCGCGATCATTACCCTCTTGCATTTTGGTCTCAAAGGTTGCCCCACACCAGATGCAATGGTCGCCGCGTGAGCAAGAAACATATGCAATAATCTGCGCTCTGAAAAAGTATCAATCATGGGTTGGCACCAATCGAGTCGAGGTCCTGACGGATCATCGGTCTCTTGAATATTGCGCAACCAATCACATTGATACGGTTTTGGGCCCAGCTGGTCGACGGGCCAGGTGGCACGAGTTTATCAGTCTGTTTGCCCTCCATGTGTCCTATTTACCTGGAAAACACAACACGGTAGCGGATGCTCTGAGCAGATGGACTTACCACGCTTCAGAGGGCCTGCAAGGTACCAACATCCATGGTACGGGGCAGGACCGCCACGCCGTAATGGAGTGGCATTAAGATAAAAAAAAGCTCATTCGACGTGAATGCATGCAATGCTCTATTCAGCGGCATGTATTACCGTGTCATGATATCACGGCCTTCTCAGATCTGAGCACGCCCACCAGATAATCATCAAATCACCGGAAGTCGTGGAGAAAGTCATCAATCCCTCCTCCAGGAGTGTGAAACGCTCTAAGTACACCCGACCTGTAAGTGGATTATATTCTATTCAGGGCATTGAACGTCGAGATCTGGCGAACTCTCCACCTCTGCCGGAAGAGTCTCTCATCATCCGTGACTGGACCAACGATTATATGAGTGATTCCATGTTCAAAGAGGTCTTTAAGATCTGAAAATCCGAAGATGCTGACAACGATTGGAATTTCTTACGAATATTCGCTGGATGGGGGGGAGCTGTGGATGGAGGGTAATTTGTGCATACCAGACGCCCTGGCCTCCCGACTATGCAACCGGTGGCACAAATGGGAGTCACCCCACGCACATGGCTGTAGAATAGGGTCGATGATTAAACATAGATTTTTTAGCTCAAGGTTCTACACTCATTGCATAAAAGTAGCTGCCAGATGTGCCCAATGTGCTGTCTGAACGCCCCCCCCGCGCGAAGACGCACGGCCATCCGAAGCCACATCGTATTCTGAGGCGCCTCCTTAACAGAGTCACCAGTGACTTCTTCTATCTTGGTGAACTCGCCGACGAAGAGTGCCATTGGACTAACAAAAAAGTCAATGGAGTGCTCCTTATTCAGTGTTGTCATTCCGATGCCATTCAGGTGTTGCGTTGTATCATTGGGTCGATGACTGGCAAGGCTGCCGTCAAATGGTGCGCACAGACATGGATGGGTGGCTGGGATGTCCCATCCGAGGTGATTACGGAGCCAGTTAAGGAGTACACCTCCGAATGGTGAACAGAATTATGTACCCCCCTTGGAATCCGTCACCTCAGGTGTGAAATTACTCACATCGAGCGCTGCCAAGCGAAAGAGCCGGCCGCTCACTTATAAATATGCTCCGCAAGGAACTCTCCAGTGAAAAGGACTTCCATTGGCTTGAGATTCTCTTTGCCTTGCTTCACCGCTACCACAACACGCCTTTGTACCATGGCCTTTCACCAAATGAAATTGTCTTCGGACGAAAGAAGTTCAAAGGGCAGAAAAGACTGTGTCCAAATTTATTGAAATGCATCAGGCTGACTGGCTCCGCATCCAGAATCAGGCCCAAAAAAGCCCGCACAATTTTGAAGGGGGCTCTCCAGTTTGGCTCGAAAATCCAAAACCACTCTCGACGGAGATGATAAGCTTCTTCCCTTGTGGGAGGGGCCATTTGCTGTTACAGCCCATCTAGCAGAGAATCGGTGGAAGATCGGTGCGGATGTCAAGAAGGAAATAGAATTTCTCAGCAATCGGCTCGAGGGAGAAAAAACCTTCCCCCAAAAGGAGCGTTGAACCTCCTTTCGGACCTGGACATTCTTATCACATCGGGTCATCGAAGGGGTACGTATGAACTCAAGAAGATTCTCAAAGCAAAACCTGACGAAAAAGGCAAATGAAAATTTTCGCGCAAGTGGAGGGGCTTCGGGTCCAGTCGAAACAACTGTGAAACAGCCCATTCTTTCGTTCATGGATGCACGAAGGGGTTTATCGACTTCGTCAAGAAGCACCCTGAAGTTGGTGTACTCCTGAGGGGTTGTCTGTCCAAACCAGACAGACAGGTGGAGGACCACAGAAGAAAACCTGTGGTGAATCCAGATCCAGCCTTTTATGGCCCTCATTCGTCACATTCCAGGGTTGATCTGCCGATCCCCCCTCCTGCTGTCAGGCCAGCCCAGGAGCCAAACTAGGACCGAACTTCGAGTGCTGCCGCTGATTTACAGCACCCAAGCCGTACTCGTGCCCAACCAGACAGGTTGGAGGTCACATGCATTCGTGCTAGGCTGAATTGAGGAAGGCTTTTCAAGGCTTGAGCTGACGGCGCCCTAATTTGGCTAACAGTCCTTTAGACCAGGGCGTTATGGCACTCATCGCTAGGGCTCAAGGGAGGAGGTTGGAAACCCTTGCATGTCCAACTCCTTCCAAAGCTCCAGCCTCGCCCCGTCGACCACTTATTACAATGTGTGTGTTCTGACGCCTTGGAAAAATTTCATTTTGCTTAATCCACCGTTCATTCTTGCTGAATACAACTTGATGTGGAGAATTTGAGAATGTTTGATAATCTGACGTCAATCAACTTTTCTGTGGTCTCTGTTACGCAGACAAGGGGTAGAAATGCAACCAGAGCCCCGGGAGTGTGCTGCCATGTCTAGAAAAAATCATACTCAGGCTTATTTCCAGCAGATCCGGGGTAATCTTGTCTCTGTTGGTCTGTGCGTCTTTAGAAATTTGACTAGTCGTGCAGATGGAAGCAATTGTACATACAAAAGCGCTGCGCAGGGACATTCACCACTACAGGTGTCCGCTGTAGCTCTGGCAACACCAGTTGCGTCGCCAAGAACTGAGATCTTATCTTCATCTGTCTCAATGCTGAGGCCAAAGGCCAGATTCAGGCAAGAGATCCTCAAGATTATCTTGAAGTCCTAAGGTTTGTCCTCTATTCTGTCATCGTTGCATGAAACCCCGACGCCAATTGTTCAGATAGCCTTCAGACAGAGGCTCTAAGGACTTCTAAGAGCAACCTCTGAGGTCCGTAAGCTTGGGTGTATTTTTGGCACGCGCCCATGTAAGCTTAATGCCTCAGTTTCACGTCAGAAATGGTGAATCCAATTGTCTTGTGGGACTCAGTCCCAAGATTGACCTTGTTGAAGTAGATTGAAACCGCCGCCACTGTACAGAAAGGACTACTCGGTGTCTTTCAGTTATATACTGTCAGTGAAGTGCCTTTTGTCATCCTTTGGCGCACTTCATGCCAAGGATTCAGGGCCATCATGTCCCATCATCATGCATCATCATCGACCCAACGTTTTCTTCAAATCTGTTGGTTGCTCGCGAACAAACGTGCCAAAAAGCACAATTGCGCTGAGCAAACGACATTGTATATTGACCTAAGTCTAGACGAACGCAGTAGTCATTTCGCTTCCAGGCATTCCGCCTCATATCAGCCTAATCCGCGGAAATTTGTTCATGGTAGGACAATTTATGTACATTTACTTGTCATCTCCTCTGATTCCTTCAAGATCTGTTTACGACAGGGTTGGTACAATACAGTACGTGTAATGTATTGTATCGTTCCGATACAATCTTGTAATGTAAGGTGTTGTATCTCAAATCTTTCTGACAAAGTAGTGTTTCCATGGCACTGGCCTGCTTGAGCAGCATTTCGCACTTAACCGTGCTAAAAAAACCAGTAGAATTGGGCAGGACTACAACTGCAATATTGTGATTATTTGGGCAAGGGCGGGCAAGGACCTGCAAGAGCTCGTGCCCATTTGTCTGAGGAAAAGTGACATGGTGTTGCTGCCTGCCCAAATGTGCCCAAGCATGTGAAAGAGAAACTGCTGAAGGAGGCTGAGGAGAAGCTGAAGCAAGAAGAACAACAACTAAACAAAAAGAGGATTTTTGTGAGGCAACAAAAACCTGATGATGCTGCAGAGCCCGCCCCCAAGAAGCAAGCAACACTGGACTCCATGCAAGACATTTTGAAGACTGAGTTGGATGTTTCCTTTGCTGAGTTCATGTTCCATGCTGGTGCTCCATTTCATATTGCTGGCGATGTGATGCTGCGCCGCTATACTCACAAACTGATCAATCGTGTGAAGGCTGGTGTGGCACATTCCCTGCTATATCCCCCAAACAGGCACAAACTCGCTGTTGGCTTGATGGACAAAGTGTACGCCCGAGTCTCGCAAGAGATTGCCCCTGTTTTTGCTGCAGATCACCACAGTGGGATGGCAACAGATGGGTACTCCAATATCCGCAGGGACTCTGTGATCAACTACAATCTGATTGGTTGGCGTGGGTCAGTGTTTGTGAAGGCAGATTACGCTGGCAAACAAGTAGAGGACGCTGACCACATTGCACAAGGCATGCATGATGCTCTTGAGGATCTTCGCCAATTCCATTTGCTGTGTATCACGTCCAGAGTGATTGCCGACAACGCAGCTGTGATGCAAGCAGCTCTGACTAAGTTGCGTGAGGCTGTAAAATTCGAGGCGCATCACTTTGTGACAAAAATTGGATCTACCATTCACGGCTACAACCTGATGTTCAAGGACCTCTGTGCACTGCCCACTGTCAAAGATTCTCTCACCAAATGCAGCACAGTTCTGAGTCTTTTCCAGATTCGTTTCAGAGCCTCTGGCATTTTTAAGGACAAGCATAAGAAGCACAAATAGAAAGACGGAGAGCAATATACCACTGAGGCTCCACTGCCTGGCGAAACCCGGTTTGCAACCAATTACCCATGTCTTAAGTGGATGTTGAAGGCCAAAGCTCCACTGCAGAGCGGTGTTATTTCACCAGACTGGTCCGGCACCAAGTGGTCCTACCACACCAGCGACAGCACGAGATCAGAGATCCTCAGTGAGATCGTCTTGTCGTCATCCTTCTGAAAGCTGTTGACGAACTGTCGCACTCTGCTGCAGGTTTGAGGTTTGAGGTTTGATTTTGCGGGTACTAGACGCTTTTCGGCCCCAGGGGGCCACCTGGTCGGGCCAGGTGATATCCTCCCCACCGGGTCCTAGTGGGGGGCCCTCCAAGACGCACGTCCTGCCTGGTGGCGGAGTCCCCCGGGTTCACAGGGCTCGGAGCCCCGTCCTTCCCCGGCTTCCCCGTTTCGCCACTCCCCGGTCAGTGCATCAATTCGCAGCCCTGGCTGCGGGCGCTTACCCACTGCGTCGCCCCCCTAATGCGTGGTCGCCCGGGGCGCCGGCGCCGCCGGGCCCGTGCTACTGGCTTGTCGCCAGTGGGACCCCCTTGGGCTGGCGCGGTGGCTGCCTAGCCTAGGGGTTGGGGCGTGGCGCTGTGCGCCACTACTGCCTTGGCGGGTGCAGTGCCCCGTCTGTGTGTGCGCGGCGCTCGCGGCCGGTTCGGGGGGTTCGGGCCGGTACGTGGTGTTGTGTCTCTTTCGTTTCCCCCTTCCCGCCCCGCGTGTTCCGCGCTTCCTGTGGCGGGCCGTCCCGTCCGGGTGTTCCTTACCCTCGCTCGCTGGTACGCCCTTCCACGCGGTCTGTGCGTTCCGCGCGCTCGGTCCGGCTGCCCTTCTGGTAGTCCCCGCGTGCCCCTTTCGTGTGTGTGCGCTCGCGCTCCCGCGGCCCCCCCCCCCCCCCCTGGGTGGTGTGGCGTGCGCACCTCGCGTGGTTCCGGCACTAGGCGCTGGTAGGGCCGTTCCACGTGGTCCGTGCCCCTCCGCGTGTCCTGCCACGGTCCCTTGCGCCGTCTGGCGTGCTTGGGGGGGGGGGGGTCCGGTCCCGGTTCTCCCCTACTTGGCTTGGGGTTGTGCGGGTGGCGGTAGGGCGTCCCCAGGGGGGGTGCCTTCTACTGTTGCGAGGGGCGTCTGGGGTCAGGCGCTCCCCCTCCCCCGACTGCCCGCCCACTGGGCGGGCTGTTGGGGTCCGCGATCCACGTGTTGTGGGCGCGGGCGTGCCGGTGTGGGGGCCCTTCTCTGTCCCCTCGGCCTGCACGCCCTGTGGAGGCTGCGCGCCGCGGGGCGGGTCCGTGGCGTTCGTGTGCCGGGGGGCGGGCTGGGGGGGGGGGGGTTGTGCGCCGTACCCCCCGTTTCTGCGGCCGGGGGGGGCCTGTAGGGCGGGGGGTCCCTCTGCCTCGTTCCGTCCCTCTGCCTTCCCTGGGCAGGCAACAAAGCAGGTGTCACTGGCGTCGTGCTGTCCATGGGGGGCGTGGCCCCCCATACCACTCCGGTTCGTGCTCACCCGCCTTCTCTGAGCGCCATCTGTGCGGCGTCCTGGCGCGTTGGCGCGGGCTCGCTTGTTCTCTGCGGCCCCCGTGGGAGCCGGCGGCTGGGGCGGGGGGCCCGTTGGCGCTCCGGCTCCTCTCTCGGGTGGGGGGGGGACCATCCCCCCTGCCTCGGGGGGTGGGGGCCGGGGCCCCCGCGGGTTGCGGGCGGGTGGGGGGCTGGGGGGCGGGGTCGCGCCGCGGCCTCCCTGCTCCCCTTCTGGGTGGCGGCCTGCGGTACTCAAACCTGGCCCCCCTCGTGTCGTCGGCGCACATCTTTCTGGTGTGCGCGTGCGGTCGGGGTCGCAGTGCCGCCCCGGGGTGGGGGGGGGTGAGGGGCGGCCCGTGGACCGCTCCCCCGGGGGCCCCTGCAGACCTGAACCCCCCCTCTGCCCTCCCTGAGTGGGCTGTTCTCACAGGAGGGTCATGTGGGGCGCGGCCCCAATACTGTTCCGTTGCGCGCGTTGCTCCGGCACGCTGGTGTGGGCTCGCCCCGCGGCCGCGACCCCCGCGGGAGCAGGTCCAGCCGCATCCCCCCCCCCCCCCCCGCGAGCCCAGGCCCACATCTCCCCCGGCGGGCTCAGCGTCAGGCTCTGCAGCCTCCCTGCCGGGGCCTGGAGCACCAGGCACACACTTCCCCGCGCCATGTGCGCCAACGCCGAACAACAATGGAGCAAGCAGGTGTGCCACAGCCCTCCCCCCCCCCCAGACACACAAGGGCACATACACACAGGCACGGCGGCATCTCCCGCCCGCGAGCGCCACCGCGGGTCTGGAGGCGGTCAACAGTCCGGTAGGCCTTGTGACCGGACACCCGGGTACGGCCGCCCGGTCGGGTCCCGCAGGGAAGGCGGCGCGGACCGTGGGTAGGCGACCAGGCGAGGCCTTGACCCAACCCAACCCAACCCAACCCCCCCCGCGTCGCGGTCCCTTCTGGGGGGGGGGGCGTCCCCTCGGCTCCGGGGGGGCAGCGGGCCGTTCCTGTGGCTCCCAAGCTGGGGGGGGTGCGGGGGGGGGGTGGGGGGGCCGCCCCCCCGCCCCCCCACCCCGTCGGGCGTCGGCCTGCCTTCCGTTGCCCCGAGCGTGCCCCCCCGGGGTATACTCGTGCCATGGGGGTTGCTGGGCGGCCGCGGGCGTCGGGCGCGGTCCGGTCGGCCGCCAACGGGTCGCTGCGGCGGGGGGGGGGGGGGGGAGGGGGGGGGACCACCCCGCCCTGGTTCGCGCCCCCGTCTTCCCCGGGCCGGCCTGTAATAAGTCCACTCCGTTTGCGCCGTCCTGGCCGTCGCCGGTCCGCTGTCGGCCGGCAGCAGGCAGGGCGTTTGGGCGCCCGCCTCGGCCGTGGTGCCCCCGCACCCCGGGTGCAGCGGCCTCTTCAGGGGGGGGTGTGGGGCCGCTGTTTCTTCGGTCTGCCTCCGTCCGCTCTTGGGCCTGATTGGGAGGGGGGGGGGGAGTGGGGGGGGCCCTCTGGTCCCCTGGCGACGCCTCCTGACGGCCGGGGGGGGGGGCGGCATGGCGGTCCTGGCCCCAGGGGCCAGCCATCGGCTGGGGGGTCGCACCCTTCCCCCGCCCCCCTCTACCTAAAGCCGGACCCTCGTGCAGGCTCTTGCCGGGGCCCCTCATCCCCCGGGCCGTCGTCGCGCGGCGCTGGCCGGCCGGGGGCGGCAGTGAGGGTTAGCGGTCAGCGGTTAGCGGGCTGCGGGGCAGCAGGTTCCCCCCCGCGCTCCTTGTCTGCGCCCTCCCTCCCGCGGGAGGTGGCGCGCTCTGCTGCGTCATGCCTCACCATGGGGGGGGTGTGGGTCGGGGGGCCCAGCTCCCCTCCCCACTTTCTCGCGTGCGCCGTCTGGGTCGTCACCTGCGCCGCCGCTTGTGTGGGGGCTGGGTCTGTGGCGTCGGCGGGTTGCGCCGGCGGTAGCGCCAGTGGGCGAGGGCGCTGCGCAAGGCCTTGGGGAGCCAGTTGTTGGCGTCCGCATCCGTGATGCGGAGCACCCCTCCCCATTCCAGGAAGGCCTGCCACTTCGGCTCCCTGTCGGGCCACGCCGCCCGGATCACTGACCTGAGGACCCTCTCATGGTCCTCTGGGGCTGCCCACCCCCCCGGAGGTGCCTCTCATTTTCCTCCGTCTCTCCAGAGGAGCACGGCATCGAAGGGCCGGTTCCTTAACCCCCTGGTGGTCCCCTGGTTGGCCCAGCACAACCACCCGTACACCTCCCCCATCAGGGGGAGGGCCTCCTCCTCCAGAGGGTCCGGGACCGTGCCCCAGTCCCCGTCTCACGGCCGGGCTCCCTCTGCCCCTCGCGCCGGCTCCCCTCCCTGCCCCTGTGCCTGCGGCGCCGATAGCGCGCCCCGCCCCCCCTCCGCCGAGGCCATCCGCGCCGGCTCCGCTCTCAGCGCGGGGGGGGCTGGCTGGTGCTGGGGTCGTTGGGGTTGGGGGGAGACGAGCTCGCCGGCGTCAGGGTGGATGTTGTAGAGGTGGTGGTGGTGGTGGTGGTGGTGGTGGTGGTGGGTGTGGTGCGCCGGCATCTGTTGGATGCCGGGGGGGATGCACCTCACCGGCTGCACGTCCGGCTGCGGGGGAGCCCCGCTCCCCGCCCCCCTCCCTTCGGCCCGCCCTCCCCCCCGGGCTCCCATGCCCCGTCCCGCCTGTCCCTTGGGGCCCGCGGCGCCCTTGCCCTTGCCCTTGGGCCCCTTTGTGGCCCCCTGCCCGTGCCGCGGGTCCCGCCCCCCGTCCCCCACGCCCTGGCCTGCCCGCTCGCCCACCGCCCCTCGCCCTGCCCCCTGCACCAGGGATCCCTGCCCGCGCCCCTGCGCGCCCTTCCTGTGCCCTGGTCCCTTCCCGGCCCCCTGCCCTGAGTCGCGCCGTCCGCTGCCTGCGCTCTGCCCCCCCCCGCTGCTGCGCCCTTGCTCCCTGCCACGCGTGCCCTGGCCTGCTCCTTGCACGCGCTCTTGGCACTTCCCCTGTCGCCTCCTGCCCCCCGCTTTGCGCTCCCGTGGCTGGCACGCAGCTCTGCCTGCGGGCCCTCCCCTCCTTCCTGGATCACGCGCCGGGCGTCCCGGTGTCTTTGCAGCTGCGGCAGCGTGACGCCCGGCGGCGAGCGCTCGGGCGCCGGGGGGCGGACGTGCCGCGCCCGCCTCGGGGGGAAGGGCTTGGGGGGGGACTGCTTGGGGGGGCTGGTGTGGGTGTGGGTTGGGTTGGCGTTGGGGCGGTACTTCGCGCTCTCCCTGCCCACTGCTGCTGCTGCGGCGGCCGCCGGCGAGGCGCCCTTGGCCCGTGCGGGGTCCGTCCCCCGCTTTCGCGGCGTGCCGCGGTCGCAACCCCTCGCGCGCCCTCCTCGCTCTCCCCTGCTGCTGTGGCGGCCGCCGGCGAGGCGCCCGGGGGCCGTTTGGCGGTCCGTCCCCCGCTTTCGCCGCGTGTGCGGGGCCGCGGCGTGGCCAGCCGAGGCGGTGGCGTAGCCCGCCGGGGCCGCGGTCGCAACCCCTCGCGCGCCCTCCTCGCTCTCCTCTGCGGCTGCGGCAGCCCTCGGCGATGCGCCCGGTTCCTGCAATGGGGCTACCCCCCGTGTCAGCGGCGTGCCGGGGGCCGCGGTCGGGGCCGCGGCCTGGCTCGCTGGATCTGCGGTCTCCGCTTCCTGCGCGTCTGGGGCCCCCTCCCGGGGCGGGGCAGCACGGCTTGCTGCTTGGGCGGCGGGGGCGGTCACCTCGGCTGGCTCAGGCTCCCGGGCCAGCGGCAGCGGCCCGAGCAGCACCGCCCCCTCCGCCAGCCTCCGCTCCTCGCGCTCCGCGGGGGTATCCCCGGCCACTCCGGGGAGGCGGGGGAGCGGGAGCGGGACCGGCGGTGGTGGCGGTCGTCCCGCTGGGGGGAGTCTGCCATCACTGTTATCCTGGTAGGCATGCGTGGTGGCAGGCGCGCCCTTCCCACTACCTCCTGGTGCATCAGTGCCGTGCCGTGGGCAGTGCCGTGTGGTGCTCTGCGGGGGGGAGGGGGGGAGGGGGTGGGGGGCCGGCTGTGGCGTCAGCCCCGCACGGCCGGGGGCCGGCGGCCATCCATCGGCATTGGGAGGGGAGGCGGGGGAGCCAGCCGCGGCCCACGCGTCCCGCCACAGCTCCCAGTCTGGGGCGCGGCCCAGGCACCTTGGCCCCCGGGGGTCGTCGGGTGGTGTCGGGGGGAGCCGCACTAGGTGGACCCCCGTAACGGCGGTGACCTCCTGTGTTCGCAGGAAGGTGTGTACTCCGTCCCGCGCCGCGGGCGCCGGGAGGGGGGGGCGGGGTACGGGTGCTGCCCCATAGAGGTGGGTGCGGGTGATCCCCAGGACCCGCCCCGGGTCCCCGCGGGTCGCGACAACGAGGAGGAGCAGGGGGGTACCAGGGCACTCTTGCCAGAGGACCTGCCCCCTGTGGTGGGCACCCCTGGTTCTGGAGAGGGGGGGGGACAGGTCTGGGTTAGCCCAGCCGCGGGGCGCGTGCGTCGCCGGCGGAAGGGCGGGGCACCAAGTGGGCTCCCTTGGGAACACCTCGCATACGATGGCGTACGGGGGGGTAGGCCTGGTGCCGTCGTACACCGGGTTGGTCCGCCGGGGGCGGGCGTACGCCTCGTCCGCGCCTTCCACGAACAACGTGATCTCGCCCACCTCCGGGTCCTCGTCCGGTGGGTGTAGAAGGTGGAGCGCCGCATCCAGCTCCGACACTCCCCCCGGGTACGTGGCCCGCGCCTGGTTCAGGTACGGGGCCGCGTTACCGGGGTAGCGCGTCCTGAGGGCGTGCAGCAGGGCTTGGGCGCTGCTGCGGAGGGACATGGCAGACCCTGCTCCCGTCAGCCGCCGGGTGTCCCCCATGGACAGGGGCCGGCCCGACCGGTTGGACTCGCGCCACTCCAACCAGTGCCCGTAGAGGGCCGCCTCTGGGCTGATGAGCCCCGGCTGGACGGCGTTCACGATCCGGTGCATCGCCTGGAGCAGCGTAGGGGCCCCTGCTCCGTTCAGGGCGCGGACGGCCGGGAGGGCGGTCTCGTTGAGGACAGCCCTCGCACTGCCCGTCAGGTCGCACCGTGCGGCAGCGTGCGCCTCGTGCGCCTCCGCCACCGCGTCCGTCACCAGGCCCTGGACGGCCGCCTCCTGCGCTTTGCGGCGGGCCCTGGTGTGTCCTGGCCCATCCCCCCAGCGGCGTGGCATGGTACTGCGGGCTCTGCAAAGGGCGGCGGCAGGTGGGGGTCAGGGCATGAACACGTGCGACAGGTGCGCAACGGATGTGGGGTCCCGCAGGTGCACGTGGACCCACAGAAGGGCAGCGCCCGCGGGGCCCGCGCGTTGGTGTGACGGGGTTTGTGCCCCCTCGATGCGCCGGTGCAGGGCCTCCTCCTCTGTGCGCCTGCGCGGGCCTGCGGGAGGTCCGGGCAAGGGGCACGCGGCCACCTGGGCGCACCACGCGCACCTGTTGGCGCCTGTCGACGCTGCGGAGGACACCTTGTCACATTCCCTGCGGAGCCGGCAGGTTTGTGGGAGGTGGGAGGGCGGCGACCAAGGGTCGAGATGGCGGAGCCAGAGGTCGTTCCACCTCTGTCAGAGGGGGTCCCGGATCTCCAGCAGGCGGGCGCAGACGCGGCGCCGGTAGTCCCTGCCCGAGCGTCTTCCGCTGAACCTCCCGCCACGTGTCGTCAGGGAGAATCCCGTGGTCGTGAAAGGCGGCGATGGGGTCGTCCCACGCCGAGGGGTAGAAATGCAACCAGAGCCCCGGGAGTGTGCTGCCATGTCTAGAAAAAATCATACTCAGGCTTAATTCCAGCAGATCCGGGGTAATCTTGTCTCTGTTGGTCTGTGCGTCTTTAGAAATTTGGCTAGTCGTGCAGATGGAAGCAATTGTACATACAAAAGCGCTGCGCAGGGACATTCACCACTACAGGTGTCCGCTGTAGCTCTGGCAACACCAGTTGCGTAGCCAAGAACTGAGATCTTATCTTCATCTGTCTCAATGCTGAAGCCAAAGGCCAGATTCAGGCAAGAGATCCTCAAGATTATCTTGAAGTCCTAAGGTTTGTCCTCTATTCTGTCATCGTTGCATGAAACCCCGACGTCAATTGTTCAGATAGCCTTCAGACAGAGGCTCTAAGGAGTTCTAAGAGCAACCTCTGAGGTCCGTAAGCTTGGGTATATTTTTGGCACGCGCCCATGTGAGCTTAATGCCTCAGTTTCACGTCAGAAATGGTGAATCCAATTGTCTTGTGGGACTCAGTCACAAGATTGACCTTGTTGAAGTAGATTGAAACCGCAACCACTGTACGGAAAGGACTACTCGGTGTCTTTCAGTTATATACTGTCAGTAAAGTGCCTTTTGTCATCCTTTGGCGGACTACATGCCAAGGATTCAGGGCAATCATGTCCCATCATCATGCATCATCATCAGCCCAACGTTTTCTTCGAATCTGTTGGATGCTCGCGAACAAACGTGCTGAAAAGCACAATTGCGCTGAGCAAACGACATTGTATATTGACCTAAGTCTAGACGAACGCAGTAGTCATTTCGCTTCCAGGCATTCCGCCTCATATCAGCCTCATTCGCGGAACTTTGTTCATTGTAGGACAATTTATGTACATTTCCTTGTCATCTCCTCTCATTCCGTCAAGATCTGTTTACGACAGGGTTGGTACTATACAGTGCGTGTAATGTATTGTATCGTTCCGATACAATCTTGTAATGTAAGGTGTTGTATCTCAAATCTTTCTGACAAAGTAGTGTTTCCATGGCACTCGCCTGCTTGAGCAGCATTTCGCACTTAACCGTGCTAAAAAAACCAGTAGAATTGGGCATGACTACAACTGCAATATTGTGATTATTTGGGCAAGGGCGGGCAAGGACCTGCAAGAGCTCGTGCCCATTTGTCTGAGGAAAAGTGATATGGTGTTGCTGCCTGCCCAAATGTGCCCAAGCATGTGAAAGAGAAACTGCTGAAGGAGGCTGAGGAGAAGCTGAAGCAAGAAGAACACCAACCAAACAAAAAGAGGATTTCTGTGAGGCAACAAGAGCCGGATGATGCTGCAGAGCCCGCCCCCAAGAAGCAAGCAACACTGGACTCCATGCAAGACATTTTGAAGACTGAGTTGGATGTTTCCTTTGCTGAGTTCATGTTCCATGCTGGTGCTCCATTTCATATTGCTGGCGATGTGATGCTGCGCCGCTATACTCACAAACTGATCAATCGTGTGAAGGCTGGTGTGGCACATTCCCTGCTATATCCCCCAAGCAGGCACAAACTCGCTGTTGGCTTGATGGACAAAGTGTACGCCCGAGTCTCGCAAGAGATTGCCCCTGTTTTTGCTGCAGATCACCACAGTGGGATGGCAACAGATGGGTACTCCAATATCCGCAGGGACTCTGTGATCAACTACAATCTGATTGGTTGGCGTGGGTCAGTGTTTGTGAAGGCAGATTACGCTGGCAAACAAGTAGAGGACGCTGACCACATTGCACAAGGCATGCATGATGCTCTTGAGGATCTTCGCCAATTCAATTTGCTGTGTCTCACGTCCACAGTGATTGCCGACAACGCAGCTGTGATGCAAGCAGCTCTGACTAAGTTGCGTGAGGCTGTAAAATTCGAGGCGCATCACTTTGTGACAAAAATTGGATGTACCATTCACGGCTACAACCTGATGTTCAAGGACCTCTGTGCACTGCCCACTGTCAAAGATTGTCTCACCAAATGCAGCACAGTTCTGAGTTCTTTCCGGATTCGCTTCAGAGCCTCTGGCATTTTTAAGGACAAGCAGAAGAAGCACAAATAGAAAGACGGAGAGCAATATACCACTGAGGCTCCACTGCCTGGCGAAACCCGGTTTGCAACCAATTACCCATGTCTTAAGTGGATGTTGAAGGCCAAAGCTCCACTGCAGAGCGGTGTTGTTTTACCAGACTGGTCCGGCACCAAGTGGTCGTACCACACCAGCGACAGCACGAGATCAGAGATCCTCAGTGAGATCGTCTTGTCATCATCCTTCTGGAAGCTGTTGATGAACTGTCGCACTCTGCTGCAGCCACTGGCGCGAATGATCAGGAAGGCAGACACCGAAGGCTCGAGTTACCATTCTCTTGTGTACCACAACATGACTGTTTTCCAACAGCAAGTTGCAGATCATCAGGGATTGCCCAAATCTGAACACAAACAGGCACAGAATGTAGTTTTGGAAAGGTGGAAGTGTCTGCACCACCCTGTTCATGCGGCCAGTTACGTCTTGAACCCTGCTTTGATGAATCCTGGTACTGACCCACTGAAGGACACTCAGATCAGGCAGAATGTTGCTCAAGTATTTGATTCTTTTGCTGTCAAGGAACATGCTGCAACAGCAAAACTCCAACTCCAGCAGTTCCTGATGAGATCTGGCGAGTTCTCAGATGATCAAATCTGGACAAAGGAGAGTCTTTCCTTGGGAGGTATCAACTGGTTTCAGGCGTTCTGTTATGAAGATACTGTCCTAAGGGACATTGGCCTCCCTGTACATTCTACACCCACTATGGCCTTTGCAGCTAAGCGCAACTGGAGGGTGTTTGGTTTTATCCGTTCCAAGAGCAGAAACAGGCTCTATGGCCACAAGGTTGAAAGACTGGTCTATATTTATCAGAATATGCGCCTGTTAAGCGAAACCAGGGACCCAGCCTTTGAAGAGCCCTGTGTTCTGCCTGATTATCATTTTGATGACCAGGAGGATTAGGAGGAGTAGAAGTTCAAGCCTCTGCTCACTGTTTCGCCTGCTCTGCCACCCAAAGCCTCTTGGGCTCCAGCTCGACGTCCAACTGTGTCTTCAGTTGTGACCAGGCAGCGTAGGACATGGGCTGCTTCGCTTCTCTTTGCTGCCTCCGACAGAACCCCTCATACTGGTCTCGCTGCCGTCGGTTGGCGAAGACCTCATCCCATTCGTCCCATTCATCAGCATCATTGTTGTTCGAGCCCTCATTGTGAGTGACACTGCGTTTGCTTTGAGGAACACTGTCGCCGGCAGCTTTGGAATGTGTCGCTTGCATCCTGTTCACTGCTGGCGCAAGACAATTGTGGCATTCTACATTTCCGCACCAAACGTTTGCGAGGCTTGTATCTCTACGCAGAAGTGGTTCCAAACAGTGGCAGGCATATACGGCGGTGTGCAATGGAAGTGCGGACACAGCGGTGGTTTCATTCAGCGAAAACAGTCACCAATTTCGACAAATCTGTTCTTATGAGGCAAAACCTTAAACAAATGTATTGAAAAAAGACAGTTAGGATTTTTGCCTTTTTGTAATGCCGCCAGACTGTAAAACTCGGCACGTTGATTTTTCTCTTCTTGCACGATTTTTGGGTTGGCGGTAAGCGCCACAGGCGCCAGACACAGGCCACGCAAACAGACGCGTACTGTACTATATTCTCGCGATACAGTACGCGTATATATACGTTACGCGTACATATACGCCGTATCGTACCAATCCTGGTTTACAGCTTAGCCTAACCTTGTGGACGCTGATATTTTTCTGTTCAGTTAGTACCTGTAGACTACATTTGTCCTTGTTTCCCCACTCTGCAACTGCTTCATTCCTTCCATCTTAGTCCAAGTTGAGACTCTACCTTGCTGATTCCTCTGAAAATCCTCCAGATGCGTCAAAGCTGTAGCACATGCTGTACTCTTCAGAACGACAAAAACCGGACCAATACAATGTAGAGTACGTTGAGGACGCCATAGCGTGCCTGCTAGTGCAAAGCCGCTGAGAGCACCAGATATTTGACTTCATTTTGATGATACCCCCATTGATTCTTGCAATAATCTACCGCATTCTCAACCAAAGCATGGTTTGGTATCGCTTACGTATACGTTTACGTGCTTCCTATCCCTTAACCGTAGGCTTTCTTGTGCATTGGACTGTTCGTCACTCCTCCTTCTGCTTCATTCCAGGTTCGTCCATCCAAATTTGGTGCCAATTCAGCCCAAATCAGATCAGATTGAGCAGTTTTCGTCTCGTGGAGACTACATTTCTTTTTCTTTCGGGAACTTACTTGCACTACGTTCTTCGTTGATGTTGCAACACACCGCAGTGTTTTTTTGGAGGGGGAGTGTAAGTGCCGCTAATCCCCATCTGCTCACATTTTCACAGATCTGCCCCATATTGGCTACATTTTGGCCATTTTACATACATCGGTAATACCACCGACCCGCAGACCAATCCCAGAGCAACCTCTGGCCCTCTTAGCAATTTCTTCCTCAATGGGGAGAAGGGGGTGTGAATCCGCCTTGGCTTCATCGTTACGGTTGCAATAATCAACAACCATTCGCCAGCCATCTATGGTGTTTTGGTCTGCTGGTGGCGGTTTGGGAATTGTAAAGGGTGCCTGCACCACTCGCTTGTCATACAACCCTCAAGCCAATCAAATTCTCTCTGATTTCTCGCGATTACTCTTGTGAGGATCTCATGTTCCTGTCCGTGGTTCTCCTAGGGGCGCTGTTTCTTCGCCTTGTACCACTCAGGACGCTCGATGAAAGCTTCACCGAATTGCCCACAGACAGGGGGGTTTTTGACCAACTTTCCGGAAAGCGTTCTGTCCTTCCCTTCCTTGAGAATCTTTTCTCTTCTCGTCTAACACAACTCATTGTCCACCTGATTGCCAGGAATTACTGTCAAAAAGACTTTGGCGATCAGTTACGCCTTAGCAGGAGGAACCTCCTTACAGATGTCTCCAAAAAGATCCAAACCAACTTCCTCTTGAAGGTTGGTGGGTCAGGTGCCAACTTTCGAGAGATCATCTTCGTGATCCAGCTCCTGGAAGGGATCATTGAACGCTTCCACACGAGATTTTTGGGGAAAAAAAAACCTCCGAATTTGCAGCGTGATTTAACATTTTTTTTCGCCTGTGCACTGAAGATTCTTTTCGATGTCAGTTGTATTGGAAAAGAGGGAGACAAGGCGAATCCATTTGACGACGGAACACTTTCGGCATCTGACGGAGAAAAATCGGAACAAATACATTCATCATCAGTACCAGGCTCAACCTCAGGTTCAGACCCCACACAAGAATCAGTCCCAGAATCAGCACAATCAGAGTCAGGAAGCCCTCCATCCACCAGGAATGCGAGGAAACTGTAGGAGCGCTGTCGCAGGGGACCTGTGTCGTCCCTGGCGTACAGCTTAATCTTCCTCGGAATTTCGATGTAATCCTCACAAATGTCCTGCAATTCCTGAGACCACGGCTTGTAGTCCGACAAGGGCACAACTAAGGTCGCCTGGGTTTTGTCCTGTTATTTTTTTGTGGATGACTTGCTGGATTAAGTGAATTGGAGGATTGATCCATAACTTCTTGTCCCATGTTTTGGTCCAAGTGTCGCGAACGTATTTATCAAACCACTTGTTCTCACGATTAGCAACCGCATCAGACTGCGGGGTGAAGGAATGGTGCTCAAAAAAAAATTCACAAATAGCATCGCCCCAATTGACAACAACTCTGTAGGATGAAGAGTGCTAGCGCAAAGGGTGTCGTGGCTGGGAGTCCGTACAAAGAAGTTCTAAGTCCTAAGAGCACTCAACACTCCCATTCACCTCAGCAATGGTGACATCTTCTCCACATTTTGGAGTAACATTTTGCTTCAAAACTCCTTCTGCACTTTTAAACCCCGCGTGCAGAAAATGAAATTCAGGCCGCTCCAAGGGAACTGACTTCAGCAAAAAACAACACATATGACATACGGGCGCCGCCCTACTCTTCCGAAGCCAAGGATGGCCCAAGTAGAGGTCACAATTTAATTTGGCACAGTAAGTAGTCATCATTAAGGACAACTTCCTCACCTTTGCTGGCAACCCAAAGCTCGCGAGCGACCAAGTGGGTTGATATAAAATAACCGCGCTGTCCACCTGAGAGAGTGTGTCCAGAACCTCCCTCCAGGGTAACGGGATGAGGCGAATCAAACACGCAATCGTCGCGTAAAAAAGAATTGGATCGGAGATTTACCACCGATACATCGTCACACAAGCAAGTGGCGAGGTGACAATTGCGTTTGCAATGAGAGACCCAAAGCTTTGTGACAAACTGTCGGGCCCTGTGCGTGGACTTCACACCCATCTCATCCACTGCAGCAGGGCAATCCGTCGCCGGATCCAGGGGAAAGGAAACAAGCGACCCCACATCCGGTAAGGGTCGGGAAGCAATCAGGGGATCATGCCTGAAATCACCTGGGTAGGGGCAATTTTTGTGGCTCTCGTAGGCACCCTGACCCCCAGCAACCACATCAACCTGGTCGGTGCGGCCAGATTCATCAATCCACTACCCATGGAGCGGATCATCTGCTGGATTGAAGGCATTTTCAACATAATCTCCGTCTGCATCGGACACCTGATCTGCACCGGACACCTGATCCACACGATGATTGCCTCTTTCACAGCCATGACCGCCGGATGAGGGATCTCCACAGCCGCCACGCCGCTTGCCCTTGCCTGAAGAACAGTTCCCTTACCCTTGCCCTGGGATCCTTGGGCATTTCCTTTAGTTTCGCCTGATTAAGGGGTTTGGCCTGGATTTTGAATTTCGGCCACCAGGGCTGCGATTCGTAATTTTCTGACCACCGGGCTGCACACCGCAAGCGAATAGAGTCCCATTTCCTGTGCCTTTGGAACCTCTCGGGCCCGCAAGATTTTTGGTTCCACCAGAGGGGGTCTGGTTCCCTTTTTCTAGCCTTCATTCAGTGCACCTGTCGGCCATTGGTGTCTGAATTCTGAGGGGGACTACTGACATTTTTCCCAATAATCTTGTGATCATGGGCTGACCACCGGTGATTCTCCGTAGAATGTGCCTTTGCTGGGCCCGTAGTGTGGTATTCTTGCTCCTGCTTGTTTAGTTCTGAACTGTGCAGAGTATTTCCGAAACATCCAGATCACCGTAAGCGTGGCAAAATACAAAGCACAACTGAAATGAGTGTTTTTTGACTCGCCAATCGAGTAAGGTACCAATTGAACAGCTCATTTTAAGCCCAGAGAGGGCTCAGTTCATTATATCCTTTCTACATAGGGAGACTACACATGACCATTCACCACACATCAGAACCCATGCAATCTACACTTGTACGTTCAGTATCGCATTTTGTCTATTCACTGTAACTCGTAGTTCATTAAGCCCTGGATCGCGCGTCCATCTCCACTATCGCTAACACGCTTACACGCACCTATCACTCGCCCCTCCTAAGCCCGGAAGCTTACCACGGGCTGATAACCCCTTGAGAGGGAGTGCATGCGCGTAAAAAAAGGTAGACACTCAGAAAGAAACACTCTGGGAGGGGGGGAGGAAAGGGGCTCGCGGTGCCACCCTGGCCCAGAGGGGCTCCTACCGCAGAAGTAGCTCCCCCATGGCCATCCCCCGACAGAGAGTGTAAAAAAGCACATCAAAACAGGTGGATACGGGTTATCTCCTGGCGCACCATGCAAATAGCAAAAGCGGTGAGGGTTGGTTGTATGTGGTGTGGCTACAATGTCAGGTGTCGTGAGGCTCTGATTTGCCCTTCATCGTGTGGCAGGGTGGGGGGCTGGCGGGGGTTGCACACCTCCTTGGATCCTTGCCATGCCCATCCAAGCAACCACAAACTACTAGCGCGCGGTGCCACCGCCCAAAGCCAACGCCACGGCCTGGACCTCCCACGCTCCCACGGATTTCCCCAACTACCCAAAGTCCCGCTAGCGACAAGGGAGGGGACGAATGGGGTACCCATGAGTGGGCAGGGTGGTGCACATACACAAAAAAAACCAACCCAATTGCTGCTTGGCTGCGCAAGCCCCAAGGTGTCAAACTGGACCATTAGATCCTCCCCAGGAGCAATCACAAACAAATACCACCACCCACAAGACAAACATAGACTCAGGCTGAGATGCTATCGCAGATGACAACAGATCCCAACAGTCCATAAAACTCCACAGGGCCACGCAAATAAAGGGCCGAAAGACATAAAGATATCAGCCCATCTCACCTTTGATTTTACCGGGCAAAAAATGGCCAAAACTATGAATGTCCCGCCGACAGGTTCCATTGATTTAGCTCTTAGAGTTTTATCAACCTCTTTGTCAGCTGTACCAATTTTCTGTGTGTTTGTTCTTCTCGTGCACTGTTATTGTAGGTAGTAGGCTGTGAAACCTTTGGAATGTGCAACGGTTGGTTCAACCTTTCCCGTTGCTTTTGTGCATATTTGAATCATCTTTCCGACATCCACTGTGCGTCCCAGATGTTTATGCCAAACAATACTAAATAGTGTGTTTCTGCATGCTTCCAGGCAGTTTTCACAGTGAAAAAATATGCGAGGGATCGTCGAAACCAAACCTCGCTCCAGTCGGCGCGACGATTGGTTCGACATTTAGTTTCTGGTTGCTTTTGTTCATATTATTGGTCTGTCTACAACATCCACTCTGTGTCTCAGACCTTTCTTCCAAGGAATAGGAGAACTTTATTTTCTGCATGCTTCGAGCCCGTTTGCAGAGTGAAAAAATATGGAACCAATCGTCGAATCAAACCTCGCACCAATCGGCGCGACCATTGGTTCGACGTCTAGTTTCTGGTCCCTTTGGTTCAGATTGTAAGACTGTGTTACACATACCACACACATCTCTCATACATGTGGCACAGACACACAAGGCAACCATTAGTTGTTCACATAACAATTTGCAGAGAATTTGGGATGTGCAACAAAATCTGAAACTGAAATCGAATAGAGGCACCATTCTTAACCTTCCTCTTAGTATGAAGCACTGCTCTTCTTCCTCTTTTCCGGTGGCAACATTGCAGCTGAATTGTCCTCAAGACAGCGCACACGTGCTTCCAGTGCCTCCAACCGAGCAGACAGTTCACCATTCTCCTTTTCCCTCTCCTTCTCATCATTCTCCGTCTCAACTTTCACACAACCGGGTGGATGAATCAAAAGCAGATACGGACGCTGCTTGCAGTGCGGAAGGACCTTGAATACCATTGTCGTTGCGAGGTGCCATGCTTCGTGCGTGTGCAGCACTGTTCACGTCGCCGAGGACACTGAAGGTTACAGCAGCAAAACGTTGAAGCCATTGGCTGGACGATCGTCGAACCAATCGTCGAACCAAACGTCTTGACGATTCAACACACCTTTGAGATATACTTCCAGCAGCTTGCACGAACCGACTACGACCACTGTGGTATACTCCATCACCGCGTCGTCAATCACCACTTCAAACATCTCCTCAGTGGTGCCTGGACCAACCTGCAGAGCAGTGCACTTGCTCATGGACCTCACCGGATGTTCCCCATCAAATTTTGCAATTGCATCAGTCAAGGTCTGTGGGATGCAGGAGAGCTCTGACACTGCACCTGAGACATCTGTCGATTTGAACATCGGCTGACGATGTAACACACTTGCAAAGGTGTTGAAGATTTCGCTGCTGTCCAAGGTCACTTGTGTAGGCGAAAGGTCGGGGTCCTCGTCTTCCTCGTCTTCTTCTTCCTGTTCCTCCTCTTCCTGTTCTTCATCTCGAGCTTCTTCCTTGGCGTCTTCAAGCTCTGATTCTTGCTCAGCTCGAACGTGGACCTTGACCTTTTCTGATGATGACGAAGAAGAGGATGTACTGTCGTCTGTACTGTCGTCAGAGAACATCCTTAGGCACAGCTAAGCAAAAAAAGCAGAAACAAGCGCAAATCAATCAACAGACCAATCGGTGCGACGTTTGATTGGTTTTTCTGACAGAACAACTGTAACGTTACAACGAACCAGGATTATCAAATTGATTGTTAATTCAGGCGGAATTCAACATTTCGGGCACAGGTGTTGACATTGCGGCTGCAAATTCAAATGTTCTGTTGATTTGGTGCGACCATTTCGTCGATCGACGATCTGGCGACCAATTGTGCGGTATTTCATGCTGATGGCCCAACAAACTCCTCACGTCAGGATCGCAAAATTTTGGGACTAGATCTCAGCACTTCAGGAACTTAGCAGTTCAGACGCCTAGGAAGAAACAACCTGAAGCAAGTCAGAGAAACGGTTCGTGGCAGCAACCAAGCCCAAAGGCTAACCTGAAGAACATGAACCAAAGCAACAAACAAAACATGCCTGCCCAAAGAGAAAGGATAGGCCAGACAAGCCAGAACAAACGAAGGCAAGCAGAAGTCTCCAGAGAAAAGGAATGAGAGCGAGGAGGAACAGAGATGACGGAGCAATGAAGGACGATGGAGACCGTAGCCTGACTCATCACAACAAAAGTTACTGAGGAATTAGCTTGGTTAGTGCGCAGAATGACCCTGCAGACTCGGCCTCAAACCAAGGACGTGCAACTGCAGGTCAGAGAAGTGTAACAGGGCCAGAGCCCCAGCCCCCTAATTTCTCCTGATCTTGGTGTTTGGCGGCCATTTCTTGGGAGCTGGAGTTGTCTGGCGGCTCCTTGAGGGTTTGGTCGCTCCACTGTTGGAGTTCGATACCTACCCATTTCCCTTTGGGACCTGTTTTGGCTGAATTTCATTGTTCCTCTCCCACGTGGACTTGTTCACTGCGTGTTTGTTCCGCTGATCTCCGCCTGCTGTTTCAGAAAAGCCATGCTTTTATCCAAAGGTCCTGCAAACAACACCTGAACCCCAACAGTGGCATGCAAGCTCAACATGCTTCATGTCGTCTTTTGCATCCTTCTGTATGAGGTTAGTAAGACTCAGTGTATTTCCCTGCCAAAAGGCTAGTTTTAGTTGTCATAGAGACGCCCAAAGGCATAAGAACATTTTTATCTTAGTATTGACCTACCCAAAAGGGGTGATAAGATATTCTGACCTATAAAACCAAGCATTGCACTTTGGATGTTGTGTGGACCCCTGACCCCCCAACTGATTGAACTTATTCACCATTTCCGGGACTGACTGAGGCGCTGACATCGATCTAGGGCCCATACAGTTTTGTATATTTTGTCATGAATGCTTAGCTATCCTGGTTCTGCACCCTAGGGGGCTGTGCCACCTCTTTGTGAGAGGTCCTGGGTTCAATTCCCAGTCAGCCTAGCTAAGTAGAAGTATCCCATGTGACATGGCAGTGACATCAGCGCCACAAGCCATGCCATCTCAGCACCTATGGGACCCAAAACAAAGAGTGCACATCTCTAGATGGGACTAGAAGAGAGGATGCCCATGTGCGCAGTTTTCCCATGATTGTAGGATATTTTCTAACTATCTCTTCATAAATCTGTAGTTATTGTGAGTTTCCATTGTTGTGACACTAACTCCTTTGACTGCAGCCCTTCATGTTGTGGATTTGATCCTGTGGTCCATGGCTTGCACTGTGGGTACTCATATTTCTGGTGGATTTCATCAGAACACATTTATTTGGAGAACCTGAACTACATCAAGAAGCAGCGGGAGCAGGCAGAGGCACAAACAAAGCAACATCATCAAAGCATTCAACAGTGAAAGCCTGTTCTAACCTTCTGGTAGCAGAGATTTTCAGTCTTTGCGTACCTGCAAAGCTGTGCAGTACAACCAGTACGTCCAGACTGACTCCACTGAAGGGCGAAGAAATATAGGTAGGTAGGTAGGTAGGTGCCCTGGGTCGTGGAGAGGCGCCCCATGGTTCAACCGGGCGTTGCCCCTGTGACGGACAGGAAGAGGCTCCGCGCATGCAGAGGGGAGGCGGCTTACATCCCGCTAGACCTTTCTGGTGGCCCCCAACAAAGCGGCTACGGGCAACACCGGGAGGGCTGATCGTCGCCAGCGTGACGTGCTTGTCTCGCCGGGAGGGTGTGCCCCCATGCTTGCGCACGTCCCCTCCTTTGGACGGAACCCTAGAGGTTCACCGGACTTCCTGACATATCCCGTTTCCAAGGCATGCATGCATGTTCTTGGTACTGGGGTTCCGAGGCGCTTGGGTGTCGCACGCTCCGCCTCGAGTCCAAAAGCAGCGCAGGCCTTAGGATGCAGTCTTACCCCCGGTCTCCGGATCTTGTTTGGCCTGGTCACCTGCATGGCACGGGCTGCCTCAGTGCCCGTGCTATGGACACTGGGTTTCCTACTGTTGTCTGGCGCTTGTGTTTGGGTTGGGGTTGTGCTTGGGCTCGGGTTTGGGCTGCGCCCCGCCACTCCTGGCTGAAGTGATGGGGTTTGTGTGTGGGGTCCTGTCCCAGGGCGAAACAAAAAGATTGGTAAAACACGACGAAAAAAATTTCTGAATAGCTGAAAATAAAGCTAATTAGCAGAAAAAACGCTTAGGCCAATAAGCGCGCTGCAAAACGCGTAAAAACGCGACGAAAAAATTTTAGACGTGAAATAGGTGAAGAGTTAGCGCCCCAAGCACCCCAACGCTCGTAGGACCCTAACGCCGTCCCTCTTTTTGTCTAACTAGCCTTAGGGGCAAAGAGAAACCCGTCTCGAGCAGTGAGTAAAACTCGAAAAAGTTTTCTAAGCCGCCGCGTCCCTTCGCCCTGCTTCCTCTCGTCTTCTTTCCTTGTCCATGCACCTACCTCCCCTCCCGCGTGCCCCCCCTCACCCCTTTCCGTCAGCTTAGGCGACCGGCCCTGGGGAAACGCGGCCAACCCCTTGCAAACAAGAACACCCTGCTCAACATCGCGCCGCCACACGTAAGTAAGCAAAATGACGTTCGTATTGCTGCATGCCTGCCTGCGTGAGTTGAGTAGAGTATGATTTTATTTATTTTATTTTATTTTATTTTTATTTTCAAAAACCGTTAAATGGTTTTTAGAGGAAAAACGAACACCCGCAGCAAAGCAAAACGCACAGCACAGCCCAGCAGCACGGCACCACAGGGCAACACAGCACCAGAGAACACAGCACGGCACAGCAAGACGCCAGGATGCACCAGAGCAGCAGCACCACACCACAAAACGCCAAGGGAGGCACCACAACACACAGCGACACACCACAGCGCGAGGCACCAACGACAGCGCAGACCAAACCAGCACCGAACAACACGACGCGCAGCGCAACACAGCACCGCACACGGCGGGGAAGGACGCAAACCAACACCACCATCAAACAAAGCCGGACAGCAGTGCGCCACAGCAAGGCACCGCAGGGCAACACAGCACCACAGAACACGGGACACGGCGCAGGGGAACACGGCACCACAGCACACAGCAGGGCAGCAAGCCACGCGGCCAGGCAGAAGCAGCCGAGACAACACACACCAGAGAAAAACAACAGCAGGCAACCAGACCCAGCAACGAACAGCCGGCATCAACAGGCAACAACACAGAACACCAGCCAGCGCAAACAAGACAACACGGCAAGCAGGCAACCAGACCCAGCAAGGAACAGCCGGGGGCACACGACGGGGACACAGAAGACCACCACCAAGACAAGCACAACGCACCACAGACGGCGCCAAGGAGCAACACAGCGCAACACCGACCACAGAACAAGGCAAAACGGACAGGAGGGCACAACAGCAGGCCGCCACACGGCAACACAGAGCCACAGAACACAGGACACAGCACAGGGGAGCAGGACGCCACAACGACCCAAAGCACACAGCAGGGCGGCAAGCCACGCGGCCAGGCAAGACCACCCACGCCAAAGCACGCCAGCGGAAAACAACAGACGGCAACCCAGACACAGCAGCGACCAGCCCGCAACCACAGACAACAACACACGGCACCGGCCAGCGCGAACGAAGCAACAGGCCAGCACCAGCAAGGAACGACGCGGACGGCAGCCCCGGTGCACAGCGCACGCACCGCACGCACGGCTGCACACGGAGAAGGAGAACAGAACCCAGCCAGGCGGATCAATGGCCAAGAGCACCAAGAGCGCCCGGAACCAAGAAAAGCGGGAGAGCAAAACAACAACAGGAAAACGGAAAAAACAAAGAGAAAAAAAGAAACAAGAGCGAGAGACGGGAGACAGAGCGCCAAGGCCCAGGGCACCCAGGGCCGTGAAACAACTGAAACGCTGAGACAAGGGAGGCGCAAAGAGGAAGCAAAAAAAAGGGAGAACACAACGGGAAAGAGACAACAAAAAAGGGGGGGGGACGGAAAAGGGGGGGCGGGGCGCACAACAAAGCGCCAAGGCGCAGGGCACCAAAAGCAACAACACAAAGGACCGCGGGGAGGGTGTAGGAGGGGGAACACAAGCAGAAAAAAAATGCATGTTCTTCGTACTGGGGTTCCGAGGCGCTTCGGTGTCGCACGCTCCGCCTAGAGTTTAAAAGCAGCGCAGGCCTTAGGATGCAGTCTTACCCCCGGTCTCCGGATCTCGTTTGACCGGGTCACCTGCATGGCACAGGCTTCCTCAGTGCCTGGGCTATGGGCACTGGGTTTCCTACTGTTGTGTGGCGCTTGTGTTTGGGTCAGGGTTGTGCTTGGGCTCGGGTTTTGGCTGCGCCCCACCACTCCTGGCTCGGGTGATGGGGTGTGTGTGTGTTTGTGTGCGCGCTTCGCTTGTACCCCGCGACTCCTGGCTCGGGTGTGCAGCGTGGGTGTGTGTGCTTGGGGTCGGGCTTCGGCTGCACCCCGCCACTCCTGGCTGGGGTGTTGGGGTCTGTGTGTGCTTGTGTGCGCCCTCTGCTTGTACCCCGCCACTCCTGGCTGGGGTGTGCAGCGTGGGTGTCTGTGCTTGGGCTCGGGTTTCGGCTGCGCCCCGCCAGCCCTGGCATGGGTGTTGGGGCCTGTGTGTGTTTGTGTGCCCACTCCGCTTGTACTCCGCCAATCCTGGCTGGGATGTGCGGTGTGGGTGTGTGTGTGTGGGCTCGGGTTTCTGCTGCGCCCTGCCACTCCTTGCTGGGGTGTTGGGGTGTGTGTGTGCTTGTGTGCGCACTCTACTTGTACCCCGCCACTCCTGGCTGGGCTGTGCAGCGTGGGTGTGTGTGCTTGGGCTCGGGATTGGGCTGCGCCCTGCCACTCCTGGCTGGGGTGTTGGGGTGTGTATGTGCTTGTGGGCGCGCTCCGCTTGTACCCCACCACTCCTGGCTGGCGTTTGCAGTGTTGGTGTGTGTGTTTGGGCTCGGGTTTCGGCTGCGCCCCACCACTCCTGGCTGGGGTGTTGGGGTGTGTGTGTGCTTGTGTGCGCACTCTACTTGTACCCCGCCATTCCTGGCTGCGGTTGTGCGGTGTGGGTGTGTGTGCTTGGGCTCGGGTTTTGGCTGCGCCCCGCCACTCCTGGCTGGGGTGTTGGGGTGTGTGTGTGCTTGTGTGCACACTCTGCTTGTACCAGGCCACTTCTGGCTCGGGTGTGCGGTGTGGGTGTGCGTGCTTGGGCTCGGGTTTCGACTGTGCCCCGCCACTCCTGGCTGGGGTGTTGGGGTGTGTATGTGCTTGTGTGTGCGCTCTGCTTGTACCCCGCCACTCCTGGCTGGGGTGTGCGGCGTGGGTGTGTGTGCTTGGACTCGGGTTTTGGCTGCGCCCCGCCACTCCTGGCTAGGGTGTAGAGGTGTGTGTGTTTGTGTGCGCGCTTTGCTTGTACCCCGCCGCGCCTGGCCCGGGTGTGCGGTGTGGGCGTGTGTGCTTGGGCTCAGGTTTCGGCTGCGCCCCGCCCCTCCTTGCTGGGATGTTGGGGTGTGTGTGTACTTGTTTGCGCGCTCCGCTTGTACGCCGCCACTCCTGGCTGGGGTGTGCGGTGTGGGTGTCGTTGTGTGCGCGTGGGCTCGGGTTTCGGCTGCGCCCCACCACTCCTGGCTGGGGTGTTGGGGTGTGTGTGTGCTTGTGTGCGCACTCTACTTCTACCCCGCCACTCCTGGCTGGGGTGTGCGGCGTGGGTGTGTGTGCTTGGGCTCGGGATTCGGCTGCGCCCCGCCACTCCTGGCTGGGGTGTCGGGGTGTGTGTGTGGTTGTGTGCGCCCTCTGCTTGTACCCCGCCACTCCTGGCTGGGGTGTGCTGTGTGGGCGTGTGTGTGTGGGCTTGGGTTTTGGCTGCGCGCCGCCTTCCCTGGCTGGGGTGTTGGGGTGTGCGTGTTTGTGTGCGCGCTCCACCTCTACCCCGCCAATCCTGGCTGGGATGTGCGGTGTGGGTGTGTGTGTGTGGGCTCGGGTTTCTGCTGCGCCCCGCCACTCCTGGCTGGGGTACTGGGGTGTGTGTGTTTTTGTGTGCGCGCTCCGCTTGTACCCCGCCACTCCTGGCTGGGGTGTGCGCGTGGGTTTGTGTGCTTGGGCTCGGGTTTTGGCTGCGCCCCGCCACTCCTGGCTGGGATAATGGGGTGTGTGTGCGTTTGCGTGCGCGCTCCTCTTGTATTCCGCCACTCCTGGCGGGGCTGTGCGGTGTTGGTGTGCGTGCTTGGGCTCGGGTTTCGGCTGCGCCCCGCCACTCCTGGCTGGGGTGTCAGGGTGTGTGTGTGCCTGTGTGCGCGCTCCACTTGTACCCGGCCACTCCTGGCTGGAGTTAGTGGTGTGTGGGTTTGGTGCTGCCTGGCACCTGTTCCTGTGCCGTGGTTCGTTGCGTATTGTGCACGCTGCCGGGTTTGCCGAACCCGGTGGCTGTTGTTGCTTGGCACCTGTTTGTGTGCCTTGGTTGTGGCCGGCGGCGTACCTCTCTGGCGTGCCTGGTGGCCCCGCAAGGTGCGCCGCGCCTCGTCCGGTCCGGTCGCTCTTGGTGCTCCGGTTCGCTTTCCCGACGCTGTGGTGCCTTTCCCCACCCCGGGGGCTTGCGCCCCTGGCTTTACTGGGTGGCTGCGCGGGGCACGCGGAGGCCGTCCGAGAACCGGGCTCATTGTGCCTGCCGCTGGCCCCTGCCGAGGCAGGGGCGCTTGGCTCGCTCCGCGTCGTACCCGTTCGGGGCCCTGCGATGGGGTTGTCCCTGGCGGGTCCCTCTTGGGCTGCGTGAGCTGCGGTGGTTTGCGTGCGTGGACCCAGTCACTGACGCGTCCGGTTCCCCGTACCGTCCGTCTTCCGACGGGAGACTCGGTCGGTGAAGCGGGGCTGTCTCGTGTGGACGCCGACACTGCCCCTTTTGGGTCGGAGGAAGCCATGCCCGGGTCCCGTGCGTGTGTGCGTGTGCTCGTCTTTCCTGGCTGGGTCGGGCGGGCCGGCCTCGTGCGTGCCTTCTTGGCCGGGTCGGCCGGGCCGGCCTCGGGGGCGCGTTTTGGTGCGCCTCATCTTCTCCTGTGGCCGGTGTTGGTGCGCTCTTTCTTTGTTCGGCCCCCTCTGGGCTTGGGTTGCCCTGTTTGTGGTTGTTTTTGGGTGTTTCTGCTTTTTTTTTCCTAGTTTCGCCCCCGTTGTCTCCGGCGTTCTTTGTTCTCCGGCCCGGGCTGCCTTGGGCCTTGGCGTATTGTGGTCCTCCTGCCCGCCCCCCCCTTAATTGCCTTGTTTTCTTTTTCTTTTGCCGCCCCCTTGTCTCTGGTGTTCCATGGTTTCTGGCCCGGGGTGCCTTGGGCCTTGGGGCTCTGTGGTCCCCCCCCTGGCTCCCCTCTTCCTTTTTTTTTTCTCTGCCTCCCTGCCCCCCCCCCTTTTTTTTGCGGTGCTCCTGCTTTTTCCTGGATTCCTCTTTTTTTTTCCGCTCCTGCCTGTTTTTGTTTCTGCCTTGGTGTGCCGGTTTTGTGGTGCATGGGCCGGTTTATGTGTCCTGGGTTGTGGGGTGTGCTGGTGTGTGTTGCTGTGCGCGTTGTGCCCCGGCGGGGGCCGGTGTGCGCTTTTGCTCTGTCCTTGGGTGCTCCCTGGTTGTGCTCGTTCTGTGTGTGTTGTTGCCTGTTGTTTTGCGGTGTTGTAGTGTGCTTTGTGTTTTGCCCGGTGGTACGTGGCGTGCGTGTGTTGGGCCTGGTTCTTGCTCCGTGCTGCTGGCCCCTGTTACCGTCGCCTGGTCTTCTGTTGTGGTCGTGGTTGTGTTCTGTCCTGCGGTGCGGTGCCGCGTTGCTCTGGTGTGCCGCCTGTCGTGTGGTGTGCTGCTGTCTGCATTGTGTCTTGGTGGTGGTGCCAAGTTGTTTCGTTCGCACTGGCTGGTGCTGCGTGTTGCTGCCTGTGGTTGCCGGCTGTTCGTTGCTGGGTCTGGTCGCCCGCCGTTGTTTTTCGCTGGTGTGTGTTGTCGCGGGTGCTCCTGCCTGGCCGGGTGGCTTGCTGCCCTGCTGTGTGCTGTGGCTTGTTGTGGTGCCCCGCTCCCCTGTGCTGTGTCCTACGTTCCGTGGTCCTGTGTTGGCGAGTGGTGCCGTGCTGTGGCGCCCTGCTGTCTGTTTTTCATTGCTGGTGGTGTTGTGTCTTTTCCCTGTATGTGCGGTGCTGTGTTGTGCTGCGCGTCGTGTTGTTCGGTGCCGGTTTGATCCGGGCTGTTGTTGGTGCCTCTTGCTGTGGTGTGTCGCTGTGTGTTGTGGTATCTCCCTTGGCGTTCTGTGGTGTGGTGGTGCTGCTCTGGTGTGTCGTGGTGTCCTGCTGTGCCGTGCTGTGTGCTGTGGTGCTGCGTCGCCTTGTGGTGCCGTGCCGCTGGGGTGTGCTGTGTTTTTTCCTTTGCTGCGGGTGTTCTTTTTTTCTTTAAAAACTATTTTTCGGTTTTTGAAAATTAAAAAAAATCAAAAAATAAAATAAAATTATACGCTACCCTACGCACACATGCAGGGAGGCAGCAAGACCACTTTGGGCTCACTGTGTTACATGTAACCCCGCCAACTTGACGTTGACGGGTATCTGGATGTACTTGGGCTTGCGTTTGCGCTTGTCGTTGTGAAAGTCCTTGGTGTCCATTGCTAGGGGTTAACCGCGTTCGCCCAGGGCTGCCGCCTAAGCTGCAGGGCAAGGGGAGTGATGGGCACGAGGGTGGGGAGGAAGGTACATGGAGAAGAATAGGAAAAAGGCGGCAGGGGCGACATGAGGGGCCGTGGCGAGTTACGAAAAACTTTTCGAGTTTTACGCGCTGCTGGCGACGCGTTTTTCTTTGCGTCTATGGCTAGTTAGACGACGAGAAGCACGGCGTTAGGGTCCTACAAGCGTTACGGTGTTTACGGCATTAACTATTCACCTCTTTCACGTCAAAAAACGTTTTTACGCCCTTCGCAGCGCGCTTTTTGGCCTAAGCGCTTTTTATGCTAAGTAGCTTTATTTTCAGCTATTCAGAAAGTTTTTTCTTGTGTTTTACCTATCTTTTTATTTTGTTCTGGGACAGGACCCCAGCGCGCGCGACTAACCCGGAGCTCAAGCTCAAGGGCGAAGAAATATAATATGGACACCAAGGACACTGCCGAGACGACAGCGCCCTCAGTAGCACCAGCCAAGCCAGCGCCAGCGCCCAAACCTGCCGGTGAACCTGAACCTGAGGAGCCTGTACCTTCAGTGCCCTTAAGTGGGCTGGGGGAAGATTCCCTGGAGGGCTTGAGAGCTGCTTTCAGTGGACGTTCTGTTGTAGGACCTGAAGGCAAAAAGAAGGAGAAGGAGAAGGAAGCAGTGGACATGGGAGCCAAAGAGGTAGATCCTGGAGATGGACACAGACAATCTGATGAGGTGCCCTTCGATGACAAACCTGTTGAGAGCGCGCCGAGCGCCTCAGATTACCCTGCAGTACCCTCTCCAACAACCACTACACTCCCAGCAACACATCCAGCTACATCCTCACCCGCAACCGCTCCCCCTATGGCTGAGGGTCTAGGCTTTACTGGTATGCCTTACCCCACCTACGGTGTGACTACAGCCGCGACTGCGCCACCTATGGCGACTGCAGTCAGCGAACCAGTGGCATCCAGCTCCTCCTACACCGGTGTTCCTGAGCCTATGCCGCTGCGGCCGTGTACATGACTGGGATACCTGGCTATGAGGCACCCGAGCCTGGCTATACCATGCTAGCACCTGGTTTCACCTCTCTGAGTGGCCTACGTGGCCCTGAGTCTTGTGGTGGAAGGAGCAGAGGATCAGGAAGATCCTCAAACAAATCCCTGACGCGGTCGGAGATACGAGAGGCTCTTCAAGGAGCCACTTCTGAAATAGTTGGTGAGCTAACTCAGGAAAATTTGGGCCAAATTGGAGCCCCTGATTCCTCCACAAGCGTCACCTACCACCGTGGGAGTTTGACCTCATGATCTACAAGGCAATCATTTGGTGGCGGAACTGACGAACACCCTGGGAAGCTTGAGGAGCCGACCTATGCCGTCCCCTGCTGTGATACCAAGGATCCCTGTCGTACCAAGAACGGCCCAGCCCCCCTACAGCCACGTGGAGAACTCCACGCGAGCCGAGCTGGACCGGTTTGGGGTTGACAGCCCTAAGGGCTATGGTCCATGGTCAGCCCTACGGCTCTAGTGACCTGGGTGGACATCCTTCTGAAGATGAGCCGCCATCTATGACATTTGCTCCTACCTCTGAGAACGATGACCCCGAGGACCCCGAGAACCCGAGAGACAAGAAGAAGAAGAAAAAGAGGAAGACCAAGCGCCATGAGGGACGCAGGTCCCAGGAGGCTAAGGCTATAGCCACCTCCAAGATCGTGGTGAACTTGCTGGAGATCACGGGGAAGGACCTCAGCAAGTTCGCTGAGAACTTTGGCCGGTTCCTGAGGATGACCGGCCAAACCCATGCCAGTGGGCGAGTGAAGTGCGATCTGCTCCTGCAGTGCTTCAAGACCAACTACCTGGAGAAGCAGGTCAAGCAGATCGTGACGAAGTCCGCCACCTTCGCCGACGTGTTGGTTGCCTTGGAGAGGCAGTACCCTACCTACAAGACCGACCTCTCCATCAGGGCCGAGATCCAGAACCTGGCTGTGTAGCCCAACTACCCCAAGCCCGCCAGGATTTCCGAGCTGCTTGCCGACTTGGACCACTGGGTAGGGCGAGTGACGCCTCGTTCCTACGGCAGCAACGAGCTGCCATTGTGGTTGGTGGTCGAGGTTCCACCAGAAATGTGGGATTAATGCCAGGCAACGGCAGAGCGCAAGGCAAGAGCCCTCGACTACGAGGACCTGTCTGTGCTATGTTTGGAGCTGGCGCTGGAAAAAGAAAGCGACCAGCACCTGAACGCCTACTGTCCTGGAGGAGGCAGCTCTGGGAGCCATGGCCGAGGGTACCAAGGACACCGACCTGGACAGGGGACTACCCCCAAAAATGCTCGCTTGCGTCTCAGCCCACCTCCAAAAAGCATCCAGCTCCTCAGGGAGCAACTACCATTCCTCACCAGGGTCGCCAGATGGCTCGCCCGCAAACACATCCACGTCCCCGAAGAACCCACCCGTTGCCCATGCGACCACACCACCCCGGAGGACTGGGAACACTTCAAGAAATGCCCCCTGCATACAGGCAGGGACACGCTAGTGGGCTGGTCCCAGGCGGAAACCCTACGACAACACGAAGCATGGCCAGCCCACAGCCACGCACACCAGGCCACCGAACACCTCTTCCGGGATCCCCTAGTCAAAGAAGCCACCATGAGAGGGGCGGTGACACAGGCCCTGCACCGACACCTCAGCAAACACATGGAAAGCCCCATGGAGGCAGCAGCGCACCTCCAGCTAGAGGCAGTCCGCAGAGCAGCGGCCCCAATGGTACACTGCAAACACCTCCTGTTAACACACGCGGAGCAACTCACCGACCCCAGCGCCAGGGAACACATGCAGCGTCTCATCCATTACCATGCCGTGCATGACCCAGACGTCCACTAACCCACTCCGCGCCCCGCACGCGCCCCCCATCTCCATCCGCAGGCCTCCAAGACACCACAACAGCGCCCCGAGGCCCCTTCCCCACCCAAGAAGCCACCCGGCACCGCCCAGCCCGGCCAAGCCCAACCAGGGCCAACCATACGTCGACGTAGACGCGCAAGACCCCGGCAGTCCATCCAGCCCACCCCCCCCGGGCCCGGGGCACCCCCCCCTCACACCGGCCACCATCCGCGACCCCGACCTCCTCCGAGCAACCCTCCAAGGCAGGGCCCCGACAAACCCCCTCGGCTGGTACCGCCTACAAGACGACTGGACCAAGCTCACCGTCAGAGCCCTCCGGGACCTGACCACCCCAGGCAACAGCCTCCAAGAGGCCATCGTAGACCTCGTACTCTGGCGAGCCCGCAAACACACCCAGGGCCAGCACGTCTGGATCCCCCCATCGAGTGGGGCCAGGCCCTGACGCAGGACACCGGCATCAACGTCATGCGTCGAGGGACCGTACGCCTACGACAGGCCCCAGCGGAGAAGTACCACCCAGCGGACCCGAACCGCCCGGAGCAGTGGGAACAGGCCACGGCACCAACCCGCGACACCGCTCTCCGCGCCGCCGGCCTCCGCACCCCAGACGACGACCCCCCTGCCCCCACCTACAGACAATGACCACCCCCCGCCGGAGGTCTGGGTTACAGTCCTCAAGCGCGGGCACTACTACGTGATAGCCGCTACGGCTACGTCCCCCGGCCCGCAATGGCTCGTCAAAGGGACAGACACCATGCTCGCCCCAGGGACCGCCCCACCAGGGGCAGTGAGGGACCCCACCACCCAGCACAGGGTCCTCAGGGGCGTCCTCCAGCCAGGGGACAAGCCCCCAGCCCGCGCCCTGGCCCAAATCACCTCAGGGAAGGCGGGCTACCACCTGGGATTGGCCATGCTCTGCCTGACCCACTGGATCCAGCGCCGCTGGCCACCCACGAGGACCGTGCCCTGGGTTTGGGCTATCCCCACCGCCCACACACAAGTCGAGGCGGGCCCAGACACGCGACCAAACCCCCCCCCGGGACCGCAGCAATCCCTCACCTGCGGGTACCACGCCATCCACAGGGTCCTCAACCGCGTGGGTCTTAGCCCAAAGCTAGCATACCCCCTTCCCACCACTGACCAAGAGGTCCACCAGATACGCAAGCTCGTCTGCGAAATCCTTGCCGCGGCAGCAGAAGACGGCAAGCCTCTCCTCCAAACCGCCCGGCCTACAACTGGCCACGCAAGCGCGCCGCGGTGAGCGGACACATACACCGACACAGCACACCCCACCGCACAATCCCCGCCCATGCCCCTCCCCTCTCGCTGCTCACCCTGAGATCCACACACGCCCACCATCGCGCGCACCCCCGGGCCCCGCGACATGGGCCTCCCCCACCCGCCCGAACACCAGCACACGCCCGCCACACACCCAGCCGCCGGACACCCCTCACAACCCCCCACACTCGACAACCCACACACACCCGCCGAGAGTAGCCCCGCGCCCCGCGGCACGCCCACCCCACCCAGTGGCCCGCCCACGCCCCCCGCACACACCCCAGAAGATCCAGGCCCACCCCCCCCGGCCCCTGAATGCAGCCCACGCGAACTGTTTCCCCCCGCCGACGCCAACCCACACAACCTCGCACATTGCAGGACCCGGGCCCAGCCAAGCCCAGAAGGAGAAGGCCACAGCCCCGCGCCTCCCTCCCCCGCCGCTGCCGACCAGATCGGCCCGCCGGGCCGCGAGGTCACGACCGGGCCCCCCCAGCCGCCCGCCCCCAACCTACAGCCCGAGGACATGCCCTCCATCCTCCCCGCCGTGGCCGCAGCAGAAGCCGCCGCCCGCAAGCCCGCCCGCATCACAGCCCAACCAGCGTCCACCACCTCCTCCTCATCCTCAGCCTCGTCCACTTTCTCCACCTCATCCTCCGACCCCCCCCTCCCTGCTGCCCTCATCCTCAAGGCCACGGCAAAAGCCAAACCGCGGCCGCACGCACCGACCCCCTGACCCCCACACAGGCAACTCGGGCACCCCGGCAACGCACCGGAAAGACCCCCGACCCGACATCGGCGCCCTCACCCCTCCGGACAGAGGTCCTCCTCAACCTGGAACCGGACCCCAACCCCAAACCCGACCCCAAACCCAAGCCGGCGCCCATGCCAGCACACACAACACCACAAACACAACGACACAAACCCAACCGACACCACCCCGACCCAGACCCTCACCAAAGCCAGGACCCCCGACCCAGCACAACCCACGCCCCCCTCCCACCGGCACCCGACACCACCGCAGAGGCGGCCCCCCAACACGACCCCGTCAAGCCCTTGTCCGCATTTCCGTCACCAAGCGCCCCGTCATCCATCCCCCGCAAACCACCACCACCACCGGCCAAACAAACCCAGGGACGTGGGACCCCTCGACCACCATCACCGTCAAGCCCGGCCCCCAACCCGCCCCCCCTGCCCACCACATAGTGCAGCCCCAGGGGCTGCCCACGATGCCCAACCCCCCACCCCCACAAGGGGGACCAGAAAACCCACAAGGGGTCCATGGTCCATACCCGCAACACCAACCCCACCACTACCAACACCACCACCACCAGCGGCCCCACCACCACCACTACCAACACCACCCCCACCACTACCACTGCCGACCACCCTACCCCACCGGGCCACAACCCCCCCGTGCACGAACAGCACCAGCGAATGGGATGGCAGCCAGCGAGCGCTCCACCCGCATACCCCACCTACCGCCAGGAGCCAGCCCCCCCGTACCAGGGACCCCTCCCGTACCAGGAACGGTATCCGTATCCCCCCGGCCACCACGTCCACGCCGAAGGGGCCCCCCGGGCCCAACCCCGCCAAGGACAGTCACTCGACCCATACCACCAGCCGCTGCCGCCACCACATCCCTACGTGGCGGATCCATGGACGACGGGGGACCCCCCCCCCCCCCCCCCAGTTCCAGGCGGCACCACGCGAAACCCCCCAGGACCCGCCAACGCCTCCTGACTGGTCCGACTTGAGCGATGAGGCCTGGTCCCGCAAACGGCGGCGCTCCCGCCCCCCCCCCCGCGCGGCACACTCACCCACGGCGCCCACACTCCCCACATCGCCACCGCGACTCAACCACCCACTCGCGCCGCTCCCGCTCCCCCAGGTGCCACCACGACCCCCCGAGACCCCGCTCCCGCGGCTTCCGCTCCCCCGGGCGCCACCACGAGCGCCACCGCCGCCCCATGTCGACCTCCCCCTCGCCCCTCCGGCCATACAAGACCCCCACCCCCAGCCCCCGCCACCACCGCTCCCGCTCCCCCCGACGCCGCCAGGCACGCCACCGCCGCCCCACATCCACCTCCCCCTCCCCACACAGGCCCCGCCGGACTCCCCGTTCCCCCCGCCACCCATACCCATCCACGACCCCGAGCCCCCGCCACCACCACTCCCGCTCCCCCGGACGCCACCAAGCGCGCCACCGCCGCCCCATGTCCACCTCCCCCTCCCGTTCCCCCCTCCGCCCGTACCCGTCCTCCACCCGAAGCCCTTGCCACCGCCGCTCCCGCTCCCCCAGGCACCGCCACCCCCGCCACCAACGCAGGTCCACGTCCTCCCCCCTCCGCTCCAGGACCCCGGGCACGGACCCCTCCCCCCCCCTGGCCCCCGCCCACCTCGCCTGGTGGTCTGCCCCCGCTTTGCAGGAGCTCCGCCGCTAGGTGAAGTGGGCTGGCGGAGCGGGAAAGCACGATGGGGTGCACATGGTGCATACCTTCGAGGAGGTGCGCACCCGCAGCCCCGCCGACCCCAACGAGGCCGCCCCGGAGGCCATCATGCGACAAGCGGCATGGGAGGCCCTCCTCCGCGATGAGGTGCGGGGCCTCCGCCCCCCCTACACCCCCCAAGCCCTCCACCAGTGGCTCCAGGCCACCCTACTTCAGGCCTGGGCCGTCGGCGCCCCCTCCCCACCCCGCCCCTCCTGCCACCACCACACCAGGAAGGGGGAGGACAAGGGCAAGGGGAGGGCAAGGGACACCAAGGGGCACTCAGGCAAGAGGGCACGGAGGGGCCCCAAGTGAGGGCAGCCACTCACAGGGACAGGACGCCGGAAGAGACACCACATGGGGGCAGGAAACCACCCAAGAACCAGAAAGGGGCGGGAGCGGGGACCAAGACACGGAGGAAAAGGGCACCACGGCAAACGCCACGACCCACACCCAGGAAGGGCATACCACGACGGGGGGACCAGCGCCGCCCCACCCCTACCGAACGCCCGACAACTCCCGGGGGCGCACCCCCCAACACACACCGCCGAAGCAAGCATCGGACGCTGTACGGATCACACCAGCGCACACCCACCAGCTCACCGGGCACCACACGGGGAATGGAGGGCACACCTACACGGGGAGAACGGGCCACAGCCACAGAGGAACCCGCAGGGAACGCCGCCGCAGGGCGCACCACCATGCCCTCACCGCCAGGCGACGACCCCGGCCGCCACAAGGGCCACCTCACAGGCACCGGAAGAGGACGAAGGCACCGCCACAGCGACCAGGACAGTAAGAAAAAGTGACTGCCATGTCTTTCTTGGAGGGCTTGATCCAGGCTAAGCCCCCCTTAAAACCCTTTGTTGATGCTAAGACAAACTTAAGTGTTTTTATCTCTCTTTTGTTGCCTAAAGTACACTTTCTCAAAGTAACTAGGGTTGTGACCCTAGCCCCCCCATGAAGTTCACCCCTACCACTCAACTGAGCAGAGGTACCTTCCTTCATGGAGGACATACCAAAATAAATCAGGCATTGCATGCTTGTTGGCCTTGGAGGTTAAGCCTAAGTGGTCTCCCACCCATAGACCCCTATACTCAATTGTTTCTACCACTTATTGTGGTCCTACTTTGTAACTGTTTCTGAATTCAGTTGCTTGGCCAAGTCATTTCCTGTGTGGTCCTGACATCTATGCCTCTCAGTCCTAACCAGCACCATTTCACCCAAAAAAGTGCACATGAAGTGCCTAATGCAACCTCTGAGGCTGGAGTCTGACACATTTTCATATAAAACCTTTTGTATTATCCATTTGTGACTGAATCAATGTGCATAAACCTGCTTTGTCTATCTGCAGCCCTTCTGTGTTACACTGGATTCCAAAACCAATCATTGATTCGATCCACATTCAGTCCTTGCTCTACTTGCTGCTTTGGTTTGGGGTTTTCAACTACAAAACCTGCAGGAATACATCAAAAGACCTAGGGCATAATTCAAGGACATCTTTCCGGTAGCAGAGGCAGTCCCTTGTGACCTTTTGAACCGACCCTGAGAAGAAGTGCTGAACAAAAGCTCAACAACAAGTTCATCATGTCCACGCCAAGCGTCAGGACCTGGCCTATCCGAACTGTCCAAGTACAAATGGGCAGCATGGCCCACCCAATGAGTGAACCACCACACCGAGCTCCACATCATCTCAGTGGCGCATCTGGGTCCCAAGGAGATCCAGAACGCAGAAGGGCGGAAGAGAATAAAGGCCTTACCACCGAGGCCTTAGCAGCACACGGTGGAGACAGCTTCAGTCACCTCCACAGACGTGTGGCTGCTTCAGTATCAAGATCCAATTGTCCAGCTTCATCCTCAACTGCCATTGAAGGACCTGAGGAGTATGAGAAGCTGAAGATGAAGATGGATGAGTACATCATGCATGAGGAGTACTATAAATCCATCCGTGGGGAAGATGGAGAGGAGCCATTGGCTGTACATGGATCCAGACCACGTACAGATCTAGGGTCCTACGCACACTCTGGTCCTCCGTCCACTGCATCCCTGCCAAGACGACTAAGACCTGAGTATCCAACCCCAAGGGCTCCCGAGGTGGGCCCAACATGAGTCGAAGAACAACAACATCCAAGGCCAACCTACGGTGCCCTGGATCAAACGGCCGAGCTGCTGGCCAAATTCCTGTCTGGATCAGAAGATCCAGATGTGACGGCCTTATCGGAGGCCATTAAGGCTAAACTGGGTATTGCAGAACCCTTACCCAAGCCTGAGTTCCTCTCTCTCTCTCCAGGGCTGAGTACCCTGGCCGAAGATCTCAAGAGATCGAGGGTCTCAAGGCTGTTGCCTAAGGTTACCTGCCCCAGCCCCTTTCACCCCCGTGCCAGAACTGTGCCTATGGCGGATCTACAGGACGTGCCTGTCACAGAGAGTGAGAGAAGAGGGCTGTCAGCCCTGGCCCCTCTTGCCGGCGTGTCGCCTTCAGGCCTAACTCCGGGGGGTGGGAAGACGGGCAGACCAATTGCCCAGGCGAACATCCAGCTGGAACTGCCGGAGTTCGACCCCAAAAATCTGCCTGAATGGGCAGAAGAATTTGCAGAGTTCCTTTTGTTGACTGGCCAATCCCATGTGGATGTGGCCACCAAATGTTCACTGCTAAAACGCTCATGCAAAAAGAAATTTTTGCCAAAACAGGTCAAACAGATTATGAAAACCTGTTCTACCTGGGCAGAGGTACTCCTGAGGTTAGAGAAAACATTTCCTGTCTATGAGACTGACCTCACTGTACGCACACAGATCGAGGAGCTACCTATGCTCCCGGAGTTTCCATCCGCTGCGCGAATTTCTGAGTATGTGTGCGACTTGGAGTACTTATTTTCGAGGATGAATGTGGGCTCCTACGGAGCCACTGAGCCCCACCTGTGGCTCATGAGTAAGATCCCCCAGCGTACGTGGGATGATTGCCGCTCCACCTCTGAGAGGAAGAGCAGGACCCACTCGTATGATACACTGGTGGATCTCTTGATTGAGCTAGCTCTTGAGCGAGAGAATGACTCCCACATGGAGAAATTCCTCAAGAAGCATTTGGGACGAGGTGGTACCCCTACCCCTGAACGTGGCGAAGGGAAGGGGCATAAAAATCCCACTAACACCCACAAGGGAGGTGGTAAAGGGAGGGGCAACCTACGTGCCATGAACGAGATTCCAACTGATGCAGGCACACCCCCCCTGTTTTACTGCCGACCCGTCAATGACAAGGGGGGACCTTGTCATGCCTCTGACTGCGATCTCCGCAGTGGCTGTATGCTGGAGATGAAACGTCACCAGCATACTAAAGATGGGAAAACTGCGACCCATCAGGACCACTTCAGGTGTACCATCACCTGTGGTTACTGTGGCAAACGTCGTCACTATGAGGACGAATGCCACATCAAGAAACGCGAGAGTGACAAACTCAAGCGTCAGGAGGCGGAGCGCCAGAAGACCCAGACGCCCGCCAGAAATCCCCCGAATGGGGATAAAGGTAAAGGAGGTGGCAAGGGGGGTGGCAAAACTGGACCCCCTAACCCCCAGAGGCGCTCATCAGCGCCCGTTGCTACACCTACTCCTGCTGCTACACCCGCTCCTGCCGCAGGTGTCCCCCAGAAGCGCCCCCAAGGGGATAACGCTACCCCTGAGGGGAATAATTCTAAGAAGAGGCGCTTGGCCTGGATGGCCAAGTCCCTCATGGCTGCTGGAGTGGATGTGAAATTCCCTGATGAGGAATAGGGGGGCGGCTCGGAAGAGGAGGACTTGGTTTTCTGGATCCTCGTGAAAATCGGGGATCAGGTTTTTCGAGCAGTGCTTGATACCGGTGCAACACTTTCCATAGTGGCCCGGCGCCTGCTTAAGACTTTCAGGAAAACTAAGACCGTGGCCATAAGAGTAGGGGATGGGCGTACCATCCATTCCTTGGGGGGGGTCGATGTAACCATATGTCTGGGCGACGAAACCGTGACCCAACACTGCAGAGTGTTGGACACTGACGCCTTTGACATCGTCATTGGTACCGACTTTCTAAGAAGAAACCCCCAGGTAAAAATGCTGTCCCTACAGCGTCCTTACTCTTTGCACTGCGACTTTGGCAGTGGGCTATTCTCCGTTCCTTTGGAGCTGTCAGGACGAAAAGAGTCTGGGCTGCGCTACGCAGCCAAGACGAATTATCGTACTGAAAACTACCAACTGGCCCGTCATGTTCTCGAAAATGGACTGGCGGCCCTTCAGGTAAACCTGGATGAGATCCAGGTGGAATTGTTTGCGAGCCAACAACAGCACATCATGCAGTTGTACTGCTCGAAACAAATGAACAATGCTTTCCGTTTCTTCTGGAAAGCAATGGGCCTAGCGTATGCTAACCCTCCCTTCTCCCTGCTCGCGAAGGTTGTAACCAAGATCGCTTATGAGGGAGGAAGGGTTGTTATGTGCACCCCTGACTGGGGTTGCTCTGGTGAACATGCTTACTGGCGCCGTATGCTTGACCGAATGACCGTGGGAAGAGTGCAACTCCCCGACGGCCCCATCTATGTGCCTGAGGACTCAGACACAGCTATGCAGGCCCCTGAGTGGGCCAGTTTCCTGTCCATCATCGATGGATCTCTCAATCCTGTATCCCTGTGTGACCTGGACCAGGTGCTACTAAAAGAGGTCATGGCCGAAAATCGTGGCCTGGCCCTTTATGATCTCAAAAATCGATCTCCTGAGCACCTATCTGCCACACTTACAGGGTGTGAGTCTCCTGATGACTATCTGGAACCTGCAGCTGTAAAAGAGGATGCTGACGACCAACTGTCTGAGATCGCCAGCACTATTCCCTCTGTTGATCCCAGCTGTGTCGACCCAAAACATAGTGCTTTCCTGGCCCAGCTGTTGCTAGAGGAGGTAGATCTAGAGTCAACCTCTGAACCCGCTTCCTCTGTTGGGAAACCAGTGCTACACATGCAGCCTGCGCACACAGGTGAACCCGTGGCCCGGAGTACTGATGCTCTGGCACGGCCTGCTGCTAATAACATGCCATTGTCTGAGCATGACACTCAAGAACTCCGACGGCTGTTGTACCTGAAGGCCGAAGATATTGAGCGCCAAGAGCGGCTGCAATACCTCAGACAGACCTGGAAATACTCCATCTGGTCTGAGGAGGACGATGAGTCCTATACGCTGCCTGATCCTGAGATACCTCTAGTGTATTCTCTACACTATGGGCAGCAATGTTCCCCTGAGTGGGACGATGGTACTGTACCTGCCGAAACTGCTGATCGGCATAAAAAGAAAGAACATGCAAAAAACAACCTCCATGCTGAGGAGGATTTCCTTCAGAAAGTCGAGAGTCTTAACCTTGACCCCCGCCTGAAGAAACTGCTTATAACCTATGAGGAGGTGTTCGGCGCCTTGCCGCCTCCCCTATCTTGTAAAAAACTGGTCCAGATGGACCTGAAATTGAAACCAGAATTTGAAAAGACGCGAGTGAGGCGTCGTCCCTATCCCGCTCCACAGGAACAGGTTGAAGAAATCGAGCGCCAGATCCAAGAATGCATTGATGCTGGCCTTGTTGAAGAGTATAAACACGGGGACTATCCCCATCACTGCAGTCCCTGTTTCCTTGTTGCTAAACCAGGGTCGACTGCCCTACGTCTTGTTGTAGACTATGGTGAGGTCAACAAGAAAACCCAGAACCACTCAGGGAGTATTCCTAACATGGAGAACACCCTGGAGCGTATTGCCAAATGCAGGTATAAGACCAAAATGGACAAACGCTCTGGTTTCTGGCAGGTTGACCTAACCGCCGCAGCTCAGGAGCTGCTTGCCTTTATAACCCCTAAGGGTCGTGTCTTCAAGTGGAAGGTTATGCCTTTCGGGGTGGCTAATGCCCCAGCGCTCTTCCAAGAGCTTATGAACAAAATTTTGTACATACTGAGGCGCAGGCCTCTAGTACAAGAGTTGATTTCTGGGGGTGCAGAAATGGAGGCTCACATCGACGACGTGAGTTTGGGTACTAATACCGAAGAGGACCATGTCCTTCTCCTCCGTGAATTTTTCACTGTCTGTCAAGAAAACCATCTCCGAATCAAACTCGAAAAATGTGAGTTTATGAAAGAGCAGATGGAGTATTTGGGTTTCGACGTGGGGTATGGCTGGTGGAAACCAGCAGCGTCTAAGATGCAGCCCCTACAGGACATGCAGATTCGCGATGACCCTAAGAAGCATCTACACGATGTGAGGAGTTTTGTGGGCGCCTGTAATTTCTATCGGCGTCACATCCACAATTTTACTTACTCCTCTGCACCCCTCACTGACCTGATCAGAAAAACTACTCCCTGGAGGTGGACCTCCAGAGAGGAAGAGTGTTTCCAGGAGTTGAAGAAGAAGATTGCCTCCTCCAACTGCCTGGGAGTGCCCCGCCCTGAGGGCGAGATAGTCCTGATCACTGATGCCAGTGATGTAGGGGGGAGAGGTACGATCTACCAATGGCAGGAGCTTAACCCCGCTGAACTAACCCACTGCCATTATCGTACTACTGGACTGAACCGTGATGGTTCGTTGAAACATGACTATACTACCAGTGAGTGGCGACTGGTGCCACTGGGACACTGGAATTGGAAATGGAACCAAGCGCGTTTCAACTACAGCACCTATGACCAGGAACTCCTGGCCGGTATGTTGGTGCTATCGTCACAATCCCGACTCCTGGGGTCTAACCCTATTGTCTGGCTGTGTGACCAAGAGCCTGTGAAGCCTTTTCAGAAGGGCCCACCACCAGAAAAAGCGAAGCTAAAACGGTGGTGGACTTACCTGAGCCAGTTCAGGCTGACAGTGCATCATATCCCCGGGATTAAGAATGAACTGTCTGACTACATATCGCGCAACAACTTCGATGCGCCTATTGGTGAGAGCTCTGAGGCGCTCGCCAAAGAGGCTTTCCAGCGTATGGATGTCCAGCTTGACCTGTCCATGCGCACTGCTGGAATCCTGGAGGGTTGGAGTCTAACCGACTATCAGTCAGAGTATGAAGAAATTCTCCAAACCCTCAGCACTGGTCTCGAACCCCGTGTCATTGACGGGCACCAGTGGTATAAAAACAATCAGTACCTCTTCTACGAGGACCGAATTGTTGTGCCTGAGGCACGACTGGATGGGTGCCTACAATGGTCCCATCTCAGTTCTGGTCACACTGGCGCTAATCGCTCAGTGGACTTCTTCCGTGAGTGTTTCTACTCTAGTCTAACCCTGAGTGAACTGAGGTCGCGTATGCAGACCATTGTGGATGCTTGTGGCTGTCATGCCAGCAAGCAGAGCGACAGTAGGGATAGGGGCCTGATCTCCAGCTTACCCATACCCTATTGTGCTAACTCTCTTCTCTACGTGGATTACATCCACGGCCTACCACGCTCTGGCGGCTATGATAGTTGCCTCGTGGTCACCTGTGGTCTATCTCGCTTCACCCGTGTGTTCCCTTGCAATAAGAAAATCACAGGTGAGCAGACTGTAAAAATGTTGGTCGAACAATGGTTCGAACGCTATGGAGCACCTAAGCAGGTGCACTCTGATGAAGATGTACGCATCCGCAGTGACACTGGGAGGTACAAACGAGTGCTAAATGCCCTCAACGTGGAGGTAACCACAGGTGTGCCCTACACTCACACGTCTAACCCTCTCTGTGAGAGACAGAACCGTGTGGTGGAGCAAAACTTAAGAATCCTGATGAAACAGGAGCGCACCAAGGACTGGGTACGCCTAGTGCCCTGGGCAGTTCTGTCCATGAACTCACAGCGGAGCTCTTCTACGGGTTTCACCCCCCGCGAACTGTTCCATGGAGGACGACCTGCTTGGTTCTTCAAAACCCCCTTCCCTGAGGACTTCAAGAGTCCTGTGGGAGATTGGCTGGAACACAAGCAGTCTCTGGCGAACCAGGCTGGTACTAACCTGAGGCACATTCGTGACCGTGAACAGAGCCGACGGAACCGCCTACGGCGACCTGCCAGCTTCAAGGTTGGTGACCTTGTTTTGGTACACCATTCACGCCTACCCTCCTGGCCACGTAACTGCCTACAGGACCCTTACTTTGGACCCTATCGTATTATCAGGATAGATGGATCCAGGATCCATGTCAGGTGCAGTCCACGTCTAGGTGGTGAACTGCTATGTGCTCCTAAGCAGTTGAGGCACTATCACTCCCCTGACGACTTGTCTTGGGATGAATGGCGCCTCAGCGACAGTGAGATTGAACGTATGGACCTAGAGAACGCTGCCAGTCCAGAGGAGGCAGACGAACTCGAAGAGATGACTGCCGATGAGATGGCAGTCGATGGTTACTACGTGGTTGCAGGTATTGCTCGCCACGAGTATAAACAGGGCTGGAAATTCCTTACCCTGTGGGATGGCTATGGGTTGTCTGAGGCCACCTGGGAACCTATGTCAGCCTTCATACAACCAGATGGGAGTATCAACCCCATCTTCCGCACTTACCTGGTTGAGAACAACGAGGGGCAGCTCCTAACCCGTGCTGAGACTATGTCCCAGCGTAAGAAGCGAAACTAATTACCCTGTGTCAGTCTACTGACAGGTGCAGTGAGCACTCTTCTGCAGACGTGCCTGTGTATGGCTGTAAGAGCAGTTGTCACAGTTGCCCCGCATTGCATCGCAGGACAGGACCGTTAGCCCCCCGTGACAACCACTCCCTGGCCGAAGGCCATTGGTTTTTCACAGACTACTGCATACTGAGCACTGCACTGACCCCGTCTGTGCCCTGCAGACCCACGCCTATGGTTTCCAGCGTGAGCCAGGTGGCCGCTTATCATGATTGCCGCCACCCAGCGAGTGTGTGCCTTGTTGACCATGTGTTGCATGGGTACTGCCCTAATGTAATGACCTTGGTGAGCCAAGGAAGAACGGTGGCTTCCTACACCAGGGGGGAATGACAAGCAAGGTGTTATGAGGCAAGGTGTGTCTTCCCTCCTTGGGGACAAGCGAGCCCACAGTTAGGACCCCTGACTGGTCCAGACCCATGGGTTCTACCCTTCCTTACAGGGTTTACCATACCCCTAAGTGTGCTACGTATGTCTGTATGTGTCTCACTTCTCTCCCCAGCGTGGCTCCCGGAGACCGGGCTTCGCTGACGTCGGACCGAAGGTCCTAATCAGGTACTATTACCACTCCTATGGCGCCCAATTTCTGTGCTGGCGCCTATCCTTGGGGTAGAACGGCAAAAGCCCTACCTACTAAGAGGGGAGGGGTGGCCAAGTGTGCTAAGGGCATACAAAACGCCCATTTTTGCTACAGGCCAAAAGCTAACGCACTCCCCTGCCCACGAGGAAAAGCACGCGGGACAGGAGACACCACTACACTACACTCACTAACGCCAGCACCGGCCTTCGAAGGCAGGGTGAGCACTCATCACTTGCACTCACCTCCTGCCAGGCCTGCTGACCCTAACCCCTACACACGCTACTGGGTGCTGCTGTCAAAATTCACTCAGGCCCTAATGGCCCTCCTGTGAAGAAGACAAGAGAACACAGCGCTCCTAAGCAGCTGTGGCCTAACAGGGGACGCCACAACGTGTTTGCCCTGCTAGGGCTTGGAGGGAAGGGGTGCTCTCGTTGCGTGCACAGCGCAGATGTCGTTGAGGTCGAACTGCCCTCGCCAGTACTGGCTGAGGCGCAGTGATTTGATTTGTGATCAGCGCCCCTGTTTTGCTGGGGCAGGAAAATGGTAGCCGCCGAAGGCAGCTGCTGCGTGCACCAATCACCCTTAACCTCTCCCACCTGTACAAAAGAGGCAAATGAAGGGGTGTTTGCGACGGAGAAACCAAGCCACACTCCAGGTATTATACCCTTCTCAGTGTGACCTATAATACACTGTTCGCAAACACGCTGACGGATCAGCTACCCCTGTCAAGCAAGCAAGCTTTAAGAAACTCCTCGGGTTCTCTTAAAGAACGTACCGAGGAGCCTCTGGGTAACCTAAACAAGGTTTACCGTGCGCAATTCGCGTGGCCTACCCTTTAATGCATCATGTGCACGCAGGGAAGGGAGGCTAAACCACTGACTCAACCAGGAAGTGAGCTCCTCCTGGGCTAACCTACCTTACTCACCATGCATCGTGTGAATGCCGCATTGAAACGAACACAAAACAAACCTAAGCGCTTTAAGCAACTCAACTTGAACGCCACGGCCGCACACTAACAAACGCTTTCTGTACTTACCTGTGGAAAGAAAACAAGGGTGAAATTTCGGATACAGGTAAAGCGTCACAGCGTGTGGATGCCTCGATTAGGCACATGCATCGCGAGCACAGCGCATATTCTAACCCTACGTGCGCGCTGCGCGCTCCATTCGCATCACATACCTTTCATTCCTGCTTTTACCTGTGCAGAGCACGAGAGAAGAACACCCGACCCCCCAACGCGCACAGCGTTGACAACCCTAACGTTTTGACGGAACAACCAACACGAACGCAATGCGTGAGTGTGAGGTGACACTGACATACCTGAGAGATGGGTTGTTGACATGCTCTGTGGTGTCGGCTGAATTTGACTACTTGATTCTGAAGTTTATAAAAGTTTTGATGCAACTGTGCAAAAATTTTCTTTGAAACTTTAAAAACTACGGCTCATACCTTCTTTTCCAAAAGCCGTTTACGCTTGCGCAACCCTTTTCTTGGCGTCCGCTTCCTTTGCGCTTGTCTGCGACTTTGAGTTATGTGTAAAAATGACGATTTCCCGCGCGGTTTCGTCGATTTTTAACTATTTCACTTGCTAAATCGCAACCCCTTCCGCTAAACCGCAGGAATCACTCCCTGCTGGTTACATTTTCTATTTTTTACAGCTCCTGGATGCTTGTGTCCTCCATTGGGAGTATTGCTCCGCCCTGGCCTTTGGTCAGGACGTTTACTGAAACGCTGTTTATACAGCGATAGCCGTCCGCATGAGAGCGTTCGACTGTACCCTAGTGGGCAAGCATATGTGCTTTGGGGAGGGAGTCCTGGGTTCAATTCCCACTACCCCCAAACTTTTTCCAAAAGTTTTCGCCGCACGCCGGCGACTTTTGAGGAATGCCCCTTCGAGGGGACATCATTCACGGTACATTACACTGTTTTTCAAGGGTCCCTACAGTGTGATAGGCTTCTATGAAGTGATGAGGATGTTTTTGGTAAGTTTAATGCATTTTTTTGAGGTAATTTTGGGAATATTTGAGCCTTTCTCCTTGGTCCTACTAGCTTAGCTAACTAGTACTCCAGGGGGGAGTAAGAAAAAGTCACTGCCATGTCTTTCTTGGAGGGCTTGATCCAGGCTAAGCCCCCCTTAAAACCCTTTGTTGATGCTAAGACAAACTTAAGTGTTTTTATCTCTCTTTTGTTGCCTAAAGTACACATTCTCAAAGTAACTAGGGTTGTGACCCTAGCCCCCCCCATGAAGTTCACCCCTACCACTCAACTGAGCGGAGGTACCTTCCTTCATGGAGGACATACCAAAATAAATCAGGCATTGCATGCTTGTTGGCCTTGGAGGTTAAGCCTAAGTGGTCTCCCACCCCAAGACCCCTATACTCAATTGTTTCTACCACTTATTGTGGTCCTACTTTGTAACTGTTTCTGAATTCAGTTGCTTGGCCAAGTCATTTTCTGTGTGGTCCTGACATCTATGCCTCTCAGTCCTAACCAGCACCATTTCACCCAAAAGAGTGCACATGAAGTGCCTAATGCAACCTCTGAGGCTAGAGTCTGACCAATTTTCATATAAAACCTTTTGTATTATCCATTTGTGACTGAATCAATGTGCATAAACCTGCTTTGTCTATCTGCAGCCCTTCTGTGTTACACTGGATTCCAAAACCAATCATTGATTCGATCCACATTCAGTCCTTGCTCTACTTGCTGCTTTGGTTTGGGGTTTTCAACTACGAAACCTGCAGGAATACATCAAAAGACCTAGGGCATAATTCAAGGACATCTTTCTAGGACTAGGGACCGAAACCCCCAGAGGACACGGCACCAAGGCACAGGCCCCCAGGGAGGGCAACCCCACGGACCGTCACGCGATCAACCTACCCGACCCACCAACCCGAGCGGCACGCCCAAGCCCCAACAGCACGGACCCAGCGAGACACCCACACCTAACCGCACCCCCCAGCCACCAGCCAGCCACACTCCGGCCCGCACTCCGCACCACCACACAGGCCAGGCTGACCTCCACTGACCAACATCGGCACAACGCGAGACCACGGCACACCGCACCACAACGCGCCACAGTGCAACGCGCCACAGCACGACGCGACGCGACGCGGCACAGAGCGGCACAACACGACACAACTGACCCTAGCGTGAAGGACTAACCAAAGCAAGCCACCGCACAACCCGGAAGGCGCCGCACCAGCACGCCACACACCAGCACCGCAGGCCACACACGGGGCCACAGCGTGCCCGGCAACAACGGTGGCGGACCACCCAGAAGGTTAAAACCGGCACCGCAGAGGGGAAAGGACACGAACAACCCCAGCCCCCTAACCCAGAGCCACAAGCAGCCGCCTGGCGCAGCCGCCCAGCCGGCAGAGCCAGGACCTAACCCAGCAAGAAGGGGCGCCGAGCCCACCGTGTACATAGCCCACCCGACCCATGGGGCCGGAACACGGCCAAACAGAACACAACCGCCAACAGCAGCCCGGAAGACAACACGGAATGCGGGCCAGTGCGTGCGCCAGCCCAGAGAAAGAGAGGGAGGAACAGGCAGGCGCCCCCCCCAAAAAAAAAAACAGAGGGGGGAGGGGGGGGGGGGCGCGAAAACAGCCCACAGCAACCAAACCGCTCGCCAACACCACCAAAGGCGGCCAAACCCCCCCCCAGAAGGCACCGAAGACAGGACCCCCAAAGAGGCACAGGGGACCGCCCAGCCAAAACCGGCAACACCAAGCCAGGAACAGCGGCCCACCGGGAAAAGGGACACCGAAACATGCAGACACACACCACGAAAAAAAAGTGCCAGCAGCCCAGCCCGAAAGAAAGAGGATGGGGGGACAGGGACCACAAGGCCCAGGACAGGGACACCCAGCAAAAAAAAAAAGCGCAAAAAACACACCCCGACAACCGAGCCAAGAAGGGCTGGGCACAGCCGAGACCCGGGCCCAGCACGCACGCCCGGACCCCACGCCGGAACCTGAAACGGCGGGGGGCAAGCGGGGCGCGCACGAAACCACACACGTCCCATAAGCAGGCCAAATCCGAACCCCAACCACGAACACCACAATCAGCCGACACTAGAGGGACAACACCACAAACCGTGCCCAAACACACCCACCCAAGACCCCAGCCAGGACTGGCGGGGTTAACAAAACCCGCACCCAACCGCAAACCGGACCCAAACACAAACGCCGCACAACAGTAGGAAACCCAGTGCCCACAGCCCGGGCACTGAGGCAGCCCGTGCCATGCAGATGACCCGGCCAAACAAGATCCAGAAACCGGGGGTAAGGCTGCATCCTAAGGCCTGCGCTGCTTTGGGACTCGAGGCGGAGCGTGCGACACCCAAGCGCCTCGGAACCCTAGTACCAAGAACGTGCGTGCATGCCTTGGGAACGGGATACGCCAGGAAGTCCGGTGAACCTCTAGGGTTCCGCCCAAAGGAGGGGATGTGCGCAAGCACGGGGGCACACCCTCTCGGCGAGACAAGCACGTCACGCTGGCGGCGATCAGCCCTCCCGGTGTTGCCCGGGGCCGCTTTGCTGGGGGCCAACATTCAAGTCTAGCGGGATGTAAGCCGCCTCCCCTCTTCACGCGCGGAGCCTCTTCCTGTTCGTCACAGGGGCGACGCCAGGGGGAACCATGGGGCGCCTCTCCACGACCGAGTGCACTTACCTACCTACTGGGATACCTGGCTATGACGCACCTGAGCCTGGCTATACCATCCTAGCACCTGGTTTCACCTCTCTCAGTGGCCTACGTGGCCCTGAGTCTTGTGGTGGAAGGAGCAGAGGATCAGGAAGATCCTCAAACGAATCCCTGACGCGGTCGGAGATACGAGAGGCTCTTCAAGGAGCCACTTCTGAAATAGTTGGTGATCCAACTCAAGAAAATCGGGTTCAATTGGAGCCCCTGATTCCTCCACAAGCATCACCTACCACCGTGGGAGTTTGACCTCATGATCTACAAGGCATTCATTTGGTGGCGGGACCGACGAACACCCTGGGAAGCTTGAGGAGCCGACCTATGCCGTCCTCTGCTGTGATACCAAGGATCCCTGTCGTACCAAGAACCGCCCAGCCCCCCTACAGCCACGTGGAGAACTCCACGCGAGCCGAGCTGGACCAGTTTGGGGTTGACAGCCCTAAGGGCTATGGTCCATGGTCAGCCCTACGGCTCTAGTGACCTGGGTGGACATCCTTCCGAAGATGAGCCGCCATCTATGACGTTTGCTCCTACCTCTGAGGACGATGACCCCGAGGACCCCGAGAACCCGAGCGACAAGAAGAAGAAGAAAAAGAGGAGGACCAAGCGCCATGAGGGACGCAGGTCCCAGGAGGCTAAGGCTATAGCCACCTCCAAGATCGTGGTGAACTTGCTGGAGTTCACGGGGAAGGACCTCAGTAAGTTCGCTGAGAACTTTGGCAGGTTCCTGAGGATGACCGGCCAAACCCATGCCAGTGGGCGAGTGAAGTGCGATCTGCTCCTGCAGTGCTTCAAGACCAACTACCTGGAGAAGCAGGTCAAGCAGATAGTGACAAAGTCCGCCACCTTCGCCGACGTGTTGGTTGCCTTGGAGAGGCAGTACCCTACCTACGAGACCGACCTCTCCATCAGGGCCGAGATCCAGAACCTGGCTGTGTAGCCCAACTACCCCAAGCCTGCCAGGATTTCCGAGCTGCTTGCCGACTGGGACCACTGGGTAGGGCGAGTGACGCCTGGTTCCTACGGCAGCAACGAGCTGCCATTGTGGTTGGTGGTCAAGCTTCCACCAGAAATGTGGGATTAATGCCGGGCAACGGCAGAGCGCAAGGCAAGAGCCCTCGACTACGAGGACCTGTCTGTGCTACGTTTGGAGCTGGCGCTGGAAAAAGAAAGCGACCAGCACCTGAACGCCTACCGTCCTGGAGGAGGCAGCTCTGGGAGCCATGGCCGAGGGTACCAAGGAAACCGACCTGGACAGGGGACTACCCCCAAAAATGCTCGCTTCATGAGCAATGTCCCGAACCTCTTCTGGTGTGATGCCAGATATGAGCAGCGCTGCCTGCTTCATGCCACTGACTGCGACCAGCGGGACTGCTTCGTGGTCCAGGGGGAGAAGCAGGAGACCAACACCAAGCAAAGCCAAGCTGCCGGACCACTACGGGTGCACAATCACCTGTGCAGTCTGTGGTAAAAGGAAGCACTACGAGGACACCTGCTACCACAAGCAACGCCTCTCGGCGAAGCTCAAGACCAAGAACGCCAGTGGCAAGGGCAGTGGCAAGGGAAACGCGGACAAGGACAGTGGCAAGGGTAAGTCCAAGGGCAATGGCAAAGGCCAAGGTGGCAAAAGCAAAGGTGGACGAGGAGGCTCTGACCGCAAGCTGGATAGGGACAAGAACGCGGACCAGTCCAGAGCGAACCCCAATACTACGCCAGGGGGGAACTCTGACCCCTCTGGTGGGCAACCAAACACGGGACCTACGACCTGTTCCCAGACGCAAGCCCAACAAGAACAAGGGACTAAGCGTGCCAACAAAGATGGGGACCAGTCTAACGCCCGCAAACGCTCCCGTTTCATGCGCATGGCGCGGAAACTTCAGAAGAAGGGGTTGGAAGTGACCTGCCCCGCGGAGTTCTGACAGGGACGCTCCGGGGGACCTACAGATCTGGTGCTCTGGGTACTTATCCGCCTTTGGGGACCTTGATCCAAGACATCCCCAAGGAGCTGATAGTCCTCGCTTTTGTAGGCGACCATCATGGTTGAGGGCTCCTTCTTGCATACCCTCAGGTAGCTAGACATGTGCTCAGACTACCTCAGAGGTACAGATTCCCATTCGTCACCATGGTCCACTTGGAGGATGTAGGGTGCTTGCAGGGTAAGGGATAGAATCTGGGAGTGCTCGACGAAGAAGTCGGTCCCCAGTACAAAGTCGAAGGCTTCAGTGTCCATCACGTAGAACCGATGGGCAACGCTTCTAGGTCCCATAGGCACATCGACCTCACAGTCCCCACAAAAGTGCACCACATGTCCATCTCCCATGCCGATGGCTGCGGTAGGCATTGTGTTCTTCAGGTCCCCACGAGGTAAAATGTTCTTGGTCGCAATAGATATAGTGGCCCCAGTATCCAGTAGCCCCAGGGTTTTAACGTCTAAAGGAGTCCGGATGCTTCCGAGAAGACCTGAACATGGAGCTTTTGGCCAGCGACAAGCAACATGTCCTGGAGCTCTACTGCAGGAAAGGGAAAAATCGCTGCTATAAATTTTACTGGCCCTCTCTCGGGATGGCCTACGGGAACCCAAGACTCAGTGAACTGGGGAAGGTCCTGATCAAGGTGGCCCTGGAACGTTCCCGTATGGTCCTGTGCTCCCCCGATCGGGGAGCCCATGGGGGAAATGAGTACTGGCGTACTCTATTGGACAAGCTGACGTGTAGCCGCTGCTCTCACGTTGAATTTCCTGGACCATAGCAGGGTCCAGATCCTCCCAGGGCACTGGGGCTAAGCTCCCGCCCACCACGCTTAGCATGCTCCCCCATCCGGGTTTCCCGATGGGCGTCTTCCGGCCCAGAGGCACGTAAATGGAGACACTGGCGATCGTCGTGGACACCGTCAATGACGCCCACCAAGCGCTGCGTGACGAGACGCACCATGTGTGGGTAGTAGTGGACGCAGCGGTGGACTTCCAAATCGTCCGCAGGCTGGCGCGGCAACCCCTACACAAGGCGACTGACTCTAGCCCGGGCACCCAGGCCCTACACCTCTGGACAGCCCTGAGGCGCCTCCCCAAACACGTCATCCTACATCTCGTCAAACAAGAATCTCATCGGTATAGCCTGGGCAACGGACACATAGACCTGCACGCCCACAACCAGCTTGCCGAGCACATGCCGGACGGCGAGGACCCACCGCTACCAGACCACATGCACACACACCTCCAGCACCTGCCACCCATCCCACGCCCCAGGGAACCATCAGCCTGGGTGCCAGACGATCGCATCTATAACGACACGGGGAGAGCATACCACTACCCACAACCCATCCGCACCATGGCGCACATTCGGGGCAGTCAAGCCGACAAGGCCCTTTTGAGCCGTCTCCAACACGAAATGCGCACCGCATTGTACTTCTCGGCTCTGGACCCGTCCCTAATGCCGGTGCACCTGCAGACACGACGTGCCCAGCTCTTGCTCGAGCAGCTACCCCTTCTAGACAGGGTGGCACGCTGGTATGCCCGGCGAGGTAAAGACATACCCCCGGAATACACCATATGCGCCTGCCATCTCCAGCAGCCAGAAACGTGGGAACACTTCAAACGCTGCCCATTAGCCCAAGGGGACAACCACCTGGCCACGTGGGCACCAGAGAACACCATCACACAACACGCCGGATGGGGCCCGGCCACGCCACCGGCAAATGAGGTTCGACGCCTGATGCGGCAGCCGGAAATCAAGGAGGCAGTGCTCAGAGGAGCGGTACCACTCCAGCTTTACAGGGTCGTCGCCGACCACGCCCCGGAACCCAGGGCCACAATACGTCACATGCAGCTCACCGCCGTCAAGAGGGCGGACGCACAGCTGCAGCACCGCGTTCAAGTATACACACAGGAAGCACAACATACATCCCACGACCGCCGCACGTACTGTAATCTCCTCATCCACTACCAACACGCGCAACCTAGCGACTAGCCACACGCACGGGCCCGCGGCAACAGCCAGGCACCTACCGTAGCACCGCCCGGAGCGCGCGCGCCCCCCTCCCCTGTAGTGGCCCAATCGTGCTGCGAACGACACCTCTTCTCAGGATGCTCGAAGGTGAAGCACTGCATCCACGGCCGGGGAACCCATGCGGGGTCTGCATGGAGGTGAAAGACGACAACGGCAACCCCCTTCGCGGGCATGACCTCGGCTGCGGCGGCACAGAGCAGCTGCACTGGTTCTGCAGCCCGTGCATCGCGTACTTGTGGTCATGGCCACTCTGCAGGCGACCGCACCGGCTCTGCACGGCTCTGCCGCCGCGCGAAACGCAAGACGAAGACCTCACACTCCAGACGCTGCGGACTCTGATCCGGCAAAACGTCTGGAACGACGGCGCGGGGGAGGGCAGCCCCGACGTCGAGTGGTTGGACATCCTCACCGACGAGGACCCAGCGACACCCCCCCCCCGCCCCCCCTGGCGCGCACCAACCTGGGCGCTGCCAGACCCGGACGCGGACCCCACGGTTTACGTCCCCGACCACGAGGACTACAACGACGCGCCACGGGGCAGCCTGCCCCCCATGGGCAACCTGCCCGGCAGTTGGGGCTACGTCAGCCCCACGAACCTAAAGAACTACGGCAACATCGTCGTCACCCTCACCACCCGCCCCCCGATCGCCTTCGGCTGGCTGGTGGGGGACGCGGAATGGGCGATGGGCATCGCCCGCGGCGCCCATGGCGCCGAGTGGGGGGACTTCTTCCACCGCGGTGGGGCCATGACCCCGGGGGCGACCGAGAGGCTGATGGCGGCCTACCTCACGTGGAGGGGCATACCCCCTCCACGCAGCCTCGAATCGCTGATACAGCGCACCCTGAAGCCGCACGTCCCGCCACAACAACCGAGCACATACGGCAATGCAGCGGTGGCCAGAATGATGGCCAGAGTTACCCGGCTCGACGGTTCATGCTACTCCCCCCGGAGAACCACCGCAACCATCACCACCAACCCGCCCCGATCCCGCTCCATGACAGCGACTAGGGCCACGAACGTACGGGCCCGAACGTCAGCCGCGACGTCCTCCACATCCCCCGACCCATCCACCTCCGCCCCCCCCGCACCCGCCGCCCAACCACACCAACAACACGCCGCCGACGCCACGCGGACTACAGGCGGTCCGGCACCATCTGGGGCCGGCACACCACAGAGCCCCCGACAAGAGCGTGCGTCCAAACGGGCGGCGCAACGACAACCAACACAACACCACGCGGCCACAGGGAGCCGGGGACACCTGGCATCACCTACGAGGAGCAGAGCCCTACCCGGCCCCACGAATACGGGGGCAGTGGGTACCCAGCCCGGGCAGCCCCCCGGCACCGCACACCCGCACAGGGTACCGGCCCCGAGCCCCACAGGGAGCCCGCAACCCCTAACACCACCCGTCGCGCCTGCGCACGGCCCACGGCTGGCAGCCAGCCAAGCGGCAACAACACAGGCCCACCCGGAACCCCGCCCGCACCATGGCGCACCTGACCGGACAGCAGCGGACCCAACGTACACGCCGACCGACAACCTCCCCACACGGACACACACCGCTACCCCGACCGACGCCATCACCGCCCAGCCCTCCGACGCCGGGCACCCCCACACCCACGGCCCCACCGGGCGCCTAACCCCCCGGGCTTCGGCAACGTCCGGCACGGAGGACCTACCGGCCACAACGCACGGCGGGTCGGTGCCCCAGCAGCACCAAGCCCCACCAACCAGACCACCGGCACGACCGGCAGAACCGTCATCTCCCGGCCACCCATCCCCCGGCCCAGACCCCGGCCCGGATCCGCCACGCACCGCCGCTCCGGCGGACACCCCGCAGCCCGCGGACCCGGGGGGCCTACCCGAGCTGCCACCCGTGGCGGGAGGCCACGACCGGGGGGCACCGCCACCGGCGGACGATGGCGCCGAACCGCCTACACCGCCGACCCAGCCGCAGCGCGACGCGCCCGCGGTGGGCGCGGAAGGACTGCAGAGACCCCCGCAACGAACGCCGACACCAGCACCAATGGGGGAACCTGGCGGGGGAACCGACCAAACATCAGTGCGGAGTGCCGACCTGACGAACGACACGGCACATGGAGGAGACGAGGCATTGGCAGATGGCCAGCCTGACGCGGAACCCGAGGGGCCAACTCCGGACACGGGGTGTGCGGACGGCCCCCACCGGCCCTCGACCGCAGATCACGCGGGCGCCGCCCCCCGGGTGTAACACAACCGATCACGGACCCAAACACCGTGTTGATCCAAGTCATGTTTTCATTGAAATCTCGAACTATTCTTGATCCCAAAGTTTTCCTCAAATCGTCAAAACCTTTGATCCCGTCGTAACCCTTTTCCGAAACTCCAAAATGTCGATAGCTCTGTCATACACGTAAAGCACGTACAAGAACGCAAACACCAAACCCCAAAACATACACAGTCTTCTGGGAGTCCATCACCGGAGTCCACGATGTTGATATTTCGCCCGCACCACTGCAGGGCTCGTCAGGGGGACACAGTGGTGCTTGTCCCCTACATACTATATACACTGTGCACAACAGAGCGAATGCTTGATGCCACAAACCCACAGCAAACACCAGGACGTTCGACCATAACCGTAACCCAAACCAACAATCACGATAGATCAATAATAATCTAAAACTCACGAATCTACAATCATTTCACTCCGAAACATCGTAAATCCTGATCTTCATAATTATTCAGCCACGCTGGCAAATCGCCCTTGCGACGCGACGCGACAAAGGCGCGCACGCTGCAAGGCCTGTCCTAGTTGCCCCTACTGCCCACTACACTCCCCTCCTAAGACCTGACAGGACAATGAGGGTCTGATACAAAGGCAAATACCAATAAATGGGCAGCAGGGGCAACACAACGTATTGCCATACTATATCTCCGGGGGGGGGCATGCAGCGGTGGGGGACCCAGTACAACAGGACCACCCCACATACATATTCCTTGACAGAAAATGGCCCCCTTCCCTGACGGAAGCATAACTGGGGGGTGAGGGATCCGTCAACGCTGCACGGCTACCCAACAGTCGCAGCCCATGCCAAGCATGGTGGCCCCTCCTGTGCAAAGGGGGTTTTGGCAAGAAGCCATGGTCTTGTTTTCTCGTCTGCAGCTGGCGGCGCCCACTGGCAGATCGCCATTCGCTGCCCTTCCCTTCCCTTTCCTTCAGTCAAGGTCCACCAAGCCGCTGTTTTGGTCCGCCGTTTCTGTTTCTCCATCGTGGCGGGTTGCGTCGACCAAAACATTAAGGATCCATACGGCAATACCCTTCATCTCCACGAGGTCACGTTCATGCTCATGGCGGAGTGCTTCCATCCTGTGGAAAGGGGGGAGGCGCGGCACTCCTGCGGGCTGTCCTTAGCCCTTGCCTTACCCCCAAGGATAAATATACAGGCGTCCTGCCTGAACTTGCAGAGGCATGCCACACCCCAACTACACCCGACGCTGACCAACACTGCCTGCCATGGACACATGCAACGTCAGTGGATAGCTGCTCTCAGCTGCCGAACAGCGACACACAACCCCAACAGACACCCACCCAGCTCGTACAATACCCGCCCCCGCCAGACCTTGTGCCACACACGATGAACCACCCACAATGTGACTCACCACGCACTTTCACAGAAACAAATATAAAATAATAAGATCCGAAACATAAAATTTACTCGGCGGCTGAGATCGCCTTGGTCGGCGTTCGTCACTGCCGACTTCCAGATCGCCAATGGGCAGCAGCTCTTGGGATCCCAGAGTTCACTTCTCCTCCTCCCTTGCTGGATGAGGCTCCTTCGTTCCTCCGAACTTCACTTCTCCACTCAACCTTGGTCGTGGCTCCATCCTCGGCTGCCCGCGAAGAACTGCACACCTTCTTGGCGACCAACAGCTCTTCGCCAAATGCTCCTTCGCTGAGCGCTCCTTCGCTGGCGGCCGCTTCGCTGAGCACTCCTTCGCTAGGCGCTGCTTCGCTGAGCGCCTCTGCGTTGAGCGCTCCTTCGTTCAGCGCGCCTGCACTGCACTCCTTCAGAGGACGCTGCATCGCTGACCGCTCCTGCATGGCGCTCCTTGGCTGAGCGCTCCTTCGTTGAACGCTCCTTCGCTCCTGCGCTGAGCGCTCCTTCGTTGCGCTCCTTCGCTCCTACGCTGAGCGCTCCTTGGCTCCTGCGCTGAGCGCTCCTTCGTTGCGCTCCTTCGCTCCTGCGCTGAGCGCTCCTTCGCTTCTGCGCTGAGCGCTCCTTCTTCGCGCTCCTTCGCTGCTGCGCTGAGCGCTCCTTCGCTGAACGCTCCTTGGCTCCTGCGCTGAGCGCTCCTTCGTTGCACTCCTTGGCTGAGCGCTCCTTCGTTGCGCTCCTTCGCTGAACGCACCTGCACTGCCGCTGCGCTCCTTCACTGAGCGCTGCTGCTGCTGTTGGCCTCACCGCCAGTTCAGTAGGTCTACAGGATATCTTAGATGACAATTTTGTAACACAACCGATCAAGGACCCAAACACCGTGTTGATCCAAGTCATGTTTTCATTGAAATCTCGAACTATTCTTGATCCCAAAGTTTTCCTCAAATCGTCAAAACTTTTGATCCCGTCGTAACCCTTTTCCAAAACTCCAAAATGTCGATAGCTCTGTCATACACGTAAAGCACGTACAAAAACGCAAACACCAAACCCCAAAACATACACGGTCTTCTGGGAGTCCATCACCGGAGTCCACGATGTTGATATTTCGCCCGCACCACTGCAGGGCTCGTCAGGGGGACACAGTGGTGCTTGTCCCCTACATACTATATACACTGTGCACAACAGAGCGAATGCTTGATGCCACAAACCCACAGCAAACACCAGGACGTTCGACCATAACCGTAACCCAAACCAACAATCACGATAGATCAATAATAATCTAAAACTCACGAATCTACAATCATTTCACTCCAAAACATCGTAAATCCTGATCTTCATAATTATTCAGCCACGCTGGCAAATCGCCCTTGCGACGCGACGCGACAAAGGCGCGCACGCTGCAAGGCCTGTCCTAGTTGCCCCTACTGCCCACTACACTCCCCTCCTAAGACCTGACAGGACAATGAGGGTCTGATACAAAGGCAAATACCAATAAATGGGCAGCAGGGGCAACACAACGTATTGCCATACTATATCTCCGGGGGGGGGCATGCAGCGGTGGGGGACCCAGTACAACAGGACCACCCCACATACATATTCCTTGACAGAAAATGGCCCCCTTCCCTGACGGGAGCATAAATGGGGGGTGAGCGATCCGTCAACGCTGCACGGCTGCCCAACAGTCGCAGCCCATGCCAAGCACCGGGCGCACCTGGCGGCCCACGCGGACACGAGCACGCCAGGGGAGGCGCTGCCGCGAGACCAACCTGAAACCAGCGCGGGGTCAGAGGCCCGGGAAACCACACCCGACACGCCCCAGTGCGCGGACGAAGGAGGAACGTTACCCAGCGGGCATAACCCCGACGACGACTCCTTTGATGCCTTCATGGACTCCTGCAGGGATGACACCGGGCGGTCCCAGCACCGGAGATGCCACGCGTCCGCCCGGAGCCGCAACGCGACCAGACGGACGATACGCCCCTCACGGTGCCACGACAAGCGCACCTCCAGCGCAACTACACCGCCCTGGGGCAGATTGCCGCTGCGGGCGAGGGGCAGACGACCGCAAGCGGCGCGGCGGACCGGACTACTGACGAGCGCAACGACCCGGGTGAGGGCACGCGCGTGAAAGCGGCCACCAACACCGCGAGTGAGCCTGTCGCCCTACCGCCGGGGGCCGCCCCGCCCTGGGGGCGGGGACACCTGGACTATGCACCCTTGGAGGGTGACGCCGGCCACTCCAGCGAACAAGCAGAGCAAGAAGCGACCCAAGACCTAAGCTTCTGGATCCCCAGGCTTGTCACAGGGGAGCAGCTCGGACTGGCGGTCCGCATACGCTGGGTACTTTCTTCCCGCTCCCGCCACCTTGCGGAGGGAACACGCACCATGGCAGACGTCACGTTTGGTCATCAGACAGGGCACACGCCCCCCGCCACCATGGACCGCCCCGACCAATGGCCCTATGTGGCCACCAGGCTCATGGCGCATATGGGAGCCTACAGCCCAGATGAAATGAACGGACTGCACTGGCGGTGGCACCAGCGCGCCGCCCTGCGCATCCGGGCGGCCATGCAGGACCATAATATCTGGAACATCCCTGGATCACCGGGCCACCAGGGACACGCCTCAGGCCACCGGCGGCCGCGGTCCCAAGACGTCCCGGAGCCCCCCAGACAGGCGGCGCGCCAAAACTCACCGGAACACCCAGGGGTCCACCACCCGGTAGGGGTTCCCCCTCTGGCGCATACAGCAGCCCCCTGCGGCTGTTCGCCCCACGGAGGAGCCCGGGCATTCCCCACGCCTCGAGGGTGCAAGGCGACACGCCGGAGCAGCGCCAAGAAACGAGGCGCCCTGACCCATCCCGTCGCCACAGCCGCACGCCGCCCCCCGCAGCGCGACGAGTCGTCTTCAATGAAGATATGGACAGGGACCACGGGGGCGCCCGCGACCCCTAAGCTCGGCGAACATCATCGACCCCCAACCCCAGACGCCGGTCCAAGAGGCCCCGCACCGAGCGGACGCACATCCCCACCATTCTCACGCCGGCCGAGCGCGAGCGACAAGCAACGCTTCAAGCGGACCCTCGCCAGATGGCGGGCGAAACGTCCAGCTCATCTGCCGCCTCCCTCCCGGGGTCAGCGGCCCATCCGCTACCAAGAGGACCACACGCCACGGACACGCAACCAAGGGAGCCCGCGCCCAACCCCAGCCCTACGCAAGGAGCGGGGGGGCAGCCCTCCCCGCAGTCCAGAAGCCGCCAGGCCACGGAGGGCACATCGCGGCAGCCGGGACACGACGCGAGCGGACCAAGGGCGGACACAGAGACGACGGGGACCTCCAGCCCCCAGGAGCCCGCTGGCCCGCTGCCCACCGCCACGCCCTGCTCGATGCCCCGGCAACGGGAACCCCCCACGGAATACGTGCATGGGGGACAACCGGGCGTCACCTCACGGCACCCCTCCCCGGCTGACGCGGCACTGGACCAAGACCGGGTGGCCATGCCTCCCCCGCCCCCCCAACCGCCACAGCAACGGGGCACGGGTCCCTTCGACGACGCGGAACTGAAGGCGCTCTACGACATCCACGCTTCCACGCCCTCGAGCGAGCTGGTGGCCACCCTCCGGGAACACCTCCGTAGCGTCGACCCGAACAGGCTTTTCGCCGTAGTCCCCCTGCCACATGCCCCGACAACCCAAATCTTTGTGCGACAGCTCCAGGCGCTCGTCACCCCCGGGACACAGGTCTCTGACGACCTCATTGAAGCGTGGATCTGGTGGTTCAACACCCACCAACCGGCCCAAGGGGGTGTGTGGGTCCCACACCTGGGCTGGGTACACACGCTCATAGCGCCACCGACGGACCCGAGGGCGCACCCGCCACCGGAGGCCCGGAGCGGGCCGCCCCACCAGCGAGACCCGACAACCTCCGTATCCCACCGCACGAGGGCCTGGAGGCATGGGAAAGCGGGACCGCCCGTAGCAGGGGCACAACCTCACGAACCTGACGGCGCACTACCCGGAGACGACGCGCGCAGCACCCCCGCCGCGCGAACGTGACCCCGGTACCATCGCCATGATCATGTTGGAGAATGGCCACTACTACCACGTGCGGATCATCCCGCACCTGCAGGACAACCATTGGAGCCTGGGGGCCGTCGACTCCATTCTCCGGGCGACCACGGGCCTGCCGGACAACCCTACCCCCCTGCTCCCAAACCAACCCCCGGACCCCCTGACGGCCATTGTGTCGGGGGCGGCATCACCTGGCACCCAGGCCACGCCCCCTACTGCTTCTGGCGGTGGGCGCGGCGCCGCTGGCCGCACACCAGGGCGTGGTCAGCGGCGTGGAGATTCTACCTCGACAGCCGGCAGCCGACCGAGGCCATCCCGGAACCGACGGCGGAAACCCCCACTGAGCCCAACCTATGCCCCGTCTTCGCGATCCACCAGATCCGGGCACTGGCGTTGGGTGGGCAGCTGCAGCCCGCCATCCGCACTGAGACGGAGGCCCGGGCGGCGCACGCCGCCCTGGTGCACGAAATCTTCAGTGCCCTCCGCAGCGCCCTTGTACGACGTGCGGGTAACCCCCCAGGGCCCTGACCCGCGACCAACCACAGGACCTGCAACGACGACAGCGACTGGGGCCACGAACGTACGGGCCCGAAGTCAGCCGCGACGTCCTCCACATCCCCCGACCCATCCACCTCCACCCCCCCCGCACCCGCCGCTGAACCACACCAACAACACGCCGCCGACGCCACGCGGACTACAGGCGGTCCGGCACCATCTGGGGCCGGCACACCACAGAGCCCCCGACAAGAGCGTGCGTCCAAACGGGCGGCGCAACGACATCCAACACAACACCACGCGGCCACAGGGAGCCAGGGACACCTAGCATCACCTGCCAGGAGCGGAGCCCTACCCGGCCCCACGAATACGGGGGCAGTGGGTACCCAGCCCGGGCAGCCCCCCGACACCGCACACCCGCACAGGGTACCGGCCCCGAGCCCCACAGGGAGCCCGCAAACCCTAACACCACCCGTCGCGCCTGCGCACGGCCCACGGCCGGCAGCCAGCCAGGCGGCAACAACACAGGCCCACCCGGAACCCCGCCCGCACCATGGCGCACCTGACCGGCCAGCAGCGGACCCAACGTACACGCCGACCGACAAGTCCCACACCAGCTACGCACAGGGAACAAACGACGCGGCGGACCCGGGACCGCCTTCTCCGACCAGAGGACCGGACGATGACCGACACGCCAGCGGCAGCAGGGTCGGCCACGAACCACAACGACCCCAACCGGGCAGACCTCGCCCAACACGACCCCTCGTACAACCCAACAACGCGCGACCGCGCAACATGCTACGGCACCACCCGTCGACCGGGCACACCAGCGGGGACAGCGTCCACCTGCCCAGCACGCACAACGGACACCCAAGGAGTGGAGGCTAGCCTTGGCAGCCCAGAGTGTCGGACACAAATACGACCCCAGCGACCTCTTCCCACATCCCCCGGACGAGGGCCACACTTCCCGGACCTCAGCGACCCGCCTGCAACCAGAAAAGGGGGCAGCGCCGCACCCGGGACCGCCATCCCACCTGACCCTCCTCTCCCACGTAAAGGGTCCGCGAGGGGCCGGGCAAAGGGGCCAGCCAGAAACGCGGAGCTCGGGGCCGAACCGATGACCACAAGAGTGTTGTCGAACAGCGCACGCCACCGGATCCGGGCGCTGGCGCTGGGCGATTGACGGCAACCCGCCATCCACACTGCGGCGGAGACCCGGGAGGCACGCCCAGCCCTTGTGCACGCAAACTTCAGTAACCTCCACGGCGCCCCGGTGCGACGCATGGGACGCCCCCCCAGGACCCTGAGCCGCGCCTGGCGACAGGTCCTACCGCGACGACCCGGTGGCACACAGCCGCGCAACACACCCCAGCAACACCTGACGGTCCGACAAACCGACGAGACGGACGTCAACATGCCCGACACAGGCAACAGATGCCCGGAGAGTGGAGGCCAGCCTTCGCAACCCGTGGTGTCAAGCAGGCACGGAAACCCCACGACTTCCTCCTACAACCCCCCGAGCGAGGGCCACGCTTCTCGGGCCCCGCGACCCACCTGCAGCAGGGAACGAGGCGGCGCCACGCCCGGACCCGTCCTCCCGCCTCACCCTCCTCTCCCGCGAGCCGGATCCACAAGGGGCCGGGCAAAGGGCCCGGCCAAATACGCGGAATCCGTGGCCGGGCCGATAACCACAAGAACGTTAACGAACCACCAGCCAGAGTATTACCGTCCAGGGCGAGCATCCGGGGATAAGTGCACTGCAGGGACCAGCGCGAACCTCCGCCGGGGAGTTGACCGCCTGGGACGCGTAAGATTACGACACGTATAACCTGTGCGAATGGTACAAGGGGCGCACCCCCCGCAGACAGTTAACAGCATCCATGAGAGGGAGGGGGGCTGCAACACTACCCGGTACTTCTGTCCTCCACAGTCTTACCCGGAGAAAGATGTCCTTGAATTATGCCCTAGGTCTTTTGATGTATTCCTGCAGGTTTTGTAGTTGAAAACCCCAAACCAAAGCAACAAGTAGAGCAAGGACTGAATATGGATCGAATCAATGATTGGTTTTGGAATCCAGTGTAACACAGAACGGCTGCAGATAGACAAAGCAGGTATATGCACATAGATTCAATCACAAATGGATAATACAAAAGTTTTTATATGAAAATTGGTCAGACTCTAGCCTCAGAGGTTGCAATAGGCACTTCATGTGCACTCTTTTGGGTGAAATGGTGCTGGTTAGGACTGAGGGGCATAGATGTCAGGACCACACAGAAAATGACTTGGCCAAGCAGCTGAATTCAGAAGCAGTTACAAAGTAGGACCACAATAAGTGGTAGAATCAATTGAGTATAGGGGTCTTGGGGTGGGAGACCACTTAGGCTTAACCTCCAAGGCCCACAAGCATGGAATGCCTGATTTATTTTGGTATGTCCTCCATGAAGGAAGGTACCTCCGCTCAGTTGAGTGGTAGGGGTGAACTTCATGGGGGGGGCTAGGGTCACAACCCTAGTTACTTTGAGAAAGTGTACTTTAGGCAACAAAAGAGAGATAAAAACACTTAAGTTTGTCTCAGCATCAACAAAGGGTTTTAAGGGGGGCTTAGCCTGGATCAAGCCCTCCAAGAAAGACATGGCAGTGACTTTTTCTTACTCCCCCCTGGAGTACTAGTTAGCTAAGCTAGTAGGACCAAGGAAAAAGGCTCAAATATTCCCAAAATTACCTCAAAAAAATGCATTAAACTTACCAAAAACATCCTCATCACTTCATAGAAGCCTATCACACTGTAGGGACCCTTGAAAAACAGTGTAATGTACCGTGAATGATGTCCCTTCGAAGGGGCATTCCTGGAAAATTCGCCGGCGTGCGGCGAAAGCTTTTGGAAAAAGTGTGGGGGCAGTGGGAATTGAACCCAGGATTCCCTCCCTAGAGCCAATGTGCTTGCCCACTAGGGTACAGTCGAACGCTCTAATGCGGACCGCTATCGCCGTGTAAACAGCGTTTTAGTATACGTCCTGACCAAGGGCCAGGGCGGAGCAATACTCCCAATGGAGGACACAAACCCCCAGGAGCTGGAAAAAATAGAAAATGGAACCAGCAGGGAGTGATTCCTGCGGTTTTGCGGAAGGGGTTGCGATTTAGCAAGTGAAATCGTTGAAAATCGACGAAACCACGCGGGAAATCGTCATTTTTACACATAACTTAAAGTCGCAGACAAGCGCAAAGGAAGCGACGCCAAGAAAAGGGTTGCGCAAGCAAAAACGGCTTTTGGAAAAGAAGGTATGAGCCGTAGTTTTTAAAGTTTTAAAGAAAATTTTTGCACAGTTGCCTCAAAATTTTTCTAAACTTCAGAGTAAAGCATTCAAATTCAACTTACACCACCGAGCAGTTCAACAACCCGTCTCTCAGGTATGTCTGTGTCACCTCACACTCACGCATTGCGTTCGTGTTGGTTGTTCCGTCAAAACGTTAGGGTTGTCAACGCTGTGCTCGTTGGGGGTTCGGGTGCTCATCTCTCGTGCTCTGCACAGGTGAAAGCAGGAATGAGAGGTATGTGATGCGAATGGAGCGCGCAGTGCGCACGTAGGGTTAGAATATGCGCTGTGCTCGCGATGCATGTGCCTAATCTAGGCATCCACACGCTGTGTCGCTTCACCTGTATCCCTAATTCACCCTTGTTTCCTTCTTCACAGGTAAGCGTTTGTTAGTGTGCGGCCGTGGCGTTCAAGTTGAGTTGCTTAAAGCGCTTAGGTTTGTTTTGTGTTCGTTTCAATGCGGCATTCACACGATGCATGGTGAGTAAGGTAGGTTAGCCCAGGAGGAGCTCACCTCCTGGTTGAGTCTGTGGTTCAGCCTCCCTTCCCTGCGTGCACATGATGCATTAAAGGGTAGGCCACGCGAATTGCGCACGGTAAACCTTGTTTAGGTTACCCAGAGGCTCCTCGGTACGTTCTTTAAGAGAACCCGAGGAGTTTCTTAAAGCTTGCTTGCTTGACAGGGGTAGCTGCATCTGCAGCGTGTTTGCAAACAGTGTATTATAGGTCACACTGAGAAGGGTATAATACCTGGAGTGTGGCTTGGTTCCTCAGTCGCAAACGCCCCTTCATCTGCCTCTTTTGTACAGGTGGGAGAGGTTAAGGGTGATTGGTGCACGCAGCAGCTGCCTTCGGCGGCTACCATTTTTCTGCCCCAGCAAAACAGGGGCGCTGATCACAAATCAAATCACTGTGCCTCAGCCAGTACTGGCGAGGACAGTTCAACCTCAACGACATCTGCGCTGTGCACGCAACGAGAGCACCCCTTCCCTCCAAGCCCTAGCAGGGGAAACGCGTTGTGGCGTCCCCTGTTAGGCCACAGCTGCTTGGGAGCGCTGTGTTCTCTCGTCCTTTTCACAGGAGGGCCACTAGGGCCTGAGTGACGTTCGACAGCAGCACCCAGTAGCGTGTGTAGGGGTTAGGGTCAGCAGGCCTGGCAGGAGGTGAGTGCAAGTGATGAGTGCTCACCCTGCCTTCGAAGGCTGGTGCTGGCGTTAGCGAGTGTAGTGTAGTGGTGTCTCCTGTCCCGCGTGCTTTTCCTCGTGGGCAGGGGAGTGCGTTAGCTTTTGGCCTGTAGCAAAAATGGGCGTTTTGTATGCCCTTAGCACACTTGGCCACCCCTCCCCTCTTAGTAGGTAGGGCTTTTGCCGTTTACCCCAAGGTTAGGCGCCAGCACAGAAATTGGGCGCCATAGGAGTGGTAATAGTACCTGATTAGGACCTTCGGTCCGACGTCAGCGAAGCCCGGTCTCCGGGAGCCACGCTGGGGAGAGAAGTGAGACACATACAGACATACGTAGCACACTTAGGGGTATGGTAAACCCTGTAAGGAAGGGTAGAACCCCATGGGTCTGGACCAGTCAGGGGTCCTAACTGTGGGCTCGCTTGTCCCCAAGGAGGGAAGACACACCTTGCCCCATAACACCTTGCTTGTCATTCCCCCCTGGTGTAGAAAGCCACCGTTCTTCGTTGGCTCATCAAGGTCATTACATTAGGGCAGTACCCATGCAACACATGGTCAACGAGGCAAACACTCGCTGGGTGGCTGCAATCTTGATAAGCGGCCACCTGGCTCACGCTGGAAACCATAGGCGTGGGTCTGCAGGGCACAGACAGGGTCAGTAGACTGACACAGGGTAATTAGTTTCGCTTCTTACGCTGGGACATAGTCTCAGCACGGGTTAGGAGCTGCCCCTCGTTGTTCTCAACGAGGTAAGTGCGGAAGATGGGGTTGATACTCCCATCTGGTTGTAAGAAGGCTGACATAGGTTCCCAGGTCGCCTCGGACAACCCATAGCCATCCCACAGGGTAAGGAATTTCCAGCCCTGTTTATACTCGTGGCGAGCAATACCTGCAACCACGTAGTAACCATCGACTGCCATCTCATCGGCAGTCATCTCTTCGAGTTCGTCTGCCTCCTCTGGACTGGCAGCGTTCCCTAGGTCTATGGGTTCAATCTCACTGTCGCTGAGGCGCCACTCATCCCAAGACAAGTCGTCAGGGGAGTGATAGTGCCTCAACTGCTTAGGAGCACATAGCAGTTCACCACCGAGACGTGGACTGCACCTGACATGGATCCTGGATCCATCTATCCTGATGATACGATAGGGTCCAAAGTAAGGGTCCTGTAGGCAGTTACGTGGCCAGGAGGGTAGGCGTGAATGGTGTACCAAAACAAGGTCACCAACCTTGAAGCTGGCAGGTCGCCGTAGGCGGTTCCGTCGGCTCTGTTCACGGTCACGAATGTGCCTCAGGTTAGTACCAGCCTGGTTAGCCAGAGACTGCTTGTGTTCCAGCCAATCTCCCACAGGACTCTTGAAGTCCTCAGGAAAGGGGGTTTTGAAGAACCAAGCAGGTCGTCCTCCATGGAACAGTTCGTGGGGGGTGAAACCCGTAGAAGAGCTCCGCTGTGAGTTCATGGACAGAACTGCCCAGGGCACTAGGCGTACCCAGTACTTGGTGCGCTCCTGTTTCATCAGGATTCTTAAGTTTTGCTCCACCACACGGTTCTGTCTCTCACAGAGTGGGTTAGACGTGTGAGTGTAGGGCACACCTGTGGTTACCTCTACGTTGAGGGCATTTAGCACTCGTTTGTACCACCCAGTGTCACTGCGAATGCGTACATCTTCATCAGAGTGCACCTGTTTAGGTGCTCCATAGGGTTCGAACCATTGTTCGACCAACATTTTTACAGTCTGCTCACCTGTAATTTTCTTATTGCAAGGGAACACACTGGTGAAGCGAGATAGACCACAGGTGACCACGAGGCTACTATCATAGCCGCCAAAGCGTGGTAGGCCGTGGATGTAGTCCACGTAGAGAAGAGAGTTAGCACAATAGGGTATGGGTAAGCTGGAGATCAGGCCCCTATCCCTACTGTCGCTCTGCTTGCTGGCATGACAGCCACAAGCATCCACAATGGTCTGCATACGCGAACTCAGTTCACTCAGGGTTAGACTAGAGTAGAAACACTCACGGAAGAAGTCCACTGAGCGATTAGCGCCAGTGTGACCAGAACTGAGATGGGACCACTGTAGGCACCCATCCAGTCGTGCCTCCGGCACAACAATTCGGTCCTCGTAGAAGAGGTACTGATTGTTTTTATACCACTGGTGCCCGTCAATGACACGGGGTTCGAGACCAGTGCTGAGGGTTTGGAGAATTTCTTCATACTCTGACTGATAGTCGGTTAGACTCCAACCCTCCAGGATTCCAGCAGTGCGCATGGATAGGTCGAGCTGGACATCCATACGTTGGAAAGCCTCTTTGGCGAGCGCCTCAGAGCTCTCACCAATAAGCGCATCGAAATTGTTGCGCGATATATAGTCAGACAGTTCATTCTTAATCCCGGGGATATGATGCACTGTCAGCCTGAACTGGCTCAGGTAAGTCCACCACCGTTTTAGCTTCGCTTTTTCTGGTGGTGGGCCCTTCTGAAAAGACTTCACAGGCTCCTGGTCACACAGCCAGACAATAGGGTTAGACCCCAGGAGTCGGGATTGTGACCATAGCACCAACATACCGGCCAGGAGTTCCTGGTCATAGGTGCTGTAGTTGAAACGCGCTTGGTTCCATTTCCAATTCCAGTGTCCCAGTGGCACCAGTCGCCACTCACTGGTAGGATAGTAATGTTTCAACGAACGATCACGGTTCAGTCCAGTAGTACGATAATGGCAGTGGGTTAGTTCAGCGGGGTTAAGCTCCTGCCATTGGTAGATCGTACCTCCCCCCCCTACATCACTGGCATCAGTGATCAGGACTATCTCGCCCTCAGGGCGGGGCACTCCCAGGCAGTTGGAGGAGGCAATCTTCTTCTTCAACTCCTGGAAACACTCTTCGTCTCTGGAGGTCCATCTCCAGGGAGTAGTTTTCTTGATTAGGTCAGTGAGGGGTGCAGAGGAGTAAGTAAAACTGTGGATGTGACGCCGATAGAAATTACAGGCGCCCACAAAACTCCTCACATCGTGTAGACCCTTCTTAGGGTCATCGCGAATCTGCATGTCCTGTAGGGGCTGCATCTTAGACGCGGCTGGTTTCCACCAGCCATACCCCACGTCGAAACCCAAATACTCCATCTCCTCTTTCATAAACTCACATTTTTCGAGTTTGATGCGGAGATGGTTTTCTTGACAGACAGTGAAGAATTCACGGAGGAGAAGGACATGGTCCTCTTTGGTATTAGTACCCAAACTCACGTCGTCGATGTGAGCCTCCATTTCTGCACCCCGAGAAATCAACTCTTGTACTAGAGGCCTGCGCGTCAGTATGTACAAAATTTTGTTCATAAGCTCCTGGAAGAGCGCTGGGGCGTTAGCCACCCCAAAAGGCATAACCTTCCACTTGAAGACACGACCCTTAGGGGTTATAAAGGCAAGCAGCTCCTGAGCTGCGGCGGTTAGGTCAACCTGCCAGAAACCAGAGCGTTTGTCCATTTTGGTCTTATACCTGCATTTGGCAATACGCTCCAGGGTGTTTTCCATATTAGGAATACTCCCTGAGTGGTTCTGGGTTTTCTTGTTCACCTCACCATAGTCTACAACAAGACGTAGAGCAGTCGACCCTGGTTTAGCAACAAGGAAACAGGGGCTGCAGTGATGGGGATAGTCCCCATGTTTATACTCTTGAACGAGACCAGCATCAATGCATTCTTGGATCTGGCGCTCGATTTCTTCAACCTGTTCCTGTGGAGCGGGATAGGGACGACGCCTCACTCGCGTCTTTTCAAATTCTGGTTTCAATTTCAGGTCCATCTGGACCAGTTTTTTACAAGATAGGGGAGGCGGCAAGGCGCCGAACACCTCCTCATAGGTTATAAGCAGTTTCTTCAGGCGGGGGTCAAGGTTAAGACTCTCGACTTTCTGAAGGAAATCCTCCTCAGCATGGAGGTTGCTTTTTCGATGTTCTTTCTTTTTATGCCGATCAGCAGTTTCGGCAGGAACAGTACCATCGTCCCACTCAGGAGGACATTGCTGCCCATAGTGTAGAGAATACACTAGAGGTATCTCAGGATCAGGCAGCGTATAGGACTCATCGTCCTCCTCAGACCAGATGGAGTATTTCCAGGTCTGTCTGAGGTATTGCAGCCGCTCTTGGCGCTCAATACCTTCGGCCTTCAGGTACAACAGCCGTCGGAGTTCTTGAGTGTCATGCTCAGACAATGGCATGTTACTAGCAGCAGGCCGTGCCAGAGCATCAGTACTCCGGGCCACGGGTTCACGTGTGTGAACAGGCTGCATGTGTAGCACTGGTTTCCCAACAGAGGAAGCGGGTTCAGAGGTTGACTCTAGATCTACCTCCTCTAGCAAAAGCTGGGCCAGGAAAGCACTATGTTTTAGGTCAACACAGCTGGGATCAACAGAGGGAATAGTGCTGGCGATCTCAGACAGTTGGTCGTCAGCATCCTCTTTTACAGCTGCAGGTTCCAGATAGTCATCAGGAGACTCACACCCTGTAAGTGTGGCAGATAGGTGCTCAGGAGATCGATTTTTGAGATCATAAAGGGTCAGGCCACGATTTTCGGCCATGACCTCTTTTAGTAGCACCTGGTCCAGGTCACACAGGGGTACAGGATTGAGAGATCCATCGATGATGGACAGGAAACTGGCCCACTCAGGGGCCTGCATAGCTGTGTCTGAGTCCTCAGGCACATAGATGGGGCCGTCGGGGAGTTGCACTCTTCCCACGGTCATTCGGTCAAGCATACGGCGCCAGTAAGCATGTTCACCAGAGCAACCCCAGTCAGGGGTGCACATAACAACCCTTCCTCCCTCATAAGCGATCTTGGTTAGAACCTTTGCGAGCAGGGAGAAGGGTTGGTTAGCATACGCTAGGCCCATTGCTTTCCAGAAGAAACGGAAAGCATTGTTCATTTGTTTCGAGCAGTACAACTGCATGATGTGCTGTTGTTGGCTCGCAAACAATTCCACCTGGATCTCATCCAGGTTTACCTGAAGGGCCGCCAGTCCATTTTCGAGAACATGACGGGCCAGTTGGTAATTTTCAGTACGATAGTTCGTCTTGGCTGCGTAGCGCAGCCCAGACTTCTTTCGTCCTGACAGCTCCAAAGGAACGGAGAATAGCCCACTGCCAAAGTCGCAGTGCAAAGAGTAAGGACGCTGTAGGGACAGCATTTTTACCTGGGGGTTTCTTCTTAGAAAGTCAGTGCCAATGACGATGTCAAAGGCGTCAGTGTCCAACACTCTGCAGTGTTGGGTCACGGTTTCGTCGCCCAGACATATGGTCACATCGACCCCCCCCAGGGAATGGATGGTACGCCCATCCCCTACTCTTATGGCCACGGTCTTAGTTTTCCTGAAAGTTTTAAGCAGGCGCCGGGCCACTATGGAAAGTGTTGCGCCGGTATCAAGCACTGCTCGAAAAACCTGATCCCCGATTTTCACGAGGATCCAGAAAACCAAGTCCTCCTCTTCGGAGCCACCCCCCTATTCCTCATCAGGGAATTTCACATCTACCCCAGCAGCCATGAGGGACTTGGCCATCCAGGCCAAGCGCCTCTTCTTAGAATTATTCCCCTCAGGGGTAGCGTTATCCCCTTGGGGGCGCTTCTGGGGGACACCTGCGGCAGGAGCGGGTGTAGCAGCAGGAGTAGGTGTAGCAACGGGCGCTGATGAGCGATTCCGGGGGTTAGGGGGTCCAGTCTTACCACCCCCTTTGCCACCTCCTTTACCTTTATCCCCATTCGGGGGATTTCGGGCGGGTGTCTTCTGGCGCTCCGCCTCCTGACGCTTGAGTTTGTCACTCTCGCGTTTCTTGATTTGGCATTCGTCCTCATAGTGACGACGTTTGCCACAATAACCACAGGTGATGGTACACCTGAAGTGGTCCTGATGGGTCACAGTTTTCCCATCTTTAGTATGCTGCTGACGTTTCATCTGCAGCATACAGCCACTGCGGAGATCGCAGTCAGAGGCGTGACAAGGTCCCCCCTTGTCATTGACAGGTCGGCAGTAAAACAGGGGGGGTGTACCTGCATCAGGTTTAACCTCATTCATGGCACGTAGGTTGCCCCTCCCTTTACCACCTCCTTGGTTAGTGTTAGTGGGATTTTTATGCCCCTTCCCTTCGCCACGTTCGGGGGTAGGGGTACCACCTCGTCCCAAATGCTTCTTGAGGAACTTCTCCATGTGGGAGTCGTTCTCTCTCTCAAGAGCGAGCTCAATCAAGAGATCCACCAGTGTATCATACGAGTGGGTCCTGCTCTTCCTCTCAGAGGTGGAGCGGCAATCATCCCACGTACGCTGGGGGATCTTACTCATGAGCCACAGGTGGGGCTCAGTGGCTCCGTAGGAGCCCACATTCATCCTCGAAAATAAGTACTCCAAGTCGCACACATACTCAGAAATTCGCGCAGCGGATGGAAACTCCGGGAGCATAGGTAGCTCCTCGATCTGTGTGCGTACGCTGAGGTCAGTCTCATAGACTGGAAATGTTTTCTCTAACCTCAGGAGTACCTCTGCCCAGGTAGAACAGGTTTTCACAATCTGTTTGACCTGTTTTTGCAAAAATTTCTTTTTGCAAGAGCGTTTTAGCAGTGAACATTTGGTGGCCACATCCACATGGGATTGGCCAGTCAACAAAAGGAACTCCGCAAATTCTTCTGCCCATTCAGGCAGATTTTTGGGGTCGAACTCCGGCAGTTCCAGCTGGATGTTCGCCTGGGCAATTGGTCTGCCCGTCTTCCCACCCCCCGGAGTTAGGCCTGTAATCGACACGCCGGCAAGAGGGGCCAGGGCTGACAGCCCTCTTCTCTCACTCTCTGTGACAGGCACGTCCTGTAGATCCGCCATTGGCACAGTCCTGGCACGGGGGTGAAAGGGGCTGGGGCAGGTAACCTTAGGCAACAGCCTTGAGACCCTCGATCTCTTGAGATCTTCGGCCAGGGTACTCAGCCCTGGAGAGAGAGAGAGGAACTCAGGCTTGGGTAAGGGTTCTGCAATACCCAGTTTAGCCTTAATGGCCTCTGATAAGGCCGTCACATCTGGATCTTCTGATCCAGACAGGAATTTGGCCAGCAGCTCGGCCGTTTGATCCAGGGCACCGTAGGTTGGCCTTGGATGTTGTTGTTCTTGGACTCGTGTTGGGCCCACCTCGGGAGCCCTTGGGGTTGGATACTCAGGTCTTAGTCGTCTTGGCAGGGATGCAGTGGACGGAGGACCAGAGTGTGCGTAGGACCCTAGATCTGTACGTGGTCTGGATCCATGTACAGCCAAGGGTTCCTCTCCATCTTCCCCACGGATGGATTTATAGTACTCCTCATGCATGATGTACTCATCCATCTTCATCTTCAGCTTCTCATATTCCTCAGGTCCTTCAATGGCAGTTGAGGATGAAGCTGGACAATTGGATCTTGATACTGAAGCAGCCACACGTCTGTGGAGGTGACTGAAGCTGTCTCCACCGTGTGCTGCTAAGGCCTCGGTGGTAAGGCCTTTATTCTCTTCCGCCCTTCTGCGTTCTGGATCTCCTTGGGACCCAGATGCGCCACTGAGGTGATGTGGTGCTCGGTGTGGTGGTTCACTCATTGGGTGGACCACACTGCCCATTTGTACTTGGACAGTTCGGATAGGCCAGGTCCTGACGCTTGGCGTGGACATGATGGACTTGTTGTTGAGCTTTTGTTTTGCACTTCTTCTCAGGGTCGGTTCAAAAGGTCACAAGGGACTGTCTCTGCTACCGGAAAGATGTCCTTGAATTATGCCCTAGGTCTTTTGATGTATTCCTGCAGGTTTTGTAGTTGAAAACCCCAAACCAAAGCAGCAAGTAGAGCAAGGACTGAATATGGATCGAATCAATGATTGGTTTTGGAATCCAGTGTAACACAGAAGGGCTGCAGATAGACAAAGCAGGTATATGCACATAGATTCAATCACAAATGGATAATACAAAAGTTTTTATATGAAAATTGGTCAGACTCTAGCCTCAGAGGTTGCAATAGGCACTTCATGTGCACTCTTTTGGGTGACTTTGTGCTGGTTAGGACTGAGGGGCATAGATGTCAGGACCACACAGAAAATGACTTGGCCAAGCAACTGAATTCAGAAACAGTTACAAAGTAGGACCACAATAAGTGGTAGAATCAATTGAGTATAGGGGTCTTGGGGTGGGAGACCACTTAGGCTTAACCTCCAAGGCCCACAAGCATGAAATGCCTGATTTATTTTGGTATGTCCTCCATGAAGGAAGGTACCTCCGCTCAGTTGAGTGGTAGGGGTGAACTTCATGGGGGGGGCTAGGGTCACAACCCTAGTTACTTTGAGAAAGTGTACTTTAGGCAACAAAAGAGAGATAAAAACACTTAAGTTTGTCTCAGCATCAACAAAGGGTTTTAAGGGGGGCTTAGCCTGGATCAAGCCCTCCAAGAAAGACATGGCAGTGACTTTTTCTTACTCCCGGGGCATGCGGGGGGCCACAAGCTCACCGCACGGGGCCGCGCCGACCCGCCTGCCAACAGGCACGGGTGTGTTACGCCGAGCCCAACCCGCCACTTCGGACGGAATGTCCCGGCACCACAGCACAAGCCGAACCACCCTAACCATCCTAGCTACCACACCCGGCGCCGTGACACAGACACGCCACCCGAATGACCCGAAACGCACGACACGGGAAGGAGCACGGCAGACAGACAGGCACGAGCACGAGCACAGCACCACCGAGCTGGAGCAACGCCCTGGGCCTCCCATGGGGAGCACAGGGACACACCGAGGGGGACCGGCGGGGCCTTGCCACCGACGGGAGTGTACATATGAGTGGCACAAGCGAAACTGGAAGTACGGCTACGGAGCACCACGAAATACCGGATAATGGATTGTGCATGCAACACTGCCAGGGCGGAGCAGGGAACAGGGCACCGACAGGGAGAAAAAAATTTTACAGCGGTCCAACCACTTGTCATGGCTTTTCTCCCCTGCGGCGGGCGAGCGGCGCACAGTACAAACGTACCGTGCCGGCCCCATACACCTGGCACCGACCAACATCACAACAAGCGGCACACCTGCGCACAACAAATCTGACTGCGCGAACACCCGCTGCGACGGCAAGGAACGAAGGCCGAACAAACCAACCAAGAGGCGACTCACACGACCACACACGGCCAGAACCACTACAGCGGACGCAACGTGACCGTGAACAGACCGCGCGCGCACCGACCAGCGCCAAGCTGGCCGGGCATGCATGGGCCGGTGCGAGAGCGACGACCAACGGGCTAGCGACACCGTAGCAAGCCGCGCCCCCCGACCACCATGGCCACAAGCACAGAGGAACACTGCGACTCTACCGCTGCAGACGCGGCCCACGAACGTTCCCAAACTGCACTACACCACACTTGTACAAACCAAGACGCCACAAACTGACGCAGACACCAACGTGCTGGCTAAACGGGCAGGGTTCGACAATAAGACCACCGGCAGCAGCGCAACGGAACCCACAAGAACCCGGCCGACCATGAGACGGCCACGACAACCGCGCACCAACCACACCACAGCTGCAGCTTCCACTTGACCGTAAAGGGACCACATGCAAGCCGGCCAACGCCGAACCAGCCAGGCATGCACGGGTCGAAACGGAAACGGCGCCCAACGGGTGGCAACACCGTGGTGGGCCACGCCCGCCGACGACCATGCCCACGAACACAGCAGAACACCACAACGCTGCCAATACAAACGCGACCAACCAACGGTAACAAACTACACAACACTACACTTCGACAGACCACAACGCCACTAACCAGCACCGACACGGACATGCCAGCTGCATAAACAACATGCGGCGGAACGACCACCGGCAGCAGCGCAATGGAACCCACCCAAACCAAGCCGACCATGAGGCGGCCAAGACGACCGCGAACCAACAACACCGCAGCTGCAGCCGCCACTTGACCGTAAACAAACCTGACGCAAGCCGGCCAACGCCAAACCAGCCAGGCGTGCACGGGTCGAAACGGGAACGACGTCCAAAGGGTTGGTGACACAGTGGTGCGCCGCGCCCGCCGATGACCATGCCCACGAACACAGCAGAACACCACAACGCTGCCAATACAAACGCGACCAACCAACGATAACAAACTACACAACACTACACTTGGACGAACCACGACGCCACTGACCAACACCGACACGGACATGCCAGCTGCATAGACAACGTGCGGCGGAACGACCACCAGCAGCAGCGCAATGGAACCCACGCAAACCAAGCCGACCATGAGGCGGCCAAGAAGACCGCGAACCAACAACACCGCAGCTGCAGCCGCCACTTGACCGTAAACAGACCACACGCAAGCCGGCCAACACCAAACCAGCCAGGCGTGCACGGGTCGAAACGGGAACGGCGTCCAAAGGGTTGGTGACACCGTGGTGCGCCACGCCCGCCCACGACCATGCCCACAAACACAACTTGGCTCTACCATCACGCAACCGACCAACCTACATTACCTAACTACACCGCAACCGTACCATACAACCGACCAACCGGCCACAACGACCTACTTCGATCCCCCCGCCCCCCGGGAGAGCGCAAGCTCGACCGAGTCAGGAGGTGTGAGTGTGCGCCACGGCATGCGAGTCCCGTAGCACGTGCTTCTTCAAGTCGCCTCAAACCTACTGAAAACGAACCCAGGTGGGGGTGCCAGCGGGACAGGGCCTATGGCCTGGCTCCGGGCCCCTGGTCCCCAGAATCCGGAGGTTGATGAGGATGTGCGGTGGGACCCTCCCCCACGTATCATCCGCCCGAAGGAGAGGAATGTGAGACTTTGGCCGAACATGGGTTACCTCTCTGGGCAGAACCCGCTGTAGGGTACTGCTATGCGACCGCGCCCTTCCCCCATGTGGGGGAGCCGCTTTGTGGGGGCACGTGAAGTAGGGCCGTGGGTGGGTGAGCAAAAGCCCCTTGGTAAGTCCCCCCTGCGGGGCAACCCCAGTCCCTAGTCGACCTACCTACCCACCTAATGCCGGGCAACGGCAGAGCGCAAGGCAAGAGCCCTCGACTACGAGGACCTGTCTGTGCTACGCTTGGAGCTGGCGCTGGAAAAAGCAAGCGACCAGCACCTGAACGCCTACCGTCCTGGAGGAGGCAGCTCTGGGAGCCATGGCCGAGGGTACCAAGGACACCGACCCGGACAGGGGACTACCCCCAAAAATGCTCGCTTCATGAGCAATGTCCGGAACCTCTTCTGGTGTGATGCCAGAGATGAGCAGCGCTGCCTGCTTCATGCCCCTGACTGCGACCAGCGGGACTGCTTCGTGGTCCAGGGGAAGAAGCAGGAGACCAACACCAAGCAAAGCCAAGCTGCCGGACCACTACGGGTGCACAATCACCTGTGCATTCCGTGGTAAAAGGAAGCACTACGAGGACACGTGCTACCAGAAGCAACGCCTCTCTGCGAAGCTCAAGACCGAGAACGCCAGTGGCAAGGGCAGTGGCAAGGGAAACGCGGACAAGGACAGTGGCAAGGGTAACTCCAAGGGCAATGGCAAAGGCCAAGGTGGCAAAAGCAAAGGTGGACGAGGAGGCTCTGACCGCAAGCTAGATAAGGACAAGAACGCGGACCAGTCCAGAGCGAACCCCAATACTACGCCAGGGGGAAACTCTGAGCCCTCTGGTGGGCAACCAAACACGGGACCTACGACCTGTTCCCAGACGCAAGCCCAACAAGAACAAGGGACTAAGCGTGCCAACAAAGATGGGGACCAGTCTAACGCCCGCAAACGCTCCCGTTTCATGCGCATGGCGCAGAAAACTTCAGAAGAAGGGGTTGGAAGTGACCTGCCCCGCGGAGTTCTGACGGGGACGCTCCGGTGAACCTACAGATCTGGTGTTCTGGGTACTTATCCGTCTTTGGGGACCTTGATCCAAGACATCCCCAAGGAGCTGATAGTCCTCGCTTTTGGAGGCGACCATCATGGTTGAGGGCTCCTTCTTGCATACCCTCAGGTAGCTAGACATGTGCTCAGACTGCCTCAGAGGTACAGATTCCCATTCGTCACCATGGTCCACTTAAAGGATGTAGGGTGCTTGCAGGGCAAGGGATAGATTCTGGGAGTGCTCGACGAAGAAGTCGGTCCCCAGTACAAAGTCGAAGGCCTCGGTGTCCATCATGTAGAACCGATGGGCAATGCTTCTAGGTCCCATAGGCACATCGACCTCACAGTCCCCACCACTGTGCACCACATGTCCATCTTCCATGCCGATGGCTGCGGTAGGCATTGTGTTCTTCAGGTCCCCACGAGGTAAAATGTTCTTGGCCGCAATAGATATAGTGGCCCCAGTATCCAGTACCCCCAGGGTTTTAACGTCTAAAGGAGTCCGGATGCTTCCAGGAAGACCTGAACCTGGAGCTATTCGCCAGCGACAAGCAACATGTCCTGGAGCTCTACTGCAGCAAAGGGAAGAATCGCTGCTATAAATTTTACTGGCCCTCTCTCGGGATGGCCTACGGGAACCCAAGACTCAGTGAACTGGGGAAGGTCCTGATCAAGGTGGCCCTGGAACGTTCCCGTATGGTCCTGTGCTCCCCCGATCGGGGAGCCCATGGGGGAAATGAGTACTGGCGTACTCTATTGGACAAGCTGACGTGTAGCCGCTGCTCTCACGTTGAATTTCCTGGACCATAGCAGGGTCCAGATCCTCCCAGGGCACTGGGGCTAAGCTCCCGCCCACCACGCTTAGCATGCTCCCCCATCCGGGTTTCCCGATGGGCGTCTTCCGGCCCAGAGGCACGTAAATGGCTTCATCTGGCAGCTCGATGGAGGTGAGCCCTGGATGTCCTGAAAGATCAACTACGACCTCGAGACGCCGTAGAGACTACTCCTGGGGGAGACGAGTACATCGTGTCTGACATTGTTGCCCCCAACTCGCCCTGCCAGGTATCTAATCCTGATGTAGTCTCAGAGTGTCAGCTATCCGAGCTACCCGGCTCTATACACTCTGACGACGAGACTGAGCATGACGCCTTCTTTGTGCAGACGTGCGTGGAGGAAGTGGGGAATGCCGAGCACGCTGCCGCACTGAAACCCCTACTGTCCATGAGGGGAGAGGACCCCCTGGACGAGGAGCTGGATCCCCGATCCAGGCTGAGAGAGTACGTAGACTCCAAGAGGAGATTGGCGGCAAAAACACCATGCTACGCTAGGCCTACCCGCCGCTCCTGACCGTTGTAGCAAGGGTCTATGGGGTATATCTCCCAACTGAAGGAGACCCTCGGACAGAAGATTACCACCTGGCAACGAGAGGTGGATCTGAAGCTCGTGAAGAGCGTGTGGGGTGCCCATGTGAGGACCCCAGAGGAGGATGAACTCTCCGAGGAATGCGTATGCGAACCCCCTCGAGTGTGCCTGTGTTGTCACCGACCACCTCAGACTGTGGAGCGGGACCTTCTCTACGCCTACCAAGGGCTGAGGGATACGATCAAGGACGCTGAGCCGGTTGAGGACCGGCTCCCTGCTTCTTTAGACCAAGGAGCAAGCAATGTACACTCTGACGAGGACATGGAGGACAAGATCAAACTCTTGGACCCTAGAGTACAGAAGCTGATCAGAACCTACCTGGAGGTATTTGGAGAACTACCCCCTCCAGCGTCCTGTGACAAGCTGGTACAGATGGACCTCAAGCTGAAGCCCGAATTTGTGGGTCACAAGATACGTAGGAGACCCTACCCGGCTCCTAAAGAGCAGGCCAATGAGATAGAGTGACAGATACAACAATGTATCGACGCTGGCCCTGGTCCTGGAGTACAAGGATGGGGACTACCCCCAACATGGCAGCCCCTGTTTCCTGGTGGCTAAGCCTGGGTCTACAGCCAAACGGCTGGTAGTGGACTATGGGGAGCTGAACGAGAAGACGCTGAACCACTCAGGTCCATTCTTAACGTGGAGTCAACCATCGAGAAGATAGCCTCCTGCCGCTACAAGACGAAGATGGACAAGCGGAGTGGATTCTGGCAAGTGGACCTGACGCCCAATGCCCAGGAGCTCCTAGCCTTCATCACCCCTCAGGGGAGGGTGTTCAAGTGAAAGGTCATGCCCTTTGGCGTTGCTAACGCATCCGCTCTTTTGGAAGAGCTGATGAACAAGATCCTATCCATCCTACGTCGGAGACCTGTGGTGCAAGAACTCATATCCCGGGGCGCCCAGATGGAAGCACACATCCACGGCGTATGCCTGGGAACGAATATCCAAGAAGACCACCTAATCCTCTTGGGCGAGTTCTTTGCAGTATGCCAGAAGAACCACACCAGACTCAAGCTGGAGAAATGTGAGTTCATGCAGGAGACTATGCAGTACCTGGGGTTCGACATTAGCTATGGGTGGTGGACCCCTGCGGCCTCTAAGGCCAAACCCCTGATCGCCGCTAAGGTACGACACGAAGATTCCAAGAAAGGACCTCGTGATGTACGCAGTTTCATTGGGGCTTGCGACTTCTACCGCCGCCACAACAAAAATTTCATCGACACCAGCGCCATCCTGATAAACCTCATTCAGAAGAGTACTACCTGGCGCTGGGGCCCTCAAGAACAACAAGCGTTTGACGAGCTCAGGGACAACGTGGCCAACGCTAAGTGCTTGGGTGTGCCTAGAGCACAACGGGAAATTATCCTGGTGACTGACGCCAGCAATGTGGGCGGAGGTGGAACGCTGTTCCAGTGGCAACCACTAGGGAAGGAGGAGTTCGAGTCGGCCATTTCCCAATGGGGTACAGACGGACTATACCGAGACGGTCCCCTCAAGCACCGCTATCCTGACAACAAATGGGTCCTGGTTCCCCTGCGTCATTGGAACTGGAAATGGAACCAGGCCCTGGGTACCTATTCTACCTATGAGCAGGAACTGCTCGCAGGTATGCTAGTGCTATCCTGTCAGTCCCGATTGTTGGGGAGTAACCCAGTGGTTTGGCTGTGTGACCAATAACCGGTCCACACCTCCCAGAGGGGACCCCCACGTGAGAAGGCTAAGCTCAGACGCTGGTGGACCTACCTGAGCCAGCTACGGCTCTCAGTACGTCATATCGAGGGCGTCAAGAACGGGTTTGCGGAATACATCAGCTGCAACAACTTTGACGACTTGATTGGTGCCAGGTCTGAGGAGCTAGTTAAGGAGGCGTTCAGTTGTATGGATGTACACGTGGACCTCAACATGAGCATGATCAGACCTCTTGATGGACTCCAACAAGTGGAGTACCTGAGAGAGTTTGGGGACATCTACAAACGCCTGGAGAAGCGTCTGGATCCCGCCCTGGTCAGCCAGGAGCAGTGGAAGCGAGACAAGACCTACCTCTGGCATGAGAACCGGATAGTCGTGCCTAGCGACCGTATCCCGGCACTCCTCAAGTGGACCCATGAGTCCAGTGGTCATGTTGGAGCGAACCGTACCCCGAAGCTGTTCAAGCAGTGGTTCCACTCTATGTGGACGGACAATCAGCTGCAGAAAACCCTCCAGCCCATCGTGGACAAGTGCCCGTGTCGGTCCTGTAAACCTGGGGATATCAGGGACAGAGGTCTCTATTCGACGCTGCCTATCCCCAAGTGTGCCAACAGTGTTCTCTACGTGGACTACACGGAGATGCCTAAGTTTGGGGGCTATGACTTTGCCCTAGTGGTAACCTGTGGGCTGACCAGGTTTACCAGGGTGATCCCATGCACTAAACACATCACCGGCGAGGAGACCATCAAGATACTCCTGGAAGAGTGGTTCTGTGTCTATGGAGCATCCAAAGAGATTAACTCGGACAAGGACGTCCGAGTACGCTCCGACACTGACTGGTACAAGAGAGTCCTGAGGTCCCTCAATGTCGAGGTGTCAACGGGGATTCCCTATACTCATACGAGTAACCCCCTATGTGAGCGACAGATTCGGGTCCTCAAGGAGAACGTGAGGATATGGTGCAAGACTGAGCGGACCAAAGACTGGGTGAGACTACCCCCTGTCATATCCTTGATGATGAACTCCAAAGAGACTTCGACAAATGGCTATTCGCCCCATGAGCTGTTCATGGGACGGCCAGCGTGGTTTCTACACGCTCCCCATCCCGATGATTCCTATTCCACTGTGGGTAAGTCAGTGAAGGAGCAACAGGACAAGGTGGACAAGGCCCAGGCTATGCTCCAGAGAGTGAGGGAGCGCCAGTGGATCAAGAAGAACAAGCATCCGGTGCCAGCCTCCTACCAAGAGGGACACTGAGTGCTGGTGCACCACAGTCGGCTAGCCGCCTGGCCACGCTCCACCAGCGATGACCCCTACTTTGGGCCCTACAAGATCCTGTCTGTGGATGGTCACGGCATCAACGTGCGGTGTTCTCCCCGACTAGGGGGGACCGTGTGTGTGCGCTGCTCAACAGCTCAAGCTCTACCACAACCGAGAGGACCTTTGTGGGGAAGAATGGGAACTAAACGACGGGGAGATCGCCGCTCTGGACCTACAGGGCGCTGCCAGCCCAATGAAAGTTGAAGGAAAATTCCCCGACATGAATGCCGAGGAGATGGCTAAGGAAGGCTTCTACCTGGTGAAGTCGGTTGCCCGACAGCGCTATCGCCAAGAGTGGTCTTTCCTCACCCTCTGGGAAGGGCTTGCAGTTGAAGAAGCGGCCTGGGAACCCTTCTCTGCCTTTGTGTTCCCTGAGGGACGCCTGAATTCTGTTCTGGTAGACTACTTGTCCCAGAACAACCTAGGAGAGTTGCTGAAGCTCGCTGAAATGCTTGCCTCTCAGAAGAAGCCTAGGGACTGAACCCTTTCTATACCTGCCATGGTGTGTGTGAGTGTGCTGATACTGAGGACCTATGAGCAAGCTGCAGAAATGGTGTCCCAATTATACCCAAGTCTGCACCCTTGCTGAACCCGGCGGAAGTCTTTACACGGTGCCACGGGGTACGCTCCGGGTCTCTCCGCCCCGAGGTGCCACATTTCTGTGCTGCCACCAGACTTCCTTGGGTGAATACCCGGCGCTAACGCCAAGGTATTGGTTTTCCTACCTGCCTGCCTACTATAGGGGAGGGGTGGCCAAAAGCTATGAGGCATAAAAACGCCTGTTTGCTACACGGCCAAAACCTAGACTACCACTGCCACTGCCCACCAAAACCCTGATAAAGCTTCAGGAAACGGGCGGGACAGTGAGACACACACTACAGTTCCTACACTCACTACAGTGGCACCAGCCTTCGAAGGATGAGCGAGCTCTGGGCTCAAACCCTCACCCAGGCCTACCACTCCTACACACACAGGCTACTTGGCGTTGTGGATGAACATGTCTCAGGGCCTAATGGCCCACCTGTGAAAGTACCAGAGAACACAGCACTACTAAGCGACTATGGCCTGACAGGGACGCCACTACGTGTTTCCCTGTCAGGGCTTGGAGGGAAGCAGTGCTCTGTTTGCGTGCACAGCGTGTATGATGAAGTGGTCGGACTATCCTCGCCACTCCTGGCTTACGTACAGTTTGTTGATTGTGTGATCTGCACCGCATGTTTTAGAGCGGTAGGGAACTGCACCAGATCACCCTGATCCTCCCACCTGTAAAGCAAAGGCTGATGAGTTCGGTAAGCGGCGGAGGAACCAAGCCAGCCTCCACGTATTATAGGCTTCTCAGGCTGACCTATAATACGCTGTCCTGTTACCGAACCACAAGCAAGCAAGCTTAAGGAACTCCACCCGTTCTCTTATAGAACGTGGGGTGGAGCCCCTGGGTAACCTAAACAAGGATCATACCGTCCGCAACATGCGTGGCCCACCCTTCAATGCGCCATATGCATGCACGGGTATGCACGAAACGGCCAATCCACTATCTTAATCTTTCCCTTTCCAACAATCCATACCAACCACCACGATCACTGACTCTACCAGGGGGTGGTCCCTCCTGGGCTTACTCACGTTGCCTACCGCTGGAGAGCAAGAGCAGGTGAGCGGAGAAAACGAAACACAAGCAAAGCAAGCGTTTATGCAACGCGTGTGTATGTTCTAATCAGTGCTACAAAAAGGGAGGTTGGTATATGAGAGCAGTTGTCATGGTTGCCCCGCATTGCATCGCAGGACAGGACCGTTAGCCCCCCATGACAACCACTCCCTGGCCGAAGGCCATCTGTTTCTCTCTAATCTCACCTCTAATCATCGTGCAATCTTCTAATCAAACCCTCTACTCTATGTTTTCCGTTGCTACACGGCTAGTCTACGGTAACACGAGACAAGCAATGTGCATGCTGCATACGAAGCAACAAAAACCTGTATGTGTATACCTTGTTCTGGGAAAAACTATTGAATTATCGAATTCTTCATTCTTGAATTTGCCTAGAAGCATGCGTGAAATCTCTACGTTTATCATTCAATGTGTGTTTGATCATTTCTTTATTATTGCATAACATACTGTTATAATCTTATTTTCTCTGTCTTTTCCGGCGCTAAATTAGGATGCGCTCCGGCGCGCGGCTTTTCTCTGCGTGTAAATCCAGGGATTTAAAAATTCCTGTGATGAAAGAAAATAGCGTAAAAATGTGCATTCAATGCACATGGAGATTCTGGACAGGTGTGTACCCTCAGAAAAATTCTAGGCCGTCATTTGACGGATTTTGGTGTTTGCGTCAATCGTTGCGTGTTTGTCAGTCCCTCAACCCTTCGTCCCTTCTCTGCAGATATCCTGGAGCGCAAACAGTGGAGTAGGCCGTGATCTGGCGGAAAAACTGACTCCTGGACCACTGTCCAGAATCCAAGCCCCCATGAGGGCAAAATAATTTTCAACGGCACCCCCTCGCACTAAGGACAGATCAGGCCAGACAGCAGGTTCAACGAGACCCCAGACAGCGTGCCCTGATCCTATCCTGCGTTGGGCTTTGCGTATTGCACTGCGTTTTGCTATTTGGAGGGAGGACTGTATGCACACATGAATTGGCATGCCCATTCTAACCCCCTACCAAGCCACAGCTGCCCCAGCGACGCTGATGAGCGCAGTGAAAGCTGTAGGTGTCTGTTATGACTAAGCCAAAACTGGCGACTGCCCTGACGCAGCGCCTTCTTTCCAATGTTACGGATGTTATAGGAAATTTTGAAAAGATGTTTGAGCCATGGGGAGGTCAGAAACAATTCCCTTTTTCCTTTAGAATGCGACATTGGTGGGAACCAACACACAGGGGAGAAGTAAGAAAAAGAGTATTCCCCTGCGAAAAGGTTAGCTTTAATTGTCATAGAGAGGCCTAAAGGCATAACACATTTTTATCTTAGTATTGGCCTACCCAAAAGAAGTGATAAGACATTCTGACCTATAAAACTAAGCATTGAACTTTGGATGTTGTGTGGACCCCTGACCCCCGAACTGATTGAACTTATTCACCATTTCCCGGACTGACTGAGGCACTGACATCAATCTAGAGCCCATACATTTTTCTAAATTTTCTCATGAATGCTTAGCTATCCTAGTCGTCTGCACCCTAGGGGACTGTGGCACCTCGTTTTGAGAGGTCCTGGGTTCAATTCCCAGTCAGCCTAGCTAAGTAGGAAGATCCCATGTGACATGGCAGTGACATCAGCGCCACAAACAATCAGACCCAAAAACAAAGAGTGCATATCTCTAGATGTGACTATAAAAGAGAGGATGCCCATGTGGGCAGTGTCCCCATGATTGTAGGATATTTTCTAACTATCGCCTCATAAATTTGTATTTATTGTGAGTGTCCTTTGTTGTGACACTATCTCCTTTGACTGCAGCCCTTCATGCTGTGGATTTGATCCTGTGGTCCATTGCTTGCACTGTGGGTACTCATATTTCTGGTTGATTTCATCAAAACACATTTGTTTGGAAAGCCTCAACTACATCAAGAAGCAGCAGGAGCAAGCAGAGGCACAAAAAAAAAATTTCATCAAAGTATTCAACAGTGAAAGCCTGTTCTAGCTTTCTACGTTCATGCATACCCATTGTACAAAATAATCATGGACCCTTGCCGGGCCTCACCACTGGTGCATAGCTGCAGAACCAAACCATACAAAGAACAGGGCATACACCTTGCCCTTTCGTGAACGATCTACTCTGAAAGATTTGAGCATCGTCTTTATAGATTCAGGTATTTGCAATCACAACCACAGCGAAGAAGGTCTTACCCAGGGGATGTCCTGTCCCTCCCACTGCCCTACGTCAGGCGCCTCTTAAGCCGCTCCTGCACGTGCTTGGCAAGGCAGCGTCGCGGCCACGCGGTCCAGGTGTCCCGGATGGGAGGGTGTCCCCACATGTGCCCGTGGGTAGGGTCACATGTCCCCTCCTGGGGCGGCAGCTCTGGGGGCTGCCCAGCCGTCTGGAGTATCTCTCACTACAGGGGGTATTGCTCCCGCGAGTCTACGGTACGATCGCCTCACCCCTGGGACACGAGTTGCGGGGCCCCGCTGCTTGGCAGGCGACCGCCTCCTGAGCTGTGTGCCTGCACGTCCTTCATCGGTTGTTGCCATGGTTCCGCGTGACGTTTGCCATGGTCCTCGATGCAGCCTGGCCAGGCTCGAACCATTTGCCTTGGACTACCGCTCCTGCCACTGGCCCGGAGGGGCGGCTGGGTCGTTTCAGTGCGTCCGACCCTGGGGCTGTGGTTCGTTGCGCCCTATCCCTCTGCCGCCCTTGGTGCGTGCGCGTGTGCAGTGTCCTGGGCCGCCCGGCACCTGTTCAGCGATGCGCACGCCGTTTGGGTTCCGTGCGCGGTGTCCGTGGCCGCTTGGCGCTTGTTCACCGGTGCGCGCGCTGTGCGCAGTATGGCTCTGTTGTTGGTGGCTTCGTAGGGGACCCCTGCCGCCTCCTTTTTTCTCGCGTGTTTGTTTGTTTTTGTTTGTGCCCTCATCCTTTTGTGTGTGCTCTGTACTTTTTTATGCTTTCTCGTGTGTGCTTATCCCCCTTTGTTGGTTTTGTTTTTAAAGAGAAAAAAAATGCAAAAGGGGCGTGTGCGCACTGCAGGCACAGGCATGGGCATCCGGTGCAGTGGTGCAGCAGTGCTGCGCTCTTGGTCGTGTCATGCGCCGTCGGTGCTTTGTCGGCGGTGGCGCCCCAGGGGTGCTGCTCGCGCGTCCTGATGTACATCGGTGCGGGTGAGGGTGGGTTCAGTTAGGTGTCTCTTTGCGTCTTAGCTAGTTTAGTGGTGCTGGCTGGTTAGGCGGTCGTGTTGGCTGTGGGTGCGGGCTGTGGCTACTGTGCTGCCTCCGTGGGCTGCGTCGGGCTCGGAGGATTAGAGATTATGGGGCGTGGTTCGTGTTCGTCGACTCGTGATTTAGCTTCGGCTCGGGTTCTGTCTCAAAGCCTGAAAACAATAATAAAATATGCAAAAGCATGTATAGAAAAAAAAGAAATATTGAACAGGGCGCTGACCATTACGAGGTCTGTGCCGAAGATGGTCGTGGGGCAGCCCGACCGGCTTCGGCCCCCTTCTCACAAGTGAACCGACTGTCTTGGGACCGGCCGTTCGTGCCGTTTCTTCCACTGCCGCTTGTACGTCGCTTCGCTGCCGGCACGTGTTGACGCTCCTTCCCCGAAGTTGAGCACTCGCTCCCCGGGATTGACTAACCATCTGTGGCATGGGACGTTGTCCTTGGTCTGTGTGGCTCACGAAGACTTCGCTGGCAACAGCCTCTTTCTACCAACGCTTCCTCAACAGACATTTCAATGGCAGGCACATGTACAACAGGTCTCAACAGGGCTGCGAACGAACCATTTCAGAGGCAACAAACACGAACGCAATTTGAGTTTCATTTTCATTATTTGAGCGGACAAATTTGTTGAACGAACGCGAACACGGTTAGAATTTTCTTTCATAGAGTTTCATACGGTTTTGATTTTTCAAATTACAATTTGCCTTTCTTAGTAAGTGCTGTGTACGTGCCGTGCCAACCAGGCACACATTCTTATGCCAAAGTGATTGTTATTTGCAAACACTGCGGGAAGAGTTCATCTCCACAACAATTAGCATACAGTCGTGACATAAGTTATGGCTCAAAATGTTTGCAAACCATTTTTACCCCCGGTGCATCTCTAACTTGCCTCTTTATTGGATAGACCGATATATTCTAAAATCATGCAACACCTTTCGAAATTGTTTTTGTGTTATCATGTTTAACGTCGTGACATTCTTTGAACCTTGCCATCAAGTATGTAAATCATCCTTTCCCTCCACGCGATTAGAACTTTTACAGACCATTTTTGCCCCACATGCCCTGCATGCATTACTTGGTACTTTTCTACAGAGAGCTATTCAAATTTGTTTGCAAAACCATGCAACATTTTAAAACATCTCCACCACATATTTTTCAGTGACCCGCCGCATCACGAGTACGCTGCTGGTCCTCCGAGATCTCAGGCATTTGAAGAAGAATCGCCCACAGCGGCACCATCATGCATAGTCGCTTCATTGCGTCTGCGGCATTTTAAACGGAGTCTGAACTCGCTGATCCTGCTTCGCTTGCCGTGCAAATCTCCATGGACTCCCTTGGACTGGTGTTGAAGAGGTCCTGCAGCATTGCTTCATCCAAATCCGTCCCCCAGGGATCTCCTTTGGCTGCCCTGTCATCGGACTGGTGCCCATACTCCACATGGCTGAAGTTGTCTTCACTTCTCTCACCTTTGATCAGCCCATCAGCAGTACTTGCGGCGCTGCGTGACTCCCACTCGCTACGCGATGATGAACTCCTGAGCTGGGCAATGGAGAATGAAAGTCAGCATCGTCGTCTGACATGCGGTGTGGCCTGGACAAGGTGGGTGCAAGACATGTAAGACCAATTACGAATCTTGCTGTAACAGGGCCAGAGCCCTAGCCATTTGGTTTCCCCTGATCTTGGTGTTTGGGGGCCATTTCTTGGAAGCCGGAGTTGTCCGGCGGCTCCTTGAGGGTTGGTTTTCTCCACGGTTAGAGTTCGATACCTACGCGTTTCCCATTGGGACCTGTTCGGGTTGAACTTGATGTTCTCTCCCACGTGGACTTGTTCACTTCATGTTTGTTCCGCTGATCTTCGCCTGCTGTTTCGGAAAACCCATGCTTGTATCCCGAAATCCTGCAAACGACACGTGAACCCCGTCAGTGGCATGCAAGCTACACACACTTCATGTCGTCTTTTGCATCCTTCTGTATAAGGTTCATCCATACCCATTGTACAAAAGATTCATAGACCCTTGCGGGGCCTCACCACTGGCGCATACCTGCAGACACGTAACATACAAAGAACAGGGCATGCACTTGGATCTTTCGTGAACGATCTACTCTACAAGATTCGAGAATCGTATTTATAAATTGGGGCATTTGCAATAATCATAACCACAGCGTTCAAAAGGATTTTTATACCATGAATCTGTGAATTTCATAGACTCCTATGGTCAATGCTGACGCTCACATCTTTGATCTGGCGACAGCAACTGGCGCTCTGCGGCATGCTGTGTCTCAAAGCTCGAAAAAAATAATAAATATGCAACAGCATATGTAGAAAAAATACAAATATTAAACACGGCGCTGACCATTACGAGGCCTGTACCGAAGAAGGTCGTTCCAAGAAAAAGTGTATTCCCCTGCCAAAAGGTTAGCTTTAGTTGTCATAGAGAGGCCTAAAGGCGTACCACTTTTTCATCTTAGTATTGGCCTAACCAAAAGAGGTGACAAGACATTTTGACCCATAAAACCAAGCATTGAACTTTGGATGTTGTGTGGACCCCTGACCCCCCAAACTGATTGGATTTATTCACCCTTTCCTGGACTGACTGAGGCGCTGACATTAATCTAGAGCATTCACATTTTTCTATACTTTCTCATGAATGCTTAGCTATCCTAGTGGTGTGCACCCTAGGGGGCTGGGGCACCTCTTTTTGAGAGTTCCTGGGTTCAATTCCCAGTCAGCCTAGCTAAGTAGGAAGATCCCATGTGACATGGCAGTGACCTCAGCGCCACAAGCAATGCCACCTCAGCACCTATGGGACCCAAAACAAAGAGTGCACATCTCTAGATGGCACTAGGAAAGAGAGAGTGCCCATGTGAGCAGTTTTAACATGATTGTAGGATATTTTCTAACTATCTTTTTATAAATCTGTAGTTCTTGTGAGTGTCCTTTGTTGTTATACTATCTCTTTGGACTGCACCCCTACATGTTGTGGATTTGATCCTGTGGTCCATTGCTTGCACTGTGGGTACTCATATTCCTGGTTGATTTCATCAAACGACATTTATTCCGAAAACCTGAACTACATCAAGAAGCAGCAGGAGCAAGCGGGGGCACAAACACCTCAATATCATCCAAGCATTCAACAGTGAAAGCCTGTTCTAACTCTCTGCTAGCAGAGATTTTCAGTCTTTGCGTACCTGCGACCCGGTGCAGTACAACCAGTACGTCGAGACTGACTCCACTGAAAGCCGAATAAATATAACATGGACACCAAGGACACTGTCGAGACGTCACCGCCCTCAGTCGCACAAGCCAAGCCAGCGCCAGCGTCCAAACCTGCTGGTGAAGGTGAACCTGAGGAGCCTGTACCTTCAGTGACCTTAAGTGGGCTGCAGGATGATTCCCAGGAGGGCTTGAGAGCTGCCTTCAGTGGACTCTCCGTTGCAGGACCTGAAGTCAAAGAGGAGGAGAAGGAGAAGGAAGCAGTGGACATGGGAGTCAAAGAGGTAGATCCTGGAGATGGACATGATTCGACCTACGAGGTGCCCTTCCATGACAATCCTGTTGAGAGCGCGCCCACCGTCTCAGATTTCCCTGCAGTACCCTCTCCAACAACCACTACACTCCCAGCCACATATCCAGCTACATCCTCACCCACAACCACTCCACCTATGGCTGAGGCTGTAGGCTTTACTGGTATGCCTTACCCCACCTACAGTGTGACTCCAGCCCCGACTGTGCCACCTATGGCAAATGCAGTCAGCGAAGCAGTGGCAGCCAGCTCCACCTGCACCGGTGTTCCTGAGCCTATGCCGCGCCGCTACGACGATGACTATCACAGACCCGCGGCGGCCCTGTACATGATTGGGATACCTGGCTATGCGGCGCCTGAGCCTGGCTATACCATGCTAGCACCTGGTTTCACCTCTCTGAGTGGCCCACATGGCCCTGAGTCTTGTGGTGGAAGGAGCCGAGGATCAGGAAGATCCTCAAACAAATCCCTGACGCGGTCGGAGATACGAGAAGCTCTTCGAGGAGCCACTTCTGAAAAGGTTGATGATCTAACTCGAGAATTTCGGGCCAAATTGGAGCCCCTGATTCCTCCCCAAGTGTCACTTACCACCATGGTAGCTTCACCTCATCATCTACAAGCCAATCATTTGGTGGCGGGACTGACGAACACCCTGGGAGGCTTGAGGAGCCGGCCTATGCCAACTCCTGCTGTGATACCAAGGAGCCCTTTCGTACCAAGAATGGCCCAGCCCCCCTACAGCCACGTGGCGAGCTCCGAGCGAGCCGAGCTGCACCAGGTAGGGTTGACAGCCCTAAGGGCTATGGTCGATGTTGAGCCCTATGTCTCTAGTGACCTGGGCGGTGATCCTTCTGATGATGAGCCGCCATCTATGACGTCTGCTTCAGCCTGTGAGGACGATGACCCTGAGGACCCCGAGAACCGGAGCGGCAAGAAGAAGAAGAAAAACAGGACGACCAAGCGCCATGAGGGACACAGGTCTCAGGAGGTTAAGGCTACCGCCACCTCCAAGATCGTGGTGAACTTGCCCGAGTTCACTGGAGTTAGATGGAACCACTGAGGCTGTTTCGTTTTGCAAACATGCCTATTTATAGATCATTCAGTCATTAAGCTGAACTCTGGTCGACCATGTAGTGAATTCCACATTAATGCACATGATGCACCCAAATCCCAGAATGCACAGCATGATGCATCAAATCCAAGATTGCACAGCATGAACAGTTGACATGATCAGTAAATCTGACCAATGACTGAAGATGATGGTGACAGACAGATTCGCAGGGGTCCAATTGTACAGAATCAGATCTTGATGCAGAAACGACATAATGGGCCATGATGGGTCATATGGGGGATCCATGGTGGCCAGTATTACTGAGTGGGCAGTTGAAGAAATAAAGGTCAGAACTGAACTATGGTTATAGTAAAAGGCCCAGAAACCACAGAAACATATCTTTTTCTGCTATTTTATACACGAGAGACATGTGCATATTTTTGGGTCATTTGTTTAGCCTTTTATGCCATGGACCTACAATCAGTGGTGGACTTTCATCAGCAAGTTTGATCCTGAAGTTTTGCTTTGTGCTAGGGTGTAAGGCAGAAATCTTTCTGGTAGCAGAGGCCGGAGTTGTAGCAGCTCCAGGACCCTGCCTGGCGGGTTTGTGAAAATGTTGAAATCTGAGAATTTCATCATCTCCATCATCATCACATTTCATCAACCCCAGGTTAGCCCTCCAGTTCTACAACCCAGCTGTTTGACATGGCCCGACCTGAACGTTCTAAGGCAAAAAGGCGAGAGGATAAGAAACTCGGGAGGGTACCCGTGCGTCCAGGGATTAGACTAAAAGGGAGCGCCGAGCGAGAGAGAGTCAGGGCAATGAAAGCAAGGAATGCAAGGTTGAGAGAGACAGAGAAGTCAACATCGCACGGCGCTAGCATTCCAACTGAAAGACGCAACGCGAAGCCAGTACCAACTCCCTCGCAATCATCTGGGTGCGCGCACGAAGATACTCACGCGCATGAAGAGAGGGTAAGGCTCGCGTACCAAGCAGGTCCTGCGTGCGAGGCTAAGCCTGCGCGCGAAACCATGAAACCAGTCCAGACTGGTCCTGCGCCCAAAGCAAGACCAATGCGTGAAGCAATGCACGCGCCAGAAAATGGTTATGCGGATGAAGAATGGACAGGAAGAAGAACAACACGCATGTGCGAGGCTGGTCCGTTGCGCGCAAGTGGAGGAATGCATGAGGTTGACCGGGAGTTCGAATGGTTGGAAGATCTCGCAGAACACGTGAAAACAATGGGCAAAGACAACATGTTGAGAGACCTATTGGCCCGCGACAATGAGAAGAAAACCTACGCGTTGCACGATCTACACGAGTATGAACAACCACCTTGCGCCACTGGGAAAGAACGTGATCCTACGTTACATGACCTCTTACATAAGATGGAAACGCTGACACTGGAACTGAATCAGCTGAAGGATGGCAGCAAGTTGACGGATCTAGACAGCAGCATCACAGGGTTGTCGTACCTAGGCAACAAGCGCTCGCCTTTTGTTCCACGACAAACCTATGGTAAGTCGACGCCCTTGTTCAAGAATTCAGTACCAATCAAGACGCTACACGAGGAACACCTACACGGCCTTCGAATTCTTGCATGCTTGGTAGTTCCAACGGAGCTCAAAACCGAATATTCTGAGGAAGAAGCAGAGCGAAGGAAATAAAGGGAGGGTGTTGCCACAGCGAAGATCGAAAGACCACTGCCTGTGTTCACTGGAAGGAACATTGTCTCTTTGGCAAAGGACTTCGCGCGCTTTCTCAGACACACAGGCCAAGCTAAGGCGTCAGACATGATCAAAGCCGACCTGGTGGTGACTGGATGCAAGACAGACTGGTTGCAAGAACTCCTAGAAGACCTATTATCCGAATCTAACACCTTCATGGAGTTCCTTGCTAAGGTTGAGGAGACCTTCCCTGTGTTTGAGACTGACATGCACATTCGCCAACAACTCTTAGATCTCTCCAAGTTCAAGGAGTTCCCTAAGCTTGACGAGATCAATCAGATGGAGGCAAGAATCAGAAAGCTGGTGGCAAGGCTTACGTGCGGTTACTCTGAGTACGACAAACTGATTCTGTTGCGCAGCAAAATTTCAGCGAAGACATGGTCAGAGTGTAAAAACATGCCTGCACGCAAGGCCCTCACCCACAGCTACTCCGATCTCCTAAGAGTGCTCAAAGCCCTATCTATGGAGAGAGAGTCTGATCAAGCCGCAGACCGCCAGGCTCATCTCAACTACGCGCAGTACAACGCTGAGGCCCAACTATTCACTGGCGAAGGTAAAGGAGAAGGCAAAGGCGGTGGGAAAGGAAAAGGAAAAGGTCGAGGACGAGGTGGTGGCAAAGGCAAAGGTGAAAGAGGCTGGCAATGGACGCAAGAACATCCACCACCTGCTTTCAAAGTTACCATCTACTGCGAAAACTGTGGAAAAAGAAACCACACAGCTTCGAATTGCTGGAAGAAGCAGAAGGATGACAAGAAGCAACAAGAGGGCTCGGATGCACAGCAACAAGCACAACAGCAAGGACAAGCTGGCAACTCCAAGCCAGGTGCGCAGCAGTTTTCGAAGCCTGCGCCGAAGCCAGCACCTGTGCCGAAACAAGCTCCGAATCCTGCTCCCACGGCAGCACCTGAAGAGGAAGGAAGCAACAAGAAAAGAGGAAGGTGTTGTCCATGGACAAGTATCTTCTCAAGCAATGCGAGAAGCACAGGATTCCACTCAAGACCCTTCAGGCTGCACAGAAGTAGAGGGGTGGGTCCTCGGGAAAGACACTCTGCGCGTGCCTGGTCTCACTGGGGGAACAAAAGTATCATGGGTTACTCGACACGGGCGTCAGTAACAGCTTAGTAGTGGAGGGACCAGTGGAGCAAGGGCACACACAAATGGTCGAAGTTTTCAGGGTCAAGGTTGGCAACGGAGCTGTGCAGTTGACAAATGGGGGGACGGAAGGAGTTGTTCACATGGAAGAAGAGGACATCCCTTTCTCGTTCGCCACCTTTGACACCGACGCGTTTGACGTGATCCTCGGAAACAATTTCTTTGAAGCGAACCCACACATCAAGTACCTCTCCCTGCAAGCGCCCCACCATTTACTGGTACGGAGACATGGGCAACTAGTGGAAGTCCCACTGAGCGAGGACACCACACCAAAACCCTCCGTGCAAATCATCCAAGGTCTGTCGCTTAACCTAGGCGCAGACATGAAGCTGGAAGGTATGTTGGCCCTCCACGCGCAGCTCGCTCGTACTGAGAACTACAAACGTTGGACGGATATGAAAGGACAAGGGTTAGCGGACTTATCTTTGGAAGAATAGCCGACGGGTTCGGACTTCATTGAGCTGTGCGCGTCGAAGCAGAACGCGGACTCACAATCTTACTGCAACCGCAAGGACAACTCCAGCTTTTGGTACCATTGGGGGTGGCTACAAAGTCGGAAGCAGTTGTACGCAAATCCAAGGTTCTTCCAACTTTTAAGAGTTCTGGTCAAGGTGGCGATCGATCTAGCGCGCTTGGTTTTAGTAGTATCAGAAGAGAAGAAATGGAAAAGTAAAGGAACGAAGTGGAAAGAACTGCTCGAAAGACTGACTATCTCGAAGATCATCCTACCTGACCTGCCGATGTACAGCCAAGATGGGAGTGAGGAAATTTTACCGAAACCTTCCTGGCGGACGTGTCTCTATCTACTGGACGGGGATACTAAACCCGTACCGATGGAAGAACTCGACCAGGAGGAGGTACAATGTGTCACAAGGCAGAACCGAGGTTGGGGAAAAGCAAAGATGCTAAGCAAATTCCCTGATCACCCTGAGGTCAAATGGAAGGAACGACAACCTGTCCTCAACGCCCCGACGCTGGACGTTGAAAGTGATAGCGAAGGAGAAGAGAAGACCTGTGCAGCAATCACGGGAGACAACATCAGGAATCCAAGTCTGTCCACGATCCCGATTCACAACTCCGAGGGGTACGAATCAGTGAAATGGGACGATCTGGTAGATGCACTGCTACTCGAAACTGAACCTGACATACCTCCGCAACGATGAAAACACGATGACCAAGCCAAGTGCTTACTCGCCTTTGCGTGCATGGCGGCCGACAAGACAACGCGCTCTGAGAAAAGGGATCCTCAGTGGGCAAAGCCCAGCAAGGACAGTTCGCCCATCGGGGAGCACGAGAAGGAGGATCTCAAGCAACTTCTCTTTCATCGAGTAGAACACCTACAAGAAAATCAGAGGAGAGAGAAATGGCGAGAAAAGCAACTGAAGCTTAAGATGAAATGGGGTACGAGTGTCTATGTCCCTGAATACGACAATGATCGGTCAGCCTGTAGCTGCGAGTATCAAGGACCATGGGAGATGTCCCTCAAGTGTCACTGCCACCAAGCAAGTACTCTAACTCTACGAGAAGTGCGTGAAGTACTGCAGGAACACGGCGATCAGAGCGTGAAGGAACACACCCACTGCTGCAACGAGTGTCCCTGAAAGCTCGACCTCTGTCAATTTCACCAAGTGGACCCTGACAAGATCAAAGAGGTACTTACAATCAAGCAAGAGTTTGGGCAAAGCAATCTGGCGCCTTCTGAGGACTTCAAGAAGAGGAGCCAAGAACACGATCCCCGAGTTGCTGAAGTCCTCGCAAGGTACGAAGAAGCCTTCGGACCTTTACCACCCCCCGGATCAAGCAAGAAACTGGTCAGGATGGAGTTAGAGCTGAAGCCCGAGTTCCAGGACCAGCAGATTACTTCAAGAGGTTACCGCTGCTCTAAAGAGGAACAAGATGAGATCATGAGGCAAGTCCTAGAGCTGGTGGAAGCGGGGATGTGTGAAGCCTACAAGGACACGGAAATACCTGAGCACTGGTCGCCGTGTTTCTTGGTGGCCAAACGTGGATCGACAGCGAAAATGCTAGTGGTCGACTATCGCAAGCTGAACAAGATGATCAAACTGCACGCCGGCAGTCTCCCTGTGATGGAAAACACCATCTTTGCCGCATTGTGCAAGTCCAAGTCCAAGATGGACAAAAGATCAGGGTTCTGGCAAGTCGATTTGACGGAGCGTGCCAAGGAGTTGATGGCCTTTCGGACACCAAACGGAAGGGTGCTCTGATGGCTGGTCATGCCCTTTGGCATCGCCCACGCCCCCGCGCTGTTCCAGGAGTTGATGAACCAGGTGCTCAACACCCTCAAACAGTAAGTAAGTAAGTAAGGGCGGCCGCGTTCGCAGCCTCATCTGACATCTCCTTGTTTGTTCTACATGGTGGCCGCCTCTGGCGGGAAGGAGTGCTCTCCACCATCAGTTCCCCTGGCGAGCCCCGTCTCACCTCACGGGCGAGAACTTCAACCAGGTTCCCTTGGGGCATGACTGGCGGTACGTTTCCGTGAGTCGCTGCCCTCACGGTCTCAGCTCCTTCTGATCACCCATTGAAGGATCCTCCAGTCTTCCCCCCCTAGCACAGCCTTTCGGGTGCCTGCAGGCGGGTTTCCTGTGGATAGCTGTCGCCGATAGCGCAGCATTTCTCTCTCTCAACCACATTCCACCACTTGCCATCCCTCACGGGTTGGAGTACCCATTTGGCTCCCGGATGAACTTCGGTGTCGTCCATCCGCGGCTGGAGGCCGGGGGGCGACCCTTTCCAAGTTCTTCCAGGTCCCGCTCAAGCGTGAACCTACTTATACTCAGGCCATTGACCCGGGGACCTCAGAGTCAACCCTCACCCCTGCGGACACCTCACGGCCGTCCCGGAGGTCAGGGCGTTTCGCCGACTTCACGTGGCCAGGCTCCTCATGGTTGGCGCATGGTTCACCACTCGATGGCCACTGGTTCCCCAATTCCACGGCGTTGTTGCTCTGTTTTCTCCGCCGCCCCTCCTACCCCGCTGCACTCCCCTGCGACGTCCCTCTCTCCTGTGCCCCAACCCGTCACCCATCCCTGCCTCTTCCCCGCGACCCTCGTCTTCCCATTCCCCTGGGGCTGTTGTGTGGTCCTAGCCACCTGCCCTTCTCTGTCCCGTCGCCTTCTCCCGTACTCCCGTGTTTTTACCCCACCGGGCCGCCAACAACCCTGTAGCGCGGGCCCACTGGATCCCATCCATCCGGGGACCGTTTCGTGCGCCTTGCACGGGTCGCCCCCTTCCCGCTCCCGCAGTACCCTGCACAACGTCCTTTCACCCTTCACAGCCTATTCTCCGCGCCCCGTGACTTCCCATGTTTCCGGGGCTGTTGTGCGGCCCTAGCCACACGCCCTTCTCCGTCCCATTCCCTTATCCCATCCTCCCGTGTTTCTACCCCACCGGGCCAGCAGCAACCCTTCGTCGCGGGCCCACTGGATCTTTATCCATCCCGGAACCGTTTCGTGCACCTAGCACGGGTCGGTTTCCCCCTTTCGTGTGGGTGGTGTGCTTCTTTCTTGACTTGTTGGGGGCTCTTCCTCCTGGCCCCGCCCCCCGGCATTGCTGTTTTTTTTTGTTTTTTGCCACCCGCGTCCCCTCATCTGCTTTGCTTGCTCCGTTCCGTTCCCCCACCGCCTTCTCGCTCTGTGCTGTTCGCTCTCCAGCTGTGCTTGTGGGTGTTCTTTTTTTTTCCTTTCCCGCTATGCTTCCTGCCTCGCGGTACCCTCTCCCCTGCACGCACGCACGACAGCACTGCACATGTTTTCGGGTCTCGTTTCCTCTCTGTGCTCGCGTCCTGTCTCTTTGCCCTCTTGGGGCCTGCCCCTTCACGGTCCCCAGCCATGCCAGGTGAACGCCCCTCCCTCGCGTCCCTCTTCTCTCGTCCCTCTCTTCTCCCGGTCTCTCGCCCGCCCCCTTACTGTTGCTCTCCTGCTCCGTGTGCTCTCCGTTGGTCTTCCCCACGCCAGGGCTGTATCTCGCGCGCTCTCACGCGCCTCTGGGCCTCCGCCCTTTCTCCCGTCCTGTAGGCCGGCTTGGGCAGCCTCTGCAGATACCCCTTCGGGGGGATTCCCCCGTCGTCCGCCCCCGCCGACCTCTTCTCCATCAGCTCCCTGATGGTGGGGCGGGGCGGCCGGTACGTTTCAACGCGGGTCATTGGCATGGCGGTTCTCTGTGCGAGACGTGGTGTATCTTGGTGTCGGTGCTGGCCCCCTGCATTCCCCTCCTCCCGCGCGGCACTGTTCCTCCGCTTCATCTGCTCTTTCTCCCTTGGTTGCCCTTCGTGTCCTGCGCATCGCTGTTCACGCGCCGCCTGCGTGTGCCCTCTGCTCCTCTCCGCGTGTCCCCTGCCCCGCCACCCTGTGCCCTCTCCTCGTGTCACGCCATTGCTCTCCTACTCACCTCCTACCCGCCTGACTCTGACGGCCCTGTCTGTACAATTCTGTCCGGCGTCTCCGCCATTGCGGTGCTTTTACCCTTATGTGCCACCCGTGTGTTCTACCCATGCCCCTCTCTGTTGTCCCTACCCTTTTCCCTGTTGTCGTGTCGCACCCTCACCCTGCCCACCCTGTTTTGCTGCTGTCCTCTATCCTTGTGTTTTGCCTTCGTTCCCGACTCTCTCCCCTTCCGGGACGCCATGGGTGCATGGCAAGGGGGGGGGGGGTTACTTGCGGACTGGATTGTGGCCCAGCTCGTGGACGGGTTAGACGCTAGATTGTTGGGATTCGACGACTGAGATTTCCCTCCCGCAGGATGCACGAGTGAACCGCCCATGGGGTCCACAGTAGCCAATGCGATCCTCGTAGGCCCAGCACTTCGAGCGGGCAGCGTTGGTGCTCCATGTCATCTCAGGCCGTTTGCGACTGTCACGACCCCGCGCTGAGTATCCCCGCCAGCGCTTCCGGCATCGCAGCCCGGTTCCTTACCACCGCTCGCCGTACTCCACCAGCACACGAGTACAGTACCCCAGTCCACCTGTACTTCGGCATCATGTCAGGCTTCTCGCTCTGGGCCGCGCTGTATGCGGTACCCACGGTACTTCCCGCGTCCCGCTGCCCGGCCGCTCTGTCCGCACCCGTCGGTGCTCCTGTACTCCGCCGCTCCAGCCGCTGTCGCCACGGACCCAGTTCCCTCCACTGGGGGTTCTTGTCCGTGTCCACCATCACCACATCCCCCGCTGCCATGCTGGTCACCAACCACCGACGGCCGTGTCCTCGCCCTTTCCTGCTCACCCACGCCCCTCCGCGCCTTTCCTCCACTCCTTGTGTCCTCCACACCCTCCCTTTACCATCTCCTACCTTTGCGGACTCCCCGAGTCCTCCCCTCCTGCAGCCCTCCTTGCCTCTCGTCTGCCCGTCCCTCCTGCACTCTCATGGCGCCTGGCGCCCCCGTGTTGATGATGAGGAGCACTGCAGTCCTGTTCTTGCCCCGCCCAACGCCTCGTCCTCGTACCACCCCTCCCGCTGCAACAGCTCCCGCAGCATCCGAGCCCTGGGCTTCTTGCCCCGCTCCCGGGGACAGTCCAGGCTGACCCCCGTGAGTGCCTCTCCCAGCATCCTCCTCCAACGGCCCTCCTCCATCTCAGGCCCCCTTTCCCTGGGCCTCCCCGCCCTGCTGACAAGGTCACTGAAGGCGTGGGTCCCCAGCCTCTCCCGCCCCCCCCTCGTCCTCCCTGCCCACTTCACGTAGCCGACCAGCTCCGCCACGTCCCCCGCCGTCCACCCCGCGACCATCCCGGGCCCCCTCCGTACCGGCACCGGCGCATACCGCCGCGGCGGTGGCGACTCCGAGCCCCAGTCCGTCGGCCTCGGCTCCGAGCTGGGGCTGGCCGGTCGCAGCGCCCCCTCTGCTCGCCCTGCTCCCAGCTCCTCCAGCCGGCGCCGCTTCCCCCTCTACTGCCCAGCCTCCTCTCCCTCCTCTCTGGCCCTTTTCCCGGACGGCGACCGCCCCTGCACATCCCTGGAGGGGGTGTCCCCTTCCGGGTCCGGGAGGACCCCGTGCGCCCCTGGGGCCACCGCCTCCTCCTCCTCCCGCACCCTGGGCTCCCGCGCCGCCATCTCCCTGTCCTTCTCAGCCGGCCTCGCTGCCTCACCCCTGATGCGCCTCCATGCCCTCTCCTCAATCTCAATCTCCTGCTCCCGCGGGATAGCCGGTTGCCTGAATGGCATCAGTGGGGGGCGACCTTCCGGCCCCCCTGCCTCCCCGTGCCGTCCGCCTTCCCGTTCCGCCCCCTCCAACCTCTGCTGCCTTCTCCAAAGGTCCGCCCACGCTCGCTGCAGCTCCTCCACTGCCTGCGCCTCCCCTCCTTGCGGCCTGCCTGGCTCCTCTGTCAACCCCTCCGCCACCCCGTCCGCCCCTCCCATGACCCTTGTCTCCCTCTCCCGCAGCCTCCTCGCTTCTTCCCCTATCCTCTCTGATGCCCTCCTGTGCTCTTCTCCCTTCCCTCCCTGCGCCCCCCACGTGGAGCCACCGGCCTGCGGGCGCTGCTGTACGTGTGCTTGCGACGGCACGCCCGGGTACACTGTTGGGGGTGGGTACATCATCCCCATACGCAGGGTAAGGTGGTGGTGGAAATGGCGGGCTGACTGGCGGGATGGCTGGCGGGATTACACCTCCGCACCATCCCAATCCCTTCCCTGGGAACACCTGTGAGCCCATGTACCCATGGTCACCCTCCTTCCCCTGCCCTTTGCCCTTTCACCCTGCTGCCCCGTGCCCCTTGGTGCCTACTCCGTGGAGTCCCGCCTTCCCGTGTCCCTTTCCCTGGAGCCCATCCCTTCCCGCTCCTTTCCCTTGGGCACCGTGCCCACTATGCCTGCTCTTACAGACTTTTTCTAGTCCCGCACCCCTGCCCTGCACCGCGCTGCCTGCCCGTCCACGTCGCTAGCTCCCACGCTCTTGCCCTCCCTCCCGCTGGCCGCAGCGCCCCGCCGCCGCTGCGCTGCTCTGTCTTGCCTGCCCTTCCTCTCTCCGCAGCCCGCAACTGGGTTGTCCGCTGTGCACCCCTCCCGACCCCTCCTGTCCAACCTGGCGCCCTGACCCTCCCCTTCCTGACCCGCTCTCCAGCGGGTAGACGGTGTCTGTTCCCAGCCCCGGGGGCTGGTGGCGACGGCGCCGGCGCACCATGTGCGCCGGCGCCTCGTACCGCGCCGCCTGTTGGCGGCGCGCCTCCCTTTCCTCCTCCGCCCACACCGCCGCACTGACCTGTGGGGGCGACCCCAGCGGCGGCCGCTTGAACGAGCGTTGGGGCTGCGGCCACTGTTGCCCGTGTCCGCCTCCTTTTCCCCCTTTCCCTTCCTGGTGCCCGGGCGCATGCCTAGCCCCCAACGCCCCCACCTGCCCTTTCCCTCCCTTGCCTGTCCGTCCCTGCCCTCCGTTGCGTACACTGCTGTCCCCGCTCTCTGCTGCCCCCGCCACCGGTTGTCCTCGCCTACCCTTGCCCTCCTCCTTCCTCCGCACTTCCCGGAGGATGGACCTCATGGCAGCTACCGGCACATTGGGCGCCGCCGGCTGCCCTGGGCCCCCCTCAACTGCCATCCTTCTCGCCGCCTCCCGTTCGTCCTCCGACACCACAAGGATGTCGTCCACTACGGACCCGCCCAGCTCAACATCTCCACCAGCCATCCACTCTGCCAGGTTGGCCCCGCCGCCTCACTACTGCTTGCTGCCCCTTCTCCTCTCCCTGCCCCTCAGCTTCCGCTGCTACCACCTCCGTCCTCCCTGCACTAGCCTCTGCTTGCCCTCCCTTGTCTTCTCCCTCCCCTGTCCCTGCCGCGGCCTCATCTTTCCTCTGCTCCTCTTCCGTTCGCCGCCCATCCTGCTGGACCGTCTCTGGACTCTCCGGAGACGAGGGTGACGACACCTCCGCGGATGTCGCCGAGGACGTCGGCGAGGGGGGCTGCGGGGCTGAGTGCGCCTGCATGCGGGCCACATCGACCCTCACTTCCACCAGCCCCGGCCGCCCGTACCCCCTCACTGCCCATGGCGGCGGCGCGGCCTCCGCTGGTGGCGACTGGCTTGACTTCGGCTCAGGCTTGTGGGACATCTTTCTGCACACATGGCATCGTGTCCGAGTACTGGGCATTGCCGTTGCTTCCCCCTGCTACCTGTGCCCTACACGTGGCGGCGCCCTCTGTGCCACGGTTCGCGCGCCCTACCTATGCTGTGCTCTTGGTGCACCGCTGTTCGTCTCTCTCTTCCACGCCTCTGCGTACTGTGGACTCTTCCCAGGCGGCCGCTGGCCTCGTACTGGACCTTCTCTTCCTTGTCCTCGCACCCCTTGTTACATTTCTCTTGTCGGCGTGCATCTCTTGGCTCCTCTTGGCTGCTCCTTCTTCTCGCCTTGCGTCTTCCGTCCCCTGCTCTTATGCCCGCTGGGCCATCAACTCGCTACCTCGCCCTGGTCCGCTCCCCCGGGGCCTGCTCAGCGCCGGGGTTCGCTCAGTGGCTCGGTGCGCCCCGTCCCGTATGTTCCAGTCAGAGTGACGGGTGACACTGCTTCCTCTCTCCCTCTGGTCCCCGGCAAACTCGGCTGTCCCCCTTTGAGGTGTCACCGTTCATCCGTCCTGTCCTCATATCTGCCGGATTCCCTTCAGTCTGCGGGCCATCAGGCGCTCCCTCAACTCTTCTCCCTCTCGTTCCTCCACGTCCCTCTCGCCCTCCGACCGCCTTTGTCGCCAGTCGGGCTGCGTTCGCAATTCCGTCTCCGTGATTTGTGGGTTGTACCTGATCAACGCCATCTCCACCTGCTTGGTGAACGGATCACGCATGTCTTCCACCTGCGCCTCCAATTGTGCCTCTCTGCACAGCAGGCGCTCCTGCAGATGCTCCACCATACGTTGCAACAGCCTGTGGGCCATTGTTGTGGTTTGTTCCTTGAGAACTCGACTTGTACTCCTGTGCCTCTTTGTTGCTCAAAATCCGAAATCCAAAATCCCAAATCGAAAAACCTCGCAGGATCTTTAGACGGGGCACCAATAATAACACAATCTCGAAGACATAAACCCTGTTCAGGGATCGAAGTATCTTACAGCGCTCATTCACAGTTGGCATTCGATGCTTCTTTATTATTCACAGACTGCAGTGCGATTGCGACTGCGACTTGCGACTTGCGCGCTGCTGAGCTGCTGCTCTTCGAAGCCATAACACTACCCCCCCCCCTTGAGACCTCCAAGAGGTCTCATTCATCTGGTTGGGCGTAACACTGTCGAATTTGCAGAGCAGGCCCAGAAAAAAATTTTGGACCTCCACATGTGTTGGCTACAGAAGCATAACAGTGGTCCAAACTCACACACTGAGGTGCAGTCATGGTATACCTGTCGTCAGCGCCTCCTTCATACGCCGTGTTGGACTCTGCCACGGCTGTGTCTTGGCGGAAGCTGCAGAAGACAACTTCGCCAGGCACACTGCAGGGGCGCTGTACCCACAGCAAGGCTGTGGGCACATCGAACCATAACATACCATAACATTGGGCACAGCTATTGAAGCTGGTTGCCCAGCAGACAAACAACCAATACATCTGTCGACTCGACAGGACATATGAAGGCAGCCGGTACCATTAATGGCATTCAGACTGTCGAATAAGCCATTACTTGGCATCCAGAAATGTCGGACCAGCCATTAGTTGGCATCCAGACATGTCGAATCAGCAGTCCGTGCCCCACGTAAACGTGGATGAACGATCCACCTGGAGTCGACATACTTCGTGCACTTCCATCAGTGTCTTGACGCCAGCCATGAACTTGAATGTGTTATGACCCGTGTAGTGTCGACGGATATCACTTTCAAGGGCAAGCTTCTGAATCAGGATACCCGATTGAAGGTTCAGCAATCGAAGGTTGGGATCACCAGGTCGGCCGTCGACGGGGCACTTGTACTGGAATACGAAGACATGTTCACGGGCAAGCGCTCCAAATTGTCCAGGTCCCAATGTTTGTGCCTTGGTCGAATAGAAATCCCAAGGGTTCGACGGTTTCCAAGTGTCGTCGCTCCACAAATCCGTCCGATTGGTGACTTCGAAGGAGTACCCGTCATGTCAACCAGTAGTCCATCGATAGGTTTCCTTCGAACCAGTACCAGCGGCCATGCTGCGGTAGAACTGACCAGTTCACGTATCGACTCGCCACCATAGCGTGTCAGCAATCGAAACTCGTCGAACAACGATGATGGCACTAACGTCATCGACTCCTGGACCGAGGGCATATCGGTCAATGACCTCAAGCATGTCAGTTTGAGACCCTTCTTCTTGGAGTCGACCGAGGTGTTGATGTACATACTGACCATCAGCGATGGAACTCTGCAGAGCGAAGCGAACGGCTTCTGCAGTCACAAGGCTCGAAGACGTGTCAACAATGACCGGTTCGAGGACTTGGTCTCGGCAGCTGACCTTGCGTCGATGTGCAGCCTTGGAATCATCATGGTTTGGCTTGAAGTACTTGAAGAACGGGATGTCGAAGTGGTGCTGATTAGCGTTCGACTCTGCCGACAAAAACCGGTGGTCGACGGGGTCCGGGTGGAACGGGTCACTCGCAGGCGAGTCCGTTTTCTTGATCTCCTCCCGTTCATCAGCATAGACATCCCTTCGGAACTGGACCGCTCGACGCCAACGTTGTCCACCTTCGTATCCGGCCTCGTAGGGGGACATGAGGTATTTTGAGGTACCCAATCGTTGAACCAAATCGGCGGCATCCACGAAAGGGAAGAGGTTGACATACTCTTCACTGGACGAGTGAAGGGCAGCAACTCGTTGGACTGTCTTATCAAAGTCCTGATATCCGAGCCGTCCGGGTCCAGTCTGGTAAATCGTCGCCAACTGGACAAGGTCGATGGGGGCACTTGGTGCGACGGCGTTGTACGCAGAGGGTTCGGTCTGTTCTCCGAGTCAAAAGTACTCCTGGAGCTGGACCGCAAGGTCCTGTGTTTGATGTGGAGCGCACCCATACCGCTTATACCCAAGTGGAGAGGTGCCTCGTAGACCTCCCAGTTGGTGTCGGCGAAGAAGTAAATCGACTATGTACGCGAGAAAGGGAGCTTGATCTTCGAAGAGCCAGTCGTTCGCCTGGCAAACCTTCTGGAGATCGCGGATAACTCCAAGGATCGAAACGGCAACGGGAGCTTCTCGTTTCATGCTGTCCTGGGTCCAGAGGCGTCGATACCTGAAGATCAGGTCGATTCCATCAGCAACGTTTATCAGGTCATCGATTCCTGAGATCTCTCGATGCACGCGGTTGAGTCGAGCAATTTGACTCGGCAGGCCATATTCGGTGAGGTTTCGTCAGAATCCCCATTCGAGCTCTTCATTGCAACGTCAGCATTCGACGAGGGCCGCTCAAAAGTTCTGGCAAGCCATTTCGATTTTTGTGTACCACTGGTAGCCCGGCTTGCCACCGACATTCCCAGGCTCATCGAAAGATGTGTCAGAAGCGCTTCGCGCCAGCTCGTAAGGGAATGGTGCGGTTCGTCCCCAACTGTCGATGTTGATGGTCTTGCTTCACTCAGAGATAGTGGCATTCGTCTTCCTCACGATTGCGGCATGGCGTTCGTTCACGAATGCGTGCTTTCCTCGAGGACCAGCCATGGCGCTCGACGCAATAGTGAGTACCGATGGTTCGAGCTTGGTGTATTCTGTTTTCATTGGATCGTCCTCGTGTGTCCCGAATCTATAGGGTGGCTTCAATCCGAACGCACTCAAGTGTCGGAGTTGTTCGACGGTCTGGATTTCATGTTTGTGCTGTGGCATGTTATAGGGCTGCCACATCGGGTCTGGCACCGGCACAGAATCGTAGCTGGGCGGTGGTGTCGACCAACTTTGTGTGGCGTCGAACGTTGAGGGCTCGTACGAATATACCTCTTCGTCGTCGAACTCGAGCCAGGGTTCATCGTCGTAGTAGTAGGAGTCGGATTGGTTCGTTCGAGTAGAAGCTTGCGTCTTCGGGGCATTCGACTGCCAGGATCGGTCGACCCAGTCATTGGGGGCAGCGTCATCGTTGTTGTTATAGCTGGAGGTATTCGGCTCTTCGGTATTGGGTCCCCAGGATCGTCCGTCCCTGGATGGCCTTGATGTCCAGGTGTTCGGCCTCGATGTCCAAGAACTGCGGACCCATCCGGGCGCTGAACAGAGGAAGGGAATCAGTCGTCGTATCCCGTGTAGCAAGCAAGATCTGGATCAGAATTGAACCAATCAGGGCTCGAGCACCGCTCTCGAAAGTATTCTGCATCGACCGGGGGAGGCGGCCCGTCCAGCTTACAGAGTTCTGGCTGCATGTTGGTTTGGGTCCCTCCCTTGGTGGATTCCGCAACAGGCCAGTTGGCCAGGGCTATCTCGAGCACTTCCAAGCCTGTGGTGCCTCCTGATACGACGGGTCGTCCACTCGGCGCTATTCCCGCAAATTCTCCGCGAGGGAACACACCTCCCTTGCCTCCCTTCGAGGGCCTCCTTTTCCTTTCGAGCTCCCAGCATATGCCGACTGGCTGTAGTTCGGCGGTTCGAATGGATCGAGAGGTCGACTCGGACGAGTTGGCGCTGATGCTACCAACAAACAGCGGTCGTCTCAAGTCGTCCTTGCTGGGGGTTTGGCACCAGCGTTGTCATTGATCGCATCAGCATCGATGACGTCCGATGAGGCTCGAGAAGGTGGAGGTCGGGAGGAAGTTCGGGGCGTCCGGGATGTAGTACCGTAGGCAGAGGCTCCGGCGATTGACCCGGAACCTCGCATGAGTTTTTCGAAAAACCACGCTGCAGAGAAGAGTAAGGTTACTCAGGGTGGAGTCCAAGAAACTCAAGGTACACAGGATCCTCCTCCAGAGCCTTGCTTGACTCCCAAGACCATGTGTCGTCATCTCATTCACAACGGTACAAGTGACGCGTTCCCGTGGGGGGCTTGGCCAGGGGACGCTGCGGTGGACACGCACAAGCAAGCAGGCAGGCAAAGCACTGCGCTCACAGGGGCATCATGACGCTCGTGTCATGTGACAAAGCGTCTCAGGATCCTTGCCACTCTGAAACAAGGGAACAAAAGTATGTACAGCAACACATCAGAATATGTACACATGGGGTTAAGACTGGACTGGGGTAAGGGCATCACACAACAATAGACACTCAGTCCCAACACATATCCCAATCCCAGGTCCGACCCTCTCAGTGGCTGGCAGGGGCAGGGGCTCAAACACAACCCATGCCCTGCTCAGTCCGGACCCTGAAACCCTGCCAATAGGGGAGGTGTCCCGCCCAGCCACAGGCGAGTTTCTGGAAACCAAGCAGCTCCAAGGCCAACAGACTCTGGCTCCCTATGCTCCCTAAACGACAGGTCCCAACTCCCCTTTGAACGGGAGATAAGGCCCCGCCATTATCCCCTAGGAGTTGGTAGCTGAAAATGGGCTGTTTCAGCCAAAACTGATATTAGCTCCGAAAACTCCAAAATTGACCCCTCGTAGGGACCCCCCAGAGGTAGGGACGAGGCAGCTGACCCTATGCCCTTCGCGTACGAAATCTTTGGAGCCCTCACCCAACCTGGTTCCCTCTGAGGTCCCGGCATCAGGGCACCACAGGTTCATCAAGTGGGGTCAGGATGCCAAAATCACCAAAATTGGCGTCATTCCCACACGTGGCTCGCCCGGCCAGAACAAGGCCAATGGCTCACAGGATGAGAGGCAGGACCAAAGACCTATATCTGAGTGCACAACGTTGAATTAGGTCCGGAATCTTCATGGGCATAGAGATATGGGGCCGCCAATTGACCACACGGGGGGCTGGAATTGGGGTCCCAAAAGGGGGTCATTTTGGCTGCTCAAAATGAGCCAAAATCCGGGGTACCCCCAATGGTATATATCGACGCCGGCTTGGAGATCGGATCCCGCATTCCATATGCAATCCACCGGGAGTCCAACAAAGACTCCCATGCCCTTGACCCTCAAAGATCTCCATGCCACTCGGCGTGGTGACAATCCCAATTGGGTTCACAATTGCCAAAATGGCAAAATCGTCAACACTCACTTTGGGCTAGCGCCTTGACGAAGGTTGCTCCGCTTCGCCCACGTGGTGTGCGAACCATGGTGACCAATATCCATGACACCCATGTCATATATGGTCCATTGGTCCATGCGTCCGGCGTGCACGAGGGGGCTGAACATGGTGCACGGCGGGCAGAAAATGTGGAAAATTGCTCAAAATGGCCGAAAATGCGCACACTCATGGGTGGGGCAAATGAGGCACATGCCCGACTCGGACCGGAGTGTGCCATAGGATTGGCATCAAGTCATATGCGTCCAACATATCTTTTGGGCGTCGCCCCAACCCCTCCGATTTTGGGAATGGCAGGGTCGCCAAGTGAGCCCATGATTTGGGATCGTCCCAAATTGCCAACATGGCGGCCACGGTATGCCAAGCCCAAGGGGAGTTGTTCGTCGGGTCGAAGATATGTTGGGCACCGAAGTGTGTACCCTCATAACATACTTGGGTCATGTTGTCAATTGAGCGCAAAGTTGAGATACACGGTCGCGACTTGACATCATGACGGGCAAAAAGGAGCAAAATCGGCGAAAAAACACGCAAAAGTGCCCTGAAAACTGCACAAATATATTATAACATCTTCCGCTTGGATTGAGTAATCGATCAATCCTTCCAAACACAATGACTCGACACCAATGACCTTCGATTCCACATATGTGCTGCACTTGGAGCGCTTTGGAAGGCCGCGCGCGCTGCCTCCCAAGTGGGCACATGCAAATATGGTATATTGCAAAAAACACACCTTGCTCGCAACGCATCGCTTCGGGAGCACTCCACAAGCGTCCCTTCACAAAGGTTAGGCTTGCGAGTGTTGGTTGGGAGTACAATGAAGGGCCTCGTGCGATATGGGGTCCATTGGCGGGTTAGTCTTGGAATGGTGCACCCGCCAAATGGGCACGTGATATGACACCAAATATGGCATACAACCCTACCCTCGCCTTGTACACCCAACCTAGTGGCCTAGAATCAAAGTGTGCCTATATTCTAGAGTAACTTTGGTCCCTTAACACGCATGCAAGTGCTTTGGTCGAAAATTGACCTCCTTTCGGAAAGCCGAATTTTAGCATGCACGCAAAATATGTTGCCAATATATATATGGAGATCATATATGTACTATCCGGGGAAGACAAGTGATATGCCCCGGATGTAGAGGCAAGCAAAGAGGGAGAGAACGCCAACTTAACATACTTCTACACGTACTTGGAGGCCAAGTACGTGAGATTGCCCATTTCTTGGAAAACACTCAAAATAAATAACCCTTTGGGCATATGGAGTTGGGATCCTTTGGCCTCATCCTATGACTATGGGGGGCAAAACCTCATACACAGTGCCTATGAGGCACGATAATTCGTCCTTGGGCGCTTGAACGCTCGTAACCTTTGTTATTTCAGTTGGGGGTTCAAAGCGCCTTCGGCCGCCCAGATTTTCTGGGAAAAATCTGGGACGCGATGCGTTTTATCAAGGAAAAAATTGCGGATCACTCGAAGAGTGTTTCAGTCTTGAATTCCAAAAAGATTGTTTTACAGAATCATCTAATGCAGTGCACGGAACGGGCGACGTCAGGCGGCGATTTCACGACAATTAGAAAACGCGGTAGAAATCGGGTATTTCACCCATTTCTAACGGCAAATCAACCAAGACAGTAAAATTATGGTAATTTCACATCGATTTAATGGTTAGAAATCGGATTCCAGATTTCGCGGGTTAGAGAACAGGGATATCCCGCTGACAGCCGGTGTCAACGGCTTCCGCACGGGTGTGACGGCTCACAGGCCTCCGGGCCATGGGCCATAACGGGTGTGACGGCTCACAGGCCTCCAGGCCATGAGCCATAGGTTCTGGGTACCGCTTCACCCCCCTCCTTAGAGCAAACCCTTGGCGGGGCTCGATAACACCCAAGCATGGCAGCGGGTACCAAGGACCATCCCCTGAAGGGGGGGGTGTCACATCCCACTTCAGGCTGATTTGCGGGTTAGGCTGCCCAGTACAATCCCACAGTAAGACAGGTACGGTGCTTCAGATGTTAGTAACTGCGAGTATAGTATCAAGTATCAAGTCCCGGGTCCTGGCGGCGATGGTTCGGCATCCAAAGGACCCATTAACCCATACCAGGCGCACGGGGTGCCGGCTGCGACGGTCACTACCACAGTGGCAGTGGCATACACGGCCAACATAAGCATCACACGACGACCGAGGTGGTCCCGCAGGTCGAAAGCGACCACAAAGATCCATCAGGCTACCCCAGGCTTCCCAAGGCCGCAGTGTGGGGGAGAGTCCCCACGGGTCCTTCCTTGGGCGCACCATGTCCATATCCACGACGCGAGTCCAGAGTGGTAAAGCCGAACGAGCTCCTCCATAAGGGATCGGGCATCAAGGCCGTCTTTTCCCTCGCCCCATTACCACGAAGGCTATGCATGAGGGAGTCCCCATGCAGTCTGGGCGGAGGCGTCGACCCCTCAAACCACCAGTTTCCCAGGCAGACTGACCGAGCTCAGGACACCGGAGGTCGCCACCCGACTGCAAGTGCGTCTGCGAGTCAGTAGGCTCACACTGGGACTGACAGTGGCGGACCGCTGGGAGTGTAGTCAGGCAACTGGGCTTCCCGACTGGCGCCATCAGGATCTCAGCACATCACAGCCACTAGCGCACACGGTATCACGGGCACTCAAACAGAAGAAGCTGTACTTAGGTACTGGTCCAGGCTGGACCTTATGTAAGAGCATGTACACGGCGACTCAAGGCGCCTTCGTATTCCAATTCGTGTCCCTTCGGGGGAAAAACAGTCCATATCTTGGTGATGGGCTGACAACACTTAACATACAGATGCACATATCCTGGGGGGCAGAAAAATAAGCAATAAGCGGGGTAATAGGTGTGTAAACACACTCCGGACAGAGCGCCAAACCACGCCCTGGTTGGGATAAGGCATATGCAGCAGGGTGGACAGGAAAACGCCTGAGTTCAGGCCATATATAGTCTGCAGACACACGTAGACTGGTCTGGATCCCGCAAGTGCCATGGGACCAGACCACACACCAAAAAATCGCAATGCCCATGACAGCAGCATCCGTTGCGCAACGTCGTACGGGCTTCAAGGCCCTAAGAGCTCAGGAAATGTCAAGGTCAGTCGCCCTGCCCGGTTTCCCAAGGATTCAGCAGGCGGGGAGTGACGAATAGGAGCTGAAGAGAGGGGCCATCCTCTCCTGGATTCAGCAGGGGGGGGTATATGGCCACTCTGATGGCAGGTCACCGGAAGATGGAAGAGAGCAAGCAAGTGAGGGACGATCTGTGGACCAAACAAGTGCTCAAACTGCATCAGGGGAGAGCTCAGGGCGGTGATCAGGCGCTCCTGGCTGCAATCGCCCGGGTGAGTGCTGCCAAGTCCGAGACGTGGATCTTGGTCTTGTGCTTGCGGATGTAGTCCATGAAGGGGGTATTAATCCGCGGCACGAACGAGGAGACGGGTTCCCAGGTGTCGTCGGACGGCCCATAGCCTCGCCAACGAACCTTGAACTCCAGGCCTCCGGGTGCCGAGGCGTTCGGACGCTGGGCCAGGATCTTCTCGACGGTGTAGTCGTCCTGCTCAGCATAGTCGTTGTCCGAATCAGCCTCATGTGCGGCATAGTCCAGGGACACATGTTGGCCACGGAGGTCGGGTTCCCGCACACGGAATCCACTCTAGTTGCGCTCCCGGAACTGTTTGTGACCCAGCTTGATGCGGTTGGTGTCCTCACCAATCCTGCGGACCACCTCTCCGGGTGTGAACCAGGTTTTCGTGCGGGGGGTGCCCATAGGGCGGGGTCTGATCACCAACACCGGGTCTCCCACCCTGAACCTTTGCGCTGTCGAGCTCGGGGCGGACTTCTGACGCTCAGCATGCTCCTTCTCGAGCTGCATGCGGATGTCCCGCGCCGTTGCCTCTTGCCGCGCAAAGAATTCCTTGGCGTCCATGGCCATACCATCACCAGACAAGGGAAGTCCCCGACCAAGGGGGTCCCTGCCGAACAGAATCTGGTGAGGGGACAAACCACCCGGAGTGGGGGTGTCATGATGGGCCTTCAGAGCGGGCCACATCTCCTCAAACCAGTTCTGACGTGGATTGGTGATGTGAATCTTGCGCAGCTTGTCGAACAGCTGCCTTCCAGCCACTTCAGCCCGGCATGCACCGGCCCGAGATAGGCGACGCTCTTGGCATGACGTATTCCCATGACGGAACACATGGCCTTGAACCAGCCACCAGTAAACTGGGGCCCTCGGTCACTGGAAATGTTGCGGGGGATGTCAAAGACGGTCAGCCAGTGACGAATCATCATGACTGCTACTTCCTTGGCAAGCAACCCCTTCTTGCGTGCTGGAACGGCTACTACGTAGCCGCTGTGGCGATCCACACAAAGGACCACACAGTCAAAGGTCTCCTTGCCAATGTGAACTTCAGGCATGGAGAAGACGTCCATGGCCACGCTTTCCATGGGCTGGTCAGGCACCGGAGTCCATTGGGCTTCATCCTTGACGTTCCGGTTGTCGGGATTGCAGGCCTGACAGAGGTAGGTAGGTAGGTATCTTCGGGAGCTCGGGATGCCTCCTTTGACATTGCAGGAAGAAGGTCTTACCAAGGGGACGTCCTGTCCCTCCCACTGCCCTATGTCAGGTGCCTGTTGAGCCGCTCCCGCATGTGCTTGGGAAGGCATTGTCGCGGCCAACCGGTCCATGTGTCCCAGATGGGAGGGTGTCCCCACATGTGTCCATGGGTAGGGCCACATGCCCCCTCCTTTTGGCGGCAGCTCTGGGGGGCTGCCCAGCCGTGTGGAGTATCTCTCAACACAAGGGGTATTGCTCCCGCTTGTCTACGGTACGACCGCCTCACCCTTGTGGCTTGAGTTGCGGGGCCACTCTGCTTGGCAGCTGACCCCCTCCTGGACTGTGTACCGGCTCGCCTGTCACCGGTTGCTTCCATAGCTCCGGGTGACGTTTGCCATGGTCCCCGATGCAGCTTGGCCGGGCTCGGACCAGTGGCCTTGGAGTACCGCTCCTGCCACTGTCCCGGTGGGTCGGCTGGGTCGCCCCAGTGCGTCCGACCCATGGGGTATTGGTTCTTTCCTGTCCCTCGGCCGCCCTATGTGTGTGCAGTGTCCTGGGCCGCTGGGCTCCTGTTCACCGGTGTGCCCGCGCGGTTTGCTGTGGTGCGACTGCGGTGTCCTGGGCCGGCTGACTGCTGGTCACCGGTGTGCTCGCTCGGTGTGTTGTGTTGCATGTGCGGTGTCCTGGGCTACTGGGCTCCTGTTCACCGGTGTGCTTGCTGTGTGCGGTGCCGTGTGCCTTGGGTGGATGTGTCCCTCTTCCTCCCCCCCTAATTTTGGTTTTTTTTTCTTGTTTGTTTTTTTTTTCTTGTTTTTTTTTTTACTTGTTTTTTTTTTTGCGGAAAAAAAAGCAAAAACAAAAAAGAGAAAAACAGGGGCGCGCGTACACTGCAGGCACAGGCATGGGCAGCTGGTGCGGCGGTGCAATAGCGTTGTGTCCTCTGGCGTGTTTCGTCGGTGCTGTGGCGGCGGTCACGCCCCAGGGGTGCGGCTCGCGCGTCCTGATGTACACCGGCTTGGGTCAGGGTGGGTTTGGTGAGGTGTCTCTTTGCTTCTGGAGCTGGCTGGTTAGGCAGCTGTGTGGGCTGTGGGTGTGGGCTGTGGTTACGTTGTTCCCTGGGCGGGCTTGGTTAGAAGTCAAGGGTTAGCGGTTTCGGGGTGTGGCTCGGGTTTGATTTGTGCTTGGGTTCTGGCTGGGTTAGGCGGTTGCGACGTTAGCGGGCCTGGGTTCGGTGCCTTTGGGCGTAGTGGTGCTCGTTGTCGTGTGCGTTGGCTTCCTTCGGCGTCCGGTTCGTTTGGTGACTTCTGGGCGGGGCCTGGCGTGGCGCTCCGTGGTGGTGGTTTGCTGGGTAACGGGGTTAGCTGGCGGCGCCGCTGGTCAGGGGGTCAGGCGCGTCGTGTTGTGTGGCGCGCAGGGCTTCTGGGGTGCTGTGGGTGTCTCCGGTGTCGGTGCGCCAACGCTTGTGGGGTGGTGAGGGGGTGTGTTTGTGCGGGGCTGGGCTTTGAGTGATGTCCCACAGGCGGATGCCGTCTCGCTGCGTTTCCTGGAGGGTCTTCCGCAGGCGCCTGAGGACATACGGGTGGTCCTGGGGCGCGGGGAGGTTGCGGGGGTGCACTCCCAGGGGGTGGAGCGTATCCGCCAGCATGGCTTCCCATGCGGCCTGCGGCATCCACCCCCCCGCCGGCCGGAGGCGGCAGTTCTCCACCGACCCCTTGCGGGGCCGATGGACCAGGCCCTCGAGGGAGGGCTCCCCCCGGGCCCACTTTCGCAGCTCCCAGAGCTGCGTGTGGGTCCAGCGCTGCCACCACTGTTCCTGGGCGGGCCTGCGGTCTTGGGCGGAGGAGTGGGCGTGGGTGGGTGTGACGGGGTCGTGGGGACCGGTGGCGGTGGCGGGCCTGGGGGATTCCTCGTAGTCCTGTTCCGTGGGGGTGCGTGGGGAGTGGGGGCGCACGCGGATGTGGACCCGCGGGTGTGCGCGTACGGTCTCCGCCTCGGGGTTGGGCGGGGACTCGCGGCGGCGGCGGTAGTGGGGCATGCGTTGTATGTGGGCTGTCATCGAGTGTTGGTAGGGGGGCAGGGACAGTGCTGGCGGACCCTGGCGACGTTCTGGCTTGGTCGGGAGCGGTCCGTGAGCCTGGGGTGCGGGCTTTGAGAGGTGGCGGGACGAGGTGCATCGCGCTTCGGCCGCGGCGCGCTCCGCCATGAAGGTGGTGGCGGTGGCGTCGGTGACGGTTGGGGGGCGCCGCGCTGGGCGCTGCTGCCTTCGGGCCTGGGACGGCTGGGGCCGGATGTCGTAGAGGACGTCCTTGGCGGGCCGGGCTCGCGTTGCCGTCGTGGCGCCGGGTTTGGACTTGGGTTTGGGCTTGGCTGCGGGGGTCTTGGGTTTCGGCTGGGTCGTAGGTGTGGGCTTCGTCGGTGCGTGGGCCTTGGCGGTGGAGGGGCTGCTCGCGGTGGTGGCGGGTTTCGGGGTCCGTTTGGGAGGTGTCCCCCGCGGCCTGGGGGGTGGAGTGCTGGATGAGGACGTGGTGGTGGTGGTGGATGAGGTGGTCGTGGTGGTGGAGGTTGTGGAGTCAGAGGCGGAAGAAAGGGCTGTGGGAGACGGCGGAGGGTCCTGGGCTTTGGGGGCGGGCGTATGATGCTGGGTCCTGTAAGTAGCGAGAACGAGGGTGCAGGTTCGGGCACCGGGCGTGTGCGCGCGTTTTCCCTGGTGATCCGTGCGTGCTGGTGCTGGCGTCGCGGCGTTGTCTCGGCTTGCGCGGGCACGTGGGTTACCCGGGGGGTGGCCATATCTGCTCCAGGGCGTGCGGGTGTGTTTGCTGGAGGTAGTCGAGGGTCTGGAAGAAGCATCGCTGGATGCCGGGCATGTCCTCCTCTGTGAGGTGGGGGCAGTTTTGGGTGGGGGTGTCTGGGCCCGGCCACAGCAGCGTCATGAGGCGGGCTGCCACCATGTACGGGCATAGTTGTAGGCTGGTGGGGCGTGGGGGGGTGGGTCCCCTGCGGTTTGGGGGGGCTTCCCTCTGCTGGGGGCGCAGCGTGACCACCCACACCCATCGGTCCGTGGGGATCCCCCAGGTCCGTTGGGTCCACTTGGCGAGGCAATACATCGCCCTACCAAGGCCCTGGTAGCCGCTGCGGATGGAGAGCAGCGTGTCCAGGGATTTGGGTTCCCACATGCCCCAGATGTGGGGGTCGTCCGGGTCGTTTCCCCTGGCGTAAAATGAGCAATAAGCGGGCCAATAGATGTGTAAACACACTCCGGACAGAGCGCCAAACCACGCCCTGGTTGGGATAAGGCATATGCAGGAGGGTGGACAGGAAAACGCCTGAGTTCAGGCCATATATAGTCTGCAGACACACGTAGACTGGTCTGGATCCCGCAAGTGCCATGGGACCAGACCACACACCAAAAAATCGCAATGCCCATGACAGCGGCATCCGTTGCGCAACGTCGTACGGGCTTCAAGGCCCTAAGAGCTCAGGAAATGTCAAGGTCAGTCGCCCTGCCTGGTTTCCCAAGGATTCAGCAGGCGGGGAGTGACGAATAGGAGCTGAAGAGAGGGGCCATCCTCTCCTGGATTCAGCAGGGGGGGGTATATGGCCACTCTGATGGCAGGTCACCGGGAGATGGAAGAGAGCAAGCAAGTGAGGGACGATCTGTCGACCAAACAAGTGCTCAAACTGCATCAGGGGAGAGCTCAGGGCGGTGATCAGGCGCCCCTGGCTGCAATCGCCCGGGTGAGTGCTGCCAAGTCCGAGACGTGGATCTTGGTCTTGTGCTTGCGGATGTAGTCCATGAAGGGGGTATTAATCCACGGCACGAACGAGGAGACGGGTTCCCAGGTGTCGTCGGACGGCCCATAGCTTCGCCAACGAACCTTGAACTCCAGGCCTCCGGGTGCCGAGGCGTTCGGACGCTGGGCCAGGATCTTCTCGACGGTGTAGTCGTCCTGCTCAGCATAGTCGTCGTCCGAATCAGCCTCATGTGCGGCATAGTCCAGGGACACATGTTGGCCACGGAGGTCGGGTTCCCGCACACGGAGTCCACTCTAGTGGCGCTCCCGGAACTGTCCGTGACCCACCTTGATGCGGTTGGTGTCCTCACCAATCTTGCGGACCACCTCTCCGGGTGTGAACCAGGTTTTCGTGCGGGGGGTGCCCATAGGGCGGGATCTGATCACCCACACCGGGTCTCCCACCCTGAACCTTTGCGCTGTCGAGCTCGGGGCGGACTTCTGACGCTCCGCATGCTCCTTCTCGAGCTGCCTGCGGATGTGCCGCGCCGTTGCCTCTTGCCGCGCAAAGAATTCCTTGGCGTCCATGGCAATACCATCACCAGACAACGGAAGTCCCCGACCAAGAGGGTCCCTGCCGAACAGAATCTGGTGAGGGGACAAACCACCCGGAGTGGGGGTGTCATGATGGGCCTTCAGAGCGGGCCACATCTCCTCAAACCAGTTCTGACGTGGATTGGTGATGTGAATCTTGCGCAGCTTCTCGAACAGCTGCCTTCCAGCCACTTCGGCCCGGCATGGACCGGCTGAGATAGGCGACGCTCTTGGCATGACGTATTCCCATGACGGAACACATGGCCTTGAACCAGCCACCAGTAAACTGGGGCCCTCGGTCACTGGAAATGGTGCGGGGGATGTCAAAGACGGTCAGCCAATGACGAATCATCATGACTGCCACTTCCTTGGCAAGCAACCCCTTCTTGCGTGCCGGAACGGCTACTACGTAGCCGCTGTGGCGATCCACACAAAGGACCACACAGTCAAAGGTCTCCTTGCCAATGTGAACTTCAGGCATGGAGAAGACGTCCATGGCCACGCTCTCCATGGGCTGGTCAGGCACCGGAGTCCATTGGGCTTCACCCTTGACGTTCCGGTTGTCGGGATTGCAGGCCTGACAGACCGAGCAACCCTTTCTGACCTTCTTGATGGGGCTGTAGAGACTGATCTGGTCGATTTCGAACCGGCGCTGCATGTCCAGGGCTTGCTTGTTGACCCCTGGGTGCATCATGTGGTGGTGCCAAGCCTCACATAGCTCGAGCACTCGGGACTCTGGGACCAGCAGCTTATCATTCCGGTAGAGCTTGCCATCCTCCTCAGTCAGCCCCTTTGGCCACTTCTGCCCGTCATCAGGGTCGGTCACAGCCCTATACTCGGCTTCAAAGGCCTCAGACTTAGCGTAGTCGTCGGTCCAGTCGTCCTGGAGGCAAGATTCAGGGAAGAGATGCTTGTCGGACTCAGCTCCTTCAGGGGCAAGTACTCTGACCGCTCTGCCCATCCTCGTTCCGAGGGGGGCATCCGCAGCCATGACGATGAAGCATTTAACACCCTCCTCCTCCATCAGGCGCTCCATTTCTATGATCCTCTTGGCCTCAGCGGTCTCAGCCTCATCGCCATGGGCAGAGACATCCGTCATGCCCTTGCTGGCAGGATAGGCCCACCTACTGAGACAGTCTGCCACAGTGTTGTCCTTACCAGGAACATACACAACCGTGAGGTCGAACTTGGCCAAGGTCTCATGGCATCTTGCCCGTCGGGAGGCGGGACCTGAGGGGGTGTCCACATGCTCTTTGTGACACGACTGCAGACTCTGATGTTCGGTGCACACGGTAACGGGATGAAGGGCTATGTACCCAGCCCATTTCCTGAGAGCCATGACGATGGCATACGCCTCCTTTTCTCGGGGCGTCCACGTCCGTCTCTGGCCTTCCGCCAGGACTCGGCTCCAGAAGGCCACTGGCACGTGCCTCCCATCATCAAGCACTTGTTCCAACACAGCGCCAACGGCGTAGTCGGAAGCGTCGGTGCGCAGGACGAACCGTCGGTCAGGATCCACGAGGTGCAGACCCACTGCGGATAGCAGCGCCTGCTTCATCCCCTCAAAGGCACGGTCGGACTCAGCATTCCAGACCAGAGCCTTCTTGGACCCCTTCTTGGTCTCCTCTCGGTTGCCCTTGAGCATGGTTGTCATGGGGGCTGCATACTCGGCATACATCTTGATATACCCCGAGTAGTAGTTGCAGAACCCCAAGTACGCCCGTAGCTCAGAGATCGTTTTGGGCTTTTCCCAGTGCTCGATTGCAGCCACCTTGCCAGGTATGGGCTTCCGCTGCCCGTTCCCAACTACGTGGCCAGCGAAGACCACCTCGCTTACCGCAATGGTGGCCTTGTCACTGCTGCCCGTGAGTTTGTGCCGAACCAGAAGGTCCAGCACTCGGGTGACGTCCCTCTCATGTGCCTCCAGGAGCTCCTCATAGCTCATACTGGGGTCCCCGGACGTGAAGATCACGTCGTCCACGAAGGGGTCCGCACAGTCACGCACCGGCTCAAGCAGGTTCTCCAGCATCTGCTGAAAAGCCGCATTGCCGTTGGTAACGCCCATGGGCATCACCTTCCACTGGAGAGGTCCAAGTGGGGTGCTCATGGCTGTGCAGGCACAGGACTCCTCGGCGAGAGGCATTTGATGATAACCATGTTTCAGGTCAATCACCGTGAAGATCCTCCGCCGGTGTTGTTTTTGCAGCATGTCCTCAATGAGGGGCAGCGTATAGCTGTCATGCTGCATTTGGGCGTTTAGGCCGCGGTAGTCGACCACGAGCCGCCACTCACCGGCCACCTTGTTGGGGACGACGAAGCACGGGGAGGCCCACTCGGAGTGGCACGGCTCAGGCCAGCCTCTCTCGATGAAATCACGGAGGATCTTCTCCATGGCCTCCTTCCTCTCGCCCCTGGTGTCGATACACACGGGGGTCCTGCTTCAGTCGTATCTTGGCCTCGCCGTACGGTCCACGCACCGGTGGGGGAAACACAGGTTTTCCGCTGAAGAAGGTATTACCATACTTCTGCTTCAGCCTGGCCCTCAATGCCTGGATCTTGGGGCAATCATCGGACTCCGCCTTGGCTTCTCTGGGCACCTGGACCACTGAGCTTACTTGAGGGGTAGCGACCCCACTCGGTTTCGGCTCAGGTGGTCTTCCCAGGTGGCCCAAAGGGCCATCTCTGGTCTTGCCTCGGAACAGGTCGCCGTAGGTGGGTGGGTTGCCTCCGATTGGCTCGTCCTGGCTCGACATGTGGTCCACCACCCTCTTTACGAACGTATTCCCATCATAGGAACCAGAGACGATCGAGTCCACTTCCCAACAGGCTTTGTCCTGGCCCTTGCCCTCACGCTGGCTTCCCCAGTCGTGAAAGGGCTGATCCATATACCCCTGAACCAGATCCAACTCCTCTTCAGTGAGGGGGTCCTCCGACTCTCCGATGTCAACAGGGGAAACTGCAAAGCATTGCCGCCATGGCTCCGCTATGATGCGGTTGACACACACGAAGTCCGTGGTGTCGGCCTGTTCAAGGCCCCCATCCACATAGTGGAACTCCGTTGGCCATCTCTGGGGTGGCATGGGCAGTCCCTTAGCGTCCTGATAGACACTCTCTCCAGCCGGTAGGACGACCTTGTTTAAGGTCATGTTGGTCAATGAGACCACCCAATCTCGGGTGCTATCCTCCTCGGTGCATCCCATAGGAACAACCAGCACTGCCTTGGAGCGGTCCTTGCGAATCTTCGCTACCGCCCTTGGAATGTCCCATCGGGGGCAATGGATCCATATCAAACCCTGATGCGGACCCCAGTGCTTCTTCCACACGGAGTCCTGGGCGCTCCAGTACTTCTCACAAACCCGAAGATGGGCGGAGGTCCCTGAAGAGAACGCATCCAGGGCCGGATCCGAAGCGCCCAGGTCTGCAAACACTCGGCTCGCCACTTCCGGCATGACGCCGTACTCCTGGTTTGCTGGCCCAGTTGGCTCAGTGCCCAGCGCGGCTACTGAAGCGGTATGGGGTGCCTCACCCATACCCGCTGCCCAGCCTGTGGCGCTCTTCGCCAGGCTGGCTCAGGAATTTTCCTGGGCTGATTATGGCATCCCGATTTCTGTGGGATTTCTGTAAAATACCCCAGAAATCGTCATTTTTCGTCATTTTTGGGCTGGCAACGACAATCGTCGCCTGCGCGACGCAGCCCCAGATCGAAGTTTTATTTCTCGATTTCCGGAGATTTTAAACAATTTCATTATTGATTTATCGTTTTTAGAAATAAAGGAATATAACGTGACCTTTTTCGCGGCGTTCCGCGAAGGTCAATTTTTGCGAAATCAGTCATGTTCACGAATTTTTCAAAAAATCCTGAGGCGATCCCAGGAATCAGCCAGGCGCCCATGGTGTGGCCCAACAGTGGGCCTCTTCATATATAGTTTGAATTGGGACAGAAACGCGTCGTGTCGGCTACGCGACGCGTTGGGGGGAGACACGCGAAATGAGTGTTTTTGGCTCAAAAATCACTATATTTCACTGTTTTTCGCCCAAAAACCACTGTTTGGCCCAGTTTGGGCAGGAATTCAGTGGAGATCCTGATGGCGACGACTCGTGGCCGTCAGATTTTCTGATGGCGGCGACGCCGCCGCCTTCATTTCGTCCTCTTTTTTATGCTATTTTATAGTATAGAAGTGTTAAATATACATATTACTTGTCTACATGTTTATATTGTCTACATATACCTTCACCTCTTTGCCTAGGACGCCAGATTGTGTCATGGCTGAGGCAAGGATCACAGAATTCTTTGGAGAAATCCAAACTGATGGAAGATCAGCAAGAATGGAAAGAGGAAGTCTTGGATTTCATGGGATTGGGGTTTTGCATGCCAAGGGAAGCTTGGAGGTTGCCTCCCCCCAACCTCTTCAAAAGAATTCTGCCGACGCCAAGGCCACCAAGGCGGTGTGACGGCCTGCGGACGGCGACGACACCCAGACTGCAGGAGTACCGCTTCTTCGCTGGGAAACATCTGCAGGAGCTAAGGTCCAGGGCATCAACATGATGAAGGAGGAATTCCTTGGCTCCTACAATGGGTATCACCTTGGCTTCCCCATGGACCCTATGAAGCCCCCAAGTCTATATTTAACCTCTGGGCGACGACCACAGCGACGACGACGCCATCTGCGAACCGCATAAGCAGGCGCGTTAATTCGTCGCCTTGGGTTGGTTGGCCCTCCGGAGGTCGCCACCCTAAACAGGCGCGGGTCGCCTTGGGTAGAAAATGACCCTAAATCCCCCAAATTAGGCGCGTTAATTCGTCGCCTTGGGTTGGGAATCGACCCTAAGCAGGCACGAGGAATTCGTTGCCTCCGGCAGGAAATGGCCCTAAATTCAGGCGCGAGGAATTCGTTGCCTTGGGTTTGACCCTAAATAATTTTTTTTCCGCATTTGGATTTTTTGAATTATTATGTTTCCATGCCCATGGAGAAAAAGGGCCAATATGTGCGCCTCAGCGCCATCAGTCAGGTCCGAAGGACCTGCAGCGCCCCTGGTTTGGTCACCAGAGGCTAAAGGGAGTGCCAGGGACCAGTGTGGTCGCCTGGGAGGCAATTGCCCTATGAATATACCAAAAAAAAAAAAGAAAGGGAGACCTACATGTGAGTGGCGTGTAAATTACTCACGAAGCCCCCCCCCCCCCACTGTCCTGCTGAATCAGTTTTGAAACCAGGGCAGTGCAGGCATCAGAGCGCCTCCTTGGCCTTGCCTTCCTTTGGATATAGGCAAGGCTTCTAAGGAGGGGGGTGAAGCGGTATGGGGTGCCTCACCCATACCCGCTGCCCAGCCTGTGGCGCTCTTCGCCAGGCTGGCTCAGGAATTTTCCTGGGCTGATTATGGCATTCCGATTTCTGTGGGATTTCTGTAAAATACCCCAGAAATCGTCATTTTTCGTCATTCTTGGGCTGGCGACGACAATCGTCGCCTGCGCGACGCAGCCCCAGATCGAAGTTTTATTTCTCGATTTCCGGAGATTTTAAACAATTTCATTCTTGATTTATCGTTTTTAGAAATAAAGGAATATAGCGTGACCTTTTTCGCGGCGTTCCGCGAGGGTCAATTTTTGCGAAATCAGTAACGTTCACGAATTTTTCAAAAAATCCTGAGGCGATCCCAGGAATCAGCCAGGCGCCCATGGTGTGGCCCAGCAGTGGGCCTCTTCATATATAGTTTGAATTGGGACAGAAACGCGTCGTGTGGGCTACACGACGCGTTGGGGGGAGACACGCGAAATGAGTGTTTTTGGATCAAAAATCACTATATTTCACTGTTTTTCGCCCAAACACCACTGTTTGGCCCAGTTTGGGCAGGATTTCAGTGGAGATCCTGATGGCGACGACTCGTGGCCGTCAGATTTTCTGATGGCGGCGACGCCGCCGCCTTCATTTCGTCCTCTTTTTTATGCTATTTTATAGTATAGAAGTGTTACATATACATATTACTTGTCTACATGTTTATATTGTCTACATATACCTTCATCTCTTTGCCTAGGACGCCAGATTGTGTCATGGCTGAGGCAAGGATCACAGAATTCTTTGGAGAAACCCAAACTGATGGAAGATCAGCAAGAATGGAAAGAGGAAGTCTTGGATTTCATGGGATTCGGGTTTTGCATGCCAAGGGAAGCTTGGAGGTTGCCTCCCCCCAACCTCTTCAAAAGAATTCTGCCGACGCCAAGGCCACCAAGGCGGTGTGACGGCCTGCGGACGGCGACGACACCCAGACTGCAGGAGTACCGCTTCTTCGCTGGGAAACATCTGCAGGAGCTAAGGTCCAGGGCATCAACATGATGAAGGAGGAATTCCTTGACTCCTACAATGGGTATCACATTGGCTTCCCCATGGACCCTATGGAGCCCCCAAGTCTATATTTAGCCTCTGGGCGACGACCACAGCGACGACGACGCCATCTGCGAACCGCACAAGCAGGCGCGTTAATTCGTCACCTTGGGTTGGTTGGCCCTCCGGAGGTCGCCACCCTAAATAGGCGCGGGTCGCCTTGGGTAGGAAATGACCCTAAATCCCGCAAATCAGGCGCGTTAATTCGTCGCCTTGGGTTGGTAATCGACCCTAAACAGGCACGAGGAATTCGTCGCCTTGGGCAGGAAATGGCCCTAAATTCAGGCGCGAGGAATTCGTTGCCTTGGGTTTGACCCTAAATAATTTTTTTTCCGCATTTGAATTGATTGAATTATTATGTTTCCATGCCCATGGAGAAAAAGGGCCAATATGTGCGCCTCGGCGCCATCAGTCAGGTCAGAAGGACCTGCAGTGCCCCTGGTTTGGTCACCAGAGGCTAAAGGGAGTGCCAGGGACCAGTGTGGTCGCCTGGGGGGCAATTGCCCTATGAATATACCAAAAAAAAAAAAAAAGGGAGACCTACATGTGAGTGGCATGTAAGTTACTCACGAAGGTCCCCCCCCCCACTGTCCTGCTGAATCAGTTTTGAAACCAGGGCAGTGCAGGGGTCAGAGCGCCTCCTTGGCCTTGCCTTCCTTTGGATATAGGCAAGGCTTCTAAGGAGGGGGATGAAGCAGTATGGGGTGCCTCACCCATACCCGCTGCCCAGCCTTTGGCGCTCTTCGCCAGGCTGGCTCAGGAATTTTCCTGAGCTGATTATGGCATCCCGATTTCTGTGGGATTTCTGTAAAATACCCCAGAAATCGTCATTTTTCGTCATTTTTGGGCTGGCAACGACAATCGTCGCCTGCGCGACGCAGCCCCAGATCGAAGTTTTATTTCTCGATTTCTGGAGATTTTAAACAATTTTATTATTGACTTATCTTTTTTAGAAATAAAGGAATATAACGCGAACTTTTTTGCGGCGTTCCGCGAAGGTCAATTTTTGCGAAATCTGTCATGTTCACGAATTTTTCAAAAAATCCTGAGGCGATCCCAGGAATCAGCCAGGCGCCCATGGTGTGGCCCAGCAGTGGGCCTCTTCATATATAGTTTGAATTGGGACAGAAAAGCGTCGTGTCGGCTACGCGACGCGTTGGGGGGAGACACGCGAAATGAGTGTTTTTGGATCAAAAATCACTATATTTCACTGTTTTTCGCCCAAAAACCACTGTTTGGCCCAGTTTGGGCAGGATCTCAGTGGAGATCCTGATGCCGACGACTCGTGGCCGTCAGATTTTCTGATGGCGGCGACGCCGCCGCCTTCATTTCGTCCTCTTTTTTATGCTATTTTATAGTATAGAAGTGTTACATATACATATTACTTGTCTACATGTTTATATTGTCTACATATACCTTCATCTCTTTGCCTAGGACGCCAGATTGTGTCATGGCTGAGGCAAGGATCACAGAATTCTTTGGAGAAACCCAAACTGATGGAAGATCAGCAAGAATGAAAAGAGGAAGTCTTGGATTTCATGGGATTGGGGTTTTGCATGCCAAGGGAAGCTTGGAGGTCGCCTCCCCCAAACCTCTTCACTACTTCGAGCTGATTGCGTTCCGGGTCGATCCATTGGCACTCCACATGGTGCTCAGGTGACGAAAGCCACAAGAGCTGGTCATCCTGGTACAGGGTCATGGAGGCCTGGGCTGGGAGAACGCCGGAGTCCGACTCCATCATGAAGTCGTATCCAACGATCATGTCCCAGTCCATCTCGGCCTCGTAGAAGTGACCTTGCAGGAGAATTTCCTTGCCGAGGTCCGGGCGGCTCAGCTCACGGTGGTTCACGAACTGCAGCCCAATGGCCGCTTCCTTCGTGCCTCCCGCCATGTACTGGCCGTTCGCCACCTTCAGCCTGACAGGTTTCCGACTGTCGGTCAAACACTCTGGCGGAAGTAGGCCAGCCTTGACCAAGCTGACCTGAGCTCCCGTGTCGACCAACACGTCGAAGACCTTCTCCACTTCCCCGCATAAGGCACGGACCTTAAGGTGTAACTGCCGCTCACGCCCAACACAGCGCACGGCGTGCAAGCTCAGGATCTCTGGCCGTTCCAGAAGCTCAACAAGCGACTGGTGCAGGTCGTGGACAATGGGCTCAGGCTGCCCATCTGCAGCATCCAGCTGCGGTCCGGATGATCCTCCGATACTCTCGGATAGATCTTGAAGTACATCAAATACATTCCTGGTCGCGAAGGATGGACGGGTGCAAGGGTTCGTGCCTTCACTTGCCCTCACCCCGCCACCGCGACTGTCTTTCGTTTTGGGTGCCGGACCAGGCCTTCCGCCCGCGGCAATCCCTTTGTGCTTTTTGGCTCCCGACTGGGATGGTGTGGCGCTTCCCACGACACCATCCTGCGACCGCCCTAGCTGGGGCCCTTGGCTGCAGGGGCTCCGCTAAGGGGCGTCGGTTGTGGTGGTAGTAGGGGTACTCTCCTCCGCATCAACCTCGCTGACATTCTTCTTCTTTCCCCCTTTCTTACCCTTCTGGTCCTTGTCCTTGGTCTTGTCGTTCTCTTTGTTCTCCTTGTTCTTGTCATCCGACTTGGGAAGCCAGGACCTCTTGATCTCCTGGATCTCCTTGGCCAACTCGGTCCCCACCGACATCAGCTTGGAGAGCTCGTCCTTGGAGACCTCCACCTTGGTCTCCCGGATACCCGCGGGTGCACGCTTCTTCGACCCATGCACCTTCTTGTAGGCCTCCGTGTCGGCCTGGTGGATGGGGCATGTCCGGTGGTCATGGTTGAACCCTTTGTTCCTCCCATAACACACGAAACAGCCCTGAGGGTGAGCTCGTATGAACTCCCCAAAGGACAGCGGAGGGTTGCCAATGCGGCGGGGGTCCTTCTTCTCCTTCTTTTTCCAACCCTTCTGCAGGGGCTTCCAGTTTCCCCGGTTGCTCCCCGCGTTCAGGTTGTTGGCCACAAAGGCACAAACGGCCATCTTGGCGGGCTCATCGTCGTCGTCATCGTCGTCGAGAGCCTCATCGCCATCCGCTCCCGCTGGGTCCATGGCAGCTTCCCCGCCAGGCCCCTCGCCAACGTAAATGACGTCACGGTTGCCGGGCCTCAACCCGCGGGTGTGCTGGAGGTTCCGGTACTCCTTGAGTACCTCCTCTCCAACCCACTCCAGGATCTGGTCGCAACTCATCCGCGCCGGGATGGCCTGCAGACGGATGGTCTGGCCGCTCACGTCACACTCATCATGGCGCCACATCGCGGTCTTCTCGCGATCGCCCGTGACGGTGATGAGGAGGGCGTTCCACAGGGAGTGCCGTTTGACATCCCGGGCCACGTTCTTCTTTGTCCAAGCCACCACGTTCGTATGATACTCCTTGGGGAGCATCATCTTGACCGTGTGGTTGCACTTGGACCTCTTGGCTTCCTCCCTGGTGACTCTCTTGATCCATGCTTCCGGCAGCATGGAGAGCAGGCGAGCCTGCTCGTCACCCTCATTCCAGTCCTCCACGTTACGGCGGAAGAGGGTGTATTGCCCCCGGAAGTCCCGCCAATCTCTCAGGCGGATCTCCCGACCATCATGCTGAAGCTTGATGGCCTTCCACCGCTTGGCAGCCACCTGCGGAGCGTCCACCCTCTCCTGCTCGTTGAGCCACTTCTTGGTTTTCTTTGAGGGTTTTGATTTTCCCCTTCTTGGTCGCCATGAAGTATAGGTCTTGGAGCACCTCCGGCAGGCGGTACCTGAACCGTTGGAAGACATATCTCTCCGCATCTGCGGGATCCATGTCTTCAGTGACGGTCATCCCCAAATCGTCGAGCTTCTCCAAGAAGCGGTCGAGGTTGAGGGGGTTGCCATCGTACGTGGGGGGCTTGATGTCCTTCAGGTCTTCCCACACGGCGGCACCCGCGGCCTTACAGACCATGAACGCCGGACGTGGTTCCCATCGGCGTCCCCCACGGACTACCACGCCCGCCACTTCCATCTCCTCCACGGTATCCGTGTGGCTACGCCGTGGTTCCTCCATGTACGCTGAACCTAGATGTTCACGCCGTACTCCTTCCATGTATGCCTCCTCATCACGGCGCCAGCGGCTGCGTTCAGCGGCCTCCCGTCGTACACCACGGGGCGGGGTAGTACCGAACTCCTCCAGCTCTTCCTCACCTCTGCCGATATCCCACTCCACGTCTCCTCCGGGGACCTCATCCCTGAGTCCATCATAACGTCCGCCAGGCATTGGGATTGGCTTGTGGGCTGGTGCAGGGCGTCGGGGGCCTACCGGTGTCCGCGGTGGAGCACGGTGATTGTGGTACTCCGCTCGTTACGGCGGCCCGCGCTGTGGTGAGAGGGGGCGCTGAGAGAGGGGGCACTGGCGCTGGGGCGACTCCTGGGGGCTCCGCCGGGGGCGTGGGCTCTGCCTGGACCTGGTCCAGGTCCCCAGTCGTCGTCCGACGAGCCAGACCCCAGGGGTGGGTGGTCGCTGCCGACGCTCCCACGGCCTTCCAGCTCGTCCAACCTCTGCTGCAGGCCGTTGATGACCTTGTTCAGCAGCCTGGTCTCGCTCCTGGCGATGTCCAGCTCCCTCTGGGCGGCGGTGGTGACCTTGGCGATCTTGACCATCTCCATCTTGGCGATGTCCAGCTCCTTCTGCGCGCCCGCGGCGACCCTGGCGATGCGGATCATCTCGCCCTTGCCCGTGTCTCCCTCGCGCTCGAGGGACTGGACCCTCCTGCGGAGGTGGACAATCCACCGCCAGGCGGCATCCGGGGCACCGTTCCCTGGTGGGTCGTCGGGGTCCCCAAGGGGTCCTCCAGGAGGGCCTCAGCCGGGTCCGCCCGGTCCAGGGGGTCCTCCCCCTCCCGGAGGTCCGCCTCCGGGGGGTCCACCTGGTGGGCGTCCTCCAGGTGGTCCTGATGGTCCTCCGCCAGGGGGTCCCGATGAGTCTCCGCCGGGTCGCCTCGGTGGGTCCGAGGATGGGGGCTTCTCCGTGTAGCCGAAGTCCATGTCCTCCGCCTCCCCCAGGTCGCCCCACCTAGGCGTCTCGGTCTCGCACTCGGCGGATCCCGAGCTCCGGTAGGGAGGAGGGAGATCCTCACTCTCACCCTCCGGCTCCATGGGGACGTCTCCGCCTCCTCCGCCAGCCACTCCTCGGCGATGTCGGCGGTCTCGTCCATCCCCGTCGCTGGCGGTGAAGAAGGGGTCGGAGTCCTGGGGGTGTCCGCCCGCTAGCCTCCGTGACCTCTCGGGGGTCTTCCCCTTACCCTTCCTCCGTCGGCAGGCGGTGGGGCCACTGTCCCCACTGCTGCCCGTGTCGACCTCCTCCAGATCCAGCGTCATCCTCGAGGAGGGGTCCCCTTCGAAGAGCTTTCGAAGGGTCTCCACTCGGATTCCTCCCGGAGGAGTCTTGCGCTGGAGCTTGGCCTCCGCCTCCTCCATTGCGGCGGCCGTGGCTGCAGCAGCTCGCCTTTCGGCCTCCTCCCGGGCATGAGCCGCCTTGGCTTCCCGGGCCTGCTGCAGCCGAGCCTTCTCCGCTTCCAACGCTGCCAGCTCCGCCTCCGTCTTGGCCCTCTCCTCAGCAACCTTCCGTCGCGCGGCCTCGATGGCGTCCTTCCTGGCGGCGTCCGCTTGGGCCTTGGCCGTTGCTTCGGCGTGGGCCCTTTCCTCCGCCTCCTTCTTTGCCCTCTCTTGGGCAAGCGCCTCTTCCAGCGCTTTCACCTCGGCCTCCTTGCGGACAATGGCCTCCTGGGCCAGGCGGGCTTCCTGGGCGGATGCCATCACCTCACCCCTGACCCGGGCAGTCGCTGCCTCATGGGTGGCTGCGGCCGTGAGTCCGGCCGCAATGGCTGCCATGGGCGAGGCGTGGAAGGCCATGCCTCTGCCCCAATCTGTGGCCTCCTCCTGGGCGATGCCGACGGCGCCCTCCACGGCAGCGTTCTGCTGCGTGGCCCGTTGCCGGGCAACCCGAAGGTTGCAGGGCACCCCACAGGCGCGCTCGCAGGCGCGCGCCACGTCCCTTTGGTCGGGAGCGACGCTGCTGCTGGACCTGGCCTGGTCGGCCAGCATCCTCCCCCGCTGAGCCGACTCCACGTCGCTGCTGGGGCCTGAATTCCTCAGGTGCAGCTGACGGGGCTTGGCCTTGGCCTTCTTGGCGACTTCGAGGAAGTCGCCAAGGGTGGTGTGGCTGGGATGGTGACCGCCACTGGCCCGTTGGGGGCTGGGGGCTGGGGTTCCGCCCTTGGCGGCTTGGGCGGCTTCGGCGGCCAGGGATTCCTGGTACTCCCGCCACTTCTTGTCCCGCTTCCTGTCCCCGGCGGAACGCTTCTCCTTCCCAGGAGACGCGCTGCTGCTGCTGCCCTGCAGCGTGCGCTCGTTCCCCGGCTCCGGGAACTTCTTCTCGATCATGTCCCACAGGGAGACGATGATCGTGGCGCCCGACGGGTACTCGTTGGGGTTCTTGTCCTCCTCAATCCCGTTGGGGCAGGCCTTCGCCGGGCCTGTCTGGGTGGGTCCAGACCCTCCAGCGCTTCTGGCGGAAGCGGTAGGCGTATCCTTCCACCCGCAGCCAGTCTTCCACTGCCTGCAGGCGGTCGGGGCCTATGTCCTCGCGGAGCTCGAAGCTCCCGGGCATGCCGCCTTCGCACTGGGGATTGTTGCGGCGGTAGTGCTGCCCCCACACCAGCCCACGCAGTAGGCGCACCGCATGGGGGTGGGGCTGCGGCCACCTCTTTCCCGCCTCGTGCCAGTTCACCATCGGTGGTTGTTGAGGCGGTTGCTGTAGCTGGGAGTGCGGCCGGTGCTTGTCGGCCGAAGGAACTCGCTGATGTCGAAGTTCCGGTCACTACACCTCCTTCACGGACTCGACGCTGTTGCCGGGCGGCGCTGCGAAGCCCGTGGTGCTCGGGGTTCAGGTGGCCCCGAGTGGCACGCGAGGGATGGGTAACCCCGCGGCGGTGAAACGCTTTTGACGTGTTCCCGTGGGGGGCCTGGCCACGGGACGCTGCGATGGACACGCACAAGCAAGCAGGCAGGCAAAGCACTGCGCTCACAGGGGCATCATCACGCTCGTGTCATGTGACAATACGTTTCAGGATCCTGGCCACTCTGAAACAAGGGAACAAAAGTATGTACAGCAACACATCAGGGTATGTACACGTGGGGTTAAGACTGGACTGAGGTAAGGGCATCACAGGACAATAGACACTCAGTCCCAGTACATATCCCAATCCCAGGTCGGACCCTCCCAGTGGCTGGCGGGGGCGGGGGCTCAAACACAACCCATGCCCTGCTCAGTCCGGACCCTGAAACCCTGCAAATAGGGGAGGTGTCCCGCCCAGCCACAGGCGAGTTCCTGGTAACCAAGTGGCTCCAAGGCCGGCCTACAGTCGCTCCCTATGCTCCCTCAACAGCAGGTCCCAACTCCCCTCTGATTTGGAGATAGGGCCCCGCCATTTTCCCCTAGGAGTTGGTAGCTGAAAATGGGCTGTTTCAGCCCAAACTGATATTAGCTCCGAAAACTCCAAAATTGACCCCTCGTCCGGAACCGCCAGAGGTAGGGACGAGGCAACTGACCCTATGCCCTTCGCGTACAAAAACTCTGGAGCCCTCACCCAACCTGGTTCCCTCTGAGGTCCCGGCATCAGGGCACCACAGGTTCATCAAGTCGGGTCAGGATGCCAAAATCACCAAATTTGGCGTCATTCCCACGTGTGGCTCGCCCGGCCAGGGCAAGGCAAATGGCTCACAGGATGAGAGGCAGGACCTAGGACCCATATCTGAGTGCACAACTTTGAATTAGGTCCGGACTCCTCATGGGCATAGAGATATGGGGCCGCCAATTGACCTCACGGGGGGCTGAAATTGGGGTCCCAAAAGGGGGTCATTTTGGCTGCTCAAAATGAGCCAAAATCCGGGGTACTCCCAATGGTATATCTCCACGCCGGCTTGGAGATCGGATCCCGCATTCCATATGCTATCCACCGGGAGTCCAACAAAGACTTCCATGCCCTTGGCCCTCAAAGATCTCCATGCCACTCGGCGTGGTGACAATCCCAATTGGTGTCACAATTGCCAAAATGGCAAAATTGTCCACACTCACTTTGGGCTAGCGCCTTGACGAAGGTTGCTCCGCTTCGCCCACGTGGTGTGCGAACCATGGTGACCAATATCCATGACACCCATGTCATATATGGTCCATTGGTCCATGCATCCGGCGTGCACGAGGGGGCTGAACATGGTGCACGGCGGGCAGAAAATGTGGAAAATTGCTCAAAATGGCCGAAAACGCGCACACTCATGGGTGGGGCAAATGAGGCACATGCCCGACTTGGAACGGAGTGTGCCATAGGATTGGTATCAAGTCATATGCGTCCAACATATCTTTTGGGCGTCGGGCAAACCCCTCCGGTTTTGGGAATGGCAGGGTCGCCAAGTGAGCCCATGATTTGGGATCGTCCCAAATCGCCAACATGGCGGCCACGGTATGCCAAGCCCAAGGGGAGTTGTTCGTCGGGTCGAAGATATGTTGGGCACCGAAGTGTGTAACCTCATAACATACTTCGGTCATGATGTCAATTGAGCGCAACGTTGAGATACACGGTCGCCAGTTGAGATCATGACGGGCAAAAAACAGCAAAATCGGCAAAAAAACACGCAAAAGTGCCCTGAATACTGCACAAATATATTATAATATCTTCGGCTTAGATTGAGTAATCGACCAATCTTTCTAAACACAATGACTCGACACCAATGACCTTCGATTCCACATATGTGCTCCAATTGGGGTGCTTTGGAAGGCCGCGCGCGCTGCCTCCGGAGTGGGAACATGCAAATATGGTATATTGCAAAAAACACACCTTGCTCGCAACGCATCGCTTCGGGAGCGCTCCACAAGCGTCCCTTCACGAAGGTTAGGCTTGCGAGTGTTGGTTGGGAGTACAATGAAGGGCCTCATGCGATATGGGGTCCGATGGCGGGTTAGTCTTGGAATGGTGCACCCGCCAAATGGGCACGTGATATGACACCAAATATGGCATACAACCCTACCCTCGCCTTCTACACCCAACCTAGTGGCCTAGAATCAAAGTGTGCCTATATTCTAGAGTAACTTTGGTCCCTTAACACGCATGCAAGTGCTTTGGTCGAAAATTGACCTCCTTTCGGAAAGCCGAATTTTAGCATGCACGCAAAATATGTTGCCAATATATATATGGAGATCATATATGTACTATCCGGGGAAGACAAGTGATATGCCCCGGATGTAGAGGCAAGCAAAGAGGGAGAGAACGCCAACTTAACATACTTCTACACGTACTTGGAGGCCAAGTACGTGAGATTGCCCATTTCTTGGAAAACACTCAAAATAAATAACCCTTTGGGCATATGGAGTTGGGATCCTTTGGCCTCATCCTATGACTATGGGGGGCAAAACCTCATACACAGTGCCTATGAGGCACGATAATTCGTCCTTGGGCGCTTGAACGCTCGTAACCTTTGTTATTTCAGTTGGGGGTTCAAAGCGCCTTCGGCCGCCCAGATTTTCTGGGAAAAATCTGGGACGCGATGCGTTTTATCAAGGAAAAAATTGCGGATCACTCGAAGAGTGTTTCAGTCTTGAATTCCAAAAAGATTGTTTTACAGAATCATCTAATGCAGTGCACGGAACGGGCGACGTCAGGCGGCGATTTCACGACAATTAGAAAACGCGGTAGAAATCGGGTATTTCACCGATTTCTAACCGCAAATTGACCAAGACAGTAAAATTATGGTAATTCCACATCGATTTAATGGTTAGAAATCGGATTCCAGATTTTGCGGGTTGGAGAACAGGGATATCCCGCTGACAGCCGGTGTCAACGGCTTCCGCACGGGTGTGACGGCTCACAGGCCTCCGGGCCATGGGCCATAACGGGTGTGACGGCTCACAGGCCTCCGGGCCATGGGCCATAGGTTCTGGGTACCGCTTCACAAGAACGTGCGGCGCTTTTTTTGATCCCACTCGACGTCTAGCCACCATCTTGACAAGTCGAGGAGATTCTCCAGTTTTGACAGGGGGCATCAGGAAGTCCCACACCCGCTGTCCCTCTCGATGGACGTAGGGCTTTATGCTGTCTCAATTAAAAACTCGCAATGCATCGAAGAGGGCAGGGATGTCCAGTTTAACATTCTCGCCCTTGTTCAGTACCTCGAGAATTTTGTAAGGACCGCACCAGACAACATGGAGTTCTCCTTTATGTCGATATTCCGGTACCAACACCCACCATCGTTCACCGACTTCAGGCACTCCAATGTGTCGGTCCATTTGCAGGACCACATGCATCTGGCGTCGACGTTCCTCGGCAAGCATTGCACGCACAGTATCGAAGGTACGTTCCGCTCGTTGCATGTGATCATTCACGGTCTATGGTTCATGTGCATGAGAAGTCATTCGGGGAAAATCCAATCGAAAATGGGGTTTTCGTCCTTCATCTATCTCGAACGGGGATAGCCAAAGGCTATTGGATGTCAGGTTGTTAAACGGAATCTCGGCGAACAGGAGGTCGACATCCCACTTGTTGTTGCCAAAGATGCCGTGTGTACGCAGGCGCTGGAGGATCGACTGGTTGCTGCGCTCCGCCAGGCCATTGCCTCGAGGGCGGTTGGCCATTGTTTGATGCATCTCAATCTTGAAACGCTGAGCCAACTCCTTCCACGCCTGAGACTCGAACAGCTTGTCTCGGTCAGAAACAATTTGTCGAGGGCATCCTTTCAGTCAAACTACTTCACGCAGGAACACATAGATAAGGCCGTCGGCTGTCATATCTTTGCGACAAGCGATGAACATTCCACGCTAGGAGAATCGGTCAACTACAGTCATGATGGCTTAATGGCCCCTTGTGGTCGGCGGCAATCCTGAAGCCCAATCGATGGACACACTGTGCCATTTGGTGTCGGGCACCGGCAATGGTCTTGGCACTCTGGCGGTGTCGACTCGCCTTGATTTCGCCGCTTGACAGACACCGCAACTTAGTATGTATCGCTCGACGTAGTGTCGGAGGTGCGAAAATACGTAGTCGCGCTTAATCAGGGCCATGGTTCAAAGGACACCTGAATGGCCATAGCATTCCGACTCGTGATACATACCCACAATCGACGTAACCAGTGTTTGAGGGACAAGCACACGTTTGCCCATCGTCGAGAAATGGAAGAATTTGCCATCATCGAAGGACAACTTGGCATCTCGAAGCTGGTGTCGTGCCGCAGGGCTTTGAACCGCGACTTCGTAGATGTGCTTCGTCCATGGGTCTTCTCGATAGGCTGCTGCCCACACAGCTGTCGAACTCAAGTCTTTGCACTGATAATGTCGATGTACTCGGCGATGCGTACCTTTAAGACTCAAAGGGTACGGCGTGTTCGACCAAACCTTCGGTAAGGGAACTGGTTGTAATGTGCCATCACGGTGACATCCACAGCGAATCAGTTCCGCCATGGTCGGTGCAAATCGAAGTTCATTGCCAAATATGACTCGAAGAGGGCGATCCATGCTCACATCAGGAAGGTCGTCAGTGTCTGCAGGTGTGTCTGGCTCATTGCCAGCCTCATGGAGATGCATGTCTGGTTGGTGTGAATCCTCAGCCATGATCTCGTTCGATGGTACTGGCTCCAGTCCCAGGTCCTTCGGCTCGACAGTCGTCGCTGATGGTAGCGGCTCCAGGTCCTCCGGTTCGACGGCGGGTTCAGTGTCGAACTGGGGGGCTGGTTCCGCAAGTTCATCAGCGTCAACATCCTCCCCCACGGAGCGTCCGCTTCGAAGCGAAATGTACAGGTGGTCGTACGGCTGGGGCCACACCTCGCCATCAGAGATTGAGTCTTTGAGTACATGTAGGAACTCATCGACAGGTTCTCCTTCCGGTGAAGCCCAATTTTCGACCAGGGTGATTGCCAAAGCCCGTGCACGTGTGGCGATTTCGATATCCATCAACTGTTGCGAAGTCAGGCGGGAGCAGGCGTCTGCTGCAGGATTCTCGAGGCCTGGTACGTACCACAACGTCAGGTTGTATTTTTCGAGGAATTGGGACCATCGTGCTTGCCGTGGTGTCAGCGGTCGAGGACATGTCTTGAGATATCGAAGACTTTCGTGGTCAGTGTGCACGTGCACCTGCTGCGGTCCTCGAAGTAGGTGAAACCATTGTTTCAAGGCTAATACGATGGCCAACAACTCCTGTTCCCGAATGGGGTATCGAGTTTCGGCAGGCTGCATTTTTCGCGACATGAAGGCAACTGGTCGAAGATGTCCCTTGTACTTCCCATGCGCACATCGTTGCGCCAGCGAAGCACCCACGCAGTCCTTCGAAGCGTCTGTGTACAGGTGATACGGCTGTCGAGGGTCGATTGCACTGAGATGTGTCGCATTGATCATCCCCTGCTTCAGCTTGTCGAAGGAAGCCTGATGGATGGCTGTCCATTTTCACTCGAAGTCTGCTTTAAACATCGCGGTCAGAGGGGCTGCGACAGCTTGGAACCCCTCGATAAACTGCTGGTAAAATCCACACAATCCAATGAATTGTCGAACTTCATGAACCGTAGTTGGCGGAGGCCAACCTCGAATGACCTTGATCTTTTCGGGGTCCATGTGTACTCCATCTTTGTCGATGATGTATCCACAGAAGGGTACTCGACTCTGGAAGAATGTGGATTTATCGATGCAGGGAAAGAGCTGGTGTTTGCGGAGTAGTTCATGTACCAAATCGAGACCTCGTTGGTGTTCATCCGCATCCTTCGAGAAGACGAGGATGTCGTCGATGTACACCCATACAAAGATCCCCAAGTGGTCTCAAAGGACATCATTCAGAACGCATTGGAACGTCAATGGCGCATTACAGAGGCCAAAGGGCATAACAACCCACTCAAGACGCCAAATTGTGTGTTGAAGGCGGTTTTCTCGATATCTTCGTCTTGGATTCGGATCTGGTGGAACCCACTAACAAGGTCGATCTTTGAGAGTACGGTGGAACCCCCCAGTGTACTCAAGATGGATTGGATCGATGGCAAAGGATACCGATCTCGTACAGTTCGTGTATTCAACGCTCGGTAGTCGACGCACATGCGCCATTTACCATTCCCTTTCTTCACCACTAGGCAACCCGCTCAGTATGGACCCGAGGATGGTCTGATCCGACCAGATCGATGCAACTTGCCCAATCGTCGTCGAAGTTCATCTAGTTGGCTCGAATCCATTTCCTGAGGGTGTAGCCACAGTGGATTGTCTTCCGAATCAAGGCGTATTCAATGATCTCTTCCAGGTCGATACGGAGGTAGGTCTCCATACTCCGCTTTCTCCCGGTCGTAGAGGTCCGCCCACTTGTGTAATCGATTCAGCAGTTCTCGTCGAACGGGGTCAAGCCCGTCATCATTACCATCACTGGCTTGCATCTTATACATTTGATCCACCGGCACTGCTGGTCGAGGCATGCAGCACAGAAATACCTGATCTCCCGTGAGATCGGATCAACGGATCTCTCTTTTGAGTTTCGGCAGCGAAATGTACTCAATCTCCATATCGCTGCAGTCCTCATCGGTGATACCATCTTCCGTTTCGGATTCATTGTACATGTCAGTACCGCGCTGAATGGGTGTCGACGAGTCTAGGTCAAGGTGTTCTTCGGCATGTTGGGTAGGATTCTCAACCGAACTCGCTTTCGAGGAACTGTAGCTGGGTGGAATGTCTTGATTCGCCAAAAGATAACCGGTACGAATTCGAACCATGTTGGATGTCGGCGTACCGTTCCTTCCAGTTGACAGTTGGATTGTAGCTTCAAAGCCATGGTAGTCCAAGTACTACATCCGGCAAAGTCTCCAGGACCTTGAAGTTATTACGAAATACAAGCTCTCCAACTTAAACATAAGGTCTCGTGTAGTACCGTACTTCGACTTGGACACCTCCGGCTGTCAGGACGTGTCCAGGGTTTCTCAGTTTATAGAGGGGAAGTCGCGCCCTCTTTGCAGTTTACATCGACATAAAATCGCTAGCCGCTCCACAGTTGACCAACAGTTCCACGCTGGAGTCAAAGGAGTCGTCACAACATGCGCAAATGCGCCCTCGAACCGTGAAGAGAGACGCATTATCAGGTTCGGTTCCTTCGACATTGACACCTCCAAGTGTCGAATTCTTTTCGGGTTTATTGGTGCTGGTGGTGGTGTTCAGCTCTTCTCGAGGACGTCCGCCACCAGGTCTTCAGAATTGTTTTCCAGGCCGTTGTAGGCCTTTCTCCGCTCTTGGAGCGGGATCAAAACCGTCCCTTGCTGTCCCGACTTTGATCTCGTCTTGGTGTGTTTGACCTTGATTCCCGACGTTCTCGTCCTTCGGATGGCGGTCGACCTTTTGAGCAGTCACGGGCCAAGTGGCCTTGTTCACCACAATTGTAGCAACGCCTACTTTCTCGACCATCTTGGCGCCCACCATCTTGGCGTCCAAACCGTTCATTACAACGTTCACCAATGTAGGCATGTAGCTCTTCTCGGAGCTTGGCAATTGCATCGAGGTTCATCGGCTCTGCCACGGTCAAAGCCGTGGGCGCTGCAGCTGGGGTCGGCATGGGATCGGCGGGTGGCGTTGGCATAGGGTTGGACGGGAACGTGGAAGTCGAAGTAGGTGGAACCATCATAGGCAGAGGTCTCGACACTGCAGCACCCAGAGTGTGATCTGATGTCGTTCTCGATGCGTTCTGTACCTCTTCGAGCTGATATCCAGCCGCAATGTAGGCTTCCGCGATGGTCCCTACCAAGGTATGGAATCCAAATGGCCTATTAGAATGCCATCTCGAACGGACTTCAACAATGTACTGCCGACGAACAGAGTCATTCGACAAACCTTCAACAAATCGGGAGTTGACGAGGTAACCCATCTGGAGGTCACTGGTGTTAACCTTCGACTTGATAACGCAAGTACGAAATTCCCGAACGTAATCTGCATGTCGAGGGAACTCGCTCTCTTTCAAGCTCAGCATCCTCGACAAATACACTGGCTGATGGGATATGCAGTTGAAACGTTGGCCTAACACACGCATGAGCTCGAACCAGTCATCCTGTACAGCCTTCGTCAAGCTATGATAATACTCCGCAGCATCACCATCGAGGAGGAATGACATGGTTGTCGCCTGTTCGACGGGTGAGGTGATATCCGACAGGGTGAAGGCTGGTAACAAATCCTCCTTCCATGTTCGAAACTCTCCACATCCAGGTCTTCCAGAGAACTTCTTGACCAGTTTATTCAAGCGCTTCACACGGCGTCCCAAAATCTCTTGCGTAGAAGCACGCTGGACTGCGAACTGATGTGCTGGATGTGGTTCAAAGACAGGTGGTTGTGGAAGTGGTTGTTGTGGAGGTTGAGGTGAACTGCTCGGCGGTGCATACCGCGGTTGATTCGAAGTAGACCGTGGTTATGGATGGAGCTGCGGTTGTGGTTGTGGAAACTGGATGAAGGTCGCGCAAACTTGTTGAGCAGGGCATAACATTGCGACAATTCATGCTCTACGCGTAGAAGTTCGTTAGCTGCAGCTTGAGTTGCATTTTCCGTCGAGGACTGCAAAGCGTCGACTCGCTAACCAGTTGCTGCAGTAGAGCTTGCTGCTGTTACCTGCAATGCATCGATGCGTTGTTCCAATTCGATAACTTTGTCTTGAATATCTGCAAGCTTCTGCGAACAGCTGTGAAGATCACGAGAGAGACATGGAAACCACTCGCTTTCTCAACTTGCGATGCGCTCTGCAATGAACTTTTCTAACGAAATCGAAAATTCGTGATGCAAGGGTGAATCACTTCGAAACAGACTGTCTCTGATGAAGTGCAGCATAGCTGCGTCGTCGAAGGACCGCTCCATTGTAGATCAAAATCCAAATCAAGTTGACGGCGTCGAAGATTGATCTCGAATATTGATCTCCCCGCCACCTAGCTGGCTACCACTTGTTGTGGTTTGTTCCTTGGGAACTCGACCTGTACTCCTGTGCCTCTTTGTTTCTCAAAATCCGAAATCCAAAATCCCAAATCGAAAAACCTCGCAGGATCTTTAGACCGGGCACCAAAAATAACACAATGTCGAAGACATAAACCCTGTTCAGAGATCGAAGTATCTTACAGCGCTCATTCACAGTTGGCATTCGATGCTTCTTTATTATTCACAGACTGCAGTGCGATTGCGACTGCGACTTACGAGTTGCGCGCTGCTGAGCTGCTGCTGTTTGAAGCCATAACACCATGGTCTCCGGTGCCACTGTATGCTCCTGGAGTGCCCGCAACAGCGACTTCACAATCACCATGTGCCACAGCCCCTTTCGATGCCCTTCTTTCCCCAGCTCCCTCCCCATCGTGCTTCTGCCTCTCTCACCCTTCTTGAGCAGCGGGAAGTCCTGATCCCAAACCAGCGGCTCCTCGATCGATTTATACTGTTCACACCGCATGAAGTGCTCATATGTTTCTTGCCCTCGGCCGCAGTGGCATCTCATGTACTCCTCCAGGAGGTCCATTCCCTTATGCCTGTACCACCTCATGATTGTCTCCCTCACTGGCACCTGACCTGTGATTGCCTGCAGTCCTCTCGTTTGCAGCCTTTTGGGCAGCATCTCCGGCCTCAGCACATTGGGGAAGTGTACCCACTGTCCCACCTCGCCCTCCAAATACTCGCTCAGTTCTACCACCTCCGGCCCCCCTCGTACCTGAGCTAGCATGTGCACCGGCTGCAAATACACTCTTAGTTCCTGTTTGCCCCTGTCCTCCTCCACCACCCACCGGGCCTTCTCTTCTTCCCCACTCTTGGAGGTATATGCACCAAGTGGAGGTGCTCCCTTCTCTCTGGCACCCTCCATTCTGGTTCCAGCTCCTCGTCCACTGCCTGTGCCGCCCCATCCGCCTCATGAATCCCCACTCCCGCTCGATGTGACTCCGGTTTTACCAGGTATATGACCAGGGGCACTCTCTTCATCTGCAGCCCGTGCCATATCGTGTACACCTACGACGCCAGCCCCGTGCCCAGGGCCTCATGCAGCGGCCTGCTGGCTAGTCTCCTGAGGGACGCCATGTCGGCCTCGGCGTCCACCACCATCCACACTTCCCGTACGTCGTTGCCTATCTTCCCAACGACGTCCGCCACCGCTTGTACCTCTCCATGGGACGCTGCCCTGTACACCATCCTTTCCACCACGCTTTCCGTTTTCTGTGCACCCCCTTGACCCGTACAGCCGCTGCCCCCGCCTTGGGCGGCTGTCCTTCAACCCCGGACCCGTCCAGAAATATCACCACCGTACCCTCCGTGGGCTCTGGTATGCGCACCACCTCCCTCAGGTAGTGGCAGTACACTCTGTGCCTCCCGATGCCATACTCCCGCACGCAATCCTTGAGGCTCAGTTCCCTCACCCCGCTGTACACTGCCCACTTATTGTCCGTCCTGGCCTTCCAGCCTTTCATCATCACCGCCCCGTGACACCATGCCCTGTCCCCCTTTGCCCTGCCCTGCTCCGGGTACGCCTGCACCGGTACCAGGTACCATACCCTGTGCGCTAGAAACCTGTGGACCGTCAGTCTGATCCTCCTCGCACATTCACCACACTTGTGGCCCACGGGTACTATGGGCGCCTCCTCCTCGGGCTGCCCCTCATCCGTCATCCGGAAACTCACCGCCACCCCTCTTTCCTCTTCCTGCAGTCCCCGCACTGTGTCCCATCCCATCTGGACTCCTGCTCTTTTCCCCTCCTGTTCCTCCCCCCACCAGACCTCCACACCCTCCTGGGCCTCCTCATCCTCCTGCACCTCTTTAGGCACCCGCAGTACCGGCCCCCACCACTGTCCCTGGCGCCCGTGGTGCGCATGGTCGCGGTCAGGAACGCCCATGCCGTCATTCTCAGGACTGGCCACGGTACCTGCCGAGTTTCCTTGGTGCATCTCCAGCACTGGTCCCCCTGTCCTGCCCCCTCCGGGATGTTGTCTCTCTGGAACATATCCGCATGGACAGTACACTGTCCGCTCTTACTCTGCACCTTCCCCCTCGGCCCTTTGAGTCCTAGCAGTGCACACAACAGTACGCCCGGTCTGGCCTTGTCCCGCTCTCCCCTGTCCAGCACCACCCTCTCTTGTTTTGCCTCTGCTCCCCTCCCGCGCCTTGTCCTCTTCCTCTTGTTCCCCACAGCGCCACCCACTCGTTGCACATCTTCCGCATCCTCCTGTCCCACCTAGCGCGGTCTTCTTGTCCCCGCGCTCTCCTCATCATCCATTTGTATACATCCCATTCCACTATCCTGGAGTCGCGATAGAACTCCGCGTGGTGCAGGCCCGCTTTTTTGTACTCCGTCATATCCTTCCTGCGCACGTGCAGCACCTCCATACTCACTCCTTCCTTCCTGACCCACCGTACTGTTCCATGCGCCGCCCCCCCAAAGTCCGCGTCCAGTCCAGGATCGGTCCACGCCTGCCGCACGTCCTGTTGGTCGCCAACATGTGCTTCTCCCCCGGCAAAACTGCCTGTAGGACGCGCCACATGTGTTCCTTCTTCGCGGCCGCCAACCGCCGTCGTCAGTGCCACACATAGCGTGGGCACATGTTCTCCTCCTTCTGCACCTCCGCGATCGCATGATAGCACACCTGTCGCACCACCTGATTGTGGCACATTCTGCTCAGCGTCCTCGCCGTATGTGCCCTGTATGCCTCCCCCGCCGTGGGCATCCCTTCTCCATAGTAGGCCGTCGGCGACCGCAACACACACCATGGTACCTTCGTGGGTATCCCGTATTACCCCCTGATGAGCCTCCAAACTTCCCCTTCTACCTCCTCCAACTGCCCCCTCCAGTACGGGAGGTGCATCCCCTGGCACCCTATCGCTGCATTGAGCATCACCCGTAGGTAGTACAGGGTCGTCTGTACCGACGGGGGGTGATTCCGGAGGACTACCAACATCGCCCTGAACCCCCTGAGCAATTTTTTTGGCAGCCTGACGCCCCTCGCCTCCATGGCCTGCACATGTCCCAGCACCACCGCTTCCCCTGCCCTCTCCAGCCACGCCACCCCGTCTGCCACATCCAGCGCCATACCACCCTCGCCACCCCTCCTGAGAACCGCCGACTTCTCCGCGCTCTAGACCAGGTGGTTATCCCTCCCGTACCTCTGCATCAGGTCCTGCACCACCTGTTGGGTCTTTTTATCCCGTGCCATGGGCACCGCATCATCCACATACGCGTGCGCTGGTGACGTGTGTTGTACCCTCGCCAGTTGCGGATACTCCCGCGGTATCGAACTCGTCAGGGGAAGTATGGCCAGCATGTACAGGAATGGGCCCTCTACCCCGCCCTGTGGCACGTCGCTACCTTGTGTTACCCACTCCGTACATCCATTCCCTGTGGCGACTGTCTACCTTCTTGAGTGCAGGTACTTCCCTACGAAGTAACCGTACGGGAGCCCCAGCTGCCGCCATACCTCCTCTATGAGCCTGTGCGGCGTGTTGGGGAACGCCCCCTTCACGTCCACGGACGCCATGAACGCCTCTAGGTACTCATCATCGAGGTACATGTCGTACAGGAAGCTTGCCTCCTGTGTGGACCTGCCCGGCACAGACCCCCACATGTTGTCTGGTATGACCCCCGCCGCATACAGCCGCCGCTGTATCCTCCCGAAGATCACCATCCTGACCGGCTGGGCCTCCGTGACAGCACAGCATATGGGCCTCCAGTTCCCGGCCTGAGGTGATCCCCTTTCTTATACAGGGGCCGCACCTTGCCCCCCCATTCCGCTGGGGGCTTGCCTGTGCGCAACACCTCCGTGACCCTCCCTGCTAGACCATCCAGCTCCGGCGCCTGCAGGTGCTGGTATGCCTTCGCCACCAGTCGGTCCACTGCCGGGCTCTTTTTTCTCTTAAGGGCCCGTACCGCCTCCTTTATTTCCCGCAGCGTCACCCTGCTGCAGTGTATGGCCTCGCTCTGCTCTGCCGTGAACAATCTCGGCAACGCCCTTACCATCCTCTGCGTGGTTCCGCTGAGCTCCTGCTGCCCCTGGTTGTGCTGCCTCCTGAAGCTCTGTGCCACCTCCTCCAGCACTTCCCGTTTGTTGCCCGTGACCCTGCCATCCTGGAGTCTCACCGCCCGGATATCCTGAGGCCTTCCAGCCTCCGCGAGCTCCCAGATGTTGCGCAGCGACTTGTACGGCACTGCTCTTTCCATGCACCGTTCATGCTCCGCCACCACCTTCTGGTATACCCTCTTGTGTTCATCCTCCACTGCCCTCCTCCCCGCCTGCACCCTCCTCTTTGCTTGTGCCACCTCTGCTTGCCACTCCGCTCCCTCTGCCTGTGCCCTCGCTTCGACCTCCTCTTGCTGCCGCTTCCTCAGGGTGGCTACCAGCCATTGCAGCTTGAGCTGTGCCTGCGACTCCCCCTCCTGTCTGTTAAACGCGCATACTCTTGCTGCGCTCCTCATGGCGCGATGCACACCGCTCCCCCGCCTCAATTCAACGTGCACCTGCTGCCCCCACCGCTGCCACCTCTCGTCCCCCTCCTCCGGCCACCGTACCCGTGGCGGCAGGCTGACTCCCTCTTCGTCCGACCCCTGCTCATCCTCCTCGTTGTCCCCTGGCTCCCCCACCTTCACGTCCACTGTCACCATCATGGGGGAATGCCCCTTCCTGTCCTGCATTTCGTCCGGCCACACCATATACCCCGCCGTCAGGCCCTTGACCCATCTGGGGTCCGCGTACATCGCGTCTATCCGCGACGGCGTGCTGCCTTCCGGTGCCGGGTAGTGCGAGGGGCCTGGTACCCCACTGTATGACACATCCTGTAGCCGCATTTCCTCCACGAACATCCGCACTTCGTGGTCCACCTCCGTCTCCGCGCCTCTCCTCCAGGGATCGTAGTTGAAGTCCCCAACCACGATGACTGGCCCCCTCTCCAGTGCCCTGAGGTACTCCATCGTCAGCTGCGCCACATACTGCTTGACCCTCCTCCCATGTGGAACATGGCAGTTGATGATGACCACCTGTCCAGGCTCCATCTTCACATCATACACCGCCCTTCGTCCCCTCGCTCCCACTTTCTTGTCCTGCACGACGCTGAGTCCTCTGCACAACAACAGCGGCACCCCTTGTGCCCACTCCCGCTGGTACTCTCTCCCCTCCTTGTCGTACATCTGCGCGCACGCGACGTTGTCCTTCCCCTTCAACCGTATCTCCTGGTACGCCACCACGTCGGGGCCTGACTCATGCAGCCTCATCTGCTGCCACGCTGCTCTGTTCGCCCGATACAGTGCCGCGGGGTCATTATGGGTGTACAACTTTATGTGTTGCCACCTGCCCTCTGCATCCTTTCGCAATTCCCCGCGTTCAGCCGGGCATCTTCCTTGCCCATTGCTCCTTCCGCTCTGCCTTCGCCCAGCGCTTTTCTTCGTCTTCTCGGCCGCCCCCCGCTTCATTAATTGTCACTTCCGCTTCTTGTTTATCCTCCCCGTCGACACCTCCTCACCTTCCAGTTCTCGCGCCTCCTGCTCCGGAACCAGCTGCCCGTGTATTTCCATCCCTCTACCTTGTGGACATACCTGCAATCTCTCCACCGGGTACGGCAGTCTCCCCTCATCCTCCTCCCCCTGATCCTCCCACTGCACGATGGCTGCCCTCGTCACATGTCTCATACGATCTTGCTGTTCGATCATCTCTTCCGCCGTCCCCACATACCTCCTCCACTTCCCACGCACTTTTTGCGGACCATACACTGTCACCCGTTTGCGCACCGCTCCCTGCTCCTCCTGGCCCATTTGTTCTTCTCCGTACCTGACTCTCCTCGCCCGCTGCCTCTTTGGCCTCCCTTCCTCGTCCTCCTCCTGTTGCTGCCTCTCTGGTGGCTCCTGCTCGTCCTCTTCTTTCCTCGGCTTTCTGCCGTTTCTTCCCCTGGCCTCTCCTGACCCCCCCCCACTGTCTGGCTCGTCCACTCTGTCCTCAGCAGCATTCTCCTCCTGCCCCGGCTCCCGGCCTCCCTCTTCCCGCGCCTGGCTTTCCTCTCCACCTTCCTGCTCCCCCACATCCCTGTCCCCCACTATGAACCTCATTTGTCCCCCTCTTCGCCGCCGCAATCCCCTCCACTTACTTGCCTCCCCCCCTCCGGATCTTAGTCCACCTCCAGGCACTGCTTCCTTTCCACCTCCTAGCCTTCTCGCTCTCGCCAATGCCTCCTTCCTGTGCTCTTCTTCCGTGCCTGGTGGCACCATCCACCTCGGCTGTTCCCTTTCCTTGCTGCTGGCCACCCACTCCATCGCCAACGGGATCTGTTCCTTGATGTCCTCCACTTCCTCGGCCTCCGCACACCTATCCATCTGCGACTCCAACGCCCGTAGGACAGCCCTCTCATGTATCTCGTCTGCTCTCTCAACCCGCACCTCTTCCACCTCCCCGACCCACCGCATGAGTGCGTGTTCCACTCGTTTCAACGGTGCCACCGTATACACCACCGCCTGGCACCTGTCCCCCCTGAGTTCCACGACCCACCATGTGTGCCCGTCCTGCACCAGGTCAGTGACCCCTCAAATAACAACCCGCAGTCCAGGCACTGCTCGAACAAGGAGCAGTTGCTGAAGCTCACATTGACGACGTGCTGCTAGGCACAACTTTGATCGAGGACCATCTGCTGTTGTTGTTGGAGTTTTTCGACGTGTGCATGGAGCAGAATCTCCGTATCAAGCTGGAGAAATGCGACTTCCTCAAAACTGAGCTAGGGTACCTTGGGTTCCGAGTTGGAGACGGTCATTGGGGACCGTGTGAGGACAAACTGAAGCCACTGATGGAATTTACGATCAACGGAGTCAAAGGGAAAGCCGAAGGAGTCAAGAAGATAAGGCAATTTATCGGGGGTTGCAACTTCTACAGGCGCCACATCAGGAGATTCACTGAGTCCTCGGCTATACTGACAGACCTTATCAAAGACGACACCCCATGAAAATGGACAGACGAGGAGAAAAACAAGTTGGAGGAACTGAAGGAGAAAATTCCAAAGCAATACCTCTGGGAGTGCCGCGCCTGAAAGGAGAGATTGTGTTCGTCTCGGACGGTTCGAACGTGGGCGGAGGAGGTACTCTCTTTCAATGGCAAGCGCTCCGACCTGAACAGTGTCAAGAAATCGATGAAAGGCTCAGAACACAAGGAGTAAATCGAGACGGCAGCCTCTAACACTCGTACAATGAAGAAGAATGGCGACTTGTTCCACCTGGACATTGGAATTGGAAATGGAATGCCGCTCGCTCGTAGCATCACACGTACGAGCACGAACTACTAGGAGGAGTACTGGTCCTCGCTAGTCAACAGAGGATCATTGATAACAATCCAATCACCTGGCTCTGTGATCAGGATTCGGTCAAGTACTTTATGGACTCACCGCCTCCCAAACAAAAGAGACTACGGCGATGGTGGGTATTCCTGTCTCAACTACAACTAGCCGTTCACCACATGCAAGGACTCAACAACGAGCTAAGTAATTACCTGAGCCGCAACTCGTTCGACAAACCCTTGGGACAATCATCAGAGGAAATGGCAAAGGACGTGTTCGCCAAGATGGATGTGCAACTCCACCTGTTCATGAAGACCACCTAACCGCAGAAGAAGTGGGGAAAGGAGGAACTGTTGAAGGATTACGCTGCGATTATGACACACCTGCAACCAGGGCAGGTCAAGCTGATCGCTGGCGAACAGTGGGCAATGACGAAAGACGCGCTGTACAAGGAAGACCGAGTCTGTGTACCTGAATCCCATCTGGAAGAAACACTACGATGGTGCCACACGGTCAACAGTCATCCAGCGGTGCAGAGGTCTTTGTGGTTCTTCCACCGCCACTTTCACTGCAACAAGAACGAGTCAGCGAAAAAGAAACTTATGACAACGGTGACGAAAGACTGCCACTGCATCCTGGGAAAACCCAACAGTCAAGTCGATCGCGGAGAAATGGGAAACCTGCCCATACCTCATATGGTGAACTCTGTCGTGCACCTCGACTTCATGCACTTGCCGCACTACACAGGGCACAACTTTGTGTTGCTGGTCGCGTGCGGGATCTCCAGATTCGCAAGGGTGTTCCCTATGAACAAGAAGGCCGACAGCGAGACCGTGCCGAAAACGTTGTTTGACAAATGGGTACAAGTCTATGGTTTACCGAAGGTCATCCACTCCAATCAGGACGTGCGCTTAACAGCAGCAGGCAACTGGTACCGAGGCGTACTAGAGATATTTGGTTGCGAGATTCCATTCGGTACACCCCATCTGCGCACCAAGAACGCACTCTGCGAGAGGCAAATCCGCTCCTTCAAAACAGTAATGCGGATCCTCATGGCGCAAGACAAGGGGAGGAACTGGTTGACAGTGCTACCGTACGCAATATACCTGATGAACAACCAGGTGTCCACGCGTACTGGTTCCTCAACGCACGAGCTCTTCTTCGGTCGTCCTGGTTTCCACATGGAGTTCTTGACGCCGCAGGACGCAAATCCTAAGGTGAAAGAGTGGATGGAAAAACCAGCTGCGTTAGCAAGTAAGGCCAAAGAACTGCTTCAGAAGATCAGGGAACGTGAGAACACACGCAGCAACCGTGGGCGCAAAGCCGTCGAATACCAGATCGGAGAAATGGTACTCGTACACCACAAGAGGATACGGCGCTGGAAAAAGAACAACCTAGTAAGTCAGTAAGTAAGGGCGGCCGCGTCCGCGGCCTCATCTGACTTTTCCTTGTTTGTTTTACATGGTGGCCGCCTCTGGCGGGAAGGAGTGCTCTCCACCATCAGTTCCCCTGGCGACCCCTGTCTCACCTCACGGCCGAGAACTTCAACCAGGTTCCCTTGGGGCATGACCGGTGGTAGGCTCCCTTCAGTCGCTGACCTCAGGGTTTCAGCTCCTTCCGGTAACCCTTTGAAGGATCCCCCGCCTTCCCCCCCTAGCACAGCCTTTTGGGCGCCTGCAGGCGGGTTTCCTGTGGATAGCCCTCGCCGACAGCGGAGCATTTCTCTCTGTCAACCACATTCCACCACTCCCCATCCCTCACGGGTTGGAGTACCCACTCGGCTCCCGGATGCACTTGGTTGTCGTCGATCCACGGCTGGAGGCCAGGGGGCGACCCTTTCCACGTTCCCCCTGGTCCCGCTCACGCATGAACCTACGTGTACTCAGGCCATTGACCCGGGGTTCTCAGGGTCAACCCTCACCCCTGCGGACACCTCACGGCCGTCCCGGAGTTCAGGGCATTTTCCCGACTTCCCGTGGTCAGGTTCCCCATGGTTGGCCTATGGTTCACCACTCCATGGCGACTGGTTTCCCAATCCCATGGGGCTGTTGCTTGGCGCTTTTGGCCTCCCTGCCCTTCCCATGTCCCATTCCCCTATGCCTCATCCCGGCACCGGCCCGTTCCCAGCGTCCCTTGGACTCCCTACCCCGCCGGGCCGTTGTGTGGCTCCAGCTACACGCCCTTCCCCGCCCCGTCCCCTTGTCCCTTCATCCCGTGTTTATACCCCACCAGGTGGCCTGCTACCCTGTGGCGCTGGCCCACTGGGGCCTCTCCCTGCGGGGACTGCTTCGTGCGCTTAGCACGGGTCGCTCCCTTCCCGCCCCCGTCCCTTTCGCCTGTGCCGCGGTCCCGGCCTAATCCCCTGGGCTGTCGTGCGGCCCCATCCCATCCCTCTTCCCGTGTTTTTACCCCAGCGGGCCGCCAGCAACCCTGTGGCGCGGGCCCACTGGATCCTCATCCATCCGGGGACCGTTTTGTGCGCCTAGCACGCGTCGCTCCCCTCCCGCCCCCGCCCCTCTCTCCTGTGCCGTCCCCCATGCTGTCCTAGTCCCCTGAGGTCGTCGCGTGGCCGTAGCCACTCGTCCTTTTCTGCCCCGTCTCCTTGTGGTGCCGCTGGGTGTTGTCCGCGATTGTTTCCTTCTTTTTTTTTCTTTTTGGTGCCGTGCTTTTTCCCGCGTGGTTCCCTCCTCCCTGCATGCACGCACAACAGCACTGCACCGCCATCTGCCTCTGTTCTGTTCGGTGCTCTCGCCCAGTCCCTCCGCCATCCTGTGGCGCTGCCCTTGGCGGTCTCCGGCCATGCCGGGCGACCCAGCTTTTTAGCCCGCGCTGACGTACATGTATCTCCTCTTCCTCCTCTCTACCCTCCCCTCCCCTCTGTCTCCTGCCCGCCCTCTTAGTGTTGTTTTCCTGCTCCGTGTGCTCGCCGCTGGTCGTCTCCGCGCCATGGTTGTATCTCGCGCGCCCTCAGGCGTCTCAGGGCCTCCGCCCTGTCTTCCGACCTGTAGGCCGACCTGGGCGGCCTCCCCAGACACCCCTTCCGGGGGACTCCCCCGTCGTCCTCTCCCGCCGGCCGCCCCTCCATCAGTTCCCTGATGGTCGGGCGGGGCGGCCGGTACGGCTCTATGCGGGTCATCGGCATGGTGTTTCTCTGAGAGACATTGCGTTTTTTTGCGCCCTCGTTGGCCCCCACCTCCTGCGCCCTGCCTCCTCTATGTGCCCTACCTGTGTGTCCGCCTGTCCCGCTGTTGTTTGTTTTTTTTTCGTGTTCGTGTTCCCCGCTGCTCCCGCGCGCCCTGCGTGTGCCCCCTGCTCTTCTCCGTGCTACCCCTGTCCCGCTGCCCTGCGCCTCCTTTCTCGCCTGCCTCCCCTCCCATTGTCCTTCTCGCTGTCGACCCTACCTGTACGTCTGCCCTCCCTGTCTGTGCCGCACTGTCTCTCGTGTGTGCCACCCGCGTGCTCTACCCCTGCCCCTCCCCCTTGCCCCTACCCTTTCCGCTGGGTGCTCTCTCCGTCCCCGCCTTTCACCCCATCCTGGTTGCCTGGCGCCCTGTGTGTGGGGGGGGGGGGGGGGTGTAACTGTGGACTGGACTGTGGCCTTGTCCGAGGTCTGGCATGGCTGCTAGTTGCCACCGCATGCGCCGAATGTACACAGAGAGAACGTCAGGGAGAACCAACTTGTCGGAATATTAGATGCGTCTGCCCGTTTGCCTCTCCTGCATGTCAGAGCCCTGGCGCCTTGCTGCACCTGCTCCAATCCGACGCCGGCCGTTCTCGCCCGTCCCGACCTTGCGCTCTGCTCCGTCACTATACCACATTCCGATACTGCCTCCCGTCTGCTGCTCGTTCTGCCCAACACTGCTCGCCGTACCCGCGATACGTCTCGCGTCCCACTCCCCGGCTGCTTTCTCCGCACTCGCCTGCGCCCCCGTACTCCGCCGCCCCTTCTCCCCTCTCCCCCGCCGCTTGTCCTGCGCTCTCCGCTTGGGGTTCTCGTCCGCGTCCGCCTTCACCTCATCCCCCTCCACTGTCAGCCGTGTTCCTGCCCTCCCCCGCGCACCTGCACCTCTCCGCTCCCCTCCTCCTCTCCTCGTGTCTGTCACATCCCCTCCTCACCCTCCTCCACCTCCGCCAACCCCCCGCGTCCGCCTCCCCGCATCCCATCTGCCCGTCCCATCCGCACGCCCCTGGCCCCCGGCCCCTAGCGCTCCCCGCTTCTGCTCCTGCCCGGCCCTACGCGTCGCCACCGTACCGCCCCTCCCGCTGCAACAGCTCTCGCAGCATCTGACCCCTGTGCTTCTTCCCCTTCTCCCGGGGACAGTCCAGGCGCACCTCGGGGAGCGCCGCTACCAGCATCCTCCTCCACCGCCCCTCATCCATCTCCGGCCCCCTTTCCCTGGGCCTCCCCGCCCTGCCGACCAGGTCACTGAAGGGGCGGGCCCCCTCTTCTCCTGCCTTCCCCTCGTCTTCCCCGCCCGCTTCACGTAGCGGGCCAGCTCCGCCACATCCCCCTCCGTCCGGCCGGCGACCGTCCCGGGTCTCCTCCCAACCGGCGGCGGCGCATACTGCTGCGGCGGCGGGGACTCCGAGTCCCAGTCCGTCGGCGTCGGCTCCCGACTGGCGCTGGCCGGCCGCGGTGCCCCCTCCGCCTCCCCTACCCCTCACTCCTCCCCCCTGCACCGCTTCCCCCTTTCCTGCCGTGCCTCCTCGTCCTCCTCCCTGGACCTTTTCCCTGACGGCGACCGCCCCTCCACATCCGTGGAGGGGGTGTCCCCTTCCGGATCCCGGAGGACCCAGTGGGCCCCGCGGGCCACCGCCTCCTCCTCCTCCCGCACCCTGCGCTCCCGCCCCGCCACCGCCCTGTCCCTGTCCGCCAGCCTCGCCGCCTCCCCCCTGATCCGCCTCCATGCCCTCTCCTGCATCTCTCCCTCTTGCTCCGGTGGGATAGCCGGCCGTCGAAACGGCACCAGCGGGGTATCCTCCAGCCCCCTACCCTCCTCTTGTCGTCCTACCTCCCGTTCCGCTCTCTCAACCCCCTCCTGCCTCATCCGAAGGTCCGCCCCCGCCCTCTGCAGCTCCTCCACTGCCTGTGCTACCCCTCCCTGCGGCCTGTCGGTCCCCTCTGTCCTCCCCTCCTGCGTCCCGCCCACCTCACATTTGACTCTGGCCTCCCTCTCCCGCAGGCTCCTCTCTGCCTCCCCGAACCTCTCCCACGCCCTCCTGTGCTCCTCTCCCTTCCCTTCCTGCGCTCCCCACGCTGTTCCACAGGCCTGCTGGTGCTGCTGCATGTGTGCCTGCGGCTGCATGCCCGGGTACGCCAGCAGGGGCGGGTACATCATCCCCATCGCCGGGTATGGCGGCGGCGGGAATGTTGGGACGATTGGTGGGACGGCTGGCGGGACTACACCTCCCCACCATCCCAATCCCGTCCCTGGGAACACCAGCGAGCCCATGTACCCAAGGCCACCCCCCTTCCCCTGCCCCTTGCCTTGTTGCCCCATCCGCCCGCGTCCCTTGCGGCCTACTCCGTGGAGTCCCGCCCTCCCCTGTCCCTTCCCCTGTAGCCCTTGTTGCCTTGCCCCTTTCCCCTGCTTGCCCCTGCCGGCCTCTACCTGTTCCGCACCACTGCCCTGCACCGCTGCGCTTCTCTGCTCCGCCTGCCCCCCCCTCATCCCCGTCCTCCCCGGGTCCATCTCCAACTGGTAGATGGTGTCCGGCCCTTGTTCTCGGGGCTGGCGGCGACGGCGCTGGTGCTCCAGGTGCGCCAGCGCCTCGTACCGCGCCGCCTCCCGGCGGCGCGCCTCCCTCTCTTTCTCCGCCCTTACCGCCGCACTGACCCCTGGGGGCGACCTCGGCGGCGGCTGCCTGAACGAGCGTTGGGGCTGCGGCCACTGTCGCCCCCGTCCACTCCCTTTTCCCCCCTTTTCTGCCAGGTGTCCCTTCGCTTGTACAGCCCCCGACGTCCCTGCCTGCCCTTTCCCTCCCATGCCCGTCCGCCCTCTCCCTCCGGTGCTTACGCTGCTGTATCCGCTCCCTGCCGCTCCCGCCAAACAACTGCTTCAGAAGATCAGGGAACGTGAGAACACACGCAGCAACCGTGGGCGCAAAGCCGTCGAATACCAGATCGGAGAAATGGTACTCGTACACCACAAGAGGTTACGGCGCTGGAAAAAGAACGACCTAGATCTACCCTATTATGATCCTTTTATGGTCACAGATGTGGGTCCTAGTTCGGTTAAAGTACCCGCAAGTCGGAGGTTTGGGGGGCAGATTGAAGTCGGCTTCCAGTTCCTGAAGAGGTACACCCTGATGGACGAGTACGACCTGGATTTTGAGGGTTTGGACCACGAAATGGCGGCTGAGGAGGATGAGCTCAATGATGATCAAGATGAGGACATGACGTCGAAGCTCAGGAGCACGGAGAATTCTGAAGGCGAAGGACAGTTGCCGGACATGAACACGAAGGAGATGAAGGCATAGGGTTTTTACAAGGTGGAAGCTATCCTGCGTTCGAAGTACAGGCATGGCTGGAGATTCTTAGTCAAGTTGGAGGGTTACTCTATGGCGGAGGCAACGTGGGAACCCTACACAGCGTTTATCTTTGACCAAGGTAGCGTGAGTTCAGTATTTCAAGATTACTGCAATGCCAACGAACTGCAGAAGATGCTCAAACTGGCGGAAATCAGAAGTAAGAAAGAGCACGATAAGCACAGCAAGTAAGAACCTGCAGACTGCAAGCCAAGGGATGCCACGGGCGACGGCTCAAGCAAGTCCACCGACTCCTTGGATGCCACAGGCGACGGCTCAAGCAAGTTCGGCGACTCCTTGGATGCCACGGGCAACGGCTCAAGCAAATCCACCGACTCCGACTCCGGCTCCGACCCCAGCACCGTCTTGTAGGACTCCTCACTCAGCATAGCCAGATCGACGCCTCCAGGCACCAATCCCGGATCGACGGCTCCAGGGATTCATCGCGGCTTGCTCAACTAGATGCTGTCCAGCGTCGCCTCCGCCCAGCGCAGCCGCAGCCCGCCAGTGCCGGGGATTACCGCCCAGCGACCGACGGGCTCCAGCTGGCATGGGGGCCCGAAGAGGGACTGGACGGGCAGGTAGGAGCGGGCGAAGGGGATGCGGGTGTAGGTGATTGGGGGAGGAATTCGAGGAGGCAGAGTGCCGGAGAAGGAAAGTGGAGAAGGCGGATCGGGACTTGCTGAAGTGGAAGAAGATGAATTGGAAGGCAATGGAAGAGGCGATGGCGGCAAGGCTGCAGGAAGCGCAGCTCGGGCCAATGGGGGGGAAGTGGCCGCCGGCGGTGGCACAGGAGCCGGCAGAGGCAATAGAACGTGCAGGAAAGGGACAGGCTCGGACAGGGTGCCACTGGGCAACTCAGGTGCAGGAGGTAACTGGGGGTAGGGCGTGGCTGGTTTGGGTTGACGCTTGGGCTTGGCCTTGGCGCCAGGCTTGCTACGAACCATTGTTAATATGCTGTTACGCCACACAAGGTACTGCAGCGACGTGTAACAGTCAACAGTAAGGTATTGTTTAAGGTGCCAAAACAGGAGTTCGTGTCCCTCTAACCAACTGTCGCGCGCAAACTCGACGACCCAAAGCAACAGAAAGGCCAGAAGAGAGAGAGAGAGCAAGACAGAGAGGGGCGGAGGGAAAGAGTGTAAGAGACTGGGGGGGAGGAAAAAAGGACATAAAAAAAAATTTATGAAACCCACGCTGAAAACGGCGAGCACCGCCGGCGAGGTTCTGGGTAGCTAGGGCGCAAGGCAACTGTGACCAGGTGTAGACGCCTGCGCACCCAGGTACTAAGCGAACGGTGAACGCCGTGTGGGAATGGTGCACAGTGACATCCTTTTCTCCGCGTGCGAATCAATCATTTCATGCCCTTCTCACCAATGACTGAACCAACACGTGCACGTTGACCTTCCTGAGCAGTGCAACGGCCATCACGGCAGTGCGGTGACTACACCCTGCTGGGTGGATCGAAGGACGCTCGCAGGATGGCAGTGATTTTATTGAGCAAACACGCAACCCACGACGCGGTCTGTGCAATGCTAACGAAGGTCCACCTCAGCAACTCGCCCGTACCAGTACCTTTAACTAGAGAGCGACGGAGTAACGGAGGGGGAGACGGATGAGTACCAAGTACCACTACCACAGCTACCTGCAGACTGACGACAACAAGATGAGCCTTACTGCCTGCAGCGACAACGACACTGGGATCGAAGCGTGGAATTCAAGGTACGCGTTACGCAAAGCTGCCAAAGCACGTATCAGCCGCCCCCGGGCCTACGCGACGAACAGATCATGGCGATGAGGGACGACGCGCGAAAGCAGCTTGACTGAGCACGGCCCCAAATGACACACGCAACTCACATGCGCTCTTTCAGAACACCTAAGGTCTGACTACAATCAAGAAACGGGTGTTTGGATACTGCGCATGCATGTTGTGAGCCCATCTAAGGGTTATATATTTGCAGCGCGCGCAAAGGACTTGCAGCGCTGCAGGGGGGGAGTTAGATGGACCCACTGAGGCTGTTTCATTTTGCGAACATGCCTATTTATAGAGCTTTCGGTTATTAAGCTGAACTCTGGTCGACCATGTAGTGAATTTCCTACATTAATGCACATGATGCACCCATATCCAAGAATGCACGCCACGATGCATCAAATCCAAGATTGCACAGCATGAACAGTTAAGATGATTAGTAAATCTGACGAATGACCGAACATGATGGTGACAGGCAAATTTGCAGGGGTCCAATTGTACAGAATCAGATCTTGATGCAGAAATGACATGATGGGCCATGATGGGTCACATGGGGGATCCATGGTGGCCAGTATTACTGAGTGGGCAGTTGAAGAAATAAAGGTCCGAACTGAACTATGGCGATAGTAAAAGGCCCAGAAACCAGAGAAACATGTCTTTTTCTTGTATTTTATACACAAGAGACGTGTGCATATTTTTGGGTCATTTGTTTAGCCTTTTCTGCCATGGACCTACAATCAGTGGTGGACTTTCGTCAGCAAGTTTGATCCTGAATTTTTGCTTTATGCTAGGGTGTAAGGCAGAAGTCTTTCTACGGGGGAGGACCTCAGCAAGTTCGCTGGGAACTTCGGCAGGTTCCTGAGGATGACCGGCCAAACCCGTGCTAGTGGGCGAGTGAAGTGCGATCTGCTCCTGCAGTGCTGCAAGACCAAGTACCTGGAAAAGCAGGTCAAGCAGATCATGACGAAGTCCGCCGCCTTCGCCGATGTGTTGGTCGCCTTGGGGAGGCAGTACCCTACCTACGAGACCGACCTCTCCATCAGGGCCGAGATCCAGAACCTGGCCGTGCTGCCCAACAACCCCAAGCCTGCCAGGATTTCTGAGTTGCTTGCCGACTTGGACAACTGGGTAGGGCGACTGACGCCAGGTTCCTATGGCAGCGATGAGCTGCTATTCTGGTTGGTGGCCGAGCTTCCACAAGAACTGTGGGATGATAGCCGGGCAACGGCAGAGCGCAAGGCAAGAGCCCTCACCTACGAGGACCTGTCTGTGCTACTTTTGGAGCTGGCGCTGGAAAAAGAAAGCGACCAGCACCTGAACGCCTACCGTCCTGGAGGAGGCGGCTCTGGGAGCCATGGCGAAAGGTACTAAGGAACCCGACCTGGACAGGGGACTACCCCCAAAAATGCTCGCTTTGTGAGCAACGTCCAGAACCTCTTCTGGTGTGATGCCAGAGATGAGCAGGGTTGCCTGCTTCATACCCCTGACTGCGACCAGCAGGACTGTTTCGTAGTCCAGGGGAAGAAGCAGGAGACCAACACCGGCGGCAAAGCCGAGCTGGGGTGACGCAGAATCGGTAGTCCTCCCTGCTGGCCACCAAATGGCTGTTGGAGAGGCTCTGCAACAGACAGGCAAGGCGCGCGCAAGCGCCGCAAAAGGGGACGCGCAATCCCCGTGCCAGCGTCAGAGCAGAAAAAAGAAGGGACTCGCATATACCGCCCGTTGATTACGAAATGTAAATACATTGTGTGTTTGGTATGCATTTTGATACATTCTGTCCTCCCTGCATTTTGCAGCTCAGGATGTGTCCGGGTGGGCAAGGCCCGTACAAGAATTTGTGCAACACTGAGCCAAATCTGCTTAAAAAGGTCTTCATGCTCCGTGTCTTATGCTGATGGAGGACAGCATTGGAGGGTTTTCAAGAAACTGGACTGGTTCACGAGTTTTGGAGAAAATGCAAAAGGAGTATTTGGTCAAAAATCGACATCGCAAAGGCGAAGGGTTTTCGATCAGTTGACTGAAAGCAGCAGAGCTCGGGCAAAAGGCAACAAGGCCGGCGGTGCCAAGGAGGGTGTCTAGCGTGACCCCCAGCAATCCGCTTCAAAATCCTTGTACACCGACGTCCGCTCGTCCCAGCCCATACGTGGAGATATGCCGAGACGATCAGTGTCAGCGTACGTTCCTGGGTTTACGGCAGATCGCGGCAGCGCAAGCGAAAGTCCCAGGCAGGCACCACCGTTGACGACGAGCCATTGTGCGACGCAGCACGATCGATCACAAGTCCCAGCCCGATGTACCAATTTGTTGGAGCCGCGTCAAGGCGCAGAGGAAGGACTGGACGTGGAATTCCAGTTGAAGGCCACGAAGCGTGCGGCCGATGTCAAGACCTCGGGTGTTGCCCTCTACGGTAAGGAGCCGGCCCCAAGACACAGAGGAAGGACCAGCGTATCAGGGCGCTGGATGAGACCCGCACGGAGACTGGGTTGGGAGATAAGATCTGGTAAGGTTTTTTTTAGCATCTGTGCGTGTATGGCCCAGATGGGCGCATATATAGCTGGGCCGATTTTAGTAGCGCCCTGGCTGCCAGGAGATGGCTTGAGTGACACCTTGGCTCTGCACAGTGCCGCTGGGTTTCTGTACCCGTGCTTGGTGCATACTGGGCATGGTGGTTAGCCGTGTACCTTCGGGTCATGGGGTATCCAGTCGAATGTTTTTTTTCATACAGGTCGAGCATAAGCAGTGAGCCTCGCCTCTTCCTGGAGCTATGTGTGTTTGCATAGCGCCACACAAAGCTTTTAAGGAGGGGGGTGACGCAGAATCAGTATTCCTCCCTGCTGGCCACCAAATGGCTGTTCGAGAGGCTCGGTAACAGACAGGCAAGGCGCGCGCAAGCGCCGTGTATGCGGATCCCACGGCTCTCGACGTCCACAACGAGCATACAGGGCAAAACTGCAAAATCCCAACACGGAATCCACAAAGTCCCCAGATCGTTAAATCCTTTGTCACATAATAATACCCTGAATTACAATGCATTAATTCTCAACGTTAATCTACAACAAAACAGCACTTTTCATGCACTGAAAATCCTTCACTTCTGCACGAGCGCGACGCATCCTAAGCTGTAGGACTCGCGATCTCAGCCTGGGCATGCGTGCCCATTACATCCCCCTCCCAAGACACTGCCAAGTGTCTGAAAAACTGATGTATACCCCTACATGGGCAAGCATGCCCACAGAAAAGCAGAGCATATATAACACCTCACAGAAAAATCTGCTGACGGGATGACATACCCGGATTACTCCATCCCATTTCTGAACTACCTCAGGGCCCTACCCACAGGTTACCTCCGGTTACTCCCTGGGGCTGATAGGCACCCTTGGTTTCACACGGGGATGCATTACAACATGAGACTGTGCAGAATAATGGAAACCTGAAATCTGTCCTACCCCAGGGCCTGAAATCCTGTACTGCGGCCCCTCTATCCTTTTTCGGGTAAAAAAACTGACACATATCTGAGTGGGGGGTGCTGCCCTCTAAAAAACCCAAGCTGACTGTTGGGAAAAATACCTGAGAAAGCTTTTAAACTCTAATCAGAGAATTCTGACTAAAACTTCTTAGCCTAAAACTCAGGGGGGCAGTTTTCCAATCCTGCTTAGTGCCCATGCCAAATGTCTGTTTTTCTGCACCAAAATCTCTTGCTCAGATTTTTCGAAAAAAAAAAAAAAAGAACACACAGGCAGCTAAAGCAGGGCAAGCAGCACAAAGAGAATGAAGCTGCCACTGAAACGGACTCCACTGAGTGCTGAAGACCCTTAAGCTAAAATACAAAACGCTGCCTTCCGAATTTCCTCAGGGCACTTAATGTGCTCTTTGGTAGTTAATTACTTCTGAGCTTCATTGTTGTTCTACTACTCCTGAGAGAGCAGAGACAAGAGAAAAACCAATACAGAGGGGGCTGGTGCAGAAAATACGAGAAAAAATGAACAGACCTGGCGTCGCTGGGCATCGCTGAGATTTTCCCACCCTGGACTCTGACATCTGACCCAAGTGAACCACCTGAAAACAAACAGCATGAGGGAAAGTATAAACAAGGTCAGGGCAAGAGAAATATCTGTTATCAAGCAGGCTCCACACTCCCCACACAGTGGTATGGGACAAAAGAGCTGAAGCATAACTGAAAAGAATTCTAGACAACACTCACCTACAGTGGCAGGCCAATGAGCATAGAAAAGAAGGGCGACGCCTGGCCATGGCATCCAGCCCGCGGCCTGCCAACCTGAACCTCAGTGGAGGTGTCAAAGACCCACAGGTTACAAACCAACACAGGTCACCCACATACCTGCTTACCCACGCACTCAAGGAGTCATCGCGATTACCTATCTTGTGGTGGGGGGGTTTTCCACTGCACCGTAACAACACATGCCAGCTCCATGCTGCACAAACAAACAACAAACGCCATGCAGTGTCAGGAGGACCCAGGCTCGCAAGCCCTGATGGCGTCCCCCTCTCCAAACTGGAGGCACACTCGTCAGTGCACCCCATGCACACAGAACATACAAAGTTCTGTCCAAGGAAAAACAGAGTTTCAAATTGCCCTATGATTAAACCTGGAGGTAGGGCAGCCACAAGCTGGCCCAGAGCCTCCAACCAGGCTTTACAGAGTTAACCTGAGCCACACTGTGACTCACACTAAAACAAAAACCTCAAAGTGGACTCAAAAGTCAGACTCAGAAGTCACAGAAAAAATATCCTATTGTCAGCAAACCAAAACCACCATGAGTAGACACCATCAGAGCCAAAAGGCTCAAAATGAGGCCAGTGTAAAACTGGGCCTATGGATCCAGAATCCAAAAACCAAAACAAGGCTGCATGTCAACGCAAGCCTCTGAGCACAAAAACAGTGCTGTTCCAGCGCCGAAGGCGCTGGGTGTCATACCCAGTTTTCACATTCAGCTCATTTGAGCATGAATCCACTCCAAAAAACACAGTCTTGTCGAGCACTGGAAAAAAAAACAACAACAACAGACCAAGGGCGAACGCGTGCAGCACCTTCCCACCTACGAACGAGGCACAGGGAATGCACGTGGCGCTTCAAAGCTCTCGGAATCAAGGAACAGAGCTGTCCAGTTCTACAAAGATCCCACAACTGTCTGTGGTAATTTTTCTGTCACCTCTGTATTCAAACCCAGACAAGCTTCAGAAAAAAAACCAACCACCCCGAAGCAAAGCGCAGCGCCTTACAATCTGCGCTCAGAGTGGGCACGTATTGCCTCTGGCGCTGTGCATAGCTACGATGGTCCCACATATGACTGAGGTCGCGGAGTTGACACGCGGTGAGGACAGACTGATTCTGAAGCCAGGTTACACAGTGGGAGAGCCACGCCCGTGGCATGAAAACAAGCGCGCAAGAACCCACGCACACGCAGAACACAACCTTTAAACGGGCACCATCGCGGCGCCATTCATTCCCCCTGATAACTGTGTCAACTGCGGCAGCGCAAGACCTCCACGTTGCTGTTCATGATGGCGCGCTCCTGCAAATGCACCGCTGCGAAACTTCGGTGCTTTTCATAGCGAACTCAAGCGCCTGTCAGGCTCGCGCAGCGCTGCAGCGCCTCCGCTGGCGCGCAAAGAAACTCCTCAGCGCGTCGAACACCAAACTTGACTGCGACAATGCCAAACTCCTGATCGCGCCGAACACCAGACTTGACTGCGAAAATGCCAAACTCCTGATCGCGCCGAACACCAGGCTTGACTGCGAAAATGCAAAGCTCCTGAGCCAGCGCTCTTCGAAAAAAAAATTTTCTTGCTGTTGCTTGAACAGGTACTCGTGTCATACTGTTGCTCCAACATGCCCACAGATGATCCTGTCCGAATCTTAGGTGTCGATTTTGTAAGGTCCTCGGCCTCTAAACCTCGTCGGCACAGCACAGCGAAACGCACGAAGACCAAAGACCTTGATGTTCAAATCGACAAACCCTTTGTCCGATTCTCCATCATCTCCTTCATGTGGGTAAAATACCCGAAAAAAAAATAGACACTCAGAAAGTGTTTGGTGTTTGGTGTTTGATTTTGCGGGTACTAGACGCCTTTCGGCCCCGGGGGGCCACCTGGTCGGGCCAGGTGATATCCTCCCCACCGGGTCCTAGTGGGGGGCCCTCCAAGACGCACCTCCTGCCTGGTGGCGGAGTCCCCCGGGTTCACAGAGCTCGGAGCCCCGTCCTTCCCCGGCGTCCCCGTTTCGCCACTCCCCGGTCAGTGCATCAATTCGCAGCCGTGGCCGCGGGCGCTTACCCACTGCGTCGCCCCCCTAATGCGTGGTCGCCCGGGGCACCGGCGCCGCCGGGCCCGTGCTACTGGCTTGTCGCCAGTGGGACCCCCTTGGGCTGGCGCGGTGGCTGCCTAGCCTAGGGGTTGGGGCGTGGCGCTGTGCGCCACTACTGCCTTGGCGGGTGCAGTGTCCCGTCTGTGTGTGCGCGGCGCTCGCGGCCGGTTCGGGGGGGTTCGGGCCGGTTCCTGGTGTTGTGTTTCCCCTTCTTCCCCCTTCCCGCCCCGCGTATCCCGCGTTGCGTGTGGCGGGCCGTCCCGTCCGGGTGTCCCTTACCCTCGCTCGCTGGTACGCCATTCCAGGTGGTCTGTGCGTTCCGCGCGCTCGGTCCGGTTGCCCTTCTGGTGGTCCCCGCGTGTCCTTTTCGTGTGTGTGCGCTCGCGCTCTCGCGGTGTCCGCTCCCCGCTGGGTGGTGTGGCGCGCGCATCTCGCGTGGTCCCGGCACTGGGCGCTGGTAGGGCCGTTCCATGTGGTCCGTGCCCCTCCGCGTGTCCTGCCCCGGTCCCGTGCTCCGTCTGGCGCGCTTGGGGGGGGGCGGTCCGGTCCCGGTTCCCCCCTACTTGGCTTGGGGTTGCGGGGGCGGCGGCCGGGCGTCCCCGGGGAGGAGCCCCGTCCGCGGGAGTCTCTTGCCACTGTGGGGTGTCGTCGGCTATGTATCCTGCCCTGAGGGTGGGGCTGTGCGCCGTCCACGCGCAGTCCACGCGCACGGGGTCGGGACTGGGGAGGGGGCTGGGTGGGGTGCGTTGGATCGCCGACTGACGTGCATTGGGGTAAGTGGCGGGCAGTAGCACCACCGGGTCGCCGACTGACTGTAGGGCGGGGGGTCGCTCTGTCTCTTTCCGTCCCTCTGCCTTCCCTGGGCAGGCAACAAAGCGGGCGTCACTGGCGTTGCGCCGTCCATGGGGGGCGTGGCCCCCCATACCACTCCGGTTCGTGTTCACCCAGCCTCTCCGGGTACGATCTGTGCGGCGTCCCTGTGCGCAGGCGTGGGCCCGTTTGTTCTTCGCGGCCCCCTTGTGGGCCGGCGGCCGGAGCGGGGGGGCGGGTCACACTCCGGCCCCCCTCTCGGGTGGGGGGGCCCATTCCCCTTGCCTCGGGGGGGGTGTCGCGCTGCGGCCTCCCCGCTCTCGTTCCGGGCGGCGGCCTGTGGTACCCCTTTCTGGCCCTCCCCTCCGGCGCGCGCGTGCGGTCGGGGCTGACGTGCCGCCCCGGGGCGGGGGGGGGTGAGGGGCGGCCCGTGGACCGCTCCCCTGGGGGCCCCGGCTGACCTGCAAACCCCCCCTCTTTCCCCTCGGAGTGGGCTGTGGTCACGGGAGGGTCATGTGGGGCGCGGCCTCCTTCGTGCTCCGTTGTGCGCGTTGCTCCGGCACGCCGGTGTGGGTTCGTGGGGGCAGGTCCAGCCGCCGCTGCCCTTACCGTGTCGCCGTTCCTCCTGTGGGTGGGGGCGCCCCCCCGGCCCTGGGGGGGCGGAGGGTCGCGCCTGTGGCTCCCCAGCTGGGGTGGGTGCGGGGGGGGGGGGGGGGCCACCCCGCCTGCTCTCGGGCCTGTGTGGGAGGGGGGGGGGGGGGGGAGTGAGGGGGGGTCCTCCGGTTCCCTGGCGATGCCCCCTGTCGGCCAAAAAAAAAGGGGGGGGGGGGGCGGCTTGGCGGTCCCAGCCCCGGGGGGCAGCCATCGGCTAGGGGGGGCGCGCCCTTCCCCCGCCCCCCTCTACCGAGTGCCGGATCCTCCCGCAGTCCCTCCCTGGGGCCCCTAATCTCCCGGCCGTTGCCGCGCGGCGCTGGCCGGCCGAGGGTGGCCGTGAGGGTCAGCGGTCAGTGGTTAGCGGGTTGCGGGGCCGCCGTCCCTGGGTAGGCAACAAAGCGGGCGTCCCCTGGCGTCGTGCTGTCCATGGGGGGCGTGGCCACCCATACCATTCCGGTTCGCGCCCACCCGGCTTCTCTGGGCACGATCTGCGCGGCGTCCCGGTGCGCAGGCGCGGGCCCACTTGCTCTTCGCGGCCCCCATTGGAGCCGGCGGCTGGGGCGTCGGGGCGGGTCACACTCCGGCTCCCCTCTCGGGCGGGGGGGTCCGTCCCTTCAGCCTCGGGGGGTGGGGGCCGGGGCCCCTGCGGCCGGCGGGCCGGCGGGGGGGCGGGGGGGGGGGGGGGGGGGTGTCGCGCCGCGGCCTCCCTGCTCTCGTTCCAGGCGGCGGCCTGTGGTACTCCTTCCCGGCTCTCTCCGCGTCGCCGGTGCTCTCCCTTCCGGCGCGCGCTTGCGGTCGGGGCTGAAGTGCCGCCCCGTGGTGGGGGGGGTGAGGGGCGGCCCGTGGACCGCCCCCCTGGGGGCCTCATCTGACTTGACACCCTCCCTCCGTCACCTCGGAGCGGGCTGTGGTTACGGGAGGGTCATGTCGGGCGCGGCCTCCTCCCTGCTCCGTCGTGCACGTTGGGGGGGGGCGGGGGCGGCATGGCGGCCCTGGTCCCGGGGGCCAGCCCCTACCGAGAGCTGGATGCCCGCGCAGGCCCTCGCCGGGGCCCTCACCTCCCCGGCCGTTGCCGCGCGGCGCCGGCCGGCCGGGGGTGGCTGATGGTTAGCGGTCAGTGGTTAGCAGGTTGCGGGGCAGCCGGTTCCTCCCCGCGCTTGGCGCCCCCGCACTCCCTCCCGCGGGTGGCGGCGCATCCCCGCACGTCGTGCCGTACCGTGGGGGGGGCCTGGGTCAGGGGGCCCATCACCCCCTCCCGTGCCCGCCGTCTGGGCCTTCACTTTCGCCGCCGCTTGTGTGGGGGCTGGGGCTGCGGCGGCGGCGGGTTGTGCCGGCGGTAGCGCCAGTGGGCGAGGGTGCTACGCAGAGCCCGGGGGAGCCAGTTGTTGGTGTCCGCATCCGTGATGCGGAGCACCGCTCCCCCCTCCAGGAAGGCCGGCCACGTCGGCTCCCTGTCGGGCCACGCCGCCCGGATCACTGACCTGAGGACCCTCTCGTGGTCCTCTGGTGCCGCCCACCCCCCCGGGGGTGCCTCCCGGTGTCCTCCGTCCCTCCGGAGGAGCACGGCATCGAAGGGCCGGTTCCGCGACCTCCTGGAGGTCCCCTGGTTGGCCCAGCACAACCACCCGTACACTTCCCCCACCAGGGGGAGGGTCTCCCCCCCCAGCGGGTCCGGGACTGCGCCCCAGTCCACGTTCCACGGCCGGCTCTCCTCCGCCCCCTGTGCCGGCCCCCCTCGCTGCTCCTGCACCTGCGGCGCCGATGCCACGCCCCGTCCCCCCTCCGCCGAGGCCACCCGCGCCGGCTCCGCCCTCGGCGCGGGGGGGGCTTGCTGGTGCTGGTGTCGTGGGGGTTGGGGGGGGATGAGCTCGCCGGCGTCAGGGTCGATGTTGTAGAGGTGGTGGTGGTGGTGGTGGTGGTGGTGGTAGGTGTGGTGTGCCGGCATCTGTTGGATGCCGGGGGGGATGCACCTCACCGGCTGCACTTCCGGCTGCGGGGGAGCCCCGCTCCCCGCCGTGTAATGGGCACGCATGCCCAGGCTGAGATCGCGAGTCCTACAGCTTAGGATGTGTCGCGCGCGTGCAGAAGTGAAGGATTTTCAGGGCATGAAAAGTGCTGTTTTGTTGTAGATTAGCGTTGAGAATTAATGCATTGTAATTCAGGGTATTATTATGTGACAAAGGATTTAACGATCTGGGGACTTTGTGGATTCCGTGTTGGGATTTTGCAGTTTTGATCTTTTTCTCCGTGACGCTGGTAACGATCTTGTATGCGGATCCCACGGCTCTCGACGTCCACAACGAGCATACAGGGCAAAACTGCAAAATCCCAACACGGAATCCACAAAGTTCCCAGATCGTTAAATCCTTCGTCACATAATAAGACCCTGAATTACAATGCATTAATTCTCAACGTTAATCTACAACAAAACAGCACTTTTCATGCACCAAAAATCCTTCACTTCTGCACGCGCGCGACGCATCCTAAGCTGTAGGACTCGCGATCTCAGCCTGGGCATGCGTGCCCATTACACGCCACAAAAGGGGACGCGCAATCCCCGTGCCAGCGTCAGAGCAGAAAAAAGAAGGGACTCGCATATACCGCCCGTTGATTACGAAATGTAAATACATTGTGTGTTTTGTATGCATTTTGATACATTCTGTCCTCCCTGCATTTTGCAGCTCAGGATGTGTCCGGGTGGGCAAGGACCGTACAAGAATTTGTGCAACACTGAGCCAAATCTGCTTAAAAAGGTCTTCATGCTCCGTGTCTTATGCTGATGGAGGACAGCATTGGAGGGTTTTCAAGAAACTGGACTGGTTCACGAGTTTTGGAGAAAATGCAAAAGGAGTATTTGGTCAAAAATCGACATCGCAAAGGCGAAGGGTTTTTGATCAGTTGACTGAAAGCAGCAGAGCTCGGGCAAAAGGCAACAAGGCCGGCGGTACCAGGGATGCTGTGTAGCGTGACCCCCAGCAATCCCCTTCAGGACCACTACAAGTGCACAATCACCTGTGCGTTCTGTGGTAAGAGGAAGCACTACGAGGACAAGTGCTACCACAAGCAAAGCCGCTCCGCGAAGCTCAAGACCGAGAACGGCAGTGGCAAGGGCAGTTGCAAGGGCAAGGCGGACAAGGACAGTGGCAAGGGCAAGTCCAAGGGCAATGGCAAAGGCCAAGGTGGCAAGGGCGAAGGCGGACGAGGAGGCCATGACCGCAAGCCGGACAAGGACAAGAACGTGGACCAGTCAGGACGGAGCCCCAACCCTACACCAGGCGGGAACACTGTGCCCTCAGGTGGGCAGCCAAATACGGGGCCTACGACCCGTTCCCAGACGCAAGCCCAACAAGAACAAGGGACCAAGCGTGCCAATGAAGATGGGGACCAGTCAAACGCCCGCAAACGCTCCCGTTTCATGCGCATGGCGCTGAAACTGCAGAAGAAGGGGTATGAAGTGACCTGCCCCGCGGAGTCCTGACAGGGACGCTCCGGGGGACCTACAGATCTGGTGTTTTGGGTACGTATCCGTCTTAGGGGACCTGAATACCTGGGAGTACTGGATACTGGGGCCACTATATCTATCGTGGGCAAGAAAATGTTACCTCGTGGGGACCTGAAAAACATCATGCCTACCGCAGCCATCCGCATGCAAGATGGGCATGTGGTGCACAGTTGTGGGAACTGTGAGGTCGACGTGCCTATGGGATCAAAGAGCATTGCCCATCGGTTCTACGTAATGGACACCGAAGCCTTCGACTTTGTACTGGGGACCGACTTCTTCGTCCAGCACTCCCAGATTCTTTCCCTGACCCTGCAAGCACCCTACCTCCTCCAAGTGGACCATGGCGACGGATGGGAATCTGTACCTCTGGAGCAGTCTGAACACACGTCTAGTTACCTGAGGGTATGCCAGAAGGAGCCCTCAACCATGATGGTTGCCTCCAAAACCGAGGACTATCAGCTCCTTGGGGATGTCTTAGACCAAGGTCTGAAGGAGTTGGGATACTCCCGAGAAGACCTGAACGTTGAGCTATTCGCCAGTGACAAGCAACATGTCCTGGACCTCTACGGCAGCAAAGGGAAAAATTGCTGCTACAAATTTTACTGGCCCTCTTTCGAGATGGCCTACGGGAACCCCAGGTTCGGTGAGCTGGGGGAGGTCTTTATCAAGGTGGCCCTGGAGCGTCCCCGTATGGTCCTGTGCTCCCTCGATTGGGGAGCCCGTGGGGGAAATAAGTACTGGCGTACTCTATTGGACAAGCTGACACTCACCACCATCCAGCTGCCGGACGACGCCATCTACGTGCCTCTGGGCCGGAAGACGCCCATCAGAAAACCCGGATGGGGGAGCATGCTAAGCGTACTGGACGGGAGCTTAGCCCCAGTGCCCTTGGAAGTTCTGGACCCTGCTATGGTCCAGGAAATTCAACGTGAGAGCAGCGGCTACACCCTGGATGTCCTGAAAAATCAACTACGACCTCGAGACGCCGTAGAGACTACTCCTGGGGGAGACAACCATGTCGTGTCTGACATTGTTGCCCCCAACTCCCCCTGCCGTGTATCTAATCCTCATGTAGTCTCAGAGTGTGGGCTATCCGAGCTACCCGGCTCTATACACTCTGATGAAGAGACTGAGCATGACGCCTTCTTCGTGCAGACCAGGGTTAAGATTAACAAACGTTGCTTGTTAATTATTTTTTTTTCGAAAATTAACCAACGAACTAACGAGCGAACGAACGAACGATGAAAATAAACGAACATCTTTTGTTGATTTTTTTCCTCGTTCATGTTGTTCCGGTTTGCTTCTAATGGTTTACTTGCTTCTATTGTGCCCCATTTCAGTGCTTTTTTAAAAAAAGTAGACTCAGAGTGTTTTTTTTTGACAAAATAATGTTTCAGATTTTTTGAAAAACCATTGTGTTTCCTTTGAAAAACGAATGATTCAGATATTTTTGAAAACCCTTGCGTTCAAGATCAAGGCCACGAATTCCAGCCTCACAAAGGCACCTGTCCCCAGGCTGAGCAGCAAATGGCCAAAAATGGCAAAGGACAAAAAGTGAGCAAAACAAATGACATCACTGGGATGCAGCAGCAAACTGACTGAGTCCACCATAAAGGATCATATAAACGACAACGAAGGCTCACTCAAAAGTGTCGAGACAACAGAAGCGATTGCGACGAACACTCAAACGACACTCACAGCACCCGCTGACACTCAAATGACACTCACTGCACGCGCTGACTCTCAAATGACACTCACAGCACGCGCCAACACTCAAATGACACTCACAGCACGCGCAAACACTCAAATGACACTCACAGCACGCGCGAACACTCAGATGAAACTCACAGCGCGCACCGATACTCAAATGACACTCACAGCACGTCCGAACACTCCGATGAAACTCACAGCACGCGCCGACACTCAAATGACACTCACAGCACGCGCGAACACTCAAATGACACTCACAGCACGCGCGAACACTCAAGTGACACTCAAGTGACCTTCTTCCTCTTGTGCTTCTTGTTCGTCTTCTCCGTCTTCACTCCCCGGTCTTCTTCCCTTCTGCAGCTTCTGGATCTTCTTCTCTCTTCTTCTTAACGTCTCTTTGATCTCCTTCGCCTCTTCCGCTCCTTCTTCTGTTCTTTCTCTCCTCATATTCTTCCCTCCTGTTCTTCTTCTCCTTCTTCCTCACTTGCTTCTTGTGTCGCCCTGCAAACGCAGAACAGGCAGAAAAATTCAACCACCAATGTTAATGAAACAAAATTCAAATTAAAATCATTGCAAACTCTATAAAGTACCTCACATTTGCACTGTCAATCCTTGGCCATGTTTGATTGACGCGCGGGTGTCGCGCCGCAGCAGGACCTCGCGGGCCGTCATTTGTTAAAACGTCGTTTGTTAATAAAGTTCCCTAAGTGTAACAAACAAACGATCGTTCAGTCGCTAAACGATCGCTTATCCCGACCCTGGTACAGACGTGCATGGAGGAAGTGGAGAACGCCGATTACGCTGCCCCACAGAAACCCCTACTCTCCATGAGGGGAGAGGACCCCCTGGACGGGGAGCTTGATCCCCGATCCAGGCTGAGAGAGTACGTGGACTCCAAGATAAGATTGGTGGCTAAAAAGCTATGCTACGCTAGGCCTACCCGCCGCTCCTGGCCGTTGAAGCAAGGGTCTATGGGAGACATGTCCCAACTGAAGGCGAACCTCGAACAGAAGATTGCCACCTGGCAACGAGAGGTGGATCTGAAGCTCATGAAGAGCGTGTGGGGTGCCCATGTGAGGACCCCAGAGGAGTATGAACTCTCGGAGCAATGCGTATGCGAACCCTGTCGAGTGTGCCTATGTTGTCACCAACCACCTGAGACTGTGGAACGGGACCTTCTCTACGCCTATCAAGGACTGAAGGATACGATGAAGGACGCTGAGCCGGTTGAGGACCACCTCCCCGCTTCTATACACCAAGGAGCAAGCAATCTACACTCTGACAAGGACATGGAGGACAAGATCAAACTCTTCGACCCTAGAGTACAGAAGCTGATCAGGACCTACCTGGAGGTATTCAGAGAACTACCTCCTCCAGCCTCCTGTGACAAGCTGGTACAGATGGACCTCAAAGTGAAGCCCGAGTTCGTGGGTCACAAGTTACGTAGAAGACCCTACCCGGCTCCTAAAGAGCAGGCCAATGAGATAGAGGGACAGATACAACATTGTATCGACGCTGGCCTGGTCCTTGAGTGCAAGGATGGGGACTACCCCCAACATTGCAGCCCCTGTTTCCTGGTGGCTAAGCCTGGGTCCACAGCCAAACGGCTGGAAGTGGACTACGGAGAACTGAACAAGAAGACGCTGAACCAGTCGGGGTCCATTCCTAACATGGAGTCAACCCTCGAGAAGATAGCCTCCTGCCGCTACAAGACGAAGATGGACAAGAGGAGCAGACTCTGGCAAGTGGACCTGACACCCAATGCCCAGGAGCTCCTAGCCTTCATCACCCCTCAGGGGAGGGTGTTCAAGTGGAAGGTCATGCCCTTTGGCGTGGCTAACGCACCCGCTCTATTTCAAGAGCTGATGAACAAGATCCTATCCATCCTCCGTCGGAGACCTGTGGTGCAAGAACTCATATCCCGGGCGCCCAGATGGAAGCACACATCGATGACGTGTGCCTGGGAACAATTAGTCAAGAGGATCTCCTAATCCTCTTGGGCGAGTTCTTTGCAGTCTGCCAGGAGAACCACACCAGACTCAAACTGGAGAAGTGTGAGTTCATGCAGGAGACTATGCAGTACCTGGGGTTCGATATTGGCTATAGGTGGTGGACCCCTGCGGCCTCTAAGGCCAAACCCCTGATGGATGCTAAGGTACGCCATGAAGACCACAAGAAAGGACTCCATGATGTACGCAGTTTCATTGGGGCCTGCAACTTCTACCGCCGCCACATCAAAAAATTCACCTACACCGGCGCCATCCTGACGGACCTCATTAAGAAGAGTACTACCTGGCGCTGGGGCCCTCAAGAACAACAAGCGTTTGAGGAGCTCAAGGACAAAGTGGCCAACGCTAAGTGCTTGGGCGTGCCCAGAGCACAAGGGGAAATTATCCTGGTGACTGACGCCAGCAATGTGGGCGGAGGTGGAAAGTTGTTCCAGTTGAAAGCACTAGAGAGTGAGGAGTTCGAGTCGGCCATTTCCCAATGGGGTACAGATGGACTATACCGAGACGGTCCCCTCAAGTGCCGCTATGCTGACGACAAATGGGTCCTGGTTCCCCTGGGTCATTGGAACTGGAAATGGAACCAGGCCCGGGGTAACTACTCGACCTATGAGCAGGAACTGCTCGCGGGTATGCTAGTGCTATCCTCTCAGTCCCAATTGTTGGGGAGTAACCCAGTGGTTTGGCTGTGTGACCAAGAACCGGTCCGAACATTACAGAAGGGACCCCCACCTGAGAAGGCTAAGCTCAGACGCTGGTGGACCCACCTGAGCCAGCTACGGCTCTCAGTACATCATATCCAGGGCGTCAAGAGCGAGTGTGCAGACTACATCAGCCGTAACAAATTTGACGACATGATTGATGCCAGGCCTGAGGAGCTAGCCTAGCAGGCGTTCAGCTGTATGGATGTACACCTGGAACTCAACATGACCATGATCAGACCTCTAGATGGACTCCAACAAGTGGGGTACGTGAAAGAGTTTGGGGACATCTACAAACGCCTGGAGAAGCGTCTGGAACCCGCCCTGGTGAACCAGAAGCAGTGGAAGCGGGAAAAGATCTACCTCTGTCATGAGGACCGGATAGTTGTGCCTAGCGACCGTATCCCGGCACTCCTCAAGTGGACCCATGAGTCCAGTGGCCATGTGCAAGCGAACCGTACCCTGAAGCTGTTCAAGCAGTGGTTCCACTCTACGTGGACGGACAATCAGCTGCGGAAAACCCTCCAGCCCATCCTGGACAAGTCCCCGTGGAAGTCCTGTAAACCTGCGGATATCAGGGACAGAGGTCACCATTCGACACTCCCCATTCCCCACTGTGCCAACAGTGTTCTCTACGTGGACTACACGGAGATACCTAAGTTTGGGGGCTATGACTTTGCCCTATTGGTAACCTGTGGGCTGACCAGGTTTACCAGGGCGTTCCCATGCACTAAACACATCACCGGCGAGGACACCATCAAGATACTCCTGAGAGAGTGGTTCTGTGTCTATGGGGCACCGGAAGAGATTAACTCAGACGAGGACGTCCGAGTACGCTCCGACACTGGCACGTACAAGAGAGTCCTGAGGTCCCTCAATGTCCAGGTGTCAACGGGGATTCCCTATACTCATAGGAGTAACCCCCTGTGTGAGCGACAGATTCGAGTTCTCAAAGAGAACGTGAGGATATGCTGCAAGACTGAGCGCACCAAAGACTGGGTGAGACTACTCCCCGTCATATCCTTGATGATGAACTCCCAAGAGAGTTCGGCAACTGGCTATTCGCCCCATGAGCTTTTCATGGGACGCCCGGCGTGGTTCCTACACGCTCCCTATCCTGAGGATTCCTACTCCACTGTGGGTAAGTGGGTGAAGGAGCAACAAGACAAGGTGGACAACGCCAGGCTATGCCCCAGAGAGTGAGGGAGCACGAGTGGAACAAGAAGAACAAGCACCGGGTGCCAGCCTCCTACCAAGAGGGAGACTGGGTGCTGGTGCACCACAGTCGGCTACCCGCCGGGCCACGCTCCACCAGCGATGATCCCTACTTTGGGCCCTACAAGATCCTGTCTGTGGATGGTCACCGCATCACTCTGCGGTGTTCTCCCCGACAAGGGGGGACCCTTGTGTGCGCTGCTCAACAGCTCAAGCGCTACTACAACCCAGAGGACCTCTGTGGGGAAGAATGGGAACTAAACTACGAAGGGATCGCCGCTCTGGACCTACAGGGCGCTGCCAGCCCAATGGAAGTTGAAGGAGAACCCCCCGATATGAATGCCGAGGAGATGGCTAAGGAAGGCTTCTAACTGGTGAAGTTGGTTATCCTACACCGCTACCGCCAAGGGTGGCGTTTCCTCACCCTCTGGGAAGGGTTTGGAGTTGAAGAAGCTACCTGGGAACCGTTTTCTGCCTTTGTGCTTCCCGACGAACGACTGATTTCTGTTGTGGTAGACTACTTGTCCCAGGACAACACCTAGGAGAGTTGCTGAGGCTCGCTGAAACGCTGGCCTCTCAGAAGAAGCCTAGGACCTGAACGCTTCCTATACCTGCCTACGTGTGTGTGAGTGTGCTGATCCTGAGGACCTATGAGCAAGCTGCAGAAATGGTGTCCTAAGTATACCCAAGTCTGCACCCTTGCTGAACCCGGCGGAAGTCTTTACACGGTGCCACAGGGTACGCCCCAGGTCTCTCCGCCCCTAGGTGCCCAATTTCTGTGCTGGCACCAGACTTCCTTGCGGGGATTACCCGGCGCTAACGCCAAGGTATTGGTTTTCCCACCTACCTGCCTACTACAGGGGAGGAGTGGCCAAAAGCTATGAGGCATGAAAACGCCTGTTTGCTACACGGGCGAAACCTAGATTACGACTGCCACTGCCCACCGAAACCCTGATAAAATTTCAGGAAACGGGCGGGACAGTGACACACACACACTACAGGTCCGACACTCACTACGATGGCACCAGCCTTCAAAGGATGAGCGAGCTCTGGGCTCAAGCCCTCACCCAGGCCTACGACTCCTACACACACACGCTACTTGGCGTTGTGGAGGAACATCTCAAAGGCGCTAATGGCCCACCTGTGAAAGTGCAAGAGAACACAGCGCTACTAAGCGACTGTGGCCCAACAGGGACGCCACTACGTGTTTCCCTATCAGGGCTTGGAGGGAAGGAGTGCTCTGTTTGCGTGCACAGCGTGTATGATGATGTGGTCGGACTGTGCATGCCACTCCTGGCTGAGGTACAGTTTATTGATTGTGTGATCAGCGCCCTTTTTAGCGCGGGCAGAAAAATCCAAAGTCGCCGGAGGCTGCTGCTGCTGCACCAATCACCCTGATCCTCCCACCTGAAAGCAAAGGCGGATGAACTCGGTAGGCGGCTGAGGAACCAAGCCAGCCTCCACGTATTATACGCTTCTCAGGCTGACCTATAATACGCTGTCTTCTTACCGAGTTGCAAGCAAGCAAGCTTAAGGAACTCCAACCGTTCTCTTATAGAACGTGGGGTGGACCCCCTGGGTAACCTAAACAAGTGTTATACCGTGCGCAACACGCGTGGCCTACCCTTTAATGCGCCATATGCTTGCACGGGTATGCATGAGTCTGATAAGCCACTATTTTTAACAACACTTCTCCATCAATCCATACCAATCTCAACCACTAACTCAACCAGGGGGTGGCCCCTCCTGGGCTTACTCACCTTACCTACCGTTGGAGAGAGAGAGCAAGTGGGAACGTGACACGAATCACAAGCGAAGCAAATCGTTTATGCACACGTGTGTATGTTTTAATCAGTGCTACAAAAAAGGGAGGTTGGTGTGTAAGAGCAGTTGTCACCGTTGCGCTGCGTTGCACCGGAGGACAGGACCGGTAGCCCCCCGTGACAATCACTCCCTGGCCCAAGGCCATCATTGTTGCCCGAATCTCACCTCTAATCATCATGCAATCTTCTAATTCGTCCCTCTACTCTATGTTTGCGCTGCAACACGGCGAAACCTCGGAAACACTAGACAAGCAATGTGCATGCTGCATACAAAGCAACAAGAACCTTTAGGCTTATACCTTGCTCAGTGAAGTCTCTTCCGAATTCTTGTTTCTGTCTTCTTGATTTTTCGGAAAGGCATACGTGGAATCTCTACGTTTATTATTAATTGCATGTCTCGTCATTTCTTTATTATTGCGTGACATACTGCTATAGTCTTATTTTCTCTGTCTTCTCCGGCCTCCCATTAGGATGCGCTCCGGCGCGCCGCTTTTCTCTGCGTGTAAATCCAGGGATTTGAAAATTCCTGTGATCAAATAAAATTGCGTAAAAATGTGCGTTTAATGCACATGGAGATTCTGGACAGGTGTGTACCCTCAGAACAATTCCAGGCCGTCATCTGACGGATTTTGGTGTTTGCGTCGATTGTTGCGTGTCTGTCAGTCCCTCAACCCCTCGTCCCTTCTCTGCAGATATCCTGGAGTGCAAACAGTGGAGTAGGTCGTGTTCTGGCCGAAAAACTGACTCCTGGACCACTGTCCAGAATCCAAGACCCCATTGAGGGCAAAATAATTTTCAACGCCACCCCCTCGCACTAAGGACAGATCAGGCCAGACAGCAGGTTCAACGAGACCCGAGACAGCGTGCCCTGATCGTATCCTGCATTGGGTTTTGCGTATTGCACTGCGTTTTGCTATTTGGAGGGAGAGGTGTATGCACACATGAATTGGCATGCGCATTCTAGCCCTCTACCAAGCCACAGCTGCCCCAGCGACGCCGATGAGCGCAGTGGGAGCTGTAGGTGTCTGTTATGACTAAGCAAAAACTGGCAACTGCCCTGACGCAGCGCCTTCTTTCCAATGTTAGGGATGTTATAGGAAATTTTAAAAGGATGTTGAAGCCATGGGGAGGTCAAGAAAAATTCCCTTTTTCCCTTAAAATGCAACTGTGGTGGCCACCACAGCACAAGGGGGGAGTAAGAAAAAGAGTGTTTCCCTGCCAAAAGGTTAGCTTTAGTTGTCATAGAGAGGCCTAAAGGCATATCACATTTTATTCTCAGTATTGGCCTAACCAAAAGGGGTAACAAGACATGTTGACCTATAAAACCAAGCGTTGAACTTTGGATGTTGCGTGGACCCCTGACCCCCCAACTGCTGATTGGACTTATTCACCATTTCCTGGACTGACTGAGGCGCTGACATTAATCTAGAGCCTATACATTTTTCTATATTTTCTAATGAATGCCTAGCTATCCTAGTGGTGTGCACCCTAGGGGGCTGGGGCACCTCTTTTTGAGAGGTCCTGGGTCCAATTCCCAGTCAGCTCAGCTAAGTAGGAAGATCCCATGTGACATGGCAGTGACCTCAGCGCCACAAGCCATGCCACCTCAGCACCTATGGGACCCAAAAACAGAGCGTCCACATCTCTAGATGGCACTATAAAAAAGGGAGTGCCCATGTGGGCAGTTTTCACATGATTGTAGGACATTTTCTAACTATCTTTTCATAAATCTGTAGTTATTGTGAGTGTCCTTTGTTGTTACACTATCTCCTTTGACTGCAGCCCATCATGCTGTGGATTTCATCCTGTGGTGACTTGCTTGCACTGTGGGGACTTGTATTTCTGGTTGATTTCATCAAAACGTATTTATTTGGAAACCCTGAGCTACATCAAGAAGCAGCAGGAGCAAGCAGAGGCACAAACAAAACAATATCATCCAAGCATTCAACAGTGAAAGCCTATTCTAACCTTCTGTCGTGGGGCAGCCGGACTGGCTTTAAAAGACAGAACTTCAGGCTGATGATACCTCAGCACAATGGCAGGATCCTCCGAAAGACAAAACGTCAGCACACGGCACCCTGCTCGGTGATGCCGACGCTGCTCCAAAAAGGCAGCACCTGGGCGCAGGGCAGCCCTAAAGGCTGCTCTGATGAGACAGATAAGCAAGGAACAAACGCAGGTCGCAGGGATGACGGTTCTTTGCAAAGACTCATAGCATTAAAAAAAAGAAAGCAGCTCAGGCAGGAGGCACCGTAGTTCTGAGCTTGGCCGTCGTTACTGCCCGTGTGCCGCAGCGTTTGACGCGCCCTAACGGATACCAAACAGCAATAGCTCCCACGTCGCTGCAGGAGCTCGACTCCAAGTTGCCACCAGTTACGCAGAATCAGTATTCCTCCCTGCTGGCCACCAACGGGCTGTTCGAGACGCTCGGCAACAGACAGGCAAGCTGCACGCAGGCGCCGCAAAAAGGAGCGCAATCACCGTGCCAGCACCAGAAAAGGACAAAAAAGGGCGTCTGATTACCGCCCGCTGACTGTGCAATCTAAATACATTGTGTGTTTTTTATGCATTTTATGACATTCTGTCCTCCCTGCAATTTACAGCTCAGAGTGTGTCAGGGTGGACAAGGCCCGTACAAGAAATTGTGCAACACTGAGCTGATGCTGTGTAAGAAGGTGTTCATGCCTCGTATCTTGTGCTGATGGAGGACAGCATTGGAGGGTTTCCAAGAAACTTGACTTGTTCACGAGTTTTGGAGAAAATGCCAAAGGAGTATATCATCCAAAATCGAGTTTGCAAAAGCAACGGGTTTTGCAAGCGGTTTGACTAAAAGCAGCAAAGCTCGGGCAAAGGCAACGAGGCCGGCGGTACCAAGGGGGGTGTCTGGCGTGACTCCCTGCAACTTGCTTCAAAATTCTTCAACTCCGATGTCCACTGGTGCCAGCCCATACGTTGAGATATGCCAAGATGATCAGTGTCAACGTGCGTTCGAGGAGAGACACGCACCACGGTTTACGGCAGATCACAGCAGCGCCATCGAAGGCCCCAGACAGGTGCCACGGTCGACGACGAGCCTTTGCGAGCGTTGGCAGTGCTGCAGCAACGTGTGTTTGGTTGACGGCAAGTCCCAGGAACTTCGGCAGCGTAGCAGCGTCGAATGCGACGCAGCACGATCGATCCAAAGTCCCAGCGAGGTGTACTAGTTCGCTGGAGCCGCGCCAAGGCACAGAGGAAGGACTGGACGTGGACTTCCAGTTGAAGGCCATGCAGCGTGCGGCCAACGTGAAGACATGCGTTCTACGCTTTGGTACGATGGAGTACGATGGAGCAGGCCCAAGACACAGAAGAAGGACCAGTGTATCAGGGCACTAGTTGAGACCTACACGGAGGCTTGGTTGCAGATGAGATCTGTTAAGGTTTATTTTTAGCATCTATGACCCAGATGGGCGTGTATAGAGCCGGGCCGGTTTCAGCAATGCCCCGGCGGCCAGGTGATGGCTTGAGTGACACCCTGCCTCTCCACGGTGCCGCTCGATTTCTGTACCCGTGCCTGGTAGACACTGGGCGTGGTGGTGAACCGTTTGCCTTCGGTTCACAGGGTATCCAGTCAAATTTTTTTTGTGCCAGACAGATCCGAAGGGAGCCTCGCCTCTCCCTGGAGCTGTGTGGGTTGGCTGATGGCCACACACAGCTTTTAAGGAGGGGGGTGGCGCAGAATGGGTATTCCTCCCTGCTGGCCACCAACAGGCTGTTCGAGAGGCTCGGCAACAGACAGGCAAGCCGCGCGCAGGCGCCACAAGAGGGATGCGCAATCACCGTGCCAGCACCAGAAAAGGAGAAAAAAGGACGTGCGATTACCGCCCACTGACTGTGCAGTCTAAATACATTGTGTGTTTTTTATGCATTTTATTACATTCTGTCCTCCCTGTAATTAACAGCTGAGAGTGTGTCAGGGTGGACAAGGTCCGTACAAGAAATTGTGCAACACTGAGCCGATGCTGCGTAAAAAGGTGTTCATGCTCCGTATCTTGTGCTGATGGAGGACAGCATTGGAGGGTTTTCAAGAAACTTGACTGGTTCACGAGTTTAGGAGAAAATGCCAAAGAAGTATATCATCTCGAAAATGGAGATCGCAAAAATAACGGGCTTTGCAAGCGGTTTGACTAAAAGCAGCAAAGCTCGGGCTCAAGTCAACCAGGCCGGCGGTACCAAGGTGTGTGTCTAGCGTGACCCCCTGCAATCAGCTTCAGCAGCATGCATTGCACGAGAGTCCCCACCAAAGGTGCTAAGCTCAGCAGCTGTTGCATGAGCGTCATCATCAAAGGCGCTAGGCGAGTCAGACATTGCGCCAGCCGCCACACGCGCCAAACTACCGCCATAGTGACACCTAGGGCGCCCGCCGGAAAAGTAGCTGTCTTAGATGGCCACAAAGGCGCGCGGCGCTCCAACTCCGCGCGCCGCAGTAGGCGGGCCTTGTCCAAAGACATGTCCTCACAGGGCCACTCGCTGACGACTCGACATTGCGTGCAGCAAACAGCGTAATCGTAGGCCTTACAAAACCCCTGAAGAGGGTAGCCATACTTCAACCAGTCCAAACTGGATCGGATCCCCCTCGCCCAAAGGTGCAGCTCCGAGCATTCAGGAGCCAGCTGCCAGTCTCCTAGGCAGAAGAGGTAAAGGTAGGTAGGTAGGTACCTTCGGGAGCTCGGAACGCCTCCTTTGACAATGCAGGAAGAAGGTCTTACCAAGGGGACGTCCTGTCCCTCCCACTGCCCTAGTTCAGGTGCCTCTTAAGCCGTTCCCGCAGGTGCTTGGGAAGGCAGTGTCGCGGCCACCCGGTCCAGGTGTCCCGGTTCGGAGGGTGTCCCCACATGTGTCCATGGGTAGGGCCACATGCCCTCACCTTTGGGCGGCAGCTCTGGGGGCTGCCCAGCCGTGTGGAGTATCTCTCACCACAAGGGGTATTGCTCCCGCTAGGCTACGGTACGACCGCCTCACCCTTGTGGCTTGAGCTGCGGAGCCTCTCTGCCTGGCAGGCGACCCCCTCCTGGACTGTGTACCGGCTCGCCTGTCAACGGTTGCTTCCATGGCTCCGGGTGACGTTTGCCATGGTCCTCGATGCAGCCTGGCCGGGCTCGGACCAGTGGCCATGGGGTACCGCCCCTGCTGCTGGCCCGGTGGGTCGGCTGGGTTGCCCCAGTGCGCCTGACCCATGTGGTGTTGGTTCTTTGTTGTCCCTCGGCCGCCCTACGTGTGCACGTGTGTGCGGTGTCCTGGGCCACTTGGTCCCTGTTCACCAGTTTGCCCGCTTGGTGCATTGTTTTGCCTGTGCAGTGTCCTGGGCCACTTGGCTCCTGTTCACCAGTGTGCCCGCTCGGCGTGTTGTGTTGCGTGTGTGCGGTGTCCTGGGCCACTTGGCTCCTGTTCACCGGTGTGCCCGCTCGTCATGTTGTGGTGCATGTGCGGTGTCCTGGGCCACTTGGCTCCTTCTCACCAGTGTGCCCGCTTGGTTCGTTGCTTTGCATGTGCGGTGTCCTGGGCCACTTGGCTCTTGTTCACCGGTGTGCCCGCTCGGTGCGTTGCCTTGCCTGTGCCGTGTCCTGGGCCACTTGGCTCCTGTTCACCGGTGTGCCCGCCTGGTTTCTCATGGTGCGTGTGCCGTGGCCTGGGCCACTTGGCTCCTGTTCACCGGTGTGCCCGCTCGGTGCTTTGTTTTGCGCGTGCGCTGTCCTGGGCCACTTGGCTCCTGTTCACCGGTGTGCCCGCTCAGTGTGTTGTTCTGCTTGTGTGGTGTCCTGGGCCGCTTGGCTCCTGTTCACCGGTGTGCCCGCTCGGTGTGTTGCTTTGTGTGTGCGGTGTCCTGGGCCACTTGGCTGCTGTTCACCAGTGTGTCCGTGTGGTTTGTTGTGTTGCGTGTGCGCTGTCCTGGGCCACTTGGCTCCTGTTCACCAGTGTGCCCGCTCGGTGCGTTGCTTTGCGTGTGCGGTGTCCCGGGCCACTTGGCTCCTGTTCACTGGTGTGCCTGCTCGGTGTGACGTGGTGCGTGTGCGGTGTCCTGGGCCACTTGGCTCCTGTTTACCGGTGTGCCTGCTCGGTGCGTTGCTTTGCTTGTGCGGTGTCCTGGGCCACTCGGCTCCTGTTCACCAGTGTGCCTGCTTGGTGTGTCGTGGTGCGTGTGCGGTGTCATGGGCCACTTGGCTCCTGTTCACCGGTGTGCCCGCTCGGTGCGTTGCTTTGCGTGTGCGGTGTCCTGGGCCACTTGGCTCCTGTTCACCGGTGTGCCTGCTTGGTGTGTCGTGGTGCGTGTGCGGTGTCCTGGGCCACTTGGTTCCTGTTCACCGGTGTGTCTGCTCGGTGCGTTGCTTCGCGTGTGCGGTGTCCTGGGCCACTCGGCTCCTGTTCACCGGTGTGCCCGCGTGGTTTGTTGTGTTGCGTGTGCAGTCCCCTGGGCCGCTTGGCTCCTGTTCACCGGTGTGCCCGCTCGGTGGGTTGTTTTGCTTGTGCGGTGTCCTGGGCCACTCGGCTCCTTTTCACCGGTGTGCCCGCCTGGTTTGTTCTGTTGCGTGTGCGGTGTCCTGGGCCACTTGGCTCCTGTTCACCGCTGTGCCCACTCCGTGTGTCGTGGTGTGTGTGCGGTGTCCTGGGCCACTTGGCTCCTGTTCACCGGTGTGCCTGCTCGGTGCGTTGCTTTGCGTGTGCGGTGTCCTGGGCCACTTGGCTCCTTTTCACCGGTGTGCCCGCGTGGTTTGTTGTGTTTCGTGTGCGGTGTCCGGGGCCGCTTGGCTCCTGTTCACCGGTGTGCCCGCTCGGTGTGTTGTTTTGCTTTTGCGGTGTCCTGGGCCACTTGGCTCCTGGTCACCGGTGTGCCCACATGGTGTGTTGTTTTGCTTATGCGGTGTCCTGGGCCACTTGGCTCGTGTTCTCCGGTGTGCCCGCCTGGTTTGTTCTGTTGCGTGTGCGGTGTCCTGGGCCACTTGGCTCCTGTTCACCGGTGTGCCCACTTGGTGTGTTGTTTTGCTGGTGCGGTGTCCTGGGCCTCTTGGCTACTGTTCACCGGTGTGCCCCCTTGGTGTGTTGTTTTGCTCGTGCGGTGTCCTGGGCGACTTGGCTCCTGTTCACCGGTGTGCCCGCCTGCTTTGCCCTGTTGCGTGTGCGGTGTCCTGGGCCACTTGGCTCCCGTTCACCGGTGTGCCAGCCTCGTTTGTTGTGCTGCGTGTGCGGTGTCCTGGGCCGCGTGGCTCCTGTTCACCAGTGTGCCCGCTCGGTGTGTTGTTTTGCTTGTGCGGTGCCCTGGGCCACTTGGCTCCTGTTCACCGATGTGCCCACATGGTGTGTTTATTTGCTTGTGCGGTGTCCTGGGCCACTTGGCTCCTGTTCACCGGTGTGCCCACTCGTAGCGTTGCTTTGCTTGTGCGGTGTCCTGGGCCACTTGGCTCCTGTTCACCAGTGTGCCCGCCTGGTTTGTTCTGTTGCGTGTGCGGTGTCCTGGGCCCCTTGGCTCCTGTTCACCGGTGTGCCCGCTCGGTGTGTTGCTTTGTGTGTGCGGTGTCCTGGGCCACTTGGCTCCTGTTCACCGGTGTGCCCGCTCGGTGTGTTGTTTTGCTTGTGCGGTGTCCGGGGCCACTTGGCTCCTGTTCACCGGTGTGCCCCCTCGGTGCGTTGCCTGTGTCTGCGGTGTCCTGGGCCACTTGGCTCCTGTTCACCGCTGTGCCCGCCTGGTGCGTTGTTTTGCTTGTGCGGTGTCCTGGGCCACTTGGCTCCTGGTCACCGTTGTGCCCGCTTGGTGTGTTGTTTTGCTTGTGCGGTGTCCTGGGCCACTTGGCTCCTGTTCACCGGTATGCCCGCTCGGTGTGTTGTGTTGCGTGTGCGGTGTTCCGGGCCACTTGGTTGCTGTCCACCGGTGTGCCTGCGCGGTAGTTCGTGGTGTGTGTGCGTGGTTCTGGGCCCCTTGGCTCTTGTTCACCGGTGCGCTCGCCCGGTGTGCTCTGCGCTGTCCTTGGCCACCTGGCTCCTGTTCACCCGTGTGCTCGCTCAGTGTGTTGTGCTGTGGGTTGCGTGTGCGGGGCGTTGCTGCGGGGCGCTCACTCGTCCCTCCGGACGGCGGCTATTCGTAGCCGGCAGGGGCTGGGTACCCTCCGGGCGCACACGCGTCCATCCGGACGGCGGCTGCTCTGTAGCCGGCAGGAGCTGGGTTCGCTGCCGGGCGCCCACACGTCCGGACGGACGGCGGCTGGTGTTGCTTGGGACCTGTCCGCGTGCTGTGGTTGGTTGCGTGTTGTGCGCGCTCTCCGGGTTTGCGGCACCCGGCAGCCGTTGCTGCTTGGCACCTGTCCATGTGCCTTGGTTGTGGCCGGCGGCGTGCCTCTCTGGCGTGCCTTGTGGCCCCGCGTGGGGCGCCGCGCCTCGTGCGGTCCGGTCGCTCTCGGTGCTCCGGTCTGCTTTCCCGGCGCCGTGCTGCCTTTCCCCACCCCGGGGGCTTGCGCCCCCGGCTTTACTGGGTGGCTGCGCGGGGCACGCGGAGGCCGGCCAAGAACCGGGCTCATTGTGTCTGCCGCTGGCCCCCGCCGAGGCAGGGGCGCTGGGCTCGCTCCGCGTCGTACCTGTTCCGGGCCCCGCGATGGGGTTGTCCCTGGCGGGTCCCTCCGGCGTCGGTCTTGGGCTGCGTGCGCTGCGGTGGTTGGCGTGTGTGGACCCGGTCACTGACGCGTCCGGTTTCCCGTACCGTCCGTCGTTCGACAGGGGACTCGGCCGGTGCACCGGGGCTGTTTCGTGTGGACGCCGACATCTCCCCTTGCGGGTCGGAGGACGCCACGCCCGGGTCCCGTGCGTGTGTGCCTGTGCTCGTCCGTCCTGGCCGGGTTGGGCGGGCAGGCCTCCTGGGCGCGTTCTGGTGCGCCTTACCTTTTCCTTTGGCCGTTTTGTGATTCTGCTTTGCTCGGCCCCCTCTGGGCTGGGATTGCCCATTTCATGGTCCTTTGTTTGCCCTCCCCCTTTTGCTCTTTTTTTTTTTGGCTTTTCTCCGTTGCTGTTTTCCGCGCGCCCCCTTTGTCTCTTGCTTTCCTTGGTTTCCGGCCCCGGCCGCCCCGGGCCCTTGGCGCTGTGAGTTGTTTGTTTTGTTGGCCTCGCGCTTCACGGCTCTCCGTGCGCTCTCGCCTCTTTTGTGTTGCCCGCCTGGCCGTTGGATGCTCTCTGGTGGTTGCTCCCCCCCCCCCTTTTGTGTCTCGCGGTTTTTGTTGCCGCCGCTCGGCGCCTTGTGTTTGTTGTTTTTCCTCTTCTCCTCCTGTCTGCGCCCCCGTTGTCTCTGGCTTTCTCTGGTTTCCGGCCCCAGCTGCCCTGGGCCTTGGCGCTGTGCTTTGTGTGTGTTTTTTTTTTGCCTCCCGCTTCTCCGCTCTGCCTGCGCTTTCGCCTTTTTTGTGTCTCCCGCCCGGCCCTTGGCTGCTCCCTCCCCTGTTGTGTCTCGCGGTTTTCGTTGCTGCCGCTCGGTGCCTTGTTTTTTTTTGTTCCTCTTCCTGTGTGTGCCCCCGTTGTCTTTGGCTTTTTTTATTATTTTTTTTGGTTTCCGGCCCCGGGTGCCCTGGGCCTTGGCGCTGTGTTTTGTTTGTTTTGTGGGCCTCCTGCTGCTCGGCTCTCCGTGCGCTCGCGCCTCGTTTTTGTGTCCCGCCTGTCCGTTGGCTGCTCCCTGGTGGTTGCTGCCCCCGCCCCCTTTTGTGTCTCGCGATTTTCGTAGCTGCCGCTCGGTGCTCCGTTCTTTTTTTTTTCCTGTGTTGTGCGCCCCCGTTGTCTCTGGCTTTCTTTGGTTTCCGGCCCCGGGTGCCCTGGGCCTCAGGGCTGTGCGTTGTTTGCTTTGTTGGCCTTGCGCTTCTCGCTTCTCCGTGCGCTCTCGCCTCTTTCGTGCTTCCCGCCTGGCCGTTGGCTGCTGCCTGGTGGTTGCTGCCCCCCCCCCCCCCCCCCCTCTTGTGTCTCGCGGTTTTCGTCGCTGCCGCTGGGTGCTGTGTGCCGTGTGCTCTGCTGTGCTGTGTGTCCCTGCGTGCGGTGCTGCGGCGCGCTGCTGCGCATTGTGCCGCCCGGTGTTGTGCTGTTGTGTGCTGTGTTGTTTTGTTGCGCTCGTTTGGTGCCGCTGCTTGTTGTGCCGTACCCTCTGGCACTGCCTGTTGCCCTGGGGCCCTGTGCTTCGCGGCGCTGTGTTTTGCGGCATTCCCCCGCGCTGTGTGTGTTTTGTTGTGGCGTGGTGGCGCGCGCTGTTGTTCTCCGCTCTGCTTTGTGCTTTGTGTGTCCTGGCGCGCTGTGCTGTGCGTTCCCTGTTCTCTCCGCTCTGTGCGGTGCTGTGCTGCGCTGTGTGGGTGCGCTTGCATTGTACTGTTCGTGTGGTGCGTGCTGTTGCTGGCGCCTGGTGCTGTGGTGCGCTGCTGTGTGTTGTGCTGTTTCCTTTGGTGTGCTGTGGTGCAGTGCTGGGTCTGGTGGCCCGTGGTTGTCTGCTGGTGGCGTGTTTCGGTGTCGGTGTCTCTGTCCGGCCGCGTGGTCTGCTTCCCTGTGGTTGGTGGGGTTTGCTTTGGTGCCCTGCTTCCCTGTGTCGTGTTCTGTGGTGCTGTGCTGTCGCGTGGTGCTGTGCTGTTGTGCTCTGCTGTCGTGCTGCGGTGTTTTTGGTGCTTGCTTTGCCCTCCTGTGGCCTGTGGTGCTGTGCTGTGTTGTGCTGTTGGTTGGCTGTGCTGTTTTTTGCCCGGTGGTGGTGTCTGCGTGCTGTGGTGCTCTTTCCCTTGTGCTGTGCGTTGCCTATCTTCTCCGCTTTGTGCATTGCTGTGCCTTGCTGTGATTGCTGTGGTGCCCTGCTTCCCTGTGTTGTGTGCTGTGGCTCTGTCCTGTCGCGTGGTGCTGTGCTGTCGTGCTCTGCTGTCATTTTGCGGTGCTGTTTGTGCTTGCTTTGCTCTCCTGTGGCCTGTCGTGCGGCGCTGTGCTGTGCTGTGTTGTGATGTTGGTTGTCTGTGCTGTTTTTTGCCCGGTGCTGGCGTTTGTGTGCTGTGGTGTCCTTTCCCTCCCTGCCGGCACGCAAAAAAAACATCAATTATCACCCTGTGTTACCCCGCGTCTGTCTCTGTGTCGGTTGTTCACGTCGTTGAAGAATCTGGTCTCTTTATTCGTCGCTGTCGTCTTGTTTGTCGTCGCTTGAGTTGATGGCGTCGTCCTTGCTTGAGTTCGTCTTGACTTGGTTCGCCTGCAGAGAGACGGAGGGCAAAAACGGCGAGGGTGGGGCGGAGAAGGGAAGGGGAGGTACATGGAGAAGAAAACAAAGCGAGAGGGCGCGAGTTCAGGGGCGTAGCGTCTTAGAAAAATATTTTTCGGTTTTTATGCGTTGATCGCGAAGCGTTTTTCTTTACATATACGGCGTGTTAGCGGGCATGGGGCACGGCGTTCTGCTCGTACGTTCGTTACGGTGCTTACGGCGTTAACTATTCACCTATTTGAGGCCGAAAAATTTTTCGTCGCGTTTTAACGCATTTTGCAGCGCGCTTTTGCGCCTAGCCGTTTTTTAGGCTAATTAGCTTTATTTTCAGCTATTTAGAAAGTTTTTTCGTCCTGTTTTACGTATCTTTTTATTTCGTTCTGGCAGGGAAGGCCAGCACGCGCGACCCGAAGGTCTGGGCAGAAGAGGTAAAATCCCCTCGGTCCCCGGACAAGCGATGAAAGTGAGGCGAATCCGACATCTGTTGCACGCGGCGCACCACATACTGTAACGCTGGTGGCACCCCAGGGAAATTCCTGTCATGACCAACGCGAACCTCTAGCCGCTCAGTCTCATTTATCGGCATGAGAGCAAGATACACGATGGATGGGGGAAAGAACTGAGCCCTGATCGGCGACTTGAAGTCCTGATGGCACCGCAAGGCAAAACCGAGCCTGTGCCATGCTTGTTGCTACTTGTTTAGTTCCCAACAGCCCAGAGTATTTCCAAAACATCCAGGTAACCGTAAGCGTGGCAAAATGCAAAGCACAACTGCAATGAGTGTTCTTTGACTCCCCATTCCACTGAGCTACCAATTGAACAGCTCGGTTTAGGCCGAAAGAGGGCTCAGTTCATTATATCATTTCTACAAAGGGAGAACACACATGAACATTCACCACACATCAGAACCCATGCGATCTACACTCGTACATTCAGTATGGCATTTAGTCTATTCATTGTAATTCGTAGTTCATTAAGCCCCAGATGGCGTGTCTATCTGCACTATCGCTTGAACTAGCACGCACCGATCACTCCTAGAACCAAGCAAGAGGCAGATGCAACACTCCAGCTGGACACCTTATGTGGCATTCGCTTTTCTATTGCTTCTATTGGCGCCACCTTGCGTGTTTTGGTGGGTATTCTTACCTCCACAAAGGCCCCCATGGTAGATTTGGTTGGCGGCGTCAGCGAGCCGCTCAAACTCTTCCCAAACGTCCTTCGCGGTGTACAAAAACACCCCATTTCTTGCCCTAAGGCGCTACCCATGAAAGCTTACTCCCCTGTTGAGGACTTGGACAAACAAGTCCCAATCCTCATGTTCATGAAACTTGACTTTCCACGTTTCTTCAGTGAGTTTCACCTTCGAGAACGACGTGGGGGAACATTTTTGAAGTGCTGCCCGGACCGAAAAGTTATTCGAGCAGCGTGTACGGTGGTAGTGCGTGCGCGTTGTGCGGGCTAGGAGACAAGGGGAGGAGAAGAAGACGACACCCGCCGCCATGATGCTTAGCCGGACAGGTTGGAAAAGAAAGCCCCCTCTCGGTCGCGGTCAGACCGGTGAGGGCCCGTGGGCACCATGGTGATGTGCCGCGGGTGCGCCCTACCGGCAGACCGCATGTCCTCTTCTTCCACCCATGTGTGTGTGCGTGTGTCTGTGTGTGTGTGTGTGTGTGTGTGTTTGTCTATGTGTGTACGTGTATGTGTGTGTGTATACGTGTCTGTGTGCGTGTGTGCATGTGTGCTTGGTTTTTTTGGTTGTCTTGCTTCAACTGGCCGCTACTTTGTACCCTGAGGCAAGCATTGCATGGATTGCAGTGCTTGAAGAGTAAGAAAAAGTCACTGCCATGTCTTTCTTGGAGGGCTTGATCCAGGCCAAGCCCCCCTTAAAACCCTTTTTTTGATGCTAAGACAAACTTAAGTGTTTTTATCTCTCTTTTGTTGCCTAAAGTACACTTTCTCAAAGTAACTAGGGTTGTGACCCTAGCCCCCCATGAAGTTCACCCCTACCACTCAACTGAGCGGAGGTACCTTCCTTCATGGAGGATATACCGAAATAAAATAGGCATTTCATGCTTTAGGACTTGGAGGTTAAGCCTAGTGGTCTCCCACCCCAAGACCCCGATACTCAATTGTTTCTACCACTCATTGTGGTCCTACTTTGTAACTGTTTCTGAATGCAGTTGCTTGGCCAAGTCATTTTCTGTGTGGTCCTGACATCTATGCCCCACATTCCTCACCAGCACCATTTCACCCAAAAGAGTGCACATGAAGTGCCTAATGCAATCTCTGAGGCCAGAGTCAGACCAATTTTCATATAAAATCTTTTGTATTATCCATTTGTGATTGAATCTTTGCGTATAAACCTGCTTTGTCTATCTGCAGCCCTTCTGTGTTACACTGGATTCCAAAACCAATCATTGATTCGATCCACATCCTGTTCTTGCTCTACTTGCTGCTTTGGTTTGGGTTTTCAAGTACAAAACCTGCAGGATTTCATCAAAATATCTAGGGCATAAATCAAGGACATCTTTCTGGTAGCAGAGGCAGTCCCTTGTGACCTTTGGAACCGACCCTGAGAAGAAGTGCAGCACACAAAGCTCAACAACAAGTTCATCATGTCCACGCCAAGTGTCAGGACCTGGCCCATCAGAACTGTCCAAGTGCAAATGGGCAGCATGGCCCACCCTATGAGTGAACCACCTTACCCAGCTACACAACATCTCAGTGGCGAGTAAGAAAAAGTGCTTTTCCATTGCTTTGGGACATACTCTAGTTGTATTAGAGATGCACTGAGCATCCATGCATTTTTATCTTAGTATTGGTCCAGCCAAAAGTGGTGAGAACACATTTTGACCTATGGAACCAAACACCCAATCAGGATATAGAGTGGACCCCTTAATCCCCTTTCAATCAGAAGTAAAACATCTTTTCCTGAGTTGACTGAGCTCTGACATACCTAAGGTAGAGCCTATGAATTTATCTATGTTTTTCCATGAATACTTATCTGCCCTAGTGGTATGCACCATAGGGGGTTAGGCACCTCTTTTTGAGAGGTCCTGGGTTCAATTCCCGGTCAGCCTAACTAAGTAGGAAGATCCCAACTGAGTAGGAGGATCCCATGTGACATGGCAGTGACCTCACCTCCACATACCATGCCACCTCAGCACATATGGGACCCAAAACAAAGAGTGCACATCTCCTAAGATGGCACTATGGAGAGAGAGTGATCCTGAGGCAGTTTTCTAACTCTTTTCCCAAAACATTTCAGCTATCTCTGTGAATATGCATTCATTTGTATCCTGAGTTGCAGTTTCTGTGAATATCTAATCATCTTTCACTGTTTACACTGCAGCCCTTCATGCTTTGATCCTGAATCCTCTTCTCTTTGCATACTATTGGCTTGGGCTATCCTGGAGTGACTTGGAGTGGCTGTATTTCATCAAAACAAAAGCTTTTCATCTCCAAAAACAAGCAGCAGGAATCCCTACACCAACAGCAAGCAGCAGGAGAGGCAAAACACAGTGCTGAAAACACTATAAACTTTTCTGGTAGCAAGAGGCAGCCTGTCTCTGTGCACCGGCAGCGACCCCGCGCCGTACAACCAGTGCTCCGAGCAGGCAAACATAAGCAGAAGGGTGAATTAAGATGGATCCAGGAAGAGTGGACGCCGAGGTGAACCCAGCGCCAGCGCCAGAGACACCGGCAAGGCCGGCGCCTGACGCTGTACCTTCGGTGGAGCCCTTACATGGGCCAATGGATACGGCGGAGGACTCCTTGGATGGCCTCCAGACGGCCTTTGGGGCCCTGTCGGTGAAGGAAATGGTCTCTCAACCTCAGCCTGTGAAGAGGAAGAGAGGAAACGAGAGCGAGAAGGATGCTGGAGAAGGAGCAGACGAAGGAGAGGAGCAAGGGCAAGACCCGACGGACGTCCCTACCTTCGAAGGCGCACCAAGCGCTTCTGGTCTCCAAGCATCACCCTCTCCCATAACCACCACACACCCAGCCGCCGCTACATCCACTTCCACAACCAACCAGCCTATGGCAGAGGGCACAGGCTTTACTGGCATGCCTCACTACCCCGCCTATGGCATGGGCCCACCTACCACTGCGCTCCTTGAGGCAACTACTGCCAGTGAGCCGGTGGCTTCCAGCTCTGCGCCGCGTTGGTATGCGGCTGACCATCCCCATCCACTCCACGCCACTGGAACCTACATGGAAGTTCCTGGGTATGCTCCTGGGTGTGCACCTGGGTATGCACCCCTGAGTGGGTTGAGGAGAGGACCAGAGTCCCTCAGAGGCAGGAGTAGAGGATCGGGAAGATCCTCCAACAGGTCCCTGACGCGGTCGGAGATCAACGAGGTGCTCCGAGGAGCCACTTCGCAAATCGTGAGTGACCTCACGCAAGAGATCAGGGAGAAACTGCAGCCCCTGATGATCCCGTCCCATGCGTCACCTACGACAGTGGGAATGTCACCCCACCGAGTACAGGCTAACCACCTGGCGGCGGGGTTGACGAATACCCTGGGGAGCCTGAGGAGCCGACCGATGCCGACTCCTGCAGCAGTACCAAGAAGCCCTTTCGTCCCGAGGACAGCCCAGCCGCCCTACAGTCACGTGACGAACTCGACGAGGGCCGAGCTGGACCAGCTGGGGCTGACAGCCCTAAGGGCAATGGTGGACGTGGAGCCTTATGGCTCCAGTGATCTAGGCGGAGACCCCTCCGATGATGGGCCGCCTTCGATGACTTCTTCTTCGCCATCAGATGACGAAGACCCTGAGGACCCCGAGGACCCCAAGGGTAAGAAGAAGAAGAAGAAGAAGAAGAAGACCCGACGCCCTGAAGGACGCCGAGCTCAGGAGGCGAAGGCTATTGCCACCTCCAAGATAGTGGTAAACCTGCCTGAATTCACAGGCAAGGACCTCAGCGAGTTCGCTGAGAACTTTGGCCGGTTCCTACGACTGACCGGCCAAACCCACGCGAGTGGGCGAGTGAAGTGCGACCTGCTCCTGCAGTGCTGCAAGACGAAGTACCTGGAGAAGCAGGTCAGGCAGATCGTCACCAACTCCGCCACCTTTGCCGACGTGTTGGTTGCCCTGGAGAGGCAGTACCCAACCTACGAGACCGACCTCTCCATCAGGGCCGAGATCCAGAACCTGCCCGTGCTGCCGAACAACCCCAAACCCGGCAGGGTCTCCGAGCTGTTGGCGGACCTGGACCACTGGGCTGGACGACTGACGCCCGGTTCCTACAGCAGCGACGACCTGCTGTTTTGGTTGTGCTCTAAGCTCCCCCGTGAGCTATGGGACGAGTGCCGTCTGACGGCTGAGCGCAAGGCTAGATCCCTCCGCTACGAGGATCTATGCGTGCTGCTCCTAGAGATGGCACTGGAGAAGGAGAGCGACCAACACCTGAACCACTACCGTCCTGGTGGTGGAGGTTCTGGAGGCAAAGGGTACCAAGGGTCCCGACCTGGGCAGGGGACTACCCCCAAACACGCCCACGCCCGCCTGATGGAGAACGTGAAGGAGCTATTCTGGTGTGATGCCAGAGATGAGCAGGGCCACCTGCAGCATGCCTCCGACTGCGAGCAGCGAGACTGCTTTGTAGTCCAGGGGAAGCAGCAGGAAAAGATCACCGGCGCCAAGGTGAAGCTGCCGGATCATTACCGCTGCACCATCACGTGTGCATTCTGCGGTAAGCGGAAGCACTATGAGGACGAGTGCTACCATAAGCAACGCCTATCGGCGAAGCTTAAGGGGGAAGATCCTGGCAAAAGCTCAGGCAAAGGTGGAGGCAAGGCCAAAGGCAACGACTCCGGCAAGGGCAAGTCGAAAGGACGTGGTCAAGGTGGTCAAGACAAGGGTCAAGGCGGACGAGGAGGAGGCGCTAATCGCCAGAACGACAACAAGAACAAGGACAAGAACGGAGGTAACCCCAACCCTAATCCAGGGGGGAACTCCGAGCCCTCTGGAGGGCAGTCTGGACCTACCACACGCTCACAGACGCAGGCCCAGCAAGAACAAGGAGCCAAGCGTGAGCATGAAGGTGGTGACGACGGCAACGCCAAGAAGAGAAGCCGTTTCATGAGGATGGCCCGCAAATTGCGGAACAAGGGGTTCGAGGTGACCTGTCCCGCGGAATTCTGACGGGGACGCTCTGGTGGCACCCAAGACCTGGTGTTTTGGGTACGTATCCGACTAGGGGGACGTGAATACCTGGGGGTACTGGATACTGGAGCCACAATATCGATAGTGGCCAAGAAAATTTTACCTTGTGGGAGCCTGAAGAACACCATGACCACCGCCGCTATACGGATGGGGGATGGACATGTGGTGCACAGCTGCGGGGACTGCGAAGTGGAGGTACCTATGGGCTCCAGGACTATCGCCCATCGGTTCTATGTGATGGACACTGATGCCTTCGACTTTGTACTGGGTACTGACTTCTTCGTGCAGCACTCCCAGATACAATCCCTGACGCTGCAAGCGCCTTACCTCCTGTACGTGGACCACGGCAGTGGCAGAGAGTCTGTGCCACTGGAGCAGTCGGAACATACCTCGAGTTACCTGAGACTATCGAAGGAGGAGCCCTCGAACATGATGGCGGCCTCCAAAACTGAGGACTACCAACTATTGGGGGAAGTCCTAGACCAAGGTCTGAAGGAGTTGGGTTACTCTCGAGAAGACCTAAGTGTGGAGCTGTTCGCCAGCGACAAGCAGCATGTACTGGACCTATACTGCAGCAAGGGGAAGAACTGCAGCTACAAATTTTACTGGCCCTCTTTCGGGATGGCCTACGGGAACCCCAGATTCAGTGAACTGGGGAAGGTGCTGACCAAGGTGGCCTTGGAACGTTCCCGTATGGTCCTGTGTTCCCCCGATTGGGGAGCCCATGGGGGCAATGAGTACTGGCGAACCCTCCTTGACAAGCTGACTATCAGCTCTGTGCGGTTACCTGATGAGGCCATCTACGTGCCTCTGGGACGCAAGACGCCCATTGGGAAGCCCGGATGGGGGAGTATGCTCAGCGTGGTGGACGGAAGTCTTACCACCATTCCCTGGGAAGACCTGGACCCTACTCTGGTCCAGGCTATACAACGAGAAAGCGATGGACTCGCCTTGGGTGACTTGAAGGATCGCCTACGACCTCAAAATGCGGTTGAAACTATACCCGGAGGAGATGAGTACGTCGTGACTGACACCAACGCCCCCAACTCTCCCTGTCATGTACCTGTTCCTGATGGAGTCTCTGAGTGTGGACTATCTGAGCTACCTAGCTCTATCCACTCAGACGACGAAACTGAGCACGACGCCTTCTTCGTGCAGACTGCGGTGGAAGAAGTGGAGAACGCCGAGTACGTCGCCCCACTCAAACCCCTACTCTCCATGAGGGTGGAAGACCCCGTGGATGAAGAGCTGGACCCTCGATCCAGGCTCAGGGAGTATGTGGATTCCAAGAGGAAGTTGGTGGCGAAAAAGCTATGCTACGCGAAGCCTACCCGCAGCTCGTGGCCACTGAAGCAAGGACGTATGGGAGACCTATCCCAACTGAAGGAGGACCTCGAACAGAAGATCACCACCTGGCAAAGGGAGGTAGATCTCAAGCTCATGAAGAGCGTGTGGGGTGCCCATGTGAGGACCCCAGAGGAGGACGACCTCTCGGAGGAATGTGTATGTGAACCCCCTAAAGCGTGCCTATGCTGCCATCGTCCACCGGAGATGGTTGAGCAAGACCTTCTGTATGCCTACCAAGGGCTGAAGGATGCTACCGCGGGCGAAGAGTCGGTGGAGGACCACCTCCCGACGTCTATTCAAGGGGCAAGCAACTTACACTCCGACGAGGACATGGAGGACAAGATCAAGGTACTGGACCCGCGGGTACAAAAGCTGATAAGGACCTATCTGGAGGTGTTCGGAGAACTACCCCCTCCAGCCTCATGCGACAAGCTGGTACAGATGGACCTCAAGCTGAAACCCGAGTTCGTGGGTCACAAGATCCGGAGGAGACCCTATCCAGCTCCTAAAGAGCAGGCCGACGAGATTGAGCGACAGATACAAGAATGTATCGACGCTGGCCTAGTCCTGGAGTACAAGGATGGGGACTACCCCCTACACTGCAGCCCCTGTTTCCTGGTGGCTAAACCTGGGTCTACAGCCAAACGGCTGGTAGTGGACTATGGAGAGCTGAACAAGAAGACGCTGAATCACTCAGGGTCCATTCCCAATATGGAGTCTACCCTGGAGAAGATAGCTTCCTGTCGCTACAAGACCAAGATGGACAAGCGAAGTGGATTCTGGCAAGTGGACCTGACGCCCAACGCGCAGGAACTACTGGCCTTCATCACCCCTCAGGGGAGGGTATTCAAGTGGAAGGTCATGCCATTCGGCGTGGCTAACGCCCCCGCTCTGTTCCAAGAGCTGATGAACAAGATCTTGTCCATCCTACGAAGGAGACCTAAGGTGCAGGAGCTCATATCCCGTGGGGCCCAGATGGAGGCTCACATCGACGATGTATGCCTCGGGACCAATACCCAGGAGGATCACCTAATCCTCTTGGGTGAGTTCTTTGCGGTCTGCCAGGAGAACCACACACGACTCAAGCTGGAGAAGTGTGAGTTCATGCAGGAGACCATGCAGTACCTGGGGTTTGACGTTGGCTATGGGTGGTGGACCCCAGCGGCCTCTAAGGCCAAACCCCTGATGGATGCCAAGGTACGACACGAAGACCCCAAGAAAGGACTTCATGATGTACGCAGTTTCATTGGGGCGTGCAACTTCTATCGCCGCCACATCAAAAACTTCACCTACACCAGCGCGGTACTGACTGACTTGATCAAGAAGAGTACTACTTGGCGCTGGGGCCCACAAGAGCAACAAGCGTTTGACGAGCTCAAAGACAAGGTAGCCAACGCTAAGTGCTTGGGCGTGCCTAAGGCACAAGGGGAGATTATCCTGGTGACCGACGCCAGCAATGTGGGCGGTGGTGGAACGTTGTTCCAATGGCAAGCACTAGAGAAGGAGGAGTTCGACTCGGCCATTTCCCAATGGGGGACGGAAGGTCTCAACCGAGATGGAACCCTCAAGCACAGCTACCCTGACGACAAGTGGGTCCTAGTACCTCTGGGCCACTGGAACTGGAAGTGGAACCAGGCCAGGGGGAACTACTCCACCTATGAGCAGGAACTGCTCGCGGGTATGCTGGTGCTATCCTCACAAGCACGACTGTTGGGGAGTAACCCTGTGGTCTGGCTATGCGACCAAGAACCGGTCCGCAGTTTCCAGAAGGGCCCCCCACCTGAGAAGGCCAAGCTACGTCGCTGGTGGACCTACCTCAGTCAACTACGGCTGACGGTACACCATATCCAGGGAGTGAAGAACGAGTGTGCCGACTACATCAGCCGCAACAACTTCGACGCCCTGATTGGTGCCCGGTCTGAAGCGCTGGCTAAGGAAGCGTTCAGCCGTATGGACGTACACCTGGACCTGAACATGACCATGATACGCCCCCTGGATGGACTCCAACAATCGGAGTACCTACAGGAGTTTGGGGATATCTACCGGCGCCTGGAGAAACGCCTTGAACCCCTCCTGGTCAACCAAGACCAGTGGAAGCGGGACAAGAGCTACCTCTGGCACGAGGACCGCATCGTGGTGCCTAGTGACCGAGTCCCAGCGCTGCTGAAGTGGACCCATGAGTCCAGTGGTCATGTGGGTGCTGACCGTACCCTGAGGCTGTTCAAGCAGTGGTTCCACACTACGTGGACTGACGACCAGCTGCGGAAGACGCTCCTGCCTATCGTGGACAAGTGCCCGTGCAGGTCCTGTAAACCAGGGGATATCAGGGACAGAGGTCTCTACTCGACCCTGCCCATCCCTCACTGTGCTAACAGTGTTCTATACGTGGACTACACGGAGATGCCGAAGTTCGGGGGCTATGACTTCGCCCTCGTGGTAACCTGTGGGTTGACCAGGTTTACCAGGGTGTTCCCATGTACCAAGCACATTACCGGAGAGGAGACTATCAAGATACTCCTGGAGGAGTGGTTTTGTGTCTATGGGGCGCCCAAGGAGATCAACTCCGATGAGGACGTACGAGTACGCTCAGATACTGGCTGGTACAAGAGGGTCCTGAGGTCCCTCAATGTCCAGGTGTCTACGGGGATTCCCTACTCTCACACGAGCAACCCCCTATGTGAGCGACAGATTCGTGTCCTGAAGGAGAACGTCAGGATATGGTGCAAAACTGAACGCACCAGAGACTGGGTGAGACTACTCCCCGTCATATCCTTGATGATGAACTCCCAAGAGAGTTCAGCTACTGGCTACTCGCCACATGAGCTATTCATGGGGCGCCCGGCGTGGTTCCTACATGCCCCCTATCCAGAGGACACCCATTCTTCTGTGGGTGAGTGGGTCCAAGAACAACAAGCGAAGGTGGACAAGGCCAAGGCTATGCTCCAGAGAGTGAGGGAGCGTCAGTGGAACAAGAAGAACAAGCACCGAGTACCGGCCACCTACCAAGAGGGGGACTGGGTGCTGGTGCACCACAGCCGACTACCCGCCTGGCCTCGCTCTACCAGCGATGACCCATACTTCGGGCCGTACAAGATTCTATCTGTGGATGGTCACCGTATCACGGTGCGGTGTTCTCCCCGTCTAGGGGGGACCCTGGTGTGCGCCGCTCAACACCTGAAGCGCTACCATGATCCTGAAGACCTCTGTGGGGAGGAGTGGGAGCTGAACGACGAGGAAATCGCCGCTCTGGACCTACAAGGGGCTGCCAGCCCTATGGAAGTTGAAGGTGAACTCCCCGACATGAACGCCGAGGAGATGGCTAAGGAGGGCTTCTACCTGGTGAAGTCTGTCCTACGCCACCGCTATCGCCAGGGATGGCGCTTCCTCACCCTCTGGGAAGGGTTTGGAGTCGAAGAGGCCACCTGGGAGCCCTTCTCTGCATTTGTTCTACCTGAGGGACGCCTAAACTCAGTTCTGGTTGACTACTTGTCCCAGAACAACCTTGGTGAGTTGTTGAGGCTCGCTGAGACGCTTGCCTCCAAGAATAAAGCTAGGGACTGAACCTTACCCTTACCTGCCAAAGCGTATGTGTGAGTGTGCTAGTCCTAAGGTCCTGAGAGCAAGCCGCAGAAGTGGTGTCCTAATTATACCCAAGTCTGCGCCCTTGCTGAACCTGGAGGGTTGGCTTATTGATGCCACGGGGTACGCCCCGGGTCTCCCCTCCCCTATGCGCCCAATTTCTGTGCTGGCGCAAAACCTTGGGGGAATACCCAGAGTGTTAGTCCAGGTATTGTTTTCCCTACCTACCTGTCTACTAAAGGGAGGGGTGGCCAAAAGCTATGAAGGCATGCAAAACGCCTGTTTGCTATGTGGCCAAAAACACTAACCTAACCCACTGTCACAGCCCACCAACCCAGCTAAAATTGCAGGAAAAGGGTGGGACAGTGACACGCCCCCTACAGGTCCTACACACCCTACAGTGGCACCATCCTGGTGGGCGAGCGCTGGGCAACTGGCTCTAGCCCCCACGCAGGACTACCACTCCTACACGCATACTCTACTGGGCGTTGCGAAGAAGAAGCTCTCGAGGGTCCTAGCGACCCACCTGTGAAATGACAGGAGAACACAGCGCTGCTAAGCAACTGTGGCCTCACAGGGGACGCCACAACGCGTTTCCCCTGCAAGGGCTTGGAGGGAAGGAGTGCTCTCGTGTGCAAGGCGCAGATGTCGATGAAGTCGGACTCCTTGCTCTGCCACAGGCGGAGCGGAGTTACTTGTTTGTGTGATCTGCGCCCCTGTTTAGCAGGGCATAAAAAAAAATGCTGCTGCACCACTCACCCTACCTGCCCACCTGTAAAGCAAAGGCAAATGAAAGGGCGTTTGCGGCGGAGGAACCAAGACACACTCCAGGTATTATACCCTTCTCAGTGTGCCCTATAATACGCTGTCCGCAAACACGCTGCATTGAGCAGCTACCCTTATCAAGCAAGCAAGCGTTAAGGGACTCCTCAGGTTCTCTTAAAGAACGTACCGAGGAGCCCCTGGGTAGCCTAAACAAGGTTTACCGTGCGCACTTCGCGTGGCCTACCCTTTAATGCGTGTGTGCATGCACGAGTATGCACAATCACGTGGGCAAACCTGCCCATCTCCACCACGATCTTGACTCCACCAGGGGGTGGCCCCGCCTGGGCGTACCTACCTTACCTACCGCTGGGAAGTGAAGCAAGGAGAGAAAACAAGAAAGGCGCACGCGAAGAACGTTGCTATGCATTTGTGTGTATGACTAATCACCCTGATCTGACCGCTAATCATCTGCAATCTTTCTAATCAATCCCTCTACCGCGTCCTATCGTGGCTATCGTTGTTAACGCTGCTACACGACTCGTTCACGGAGACACGAGACGAGCAATGTGTATGCGGCATGCAAGACGAGCATACCTGTAGTTTATACCTGATTCATTGAAGTCTTTTCAATTGATTTTCGAATTCTTGAATTTTTGAAGCTTCTATTAGTGTGGGTGGAATTTGTATGTTTGTTTATTAATGTGTGTCTCGTCATTTTCAAGACTACGTGATACATACGTTTATAATTCCATTATTTTTCCATTTTCCGGCGCTTCGCTAGGAGCCGCTCCTGCGCGCCGCCATTTTGGACGTATGAATTTTTGGATTTAAAAAATCCAAAGATGACTATAATTTCTATAAAAATGTGCCTTTGATGCACAATTGGATTCTACTCAGGTGTGTCGTTTCAGAAAAATTCTACGCCGTCATTTGACGGATTTTGGTGTCGTCGCTTCGTTTTTGCGTGGATTCGTCCATAATTCTCCCATTCCTGCCTCTGCAGATACCCACGCGCAGCCTCGCTGAGTAGGCCGTGTTCGGGCCGAAAAGCAGGTGCCTGGAGAGACTGAGCAGAACCAAGACCCCACCAAGGGGCAAATTAATTTCTTTTCGACTCCCTACGCCCTAAGACAGGTCACAGGTCGCCAGCAGGTTTACGAGAACCCATGCGAGTGTGTATAATGTGTCTTGCGTTTGGGTTGTGTCGACGCTGCGTCTTGGAGGGAGGGATGCATATGCACATGTTTGGCATGCTCCCAATCTAACCCAACCAAGCCACAGGAGCCCCGGCAGCGCCAAGAGCGCTGAGTCTTCTGTAGGAAACTGTACAATCAGAGCAGCAAAAGGACGCCAGCCATGGTGAGCGCCCATTTTTCAGTGTGAGGGAGACTGTAGGTATTTTAAAGTAGATGTGGAAACCAAGGAAAGGCCAAGAAAAATTCCCTTTTTCCTAAAATGCGACAGTGGTGGCCACCACAGCACAAGGGGGGAGTAAGAAAAAGTGCTTTTCCATTGCTTTGGGACATACTCTAGTTGTATTAGAGATGCACTGAGCATCCATGCATTTTTATCTTAGTATTGGTCCAGCCAAAAGTGGTGAGAACACATTTTGACCTATGGAACCAAACACCCAATCAGGATATAGAGTGGACCCCTTAATCCCCTTTCAATCAGAAGTAAAACATCTTTTCCTGAGTTGACTGAGCTCTGACATACCTAAGGTAGAGCCTATGAATTTATCTATGTTTTTCCATGAATACTTATCTGCCCTAGTGGTATGCACCATAGGGGGTTAGGCACCTCTTTTTGAGAGGTCCTGGGTTCAATTCCCGGTCAGCCTAACTAAGTAGGAAGATCCCAACTGAGTAGGAGGATCCCATGTGACATGGCAGTGACCTCACCTCCACATACCATGCCACCTCAGCACATATGGGACCCAAAACAAAGAGTGCACATCTCCTAAGATGGCACTATGGAGAGAGAGTGATCCTGAGGCAGTTTTCTAACTCTTTTCCCAAAACATTTCAGCTATCTCTGTGAATATGCATTCATTTGTATCCTGAGTTGCAGTTTCTGTGAATATCTAATCATCTTTCACTGTTTACACTGCAGCCCTTCATGCTTTGATCCTGAATCCTCTTCTCTTTGCATACTATTGGCTTGGGCTATCCTGGAGTGACTTGGAGTGGCTGTATTTCATCAAAACAAAAGCTTTTCATCTCCAAAAACAAGCAGCAGGAATCCCTACACCAACAGCAAGCAGCAGGAGAGGCAAAACACAGTGCTGAAAACACTATAAACTTTTCTTGGCGCATCTGGGTCCCAAGGAGATCGGGAACGCAGAAGGGCGGAAGAAAATAAAGGCCTTACCACCGAGGCCTTAGCGGCCCACGGTGGAGACAGCTTCAGTCATCTCCACAGACCTCTAGCTGCCTCAGTATCCAGATCCAACTGTCCGGCTTCATCCTCAACAGCGATTGAAGGCCCTGAGGAGTATGAGGAACTGAGGAAGAAAATGGATGAATACATCCTCCATGAGGAGTACTACAAATCCATTCATGGAGAAGATGGAGAGGAGCCATTGGCAGTACATGGATCCGGACCAGGTACAGACCTAGGGTCCTACGCACACTCTGGCCCGCCGTCCGACAGAGCCGAGACAGCATCCCTGCCAAGACGACCAAGACCTGAGTATCCAAGAGCATGTTGTCCAACCCCAAGGGCTCCCGAAGTCGGCCCGACTCGAGTTGAGGAACAACATCATCCAAGGCCAAGCTACGGTGCCCTGGATCATACGGCCGAGCTGTTGGCCAAACTCCTGTCTGGATCAGAAGATCCAGATGTGACGGCCCTATCGGAGGCCATTAAGGCTAAACTGGGTATTGCAGAACCCTTACCCAAGCCAGAGTTGCCCTCTCTCTCTCCAGGACTGAGTACCCTGGCCGAAGATGTTAAGAGATCAAGGGTCTCAAGGCTGTTGCCTAAGGTTACCTGCCCCAGCCCCTTTCACCCCCCTGCCAGGACTGTGCCCATGGCTGAACTACAGGACGTGCCTGTCACAGAGATTGAGAAAAGAGGGCTGTCAGCCCTGGCACCTCTTGCGGGCGTGTCGCCTTCAGGCCTAACTCCGGGGGGTGGGAAGATGGGCAGACCTATTGCCCAGGCGAATATCCAGCTGGAACTGCCGGAGTTCCAACCCAAAAATCTGCCCCAATGGGCAGAAGAATTTGCAGAGTTCCTTTTGCTGACTGGCCAATCCCATGTGGATGTGGCCACCAAATGTTCACTGCTGAAACGCTCATGCAAAAAGAAATTTTTGCAAAAACAGGTGAAACAGATTGTGAAAACCTGTTCTACCTGGGCAGAGGTAGGCCTGAGGTTGCAGAAAAACATTCCCAGTCTATGAGACTGACCTCAGCGTACGCACACAGATCGAGGAGCTACCTATGCTCCCTGAGTTTCCATCCGCTGCGCGAATTTCTGAATATGTGTGCGACTTGGAGTACTTGTTTACGAGGATGAACGTGGGCTCCTACGGAGCCACTGAGCCCCACCTGTGGCTCATGAGTAAGATCCCCCAACGTACGTGGGATGATTGCCGCTCCACCTCTGAGAGGAAGAGCAGGACCCACTCGTACGATGAACTGGTGGATCTCTTGATTGAGCTAGCTCTTGAGAGAGAGAATGACTGCCACATGGAGAAATTCCTCAAGAAGCATTTGGGACGAGGTGGTACCCCTACCCCCGAACGTGGCGAAGGGAAAGGGCATAAAAATCCCACTAACACCAACCAGGGAGGTGGTAAAGGGAGGCGTAACCTACGTGCCATGAATGAGGTTAAACCTGATGCAGGTACACCCCCCCTGTTCTACTGCAAACCTGTCAATGACAAGGGGGGACCTTGTCATGCCTCTGACTGGGATCTCCGCAGTGGCTGTATGCTGCAGATGAAACGTCAGCAGCATACCAAAGATGGGAAAACTGTGACCCATCAGGACCATTTCACGTGTACCATCACCTGTGGTTACTGTGGCAAACGTCGTCACTACGAGGACGAATGCCACATCAAGAAACGCGAGAGTGACAAACTCAAGCGTCAAGAGGCGGAACGCCAGAAGACCCGAACGCCCGCCAGAAATCCCCCGAACGGGGATAAAGGTGGTAAAAGAGGTGGCAAGGGGGGTGGCAAAAATGGACCCCCTAACCCCCAGAGGCGCTCATCAGCGCCCGTTGCTATCCCCACTCCTGCTGCTACACCCGCTCCTGCCGGAGATGACCCCAAGAAGCGCCCCCAAGGGGATAACGCTACCCCTGAGGGGAATAATTCCAAGAAGAGGCGCTTGGCCTGGATGGCCAAGTCCCTCATTGCTGCAGGGGTGGATGTCAAGTTCCCTGATGAGGAGTAGGGGGGCGGCTCCGAAGAGGAGGACTTGGTTTTCTGGATCCTCGTGAAAATCGGGGATCAGGTTTTTCGAGCGGTGCTTGACACCGGTGCAACACTTTCCATAGTGGCCCGGCGCCTGCCAAAGACTTTCAAGAAAACTAAGACCGTGGCCATAAGAGTAGGGGATGGGCGTACCATCCATTCCTTGGGGGGGGTCGATGTGACTATATGTCTGGGCGACGAAACCGTGACCCAACACTGCAGAGTGCTGGACACCGACGCCTTTGACATCGTCATTGGCACCGACTTCCTACGAAGAAACCCCCAGGTAAAAATGCTGTCCCTCCAGCGCCCCTATTCTTTGCACTGCGACTTTGGCAGTGGGCTATTCTCCGTACCTTTGGAGCTGTCAGGACGAAAAGAGTCTGGGCTGCGCTACGCATCCAAGACTAACTATCGTACTGAAAACTACCAATTGGCCCGTCACGTACTTGGAAATGGACTGGCGGCCCTTCAGGTAAACCTGGATGAGATCCAGGTGGAATTGTTTGCGAGCCAACAACAGCACATCATGCAGTTCTACTGCTCGAAACAACTGAACAATGCTTTCCGTTTGTTCCGGAAAGCAATGGGCCTAGCGTAAGCTAACCCTCCCTTCTCCCTGCTCGCGAAGGTTCTAACCAAAATCGCTTATGAGGGAGGAAGGGTTGTTATGTGCACCCCTGACTGGGGTTGTTTGGTGAACATGCTTACTGGCGCCGTATGCTAGATCGAATGACCGTTGGAGGAGTACAACTCCCCGACGGCCCCATCTATGTGCCTGAGGACTCAGACACAGCTATGCAGGCCCTTGAGTGGGCCAGTTTCCTGTCCATCGTCGATGGATCTCTCAATCCTGTACCCCTGTGTGACCTAGACCAGGTGCTACTGAAAGAGGTCATGGCCAAAAATCATGGCCTGACCCTTTATGATCTCCAAAATCGATCTCCTGAGCACCTATCTGCCACACTTACAGGGTGTGAGTCTCCCGATGACTATCTGGAACCTGCAGCTGTAAAAGAGGTTGCTGACGACCAACTGTCTGAGATCGCCAGCACTATTTCTTCTGTTGACCCCAGCTGTGTTGACCTAAAACATAGTGCCTTCCTAGCCCAGCTGTTGCTAGAGGAGGTAGATCTAGAGTCAACCTCTGAACCCGCTTCCCCTGTTGGGAAGCCAGTGCTTCACATGCAGCCTATGCACACAGGTGAACCCGTGGCCCAGAGTGCTGATGCTCTGGCGCGGCCTGCTGCTAATAACATGCCATTGTCTGAGCATGACACTCAGGAACTCCGGCGGCTGTTGTACCTGAAGGCCGAAGGTATTGAGCGCCAAGAGCGGCTGCAATACCTCAGACAGACCTGGAAATCCTCCATCTGGTCTGAGGAGGACGATGAGTCCTATACGCTGCCTGATCCTGAGATACCTCTAGTGTATTCTCTGCACTATGGGCAGCAATGTCCCCCTGAGTGGGACGATGCTTCTGTGCCTGCCGAAACTGCTGATCGGCAGAAAAAGAAAGAACATGGAAAAAGCAACCTCCATGCTGATGAAGATTTCCTTCAGAAACTCGGGAGTCTTAACCTTGACCCCCGCCTGAAGAAACTGCTTATAACCTATGAGGAGATGTTCGGCGCCTTGCCGCCTCCCCTTTCTTTTAAAAAACTGGTCCAGATGGACCTGAAATTGAAACCAGAATTTGAAAAGACGCGAGTGAGGCGTCGTCCCTATCCCGCTCCACAGGAACATGTTGAAGAAATCGAGCGCCAGATCCAGGAATGCATTGATGCTGGCCTCGTTGAAGAGTATAAGCACGGGGACTATCCCCATCACTGCAGTCCCTGTTTCCTTGTTGCCAAACCAGGGTCCACTGCCCTACGTCTGGTTGTAGACTATGGTGAGGTCAACAAGAAAACCCAGAACCACTCAGGGAGTATTCCTAACATGGAAAACGACCTGGAGCGTATTGCCAAATGCAGGTACAAGACCAAAATGGACAAACGCTCTGGTTTCTGGCAGGTGGACCTAACCGCCGCAGCTCAGGAGCTGTTGGCCTTTATAACCCCTAAGGGTCGTGTCTTCAAGTGGAAGGTTATGCCTTTCGGGGTGGCTAATGCCCCAGCGCTCTTCCAGGAGCTTATGAACAAAATTTTGTACATACTAAGGCGCAGGCCTCTAGTACAAGAGTTGATTTCTCGGGGTGCAGAAATGGAGGCTCACATCGACGACGTGAGTTTTGGTACTAATACCAAAGAGGACCATGTCCTTCTCCTCCGTGAATTTTTCATTGTCTGTCAAGAAAACCATCTCCGAATCCAACTCGAAAAATGCGAGTTTATGAAAGAGGAGATGGAGTATTTGGGTTTCGACATGGGGTATGGCTGGTGGAAACCAGCCGCGTCTAAGATGCAGCCCCTACAGGACATGCAGATTCGCGATGACCCTAAGAAGGGCCTACACGATGTGAGGAGTTTTGTGGGCGCCAGTAATTTCTATCGGCGTCACATCCACAATTTTACTTACTCCTCTGCACCCCTCACTGACCTAATCAAGAAAACTACTCCCTGGAGGTGGACCTCCAGAGAGGAAGAGTGTTTCCAGGAGTTGAAGAAGAAGATTGCCTCCTCCAACTGCCTGGGAGTGCCCCGCCCTGAGGGCGAGATAGTCCTGATCACTGATGCCAGTGATGTAGGGGGGGCTGGTACGGTCTACCAATGGCAGGAGCTTCACCCCGCTGAACTAACCCACTGCCATTATCGTACTACTGGACTGAACCGTGATGGTTCGTTGAAACATGACTATCCTACCAGTGAGTGGCGACTGGTGCCACTGGGACACTGGAATTGGAAATGGAACCAAGCGCGTTCCAACTACAGCACCTATGACCAGGAACTCCTGGCCGGTATGTTGGTGCTATCGTCACAATCCCGACTCCTGGGATCTAACCCTATTGTCTGGCTGTGTGACCAGGAGCCTGTGAAGTCTTTTCAGAAGGGCCCACCACCAGAGAAAGCAAAGCTAAAACGGTGGTGGACTTACCTGAGCCAGTTCAGGCTGACAGTGCATCATATCCCCGGGATAAAGAATGAACTGTCTGACTATATGTCGCGCAACAACTTCGATGCGCTTATTGGTGAGAGCTCTGAGGCGCTCGCCAGAGAGGCTTTCCAGCGTATGGATGTCCAGCTTGACCTGTCCATGCGCACTGCTGGAATCCTGGAGGGTTGGAGTCTAACCGACTATCAGTCAGAGTATGAAGAAATTCTCCAAACCCTCAGCACTGGTCTCGAACCCCATGTCATTGACGGGCACCAGTGGTATAAAAACAATCAGTACCTCTTCTACGAGGACCGAATTGTGGTGCCTGAGGCACGACTGGATGGGTGCCTACAGTGGTCCCATCTCAGTTCTGGTCACACTGGCGCTAATCGCTCAGTGGACTTCTTCCGTGAATGTTTCTACTCCAGTCTAACCCTGACTGAACTGAGGTCGCGTATGCAGACCATTGTGGATGCTTGTGGCTGTCATGCCAGCAAGCAAAGTGACAGTAGGGATAGGGGCCTGATCTCCAGCTTACCCATACCCTATTGTGCTAACTCTCTTCTCTACGTGGATTTCATCCACGGCCTACCACGCTTTGGCGGCTATGATAGTTGCCTCGTGGTCACCTGTGGTCTATCTCGCTTCACCCGTGTGTTCCCTTGCAGTAAGAAAATCACAGGTGAGCAGACTGTGAAAATGTTGGTCGAACAATGGTTCGAACCCTATGGAGCACCTAAGCAGGTGCACTCTGATGAGGATGTACGCATCCGCAGTGACACTGGGTGGTACAAACGAGTGCTAAATGCCCTCAACGTGGAGGTAACCACAGGTGTGCCCTATACCCACACGTCTAACCCTTTCTGTGAGAGACAGAACCGTGTGGTGGAGCAAAACTTAAGAATCCTGATGAAACAGGAGCGCACCAAGGACTGGGTACGCCTAGTGCCCTGGGCAGTGCTGACCATGAACTCACAGCGGAGCTCTTCTACGGGTTTCACCCCCCACGAACTGTTCCATGGAGGACGACCTGCTTGGTTCTTCAAAACCCCCTTTCCTGAGGACTTCAAGAGCCCTGTGGGAGATTGGCTGGAACACATACAGTCTCTTGCTAACCAGGCTGGTACTAACCTGAGACACATTCGTGACCGTGAACAGAGCTGACGGAACCGCCTACGGCGACCTGTCAGCTTCAAGGTTGGTGACCTTGCTTTGGTACACCATTCACGCCTACCCTCCTGGCCACGTAACTGCCTACAGGACCCTTACTTTGGACCCTATCGTATCATCAGGATAGATGGATCCAGGATCCATGTCAGGTGCAGTCCACGTCTAGGTGGTGAACTGCTGTGTGCACTTAAGCAGTTGAGGCACTATCACTCCCGTGACGACTTGTCTTGGGATGAGTGACGCCTCAGCGACAGTGAGGTTGAGCGAATAGACCTAGAGAACGCTGCCAGTCCAGAGGAGGCAGACGAACTCCAAGAGATGACTGTCGATGAGATGGCAGTCGATGGTTACTACGTGGTTGCAGGTATTGCTCGCCACGAGTATAAACAGGGCTGGAAATTCCTAACCCTGTGGGATGGCTATGGGTTATCTGAGGCAACCTGGGAACCTATGTCAGCCTTCATACAACCAGATGGCAGTATCAACCCCATCTTCCGCACTTACCTCGTTGAGAACAACGAGGGGCAGCTCCTAACCCGTGCTGAGACTATGCCCCAGCGTAAGAAGCGGAACTAATTTCCCTGTGACAGTCTAGTGACAGGTGCAGTGAGCACTCTTCTGCAGACGTGCCTGTGTATGGGTGTAAGAGCAGTTGTCACAGTTGCCCCGCATTGCATCGCAGGACAGGACCGTTAGCCCCCCGTGACAACCACTCCCTGGCCGAAGGCCATTGGTTTTTTCACAGACTACTGCTTACTGAGCACTGCACTGACCCTGTCTGTGCCATGCAGACCCATGCCTATGGTTTCCAGCGTGGGCCAGGTGGCCGCTTATCAGGATTGCAGCCACCCAGCGAGTGTATGCCTTGTTGACCATGTGTTGCATGGGAACTGCCCTGATGTAATGACCTTGGGGAGCCAACGAAGAAAGGTGGCTTACTACACCAGGGGGGAATGACAAGCAAGGTGTTATGAGGCAAGGTGTGTCTTCCCTCCTTGGGCACAAGCAAGCCCACAGTTAGGACCCCTGACTGATCCAGACCCATGGGGTTCTACCCTTCCTTACAGGGTTTACCATACCCCTAAGTGTGCTACGTATGTCTGTGTGTGTCTCACTTCTCTCCCCGGCGTGGCTCCCGGAGACCGGGCTTCGCTGACGTCGGACCGAAGGTCCTGATCAGGTACTATTACCACTCCCATGGCGCCCAATTTCTGTGCTGGCGCCTATCCTTGGGGGAAGACGGCAAAAGCCCTACCTACTAGAGGGGAGGGGTGGCCAAGTGTGCTAAGGGCATACAAAACGCCCATTTTTGCTACAGGCCAAAAGCTAACACACTCCCCTGCCCACGAGGAAAAGCACGCGGGACAGGAGACACCACTACACTACACTCACTAACGCCAGCACCGGCCTTCGAAGACAGGGTGACCACTCATCACTTGCACTCAACTCCTGCCAGGCCTGCTGACGCTAACCCCTACACACGCTACTGGGTGCTGCTGTCGAAGATGTCTCGGGTCCTAATGACCCTCCTGTGAAGAAGACAAGAGAACACAGCGCTGCTAAGCAACTGTGGCCTAACAGGGGACGCCACAACGCATTTCCCCTGCTAGGGCTTGGAGGGAAGGGGTGCTCTTATTGTGTGCACAGCGCGGATGTCGATGAAGTCGAACTGCCCTCGCCACTCCTGGCTGAGGCACAGTCAATTGATTTGTGATCAGCGCCCCTGTTTTGCTGGGGCAGAAAAATGAGATGGCCGCCGAAGGCAGCTGCTGCGTGCACCAATCACCCTGAACCTCTCCCACCTGTACAATAGAGGCAAATGAAGGGGTGTTTGCGGCGGAGGAACCAAGCCACACTCCACGTATTATACGCTTCTCAGTGTGACCTATAATACACTGTCCGCAAACACGCTGATCAGCTCCCCTGTCAAGCAAGCAAGCGTTAAGAGACTCCTCAGGTTCTCTTAAAGAACGTACCGAGGAGCCCCTGGGTAGCCTAAACAAGGTTTACCGTGCGCAATTCGCGTGGCCTACCCTTTAATGCATCATGTGCACGCAGGGAAGGGAGGCAGAACGGTTTCCACAATGACTCAACCAGGAGGTGAGCTCCTCCTGGGCTAACCTACCTTTCTCACCATGCATCGTGTGAATGCCGAATGAAGCGAACAAAAAACAAGCCTAAGTGTTTGAAGCAACCCTACTTTAACGCCACGGCCACACACGGACAAACACTTTCTTTACTTACCTGTGAAGCAGAAAACAAGGGTGAATTTGGGGTACAGGGAAAGCGTCACAGCGTGTGAATGCCTCGATTAGGCACATGCATCGCGAGCACAGCGCATATTCTAACCCTACGTGCGCGCTGCGGGCTCCATTCGCATCGCATACCTTTCATTCCTGTTTTGACCTGTGCAGAGCACGAGAGAGGAACACCCGACCCCCCAACAAAAACAACGGTGACAACCCTAACGTTTTGACGAAACAACCAACACGAACGCAATGCGTGCGTGTGATATGACACTGACATACCTGAGAGGTGGGTGGTTGACCTGCTCTGTGGTGTGGGTTGAATTTGAATACTTTTCTCTGAAGTTCATAAAAATTTTGATGCAACTGTGCAAAAGTTTCCTTTAGAACTCTAAAAACTACGGCTCATACCTTCTTTTTCAAAAGCCGTTTACGCTTGCGCAACCCTTTTCTTGGAGTCCGCTTCCTTTGCGCTTGTCTGCGACTTTGAGTTATGTGTAAAAATGACGATTACCCGCGTGGTTTCGTCGATTTTTAACGATTTCACTTGCTAAATCGCAGCCCCTTCCGCTAAACCGCAGGAATGACTCCCTTTTGGTTACATTTTCTATTTTTTCCAGCTCCTGGAGATTTGTGTCCTCCATTGGGAGTATTGCTCCGCCCTGGCCCTTGGTCAGGACGTTTACTCAAACGCTGTTTATATTGCGATAGCCGTCCGCATTAGAGCGTTCGACTTTACCCTAGGGGGCAAGCATATGTGCTCTAGGGAGGGAGTCCTGGGTTCAAACCCCACTGCCCCCAAACTTTTTCCAAAAGTTTTCGTCGCACGCCGGCGACTTTTGAGGAATGCCCCATCGAAGGGACATCATTCACGGTACACTACACTGTTTTTCAAGGGTATCTACAGTGTGATAGGCTTCTATGAAGTGATGAGAATGTTTTTGGTAAGTTGAATGCATTTTCTGAGGTAATTTTGGGAATATTTGAGCCTTTTTCCTTGGTCCTACTAGCTTAGCTAACTAGTACTCCAGGGGGGAGTAAGAAAAAGTCACTGCCATGTCTTTCTTGGAGGGCTTGATCGAGGCCAAGCCCCCCTGAAAACCCTTTTGTTGATGCTAAGACAAACTTAAGTGTTTTTATCTCTCTTTTGTTGCCTACAGTACACTTTCTCAAAGTAACTAGGGTTGTGACCCTAGCCCCCCATGAAGTTCACCCCTACCACTCAACTGAGCGGAGGTACCTTCCTTCATGGAGGATATACCGAAATAAAATAGGCATTTCATGCTTTAGGCCTTGGAGGTTAAGCCTAGTGTTCTCCCACCCCAAGACCCCTATACTCAATTGTTTCTACCACTTATTGTGGTCCTACTTTGTAACTGTTTCTGAATGCAGTTGCTTGGCCAAGTCATTTTCTGTGTGGTCCTGACATCTATGCCCCACATTCCTCACCAGCAGCATTTCACCCAAAAGAGTGCACATGAAGTGCCTAATGCAATCTCTGAGGCAAGAGTCAGACCAATTTTCATATAAAATCTTTTGTATTATCCATTTGTGATTGAATCTTTGTGTATAAACCTGCTTTGTCTATATGCAGCTCTTCTCTGCTACACTGGATTCCAAAACCAATCATTGATTCGATCCACATCCTGTTCTTGCTCTACTTGCTGCTTTGGTTTGGGTTTTCAACTACAAAACCTGCAGGATTTCATCAAAATATGTAGGGCATAAATCAAGGACATCTTTCTTGGGGCTAATGCTATATTGTGTATATTTCTCACTTTTTTTACTTTGTGCAGAAAGAGGCAGAAATATCAGAGGTGCAAGCGGTCTTAATGAGAGTGTTGCTCATTGCAAGCGATCTAATGTAAAGAAGTATTTTACCATATGAGCAGTGTGTTTCAAGAACATTTGTATGTTACTAGGTGGGATGAACAGTCAGATTTCTTGCGCTTCGAAGCTCTGCTTGCGTTTTGCCTGTGGTGTTTGCCTACAAGCCTGTCGAGATTTGTTTTTCTTTTGTAGCCACTCTTTGCAGTGACGTTTCACACAACCGTTGTTTGAGTGGGCTGATTTTTTTCAAAGCAAGCACTAGTTGTTTGAAGTACTTTTTTGTGCGCGTTGGTAGTAGAGGTACCATGTCAGTTTTTCTTTGTGTAGGTGTGAATGCATGCCGCGCATAGTTAGCTTTAAAATCTAGCTTAGTGCTCATACGCAAATGTTAGAGTTATACAGTCAATACATTATTGCGGTACTTGCTTGGCCAATGTTGCAGGTGTTGTTTAATGCGTGTAGGCGGGTTAGTATTGTAAGGTTCTATTCAGTCGTCTGTATTTTTAGCACACTTTCTCTTTGTGTATTTTTTCTGGGCGCGTAGAGAGTGTTGTACATCAGCACAATGTCCAATTTTTTTGTTTCGTGTATTGTGCACACTGTATCCTACTTGTGGTCAGCAATGTGCTTGATGCCTCAACAGCCCGCACATCGCTTGTAAAGGCGGATGGATGGAACTTGCGCATTTATCGCGATAGCCTAAGAATGGCACAAGTCTGCATGTACAACATTTGAGTAGCGAGATTGCACTTTTATTTCATTATACAATTGCTCACTTTACTTGGCAAAACAACAAGATGAGATTCCCTAATGAGTCCGATGCTTATTGTGATTTCATGTAATCATGGATTTCAATGGCGATTGAGAACCTAAAGGTTTGTGAATGCGCCAAGAAATGTTTCACCAAAAAATTGGCACGTTGGGTAACCGTATTACACATCGCGGTTTACTTTACATCAGTATCCAATCGATGTTTTCTGGTTCGATTGTAGTTTGCATCCCAATTGCTTGTTATGCGGTAAGAAAATATCAGCCGAAAAAATGCTTTGATGCGAAATGTGTACGGTTGTAGTGTCAGCTACCTTGGTTCTTAAGTTAAGTGGAGCAAAACACAATGTTCAAAGTGAATGTTGACATTTTCGCTGCACATGTTGCAAATAACGGTTCAAACTTTCGTGAAATTCTGGCACCGTACAACAATCTGAAGTGCTTTGTTTGCAACGGAGTTTTGCATTATTCTCGATAACCTTTGCGACCACATGCGCACTAATGGGATGCAGCACACCAAAGGAATGATACAAAAGACCTTGACAAACCAGTTCATGGCAACAATATTACGTTTTTTGTCACGGAGCTTCAGAACGGCGGTCGAAAGCATTCAAGCTTCATTGTTCAATGTGTGCAGTGATGGCAAAGATCATTGCGATTTGTGATGTTTTTGCACATGGCACCCTAAACAAAACATACAATGACTTGACCAAGTTTTAATTTCATTTCTCAAGTTAAACAGTGTACGTTCGTTTCGGGTGTATGGAACGAAGAAACATCTTTCATTTGAGGTATAGGACACAAAGTAACATTTTGTAGTAAAATGGTGTAGACAATTACGTTTACTAGAACATCTTCCTTAGTTTCTTACATTTAATGGCCCATATCGTATCGTATTGTATCCATTACATGTACTAATCAGTACAAAATTCTACTTATGTCTAGCGGAATAAGTATTCAGGTTCGGAACCGGTTTTACCAATTAATCAGAAAAACCGGTAACGGCAATAATCAGAGGTTTTTTTCGAAACAATCAGCACAACCGGTTACTTTGGAAACTAATTTAAACCAATTAATCGGAATGCTTCCAAATTTCGGGCCATGATTCGGGCGGGCTGGCCCGACCGGGAGCCGACATGGCCGGCTTTTCTGGAGGGGGGGGCGGTACTCCGCGTCACGGACGCGGAGGCCAACAACTGGCTACCCCGGGGCCTGCGCACCGCCCTCATCCGCTGGCGCTACCGCCCGAGGAACTCTCCGCCGAAGCAGACCCAGCCCACACGCAAGTGGCGGCGCACATGACGGCCACGCCCGGCGGCAATGGTCCGGCGCCAAGCAGGCCAGGCTCCGGACCCCAGGCGCCGGACACGGGGGAATAGTAGCGGACCAACAACGCGGGACGCCCCCCCGGCAGGCCCGGGCCCCCCGATCCTGAGCGCCCCCCCCGCCCCCCCCGCCGTCCGCGCAACGGGAGGACATGCGCCGTCCCCGGTCGGGGAGGCAGCCGGGGCCACGGAGGCGCAGACAGGAGCCCCATTGACCCGCAGACCGCTAACCACTAACCGTTAACCCGGACCGCCGCCCCCAACGCCCGCCGGTCCCCCCCCTTTTCCCCCCGCCGGTGCCACGCGACGAGGCGACGGAGACGGGAGGGGCGGGGGGGTCGTGGGTGAGGGCCCGCACGACGGCCCGACGCCCCGTGGCCGGAAGGGGGGCAAGGGAAGAGAGCGGGTTAGCGGCCCAAAGTACCCCCCCACCGGGCGTGCACCCCCAGAATCGGGGCCCACCCCCCCGTCCCACTTCCCCCCCCTCCCCCCAACAACGGATGACCCCCCGGAGCAAGCAACCACAGGGGGGGCCGGGGCCGGGACCGTCAAGCCACCCCCCCGCAGCCACCGCAGGGGAGCACCGGGAACCGAAGGGGGACAGCGGGGAGCCCCGGCGCGACTCCCCCTCTCCCCCCCCTCCCCCACCGAGCCCACGGACAGCCGGAGGCCGGCAAAGGGGACGCCAGCCCCCCCGCCGGACCAAGGGAGCCCCCCCCCCCCACCCCGAGGGGGCCACAGCACCCGGGGAGGGGCGCCACTGGGCCTGTACGCCGTGCGTTCCCCAATCCGGCGCCCCCCCGCTCCCACGGTAACCGCGACACGCTAGCAGTCCAGCACCCGCGCGCAAGGGCACCCCGGGGATCGCATCCGGGCCGCGGCACGCGGACGCGAGCCGGCGCAGTATGGGGGCCACACCCTCGATGGACAGGGCAACGGCGATGAGGCCCGCTTTGGTGCCCGCCCGAGGGAGGCAGGGGGGCGAACCGAGGCAGGGCAACCCCCCGCCCCCCGCCCCCGAGGGCCCCCCAACCGCGCCCGTGAAGGAGGGCGTCACACCGACCGCCCCCCCCCTCTCACCAGACTGACCCAACGGCGGCCAGCCAGGCCGCGCCCGGCGCCCAGGGATGCCAAATAGACCCGGCCAAGCACGCGGCAAGGGGGGACGCGCGGCGCCAGCCTGCCTGCCGTGGGGGGGGGCCTGGGCCGGGACCTTCAAGCTAGCCCCCCGCAGCCGCCGGGGTACGGCCAGTGGACCGGAGGGGGGCAGCTAGAAGCCACGGCTCGACCCCCCCCCCTCTCCCCCCCCCCCCTCGACCCGCAGAAAGCAGAAGGGGGGACAAGGGGGCGCCGGCCCTTTACCCCCCCCCGCCGGGCTAGGGGAGGTCCCCCCCCGCCCCCAAGCGGGCCGCGGCACCCGGCGGGGAGCGCCATTAGGCCCATATGCCACGCGCCCCCACACCGCCACCCGCCCGCTCCCACATTGACCTAGACAAGCTGGCAGTCCCGCGCCGGCGCACAATGACACCCCGCGGGCGGCACCTAGGGTCAGCACGCGGACATCAACCAGAACGGTATGGAGACCATGCACTCCATGAGCAGAGCGATGTCGATGCCACCTCCTTTGATGCCCGCCCAGGGGAGGCAGAGGGACGGACCGAGGTAGAGCGACCCCCCGTCCCTCGGGGCCCCCCGGCCATGCCCGAGGGGGGGCGGCACACAAACCGCCCCCCCCACCCACCCACCCAGGCCCGCCTATAAGGGGGCTCACGACCCAGAACCACGTACAGAGGGAAAGGGACCGGGCCGCCCCCCCCCCCCCCCCCCCCAAGCAGGCCAGACAGTGCACGGGACCGAGGCAGGAAACGCGGAGGGGCACGAACCGCATGGAACGGCCCTACCGGCGCCCCGCACCACAACCACGCGAGGTGCGCGCGCCACACCGACCCGGGGAGGGGGGAAGGATGCCGACGCCGCACGAGCGCGAGCGCACACACACGCAACGGGCACGCGGGGAATACCAGAAGGGCAACCGCACCCAGTCCGCAAAACGCACAAACCGCATGGAATGGCGTACCGGCGGGCGAGGGTAAGGGACACCCTGAGGGGACGACCCGCCACACGCAGCGCGGGGAACGCGGGGGCGGGAAGGGGGGCACGGGAGAGACGCAAGAACCCGCACTGGCCCCAACCCCCCAAACTGGCCGCGAGCGCCGCGCACACACGAACAGGGCACTTCACCCACCAAGGCAGTACTGGCACACCGAGCCATGCACCAACCCCACGGCTAGGCAACCTCCGCGCTAGTCCATGGGGGTCCCACTGGCGACAAGCTAGTAGCACGGGCCCGGCGGTGCCGGCACCCCGGGCGACCACACATTAGGGGGGCGACGTAGTGGGTAAGCGCCTGCAGCTACGGTTGCTAAGTGACGCACTGACCAGGGAGTGGCAGAAAGGAGAAGCCGGGGAGGGACAGGGCTCCGAGCCCCGTGAACCCGGAGGACTCCGCCACCAGGCAGGAGGTGTGTCATGAAGGGCCCCCCACTAGGTCCCGCCGGGGAGGATATCACCAGGCCCAACCAGGTGGCCCCCCGGGGCCGAAAGGCGTCTAGTACCCGAAACCTCAAGCCTCAAACGTCAAAGCGTCTTACACATCGCGGTTTACTTTACATCAGTATCCACTCTATGTTTTCTTGTTCGATTGTAGTTTGCATCCCCATTGCTTGTTATGCGGTAAGAGAATATCAGCCGAAAAAATGCTTTGATGCGACATGTGTACGGTTGTAGTGTCAGCTACCTTGGTTGTTAAGTTAAGTGGAGCAAAACACAATGTGCAAAGTGAATGTTGACATTTTCGCTGCACATGATGCAAATAACGGTTCAAACTATCCGGAAATTCTGGCACCGTACAACAATCTGAAGTGCTTTGTTTGCAACGGAGTTTTGCATTATTCTCGATAACCTTTGCGACCATATGCGCACTAATGGGATAGAGCACACCAAAGGAATGATACAAAAGACCTTGACAAACCAATTCATGGCAACAATATTACGTTTTTTGTCACGGAGCTTCACAATGGCGGTCGACAGCATTCAAGCTTCATTGTTCAATGCCTGCAGTGATGGCAAAGATCATTGCAACTTGTGATGTTTTTGCACATGGCACCCTAAAAAAAACATACAATGACTTGACCAAGTTTTAATTTCATTTCTTAAGTTAAACAGTGTACGTTCGTTTTAGGTGTATGGAACGAAGAAACATCTTTCATTTGAGTTATGGGACACAAAGTAACATTTTGTAGTAAAATGGTGTAGACAATTACGTTTACTAGAACACCTTCCTTAGTTGCTTACATTTAATGGCCCATATCGTATCGTATTGAATCCATTACATGTACTAATCAGTATAAAATTCTACTAGTATTAAGGTTCGGAACCGGTTTTACCAATTAATCGGAAAAACCGGTTATCGGCAATAATCAGAGGTTTTTTTCAAAAGAATCGGCACAACCGGTTATTTTGAAAACTAATTTAAACCAATTAACCGGAATGGTTCCAAATTTTTTGGGCTCTCTTCGGCGGTGCATTTTGTCCCATTTTTGCACTAAACAGAGGCTTTGGTAGCAATAAACGATGGCCAATGGTGACTTACAACTTTGCACGTACTGTTGATCACGGTGCTCCGACTTGTATGACCTCTCTTCCGCCGTTGGCAAGATTTTGGTTAATAAAGAAAAAATAATTGGAAAAACCGGTTATTTTGAAAACTATTAATCGGCAAAACTGGTTATTTTTGTAAAAATAATCGTTTAAGGTAAACCTTAAAACCGGTTATTTTCAAAACTACCAGGTTCGAAACGTTAATAAGTATGGCGTCTAGTGCAATATTATACTGCATAGAATTTAACGTTATGAGAATATGCACTACACGTAAGCTGCGGTATACTCTTGAGCGACCGTCGTATGCAATCTCTCGCATTTGTTGAAACCGGTTCCATGTAACAGATAAGCAGCTCCAAAAGTCAGCACCGAAACAACGGCAAGAACAAGGGGATCGCGGTGCCGCAAGCGGCATCATCTGATTAATTTAACATGCTGAACCATTTTCAAAGAAATTCGGTTCTGCATACAAAATTTACTCAATTTTTCATATCTATTTGGTTGCGGTCAATGGCATAGTTTCAAGGCTAAGGCTGGTCTAAAAGTTTATGATTAGGCCTAATTGGGTTGGTCTTCATAAGATATCCTATTTTTGTGGTCGCATTGGGCAATGTCACACTTGCTGCCGACTTGTGGACGAATAAACCGGGCTCACGCTGGGAAAATATTATGACTACTTGAAATGAAGATTAAGTCAAGGATAAAGGGAAAGCAATTTAACGTGCATTGCGAAAGCCATTAAAATGCCGCATCATAATTTTACAGCCCAACTTCGGTACAAAGAACATTGTCACCGCTTCATCATGTATATGCAATTTCATTTTCTTACAGCAGCCTAGTATTCAAGATAGCTAGGCTTCTAACATTGCTTAGGTCCAAAACAAACAAACGGAAGACACCATAAGAAACAACAAAATATGCTTGCATAGCATGCACCGCGAAATCTACGTAAACTATATGAATAGCATGCGGCGTTGCCGCTACCAACGTAACACACAATGTTGTTCGTACCACACACGAAACGAATTTGGGAAAAGCTTTGGACACTTCGCGACGGATGTGCTCCTTTTTCTATATGGTTTTTTCTTTTTAGACCCAGTTCTCCGTGCTTTCAAAGTTGCTTCGCAAATTTAAATACTTCAAGCTATGGCCATGCGGAACATGTCGTCAACCACAGCAATAAAGCCAGCAATCGACGACAAGAACCAGTGCAGACCAGCTCTCAGTCAAGATTAGCTCTTATCTAGGCATATTCAGTGGCCAAACCTGGAAAATACTACATGAGCAGCAACATGTGCAATGACAATGCTCACAAGGAGGGGAAAACAGCTTGGAAGTTTTTGTACACGGCATATTCCGACTCAGAATCTGAACAAGGTGAAGGAGGAGAGGAGAGGGCCTCAGAAACGTTGTTAGTGACACATGGGCGAGTCCTAAGGACCCACGAAGCCTGTTGCAAAAGGTGCTCGTCTCAAAACTCTGGTATCACAACATCAATGAAAAAGTATACAATATTGGGATGAATTTCGTCATTTTCTTTCCCTGTCTACAAAACGTTTTTGCAATGACATGGATGTGCAGGTCATCCTTCATCCAGCGAAGCGTCACGTTTGTGCCTATGCACACCAGCCCCAGGCGGTGCAGGTTGTGCACGTGCATTTATGCTAGTATTCTGCTTGCTGCAGGGCGACATGTGGCATCTTCCCGAGAGCCAAGTCTGTGCCTTGTACATGCTTGGGAGGGCAGACTGCCATCGTGTCACTAGATCATATCCATGACTGTCAGAATTATTGGTGTTTCCGCGGCGCAACATTCTATCTCCGATGGCGCTTTGGCCCTGAGTTGTGTTTTCAGGAGGGGCGTGTTGCCGTCCATCTGCGCCATTCCCATGCGGCAGGTTTCAGAACCCAACAGTGGGTGTTTAATTCGCTCGGAATTGGCCGCAACATCCCGGGTTTTGGAACTTCTTCTGCGTTGCAACCTGGACCGCGAACTACACTGGCTCTGCTGAAAGCTTGTGGGCGATGCGCTGCTGCTGCGCAGAACACAATCGCTCTCCGCCATTCGTCCGCCTCCTGGCTGAATTTCAGTGCGGCCGGGTTTTTCCCGCTTTTTTCCGCGCCAAATCGTTGCAACATCGGACCTGCTGGCCAAATTTGGTGTTGCTGCTTTCGTTTGACAGAGGCATCGCTGCAACTTCCGATGGCTGAGGCTGCCATGGCACCCAAATATTGAGGCGCGACATCCGGTGTACCAGCAGATAGAAGAATCTTGTGCGTTGGGCCAATACAAGTTCGAAGTTTGTGATGCAGGCAACATCCTGGACAAAGCGAGATCAAGCCTGGCAGTTGTCGTGGCGACGCCACATGGGCACCCCTGTTGAAACATCTGCGATGGCCACGGTCGTCATTGTAGGACGACATCTGCGGTGGCGACCGTGGAACACTTGTATGTTGTATCTGTCGATGCCCTCCACACACAGGTACGAAGGGCCTGCATCTGCAGCACCAGCGTCAGTGGCCAACGGTGTGGAGGGATCGACCTGCTATTTTGTTGAAGGTGTGTTCCTTGGGGCCGTGCAGGCAACGTTTTTCAAAACAACCTCAGTTTGGTTAGTTTGCCGCCATCTTCAGGCCAGTGTCAGCCGTGACGACCACCCGTGAACCGTGTGCTGTGACTCCCTTGGGGCCGCATACATTCACTCGGCAGAGTTTAGTTTGTCTGACAAGACGACGCCTTCCCTCCCAATGTGATCAAGTCGCAGTCAACGGTGAAACGGTTAATCAACGGTTTCGAAACGGAGGCATGCGCTTTGGCCATGCTCACTGCGACGTGGTCATTGGCAATCGGTTAATCGCCAGGTGGTGCCTAGGTGCCTGGCGAAACGCCGTCTTTGACTGGCCCTCGCTGTTGGTCCGCGGTTGTGCCATGTCTGTGACTGCGAACAGTTTTCCGTCGTCCCGCTTAAACCACTGTGGTCTCTTCAGGGTGCGGTTGCTGATGGTCTTCCTAACTCAGTTGTCTTTCAACTGCCGTCGGTTGACCCTCAGCCGCTACCCCCCCACCCGACATGCTGGGGACATGGGGCAGATGTCTGTATGCGTCCCACGGTACCAGTATGATACACATGTGCATCTCTTTGCATGCACTTCAGAGCCAGATGAAAATGTTTGATTGGCAGCTCCCCCCCCTTGGGCTGGATGCTGCTATCATCACTCAGGAGACGCATACGGCTTGATCAACAGGTCGCACAAAAGACATGGCACTGGATACTGCAAAACATGGTAACCAACCAGCCTTTGCAAAGTCCCCTTGCATTCACCTTGTCTGAGCACAGCGACGCTATCTGACCATTGTCATTCTAACCACAGTTTTTGTGGTCAAGAGATGGCACGTTTGTGAGGTGGTTGCAGTGGGAAGGGCTGGGTCAGGCGTGAGATTTATTTGCTCACAGCAACATTTTGCTTGAGATTGCAACCCACTTCTATTCAGGGCTTTCCTTTAGGAGAGAGATGTTGCTTTTTTTGTTAAACAAATAAGTAAGGACAACCTGGGGTATTGGGTAGCAGGATTGCAGATAGTCAACTGTAGTCAGAACTCAAGGTATGGTGGTTGATGGACGCCGGTTGGGCAACATTGATCGACCAGCCCAGCAGCAGCACTGTGCGCTGCACTTTCACTCACCCCGCGGTGAGCACACACGCACTGCACCCATGCAGCGACAAGAAAGTGCGCATGAGCAATGTCCTCGCGCAAATGAGCCACTCCACCCCTCAGAATAACAAATTACATTTGACAAAAGGAATTTTTTGGGGCCTTTTCTTTTTCACAAGCCCTTGGATCCCAGCCGAGAAACCAACCATGGCGCCAATCCCCCCCCCCCTCTCCCGATACAAGCACAGCCCTGGTTTTCCTGAAATGGCAGGACCAAGCTTCTTGAGAGCTCAGTGTTGTGTGGACATGGGAAGCCAGGGGACCAGGAGTGCATGATACATTCAACAAAAATTGTCTTTGGTAAGTCTGCATGGTCCGCATCGTGAAAAGATCCGCGCAGCGACCCAATGCACCGCATGCATGTCAAGGACTTCCTTGAGGTAGCTTCTACGCCGCTATGAATGATGGGGGCACGACACATTCATTGCAGGGGCGGGGAGGGGGGGGCTTGTGCTTGGGCCAATATGGCACTGTTGATGTCTACGCGTACCGGAGCAGTTTTCTTTTGGGGGGCACTTAGGACAGCCCTGTTGTTGTATTGGAGGGCAACACCCATTCAATGGCTTGCCTGTGAGTTGCACCCCAGCATGGCCTTGTCTAAGCATGGGCACCTCATCTGACTATTGTTTTCCCACAGTTCGACCTCGCTTGTGGAAGGGAGATGGGGTTTACCAGTCAACAATTAAACAATTTGCTTTCCAATTATCGGCCACCAGTGAGCTATGCCAGAATTCTGGAATCAGCTGTCTGCGGTGCACACAACCATCGCAATGTTGCACACCTGTTTCCCTCCTGGCCCAACGCCAAAAAGATGTTTTTACCGCGACCAAGTGGCACCATTGGTGGATTCAGCCACTTTGAGACTTTCATTGCATGTTCTTTTGGCGGATCCTCTTCTATCTTCTCTCCTCCCTTGTCCGTGCAATGTGCATATCGATACTGGGGCAGAAGCATCAGAAGAACAAATCAGTCGGTTGCCACATCACAGGGGGGGGGGGGGGGGGCGGCCGGGCCGGGTCCTTGTATGCGGCCCCCCCCAGCCCCCCCCCCCCCCCCGGGTTTTGAAAGATAGTGGTGCCGGGTCGGCCACCAACAAGTGTCCCTAGAGAAAACTGTCCGGCGCCTAAGGCGCCAATCCTTTTTTTCATACTATGTGTCTATTCTCAAAATACTCAAAATTTTATAGAGAATTCGTATTTATGTTAAAACAACAAGAAAAAATTTTGACCGGAAGGAGGGCTACAGGAGGGCTGCAGGCCCTAACAGCAACCCTAACCCTAGCCCTAATCAAGACTGAATATTGGGACCGAGCTGGTGGGGGAGGGAACATTAGATATGAATGGTGAGGGACATCAAGAATGATTCACACATTGATGGCTCTTGACAAAGTGAAATGCAGCTGAACCCCATCACCACGAGGCCCACTTTCAAGGCTTTTTGGACTTCTCAGGGGCCAAAATGCCCCAAAATGGGCTCAAAATGGGCTCATTTCACCCTTTTGTGCACCCCAAATGGTCTACGATGAGTTTTGGAAAAATGTGTTTTTGACCCATTTTTGACCCATTTTTGGTCCCAAAACAGCCCATTTTCAAGGCATTTTGGGATTTTTGGAGGACCCAAATGGGCCACCACAAGCTCAAAACAGTCCAAAAACACTTGTTTTAGCGTCGCACATGGTCTAGGATCATTTTTGCGGAAAGTCATATTTTTACCCCTTTCGGACCCTGTTGACCCATTTGGGTACCCAACTGTTTGGGCTTGAGCTTGCAGCTTGCCACAGCCTAGTGGGCCTAGTTATTGGGGTCTAGGCGTCCGTTTGGGCAATTCTGAGGGGTGGAAACCACAAAACGTGGGGGGTTGCGGGTGGAGTAGGTGCCCTCGGAATCGCATTTTGAGCCATGTAGCCAAAGATACGGCCTATTCTTGGTTTGTGGCTGTCGGCATTCGGAGCTTTTGGGTGCCTTTTTGGGCCGTTTCCGGGACATATCATGGAGTTAGAGGGCCGCAAAGAGCTCGTTGACACGGGGAAGTCAAGCCGCACGTGAAGTGTACCCACCGTTTCCCTTCGTTTGGCCGTTTTGAAAGTGTTCTAGGGCTTTGTTGGCCCAAAAATGCCTGTTTTTGGCCCTCGACTGCAGTTTTTGAAATTGACGTCCGCCACTTGCGAATCCCGTTCCCGGCCGCCACCGTTGAGTTTCTTGCTCAAACTTTGTGTGATTGTACTTCACACCCATAGGTATCATGCACCAAAATTTCACCTGAATCAGAAGCACCACGACGGAGTTCTGATTTTTGCCCATTTCGCGCGTGCTGCTTGCTTGCTGTTTGCTTGCTTGCTGCTTGCTTGCTTGCTGCTAAACCTGGTAGGTCCACCCTAGACACTAAAAAGGGTTATAAAACCAAGACTGGTTCCACCAGCTCGGTGACCCTAACCCTAACCCTCACCCCTGGCTGGACGCCCCCCTGACCCCCAGCCAGACCCGACCCCCAGCAGGAACCCCCCCCGACCCCCGGCTGGACCCCCCCAACCCCCACCCCCCAAGTTTTGAAAGATAGTTGGGGGGTGGGTCGCATCAGGACCGGTTGTAGTCGCCCCCCCCCCCCCAGGGACTTGCTTTAATTTTCATTCCGAGGGGGGGGGGGGGACCCCTCCCCCCTCCCCTGGACCCCCTCCCCCCCTCCCCCCTCAGCTCAAGTGCAGCTGAAAACCTGGGTTTTGGGAACTTTTTTTGGTGACGAGGAAAAAATTTCTCGGCGCCTTCGGCGCACGCCACACACTGTTTACTTATCGTTTTATGTGTACTCTGCGTTCCTTGTCTTGCAGATTACCATGACCCAACGCTCGTTGTCAGTGTATTTCTGCTCCCCAGTCCAACCGTCGCCACGCGCAAAACACAAAGACGTAATCGACGCGCTGCTTTATTTTAGGTTTAAAGATAGGATCACTGGCCGGAAGAGACAAGAAGCATACAATGAGGCACAAAAGGCATGTGCCACACTGTTTTTGAGTGTGCCAATGGCAACACTTGTCTGATGTCTCCCATTCAGGTAGTGACTCAGATTCCTCATCATCATCAGGTTCCAGCTCCACTTCCACTACAGATGGAGGCTCCAGTTCAGGGGAGTCTAATTCTGATTGACCATGATCACTGTGAGTTGGCATGAGATGGTGAATGTCCCGCTTTGTTGTATTTGTTGTGTCTTGATTAGATGAGGGAACCGTGAATTGACCTGCAATGATGAATTGGCTTTGTTTGCTACCAACAAGATGACATTTCCATGTGCTGAGTGGTTCGTTGCCCAATAAATTTTCTGTTCCCTGTGGACTAGGTACGTTCCGACGGGGGGGGCCTCCCCCCTGGACCCCCTCCCCCCCCTCCCCTGGACCCCCTCCCCCCTCCGCTCAAGCAAGTCCCTGCCCCCCCCCCCCCCGTGCCAAATCAGGTTCCTGAGCGCATCAAACTTCCAGAGTTGCGCCTTCAGGGGCAGAAGTGACAATGCCTGCAGAAATCACCTCGAAGAGAGGTTTTTAGATCAAGCGGCAGGTGCGGATCTGTATACCCCCTTTTTGGGGGGGTAGTCGCGTAGCATGCCCAAAGGCATGATACTGGATGTCTAACTCCTTGTAAAATCATTATTTTGCCTGACAAAACGATCCCCGAATGGATTTTTTGATTTTGAGGCCTCTACCCCCCTGAAACTGCCAGGCGGGGGGAGGGGGGCTCCCGAGGGATTGGTACACAACTTGCTGATGCAGCTTTTCACCTTGGGCAGCTCAAAAATCGAAGTCCCCTTGCAGAGGTTGTCAGATCAAAGCCAAGCAGGCCCGTATGTATTGGAAAACGCCACATAGCCCCCCCCCCCCCCCCCATTTTGGGCCTTTTTGGGCCCATTTGCATACCCTACCCCAAGGGGTTAAATTGTTGGTTTAACCCCTTGGACAATCATTATTTTATCCAATAGACGCATCCCCCAATGAGTTTTTGGTCCGGACTCCCCCCGACCCCCCCGTCCCAATTTGAAACCCACTTTTTTCAAGGGCTTTGGGCTGGGTGAAGGGGGGGCTCAAAAATGTCGAAAAATGAACCCCCCACGGGGGGTGGGGGGCGACTCCGCGGGCCCCAGGACACCAACTACCCCTCCCCCCCCAAGGGGCCTCCGGCAACAGCTAGTTGTCACCGGTACCAGCCCAAGGAGCTGATGGGTGCCGAAGGCGCCCAATTGTACATGTACATGTACCAGAAGCACTACCCTGAGCGCTTGACTTGGGGGGAGATTTAGCAGCCTGGCCTGACCAAGCAGCTGCAGCTTCTGCCCCGGGGCCCCCTTGTCTTGTTGCATGGTGTAACTCTAATCCCATGACCGCCTCAGGACCCACCCCTCTAAGGTTCCCACTGTGGCTGGCAATACCCAAGCCGATGATGCCCTAACCTCTTTTGTGGGAAGGGGCGGTGCGAACTATCGGATCACACCTGGGCCGCATACCCAACTTTTCGGAGCCGCCCGACACCCTCCCCCCCCCAGGGGAACTGCCCCCTCCGGCGGCCCCCCCGATGCCCCTCTAAGAACCCCCCTCCCAGCCCCCCAGCCCCCCCCCCCCAAGGGGCCTCCAGCCAATAGTTAGTGGGGGGGGGGGGGGGTAGTTGGCGTCCAAAACCGAGGGGTCGCCCCCCCCCCCCTGACCCCCCCCCCTTTTTTTGTGTCCGATATCATGAATCTTTCGGGTTTTCGATTTTGATGGAAAAAAGTTTTTCCAGGTCCCAACTCCATGGGGTTTGTATGGGCTAGAGTGGGATCGGCGCTTTATGCAGGTTATGTAGTTGTTAGCCATTTTTGCTATGTTGGCGGTGTGTTTTTTTTTCCAACTCGTGACGAAAGTGCCACCAAGTGTCCATCGACAGCACAAAAAGCAGGTCGTGGGGCAGTGACAGGGCCAGCTTTGGGTGTGGGTTAGATACAACCTACCCCTACCAAGACAGGTGCTGCGCAGTGGCGGGAGGAACGAGTCCTTCGCCTTCCCCCACCCCTGTCGCCCCGTTTGCACGGGTGTGCACGTCCTTCTAGACCTCTCGGGGTTGTTACACTCTGCTCAAAACAATGACATCGCCCATGTACCCAAGCGGGATCTTCATATCCCGGAGATTTTTGGGAACCTCTAGTTCCCGTGTCTTGCGCCGCTTGTGCTTCGCATTTGGATTCTCGTGTCGAAGGCGCTTCATGCGCCATGCGGTGTTCTCTTGGACTTCCCATCGGGTGTCCGACAAAGTTGTCTGCCATAAGGCCGCTTGGGTTACCGTGTGCACTTGAGACATATACCACCTATCGGGCGCTTCATCCGCTAGGATGTTGGTGGACCACAAAACATTGGCCTGTTCCCAACGCACGGATGCCGCAGCGAGCTTGCGCGATGCCGTGGACCGCGCCTCGAGGAGGACGGCCATGTGCCATCGGCGGAAATGCAGCCGGCGAGAGTCAGCCATCCAGGTCAATTCGTACACCGCCTGTTGCGCCTCCACGCATCACCGCAATGTTTGCCCCTGGTAAAATAAATACGCTTGCCGGCGTAGGTGCTCGTGGTGGTGCACCATTAAGAGGGAGCTCCATGCGGTGGCTTGTCGGGCAAGTGCCTGCGTCACCTCTTCCACGCAGAGCTGTGCGGCTTGTGTTTGGCCGTGTAGCAAAGGTCGTCTTGATTGTTCCAAGAAGGGTCTGCAATGGATTTCCCAAACTCACGCGGTGGTGAGGCTGGTGTCGCTGCCGGTGGCGGTGACGGCGCTCTAGGTTGTGTGCACGGCGGTGCTACACGGCAATGCCGGGCCATGGCCTCCATGGTCCATGCGCGCTACGCGGCAGTGGCCGCTTGTGTCAACTACCACCAACGCTCCTCCACAATGGGCGCGGTATCTGAGTTATGGCTCTGCCCGTGGTGGGATGGATAGCACTCTTGTAACAGGGTTCTGTGTTGCAGGACGTAAGTTTAGCCGCCTGCGGTGGGGCCCCGGCAACAAGCGAGACAATGTGCGTGGACCGTTTATTGCAGATGAAAGGTGGAAGCGTGTTGCATTTTGGGAAAACCCATGCCTGCATACGTGGGAACACATGGAAGTGCCATGTGGCAACTACCACCCTCCAATGCGCACGTACCGGAAGGATTGCTGAAGGGAGTGCGGTCGCTGTAATCGGGTGCACATGTACAGCTCGTCGGTGGACACCGTTTGCCACCACTTGATTGCCATGACTCCCATGTGTCAATCCAAATGTCCCAAAACCCGGACTCGTAGGGGCACATCATGGCTACCCCTGCGTGCGGTGAAGTGAGATATGGGGCTGGGTTATGGGTTATGGGTCATGTCCTGGTTTTCACCAACAATTCGGCTAAACAGGTGGATGGGGTGGGGTGGGTGGCAAGTTATTGCGTCTATGTCCCAGGCACCACTGCCCTATCCGCTTTGCTATTGGTCTCACTACGGCAGTCTAACAACGTTGCAGGATTACAGGGAGCTGATAGGCCCTCCAAATTTCCTCAGATAGCACAATCCACGGACTCCAACTTTGTTTACCTAGGGGCCATAGGAGCAGCCTAGCGAATGCACCTGCGCGGCTGGTGCGGTTCTTGTGGCCTAATGCCCACACCACAGCCGTGGGAACAACTTTAGCATTGACTAGACCGCACAGGGCGGGTGGTGAAATGGGTAAAGGGGAATGCCATGCACGCAGTGCGCACGCAGTGCGAAGTTTTGGATGTCGGCAAATACCCGAACCCTAGTTTTGGCCCCTTTTCACAAGTTTTTGGTTCCGTACCAGGGTTTTTTTGGCTTCCCAAGCATTTAGGATGTGGCATATTTGAATTGTCAACCATTTCCCCCTAGAAGAGGCCCATCGACAAAGTATACACGGTCAACATGGCCCGGATCTCGACGTCGTCATTGCCGACATTGTCGTCATTGCAGCGAGCCTCGTATCCGTAGAGGCGGTTCAATTCGCCCTGCAGAGTACTCTTCCCGACAGATAGTACGTGCACCAAAACCTTGGTTGACTTCAAGGTGATTCTCGAACCGAGATGCTCAAGATCATCGATCGGTATGGCCACGTCCACAACTGCAGAGAAGTCAATGTGGTCATCGTCCCTCGAAGGCTCTCGATCGCCGATACTCGATGGTGGCGAGTCGACACCAAGACCGGACAGTTCTTCTTCTGCTGGTTATAACTACAACCAGAAGTATCGATGGACACCTAGCCAACCCTATGGTATTGACACCCTTCAGTCTTCCCTCTAGCAAACAGGTGACAGGTGACACGTATTCTTGGGTGAGTATCCTAGCCTCTGCGTGCGCAACATGCACGCAGTGCAAACACTTAGCCAAGGTCCCTTCCCACATCTAGGTGAGTGGGAACGAAGAGGCACACAAGCTAGCGGAGGCAGGACGACAGTCCAGCGCTGTCTGTCCACAGCCCACACCGGCGCATTGTAGAACCATTGACCGCCCAAACCCAAAATCAAACGGCGGCACACATCTCAACAAATGGTACACTCACCCATAGTATGCAAGGTACTCACCTTCGATCAAATTGTTGCACCTACCATTCCTTTCTTTTCTGCCTTTGATTACCAGGAGCACCTTCAGGTCCTGGGGGTGTCGGCCATGGCGACGCCTCACTCGCCCTCTACTAGCTCTAGCTCCGGACGTACTGAACGATGGTTACTTTCCCCTTGGTACCTGTATGAAAAGTAGTATTGTTCAGAATCCATATTTCATATACGAACGGTTCATATATGAACCATGAATTATGAACGGCTTTTATGAACGCTTCTTTGTCCACAGATTTTGTTATGTCTTACCCTCCCTCCGTCTTCACGGAGCTGAACATGATGCTTGTTCGGCTCAGTGGTGCCACCAGTCTTCGGGACAGCAAGTGTTCCGACCTGTTGGCCCATTGGATGTCATCGTCCCCCCCTCATCCGGGCCAGTTTTACAGAGGCAATGGACCACGCTCCCCTCCCAGCGGTCCACAAAACCAAGGTGCAGGCCATCCGTACGTATGCGGAGGCCCTCTTTCCCGCACCCTTTCTGATAGGGCTCCTTTTGGAGTTGGGTGCACCCCGCTCCGGCTTCCGGGTGTTGTCTGAGTACATCACCCGCCGGGGCGACGCGTACACCGCCCGCACGGGATTGCCCTTCCCACGGCCCATCCCCACACGGGACCGATTTGACGCAACGGGGAAGTCATTGACCGCTCCGCTTGCGTTGTTCCCCCGGGTGGAATGTGCCGACCCCCCATCATCGGGTCGCTGCTGGCCCCTGCGGTCGTGGGCACAATACGTGCAATCCCGGCTGGCACTGTGCTAGTCTATTGACTGGACCCGCCCCCTTACCTTTGTGGTGCGGGGTGACGGGTATCCTTGCGCCGGTGGTTCTCGAATTTCTAACGCGCGAATTATGAACAAATTATGAACACGAAAATGCAGACTACAAACCTGTAGCACCTGAGCCCAAAGTTGGCCCAGGGCAACCATATCCTTGTCCCCCGTGACGGCCATGCCGATGACCCATAGGAAGGCGGGTGTGCGCGCCTTTAGCCCATGGTTCAATAGCCCCACCGATAGCTGCGACCAATGCCGTCATAAAACGCCGTGCTGCCCATTTATGAATTATGAACGCGTTTTATAAACACGAATTATGAACACCTTTTATGAACACAGGTCCTGCAGCCCATCATTGACTGCAAAAAATTTTACTGGTGCAAAAGCTGGGTGCCGGCAGCAGTCCTCCTTTGTGGGGACCAGCCGTGGCTCCGGCGGCTGCTGGGCATCAGCGTGGCTCCCCAAGTGGGGAGCATTTTCAACGAGGCCGTGCGTGACAACACGGCCAAGCAGTGGAATGGCATCGCTGCTCGGAGGACAAGGCGGTCAGATACGAACAATCATCGTCGCTATCTGATGACCCGCAAAAGTTTGGATGCGCCAGGATGCACCGGCGAGCCGCTGCTGGTCATAGCCAGAAACCGGGTATTTTTGTGCATTTTGCACTGTTGCATGGCCTTCGGGAGGCTCTTCGTGGCCTTCCTGGCGGCCCAGGTGGGAAATCATCCCCCTGAGGTTGCAGGGGAGTTGCAGAAAATTGTGTACCGCAACCGGTGTGGTGTGCGTTTGGGGGCGCACAACGCACCGGACGGTGAGGAGGCCCACAACCTGTTCTGGGCCTGGGAGCAGATTGCGCCGCTGCTTGCATACGTTGAGGAGGACCTCACGTGGCAAGCGGTTGTGGGGCTGCGAACATTGCTGCGCACTTTGTACTCGCCGGTTCCGGTTGTGCCGCGCCCTTAGGGCCGACCTGTTGCTACTGCGTTTCGGGAACATTGCTGCGGGGAGTCGGGGTCGCACTATTTGTTGTTCCTCGAAGAGGACTGTGATACCATGCTCGAGAGTGCGGATGCATGTGGGGTGGGATTGGGTGCTGTGTCAGGGGACGTTGTGGAGAGCGTAAATTACATTTTGAAGAAAGGTTATCATGGGCATAGTGCTAGGGGTGGGGGTGCGGGTAAGAGTGCAGTGGAACGGGAAGCAATGGTCGTCCAACAGGTTTGGGAATGGTGGTTTCTAACCTTTGACCTGCCGTTGCTGCACTACAACACCCCACACACCGCGGCGTGCACCGCCGCTTCACTTCGGAGCACTACCCCCCAAGCACCCACCACCCACGCGCCCTCTGCGAACCAGCTTTCTTATTCTTCGCCCATCCATGGACGCCGCCGAGATGAGGAAGCTGCTGGAGGAGAGCCACAGGGCGACGCTGGCCCTGGTGGTATGTTGTCTGTCGCGTTCATATTGCATTCATAAGTCGGCGTTCATAAAACCGAAACTGCCGTGATAAATGAATTATGAACCGATTTATGAACTGATGACTTATGAACCGCCTTTATGAACGAATTATGAACAGTGTCCCCCATGTCCACAGGAGCAGCGATTGGCGGCCCATGCTCCAGCTCCTTCGCCTCCTCCGCATCCTCAAGCTCCACTTCCACTTCCACCTCCACCTCATGGGATGCAGCGTTCTAGGGCGTGGTGCGGAACCCCCCCAATTTTGGGTGTTGTTAATATGGTTGGAACCCGGAATTTCACATGTTACAAGGGTGCACTATGATGCAACAATGTGCCTTCCATGTATTGTTTGCTCGATATTGCCCGTTTTGCACTTTTTGCGATTTGATCTTTGTGTGCTCTAACTAGTTATCGCGGGGTTAGAACGGGGTTAGAGCACTAGTTATCGCGTGGGTTATCGCGCGATAACCTAGTTATCGCGGGGGTTATCGCGGGGGTTATCGCGCGATAACTAGTTATCGCGTGGGTTATCGCGTGGGTTATCGCGCTTCATTTTATGTTTCCCCTTTTCGCTTTAGCTCTCAAAGCCTTCGTATTCTTTGATAATGGCCCTTGCTGCTGCCCACGCTTGGTGCGAGCACCATCAAAAGCTCCTTGGGGTCCGTCGCCTTGGCGGTCCTGAGGGGTTTACGATGGGTGATGCCAATGTGAGGCGCCCTGTGGCGACCCGCTTTGAACATGGTGTGGACTTTGGACTCCTTGTCCATAAGTCCCCCTTCATGGCGGACGACCGAGACCCCCTGGTTCTCAGCAACTACATCTTCGAGTTGCTAGAGGTAAATCCAGGGGTTGCTGGATTTTTGATCCAGCTTCATCCGGACGATGTGGACGCGGTGGTGGAGTCCGTCACCGCCCATGCCGAGAAGGGTGCGGGGACGAAGACGACCCTCTATGTGGGTCAGGAGGAGGAGGAAGTGGAGGAAGTGGAGGAGGAGGAGGAGGATGCGGGGGGGGTGGGGGCTGGGGGGAGGAAGGAGAAGCCCCACAACCCCCTCATGATTAGTGTCCAGAAGGTAAGGATCCGACCGGGTAAGGGGAAGGGGCAGTCGGATGGTTGGTTCCCCCAACCCCTCACCCACAACACCCGCCGGGTCTGCACTGACGACCCCGAAAACAAGCTCCCCATGCACTCCCTTTGCCCCACAAGGGAGTGGGAGCGTGAGTGGTATGGGGTCACCACTCCCAACATTGTTTCGGGGCAGGGGGTGATTCTTTTTCCATTTGGGGCAACACCCCCCCTTATTGGGGAGGCGGAGGAGGTGGTTGCCGCCGAGCCCTTGGGGGCCTTTAATAGGGACCCCAATGACCTTGTGCTCACGGTGGGGGGGAAGCTGGTGGTCAACCACCTCCTGGAGCACGATTTTTTGAGTGGTGTGCAGCTCCAAAGTCTTTTGGATGATTTGGATAGGGTGCCTCTCTCAGAGAAGGCACCCATTTTCAATGAGAACCCCCCCATTGTCGGCAGGCCCCAAGATTCTGGGACCCGCCGTACATTGTACGGCAACTATGGGGGTGCCCACCACCACAGGCACAACCCCCACAAGCTCCATGATCTGCCAGTCCTCAAAAGGGTGGCAGATCGTGTGCTTGAGACGGCGAAGAAGACTGTGGTGGGGGGGGTTGGATGGAGCTGCACCATCCTTGACATGGCCGAAATTTCGAGCTATGACCACACCCCCCAGCACCTCCATCGCGACGCCCCCCCCTACACCATTCCTAAAGGCACATTGATTGTCAATTGCCTTATTATGCTAACCCATAATCATGAGGCGGAGGATGGGTCACATTTTCTTTTTGTGCCCTCCAGCAGTTCGGGGTTCCCTGACCCTTGGGTGGAGAGGGCTGTGCCATTCAAGAGGGGCACTGCCTTTTTTTTTAATGCCCTTGATGTCCACAGGGGGTCGGGGATTCCCAAGGCCTCCCCCACGGGGGTGTCCCACCCCCGCCTCATGGCATTTTTTGCCATTGAGCTTACCGTGGGGGGGAATCTTCGATTCCCCAACCTGCACGTGACCCAGTCCATTAAGAGGCCCCAGCTGGGGGCACCTGGTGGCCGGGTGGCCAGGACAGTCCAGTGTGATGGGGGGGTTAGGTGTAGGGGGAAGGTGGTAGCCAATTGCTACGGATGCAATCGGCTGATTTTGTGCACCGCCCACAAAGATGGCCTTTGTGTGCCATGCCAGGAGGGGGAGGAGGTGGAGGGGGAGGAGGAGGAGGCATGCAGCATGCATCTCTCCCAACGGGCCCTTTTGCGAATGCCCCGCCGTTGCACACAACGGGACCTAAGGACCGTTCGGCAACGGATCATGCCCTACTTTCCCCAAACCACCATTGTAAAGTCTACCACAGGCCGCAATAGGGCAGCTGCCCATGTGCCTTTGCAATCAATTGTGCAAAATGCAATATCTATGGCCCGAGTTATTGGGAAACCCCCCCCTAGTGGCGTTGCCATTATTGTTATTTCAGTTGATGCGACTTCCTTGTGGAAGGCATCCTCCACCCGTGCGGATGTATGGGTTAATGTATGGGGGGGGGCAAAATATGCTTCGAAGGTGAAGCTATGGGCCTCATGGTTTTGCATGGATGGCGGGGATGAACAGGCTTTTTTGAGAAGCCTTGACATCTCCGCCAACCTCAACCAAGAGGTGAGGGATGTGGAAGAGGACGTTGTCCTCTTTCAAAACCAATTTTTGACTTGCACTGTCATTTTGACAGGGGATGGGAAGGGGATGCAAGCAATGGGGGGGGCTGGGTCTAAGTGTTGGTTGTGCAAAGACCCCAATGGGATTGTTGAGCAAATGGGGGTGGAGTCCACCTCAAGATGGGGGTCATTCTTGAGAAGTGTGACCCCTGATAGGCGGCCGGGGGACTACCAACATGCAGCATGCCGCATCCTAAACGGCATTGCAAAGCGCATTGAGACCACCCTCCAGGCCCTCCCCCCTAGTACCCCTGGTAAGGCCCAAGCTCTTGCAGCTTTGCAGGCCTTCAAACAAGCCCTCAAGGATGAGACCGCAGGCATCCCTCTTAGGGAACGCCTCCCTTCGGCCTCGAGGGCCACAGAAAAAGATTTCGATCTAACCAGCACCAAAGTTTTCCTAACCTCCCCCCCCTTCCAAAGGCAATTTGTGGAATGCCTCAAAGAGCATGTCCCCACAGTGAGGACCCCTGGGGGACCTATGTTATGGGTTGTTGTGCATGTCATGGTGAAATGCATTGAGGGTTTGTATGAGCTTTGGAGGGTGAGGGAGTTGTACACTCTAACCCAAGTGGAACGCCACCGTGCGTTGACCACAAAATTTTCAAAAGCGTGGGGAGACTCAGGTTGGTCCCCCACCAGGTGGATCCATTGGTGCTTGGCACATTCCACCTTTTTTGCCGAGAAATGGAGGAACATTTTTCAGTTTTCCTCCATCCCAACGGAGTATCGGCATGGGCCTTACAAGAGGAGGCTCAAAAATTGTTTTAAGGGTTGGTCTTTGGTGAGGCCAAGTATGTCCCTCCGCCACATGCACCATTGCATGTCCATGAACGCCCTGGAGCAAGGGCTTTTGGGACTGGAGGCAGCCAAGGCCTCAGACATTGATGACTTTGTATGAAAAACGACCACAGATGCTTTGTGCCAAGTGTTTTGTGTTGTTTGTCCTAGGGAGGGAGGGAGGAGGGGTGCGCGATAACTACCCGCGATAACTGCGCGATAACTGAGTTATCGCGCGATAACTAGCGCGATAACTAGTTAGAGCAAGGTGCTCTAACTGCGTTCTAACTCTGTTCTAACTGTGCTCTAACTCTTTGACCCCCCCCCCAAAAACCACCCCCATGATGCGGGTTATGTGGGGAAAGAAAGGGGATGGGGGGTTTTTGAGGGTGCTGAATCCATTTTTTTAGGTGGTTTGCCCCAAAATTGAGGGTAGGTGGGTGTTCCAGAAATTGCGTTCTAACTAGGGGTTCCGCACCACGCCCTAGAACGCTGCATCCCACAAGCTCCTCTGCCTCCTCAAGCCCACCCCCAACCCCACGCCGCTCACCCCGCCTCCGCCTCCCGACCCGCCGCCGACTCCTCGAGTGAGGAGTCAACAGACTCCTCGGAGCAGGAGAGGAGGAAGAAGGAGAAGAAGGAGGAGGAGAAGAAGAGGAAGGAGGAGAAGAAGAAGGAGGAGGCAGCGCCGGGGGGGGGGGGGGGTTGAAGGAGGAGGAGGCCGCAGAGGACATCGAGGAGGTGAAGGCCAAGGTCGAGGACGTGGCAGTGGAGGGGGAGGGGGTAGGGGGGGAGGGGGTTTTGGTTGCGACCCCCTGGTTGCGGGGGGAGGCAGGCCATGCCTGGGGCCTCAGCCAGGCCAACTAGCGCCTGGTGCTAACCCTCCCCTGGGCGCAAGGGGCGCTGGACAGCGGGTACTCCCCCGATGCCCCCCTTTTTTCGAGCCCTGAGGTGACTTACGTCACCCTGCGCTGGGCATTCCGGCGCATGTTGCGGCACCGCATCCGCAACAAGGGGGAGGGGGGGGGCCTGGCGGTACGGGGGGGGGGGGGGGGGCATGGGCATGGAGGCCCCTGGCGGGAAAGCCCCTGTCCCCCATACCCGAACCAATTGGGGCTGGGGATTTGACGTAGGCCAAGGTTTTTTCGGGGCTGGGGGGTCGCTTGATGCGGAGCTCCCATTGGGAGTTGTTGTTCCTCCATTGGGAGGAACGGGGGTGGGTGAAGCTGCAGCGCTCCGGGCGCAAGTTGGAGTGCATCCCCCAGTGGGAATCCATTACGGGGGGGGTGTATGACCCGAGGCAGGAGGCCTCGTACGAGGGGGCCGTGGAGGGCCTCACCATCACCCGCCCCATCAAGCCCTTTGCCCGGGCAGCCCCGGGCACCAGCAGCACCACAGGCCCCACCGGCGCCCCCCCGGGCGCCCCTCCCAGCGCAGCGGCGAACGTGCGGACCGCCCTGGGCGCCATGGGGACCATAGGACCAGAGCCGGATTTCGAGGTATGTGCGTTCATAATTCGTTCATAATTCCGCGTTCATAATACAGCGACCCTGCATTGCCCGTTTATGAACCATGAACGCATTTATGAATGGCACTATCACAGGTCATGGAGGTGGAAGTGAACCTGGCGGACGTCGCGGGGGTCCGCATCCGGCACAAGTTGGGCACCGCAGAGTTCAGCATCGCCCTGTCTGCCCTGTACCAGCTGCTGCTGCTCAACCCCCAGCGAGGGTGTGCCATCCTATCCGGGCTGCGGGAGTGGGAGCGCTCCCGCCTGACGGACACGTGGGCGGCCAACACCCGTTGCTGGGCGGCCCTGGGGGAGTTGGGGTGGGAGGGGTGTTCGGACGAGGACATTCTGATGTCCAGTTGTGGGATGAACCCCCCCACCCCAACCAGCCCCCGTAGCACCTCCCTAGCAAAGCCCGCCCCCGCCGAGAAACCCAAACCTCCGTGCCCCCCCCCAAACCCACGCAAAGCAAGAAGACCCCCCCACGGAAGCGCAAGTCCTTCGAATCGGGCAGCAGCTCGTCGTCGGACCAGGCAGTCCCCATGGGAAGGGGAAGGGGAAACAGGCGCAGCAAAAGCGGCGCGAGGAGCCCCCCTCTTTGGAGGGGGATGAGTCACCTGACCCACTGCTTGGTGAGCAGGTGTATGTGCCCTACACCGATGGTGTCTACCCGGGGGTTGTAACCTCGGTTGTGGCGGGGGCGGGGGGGAGAGTGTGGGTGGAACACCCAGGGGAAAAGGAGATGTTTCGGGTTGAGAGGCATCTGTTGTATGCCTCTCATGCTGCAGCAGTGACCCATTGGGAGAACCAAAAGGCTGCAGCTGCAGGTAAGAAGGCCGCCAAGGCCAAAAAGAAGTCTAACCCCAAACCGGACGTTGACCCGCCGGCTGAGCCGGCCCCCAAGCCAGCCAAACCTGAACCCAAGCCTGAGGCTAAGCAGGCCCCTCAGCCCCAGCCCAAAGCTTCCCCTCAGGCCGCCCCCATGGAGGAGGATGCCCAGCGCACCCCTCGGCCAAACCCGCAGCCCAACCACCTGCCCAAACCCATGCCGAGGCCCCGGATGGAGGCGAAACCCAGGCCACGGCCTCCCTATGTCAGGACCCAAGAGGCCCCAGCTATGAGGTGTAGGGCGGCATGAACCAGCAAGGACAAGCAAGGACAAGCAAGTACAAGAAAGATTGAAGCCTGAGCGATTTTTGTGTGCCTGTGCAGCTGTTCATAAAACGCGTTCATAAAACACTCTGCGCGTTCATAAAACGAGAACTGAATTATGAACCGAATTATGAACAGGGGAGGAGGTTTTCATAATTTTCATAAACTGGTAAAAATGGCAATTTTTCCCAAAAACCCCCGGCGGAAAAAAAAACTCTCCCCAAGGGTGGTGACTCAACCCCCCCCCAATTTTGAACGAACATGGCCCATGGGTACCCTAGCAAGAGCAAACTCCGTTCACATTTCGTAAAACCATTTATGATGAACAAAACTACTTTTCATACCGGCGCCAAGGGTTAGAGTTAGAGGGAGACCTCTTTTTTCCACAGCCCGACTTCTCCCTTTGCTCCACGGAGTGCAGTGGATGTACCTCAGGAGAGGACTCACCTTAGGGATCATTGCTAGTACGGTACTGCTCAACCACGGCAGCGCCAGTGAGGTCAATGGACGCAACACATGAATCGAAATACACCATCTTTTCCAAACGCAACCGCTATCATGCATAGCATCTCCTTTTGGAGTAAGAGACATGGCCTACTCAAACGGACAACATGATCTACTCAAACGGACATCAACATGGATTGCCATCGTCACAATGGGGGTTCGATTCCTCGTCTCATCGACACGGCCAGGGGCCCATTGGTGTGGTCCCCACCACCGTCCCCAACACTTGTGCGCTTCTCCACCGATAGCGTTGGGGGAGGGGTGGTGTGTCTCCAACTTTTTCCAGAGCACACCAATGCAGCGACAGCGGAACGGACGTTTGTGCCGCCGACTTTGTATTCCGTGTGACACTCTGCACAGGCCACATCCTGCAAGTGAAAAATGAGGCAGCCCAGAGACAGCCACCACTTGCAGCTGTGCGCCGACTGAGTCGGCGGCAGGGAGGCGCACATCCTCTTCTTGCTCGTACTCTTCTTCTGCCTGCCACTGAAAGAGGAGTGCCTTCGCTGGGGCTCCAACTAGCGCCAGTTGTTTTCGGTGCCGGTTGCACATCCGCTGTGGTAGCAACCACAAAGAGATACAATAGGCAGTCTCAGTCTTGAACGAGCACCCCTGGCATTCTTATCATCCCACTACGTAAAACTCTCACATTTGCGTGCAACTTCCTAGCACAGAGTTTGAGCTTGTTACACCTTCCCTCCACTACGCACCCTAACGCGTCGGCCGAGTATGGCTGAATGAGTGCCTTTAATACCTCAAACGGAGCCGGCTCCACCCTTGTAGTTGCATGCAGGCAGTGAGTATCTGGCAGTGGCTGCCGCTGTATCTTCATACCTGACAACAGTCTCTAGGTCTATGACCCTCGGCGATATGTACATAGCAACATCAGCACGTTGTACACAGCCAAAACACACCAATAATGTTGCAGTGGAAATGATGATTGTGCCCTTCTAATAATTCCCTCCCCTGAATAACCCCGCCCCCCGAATAAGTCCCCCCTTTTAGTGATGATTTCAAATGGCCCAATAATTTCTCCCTTGTGCAATTTGGCAAGACAACGGCGAGACATAGAAGTGCGCGTCAACAACTTAAACATTGTAAATCGTTGTGTATCACTCCAAACCAAAGCATTCAACAGCATGATTTGACAGCATAGTTCTCTGTGCCGTCATCACACAATTGTTTGTTGCATATGTTGCATGAACCCTTTGGAGCTAGCTGTTGACAATCACTGCAGACAAAACGTAGCTCATCTGCTGCTGCACCTCCTAGTTACAAATGTTTGGAGAAAATCCGTCGCAGAAACATGGTTGAGGATGCCCGGCAATTGCTGCAGGGCATCCTCATCTGCTTCATCAGTGTCATACACAAAGTTTTCCAGCCCTCAAATTATGAGTTGGGACATGTCTTGTCCTACATTCCCAAGGTGTGCGGCACATTCAAGCAAGTGCAGTCGGTGTAGAGCTCTTTCCAGTGCTTTCCGCAAAAGCTGTGGGACAAGAACCCACTGACTGCAGATCACAAGCATGGGTGCACACCACAGACAATGTTTTTCACCCTATCCCTGGTGCAAAGCAAAACGGTCAAATATCCTCCCCCCCCTTTCATAATTGCTTGCACCATATCTATACTCCGTGGGCAAAGGATACGTCCCGGGGGTCTACCACCACCTGCGCGCGGGTACGCGCCAGGGGGACCCACTCTCCCCAGCGCTGTTCTCCCTGGTGGCGTCCTTTGTAATCTTTCCACTACAAGACCTGGACCCAGGACTAACTGTCATGATGTATGCGGATGACCTCATCATCTTTCTAGACGGACGGGCCGACCCACAGTTGCTCGGGAAAATATGGACAGTGGTGTCCTGCTTTAGACAGTTTTTCTGGATTGAAGGTCAACCTGAACAAAACGGCAGCGATAGTTCGAAATTGTGGGGGACCAGCGTGGGCGAAATGCTTTGGAGAGATCGGGGTGGACGTCAAAAAATTCGTCAAGTATCTTGGGGTACGTTTGGGGAATATACGACACCATCAAGATGACCAGGGATGGGGGTTGACAATAGAACAGGCCTTTGCGCCGGCACTACAAGAGGCCTTTCGGCGCGCAAGGGTGGTGTCCACCCTGCAACTGTCGATGGACGAGCGCGCCTTCATGCCGACATCATGGATTCTACTAGTGGTGGCCTAGGTATCCAAGGCATACTATGCCCCAACCCCGGTGATCAGATAGCTGAAGTTAGTCTACCACGTGACCATGGGCACCAACAGTTGGGGAATCACTCTGCCAATCCTCTCGCGACCACGGTTGCAAGGGGGACTGGCGCTGCCAGAGCCCGAGCTGTTCCTCATGCACCAGGCAGCGGCTCCGTTCGTCAGCCTATTGGGAGAGCCTCACAAATATCCTCACAAGGCAGTGGAGACCTTCTATGCATGGGCGGCGTCAATTGGGTTTACACCGTCCAAAGACAACCTTCCATATATCCACCTGGGCATGGTTCGAACTGCGGGACTAACGTTCCTGGGATGGTCGGCGAAGGTACACTCATATATCCAGCGGGTGACCCCGCAGGTGGCCCCCCCGAAAAACAGGGACCAGTTGCCACTGTGGCACTCTGTCTACTTCCGGAATGAGTTCAACTGCTCCTACTACAACGCGAAAACGATCCGGCGGGGCGTACTGACGTGGGGTCAATTTCAATCTCTGGAAGATGTGAGGCTATTGAATGCACTTCCTCGAACATGGAAGGGGGTATGCAATCATGGCGGAAGGCTCCTGAGCAAAATCCCATCCCAAGGGCGGTTTGATACCCCCACAGTCCATGTCCAAAACTGGACTAGGGCATGGCTGCTTCAATTCTATGCCTCACAACCGAGGGTACGCGATCCACAGACACCTAAAGTGTGGGAGCAGTGGACAAACGCACAGCTACCGCCAAGGGTGAAGGACTTTGCACAAAGGGTCCTGTGGCACAAACTAACGGTCCACGAAAGGGTCCACAGGAGATCGGGCACGGACAAGTGCCCGATATGTTCGCAGAAGGAGTCGGTCAAGCACGCTATGGTTGAGTGCTCCATGTTCAAAGCGGCGGCGGCGGTGATACGGCACTATTATGGCCTAGTGGAAACCGGGGACGGGAAGTCTCCAGTCCGGGACACGATGGAATCCAACCAACAGGAGTGGTTGCTGAGTACAGACCAAGGCCGGGCAATGTGGTCGGCAAGAAGTGCCCAATGGCGGTATCGATGCGAAGTCAAGGCAGGAGCGTCACCAGTGTTCACATCATATCTGACAACCTGGCTATGGGAGCTGTGTGAATGGATTGGGTTTTACTCAGGAGAACGCACGGAACAGTGGAGAGGTTTCAAGCAATCGCTGGAGCAACTCCGGGATACGGGAGTGCAGCCACGACAAGGGGAACTACGTGTAAACGGGGGGTTAAGTGCGTGGTGGCAAACGCGCACGGAGTGTTTCACGCAAGAACGGAGCGCCGGCACATGCAACTGGCACGGGGAAGCGGAACCACGCCCCAAGCGCCCGAGGCAGGCAGGCCCGGGAGTGCTTCAAGGAGTACAAGACCTGATTGCAGAGCTGGTTGCGGAAGGGTAGAGGATTCTGTACACAGACGGGTCATCAAAAAGATTGAGCCACAAGGACATGCGCAGGGCAGGTGGCTTTGGCGTTTTCGCAACGGAAGATGAGCAAGGGCCGGTAGTGCGATTCTGCGGCTATGTACCGACACGCCACAGGCAAACAAACAACGGAGCAGAACGCTGGGCAGCACTTGAAGCCCTACAGGGGTTCTGGGTGCCGAAATTGGCAATCCTCACCGACTCACAGTACGTGCAACTGGGAGCGACCGGCAGGGCACAGCACTGGACGTCAAAAGGGTGGACGACAACATCAAGCAAATTGCAGGTCCATGTGCCAGTCTGGGAAATGCTGCTCCAGGAAATGGCAAAACCAGGAAGAGAAGTCAGGTGGGAGCACGTCGCAGCACATGTCAACGTGCAGGGTAATGAGGTGGCGCACAGATTGGCGATGGAAGGCATGTGCTCGAGCCCGCTGTGGTCCCAACAAGTCACACAACAATCATCATCCGGGTCAGAATCCACGGTGGGGTTGAGAGGAGGGTCAGGGTCCGAGTCAGAGGACACCAAAGCACTCTGGTCGTCCCTGGGCATGGTACCCATGGATAGTGATGAACTGACAGGGGAAGCCTCTGGGGAGCCGGCACCACGCGGAACAGAATCATGCAACTCGTGCGGTTCGGGCAGTGAGGAAATAGAGGCAGGGTACATGCGTGTGGGAGGATGGGTGGAAGAAATGTCTGCAGCGGAAACACTGTCCTTCAGCACGGATGTGAGTGACACCAGGCGACAGCGTAAGAGGCGAAAGTTCAGGAAAAACAGAAACCCTGGACAAGGTCGTTAGCACCTGAGCCCGTGATCCCCGCATCCTGACTGCGGAATTTCCACAGGTTTCAAACCCGCAGATGTCAGAGCGCCCGAAATCTGCGTCCTGACGCAGGGGAATTTTGACACGAGCCCCGCGTTCTGTCGCGAAGTACAACAGCACAAAGGCTTGGCAACGGCAAAGGCGGAACACAGGCACAAACCCCGCGTCCTGTCGCGGAAGAGCTCCTTGGCGTGATGCCGCCGGGAAGGCCATGGAAGAAGCACGGGCCACACCAGCAACGACAGGGCCCCTACACACAAATCCAGCCAGCTCCAAAGAAGGCCAAGCCCCAGCAAGAACGCACCGTTTCAAGGTGCAAGCACTGAGCCAGCTAGACGCCATAGCGGAAGAAGGGTTGAGAGCAGTCAATGCCGAGCTGACCACTATGGCCTGGGCCCGCAATCAGCAGATCTGGCTCCGACTGGACCAACCACACAGCACCAGGATGCGCTGTGAAATTGTGGACAATCATGGAGAGCCATTGCTGATGAGCAACCAAGAACTCTACTCGGTGATGGTCCAAATCAACTGGACCCTGAAGACACAGGCTCTGACGAACATGCAAGTTCAGTGGCGACCCAAAAGTGCAGGCAAGTGGCATCTGTTCCAGCGGGAGGCAATCCTTCACTGTCCGACGGCAGAGGGACACAAAGCGGTGCCCTCCTCTGTGAGCACAAATGGAGACTGCCTGCATGTGTGGCTGACGGGCCGAGCTGATCTCTTAAGGCTGTTCCAAAGAACGCTCTTCAGGCAAACAGACCCGGTATCCGGAGACTCCGTGCGGTTCCTCTACACGCTGCTGAGCACACCGCCGTGCGAACGGCGATATGCCTGGCAGGGGACAGCAAGCAGGGGGGTGTAAGGAGCAGCAGAGGCACAAGAAAACCCCCGGGGAGGGTGAGGAGAGGGAGCACAAGAGGGGCGAGGAGGGGGAGAGAGAGCGACACACAGAGAGAGAGAGAGAGGGAAACACGGATAGAGAGCGGAACAGGTCAGCGCTGCAGAGCAGAAAGCATCTCCTCGTAGTACAGTGGGTACAGCACACCTCTTCTGTTTCGTAGAGGAGGGTTCGAACCCCGGGGGGGGATAGAGACCCACCAAACATCCCGAAACCCCCTCTATGCGAGAGAGAGAGAGAGCGGGACACAGAGAGAGAGAGAGAGGGAGGGAGGAAGGCCAGAGAGAGAGAGAGAGCAAGACAGAGAGAGACCCGCAGAGCGAGCGTCAGAGACTAACCGGCACTGTGGAAGGGTGGTGGGTGCGAGCTGACCCACATGAATAGGCAGCCAACGCACAATCAGAAACCACCTGGAGTGGTACAGACCCGAGCAGCGCTGCGGTGCAGCGAGGCAAAACATTGAACTGAGTGGTGATGACCATGCGCCTGTGACACGGGGGCGTATGCGATCCCAGTATCCGTTGCCTCATGGCCCTTTCATAATTCCCCCCTTCCACCTTGATTTATTTATGACCCTGGGGGAATTAACCGGGGGGGTCGGTTTACACATGAGGAAAGAATTTGCAACACCAAGTCGCATGGGGCTCGCGTGGGGCACATCCTCAATTTTTCCAAGACACAGAGGGCAGAGGATGTTCTCAATATTTTTAAAGGCGTGAAAGGCTGAGTCATCAGCACAATACGATTATTTCTTTGAATTTGGGTATGCCTGAGCCACCCCCCCCCCCAAAATTGGTTCTTGTTTGCTTTCTCACTAATTAAAGTTTCGTGGCAACAGGCCACAAAATTGCGTTTTATTTCGGGACTTCTACTACTACGACATCGGGTTGCTCGACTTCGGTTCTGAACTGAGACATGTCGGAGAAAGATACCAAGAAGCGTTCGCTGGAGGAGACTCCTGAAGTGGCACAAGTGCGCGCCTTTGCGGAGACGGCTTTCCCTATGTGGGTCAAACGAATGCCAACGGAGAAGGTTGCCAAGATGGTGGGGGAGCTCGCACTGAGGTGGAGTGTAGCGGGTCACAACGTGCCGACGGTGGTAGGGGCATTACATGCAGAACTGGCTGTCAAATGTGAGGTGGACCAGATGCTTGACCTGATCGTTGCCTGGGAAGAAATCAATGACTGTCGGTACGATCCAGCTGTGGGACAGTTTGTGAAGTAGACCCCGAAAGAACAGGTACTAAAGAGCCCGTCTAAATCTTCTAGCAAACGAAAATCTGTGGCAGAGTTGGAAAAGAAAATCGTTGAACACTCAAGATAGCAGAAAAACAAGCAGAGCGATCCAAACGTGGTTTGGAGCACCTGGATAAGGAGTTTTTTGTGGCCACTGTGCAAAAGTTTAAAGACCACAAGGAGGGGTTGGCTGAATGGATGCTGACAAGTCTAGATTTGGTGACTACTGCCCTGGAGAATACCTACCATTGCTGATGAGGAACCGTCTATTTCTGCCGGGGATCCGTGGGCCTTGGTGGTAAGAGCGCACGCCAAATATGAGAGGAAGTACATGTCCGATAAAAGACCAAAGGAGAAGGAGGGTTCGGGGAAGCCGAAATCTCGCAGATCTCGTTCACGTTCACGATCACGATCACGGTCCGGGGGTGGGGGACGTGGATCCCATCATCGCAAGAGGTCGTGGTCTCGGTCCCGCAGCCCCCGTTCTCACGGTGACGCTTCTGATGGTGAGGTATTTTACAGGAGCAAGTGGAAATTTCAGATTATTGATGGGGTGGAGTATGTGATCACCAAGAACAAGAGGTGGAGGACTGACAGAGCCCCACCTGGAGATTGTGATCACTGTGGCGGACGTGGCTCTTTCCGAGGAAGGGTCGAAACTAACATCAGTCGGAGGAGTCCTAACCCTAACCTGGAGCGGTTCGGATATGGACCGGGAGCCCCTGGAGGTGGGAGGAGAGTTCAGTCACTGTGTCCAAAGGATCCAGATGTTATAGGAATTTCACGAACCTGGTGAATGGCGCACCACGGTGATGGCTTCTTGGGCCGAGTCGACGTTGGAGACCTACTGCAGGCATCGTCGACACCTCGCAACAGCTCAATACGCATCGTCTGGCAAAAACCCATCAAGGTTCTGCGGGGATACTTGGCGACAAGAGCGGCTACCGACAAGACATCGTCAAACATGCTGCAGATCATTTCAACGTGCAGGCTCTGTGAGGAGTTGGCCCTGGTCGATGAGTTTGTGCCACAAAGCATTTGGCGTATGGTTAGGGGCAAGGACAGATTGGCAGGTAGGGGATCAAGTCAGGGGTGGGGATCTTTGGAGGTACTGCAGTGTATGGCTAAGAGGGCATCCAGAGCAGAGGACAAGATTGTGGTGGCGCTGGCGGTACCGTCCATCATTTACTGTCTGCGGATATCAGAGGCAGCGTCCATACGGAGCATCGACCTCGTACAGGATGAGGCGTTCGTCAGATTCTACGATTTCAAGTGTAAGGACAAGTGGATCAAACATCCAGCGGGGGTACACGTGTGTCGGATCATCAGGTTCATACGACTGCAGATGGCGATCCAAGGCAGACGAGTGGCCCTACCAGTCTTCAGCGGTGGTGCGAAGAAATTGGGTCAAGCCATGGCGAGGTTACTCAGCGACTTCGAGTTCAGGGACCTCAGATGGCACTGCTGGAGGAGAGCAGGCGCGACAATGTTCACGAGGCCGGCTGGCAGCATGTGCGAACTCATGGCCTTGGGCAGGTGGCGTTCGTTACGAGTCGCGCGCAAGTATGTGGCGAAGTGGGATGCCCTGCCATGGACGGGTGGGGTGGTGCCGTGGCCCCAAGTGGAGATGGGTACAACGTCCAAATGGAGGTATGGGTTTGAACCATTCCGAGCCCGGGAGTTCTGGCCCAAGAGGCAATTCATGCGAGATGATGGCTGGGAAACGGAAGGGTCCGATGCTGAAGGCGTTGGAAAATGTGTTCGTGGATGCGGAGATACTACATCCACTGCGGATGTCGGACAAGGCGTCAAACGTGCGGCCCAGGTGGGTACAACAGAGTCCAAGGCTCAATCATCGGTCAAGGGACGGCACGCGGTGGGGAGTAAGAGCCGGGAATCCAACAAGCGATAGTCCGCGGTGGTCATCAGCAATGAGGAGAGGTCCGTCGAAGAATCCAAGTCTCGGGCAGCAGGGGCACTGGGTTCCAAAGCTGGCAGTGAGAAAAGGCCCCGACATGGCCACAAAGGGAGTTCGGGTCCCAGAGGAGGAATTCGGATGCTACACGACCTGGTTGCAAGGGCAAAGTGTACTGCGCAACAATCTAGAGCAGGGGTACAATCACTCACAGGCTCACCTGCCGAGGACATCGATGACACGTCAACGACACTGCTGGCGGTCATGGCTTTGGCGGTCCGCCCGCCAGGTTCGGCTACCACCTATAATTGGTCGTTTAGAGATCTGTGGGGGGCACTGTTTGCACTGTTCCTTGTAGGTCTCATATTCGGTGGGAGAGAAGGGCAATTTGGGGTGGTTGAGGAGTTACTTTTGGCAGTCACCCATATGCAGACGTCACATTTTCTACAGAAACTGCTGGGTCTGTCACCAACGAGTATGAAACAACGTGCCAAGGGGTCATGGTATGGTGCCTGTAGAAATCGCACAGAAGGGTCTGGGGAAGGCTAGGTGTGTACCCATACCAGAGGTCTTGTGGAACCGTTTGATTGATCCTGGTGCGGTTGAGGCCATGAGCAGTGTGCACGTACCGTGTAAAGAGCTCACTGAGGTGGAGTCTGCCATGGTGCTGGCTTTGGAGGAACAGGGACATCTGGTACCTTTGCAGCAAGGGGATGTCTAGGTATGGTAGATCCCCGAGTGCCCCAATTTTTATCTTCCCGAAAACTGAGGAGAAGTGTTTGCTGATTTTCAACTGCCAGCTGGGTAACAAGAAGTTTAAAGGTCCTAACCCACACATGAGATTGCCAAATCTTTTCACGCTTCGTAGGAAGTTTCTATCTAGCCTATACAGTACAGCCACAGGCGGGTGCGTGCGAGAGGTTTTTGGTAAAACTGGACCTAAATAATTGCTATCCGTCCCTAGTGCTCCCCAAAGCAGTGTGGGGAACTTTCAGGGTGCAGGGAGTGCAGGGTGTGAGTGATTTGCGAACGCTACCGTTTGGCTGGCGTTTTTCACCAGTGGTGTGTGTCAGGAGGTGGTCGCTGACATTTTGAGTAAAGTACTGCGGAGGTTGCCGCTTCCTGCTGGGTACAGTGACTGGGAGGAAGTAGATTTTGATCATTACCTCGATGATCTGCTGTTTGTGGAGGAGGATCGTGAATGGCTTGAGTGCTGTGGGCCACTGTTGGCTGAATATTTGAAGATTGAGGGTTTTGTGATTTCTGGGAAGAGTGTTCTCAGTCCTGTGTCGTCGTCTGAATGGTTAGGAACAATTATTGACCTGAACCAACTCAGTATCTCGAACTCACAGTTCCTGAAAACACGACTGTTTGCGGCACTTTTGCAAGTATATGGTAAGGTGGTACAGGCTAAACTGCTCATGAGGAGTCTGGGCCTCATTGGGTGGTGCGCTGCTCCTGCCACTGGCCACCTGCCATTTTTTTCTGGCATATATATATGCTTCTTGCGTACCAGCGTACTAACTATGTCAGGGTCACATATAATGTTTGACGTTCACTAGTTTCAGCTACATGCTTTGCCATTTCAGATTTCCGTGTTCCTAAGATTTTGTCCTCTTCCTGGATGAATGTAAAGTGGCTGGCGGTTGACGCTGCCAAAGTCCAGTTGCCGGTTGGGATTAGATATAGGGTGGGGATGTTTGATGGTGCTGATGGTGCCGTTTTCCACTGTCCAGATTGGGTCCAAAACTAGCAGGTAGCAGAGCTATGTGGTGCCTGGATCTTGATCAGACGTGCAGCACGTGCTAGGCTTAGTCAGTGTGCGATGCTGCATGACAATATGCAGGCGGTCTGGAACATAATCAATCTCAGGAGTCGTGTTGGTTTATGGAGACAGAACAGAATACCGCGTGCGGTCGCTCATCACTTGAGGAGGTCGGGTTTGGTGGTACATGTTGTTTATGCACCCATTGATATGCAACCTGCAGATCCAGTCTCCAGGGCCCAGATCCATCAGGTGGGTGGGATAGAGTCTGCAGTGCGCGCCGCCAAAGTTCGCTGGTCGATCACGATCAGTGAGTTACACCAATTAGAGTGTAAGGGAGTTTCGTACGTCTCAGAAAAATGTTTTTCAGCACGGTATCTTATAGTATGCGGAGGATTTCTGGTTGGTCTTGCTGTGTTGATCACATAAGGAGAAGCGCGCTAAGGAATTCTCTATTACATTGAGTTGATTGGTTTTGATGCATGTCTTGGGGTAAAACTGTGGGACAAGAACCCACCGACTGCAGATCACAAGCATGGGTGCACACCAGGGACAAAGTTTTTCGCCCTATCCCTGGTGCACAGCAAAAGGGGCAAATCCCCCCCCCCCCTTCATAATTCCCCCCTTTCACCAGCCAGCCAACCCTGATTGATTTATGCCCCTGGGGGAATTAACAGGGGGAGTTGGTTTACACATGAGGAAAGAATCTGCAACATCAAGTCGCATGGGGCACATCCTCAATTTTTCCAAGACACAGAGGGCAGAGGATGTTCTCAATATTTGTAAAGGCGTGATAGACTGAGTCATCAGCACAATATGCCTGAACAGTCGGTAGCAAAACAGGAAGAAGCCATGTTTTCAATAAAGTATACTTTAAATTAGGTCTAAGTAGGAGGCTAGTTTGGCCCGATGGCAGGCTTCAGCAAGGTGTTCGCCTGACTCGTCCAGGACTCCCAGCGCTCCCCACGGACACGAAAGCAGCAGTCAAGGCAGATTGGCCACCATTGAGCCGATCCAGCAGGTTTGCGAGACTCCGCCTTGACAAGCTATGTTCAAGCATTATAACCCCAGTGATGGTATGCAGTGAGTTTGTCACGGCAAACAGGCCGGAGAAGGATAAAGTGTGTCATATATGATGGCGGCATTGAACTCAGCTAACAAAATTTTGAACACTGATTTGCACAGGAACACGATCAGAGGGTCGGGGGATTACAGCAAAACCTCCGTATTCAGCCAAAAGCATGGAAGCAAAAATATTGGTCTGTGGTGACCAATTGTTACCTGCATTACAGTGCATTGGAAGAGATGGGCACCACATCAATTCTGTTGTTTTGTCTTGTTGAGGGAATCATGGAAACACGTCATCTATTTTCTGTTGAGGTGATTGCAAGCATTTTTGGAACATCACATTGTATATTTCTTGCGTGCGCCGTGTTCTAAGGCTGAGTTACCTGATTACTGTGGTGGACTCCAGGGTCCAAACAGCATCAGCCCCCATTTATGTTCCTGGCAACTGTCCCCTGCACCATTTTTTCCTTTTTTGCACAGTCTATGCCGTAACTCATGGCCCATGCCCCCTTCCTCATCTGTGATGACTGCTGCACCCCTGTGCATGAGCCGCAGCTCCGCAAGTGGTTTCAGCCATTTCCTGTCAGTAAGCTCTACCATGGGTATTATCGGCTCTGCTCGTTCAAGTGTGCACGATGCAAAGGGGGTCCAGTCCTGCATCCAGTGGGTAAGAAGAGCACAATCCCAACTTTCAAACAGGTATTCCTATGTGCACATCCCTGTTGATGTGGATGAAGAGGTTGCTTTTGTTAATGGGAAAGATGTAGAAGTGCATGTGGATATCAATGGGGATGTAGATGGCAGTATTTGTGTTTCTGTGACCTCTAATGCAATATGTTTTGAATGGCATGGAGGGAGAGGTAAGCACGGTGCACCACACGGTGCGCACGCGCGGTGCGTACGTTTTTCACGTGTGCAGAGAACCTTTAAATCCCCTTTGTGCCTTTTTCTGCACCTCACCAATTTATAAATTGGTTGACCGCCGTTGGTATGGCTCCCGTTGTTTTTTTTACCGATGCTTGCCGCAAGGCCTCCAAGGTAGCCCGGCAAGTCTTCCCTGGTGCTAAAAGCACTTTCAGTGCTGCTGGCATATTGCCAAGAATGTGGCCAAGAATTTGAAGGCAAGCTAGGAGACGAGTGCTTCGAACGTTCACCATTCCCCCCCTCCCCCTCCCCTCCCTTGTGGTGAGCCCGTGTGCCACGGTTTACATTCCAATTCTGATTTGGACTCGTCATCTTCTTTGGGCTCGTAACATTCGGAAACGCAAACGAGTGCATGGATTATAGCGAATCGGCTTCACAGGCTTGGGCTCTTCGGTCTGAGCGGCCATACTGGAGAGGTCAAGCTTTTCTTCTTCCTCCTATGGCCCTCCCCTGGCAAGGGGTGTGGGCAGCTACAACCACTAGTGGTGAGGAGGATGGAGTGGAGGCCTCCGTTGTTGTATGTCCCTGCCACCTTGTAAATACGTGAAAAATCCACAGAAGGGTTAGTAGAAACACAAGCACGGTGTGTACATTTCCTTCATAGCATTAGCGTTTCATTAGCATAATGTAATGATGCGGGACACCGTGCAGTTGAACAAAAATACCCTCGTCCCTTGGTGCACTAAAACACCCAATGTTCCAGCCCAGCGCAGCATTCCAGCCAAAAGGAAAAGGCCAGAAGGAAAAAGATGAGTGTCACCCCATCCAACGTGGGCCAGGGGTCGGTAGTACCGCTCGTGGAATGTGGACCCCAGGAACCATACTCCCCCCCCCCCCACCTGCCAATGGACCCCCCATGCCAATGCCCCCCCCCTCTCGAAAGAAGAAACATGGCCCCCCTTGCTAATGGACCCCCCCTCTCGAAAGAAGAAACATGGCCGCCCCTCAGATTTTTTCACCAAATCGCACACGAATTGCCCTTTTTTGCCTAGTTTCCTGAGTGTGACATTGTGTGTCTCATGCCTAATTCTCCACCTTGCTTTGCTCTCACAGAATTTGACTATTGCTGTGCCCCAAAGCAGATAAAGGGGCTAGTTCGGGTCTTTTGATTGTTGCAGTCCTAAATACACAGATACAGACACACACACAAACACAACACAGGCACAACACAGACAGATAGACAGACAGACAGACAGATTTCAGCATGCGTTGCTCAGGTCAAAGTGCCGTGATTCATTCCGTCAGTCTGCCAATTGCAGTTGCATATAATTCATGTCTATTTGAAAACATTATTGTTGAGCACTTCACAGTGCTGAAAATTTTTCTAGCAGGCCTGGGGCCACAGATTTCAGCATGCTTTGCTCAGGTCAAAGTGCCGTGATTCATTCCGTCAGTCTGCCAATTGCAGTTGTATGCAATTCATGTCTATTTGAAACCATTATTGTTGTGCACTTCACAGAGCTGAAGGCCTGGGGCCACAGATTTCAGCCCTGTTGTGTGCCTGTTTTCCACAACGGTTCCCTGATCAGGGCCACATCTGGCCCCAGTGGTATGTTGCGATCTAATGCACGCCATTATTTTGTAGCATTCAACCACGTTTGTCAGCTTCTTTGACTGCCACATGAAGTATATGGTGCTGAAACTTTTTGAAGCAGGCCTGGGGTCATCAGTTTCAACCACCATCGTTTCACTACCATGCATTGGTATCCTCTGCAGGCACAGATCCAGATTTGCCTTTTCGGCCACACGATATATCGGGTGACTGTGACTGTACTGCGCCCTGCAGCACTGATGCAAAGACTGGGTTGTGAACCCGAGAGCCTTTTCGCTACTCAGTGCAGGCCTGTTGCCAAAAAAAAAAAGGAAAATGGTGTAAAAGCATGAAAAAATTGCAAAAGGTGGCGTACGTGAGCTCCACAACCACCACAAAGATGCAAGAGGTACCAAGCATGGGTCTTCACCACGTTTACACCAATGGCACAAGCTAGAATATGCATACACAAAGAATTTTTTTTGGATTTTTTACGAGAATTTGAGTCAATGGACCCCCCGTGCGCGTGTCAATGGACCCACCCCTTCGAAAGAAGAAACATGGCCCCCCTTGCCAATGGCCCCCCCCTCTCAAAATAAGAAACATGGCCCAGGCCATTGACACGGGGGGGGGGGTGGTAGGGGTCCCACGTCCAGTTTTGGAGTTTTTGATTTTTTTGACCAAGAAATCAACACGAAAAGCTTTGGTTCTAGTTTCATTCTATTATTGTTCTAGTCACCGACCGCTCCATGGGCAAGAACAATACTAGAACACAATTTTGGTGGTGGCTAGAACACTACTAGAATGTCTTTTTGGTGGTGGCTAGAACACCACTAGAACATCTTTCCCGAAATATGCACAGTGCTCCACCACTCCTCCAAGATAAGCTGCCATGGCGAGGCATGGCCAATCGCAGGTCCTCAATCTTGGGACCAACTCACTGAGCGCCCCCTTCCCCCACTAACCCCCTCCCGGTTAGCCTAGTTAGCCCAATTGCGAAGGTCACCTCGGCGATCACTTGGTGGGTGTTAACCTAATTAGCCCAACTAGCCCCCCATCGCGAGACGCAGGTCACCCCTCCTATGTTGTGCGGGGGGGGGTGGAGGATTACCAGCACTGCTACTACTTCCCGCCCGCCTCGTGAGGCTTCTCGTCCCCCTCGTTATCCCCGTCGCCGTCCTCCCCCATCGCCTCCCATAGGTGCTTTTGGGGCTCCTCTCTGGTCTTGAAGAGTATACCTCCCGCCACGTTGTACGTCGCCGCCTCCTCTCTCTTTCTCTTCTTCCCTTTCGCCCCTTCTTCCCCGTCTCCCCCCCCCCCTCCTCCAACAAGCCTGCTGACACCACATACCAGTCCCCCAGCTCCAGCTCCTTATCCCAATCCTCTAGCTTAGCAGACCTACTCAGTAACCCCCCATGCCCCCCTCGGCCCATGGCACATACCGCGCCTCCGCTGCCATGGGCAACTCCCCATGGGGGTCCCTACCGCTTTCCGCCCTTGGGGGGTGGACAAGGGTTGGGGGGGCTGAAGGCTTGGCTACCGGCTTGGGTTGTCTCGCCCCCTTCACTCTCCAACGAGCTGTCCCATTTGGGCCGCCGGGGTTTGGGCTGGATTTGGCGGGGTTTGGCTGCCCTTTTGGAGATTTTGGATTTGGATTTGGGGGCCGATCTTAAGGCTGACAGGATGTGTAGGGAGGGGCTCGATGGCTTCCCCGACGACTGTGCATATCGGCCGGCCATACCATATGATGCACTGTGAGGCCTCTCCCTCCGTCCCCTCGGGGCTTGGGGCTCCCTCGGTCTTGCCGGCGGTAGCCCTAAGTCTCGCGGGGCCTTGCCCCGGAAGTCGCGTGGGGCGTCCCCTAATCGCACCAGGCTGCTCCCGCTTGCTTCGCCGGACTGGGCCACCCCATGCCTCCCCCCCTAGTGGAGGCCACCGCGCGGGTGCCGCTTGAGGCCCACACCCTCAAGCCCATGGGTGAGGGCCCGCTCCTGGCCTGCCCCTTGGGGTGGGCGCCAGACGGCCTACCCCCCCCCCTACTGATATCATACGCATGATATTCTTTCGTGCGTGATATTATTTTCTGCCCCCCCCCCCCATTGGAGGTCTTTTTTCTTGCGATGATTGATCATGCTGACATTTCCTTTCTTGTTGATGTGATTGAGGCAGTATGATGGACTTGTTGTTGAACATGTCTTTGAGGCTGTGACTGATGAATATGTGTTTGAGGTTGAGGAGCACTGCATCGGGGATGATTGTGATAGTAATGTTGACAATGCCGCCTCTACTGAAGTCACTGACCTTGAAGTTGCGGTTACTGAGCGGTCTTGAGCCCCTGTTCCCGGTGGGCCATTCGGCTGTGGGCGAGCCGCCGGAGGAGCGTGATGGCATGCCAAACTATGACCTACACCTACATGTGGCTCTAGAGGCCAAGGCCGATGAGGCCAATGAGTACATCCTCAAAGGGCTGAAAGTCCCTATGGCGGGATACTCAGTCAATCAGATACTGACCATAAACCCCCTGAGTACATCCTCGACTACACATGTACCACCGGTGCCCAGCACAGAACATTGAAAGAGAGACCAATATTGTCCAGTTACCGGTGGCAATTTTAGGAAATCTGTACCGACGTGCATGCGATATGCTTCTGTCCGTCGCTTGGAAGTTTTCGAAAACCCTTGGAAAGATGCTCGGAAGTTTTGGCAGCCAGATCGGCCCCCCAAAACGCAACCGATATCGGTAGGAATGTTCCATGGGCTTCCCAGCCGACCGTGCCGGGGGAGCTCGGAAGAAATTTTTTAGCCTGAACGTAGTGGAACTTTGGTTGCATGCTTGGTGCCTACCTTGCCTGCAAGATGCCATGGAGAACAGTACGTTGAAGCTAATGTTTGTCTACCCTTTGTTTGCTTTGCCTACAAAATTGCATGGAGAACACTGTGCTCAAGCTTATGACTGCTTCCCCTTTGAGCTCCTTTGTGAATTTGCACTTTTGGTTTTGACATGTGCAATTGCAGTTTGATCCTTGGTGCCTGCTTTGCCTACAAACTTGCATGGAGAACACTGTACTCAAGCTTATGACTGTTTGCCCTTTGTGTCTTGTGAAGCTTTGTGCCTGCTTTTGTGGTTTTCTTTTTGCGTGTGTGTCAGCTATGGGTATAGTAACCCAATAGGCTATCAGACTTCAGACTTCAGACTTTTATGGACCATCACCCCCAACCCCCAACCCCCCAAGCCCCCCATGATAGGCCTTTGCCCCCCCCCCCCAAAATATCAGACATGCGCTGTGCCCCCCATATCAGACTTGCCCCCCCCCCCCCTTTTCTCTTGCCCAATTCTGCACCTTGCTTCCTTGACCCGTACCTGAATGGCTGTACTGAAATAAGGGGAGGCCCCCCGATCCCTGGACCTCTGCCTACAAGGGGCGGAGGAATTTTGATCTGCCAGAGCGGGAATGAAATAAGGGGCGGCCCCCCGGTCCCGGGTCCTCCGCCCATGCAGGGTGGAACGACCTTGATATGCCGATGCAGTTTTGAAATAAGGGGTGGCCCCCCGGTCCCTGGTCTTCCGCCCAGGCAGGGTGGAAAGACATTGATGCACCGATACAGTTCTGAAATAAGGGGTGGCCCCCCCGTCCCTGCCTCTGCCATGCAGGGCGACCTCGGAACGGTCCCGAGACGATAGTGAGTCAAGGGGAGGCCCCCCGGAGACGAATTTGTTTGGAACCAAGGGGGGGCGCCATCCCCCTCAGGCCCCAGATGTGTATGTATCAAGTAATGTACGTACGTTACTGAAAGAACCACAGTATTGTATAATGTACGCCTCCGGCCAACAGCCAGGGAGGGCCGGAGGTCCGGGTAAAAGCCCCGGACCCCCCAACGGCAGCCCCAAAGGTGAGCGCACCACTGGAAGGGGCATGTCTGCGGGGTAAAAACATGCGCTTAGTAAACATCTAACGTAATAAATAGTGCTTACTGCTGTAATTAATGCTTAACCGGGTAAAAGGCCCTTCTCCCGGGGCTCGTTTCGTGCGCACCCCCCAGAGCCGGACCCGACCGGCCGTGCTGAGGCGAGCCCAGCAATGGGTATGGCAGGCCAGACTTTAAGTGCTGGTAGCCACGCCTCAGCACACTCCGTGGGCTTATAAGGCCCACGGGGGCCCCAAATACCGTTTCGTTCGGGAGTTAAGCCCCGGCGGAATTTGGGGTTGTTGATGATTAAGAGGACTCACGTTGAGTCCCGGCTACTGTTACCCCGGGGTTATGACCCCCGGTACTGCCTGCTTACTTGCCTGCTGCTGCTAAGAGATAGGAAGGGGTTAGGACCGACCCCCCCCCCCTAGCCACCCACGGCACTGGGACACCCCGACAGCGGCCGCAAGGGCTACGCGTGGGCGTCTCCCCTCCGTGAATTATTTGACACCTCCGTGAATTGTTGTTTTTAATGCGTGTGTATGTGTGTATGTGTGGGCATGCGTGGGTGTCTGTATGTTTGCTCTGGGTCCCCCTGCAAGGGGGGACTCATCGGCTGGGCAGCTATACCCCTTAAACCCCTCCCCTCTGCTCTCGACCCCTTCCCCGACCCTCTGTTAAACAACCAGCACAAACAAAAGTCAGTTAAACACAAGGGGGCCGCTGACAGCACCGCTTTCGGAAATTTTTTTTTCATTTTTGGAGAACACTTTCTTGCCTGTTAAACGGTGCTGTCTGATGGCGGGGTGCCTGGGCAGGCAGGCTTGCCTTCACTGCCCTACAGGGGGGCGGAGGAGAGGACGCCCGGGCACCCAAGGGGTCAGAGAGAGCAGGGTGGGATGTAAAAATAAAAACCTGTAAGTTCCTCTCCACCCTCCCCGCCTGGAACTTTACCACACCATCACAGAATTAGAAGGCTCCAAAGTGAGCTCGACTATCCGCCCCCCTACAGGGGCCCACTGTTTCAGATTTTTACAACTAGGGGCTCTATGTAAAGCCCCAACCACCAGCTTTCACCACAACTTTGTTTTGTGGAATTTTACCACACCATCACATAATTAGAAGGCTCCAAAGTGAGCTCGACTATCCGCCCCCCTACAGGGGCCCACTGTTTCAGATTTTCACAACTAGGGGCTCTATGTAAAGCCCCAATCACCAGCTTTCACCACAACTTTGTTTTGTGGAATTTTACCACACCATCACAGAATTAGAAGGCTCCAAAGTGAGCTCGACTATCCGCCCCCCTACGGGGGCCCACTGTTTCAGATTTTCACAACTAGGGGCTCTATGTAAAGCCCCAACCTCCAGCTTTCACCACAACTTTGTTTTGTGGAATTTTACCACACCATCACATAATTAGAAGGCTCCAAAGTGAGCTCGACTATCCGCCCCCCTACAGGGGCCCACTGTTTCAAATTTTCACAACTAGGGGCTCTATGTAAAGCCCCAACCTTCAGCTTTCACCACAACTTTGTTTTGTGGAATTTTACCACACCATCACAGAATTAGAAGGCTCCAAAGTGAGCTCGACTATCCGCCCCCCTATAGGGGCCCACTGTTTCAGATTTTCACAACTAGGGGCTCTATGTAAAGCCCCAATCAGCAGCTTTCACCACAACTTTGTTTTGTGGAATTTTACCACACCATCACATATTTAGAAGGCTCCAAAGTGAGCTCGACTATCCGCCCCCCTACAGGGGCCCACTGTTTCAGATTTTCACAACTAGGGGCTCTATGTAAAGCCCCAACCTCCAGCTTTCACCACAACTTTGTTTTGTGGAATTTTACCACACCATCACATAATTAGAAGGCTCCAAAGTGAGCTCGACTATCCGCCCCCCTACAGGGGCCCACTGTTTCAGATTTTCACAACTAGGGGCTCTATGTAAAGCCCCAACCACCAGCTTTCACCACAACTTTGTTTTGTGGAATTTTACCACACCATCACAGAATTAGAAGGCTCCAAAGTGAGCTCGACTATCCGCCCCCCTACAGGGGCCCACTGTTTCAGATTTTTACAACTAGGGGCTCTATGTAAAGCCCCAACCTCCAGCTTTCACCACAACTTTGTTTTGTGGAATTTTACCACACCATCACAGAATTAGAAGGCTCCAAAGTGAGCTCGACTATCCGCCCCCCTACAGGGGCCCACTGTTTCAGATTTTCACAACTAGGGGCTCTATGTAAAGCCCCAACCACCAGCTTTCACCACAACTTTGTTTTGTGGAATTTTACCACACCATCACAGAATTAGAAGGCTCCAAAGTGAGCTCGACTATGCGCCCCCCTACAGGGGCCCACTGTTTCAGATTTTCTTAACTAGGGGCTCTATGTAAAGCCCCAACCACCAGCTTTCACCGCAACTTTGTTTTGTGGGATTTTACCACACGATCACAGATTTAGAAGGGTCCAAAGTGAGCTCGACTATCCGCCCCCCTATAGGGGCCCACTGTTTCAGATTTTCACAACTAGGGGCTCTATGTAAAGCCCCAATCACCAGCTTTCACCACAACTTTGTTTTGTGGAATTTTACCACACCATCACAGATTTAGAAGGCTCCAAAGTGAGCTCGACTATCCGCCCCCCTACAGGGGCCCACTGTTTCAGATTTTCACAACTAGGGGCTCTATGTAAAGCCCCAACCACCAGCTTTCACCACAACTTTGTTTTGTGGAATTTTACCACACCATCATAGAATTAGAAGGGTCCAAACTGAGCTCGACTATCCGCCCCCCCCTATAGGGGCCCACTGTTTCAGATTTTCACAACTAGGGGCTCTATGTAAAGCCCCAATCAGCAGCTTTCACCACAACTTTGTTTCTCCCAACCCTCTCCCACCCCCTCCCAACCCTCTCCCACCCTCTCCCAACCCTCTCCCAGCCTCTCCCAACCCTCTCTCAACCCTCTCCCGCCCTCTTCCAACCCTCTCTCAACCGTCTCCCAACCCTCTCCCACCCCCTCCCAACCCTCTCCCACTCTCTCCTGCCCTCTCCCAACCCTCTCCCACCCTCTCCCAACCCTCTGCCACCCTCTCCCAACCCTCTCCCACCCTCTCCCAACCCTCTCGCAACCCTCTCCCACCCTCTTCCAACCCTCTCTCAACCGTCTCCCAACCCTCTCCCACCCTCTCCCAACCCTCTCCCACTCTCTCCCAACCCTCTCCCAATCCTCCCCCACTCTCTCCCACCCTCTCCCAACCCTCTCCCACCCTCTCCCAACCCTCTCCCACCCTCTCCCAATCCTCTCCCACCCTCTCCCAACCCTCTCCCACCCTCTCCCAACCCTCTCCCAACCCTCTCCCAACCCTCTCCCACCCTCTCCCAACCCTCTCCCAACCCTCTCCCACCCTCTCCCAACCCTCTCCCACTCTCTCCCAACCCTCTCCCAACCCTCCCCCACTCTCTCCCACCCTCTCCCAACCCTCTCCCACCCTCTCCCAACCCTCTCCCACCCTCTCCCAATCCTCTCCCACCCTCTCCCAACCCTCTCCCACCCTCTCCCAACCCTCTCCCACCCTCTCCCAACCCTCTCCCACCCTCTCCCAACCCTCTCCCAACCGTCTCCCACCCTCTCCCAACCCTCTCTCAACCGTCTCCCAACCCTCTCCCACCCTCTCCCAACCCTCTCCCAACCCTCCCCCACCCTCCCCCACCCTCTAACAATGGGGCAGGGTGTCTAATCTCAGTGGATTCCGGTAGCAGTAGAGGTGTTAAGTGAACCGTCATGCTTGCCTTTTTGTGTGTTTCTTTGCTGAGGTGTGGGATTTGGGAACCAAGAACGGTGTAGTTCATCGTACAAAAAACCGATGGAAAAACGCCTGGAAGTTTTTGAAATCCCTCGGAAAGATGCTCCGAAGTTTTGGCAGCCGGATCGGCCCCCCAAAACGCAACCGATATCGGTAGGAATGTTCCATGGGCTTCCCAGCCGACCGTGCCGGGGGAGCTCGGAAGAAATTTTGGCTGGGACTTCCGAGATCAACCCTGCAATATGAGTCCCATTTGCTGAGCATGAATGCTGAACATCCCCAAATATCCTGAGCAATATGCTCAGCATTTTCCTGCCATTTTTTACCTTCTATGCTGTGCGTCCCAGCACCATGTGACCCCCACCCGGATGCCTGACCCGCTAGCAGCCTAGCCCAGAACCTAACCTATCCCAGCCCCCGAGGCCGGTAGTGCCCGCCGTCAAGCACCGCTGCCCACCAGAGGCGGGGATCACTTGCACCCCAGTGCACCCAACCGCCGAGGGCGCGGGGCCCGCCCCGTGGGCCTTGACTCCGCCCCCGTGGCCACAACAAGCCACATTGAGTGGCATCCAGGGCTCACAAACACCTGCAAGCCCACAACACAAGAGACACACATGAGACACGTCGCAGCAATAAAGCACACAACGCTTAGTGCGCATGCAGGGAGGCCGTACACAAGTCACAAAGCGCTCCGCACCGCATTTCTTAGTAATGATATGCAGCCATATTCGCCAGTTGGCCAACTGCAAGGCGCCGAGCGCTCACGCGATCTTACCCAGATTGTCCTCCGCCTTGGCGAGTTGCTGCTTTGGCAGATCTTACATGACCAGCGACGTCCCCGTCGGCATACAGCCTTTGGTTTTTTTATTGAGGTGCCCCTGCGACGTGGGTGCCCCACACATACCGGATGTCGCATCTGTCGAGCGGCAATTGCTATCCTACAATCTTTGTTTGTGGGTGTTTTTCTAACTGGTTTGACCGTGTGTTGTCAAATTTCGGTAGCTTATATGGTACAAGGTGCAGGGAGGGACGAGGGGTACCCACGGGGCGCACTACAGTGGGGCTCACGGGGGAGCGCCCGCCCGTGGTGGTGCATGAGTGGGGGGGGGGGGTCCTAGCGACCACATGGAGAGTGACCCCAAACGGGTACGTTGCCCGCGGTAACCAAGGCCAAAGAGAAGCAAGGGGGTACAAGGGGACCACCGGCCGTGCGCCGGCGCAACGGCAGGTTGGTGCGACGGCCCATAGGCGTGTCGGCCACGGCGCCAAAGCGCACCCCGGAGGGCACTAGTGCGGACACGATGAAGGCGAGGACCGCCCGCGGCATCAACAGTTGGGGGCCTTGTCCACGGGTCACGCTGGGGCGGACACGCAAGCAGGCACGCAGGCAGTGCGCTCAGGGCATCCTCATAGAACAAAGCGTTCTATAATCCTTGCCACTGTGCAAACAAGAACGAAAGTATGTACAACAACAACAACATATGTACACACCGATAGGTGGGTTAGGCAACTGGCTCGGATGGGGGCGCCTTATGGCAATGGACACTCTGTACCTGCCCAAAGCCCAACTTCAGGAAAGTCACAATGATAAAAAAGATGCAAAAAGCAACTACAAGAACGAAAAAGCTAGTTTTGAGCCTTTTGGAAGTGAGTTGCACCTACTACACCGGTTGGAACATTGTACGAAAGGTCAAAAAAAGGTTGGAACACCTTGTTGGAACAAATGACGACTATTGCATGTGTATTGCCTTCATTTGCGTGCATCTAGAACGTCACAATGGTGAAAAAAGATGCAAAAATCAACTACACCAACGGAGGAGCTATTTTTGAGCCTTTTGGAAGTGAGTTGCACCTAGTACACCGGTTGGAACATTGTACGCATGGAGATGAAGGATGCACATTGTCGATTTCTTGCGTCCTTAGTTTTGGACAGAAGCTGCCAGCGATGACGACATTGTGCCCATTTGCCGTCTGCGACTATTGGGGCCCCTCTGAATCATCTTGAAGTGCAGGGGCTACCCGCAGCCACTGGTACTGCCTTTTTGGATGCAGATTGTCAACTTCTTGTGTCTGCAATATTCGACAGAGCCTGCTGGCAACAACGTCATCCCCCCTTTTCTGGTGTCTGAGGCTACTCCGACCCCTCGGATTCAGCTTGGGGGGCAGGAGCTACCAGCAGCTAGTGGGGCTCCCTTTTTGGATGCACATTGCCAACTCTTTGCGTCCGGAGTACTGAAAAGAGGCTGCCACCAACAGCGACATCCTCCGCATCTGCCGTTTGGGGCCGCTGGGGCCCCTCTGGTTCAGCTTCGGATGCAGGAGCTATCACCAACCACTAGGGCTGCCCTTTTTGATGCACATTGTTGATTTTGTGTCTGTGCCCCCCCCTCCGTGGGCCCTTATTCCAGGTTAGAGAGGTGGACAAGGTGGAGAGAGGTGCCGCCGTGCCTAGTCACCTTGAAAACTGCCACACTCGGTGCGGGCTCACGGTGCATCGGTGGAAGGTGGAGTTCCTCCAATGGGTACACAGCGTCTTTACTCTCCGGACTACTGTCTTGTTTGGGGAGTGGTGCAAAAATGTCTTCAATGGGGACTGGGTCCATGTCATACTTGTTTGAGAGTGTCATTTGCTTGACTTGCTCGTCAAGCCCCCACATGGTGATGCGCTCCTTCATGACCTCGTAGGGAAGGGGCACTCCCCACCAGCCTCACAAGCCTTTACCCTCCACACACACACACACACATACACACACACCCACACACACACACACACACACACACACACAGCTAGGCTCCCTCTGGGAATGGCCCCCGTGTGTATGTCTGTGCGGGATCATCCCTGACAACGTGGTTCCAGCCAGCGGCATTGGAGAGGGCGAGCGGTGGCGCAAGCGATGTATGGACTTGGGCAAGGTGCCTAGGCACTGGCTGCAGCGACCACTGGAGGACGTGGAGGACCGCTTGCGGGAGGTGGACACCCTGGCGGAAGCAGGAGCGGCATGGGCGGCGCAGGACACCCACCCGTGGCAACTGTTTGCAATGAAGTTACATGAGATGTTCCTGGGCGTCCTTCGAGACTGCACGGGGGCCGACGACGAAGCGGGAAGCCTTTTCCCCACCAGCCACGGAAAGGAGCCGCGCAACACATACCCATGGCACTTGCTGCAGCTGCCGCAGCCGCAAGGGGTGCCAACGCCCCCCCCCCCCGTATCGGGGGCCATGCCGAGTGAATGGCGATGGGGCCCAGACCTCCTACCAATGGTAATCCGGTGGACGACGGAGCTACAGTGGCTGAAGATGCCGCCTGCGGAGCGCCGACGGCTGCAGGCCCACTGGCAGGTCTCGTACATGGAGCTGGCTCCGGACTTTGAAGCATATGCGGGGCGGCAGCTGCCGCCAGCACCACAATCTCGATTCGTGGGGGGAGAAATGCCCCTCGAAGAGAAAGCCAGAGCGCTCAGGCTCGTCACCTCGCTCATGGGGAGGTCCATAAGACAGGACACTATCTTGCCGGCCAAGATGACCAATCACTGCCAGACCCTAATTCCCATGGGAGCAGGACTGGTCATGGAGCTGGAGGGACGCCCACTCTTCACCAAGCCTTTGGAGGTCTCGCGCCACCTACAACGACTCAGGACATACGGGCAGGAGAGATGGGCGCAGATGCAACGGTCTAAGCAGGCACAGAAGAAAGCCAGACGCAACAGGGCGCAGGGCGCCAAGCCGCAACGCAACCCAGCGGCGCCGGTGGACGGGAGACGGTGCCCGGCAAAAGGAGGGGCCAAGCGCTCTGCGCTGCACTACAGCACGGACTTCTATGCGAAACCCACAGTACCGGATGGCAGGAGGCGCCCCCCCTTTCAAGTGGTGGACACGGGGCCAGAGAATGGGAGCGAGGAGCCACACACCATGCGCTTCACACCACAACACGCGCGCACACGGCAACACAGACCGGAGACACACAAGCGGCGGCGAAAGACGTGGGTGTGCGAGGCACACGGACACCCACCATGCAAAGCGTGCGCGCTGGCACACAAGGGAGTACGGTACTGCTGTGCCCGAGGGCACCAGGGGCACCCGTGGGTGCCTGCGATGTGCCCCCCTGCCGCGGGGCACGCCCCCACCGCACTGCGCCGCCTGGGGACGCGCAGAGCCAGCCAGAGGACTCCAGGGCGGGGGGGGCGGGGGACAATCCCCAGCCCCCAAGAGGCGTGTGACGCACACGCCGGTGAGGGGGGGGGGGGGGGGCACACACCAAGGGCGCCCGGCGCCCAGAGCCAGTCCCGGCCCCGGCGCGCGGGGGCAGAGCGACGGAGGGGAGAGGCACCTCCCCAAAACAGCCCGCCGGGCAAACGAGCACATCGGCCGGAGCAGCATGGGCGTGCAGGCACTGAGGTCTCATAACCCCCAGCCGCCACAGGCTCTGGCCTAGGCGAGGGTGACACGGTGACGACACTCAAGGGGCGCCAGTGCAGTCATGATGATTCTCACCAGACATCCTTTTTGGCACAGGCCCCGTCCGCTGGGCGCCCACCCCTGGACCCATGCAGGCCTTCCTCTTAAATATGGTATCCCCCCCCCCCACACACACACATCACCCTCCCCCGGCGCACACTCCACAAAAATAGCGCGGAGGTGGCCCACCTCCATATCCTTAAATGGCATGGCGGCCCCATATGGCATGCCACGCCGAGTCGTCAACCTATGGTCGACAATCGCGGGATCCGGTATGTCCGGGACCCAAAGTGAACCCGCCCCCTCACCGATTCAACTTTCTCATGGGCGAGGGGGCTGGGGTTGTACATGGGCGGCCGCAAAGTTGCACGGGGGAAAGCCCGCCGTTTCGAAGTAGCGTGGGGAAGCGTCGAGCAAGGGGAGGGCAGGAAAAAAATCACCCCGGCAGGCAAAATTTCAACCCAGTAGGGGGAGGGACAAGTGTCGCGGTTGAAAAAAAAAACCCAAGGTTGAAAAAGTTGCCGGTTGGGTGGGGTGTTTTTGGGGACCAAATTTTGAACCCAGCAGAGGGGGGGGACAAGTGTCGAGTTGAAAAAAAAAACACCCAAAGTTGAAAAAGTTCCCGGTTGGGTGGGGTGTTTTTGGGGACCGCTGTTGGGGTTGAAAAACTGCATGGCGCATAGTTGATCGCCCCCGAGTGACTGCGGCATTGGAGGTCCTGGTGGACGGTTCATTAAACAGGGTAACTCTTCCTAAGCTTGGAAGCTTAGAGCTGCCACTGCAGTTATGCCGCAATCCAGAGATCCCCTGTTTGGGCAGTACGCTATTTTTTTTTATATGGCGTACTGCCCAAACGGGGGCCCCCGGGGGCGCCGTCCACACTTGTGCGTCTTGCTCACACGTTGTTCGTCCATTTGGAAGTGGGTTTGGGTGGGTCAGGGACTGATTCTGGCTTCACCTCTGCAAAACAGTTGCTTGTGTTGGTTCGTGCTTTGCTGGAGTGTCACCGGGCTATGTGGTTGTACCCATGGCCTGTGGGAGCCCCGGGACAGTGCGACCTCCCCTCCTCCCCTTTTTTGTCGCAGATACCATACAACCTTCCCTTACGTCACAATGGCTGATATGCGTGCATCAGCCCCTTTGGCTCCCCTCAGCGTTGCCGCAGGTTGGCGCAACCGCGACATCCCGACACAGAAATGGCAGTGCCCCTGTGGCAAGGTCGTGCCCATAGTGGAGAACCCGGACAGCAAGGCATATAGCGTCCACTACTCGGGTACGCAGCATACCGACTGGGTACGGTACGGGAAAGTCGTGCCGGAGTTCTTTCAGGGTAGCATCTGCGCGGACACTCCCCTACTAGGCATGCTGATCCGCGTAGACAAGCATCCGATCTCCTAGGGGCTGTCCGGGTTGCATCTACTTTGGCCACGGCTTCTGCAGCCGCTGTAGTACGACTGGGGCTCATTCCCCAGGTGCCAAACCTGGATGTAGACTATGCAATGGACATGGACCCCGAGCTTGACGTTGCGATTCCTCTTGGCGAGCGCAAGTGTTCAGGGGTTCTCCCTAGGCAGGCCGGCATCCTGCAACAGCTGCGGCGGATGTACCCCGTCATGCGGGGCAACTACGAGGAGCCTCCTTGGGGGTTCTGCCACCGCCGAGGGCTATTCGCCCTGGACTGCCGCACGGATGGTCGTTGGGACGACCTAGCGGGCCGCTATGGCCCCTGTTTGCCGTGCCTGGATTTGCTATCCGGGTAGCATGTGGCTAGGCTGAACGGCTGGATGAACACCGCCGTCGACCCAAAGGACACGGAGCCGCACTACCGGCAGGGGCCCCACGTCCTGTCCCGCCGCCTGAACGAGGCTAACGACAGGGGGTACATGGCCCAGGAGACCATGGGCCAGTGGCAGGAGGACCTGCACCAGTTCCCGCAGCTGTAGCCATCGCGGAGGACGACCGCCCGCTTGCTGGGCGTCGTGCAGCACGGCTTTTGCAGGCGGGGTGGGCTCTAGCCAAAGTGCTGGGGCACCTCTGCGATGCTTGGAGCGTGCAATCGTGGGATGACCAGGACAGGGATGCTGCGGCGCTAGCAGCACCGGGCGTTTGGGTCCCAAGTTGTTGCAAGCACTGAAAAAAGGTGGGTACCTGCCCAGCTACGACACGGGTCGAATGCACGTCGAGGGAGCCCCCCGTGTTTGTCCGAACGAACCGCCAGGTCTGCCCTGGCTGCTTGAGGCCCTAGGCCACATCCCGGGTTGCCATGTGTGGCACCTGTGCATCGACGAAATCCATGTGGAGGACGTCATCACTGTGTCTGGTGAGGCACAAGCAGTTGGATTGTGCGCTACGTGTTGCCGGCACCCCATGCCGCTGGCTAGTGGTGGTGATGTGGAGGCTTTGGCACAGCGGCTGGAGCAGGATCGAGATACATACCACGCCGCCAACCAGGCAACAGTGGTGTTTCTGGCGCCTCATACAGAGGAGGGGTACTCTGCCATCCCTGTGTGGGTCATCCCCACCTGCGGCAGGTTCAAGGCGGACCATTGCCATGCTGTTTGGAAACACATGGCTGAGCTGTGCGGCAATGCAGCGTTTCGGGACCGCCATGGTTACCTCCTGTCCGCAGATACCGACGGTGACGCACGGCGGTCCCGTGAGATGCAAGCGGCACTGTATGCCGAGGGTGCGAGCACCCTCTCCTTGATGCCTGAGATTCCACATATTCCGTTCCAAACGGATGAGTTCGGGATGTGTGGGAACTTCGACCCCCCCCACTTGATGAAACGGGTGTCCCACATGTTGGGGGGGACTTCCCTTGTTTTGCAGGGAGAGTTGTCTTACAGTGTGCTGCAGGAGCTGCATAACCATTGTGACGACCCCAAGCCTGTCTTGCCCCCTCCGCCACAGGACAAACAAGAGGTAGAGCCCGCGTTTGTCGTGCTGAAATCCATGGCTGCCATAGGCCGCGCAGCCCTCGACAACCTAAACCTGCCGCCCCCCCCTAGTCCATGCTGCCGGCGATGCCGTTGTTTTGGGTACGGCACTAGAAAAATGCATAGGGGGGGTCTATAACACAGAGCTGCCGCCAACGGTAGCACTGGAAAACATCGCCGAAGCTGGATACATCATTTACCCCATCCAGCTTCGGGGCCAACCGTTGTGGGATTGCTGGTATTTGCACTCTGTTCGCACAGTCCAGGCGTTCCTGGTCATGGCTGCTATTTTGCAGTGGCTGGCCAAAAAGGGGTATGGGGCACAAAAATTTTTTGCTTGTCTGTGTGGCAACCAGAGGGCAAAGGACGGCTTCTGCCTTGTGAGGACAATGGTGATCGACCGCAATTGCTCGGTGGCTGAGTTGGCGGTACGGCTGTCAGCTGCACTGGTTGTAGCCACAATCTACAGCCGCCACCCAACCTGGCAGCAGAAGCGGTCCCGCTATTCGTCCATTGACCGCGCGCGGCCGCGCCACTGCACGGCGGACATGGACATCAGCCGGGTAGACCTGCCCTCGGTGTTCCAGAGGGTTGCCGACAAGGCTCTGGCCGTTGTCCGTCTGTGGTGGCTTGCTGCAGCGTACCCTGACCCCAAGGAGTGCAATTTTTTCGAACCGTCCGGGGTGGCCCTTCGGCATGTTGACCCTGATCATGTCTGGGTTACCCCAGGGGATAGTGGGGGAGGGCAAACAGAGTACGATGTGGATGCACGCGCTGAGCTATTTTGGGAAGCTCAAGGGGGGCGAATTGTTTATGAGGGGCGCGACATGCATATCATGAGTGCGGTGAATCTGCGCATCAATGGGAAGCATGTCCGGCGGTCAGCTGACCGACTTGCCAAGACCGCCGGCATTCCGGTTGTAAGGGGGGGCCTGGAGCCCATAATGGGCCCGGCTCAGTTGTGGAAGGGCTGCCCGTTTGTGGCAATTTTGAACGTGCCAGGGCTACCGGCACAGAGTGCGCCATTTTTGCTCACCTTCTCCTCTGCACTCATTGGGGGCAGACTATCACTGACCCCTCCCATCAGGAGCTCGCAACGGGCGCGGCGTTCGTGGTAGGGATGCCGCAGAGATTTGTTTGCAGGGAGGGGGATGGGGTGCTGGTATGGGAAGGGGCGGGGAGGAAATTGATGCAAGTGGAATACACTGCCTATGAGTTGGTAAACCCTGACCTTGAAAAGGGGGTCTGGCTTTTGCAAGCGGGGTTCCTGGATAGCTGTGCGCAGCAGCTAACCCCCAGAACACAAGCAGCTCCACTGCTGCCCAGGGGGACTGTTGCCTACGAGGGGGTGGCGCTGTTGCCTGCAATGGTTCGTAGGCGGGATGGGGAGGTTGTGTGCCGCGTGCCTGGTTGTGGGAAGACAGTACCGCTGGGGAGGATGCGGATTCACATTGCGTTCCACCTGCACTCAGAAACACTCCACCCCCCTTGCTGTGGCTTTTGCGGGCTACCCGGCTGTGTCCTCCGCATGCGGGGCGTAAAGGGGGGGGGGGGGCACAGGCGCAGCCGGTTTCTTGCGCAAACAGGGTTTTTTGTAAGTTTAGCATGCGGGCAGCCCGCAAGCAGGGCGTGCAGGCAGTGCCTGTTGAGTGCCCCGTCCAGGGTTGCGGCTGGCAATGGCGCCACAACATGCGCCGCCACTGCGAGCAGCAACACCCGGACCAGCAGCTGCCTGACGAGCGCGCCGCGCAATGGGACTGGGGCCCGGAGGAGCTGATTGTCCTGGGGGAGGGGGAGGGGGCCTTTTGGGACAATAAGAGAAAATCCCGGGGGACGCAGCCAGAAAGGAAGCAGAAGCGCAAACAAATGCGCACTGCCTTCCGGGATGCCCTGCAGGGTGACAGGGGGGAGGAAGAGGGGACTGTCCCTGCGCCGCCCAGGCCACGGGTTGAGGAGGACGACTCCGAGGCCTCGGCGGCCCTTCAGAGGGGATCAGACCAGGGTCCAAGGGACCTGAGGCTGGCAGAGGCACACGATCACGACTTCGTGCCGGGGGACTCCTCAACCTCGGACTCGGACTCGGACTCGGGGTCGTCTGATGGGTTTGCCTCAGGGGAGGGTGCACGCACTGACCCACAGGCATCCCAGTCCTCTGCCACGCCATCAGGGGGAAGTAGAAATCTCTCGCAAGCCTCTGCCAGCCAAAGGGACACGTCGCCGGCCCGGTATACTATCTTAGTGTCTAGCACTAGTAGCCGGGCTCGACGCCCCCGGCCCCAACCCTTGAGTGCCCCCCCACCCCCCCCACCCCCCCGCCCTCCCGCCAAGTAGGCGTCTGGCACCCGTGACCCTCTCTTTTCAGCTCGCCATGTCGTCTAGCCCCCTTAGCGTGGTCTCTTCTGTCCCCTCCAGCCCTTCTTTCCGGGACGGCTGGGGAGATTTGCCGGAGCTCCTCTGGTTCGGAGACGAACCGGCGTCGCCACCGTGGGACTCTAATGCTGAGAAGTGTCTCAGCGAACTGGCCTCGCCCCAACCTCCATTGCCCACACCGCCCCCCTCTCCCCCTCCACCCAGCCGCGCACCAACCTCTCCAAGTCCTCTGCACAGACCCCACTCAACCCCATACCAGGTCGCCCTCGAAGCCCTGGAGGAGGCCTTGATGTGCACTGCCGTGCCACCGCCATCCCCCCCACGACCCCCCAAGGACGTACCCAAAGACCCCCCCACCCCCTCCAAACCCACTGTTCACGGGCCCTACAGTGCCAAAACACTGCAGCTCATCCGGGACAACCACGGGGGTGGGGTACAGTATTTTGTTGATGGGGTGCTGAACCGCCGAGCGATGTATCAGTTTGCGGTTCAGCAGCCCAAGAAAAACCCCCTGCGGGTGTGGCAGGAGGGAATGCGAATTAGTCGTTCGCATTTCCTCAACAGGGACGAGGAGCATGCAGCAGTGGTGGTTGAAGTGCTGTGTGCTACCCCAAAACACCCTCGTATCCCCAAGCCGCCCCCTCAACCCGTTCCTCGCCGGCCACCGCCCCCTCGAGCCAGTGATCAGGTGACATTGACCCGGTATAGGAGGCACCGCCGTTCCTCCTTACTCCCACTGGCTCCCGCCCCAAAGCGGCCGTGCCCCACCCCGCAGTTTGGCTCGTTGCTCGGGCGGCGAGCCTCTCAGTCCGCCCCCCCACCGCAGAGGCCCCAGTTTGGGTCATTGCTCCCTGCGCAAGCCCCCCGAAACGACCCCAGACTTCGGGGAGACGTTCCAAGTTCCAGCTCTTCGGCAACACGTGAGGAATTGGACCTTTACGGTGTTTTTCAACACCACCAGCCAGTCGGGTAGAACTGAAAATCTCTGCGCTGCTGCCTGATGGTACTTGACGAAATGTGCCGAACCAACAGGTAGTTGATTGTTGTATCACGCCATTCTGTACACCCTAGGGGGCGCCGCAGCCACTGCATAAGGAATCGGGTCCATCGGACACTCGGGAACTCATTGCCTTTTTTTGCTCTCATTTGCTTGCAATGCAGGTGGCAGGTAGCGTCACATGTACCACCGGTGCCCAGCATAGAACATTGAAAGAGAGACCAATATTGTCCGGTTACCGGTGGCAATTTTAGGAAATTTGTACCGACGTGCATGCGATATGCTTCGGTCCGTCGCTTGGAAGTTTTCGAAAACCCTTGGACAGATGCTCGGAAGTTTTGGCAGCCAGACTGGCCCCCCAGAACGCAACCGATATCGGTAGGAATGTTCCATGGGCTTCCCAGCCGACCGTGCCGGGGGAGCTCGGAAGAAATTTTTCAGCCCGAACCCAGTGGAATTTTGGTTGGATGCTTGGTGGAAAGATGCTCGGAAGTTTTGGCAGCCAGATCGGGTCCCAAAACGCAACCAATATCGGTAGGAATGTTCCATGGGCTTCCCAGCCGACCGTGCCGGGGGAGCTCGGAAGAAATTTTTCAGCCCGAACCCAGTGGAATTTTGGTTGGATGCTTGGTGCCTACCTTGCCTGCAAGATGCCATGGAGAACAGCACGTTGAAGCTAATGTTTGTCTACCCTTTGTCTGCTTTGCCTACAAAACTGCATGGAGAACACTGTGCTCAAGCTTATGATTGCTTCCCCTTTGTGCTCCTTTGAGAATTTGGACTTTTGCTTTTGACATGTGCAACGCCAGTTTGATCCTTGGTGGCTGCTTTGCCTACAAACTTGCATCGAGAACACTGTACTCAAGCTTATGAATGTTTGCCCTTTGTGCCTTGTGATGCTTTGTGCCTGCTTTTGTGCTTTTCTTTTTGCATGTGTGTCGCTTTCTCACCTAGGCCCCTTTGAGTAGACTCACTAATGTATTCCCTTTTTGTGCTCAGAACACCTTTTGTCACCTGCAACACACATGTCTGGTAGTCAAGGCAGTGCCGCTAGTGCCTCGTCTTCGTCCGCTCAGCCCCCTCAGCCCGTTCAGCAGCTCCTGGAACCAGATTTGGAGCTTGAGGGCGAGCTCATTGACGCGGACACAGCCAATACCGAAATTCCCGAACCGGGTGATACACAATCACGCCTCCAACACGCCCTAGCAGCACTGTGCCTGCGGCATAAGCCGTCAGAGACCATTGAACCCAGAATGATAAGGGTTTTTTTGGACAGGGTCGTCCCCGATGCATACCGCATCCAGCCCAAGGATACCTTGCTGGCTATGCTTATGCATAAGCATTTTTCAATCCCTGTCTTGACGACACGGGAGGCTGTGGGCAAGACAAGCCCCAGCAAACATGAGAGCTCGTACGGTGTACAATACAGAAACCTCTGCATTGTTGGTCCAGATCCGAAATACAACACGGACCGGACCTTTGCAGAGGAATCTGAAATGAGGCTGCGTGTACATTACATGTACTTGAAATCAATACTGTGCACACACCCGGACAGTACCATTCGCGAGTTAAAGTGGACCCAGAGCGATGTAGTTACTTGGTTCAAAGAGGCTAAGATCAAGAAGCGGTCCAAAAAAGTAGTTACCTCCAATGTGCAGTTCCCCCCCCTCTCATTTATTCTGTTCCGTTCGAGGTTTTGAGGGTTATCATAAACGATGCCTTCTGCGAGTCCCCACATGCAACGATTCACAGCGCCCTCAGAGCCTCCATCACAGGTGCACATGTGGTAGAGGTTTTCGGGGAAAAGGACGGCTGGCGGGTGTGGGACCAAGCCCCCTCAGGCACGTGGGAAAAGGTGGTTACCCCCCCCGACGGTGAGGTTTTCAGAACAGACCAGCAACCCACGTACCATGCGCACGGTGTCTTGTGGGGCATTGAGTTTCTTTTCGCCCCAGCCCCCAAACCTTCTTCCGAGGGCGCACCAAAGCGGCAGCGACTTACCATCTTAGGTGCATGGTTGCAGGCCAAGGGTGAGGGCCAGGGCCAGGTTGGGACCGCAGAAGCCCCCCCCCCCTGCCTGAGCGGGGGATGCACTGTGTTGGGTCTTCATCAGCCCTCTTTTTAGCTCTGATGTCTTCCATCTCTGCCGCCCTGGCTGCCCGCGCCCAGCCACCAGCTCCTGCCGCCGTCCCCATCTCCTCGGGTCGAGTGGCCGAACTTGGGAGTGGGAACCCCAGCGCCTGTAGCAGTGCCAGTGCCAGCAACCCTTCGCCAGCCACCCCCGCTTTGTGGGAGGCGCCAGCAGTCGGAGGAGCAGCAGGAGCAGCAGCCGCAGGGCCCGCCGCCGCAGCAGAAGATGCGAAGGACCCCAAGGGCATGCAGGCTGCCCACTGCGCAGCTTTGTTGGCGTTTGTTGCAGCTGTGCAAGTCCAGATGGTGCTTGCACAGCTGAGTAAGAAGACAGTGTCCTGGTTCGCGGCCGGGGCACGCTACGGGCCAGAGGGGGAGGGGGTGGTGGTGTGGGTCACTCGGGGGGCCGTGACCTCCTGCAGGCAAGTGGAGCATCGTGCTCCCATTAGGCAGACGCCCCCAAAACGTGGCCCAGGTGGTTTTGGACCTGGCAATTTTTGACCGGAGTGTGGCAGTGTGTGGGGAGTTGGGGGTTCCGGACCAGTTGAGGAAACTGGTCCTCAAGGAGTACCGATCACCAGCCGATCGGTACTCCAAGTTGAGAGGGCAGTTTGAGCAGGCCTGCCAGTCCTTCAAGAAGGCTGAGCAGGCATTCCAGGAGGGGGTTGGGGGGAAGAGGCAGGGGGGGTAGGGGGTGAAGAGCAGGGAGGGAAAGCTGCGGGCAGCAGCTACTGCACAGCAGGGAAGGGCAGAGGATCTGCTGGGGCAGATGCGGGGGCTTGGGAGGAGGCAAAGAAACGCCGCCTCCTTAAGGCCCCCCTCCCCAAGATGCCCCCAAGCACCCTCCGCCCCTTTGGGAAATGGGAGGTGACAGGGGGACACCAGGAGGAGCTCCTGCATGGGGTGGTTTTTGCAGGGCATCCTGGGGGTTGGGAGGTGTACGACCTTGCAGCTAGGGCTGTTTCAAGGTCGTGCACCCAGAAGCTGAGGGACAGGGGGGTTTTAGTGAGGATGCACAACGCCCCCGACTCCTGCAACCGCCGCAACTGCATGTATGTGGCGGTTAAAATAATTTTGTGGCACATGAGCCACCCTGTGGGTGTTTGGGACACCCCCCCCCCGCCCTGAGCCATTTTGCCATGTGGGGGCGCCGGTGCCGGGAGTTGCTGGACAAAACCCTGGCATGGGCTCAGGTGAAAGGGAACAGGAAGTGCCGCCGCACTGGCTGGGGCCCTGCGGCCTTGAAGGAGATGAAAGAAGTCTCCGGGCAGTTGGCCCCAGTCGGGGGGGGCAAAGGGCCTGTCCCCTTTGCCCCCCTCTCCGGCAACATGGTGCCCATTGTGGTACTTTTTTGCATCGCGAACCCTGCCTTTGGCCTTGCTATCCCTGGTGTGGGTAAGGGGAAAGGGAAGGGGAAGGGGAAGGGGAAGGGGGGGGTGATTCAGACTCCTCAGACTCTGCCCCAGAGATTGCATTGGGTAAGGGGAAGGAGAAGGGTAAGGGTAAGGGGAAGGGGAAGGGGGGGGGGTGATTCAGACTCTTCAGACTCTGCCCCAGAGATTGCAGTGGGTAAGGGGAAGGGGAAGGAGAAGGGTAAGGGTAAGGGGAGGGGGAAGGGGAAGGGGAAGGAGGAGGTGGTGGTTTCGGACTCTGAGTCATCTGACTCAGACGTGCCTATTTCCTCGACAGGGGTGAGGAGAGGGCAGGGCGGCCCTGAGTCATCTGACTCAGATTCCAAGGTGCCTGTTTCCTCCACAGGCGTGAAGAGAGGGCGGGCGGCCCCTGACTCTGGGGCCCCTTCAGGTAAGAGGAGGAAGAAGATCAGCCGCAGCCCATATGTAGAGTGGAGTGGAGGGGGACCAGGGGACCAGGGGTCACTGCCCCTTCGCATAGTCACACAGGTCAGGACTGTCGTTGACTATGTGGAGGGGTCTGCCCACCGACCTCGCAATTGGATGAGGTCCTTCCCCCTCATCCATGGGGGTGATTCCAGGCCAGGGGAGTTGATTCTCCTCATTGTGCCCCCTGAGACCAAGGCCGAGGCCTCTCACAAGGGAGAGCCTCAGCCTGAGCCTGAGTCGGAGGGGGGGGACTGAGAGGGAGGTATATATTCCCATTCCAGGCACTGAAATGAACTGCAGCTGCACCTGAACTGCCTGTTGGCATCCATTCATGCTTCCAGCCCAGCTTGGGCTTGTTGTGCCTGTGGCAGGGGGCGGATAGTCGAGCACACTTTGGACCCTTGCATCTCGAAACTGGTTGGAGCAATCCCGGGCAAAAAGGTTCTGGTGAAAGGTACCGGTTGGGGCTTTCCATACATGGTTTCCTTGAAACCAACCAAAACAGTGACGCAGAGGGAGGGGGCGGATAGTCGAGCACACTTTGGAACCTTGGATCTCGAAACTGGTTGGAGCATTCCTGGCAAAAGAAGGTTCTGGTGAAAGGTACTGGTTGGGGCTTTCCATACATGGTTTCCTTGAAACCAACCAAAACAGTGATGCAGAGGGAAGGGGCGGATAGTCGAGCACACTTTGGACCCTTGGATCTCGAAACTGGTTGGAGTAATCCTCGCAAAAGAAGGTTCTGGTGAAAGGTACTGGTTGGGGCTTTCCATATATGGTTTCCTTGAAACCTACCAAAACGGTGGCGCAGAGGGAGGGGGCGGATAGTCGAGCACACTTTGGACCCTTGGATCTCGAAACTGGTTGGGGCAATCCTGGCAAAAAAAGGTTCTGGTGAAAGGTACTGGTTGGGGCTTTCCATACATGGTTTCCTTGATACCAACCAAAACAGTGGCGCACAGGGAGGGGGCGGATAGTCGAGCACACTTTGGACCCTTGGATCTCGAAACTGGTTGGAGCAATCTTGGCAAAAGAAGGTTCTGGTGAAAGGTACTGGTTGGGGCTTTCCATACATGGTTTCCTTGAAACTTACCAAAACAGTGGCGCACAGGGAGGGGGCGGATAGTCGAGCACACTTTGGACCCTTGGATTTCGAAACTGGTTGGAGCAATCCTGGCAAAAAAAGGTTCTGGTGAAAGGTACTGGTTGGGGCTTTCCATACATGGTTTCCTTGATACCAACCAAAACAGTGACGCAGAGGGAGGGGGCGGATAGTCGAGCACACTTTGGACCCTTGGATCTCGAAACTGGTTGGAGCAATCCTCGCAAAAGAAGGTTCTGGTGAAAGGTACTGGTTGGGGCTTTCCATATATGGTTTCCTTGAAACCTACCAAAACAGTGGCGCAGAGGGAGGGGGCGGATAGTCGAGCACACTTTGGATCCTTGGATCTCGAAACTGGTTGGGGCAATCCTGGCAAAAGAAGGTTCTGGTGAAAGGTACTGGTTGGGGCTTTCCATACATGGTTTCCTTGAAACTTACCGAAACAGTGGCGCAGAGGGAGGGGGCGGATAGTCGAGCACACTTTGGACCCTTGGATCCCGAAACTGGTTGGAGCAATCTTGGCAAAAGAAGGTTCTGGTGAAAGGTACTGGTTGGGGCTTTCCATACATGGTTTCCTTGAAACCTACCAAAACAGTGGCGCAGAGGGAGGGGGCGGATAGTCGAGCACACTTTGGACCCTTGGATCTCGAAACTGGTTGGTGCAATCCTGGCAAAAGAAGGTTGTGGTGAAAGGTACTGGTTGGGGCTTTCCATACAAGGTTTCTTTGAAACCTACCAAAACAGTGGGGCAGAGTGAGGGGGCGGGTAGTCGAGCACACTTTGGACCCTTGGATCTCGAAACTGGTTGGAGCAATCCTGGCAAAAGAAGGTTCTGGTGAAAGGTACTGGTTGGGGCTTTCCATACATGGTTTCCTTGAAACCAACCAAAACAGTGGCGCAGATGGAGGGGGCGGATAGTCGAGCACACTTTGGACCCTTGGATCTCGAAACTGGTTGGAGCAATCCCGGCAAATGAAGGTTCTGGTGAAAGGTACTGGTTGGGGCTTTCCATACAAGGTTTCCTTGAAACCTACCAAAACAGTGGGGCAGAGTGAGGGGGCGGATAGTCGAGCACACTTTGGACCCTTGGATCCCGAAACTGGTTGAAGCAATCCTGGCAAATGAAGGTTCTGGTGAAAGGTGCTGGTTGGGGCTTTCCATACATGTTTCCTTTGAAACCAACCAAAACAGTGGCCTACTGCAAGGAGACATGTGTGACCCCTTCAGAGACATAGAGATGTGTCTGGAAAAACCTGTCTTCGGCGCCTTTTCATATGTGCCTTGCCCATTGGCAGATCCGGTACGCCATCGCGCATCATCCTTGCACGGATGCTTTGTATTCTTCGGGAACCGAACCTACGAACACGGAACACTAGCACATGTAGCAGACCACTAGACCAAGCACGAAACGATACCACAGTGCAGTGCAGTGCAGTGATGCTCTTTGCAAGGGAGGGGTGGTTCAGGTTACGGCAACCAAACTGAGCAACGTTCGTCTGTGGATGAGTGGTTATCGGCGTAGACTCCGGCGGCAGGGCTCGTTGGTTCAAACACTGGCCTGGCCAACTCCAACAATAGCTCCAGCCCAGCACCAGCCACCTCGTCGTCGAACAGCCTCCGGCACAAGGATGGTGGCTCCAACAAGACCAGCTCAGCCCACGCTGAGACAGCCACAACAGACCAGCCCTCGGTAGGCGTTATTGCTAAAAGGTTGGTATTTCAACTCCAAATTGTCTGATTGTCAGGTTTCTGTTAATGTCAGACAAGCGCGAATCTGGAGAAGAAGGGGGCAAGAAGCGGGAAAGAGAAGCAGTAGCGGAAGGACCGGGCAAGAGGGTCAGGCTCAAGCGAGAGCCCAAGGAGGAGCCGAAGGAGGCCAAGGACCCCAAGGTCAAGGTCGAGGACGAAGAGATAGCCTCCTCCTCTGCCCTATCCGCCCCTGCCCGTGCCCCTGCTCCGGCCCCTGCAGCACCCCCCCCCCCGGTTCCACCTGCACCACCGGCCCCTATCCCAGCCTTCCCTGTGGACGTCTTCGCCCAGGACATGTACGACGTTTAGGCGAGACGTGCGGAGGGAAACATATCGGTGCTAGACCTCGGTGATCGCCCAAAAGGTGTCATCAGCCTCCACTTGGGTGTCAGTCGAGCCCTTTGGAGGGACATCCCAGCCCCTCAGCGGCAGGCAGTCAGTCGTCAGGGCCGCTTCCCGTGCGGCCCTGGCCACCCTCCTACAGCAGTGGGCGCAATATCCCCGGGCTCCGTCACCCCCTCCACCCCCTCCGCCTATGTTGCAGTGTGCCCCCACCACTCCACGGGCCCAACAGTGTTTTTCAACACCACCATGAATTGCCATGAATGGTACCATGAACTGCCCAGCTTGTGCTTGTTGTGCCTGTGGCACGGGGCGGATAGTCGAGCACACTTTGAACCCTTAGATCTCGAAACTGGTTGGAGCAATCCTGGCAAAGAAAGGTTCTGGTGAAAGGTACTGGCCCAAACCCTTGAGTGCTCCCTCGCCCCCCCCACCCCCCCCCCGCCCTCCCGCCAAGTAGGCGTCTGGCACCCGTGACCCTCTCTTTTCAGCTCGCCATGTCGTCTAGCCCCCTTAGCGTGGCCTCTTCTGTCCCCTCCAGCCCTTCCTTCCGGGACGGCTGGGGAGATTTGCCGGAGCTCCCGCGGTTCGGAGACCGACCCGCGTCGCCACCGTGGGACTCTGACGCTGAGAAGTGTCTCAGCGAACTGGCCTCGCCCCAACCTCCATTGCCCACACCGCCCCCCTCTCCCCCTCCACCCAACCGCGCACCAACCTCTCCAAGTCCTCTGCCCAGACCCTACTCAACCCCATACCAGGTCGCCCTCGAAGCCCTGGAGGAGGCCTTGATGTGCACTGCCGTGCCACCGCCATCCCCCCCACGACCCCCCAAGTACGTACCCAAAGACCCCCCCACCCCCTCCAAACCCAGTGTTCACGGGCCCTACAGTGCCAAAACACTGCAGCTCATCCGGGACAACCACGGGGGTGGGGTACAGTATTTTGTTGATGGGGTGCTGAACCGCCGAGCGATGTATCAGTTTGCGGTTCAGCAGCCCAAGAAAAACCCCCTGCGGGTGTGGCAGGAGGGAATGCGAATTAGTCGTTCGCATTTCCTCAACAGGGACGAGGAGCATGCAGCAGTGGTGGTTGAAGTGCTGTGTGCTACCCCAAAACACCCTCGTATCCCCAAGCCGCCCCCTCAACCCGTTCCTCGCCGGCCACCGCCCCCTCGAGCCAGTGATCAGGTGACATTGACCCAGTATAGGAGGCACCGCCGTTCCTCACTACTCCCACTGGCTCCCGCCCCAAAGCGGCCGTGCCCCACCCCGCAGTTTGGCTCGTTGCTCGGGCGGCGAGCCTCTCAGTCCGCCCCCCCACCGCAGAGGCCCCAGCTTGGGTCATTGCTCCCTGCGCAAGCCCCCCCGCAGCGACCCAAGACTTCGGCGAGACGTTCCAAGTTCCAGCTCTTCGGCAACGCTTGAGGAATTGGACCTTTACGGTGTTTTTCAACACCACCAGCCAGTCGGCCATGAACTGCCCAGCTTGTGCTTGTTGTGCCTGTGGCAGGGGGCGGATAGTCGAGCACACTTTGGACCCTTAGATCTCGAAACTGGTTGGAGCAATCGTGGCAAAAAAAGGTTCTGGTGAAAGGTACTGGTTGGGGCTTTCCATACATGGTTTCCTTGAAACCAACCAAAACGGTGGCGCAGAGTGAGGGGGCGGATAGTCGAGCACACTTTGGACCCTTGGATCTCGAAACTGGTTGGAGCAATCCTGGCAAATGAAGGTTCTGGTGAAAGGTACTGGTTGGGGCTTTCCATACATGGTTTCCTTGATACCAACCAAAACAGTGGCGCACAGGGAGGGGGCGGATAGTCGAGGACATTTTGGACCCTTGGATCTCGAAATTGGTTGGAGCAATCCCGGCAAATGAAGGTTCTGGTGAAAGGTACTGGTTGGGGCTTTCCATACAAGGTTTCCTTGAAACCTACCAAAACAGTGGGGCAGAGTGAGGGGGCGGATAGTCGAGCACACTTTGGACCCTTGGATCCCGAAACTGGTTGGAGCAATCTTGGCAAATGAAGGTTCTGGTGAAAGGTACTGGTTGGGGCTTTCCATACAAGGTTTCCTTGAAACCTACCAAAACAGTGGGGCAGAGTGAGGGGGCGGATAGTCGAGCACACTTTGGACCCTTGGATCCCGAAACTGGTTGAAGCAATCCTGGCAAATGAAGGTTCTGGTGAAAGGTGCTGGTTGGGGCTTTCCATACATGTTTCCTTTGAAACCAACCAAAACAGTGGCCTACTGCAAGGAGACATGTGTGACCCCTTCAGAGACATAGAGATGTGTCTGGAAAAACCTGTCTTCGGCGCCTTTTCATATGTGCCTTGCCCATTGGCACATCCGGTACGCCATCGCGCATCATCCTTGCACGGATGCTTTGTATTCTTCGGGAACCGAACCTACGAACACGGAACACTAGCACATGTAGCAGACCACTAGACCAAGCACGAAACGATACCACAGTGCAGTGCAGTGCAGTGATGCTCTTTGCAAGGGAGGGGTGGTTCAGGTTACGGCAACCAAACTGAGCAACGTTCGTCTGTGGATGAGTGGTTATCGGCGTAGACTCCGGCGGCAGGGCTCGTTGGTTCGAACCCTGGCCTGGCCAACTCCAACAATAGCTCCAGCCCAGCACCAGCCACCTCGTCGTCGAACAGCCTCCGGCACAAGGATGGTGGCTCCAACAAGACCAGCTCAGCCCACGCTGAGACAGCCACAACAGACCAGCCCTCGGTAGGCGTTATTGCTAAAAGGTTGGTATTTCAACTCCAAATTGTCTGATTGTCAGGTTTCTGTTAATGTCAGACAAGCGCGAATCTGGAGAAGAAGGGGGCAAGAAGCGGGAAAGAGAAGCAGTAGCGGAAGGACCGGGCAAGAGGGTCAGGCTCAAGCGAGAGCCCAAGGAGGAGCCGAAGGAGGCCAAGGACCCCAAGGTCAAGGTCGAGGACGAAGAGATAGCCTCCTCCTCTGCCCTATCCGCCCCTGCCCGTGCCCCTGCTCCGGCCCCTGCAGCACCCCCCCCCCGGTTCCACCTGCACCACCGGCCCCTATCCCAGCCTTCCCTGTGGACGTCTTCGCCCAGGACATGTACGACGTTTAGGCGAGACGTGCGGAGGGAAACATATCGGTGCTAGACCTCGGTGATCGCCCAAAAGGTGTCATCAGCCTCCACTTGGGTGTCAGTCGAGCCCTTTGGAGGGACATCCCAGCCCCTCAGCGGCAGGCAGTCAGTCGTCAGGGCCGCTTCCCGTGCGGCCCTGGCCACCCTCCTACAGCAGTGGGCGCAATATCCCCGGGCTCCGTCACCCCCTCCACCCCCTCCGCCTATGTTGTAGTGTGCCCCCACCACTCCACGGGCCCAACGGTGTTTTTCAACACCACCATGAATTGCCATGAATGGTACCATGAACTGCCCAGCTTGTGCTTGTTGTGCCTGTGGCAGGGGGCGGATAGTCGAGCACACTTTGAACCCTTAGATCTCGAAACTGGTTGGAGCAATCCTGGCAAAGAAAGGTTCTGGTGAAAGGTACTGGCCCAAACCCTTGAGTGCTCCCTCGCCCCCCCCACCCCCCCCCCGCCCTCCCGCCAAGTAGGCGTCTGGCACCCGTGACCCTCTCTTTTCAGCTCGCCATGTCGTCTAGCCCCCTTAGCGTGGCCTCTTCTGTCCCCTCCAGCCCTTCCTTCCGGGACGGCTGGGGAGATTTGCCGGAGCTCCCGCGGTTCGGAGACCAACCCGCGTCGCCACCGTGGGACTCTGACGCTGAGAAGTGTCTCAGCGAACTGGCCTCGCCCCAACCTCCATTGCCCACACCGCCCCCCTCTCCCCCTCCACCCAGCCGCGCACCAACCTCTCCAAGTCCTCTGCCCAGACCCTACTCAACCCCATACCAGGTCGCCCTCGAAGCCCTGGAGGAGGCCTTGATGTGCACTGCCGTGCCACCGCCATCCCCCCCACGACCCCCCAAGTACGTACCCAAAGACCCCCCCACCCCCTCCAAACCCAGTGTTCACGGGCCCTACAGTGCCAAAACACTGCAGCTCATCCGGGACAACCACGGGGGTGGGGTACAGTATTTTGTTGATGGGGTGATCAACCGCCGAGCGATGTATCAGTTTGCGGTTCAGCAGCCCAAGAAAAACCCCCTGCGGGTGTGGCAGGAGGGAATGCGAATTAGTCGTTCGCATTTCCTCAACAGGGACGAGGAGCATGCAGCAGTGGTGGTTGAAGTGCTGTGTGCTACCCCAAAACACCCTCGTATCCCCAAGCCGCCCCCTCAACCCGTTCCTCGCCGGCCACCGCCCCCTCGAGCCAGTGATCAGGTGACATTGACCCAGTATAGGAGGCACCGCCGTTCCTCACTACTCCCACTAGCTCCCGCCCCAAAGCGGCCGTGCCCCACCCCGCACTTTGGCTCGTTGCTCGGGCGGCGAGCCTCTCAGTCCGCCCCCCCACCGCAGAGGCCCCAGCTTGGGTCATTGCTCCCTGCGCAAGCCCCCCCGCAGCGACCCAAGACTTCGGCGAGACGTTCCAAGTTCCAGCTCTTCGGCAACGCTTGAGGAATTGGACCTTTACGGTGTTTTTCAACACCACCAGCCAGTCGGCCATGAACTGCCCAGCTTGTGCTTGTTGTGCCTGTGGCAGGGGGCGGATAGTCGAGCACACTTTGGACCCTTAGATCTCGAAACTGGTTAGAGCAATCGTGGCAAAAAAAGGTTTTGGTGAAAGGTACTTGTTGGGGCTTTCCATACATGGTTTCCTTGAAACCAACCAAAACGGTGGCGCAGAGTGAGGGGGCGGATAGTCGAGCACACTTTGGACCCTTAGATCTCGAAACTGGTTGGAGCAATCCTGGCAAGGGAAGGTTCTGGTGAAAGGTACCGGTTGGGGCTTTCCATACATGGTTTCCTTGAAACCTACCAAAACAGTGGCGCAGAGGGAGGGGGCGGATAGTCGAGCACACTTTGGACCCTTGGATCTCGAAACCGGTTGGAGCAATCCTGGCAAAAAAAGGTTCTGGTGAAAGGTACTGGTTGGGGCTTTCCATACATGGTTTCCTTGAAACCAACCAAAACAGTGGCCTACTGCAATCTTCTGTTTCCCAGGCACCATGTTTCACCATGAATTCGTTGTGAACAACCATTCTATATGGGTGAAGGGGGAGATCTCCAAGCTGGAGGCATTTGCCAGCATATGCCCTATTCCAGCTGATCCATTCATGGTGTCAGCCTTTGCCATGAACTTCCCCATGGCCACCCCCTTGCAGGCCAAGGACCTAGACCAGCTACAGCGCCCCCCAAGTGGCACCTTCACAGTTGTGCGTAGGTCCCTTGGCCCTTTGCCTACCACACGGGCCACATTAGTCACCCAAGCACCAGACTGCCAGGCTGCTGCACTTCGCCTTCGCCATGAGCATGTGGTGCCAGCCGCTGTCTTGCGCACCTTAGACCATCTCCAACCAAGGGTTGGTTGGTCAATGGTTGCTTTAAGGCAACAGGAGGACCTGCATCTTCCTGCAGTGGACTACTCCCTGGACAACAGGAAGTTGTTACCACAGCTGTGCCACCTACTTCTACAGAAGTGTGGCTCATTGGCTGCCCAAGGCCGGCAGAAACCCCCACCACCCCATGCCACCCTGACCTTAGGCCTCTACGCAGACGGTTGCCAGCCCCGGGGCCGTCCAAATATTAACACAAAAATCAGTATAATTTTTTTCCAGGGACACTGGTTCCCAATGTCTGGCAATGTGCCTAGGTGCACAAACATGTTGACCTGGCCAGAGCTTCCCAAGGTCAGTGATTGCCAGTGGCTACCCATACGTGCAGAGGCCTTGCAAGCCCTGCCTTCTTGTAAATTTAAGCAACGTATGAAGTATGCTGGTGCAGTGTGTACCACACCACCCTGCAGATAAGGCTCGGGGCAATCACTGCCGATCACCACCATTTGTGGTCTGAGTGCCGGCAAAAGGGCTGTGTGGCGTGTCCCTGGGTGAATAAGGATGGGGCGGGAGAACTCTTTTTGCACAAAGGGGGATGTCTCAATGGTGTGCGTGGGTCCCATAAGTTTCAGGGGGTTTCTAACCTGGAAAAGGTATATATTGTGCAACCTGTATTGCACAACACCAAAGGAGCAGCCTCCAGGATCGTGGGTGTCATAGGTCGAACACTATCAGCGCCCTACAACCATGACCTACTCCCGGTCATAGCACATGTGGCAAGGAGGTATGATCCTGGATCTTTGCCACCTGATAGCAGGCAGCACATGCGTCACGTACGAGGTAGATTCCACACAGGCATTAGCCTCACAGGTCGCGAGGGCCGCACGGTCATGGGCAGACTAGCAGGGGGTATGGTGCTCCCCCTGCCTTTCCATTCCTTGGTGGTGGCATTTTGCCACATGGTGCATCTATGCTATGGTTGTAATAACCTGGCAACTGTCACATGGCAAGCTATGGGGATGTTGTACACATATATTGTGCACATCATCCCCGAGTTTGCTGAAGAAGGTTGCACTGCAACCTTATATATGCATGGGTGGTCCCACACATGGTTTAATCCACGGACACCCATGCTGTATTCCGATGAGGCCGGCGAGCGGGATCTGAGGGTGGCCAAGTGATATGCCCCCGTCACTAGTACCAGGCAAGATGCCAGTATTAGTGAAAGTTTGAAGCATGAGCTGTATCAGAAGTTCGTGCAGAAAAAGAAGAAGATCCCCTGTGCCAAAATTTGGGCGCCCGTGCAACGAAACGTTGTTCCGGAGGCGTGCATGGTTGCTGCCAATGCCGTGTGGCATGTGGTCTTCCAACGCCTCTTAGAGCATTTGCTGCATTTCCAGGATGGAGGTGGTTGCTCCCTATATATGCACCCAGACACCCGTTCGGTGAAATGCGCCTTTCCAGGTGCAAATCCCGAGAGTGATGTGGTATGTGTGTGTGGGACCTGTGGCTCAAAGCGTGGTGTCCGTCAATGGGTACCACTAGACAGGGAAGCTGTGTGCAAGTGGCCCAAACTGGGTTTGAAGAGCCGTGCCACATTTAAGTCCTGTGCTGCACGCCGTAAGGCGCTAAAGGACAAGGGAAAGGGTAAGGGACGTGTGGGGCCCATTCGTCAAAGCCGAGTTTCTAACCCTGCGGCAGTTGATATTGTACCCCCTTCGGAGGGCGAGGACAGTGCTGCTTCATTTCAAGGTCCTACGGGTTTGAACGAGCAGCAGCGTGTTCAACCCATGAGACGTACGAAGTTGGCGCGTGTACCCATTGTTGATAGCGACATTGAGCAGCAACTTGTGTGCCGTCGTGGCAGCAGAAGTAACAGCAGCAGCAGCAGCAGCAGCAGCAGCAGCAGCAGCAGCAATGATAGTGGGAGCAGTAGCAGTCCTGAGGATAATGATTCGGATGATCATGCTGTGCACCTATCTCGTGCCTCCACAGTAAGTGCCTCAGATTCTTCCTCATCATCCAGCGACAACCCTGAACCCCAACCTCAAGCCAAGAAGTATCGCCGTGTGGTGGTGGATGTGGATGCCATGTCAAGCGATGGCTGTCCTGTGCAGATGCTCAGCGAAGGAGATTACAGCATTCACAGTTCAAGCTGAAATGAACAGGCAAGCCACCGAGCATTCACATTTCAAGCGTAAGTGAACGGTCATGCTTTTCTTTTTGTGTGTTTCTTTGCTGAGGTGTGGGATTTGGGAACCAAGAACGGTGTAGGTCATTGTACAAAAAACCGATGGAAAAACGCCTGGAAGTTTTTGAAATCCCTTGGAAAGATGCTCGGAAGTTTTGGCAGCCAGATCGGCCCCCCAAAACGCAACCGATATCGGTAGGAATGTTCCATGGGCTTCCCAACCGACCGTGCCGGGGGAGCTCGGAAGAAATTTTGGCTGGGACTTCCGAGATCAACCCTGCAATATGAGTCCCATTTGCTGAGCATGAATGCTGAACATCCCCAAATATCCTGAGCAATATGCTCAGCATTTTCCTACCATTTTTTACCTTCTATGCTGTGCGTCCCAGCACCATGTGTGAAAACCTCTGCGCTGCTGACTGGTGACTTTTGAAGCGTTGTGCTCTGCCACTGGGGAGTTTGGGTTCAAGTGAGGGCATTCTGTGTACCCCAGGGGGCGCCGCAGTGACTGCAAGAGGAATCGGGTCCATCGGAGACGGGCATTCAGAGCACTGTGAGGGACAAGTTCGACCATTTAGGGGTTCATTGCGTTTTTTGGCTCTCATTTGCTTGCAATGCATGTGGCAGGTAGGGTGAACACCTCTGCGCGGCTGACTGGTGACTTTTGAAGCGTTGTGCTCTGCCACTGGGGGACTCGGTCCAAGTGAGGGTATTCTGTGTACCCCAGGGGGCGCCGCAGCGACTGCAAGAGGAATCGGGTCCATCGGAGACGGGCACTCAGAGCACTGTGAGGGACAAGTTTGACCCATTGGGGGTTCATTGCCTTTTTTTGCTCTCATTTGCTTGCTGTTGTGTCTTGCTGCAAGTTTGGCGCACATGTGCGGTTGACAAGCGTCGAGGAGAGGGCCCCCAAGAAGGCTCAACCCGCAAAGTTAGCAAAAGAGCCAGTCCAGAGGGGCAGCAGCCAAAGGCGCCAAACGAAGCAAAGCCGCAAGCGCCGAAGGAGGCGGCAAAGGAAGCAAAACCGCAAGCGCCGGAAGAGGCAGCAGCGCCGGAAGAAGCAGAGCCGCAAGCGCCGGAGGCGGCAGCAAGGCTAGCAGCGGCAGCACCGGAGGAGGCAGCAGAGCAGCCAGCAGCGGCAGCACCTGGGGAGGCAGCAGAGCAGCCAGCACCGGCAGCACCGGGGGAGGTAGCAGAGTAGCCAGCAGCGGCAGCACCGGGGGAGGCAGTAGAGGCAAAGGAGGCAAAGCCGCAAGCGCCGAAGGAGGCAGCAAAGGAAGCAAAACCGCAACCGCCTAGGAGGCAGCACGGGAAGCAAAACCGCAAGCGCCGGTGGGGGGAGCAAAGGAAGCAAAGCCGCAAGCGCCGAAGGAGGCAGCAAAGGAACCAAAGCCGCAAGCAACGGAGAAGGCAAAAGAGGAGCATCGGTTGCGACCCGGGGTCACCATACCCGGCTATGAGGCAGGTACGGACGATTCCTCCTCGGGCGGGCACTCCACCACCTTGTCTGCCGGGGAGATGGCCGAGATGACGGACGTGGAGCTAGAGGCCTACAAGACCGCGGGCCCACCACCAACGGATGGTGGTGAGTGGAATGTCCCAAAGGACGTGGGGATTGCCCCTGTTGGACGGAGTTGGCAAGACCGGCAGTGGCGGAGGAGGTACCGACAACAATACCGAAAGGGCGCAGTGAATGTCGCCCGCGGGATGGTGGACGAGAACGGGAACCTTGCGAGGTTTCACGTGACCACGGATACCACGCCGACTGCATACTACTTCGTCGAAGGCCAGAAGACTACCTGGGAGGCGGAGGAGTTTCAATGGGTAGCGGATTGGTTGAAGGAATAGGAGGATGCACCAGGGGCAGAGGCACGGGCGGAGAAAGGACATGCAACGGATCAGCCGTCAGGAGGGAAGACTGCGCACGCGGGGAAGGGACATGCGGGGGAGAAGGCAACACAAGGATCCGGAGGATCCACGCAAAAGCTGTGGAGCGCACCGGACCCCGCCAGGAAGAAGGAGCCCCGCTCGTCCGCGGGCCAACCAATCGTGCGTGACACGAACAAGGACGTTCTGGAGGACTGGTCGTCCGAGTCGGACACGATTGCTCACCGGGTACGTGCGGTGAGTGGCAGGGAGCGGACCCCGGAGCCAGACCGGCAGAGGGCCAAGGAGGACACGCGCAGAAAGATGCAGGCAAGACAGGCGGAGGACAAGAAGATCTTCGATGGCCTGAGGCGGCGGTACAAGAGGCAAGCAGCGGAGAATGAGGCGGACTTGATGGCACGGATCCGGGAAACGGAACGGGCGCAAGTGGTGAAGCTGTCCGAAAGGTGGGTTGAGAACGTCGCCAATGTCCGCGCCCCATCCGGCGTGCAGGGGAATCGGCAGCTGCAAAACTCGAACGCCGCCCTGGACGATCTGCGGGAAAGGCGGCAAACGGTGCGGAGCCTGCAGGGAGCCCTGAAGCGCGCAGGCTGGCTGCCTGCAAGGCGCGCCGGGCGGTTGCCGGATTTTCTGTAGGCATACCACAGCCCCCGGGATGAAGGGGCACTCGACCCCTCCCGCCCCAGCCGCCACTTGTATGTGGTGGCCGTGGACCTGGAGGACGAGGAGGCGTGGATTGTGGATCCGCTCCACCTGCAGCCGGCGCAGGCACTGGGGGTTAGCTATGCCGTGCAGGCGCCCTAGCCGGAGAACGTGGCCCAGAAGCAGAATTGCTCCTACCTGGCGGTGAAAACCGCCAACACGTTCATGTACGGGCCCACGGACGAGTGGAGGATCCCCAAACCCGGCGACCTCTTCGACAAGGACAAGTCGATGACGGAGCAGCACCGGGAAGAGCGGCGTTCCACGCTGGAATGGCTGCAGTGATGGGCCGAGATCAAGGTGCAGGGGACGGGCAAGAGGCGGGGCAGGCACGTCCCCAAGCGGCCCAATATCGTCAGCACCGTGGAGACCACCCTGCAAGAAGGACTGCGGCCGAGCGGGTACACCCCGCTGAGCAAGGAGGCGATGATGGCGGCTGTGGCGAGGCGCAGTGGACGGGCCCCCGACGTGATGAACAGCGTGGCGGCCGGCCCCAAACCGGTGCTGATGCCCGGTGCCCCGGACATGGAGTTGCGGTACTGCAGTACCTCGCGCGCGCAGGAGTTGCTGGGCTTGGCGCACCCGAGTCGGCAGTGGAGCAAGACCCGGAAGACGGAGACGGTGGCGAAGGCGCGGTGGCTGGTGCTGATGGTCACGGAGACGGAGAGCGACGCGGTCGTCGGCATGCGGGCGCCTGGTCAACCAAGGAGGCAAGGGACCGAGCAGGCAAGCAAGAGAAAGGAGGAAGAAGCGGAGGAAGAAGAAGAGGAGGAAGAAGAGGTGGAGCCTGCGCAGAAAAGAAGGAAGTGCTGAAGGGGACCCAGATGATGGACAGGGACAGTGGCCAGCGCACCGCGGCACTGGTGTGGATCTCGCGTTGGTTCGTGCAGCCCGCCATTGTCTGGTGCCGGGGGGCCAGACCGCGCAGACCCCTACATCGACAACCCCCCTACACTGCGCGCACACCTCGGTGGAGGTGGCAGGCCCGCCGGGATGTGGTGGTGGGACCACGGCCAATGTTGGGGAAGCGACGTGCGCCATGGGGTGGTTCCAGTGTTGTGGCAGCGGGACCAAGAGGGGGAGGACACACGTGCAGATCAGAACCGCAGGGGGCATGGGAGCCACAAAAGCAAAAGAAGCGGCGATGCAAGGGCGATGCAAGTGCGATGCAAGGGCGCCACACCGGCGATGCGCGGAGGACCCCGTGGGCCTTACCCTGGCAGCCACACGGATCAGGAGCTGACCTGAGGTGGAAAGGGAGGAGGGAGGAGGAGAACAATGCGCATGTGCAGTCTGACCAACTACTGCGCAGGACAGGGCTGGCTCACCAGGACAAGGTACAGACAGGGAGGCAAACAGGCCAAGTGACCGTGACCGTGACCCACAACAGGGTGGACAGAGCGACGAGACGGAGGAGGGCAAGAGGGGAGGGAGGGGGCAGGCCCGCCGCCAATGACAGAGGGTGGAGAAGATGGTGGACAGAGGGACCAGAGGGAAGGGGGGAGGGGGAATGGCGGCGGGCTGGGGGGTGGGAACCCGGCGCTCCGTGAGTCTGCCCCGCGATCAGGGGCATGTGATTGGCCACGCGTGGCCATGGTAGCCGGGGCAGCCTTCACAGGAACTCACTGCAGTTCCTGTGGAGGTGGCGGAGCGGGGGGGGGGGGGATGCTTGTCGTGCGTATCGTCCATGTTCGCTCTGGAAGCCGTCTGCAGGTATCTCTGAATGGCGCCAAAGACAAGCAAAAAACAGGTGTGTTGCGCATGTGTGTGCGATTTCTCTGCACCATTTTAGGGATTTGCACTAGAGGAAGTGATTTGGACGCAACGTTACTTGCACCGAAGAAGATTTAGTGGGGTTCAGAGCGCGATCCAATGTGGCGTTGAAGAAGGCATGAAAAAAAAGGTCCGTTGTGCATGTGCATGTGTGCTCTTTCTTTCTAGCGACATCCCACGATCAGCTCGGTGCTCCCTGTGGAGGCTATCCTGCCGAGAATACCACCTATGATGTGAATCAAAGTGCAATGGACTGGCGCTGAAGACAGGCATTCCAAAAGACAAGTATGTCGGCGCCCCGGCTTCTTTTCTGCAGGTATCAAAGGTTTGTGGAGCAACACCAAGAACCTGACCCTCAAGTGGAGGATGGCCGCATCATGGGCAGCGCATCTCTGAATGGCGCTGAAGACAGGCAACAAACAGGTGTGTTGTGCATGTGCATGTGTGCTCTTTCTTTCAAGCGACATCCCACGATCAGCTCGGTGATCCCTATGGAGGATACACGTGCTATCGTGCCGAGAAGACCACCTATGATGTGAATCAAAGCACAATGGACTGGCGCTGAAGACAGGCAAAAAAACAGGTGTGTTTTGCTTGTCACTTTTCTGCAAGTCACCCACCGGCAGCTCATGCACATTTACGGCGTTGAGGCGGCGGGCTACCGACTGCTTTAGGATGGGCAGCGAGTTTTGTGGGCGCTGAAGACAGGCAAAAAAACACAGGTGTTTTGCTTGCCACTTTTCTGCAGGTATCAAGGATTCGCAGGCGATGGAATCCGAGCAGGAGATACGGAGGTCGCAATTGCACGAGCAGTTGTTGCAGTCGCAGATTGGCCACCGGACGGCATCTTCGCATGGCGCTGAAGACAGGCATTCCAAAAAACAGGTATGTTGTCGCCCCGCCCACTTTTGTGCAGGTATGAAGAGGGGGGGGGGGGGGGGGGGGCTCAGGGGGGGGGGGGGGGGGGCAGTTGGCCCAATGGGGACAATGGGGGGTTAGGGTAGAAAAAGTCCCCCGCGGGTAGAAATTTTTGTATACGGGGTTGGGGGGTGACAAGTGTCGCGGTTGAAAAAAAAATTCACCTCCTGGGGGAATTCCCCCCCCCCCCCCCTGGCGTCAAGAGTGCTGATGGGCCGGGGGGAGGGGTAGGGGCCGCACCCTCACTCTCGCTCTCGCTCTCACTCACGGACCATATGTCCATCGTCAATGACATGGACACACTCGACCCCTCCTCCCAATCCTTCTCCTCCCCATCCCTCACCCTTGCCACCTCGTCTTCCTCCTCGTGGTCTTTGGCCTCACGCTCAAAGCGTTCCACGTCCTCCTCATACTCCTTCCACCGAGCCCGCCACGCCCCCATCACCACCCCATCCCACTCGCTCATGCGCATAGTGCGCCCCGCTTAGTACACCTGCTCCACCGCCCCCCCATTCCTCCCTATTTCTTAAGTCTCCCCTCGCAAAAAAGGCCTTGCGCAAGGTGCGGCCCATGGGGTAGTTCATGGGAATGAGGTCCCGAATGGGGACCTCCCATGTTGGCCCACGGCTCCAACGAACGATACTCTTCTTCACAAATTTGTACCGACACGAAGTCGGCACAATCATGAAAGGGGTGGGCGGGGTCCGTCTTGTGCCCTATCAGAAAAGGCTTGGCATATTTGGCCTTTTTCTTGCATTTTTGGCGAGTCTAAAACTTCCTCACCACAACTTGGGGCGCATAAAAGGCGCATGGGGGGGGCGCCGGTACCGGACCCTTTACGCCCACTCCCCCCCCCCCCCTCTGGGAATTTGGTCCACGAGTGCCGGACCATGGACGCCAAAGGCGCCTTAAGCAAAATTTGCTTGATCTGGTAGAGGGTGACAAAATGGGTTTTCACCCCATGTGTCTCTTCTCAAAATACTTGCATTTTTTTTGGACAACTCAATATTGGAGGAAAACTATACTTAATCAAATATCAATACCACCCCTGCGCAGACATTTGTCAGAGTTGGCCCATACCCTAGTGGGTAAACGAGTGGCTCTGCACCTGGGAGTCATGGGTTCAAACCCCAGTGCTGGCAATAGTCAGGGTTTCAAATTGTGTGGGACACTCAAGGGAAAATTTGTTTTTTGGTTTATTTTTGCCTTTTTATGCTTTGCTTTTGTCCCCCTTTGTTTGGGGATCCCCGGGAATGTAGCATTTCCGCCCTCTTTTGGGCCCCCGAGAAGGCAGGGGTGAGGCAGCCAATTCTGATTTTGTCCCCCATTGTTTGGGGATCCCCGAGAATGCAGGGGTGATGCAGCATGTCCGCACTCTTTTGGCCCTCTCCTCCTCCTCCTCCTCCTCCACAGCTCCCCCGATGCTACCTACAACGTCTCATACTTCATCCATGCCGCCCTCCGAATCAGACGTCACTACCGAGGTGAATTGTCAGACGCGGCCTTTGAAGTCCACCAGCAAGCAAGAGACAAGAAGCGGCTAGACGCTCTTCTGGATGGCTGAAGGAAAAGAGCACGTCCGACAAGCGATGAGTCCAGCGATGACGAGGACCATTTCGCTTGTCCTTTGGACAAGCGCTATTAGGCCTCCTTTCTTCACCTCCGTCATCTCCACCACTGCCACCACCCATGTTTTGGGACCGCGAGGAGGAGCACCCCACGAAGGGCACGCGACGCGGCCCTCCACACGATGTGCCACCCACTGGTGTACCTGCGCTGGTTGTGGGCACGTAGTAATCACTTCAAGGCATGTAATTTGGGGAAATTGTTTGGGGGGGGGGGGGGGGGCATGGTAGGTGGCCCTTTTGTTGAAAGGCATAGCACCCCCGAGTCAATTCCCGGCCACTATTGCTAGTGGCGCCCCACGTAGACCAAACCATGCTTGTTTTCAAGGCAGAGTTGATGCATGTTCCGAAACCCGTTGCAAGAGCAAGGTGGGGGGAGGGTTGTTTGCACCACGCGCACTGCGCCTTTCCCAAAAAAAAAAGCTCTCGCCGTGATGAGGCGGTTATTTTATGCCATATATGTTTGGGTCCGGAGCCTCCCCCCCCCCCCCTCCCCCTTCTTGGCTACACCTAGCCCCCCCCCCCCCCCCCAAGACCCAGCCCCTCCCCCCCCTGAAAGTGGCCGGAGAGTGGGAAGGAGTCGGTGTATGGTCCGATGCTGCCCCCCCTCCCCCCCGTGAAAAGGCGCCCATAAAATACAACCCCTCAGGGTCACCAAATGAGGCAACCGGGGCCTTCCAAAACGTCGGGTGGCGAGGGTCCGTGAGGGAAAAGGGGGTGTAGCCGTCATACGCACGGATCAGATACCCATGTGTGGTATTGAACAAGGGTTCGACATAGTCGTGCAACATCTCTTTGTTGTGCAAGAGCGTGTCGTCCACGCTCCATCGCACGAGATCGCGCCATTTGGGCGCGATGTCTGGAACTTGGTCGATGTTGTCGACCAGGCCTACAAAAAGGAAGTGTGAGAGGTCGGTGGACGATTGCAACAAGGTGCGCGCATCACTCTCTTGGCCTCCTAAGGTCACAAGTGGCTATGGTAAGTAGGTAAATCACTTCTAAAGGGTCGTAGTTAGGGTATGGGATGGTTGCAACGGGGTGCGCGCATCACTCTCTTGGCCTACTAAGGTCACAAGTGGCTACAACTAGTGGGTAAATCACCACTAAAGGGTCGTAGTTAGGGTATGGGATGGTTGCAACGGGGTGCGCGCATCACTCTCATGTCCTACGCTAGGTGCACGCTAGAAGACCCAATTTCGTTCTAGCCTCAATGGCGCCAGAAGGCGAGAATGAAAAAAGCGGGGTTTACCCCAACCCGTGGGTGTGGGGTTTGGTGATATCATGGAACTTGGGCCCCGAGGAGCATACGACGGGGTCCAAATGTCATTTTTCACAAAAACACATTTTTCAGCCAGAATTGAAAACAAAAAAAAGTGTTCTAGCGATGTTCTAGTGCCAATCTAGCGTGTTCGCTAGAAGGTTCTAGCCTAGAACAAAACTAGAACAAAAACATTCATGCATCTAAGGGACACCAAAGTGGGGGTGGGGTGGGGGGGTATTACACATACACTCATAACAACCACTAGACTTGATGCATGCATAGGCATATGTGCTCCCCCTCCCCCACACACACACACAGTTTGGCATACACACCACGCAACACACAACATAAGATATCAAGGGTGGGGAGGGAGTGGTAAGAGGCCAAACACAAGCACCGCACAAACACCCCCTAAGTGTCGAGCTATCACCCCCCCACCCCCCTTCCATGTAGGTCACACCCCCCAGGAGTCTTCTCCAGCCGGCAAGTGGCGGGTTGCTCTTTTCGGCCATGCCGGTAATGCATGGTGTCTTTATCCGACACTGATTGATGATGTGTGACTGACAGCTACTGACTGTGATTGTCTGACTAATGTAGTCAGACATGATGTTCTATTTTCTGTTTCAGACACAGTGTGTGTCTTGAGGTTTAACCAGGTTTGGCATAGAGAATAAAGATGCACTTATGCCTGACTGTGGAGTGCATTACCTCCGGTTTGCATTTGTGGGTTTTTTAATTAGGTCACACACCCCTTCCATGTTGTGGTTTGGGTTCCGGGACTACCCTGCTTGTGCTTGTGCTTAAGGTTAGGGAGGGGGTCCATTTCCTTTTTGCAGGTGTGTTTCTGTTTTTTCACTAGTTGAGTTTGAAGAAGTGCATTGACACCAAGAGGTAGGTGTGTTACTCCATCCCTCCTCCTTGCTGGGTGTGCCTGTGGTGTGGGATCGTCTGTTGTACTGTTGTGCCATCAGGAGCTGTGCTGTGTGGGTCGGTGGGATGCTTTGTCCCCTCTCCTCCCAGGTTATGGAATTCCCCCCCCATCCCCATGTGTGCAGTGGTACCTGGCTTGTTGGTTCATTGGCTGTTGGTTTTCGGGTTGCTTGGTTGATTGTTGGTTGATTGGTTTATGGGCTGCTGAGTTTGGCAGGCTGGTTGGTTGATTGGTTGGTTGGTTGGTTGGTTGGTTGGTTGGCTGTTGGCTCGCTGCTGGGGTGTACGTTTGCTGTATGTACTATGCTATGTGGTGTTGGGTGGGGTTTATGTGTGTGTTGCCTGGACACATGCTGTGTGGTTTCGTTGCATGGTGTGTCTGTGTGTAAGCATGTATGTACAGCCATTGCAAAGGTCCCGAGGGGTTTGTGCACATTTCATTTTGGCGTTCTAGCGGCGTTCTAGTGAGGTATTCTAGCGGCGTTCTAGCGGCGCCTCGCTCTAACCTTCCTAACCTTAAGCACAAGCACAAGCAGGGTAGCCCCGGAACCCAAACCACAACATGGAAGGGGGGGGGGTGATAGCTCGACACCCAGGGGGTGTTTGTGCGGTGCTTGTGTTTGGCCTCTTACCACTCCCTCCCCACCCTTCATATCTTATGTTGTGTGTTGTGTTGTGTGTATGCCTATGCCAAACTGTGTGTGTGTGGGGGGGGGGCACATATGCCTGTGCATGCATCAAGTCTAGTGGTTGTTATGAGTGTATGTGTCATGGACCCCCCCCCTACTTTTGGTGATTTGTGATTTGTGTTCTACCAAATCAATCTATCTAGGCTAGAACGATTTGTGTTCTAGCCGGGCAGTTTCTAGGCTAGAATGTTCTAGCGAAGCATTCTAGCCTGGAACGAAATTGGGTATCCTAGCGTGTACCTAGGGTACTAAGGTCACAAGTGGCTACGGTAAGTAGGTAAATCACTACTAAAGGGTTGTAGTTAGGGTATGGGATGGTTGCAACGGGGTGCGCGCATCACTCTCATGTCCTACGAAGGTCACAAGTGGCTACGGTAAGTAGGTAAATCACTACTAAAGGGCCATAGTTAGTAGTCCATGCCGGTTCTCCCCTCATGGCAATCCGTTGAGATCGCTGCTCCATGTGCATTTGTGCTCCTTCCAGGACATGAACTCCATGGCTGTGTCCGCGAGTGGCAGGTCCGCAGTGAACTCCTCGACTTTCGCACACAGTAGCCGTGCAACCGCTTTGTCCCTTTCACACAATATGCACAAGTGGTCTTCTTGTGCCTTTTCTTGTGCTTCTTGTGCTTTGCGTTTGGCCAAAGTAAGTAAAGAGAGATGAAAGGGACTACACACCTCCTGCACAAGGTACACGAAGTGCAACGAAGTGAACACAAGCACACTTTCAATGGGTCCTCGCTACCCTCGCTCGGCCGCTGCCTCCGGCTCGTCTTTGGGCGCAATCTTCCGCCTATACATCTCCTCCCACTCTTTCCTCTTCTGCGCCATGATCCCTATGACAAGAAGAATGGAAAGAGGACGTGGAACATCAATGCCATGTCATACGTTATGCACGCATCATGGATTTCAGAATACGAGCCTCCTCCTCCGCCTGCGCGATCGGATCCTTCCGTGGACTCCGTGGACTTTGTGCTTCTTCTTCTTCTTGTGCGGGGTTCTTTTGCGCTTCTTCACCTTCTTCTTGTGGTGGAGAGCAAACAATGCACAAACAGCAATGTACAGAAATGTTTTTTTTTGTGCCGTGCTTCGTCATGTTTCGCCGTTGTGTATCTTCGCGTACCTGCAAGGTCTTTGATTAGCGCTACGTGGACCTCTTCCTCCCACTCGGCGGCTTGTGGGGCCTTTAGAGACCGGTGGTATTCCATGTACCACGGCTCTTGGCCCTCGACGAATTGGATCTCGTCTTCTTCTGAAAGATATAGGATAGGATGAGATAGTACAGCAACAAGCCCTCGGGAAGACTCCACGTGCACCAAAATGTTTGCAAGCACATACCATCCAGGTTATACCACCAATATCTTGGGGGAGTGTTCGCCTAGGGCTCGTAGGCCGCCTCCGGAAGGAACTCCTCCCTTGCATGTCCAAGCAGTCCATGGGGTGCCTTCCATGGAGCTGCACCACGAGGAGGCAGCTCATGGGGATCACGAGGCGGGGATGGCAGCACATGGTGGGGTTGGGTGCAGGGGTGCGGACTGGAACCCTGCTGTGGGTCCACCCAGTCCCATGCTGCCGTAGCGCTACTCTTGCGTGACATTTTGAATGGTTGAGAGTTTGAAAAGCTACACAATGGAAAATGAACTAAGGGCGCGCGGAGAAACGCGCATCAGATAAAACAAAACAGGGGTCGTCTGTTCCCCCTCTCAAAAAGGCATTCTGACAAAACGAAGGGGTTTTCAGTTCTGTGAAAATTTGACAGTGGATGCGCGTGCACAATGTGGGGAGATCCTTTATTCCTACGCCTATGCCTTTGCGCTATTTCTACTTAGCATTTCCCGGGCTAGGGCACAACTTGCTAAGGCAGCTTTCCAGCCTAGGCAGCTCAAAAATGCAAATCTTTGCCATTGATTTTTTTTTAGACTTTCACCATCCAAAATCATCAAATATCCCATGTAAAGCATATTTTAGACCCTCTATTTGTGTTTTTCAGGCCTCTTGTTGTGCACCTACTCGTAGTGACGCTCTTTTGAGCCGAGCCACAACCACCATGTCTTCCCCCCGGGGGGGGCCCTTGGTGTGGGGGGAGCTCCCTGAACTCTACGGCCACGACGACCCCTTCGGTTGGTGGGTCCTACTGGGGGGGCGGCCAGCCCTACTCCAGCCGGGACGGCTGCTCTCCGAGTATGCAGCCGAGCGGCACATCCCGGGCGACTGTTCCGTGGCCTTTGCCTGCCCGGGGGCAGACCCTCTGGGCCTTCGGCGCCTCCGCGCTGCCGACTTCGACTACTTCGATGACTCCGACATCAAAAACAACGCGGCAGTGGCACTGCCGCTGGCGCCAGCTTGCAATCGGGAGCGTCAAGGGCGTACAGGGCGGAGGGGACGCCTGCTGGCCCTCCTTGCCCCGCGATGCCGGCCATTCTGGTGGCATTGGCGATGCCGACGGCCGCGAACCGCCGCCAACGCCGCGTAGCAACGGCCTCACGCTGCAACGCCGCCACAGTAGCGGTCGCACTGGCCGCCGGGTTCTCGGGCAGCCATCAGGGAACATTTGGGGCACCGGGGACGGGACGGGACACATCCCTCAATGCCTTGGCCCCACAGACTTTGCTCGGCGCGGAGTCGTGGGCTGACCTCATGGATGCCGACGATGCGGCAGCGGAGAAGGTCGCAGGGAGGGGCAGTGTCGCCCCCTCCCCCGGGCTGGATCACTGGGGCAGCCATCAGGCTGCTAGTGGTGCCGTTGCTGGCGCCGTTGGCGCGTCTAGTGCTGGGGGGATGCATCCCCTAGCCCCCAGGGCGCCGGCTGTGACACTTTGTGCAGCCGTTTGGCTGTGTACGGCCCCAGTGTGCGTGCGCCTATGCGTGCGCTTGGGGCACCTGGGGCTGGAGGGGACGCATCCCCTAGCCCCCAAAGGGGCAATCCCCGACTTCTCGGGCAGCTATTAGGCTCCGTGTACTGCCGTTGCTAGCACCGGTGGGGCGCCTAGGGCAGGAGGGGATGCATCCCCCAACCCCCAACGCGCCGACTGTGACACTCTGTGCAGCCGTTTTGCTGTGTGCGGCGCCTCTGTGCGTGCGCTTGGGGCACCTGGGGCTGGAGGGGATGCATCCCCCAGCCCCCAAGGGGCCATCTCCGACTTCTGGGGCAGCTCTTAGGCTCCGTGTAGTGCCGTTGCTAGCACTGGTGGGGCGCCTAGGGCAGGAGGGGATGCATCCCCCAACCCCCAACACGCCGATTGTGACACTCTATGCAGCCGTTTGGCTGTGTGCGGCGCCTCTGTGCGTGCGCTTGGGGCACCTGGGGCTGGAGGGGATGCATCCCCCAGCCCCCAAGGGGCCATCTCCGACTTCTGGGGCAGCCATCAGGTTGCGTGCGGTGCCGATGCTGGCACCGTTGGGGCGTCTGGGGCTTGGAAGGACGCATCCCCTAGCACCAAGGGCGCCGTCTCAGTTGGTGCTGAGCGCCTAGCGACCCACAAATGCCCCTTGAGGCGCCCGGTGGCCGACCTGCCCCCCCCCCCCCCCCCCCCGCTTGGAGGGCGCCTATACGCCCATAGCCCAATGCATAACCATGCGGGGCGCCGCGGGGGGGCACGACGCCCCTAAGTGCACCACGGAGCGGGGGGCAGCCTCGCCTGAGGTTCCACAGGGCTGCAGACTGCCGGGTGTGTGGGAGTCTTCCCGGTATTTTCGCTATCGGATCTGCTTGCCCCCCCTTCCCCTCCTTTGCAAGGGTTGGAGGGGCAGGCCATGGAGACGATTGCGTTGGCGTTGACGTCAGTGCATCCGGCAGTGCCGGCCGGCATGGCTCGAGTTGGATGCAGCGGCTGAGCCGCCTGCAGGCGGCCTCGCGAGCCGGAGCTATCCCCCCCCCCCCCCCCCGCTCCCTCCCTCCAGCCTAGGGCAGGGGTCTAGGGGCCTGCTCAGTGATGGGGTCTATGGGTGTGGCGCCAGTCCACTAACCGAGCTCCGGAGGGAGGTTGGGACCGCAGAGGGCCCAGCCCAGCTGATCTGCCCCAAGCTACCAGACCCACCCCGCCCGACCAGGTAGGCAAGGAATAGGCGACGAAGTGCCGCCGCTGATGATGCTTACTCGGGGCTCATCGCGGGGGACCCAATGGAGGAGCGTGCCCCCACTGGAGTGGGCCGCCAGGAATAGGGGTCTCCAAGTGGGGGGAGGGGGAGTGCATGCACCCCGTCCCCGAAGAAGCGTCGGCAGGGGCTGTGCGGTGGGGGGAGGGAGACCACAATCACCCCGCCCCCGAGGATGCATCAGGGGTAGCAATGAGTAAGCAGGGTGTGCAAGGGATGACCCCGGAGCTCGTGGGAGCGGCACACGGCCTCGGCCTGCGGCTGGCCCAGGGTGTGCGCATAGGCTTGACAAGGGCGGCGCCATAGGAAATGGGCGGGGGCGACCGTAGATTTCGGCTCAAGGTGGATCTCAATGGCTTGTTCAAGCCGCGGGGAGGGGGGGTTACCCCACCCCCTCCCGCCGTTCGGGAGGGTGTGGGCGAGGAAGCCTTTAAGTGGGGGGAGGGGGACCACAACCACCCCATGCCCGCCCGGGGAGAGTCGGTGGGAGCGGCACAGGGCCTCGGCCTGCGGCTGGCCCTAGGGACGCGTGCAAGCCCTCGGCAGGGCAGCTTTTTAACCCCCCACTAGGGCAGGGCTACCGATAAGCGAGCAGGGCGAGGCAGTAAGGGCTGGAGGGCGCCAATTTGAGCGCACGGAAGGGCGAGCCTGGAAGCGACTTAGTCCCAGCCAGCTCGTCCCTCCTGGCAGCCGTGCAAGCACAGGCGGGGGGGCCTGTAGGGGAGGCCACGGGCGCCTGAACTCGACTCGGCCCACCTCCCCGGCCCTCGACCTCTGTACATGTGCCAGTGGACGTTGAAAGACGAATGCCCTCTTTATGTGTTTTTGTGTCCCTCCTGGCCGCCATGTGGGCACAGGCGGGGGGCTTGTAGGGGAGGCCACGGGCGCCTGAACTCGACTCGGCCCACCTCCCCGCCCCTTTGCCTCTGTACATAGGCCAGCGGACGCTAATAGACGAATGCCCTCTTTATGTGTTTTTCGCCCTATTCAGGTTTTTTTTTTGCGGGGAGGGGGGCCAATGGGGCTAGGGCACAACCTGCCTATGCAATTTTCCACTCTTGGCAGCTCAAAAATGGAATTTTTCGAAACCGATTTTTTTGAACTTTTGACCATTCATGATGATCAAATATCCTATGTAAACCATGCTTTCAACGCCCTATCTGTATTTTTCACCCTATTTTGCTGTTGGACAGGGGATGGGGTTTTCTGCATGACTTTCGTGACTAGCTAACTGATTGACTGACTGTGCTCCCTCCCTCTTCGAGGTGTCTTGCCGATAGGCAATAGAATTTCATCTTGCATTCCAACTTTCCTGTTCAACAAGGCCACCCCACCACCCCCTGCTGTTTACAGGGCATCATTCTTTTGAGCTGCAATGCTCTGTCTGCATGATTTTCATTTTCACCTTATCTCAGGTCTCTCAGATCGCTTTTCTGGATCTCACACTGCGCACCTCCAAAACTTGGCATCGCATCCGCGATATTGCCCACATTATCGAGCAGGATTGGACAATTTTCTTTGGCTCCAAGCCAAAGGGTCAGACTCCAAGCCATACTGTGTCAGCCTCAATCACCACTTCTGCTGGGTGGTTTCAACGTCACAGCCATGAGTCAGGGTTTTGGGCTTTACGGAATATGGGGCAGCATTTCCGAGAGTACCTTCCAGCCTGGCAGGTCTGTGGAGCGCCATCTTCCTCTATTATCCCTGACAGCTCAGAATACAGAGGGGCTGGTCAAGAAGAATTTGCACACACTCTCAGTCATCCTGAGCAGCACAGGGATTCCACCAACAGGGGAGCCAATTTTCCAGACACCTTATCTTCCCTACTGCCCATCAGAATTTCTGATGAGCATGTGTATCTTGGCCAATCACTTTCCATTTGGCTGGTGTGATAAAGTGGGCTCTCTGCAGATGGCTGCAAACGTCAGAGCCTCACCCCTCAGCAACCATCAGGCGTGGACACACCTTGGGTGCACTATTCACATGCTTTTCGGGAGTGCTGTGCACACGTTGAGCACTATTTTGCTCATTTTTCTGTAACAGGGACCCCCACCCCCAATTTCTGTCCTGTGCTTCACGTTTGATCAGAATTTTATGTCGGAAGCACCGCAAAATCAGAGCACAAATGCGGACAAGACCAAAAGACAACTCAAATCAAAGGTGGCCCCAACCTGAGGCTTGGATTGCTTGCACGTGCTGCCAGTTTGTTAACAGACATTATAAACCGGTTTGCATGGCTGTTTCGGTTGTCAAAAAAGGGGCTACGGTGACATTACATGTGGGTTGTTACAAACAAAAAACCACCCTATGGTGCTGCTCTCCTGACAGGAAAAATCTGAAATTTGTGGTTTCTGAGCAACCCGACTACCGCAGTGTACGGCACTTGCAGAGTAAAATGTCACGGCTGAAAAAAAAATCATGCTACACAAGATTTGTTAATTTTGGCTAGCTTGTTTGTCAGCCCCTGTTACGCTGATGTTGACTATTTTCATGGATTATTGTGCAGAAGGAGATCAGGGATACTTTTACCCCACCTGTCCTTTCCTGTTGCGCAGCATTTTCCCCCCGCCTGTTGTCCAATCCCCGACACAGTCGCTCTCACTACAAGTTTATTTTAGGTCAATTGCTCACACCCACAGAGAGATCTGGACGCTCCAAATGTGCGCGACTATGTGCCCCCTTCTAGGGGCTCTCACCACAACTTCATCGTAGGACATTAGGTCACACCCGAATAGAGATCTGGAGGCTCCAAATGTGCTCAACTATCCGCCCACTTCCGGGGGCCCACCGTTTTAGTTTCCTGCAAAAAAGATATTTTTGGAAAGCCCCGACCAGTGGCTCTCACCACAGCTGTATTTTAGGTTAATTGCTCACACCCACAAAGAGATCTGGACGCTCCAAATGTGCGCGCCTATCTGCCCCCTTCTAGGGGCTCTCACCACAACTTCATTGTAGGACATTAGGTCACACCCAAATAGAGATCTGGAGGCTCGAAATGTCCTCGACTATCCGCCCACTTCCGGGGGCCCACATTTTTAGTTTCCTGCAAAAAAGATATTTTTGGAAAGCACCGACCATTGGCTCTCACCGCAGCTGTATTTTAGGTCATTTGGTCACACCGACGCAGATCTGGAGGCTCAAAATGTGCTCAACTATCCGCCCCCTTCCCGGAGCCCACTGTTTCACTTTCCTGCAAATGAGGCATGTTTGAAAAGCCCCGACCCATTGGCTGTTACGAGAACCTTATTTTAGGTCATTTCGTCACACCCAAAGAGGGATCTAGACGCTCCAAATGTGCTCGACTATGTGCCTCCTTCCAAGGGCTCTGACCACAATTTTATGGTAGGTCATTTGGTCACACCCACAAAGAGATGTGGAGGCTCCAAATGTGCTCGACTATCCGCCTTGTTCTAGGAGCCCACAGTTTCAGTTTGCTGCAAGTGAGGCATTTTTGGAAAGCCCCGACCAATGGCTCTCACCACAACTGTATTTCACGTCATTTGGTCACACCAAAACAGAGATCTGGAGGCTCCAAATGTGCTCGACTATCCGCCCCCTTCCAGGGGCCCACTGTTTCAGTTTCCTTCAAAAAAGACATTTTGGGAAAGCCCCGCCCAGTGGCTCTCACCACAACTGTATTTTAGGTCATTTGGTCACACCCACACAGTGATCTGGAGGCTCACAATGTGCTCGACTATCTGCCCCGTTCCAGGGGCCCACTGTTTCAGTTTCCTGCAAGAAAGATGTTTTTGAAAAACCCCAACCAGTGGCTCTCACCACAACTTGTAGGTCACACCCACAAACACGTCTGGAGGACTATCTGCCCCCTTCCAGGGGCCGTCTGTTTCAGCTTCCTGCAACAAAAGGCATTTTTGGAAAGCCTCAACGAGTGGCTCTCACGAGAACTTTATTTTGGGTCATTTGGTCACACCCACACATACATCTGGAGGCTAAAAATGTGCTCGACTATCCGCCCCCTTCCGGGGGCCGTCTGTTTCAGTTTCCTGCAAAAAAGGCATTTTTGGAAAGCCCCGACCAATGGCGCTCACCAGAACTCTTTTCAAGGTCATTTGGTCATACCAACACACAGATCTAAAGGGTCAAAATGTGCTCGAATATTGCCCCTTCCAGGAATCCACTGTTTTAGTTTCGTGCAACGGAGGCATTTTCGGAAAGCCCCGAGCCATTGGCTTTCGCTGTAACTTTATTTTAGGTCATTTGGTCACAGCAACACAGAGATCTGGAGGCTCCAAATCTGTTCGACTATCCGCCGCCTTCCACGGGCCAACTGTTTCAGTTTCTTGCAAGTGAGGCATATTTGCAAAACCCCGACTAGTGGTTCTAAGCAGAACTTTATTTTAGGTCATTTGCTCACATCCACATAGAGATTTGGAGGTTGGAAATGTGCTGGACTATCCCCCACCGTACAGGAGCCCTGTGTTTCAGTTTCCTGCAAAAAAAGGCATTTTTGGAAAGCCCCGACCGGTGGCTCTCACCGCAACTGTATTTTAGGTCATTCGGCATACCCACACACAGATTTGGAGGCTCCAAATGTGCTCGACTATCCGCCCCCTTCCAGGGGCCCATTGTTTCAGTTTCCTGCAAGTGAGGCAGTTTTGGAAAGCCCTGACCCAGTGGCCATCACCAGAACTGTTTGTTAGGTCATTTGGTCACACCCACACAGAGATCTAGAGGCTCAAAATGTGCTGAACTATGCGCCCCCTTCCACGGGCCCATTCTTTCCGTTTCGTGCAAGTAAGGCATGTTTGGAAAGTCCCGTTCAGTCGCTCTCACCAGAACTTTTTTTTGGTCATTTGGTCACACTAGGGGTGAGATCTGGAGGCTCAAAATGTGCTTCACTAACTGCTCCCTTCCGGGGGCCCACCACTTCAATTTCTTGCAAATAAGGCATTTTTGGAAAACCCAGACTAGTGGCTCTCACCAAAACTTTATGTTGAGTACGTCATTTGTTCACCCCAGGCCTGAGATGTGGAGGCTGGAAATGTGCTCCACTATCTCCAACAATCAGTCCCTGACAATCCCATTCACCCCCTGTCTAACCCCACAGCCCAGGCCCAAACAGACAAACGAACAACGTATGAGCAAGACCCACAACTGTGGATGATGCCCTCGGGGGGCCCTACTTGGGCAATACGCCGTGGAAGAAAAGAGCACATCGCCCAAATAGGGGGACCTGTAGAATGCAGCGGAGCTGCAACCGCAGCTCTAAGCTTCCAAGCTCAGGAAGAGTTACCGTCTTTAATGAACCCTCCATCAGGACCTCCAATGCCGCAATCACTCCGGGGCCATTAACTGTGCGCCACTGACATGCATTGTTTCAACGCTACCAATGATCCGGGACACACCCCTGAAACCGGGCACTTTTTCAACTTGGGGTGTTTTTTTCCCCCCAACCGCGACGCTTGTCTCCCCCCTACTAGGTTGAAATTTCGCGTGCTGGGGTGAATTTTTTCTTCCCCCCCCCCCCCCCCCCCCCGCCCCGCCTGGGCCATTCACCCAACCTCTTGTCCATAGTGCCCATACTTCTCGGTAGCCGGCCCTTGTGTGGACGACATACTCTCGCTTTGGCTTGAGATTGCACAACCATACCATGTCGAGCTGAGGCCACGCGCAGCAGCTTACACATTCAACGGGGTTGAGTGCACTCCGCACATCCCCAAGACCCACAACAACTCCTTGCCACCATTAAGGCGAAGAATGCCTTGCTGTGCAACTAGCACCGTGGAGCTTGTGCTCCAAAAAACCTTGGGTATCGCCCGCACATTGTCGAGAACCAAATCAATGTGGCGCTGGCACGCCTAGAGAACACCATGCTGAGCACACATGACACCAAAAATCTCAGCTAAGTGCTGTGTGTTGCCCAATGGCGGAGATTGTCCGAGGGCTCCGGTGAGGGAACTCCACATGCCAACAATGTATTGATGTGGCTTATATGGGCACCCAGCAGCATGGGTATACATACCGACACGAGGGCCCTAAATGCGTTGCAACCGCCTCGCCATGAGTGCTTGCAGCGATGTTAAACAAGAGAACCCTATAAACAGCTACATAGGACCATCGGGTAGTGGGAAACGCAAGCCGGAGCCAAAAAAGTACCCTTTGAAACCTCGATCATGCTAGTCAACCGATGTGCCCCAGGACTAGGTGAAGCAGTTTACGCGTGTACCTAGACAACTTGGTAAACAACCACGTGCCGATGACGTCCGCAATTCCCCTTTGTTTGTGTGTACTGGGTGGTTCAGCCACTTACCGATCCATGTCAAGCTTTTCGTGGCATCCAAGATACACATGGGGCTAAAGGGGAAGCCTTTAGTTGCCAAGTGCGCCGTTGTGCGGTGAACAACATGGTTGGGCAAGAGGCGGTGACTGCCAACCAACACATTGTAATGGGGATATTGCACCATGAGAACCCAAGGGCCGCAAGCTCAGACAGCACCAATGTTGGCCCAGGCTAGGTGCCTAGTGCCAACCGAGGTGCACGCGCAGCAATGCATAAGTGGGGCTAGCTATAGCCAGCCTCGCCGCCCCCATGTAAGGCAAGGGGCACATACTCCCGTATTAGTTGTAAAATTCAAGTGGCCCAATTCTTAATGTGTCACTCTCACCAAAGCTAGGCAAAGCCGCAACCGACCTCAAACCTTTGACTGAGCGTGGACACGGGTCCGAAGCTTAAGATATGTCTATTGCATGTGCAAATGAATCGATTTCACCCTCACACAACGCCTCGTCAACCAAACGTTGCTACATAGTGGAAGAAGTGCATGCGGCAAAGTGTGTGCTTGGGCATAAAACATACAAAACAAATGTCGTCAAATTGGCAGAAATTACAACACAAATTCAAAATTCTAGCTGTTGCGGCGACCTATCTTGTGCTTTGTGGGAGAGTCTTCTTCTAAACAACTTGCTAAGAGAGGCCGATGGTTTTAAAATAGCAAACAAACGGGTTTTACCTCAGGGCCCCGGGCACCACTTGACACACAGGGCAGAACAGCAGTCAAATCCTCCAAGAGGAAGATGCGCATGTCGTGACGAGGCCACCTTTCCAGGCACTCTCGTATATTTAACAAACTCCCGTGCATTAGGGCAAAGCAGCGAATCATGAACTAGGCCACAAATGTGCAACCTTTGGAGGAGAGTCGCCACTTTGGGGCAAGGTGCCGGTGACTAGGACGAGGCATGCGTTGCGGCTACATAGAAGTGGTGGTCCGCCCACTTGGCCCAAAGGGGGTTGACAACCGACATCCATCCAAAAAGGCCAAGCCTACACGACACTGGCTTACCGTTGAAGTACGCCCCATCTCCTAGCTGCGGCAACGAAGCGTCCTCTAGCGGCCCGTGGGCTGCCATGTTGTGTAGTGAACCGTGCATCGGAGACTAAATGTTGTGCTGACATTTGCTTGTCCAACCCTTAGCAGTGCGCCGGTGCCCCCCACATGCGGAGCCGGTTTTCCACCCAGGCAGAATTGCGCCTCCAACACCGCCGCATCAAAGATGCGGTGGCCCATTGGCTGTAAGCCCGTGTGGTAGGCACCCTGGGGGGCGAGCAGCTGCCCCGTAGCCCAACCAGGTCCGGTCATGACAAAGGTATCCCAAAAGCGGCTTGTGCTTGCGGCCGTCTCTAGCCGCGGCTGAGATAGACAGCCTGACAACACACGTGCGCCATTGGGTCCTAAGTTTGCGGAGCCGGACTCAAATGCAGGTGCAAGGCCGGTGAGGTGCACTCCTAATGCAGTGCACTGACATGAACCCATAAATACACCTATCGTTAATCCCCCGGTATGCGGGACCAAAACACTTGGAAAAAGCAAAGAACCCCCGGAAACACCCGGAAAACGTACCCCTTTTGGAGAGCGTCGTACGGGACCTTTTCCTTGCTGTGAAAGAAGGCGCTAGCTCCGTTACGCCTGTCGTAGCACATGCCCCCCCGCTCACCAAGTGCTTACCGCATCACCTTGGGTGGTCGCATCACAACGCCGTGACTCCAAACATCTCTCCCCCTCGCGCACAATCACTACAGGGACAAATCCGAGTCCCCAAATCCTTTCTGACTGATGCCCCACTTGTAGAGTCCCTCGCCCATCGCTTAGCGGAATTGCCACAGCAAGGCGATGAGTCGTAGAACAAGGCTCTCGTTGAAATAAAAGCCACAACCTTCAAACATTAATCGATCAATAACCCGACGGGGTTGCATGAAGCAACAACACTACTACATGAATGTTCAACAACAACAACAACGGCAACACACACACACACCCCTGAACCAAAGCAATTTTAGAGAGTAAAAGTATGACAGCGGCATCCCCTTGGCAAGCTTACGCCTTGCCAGCATGCCATGCCGAAGCCGACACAGTGGACCGTTGCGGGACACACATGCTGGCCAAGCTTAAGCACGCGTTGCACGGCGCGCTCTACGAAAAACAAGCATGGAAAATGGAAATCACACGCGCGGTCCGCGAACTGCAAACCTGGCGACGGCTATCCTCCCTCTGAAACCACTACTGTACCCAAATGACGGAGCCGTTGCAGATTGCTAGGGCCCTGTAAGAAAATTGGGCAAGGATCATAACAGCAGGCACGAAACCAATGGCAGAGTGCGTTGACTACCTCCGGCGCCTGCTGCTTCTAGCGAACATCAAAGAAGTGGCACCAAGCTGTTACGGCCCCTCCATGAAGAATTGGCACAGCACTCGAAAATATGAAACCCGGATCCTCCCTGGGAGTTAATGCAATTCCGGAAGAGATTCTTGGCTGACACACTGGTCACCAAAATGACAAAGACAATAGCACAATTCATCTAGAGAGCAACCATCCCAACCAAGGTGGGCGATGGGCTTACTTAGCCCCATCTCCTAGGAAGATGCCTCCGTGTCCATCTATGCCCTGCTATGCCGTGCAATCCATATGTCCGCAGAACGTGTTGTTTAAATGGGTGTCTACATTAGTCTACATAATGATACCGGATGTGGTGGTGTTTGTAACCCCCCCAGCCCAAAAAGCATTTTTGACCATGTATGGGATGCGCGCAGCGCATGGAAAGCCATGCAACAAGGGTCAATGGCGAGTCTAGATTTTTCCAAGGCATATGATTCGATACACCATAACAACTTCGTAGCTTCTTCCTACACATCGGCTCGCCAATCCAGCTAATGTCCCTGTTAATGTCAATGTTTGAGGCCAAATTCATTTTTGCCGTGGGCAAAGGGGGGGGGGGTCAAAGAAGTAGGTATCTCCCTTGGCTCGGGAATCAAACAAGGAGACCCCCTATCCCCGGCCGTATTCGTAATGGTTTGTTCCGTCATTATGCACATACTAAGAAGAGTCTCACGCCACGTGCATGTCCTCTTCTAAGCGGACGACGTCATGTGGTGTATCCCACTCCACCCGCACCCAGCATGTGCGCTCCTCCCCAGCATCGTCGAGCATCTCCAACTGTTTGGCAGCTTTGCGGGACTCAAAATCAATTTGTCCAAGTCAGCATTCATTACCAAAAGGGCTTTCTCCACAAAAAACACGAACTCCATTTCTCTTGCTGTAGCTGTGGGTGGTAGATTGTCATGGGGGGTGGGTACTTCTATGCCCAGCCCTAGCGCGATGACTGAGTTGTGGTCACCCAGCATCACCACATGCTCCCCCATGTGGAGGAGAGAGCCGTGCTTCTGAAGCTGCTCATATTGCGCTTCGCACTTCGCCGGTTGGTGATGGAAATGGGCTCTTGACACTGTGATCCTCAGTCCATCCTCGTTCTCCAAATTAACCGCAAATATTCGGGGACTTAGGGATGCGGACGACACATGGGTCCATGTCCGCTGCCAGAAAAATCCCCCCCCACCTTCCCCTGGGTGGTCAATTGCGTAAGAAATTTGTACCCCGCCCCCTTGGCAAATCTGGAGATTTTTTTTATGTTTTGTTGGAATTCACTCTCCTCACAGCAAGTCATTCCCCCAAGGGGGGGGGGGGGGGACACTGGTTCTATTGCCTTCGGCAGTGCACCTCCAAGAGAGGTTGACAATCAGCCAATCCGTCCCTTACCTAGGCCAGCAGTCAGTCAGAAAGAAACACACGGTTTGGATTTTCTGTTAGTGGCAGACGCGGCCCCAAGCAGTGGGGAGACCTTTCACCTCAGAACAAGCAGTGGCCGAATGGTAATGCAATTGACCGGAGTCTTTTTGGTCGGCGGTTCGAACTCCCGTCGGGTGAATATGCCGCCGCCGCCGCCGCCGCCAACAGTCGGCCGACCAGGATTCGAACCACCGATCGAAAAAGTTTACATCGGTTGCATTACCATTCGACCGGCGATTGTGTGATAGCGATATGCCTCCCCACTGCTTGGAGCCGTCCGAGCAAAAACTCCCCCCCCCCCCCCTCAAAAAAGAGAGGTCCACTTTTTAGGGGATAGAGGCCTCAGAATCAAAAAATCCATTGGGGGATGGTCTTATTGGGCATAATAATGATTTTACAAGGGGTTGGACATCTAATATCATGCCTTGGGGTATGCTACGCGAATGACCCCCAAAAGAGGGGGTATACGACGCCCGCGCCTGCGCTTGATGTAACAACAGCTCTTCGAGGTGATTTCACTCTCCTCACAGCAAGCCATTCCCCCTAGAGGGGGGGGGGGGGGCACTAATTTTGCCACGCTAAATTGTAATGGCTTGATGCAACAAATTGAAGAAGGCTGTAAATTAGTCTATCCAATCCAAACAATTTTCAAATACTTCAAAAACACCAACGTACAAATCTATTGCCTTCGGCAGTGCACCTCGAAGAGAGGTTGACAGTCAGCCGATCAGTCCCTTAGCCAGGCCAGCACTCAGTCAGACAGAAACACACATTTTGGGTTTTTTGTCAGTGGCAGACGCGCCCCCAAGCAATGGGGATGAAATTCACCATCAAGCAATGGCCGAATGGTACTGCAGCTAGCTTGAGTCTCTTTCGTCGGCGGTTCAAACCCCGGTCCAGTGAATACTGCGCCGCCACCACCGCCGCCGCCAACAGTCGGCCGACCACATTTCGAACCGCCGACCAAAAACTTTGTATCAGATGCGTTACCATTCAACCGGCGGTGGTGTGACAGCGATATGCCTCCCCACTGCTTGGAGCCTTCTGAGCGAAAACTTTTGCCCCCCCCCCCCACCAGCCCCCCCCCAAAATTGATATCCACTTTTTAGGGGATAGAGGCCTCAGAATCAAAAAATCCATTGGTGGATGGTCTTATTGAGCAAAATAATGATTATACAAGGGGTTGGACATCCAATATCATGCCTTGGGGTATGCTACGCGAATGACCCCAAAAAACGGGGGTATATGACGCCCGCGCCTGCGCTGGATCTAACAACCTCTCTTCGAGGTGATTTTTGCACTACACGAGCCACATGTCGCCGGGGTACTCCAATACGGCACTCAAATGGAGTACTCAAATAGGGCACTCAAATTGGGTTACTCAAATGGGGTACTCAAATAGGGTACTCAAATAGGGTGTTCAACTAAGCTACTCCAATAAGGTACTCAAATGGGGTACTCAAATAGGGTACTCAAACAGGGTGCTCAAATAAGGTACTCAAATGGGGTACTCCGCTAGGTACTCGAATGGGGTACTCAAATAGGGTACTCAAACATGGAACTCAAATAGGGTACTCAAACAGGGTGCTCAAATAAGGTACTCAAATGGGGTACTCCGCTAGGTACTCGAATGGGGTACTCAAATAGGGTACTCAAACATGGAACTCAAATAGGGTACTCAAATAGGGTACTCAAATAGGGTACTCAAATGGAGTACTCAAATAGGGTACTCAAATAGGGTACTCAAATGGAGTACTCAAATAGGGTACTCAAACAGGGTACTCAAATAGGGCACTCAAATGGGGCACTCAAATGGGGCACTCAAACGGGGTACTCAAAAAGGGCACTCAAATGGGGTACTCAAAAAGGGCACTCAAATAGGGTACTCAACCAAGGTACTCAAATGGGGTGGTTAAATAGGGTACTCAAATAGGTTGTTCAATTAAGGTACTCAAATTGGGTTCTCAAATGGGGTTCTCAATTGACCTTATTTGACTACCCCATTTGAGTACCCTGTTTGAACTCAAATGGGGTAATCAAATGGGGTACTCAAATGGGGTACGCAAATAGTACTCATAGAGTACTCGAATAGGGTGCTCAAATAGGATACTCAAATGCTGTGTTGGGGTTTGCACCCCATCAGAATGACGTGTCGGATTCATTTTGTGCTCTGGGTTTCTTACCACGCACTGATGCTATGTCCAGGTGCATTGGCCTCTGACTGGTTCCGTTGGCCCTGCTGTGATTGCTGGGACTGGGTCAATAGGGCAGCAAGGTGGACCAGGGCATGCTGTGCGTAGAAACCTTGCTGGCCGTGGGGGGTTGCAGAATATTGGGCATAGGGTTAGCTAGTACACAGGGGAGGAAAGATTGTACTCCAGCAACTGGCTGGAAGACGCTGATGGGCGGCACTGGTGCCTGCATAGGGACGGAGGGGGTGCACACGTTGGGGAGGTCTCCCAAATAGCCTTTTTCTAACAAACGTCCAAAATTTGCATGAGAGCCCGCTGGCAAAAACCAAGTGGTTCATCCCCCCGTTTTCTGGTCACCCCATTGTACAATTTGCCCATTTGAGTGTGCAAGGAGTATGCAAGGGGTGTTTTTTCCATTGGCGCCGATGCAGGCGGTGCAATAAAACCACATCATCACAAAAAACCTACAAAAATAGGACGTTGAGGGAAATTGTGCACCAGACCAAGAACAGGGACCACCCAAGACAGAAACAATTTGATTTCTTACAGCTGCGTGCAAAATACACACAACACACAACGAATGTTTTCTGGCCATGCTGCTTTCTGTGCAGACAGCCTGTAACAACTGTTTTTTATGGCGGCTGCATCGTAAGTATTTACATCGCTCGCGGCTTTCCAAAAATGCCTCAGTTGCAAGAAACTTAAATAGTCGGCCCCTGAAAGGGGGCATGAGCACATTTTGAGCCTACAGATCTCTGTGTCGGTGTGACCAAATGATCTAAAATACAGGTCCGGTGAGATCCGTCGGTCGGGGCTTTCCAAAATTTTTTTTTGGCAGGAAGCTGAAACAATGGGCCCGTGGCACGGGGCGGATAGTCGAGCACATTTACAGCCTCCACATCTCTATGTGGTTGTGACCAAATGACCTAAAAAACATTTTTGGTGAGATCCCCTGGTCAGCGTTTTCCGAAAATCCCTTTTTTTGCCGTAAACTGAAACAGTGGGCCCCTGGCAGGGGGCCGATAGTTGACCACATTCGGAGATCTTTGTGTCCGTGTGACCAAATGGCGTAAAATAAAGGTCTGGTGAGAGCCATTGGGTCGGGGCTTTCCAACAATGCCTTTCGTGCTGGAAACTGAAATAGTAGGCCCCTGAAAGGGGGCGGATAGTCGAGCACATTTTGAGCCTCTAGATCGCAGTGTCGGTGTGACCAAATGACCAGAGATGAAGTTTTGGTGAAAGCCAGTGGTCGGGGCTTTCCAAAAATATCTTTTTTATAAGAAACTGAAACGGTGGGCCCCTAGAAGGGGGCAGATAGTCGAGCACATTTTGAGCCTCCAAATTTGTGTGTCGGTGTGACCAATTGACCTGAAATACAGTTGTGGTGAGATCCACTGGGCGGGGCTTCCAAAAATGCCTTTTTTGCAGGAAACTGAAACAGTGGGCCCCTGGAAGGGGGCGGATGGTCCACCACACTTTCAGCCCGCAAATCTCTGTTTGGGTGTGACCAAATGACCTAAAATAAAGTTTTGGTGAGAGCCACTGGTCGGGGCTTTCCAAAAATGCCTTTTTTGTAGGAAACTGAAACAGTGGGCTCTTGGAAGGGGACATATTGTCAGCACATTTTGAGCCTCCCGATCTGTGTGTTGGTGTGACCAAATGACCTTTAATACAGTTTCAGGTGAAAGCCAATGGGTGGGGGCTTTCCAAAAATGCCTCTTTTGCAGGAAACTGAAACAATGGGCCCCTGGAGGGGGCGGATATATATATAGTGAAGCACATTTTGAGCCTCCAGATCTCTGTGTCGGTGTGACCAAATGACCAAAAAATACAGGTCCGGTGAGATCCGCTAGGCGGGGCTTTCCAAAAAAATCTTTTTTGCGGGAAACTGAAACGGTGGGCCCCTGGAGGGCGGGGATAGTCGAGCACATTTTCAGCCTCCAGATCTCTGTGTCGGTGTGACTAAATGACTTGAAATACAGCTCGGGTGAGATCCACTGGTCGGCGCTTTCCAAAAATGCGTTATTTGTAGGAAACTGAAACGGTGGGCTGCTGGAAAGGGGCGGATAGTCGAGGACATTTTGAGCCTCCAGATCTCTGCGTCGGTGTGACCAAATGACCTACCATGAAGTTTTGGTGAGACCTTTTGGGCGGGGTTTTCCAAAAATAACTTTTTTGCAGGAAAAAAGAAACAGTGGGGCATTGGAAGGGGGCAGATATTCGAGCACATTTGGAGCCTCCAGATCTCTGTGTCGGTGTGACCAAATCACCTAAAATAAAGTTCTGGTGAGATCCACTGGTCGCAGCTTTCCAAAAATATTTTCTTTTGCACGAAATTGTAACAAGGGGCCCCTGGAAGCGGGCCGATAGTCGAGCACATTTTGAGCCTCCAGATTAGTGTGTGGGTGTGACCAAAGGACTTACAATAAAGGTCTGGTGAGATCCACTGGTCCGGGCTTTCCAAAAATGTCTTTTTTTCCAAGAAACTAACACGGTGGGCCCTTCGAAGGGGGCGGATAGCCGAGCACATGTTGAGCCTCCAGATCCCTGTTTTGGTGTGACCAAATGACCTACAATAAAGTTCTCTTGAGAGCCACTGGTCGGGGCTTTCCAACAATGCCTTTTTTGCAAGCAACTGAAAGAGTGGGCCCATGGAAGGGGGCGCATAGTCGAGGACATTTTGAGCCTCCAGATCCCTGCGTTGCCGTGACGTTTGTGTTTTTTGAGTGTACTCTCTTGAAACAAGATGGCACCGGCCCTCGTTTTTTTGAAATGCAAAAGCAGTTTTCCTCTCCAAGATCCCAAATGCGGCACACACGGACACCATGTTTGGGGTCCGGTATGAAATGTCCAATGAACCACTGTGTGCAACCTTGTGGGATTTCTCTGCTCATTATACCAATGTGCCATGGGAAGATGTGGCCCACGCAACCAAACATTGGGCGGCGGTAATCCATTCATCACCCGCGACCGATACGTGCGTGTCCCCCCTAGAGAAAGAATTCACTCTATGGGCTTTCACCCCCCTCACTAGGGGACAGTTTGACGCCTTGAGTTCGTACTTTCCCTGGCTTGAAGTTCCATATTCCAATGAGCTACATCTAGTTTCGTTTTTCATGGCAATCATTCTCAGCAACAACGTCTTCCTTGCCCCAGGGGGGCGCCGCGAAGGCGTCTTCCGCCAGCTGCTCGGGTTTTCAATTGGAACAAATGCCGGCCCCACATGGGGAAACCTAATTGCCGGCGCGTATGAAAGAGGGACACCTCTGCCGCCTACGGTGGCAATGTACCGTTTCCTGGATGATGGCTGTATTTGCTACCCCCTGTCCTTGTGGGGTTGGGTACACGCATGGCTCAAACGCAACCAACCCCCCCCCCCCCTTGTCTTGGGATTTGGTGTGCACGAATTCGACTGTCCGATTTAGTTTCCCGGACTTGTATGTGATTTCCCTTGCCCCGCTGCATCATCACACTTATTTCAAAGAAACCCACAATTGTGCTTATGTGCCCTGGAACACTAACGTCCCCCGTAGCACGAAAACTACATGGATAACCGGGGAGTGCATCCGCCATCTCAGGAGATGTTCACACCGGCCGTACTACCAGGCAGTGCTTCGCCGTCTACAACTGTCCCTTGTGCGCCTGAGGTACCCTACACACCTGTGGAAAGGTTCCCTATCACTTGAAACCAGCGCCATCGCTATATAGGGAAACGGCCTAAGCCACAGTGTTCTGTGACCCATAACCTGCGAGCCCCGTACAGCTCTGTCATCAATGTCTCTTGGACCTCTGTGATCAGGCGCTTGGAGCATGCACTGAAGTGTCTTGTCCCCAACGTGCAGATGTGTGTGGCTCATAAGCCTGCCCCCCCCCCCCCCCCCTAAGGGCGAAATAAGCCTCTCGTCTGTGGTCAACCTTGAGTGGTAAGAATGATGAGGTGTGTCCGAATGAGAAACCAGGTTCTACACTAGCAAGCTTGCTATTGATAGTCCAGCGAGCAGCGCCATCGCCGCTATATCAGCGCGAGCGTGCACAGCATTCTGATTCCGTGAATTATTAATTTCGATTGTTTGCTGTCGAATTTTGCATTTGAATTGTTAATTTTCTTCCAATGCACACTCGTTGCAATTATGTTTCTTCAGAGCTGATGAGGGCAGAATGTTTTTCCGAAACCTAGTACTCTCTTCCATGATTGACACTTTGAGGGTTTTGTGACCGTAGCTCCGTGTGTGCCGCATTTGGGATCTAGGAGAGCAAAACTGCTTTTGGATTTCAAAAAAGCGAGGGCCGGTGCCGCCTTGTTTCAAGAAAGCACACTCAAAAAACACAAAGGGCAACCTAATTGCCCGTGCCTATGAAAGAGGGACACCTCTGCCGCCTACGGTGGCAGTGTACCGTTTCCTGGATGATGGCTGTATTTGCTACCCCCTGTCCTTGTGGGGTTGGGTACACGCATGGCTCAAACGCAACTACCCCCCCCCCCCGCCCCCATTTGCCTTGGGATTTGGTGTGCACGAATTCGACTGGCCGATTCAGTTTCCCGGACTTGTATGTGCTTTCCCTTGCCCCGCTGCATCATCACACTTATTTCAAAGAAACCCACAATTGTGCCTATGTGCCCTGGAACAGTAACGTCCCCCGTAGCACGAAAACTACATGGATAACCGGGGAGTGCATCCGCCATCTCAGGAGATGTTCACACCGGCCGTACTACCAGGCAGTGCTTCGCCGTCTGCAACTGTCCCTTGTGCGCCTGAGGTACCCTAAACACCTCTGGGAAAGGTTCCCTATCACTTGAAACCAGCGCCATCGCTATATAGGGAAACGGCCTAAGCCACAGGGTTCTGTGACCCATAACCTGCGTGCCCTGTACAGTTCTGTCATCAATGTCTCTTGGACCTCTGTGATCAGGCGCTTGGAGCATGCACTGAAGTTTCTTGTCCCCAACGTGCACATGTGTGTGACTCATAAGCCTGCCCCCCCCCCCCCTAAGATGAGGTGTGTCCGAATGAGAAACCAGGTTCTACACTAGCAAGCTTGCTATTGAATGTCCAGCGAGCAGCGCCATCGCCGCTATATCAGCACGCGCGTGCACAGCATTCTGATTCCGTGAATTATTAATTTCGATTGTTTGCTGTCGAATTTTGCATTTGAATTGTTGATTTTATTCCAATGCACACTCGCTGTAATTATGTTTCTTCAGAGCTGATGAGGGCAGAATGTTTTTCCGAAACCTAGTACTCTCTTCCATAATTGACACTTTGAGGGTTTTGTGACCGTAGCTCCGTGTGTGCCGCATTTGGGATCTAGGAGAGCAAAACTGCTTTTGGATTTCAAAAAAGCGAGGGCCGGTGCCGTCTTGTTTCAAGAAAGCACACTCAAAAAACACAAGGGGCAACCTAATTGCCCGTGCCTATGAAAGAGGGACACCTCTGCCGCCTACGGTGGCAGTGTACCGTTTCCTGGATGATGGCTGTATTTGCTACCCCCTGTCCTTGTGGGGTTGGGTACACGCATGGCTCAAACGCAACTACCCCCCCCCCCCCCATTTGCCGTGGGATTTGGTGTGCACGAATTCGACTGGCCGATTCAGTTTCCCGGACTTGTATGTGCTTTCCCTTGCCCCGCTGCATCATCACACTTATTTCAAAGAAACCCACAATTGTGCTTATGTGCCCTGGAACAGTAACGTCCCCCGTAGCACGAAAACTACATGGATAACCGGGGAGTGCATCCGCCATCTCAGGAGATGTTCACACCGGCCGTACTGCCAGGCAGTGCTTCGCCGTCTGCAACTGTGCCTTGTGCGCCTGAGGTACCCTAAACACCTGTGGGAAAGGTTCCCTATCACTTGAAACCAGCGCCATCGCTATACAGGGAAACGGCCTAAGCCACAGGGTTCTGTGACCCATGTCCTGTGTGCCCCGTACAGTTCTGTCATCAATGTCTCTTGGACCTCTGTGATCAGGCGCTTGGAGCATGCACTGAAGTTTCTTGTCCCCAACGTGCACATGTGTGTGACTCATAAGCCCCCCCCCCCCCCCCCCTAAGGGCGAAATGGCCCTCCCGTCTGTGGTCAACCTTGAGTGGTAAGAATGATGAGGTGTGTCTGAATGAGGAACCACGTTCTACACTAGCAAGCTTGCTATTGAATGTCCAGCGAGCAGCGCCATCGCCGCTATATCAGCGCGAGCGTGCACAGCATTCTGATTCCGTGAATTATTAATTTCGATTGTTTGTTGTCGAATTTTGCATTTGAATTGTTAATTTTATTCCAATGCACACTCGCTGTAATTATGTTTCTTCAGAGCTGATGAGGGCAGAATGTTTTTCCGAAACCCAGTACTCTCTTCCATAATTGACACTTTGAGGGTTTTGTGACCGTAGCTCCGTGTGTGCCGCATTTGGGATCTAGGAGAGCAAAACTGCTTTTGGATTTCAAAAAAGCGAGGGCCGGTGCCGTCTTGTTTCAAGAAAGCACACTCAAAAAACACAAGGGGCAACCTAATTGCCCGTGCCTATGAAAGAGGGACACCTCTGCCGCCTACGGTGGCAGTGTACCGTTTCCTGGATGATGGCTGTATTTGCTACCCCCTGTCCTTGTGGGGTTGGGTACACGCATGGCTCAAACGCAACTACCCCCCCCCCCCATTTGCCTTGGGATTTGGTGTGCACGAATTCGACTGGCCGATTCAGTTTCCCGGACTTGTATGTGATTTCCCTTGCCCCGCTGCATCATCACACTTATTTCAAAGAAACCCACAATTGTGCTTATGTGCCCTGGAACAGTAACGTCCCCCGTAGCACGAAAACTACATGGATAACCGGGGAGTGCATCCGCCATCTCAGGAGATGTTCACACCGGCCGTACTACCAGGCAGTGCTTCGCCGTCTGCAACTGTGCCTTGTGCGCCTGAGGTACCATAAACACCTCTGGGAAAGGTTCCCTATCACTTGAAACCAGCGCCATCGCTATATAGGGAAACGGCCTAAGCCACAGGGTTCTGTGACCCATGTCCTGTGTGCCCCGTACAGTTCTGTCATCAATGTCTCTTGGACCTCTGTGATCAAGCGCTTGGAGCATGCACTGAAGTTTCTTGTCCCGAACGTGCACATGTGTGTGACTCATAAGCCTGCCCCCCCCCCCCCTAAGGGCGAAATGAGCCTCCCGTCTGTGGTCAACCTTGAGTGGTAAGAATGATGAGGTGTGTCCGAATGAGGAACCAGGTTCTACACTAGCAAGCTTGCTATTGATTGTCCAGCGAGTAGCGCCATCGCCGCTATATCGGCACGAGCGTGCACAGCATTCTGATTCCGTGAATTATTAATTTCGATTGTTTGCTGTCGAATTTTGCATTTGAATTGTTAATTTTATTCCAATGCACACTCGCTGTAATTATGTTTCTTCAGAGCTGATGAGGGCAGAATGTTTTTCCGAAACCTAGTACTCTCTTCCATAATTGACACTTTGAGGGTTTTGTGACCGTAGCTCCGTGTGTGCCGCATTTGGGATCTAGGAGAGCAAAACTGCTTTTGGATTTCAAAAAAGCGAGGGCCGGTGCCGTCTTGTTTCAAGAAAGCACACTCAAAAAACACAAGGGGCAACCTAATTGCCCGTGCCTATGAAAGAGGGACACCTCTGCCGCCTACGGTGGCAGTGTACCGTTTCCTGGATGATGGCTGTATTTGCTACCCCCTGTCCTTGTGGGGTTGGGTACACGCATGGCTCAAACGCAACTACCCCCCCCCCCCCCATTTGCCGTGGGATTTGGTGTGCACGAATTCGACTGGCCGATTCAGTTTCCCGGACTTGTATGTGATTTCCCTTGCCCCGCTGCATCATCACACTTATTTCAAAGAAACCCACAATTGTGCTTATGTGCCCTGGAACAGTAACGTCCCCCGTAGCACGAAAACTACATGGATAACCGGGGAGTGCATCCGCCATCTCAGGAGATGTTCACACCGGCCGTACTACCAGGCAGTGCTTCGCCGTCTGCAACTGTGCCTTGTGCGCCTGAGGTACCCTAAACACCTCTGGGAAAGGTTCCCTATCACTTGAAACCAGCGCCATCGCTATATAGGGAAACAGCCTAAGCCACAGGGTTCTGTGACCCATGTCCTGTGTGCCCCGTACAGTTCTGTCATCAATGTCTCTTGGACCTCTGTGATCAAGCGCTTGGAGCATGCACTGAAGTTTCTTGTCCCGAACGTGCACATGTGTGTGACTCATAAGCCTGCCCCCCCCCCCCCTAAGGGCGAAATGAGCCTCCCGTCTGTGGTCAACCTTGAGTGGTAAGAATGATGAGGTGTGTCCGAATGAGGAACCAGGTTCTACACTAGCAAGCTTGCTATTGATTGTCCAGCGAGCAGCGCCATCGCCGCTATATCGGCACGAGCGTGCACAGCATTCTGATTCCGTGAATTATTAATTTCGATTGTTTGCTGTCGAATTTTGCATTTGAATTGTTAATTTTATTCCAATGCACACTCGCTGTAATTATGTTTCTTCAGAGCTGATGAGGGCAGAATGTTTTTCCGAAACCTAGTACTCTCTTCCATAATTGACACTTTGAGGGTTTTGTGACCGTAGCTCCGTGTGTGCCGCATTTGGGATCTAGGAGAGCAAAACTGCTTTTGGATTTCAAAAAAGCGAGGGCCGGTGCCGTCTTGTTTCAAGAAAGCACACTCAAAAAACACAAGGGGCAACCTAATTGCCCGTGCCTATGAAAGAGGGACACCTCTGCCGCCTACGGTGGCAGTGTACCGTTTCCTGGATGATGGCTGTATTTGCTACCCCCTGTCCTTGTGGGGTTGGGTACACGCATGGCTCAAACGCAACTACCCCCCCCCCCCATTTGCCGTGGGATTTGGTGTGCACGAATTCGACTGGCCGATTCAGTTTCCCGGACTTGTATGTGATTTCCCTTGCCCCGCTGCATCATCACACTTATTTCAAAGAAACCCACAATTGTGCTTATGTGCCCTGGAACAGTAACGTCCCCCGTAGCACGAAAACTACATGGATAACCGGGGAGTGCATCCGCCATCTCAGGAGATGTTCACACCGGCCGTACTGCCAGGCAGTGCTTCGCCGTCTGCAACTGTGCCTTGTGCGCCTGAGGTACCCTAAACACCTGTGGGAAAGGTTCCCTATCACTTGAAACCAGCGCCATCGCTATACACGGAAACGACCTAAGCCACAGGGTTCTGTGACCCATGTCCTGTGTGCCCCGTACAGTTCTGTCATCAATGTCTCTTGGACCTCTGTGATCAAGCGCTTGGAGCATGCACTGAAGTTTCTTGTCCCCAACGTGCACATGTGTGTGACTCATAAGCCTGCCCCCCCCCCCCCCTGAGGGCGAAATGGCCCTCCCGTCTGTGGTCAACCTTGAGTGGTAAGAATGATGAGGTGTGTCTGAATGAGGAACCACGTTCTACACTAGCAAGCTTGCTATTGAATGTCCAGCGAGTAGCGCCATCGCCGCTATATCAGCGCGAGCGTGCACAGCATTCTGATTCCGTGAATTATTAATTTCGATTGTTTGTTGTCGAATTTTGCATTTGAATTGTTAATTTTATTCCAATGCACACTCGCTGTAATTATGTTTCTTCAGAGCTGATGAGGGCAGAATGTTTTTCCGAAACCTAGTACTCTCTTCCATGATTGACACTTTGAGGGTTTTGTGACCGTAGCTCCGTGTGTGCCGCATTTGGGATCTAGGAGAGCAAAACTGCTTTTGGATTTCAAAAAAGCGAGGGCCGGTGCCGTCTTGTTTCAAGAAAGCACACTCAAAAAACACAAGGGGCAACCTAATTGCCCGTGCCTATGAAAGAGGGACACCTCTGCCGCCTACGGCGGCAGTGTACCGTTTCCTGGATGATGGCTGTATTTGCTACCCCCTGTCCTTGTGGGGTTGGGTACACGCATGGCTCAAACGCAACTACCCCCCCCCCCCCCCCATTTGCCTTGGGATTTGGTGTGCACGAATTCGACTGGCCGATTCAGTTTCCCGGACTTGTATGTGATTTCCCTTGCCCCGCTGCATCATCACACTTATTTCAAAGAAACCCACAATTGTGCTTATGTGCCCTGGAACAGTAACGTCCCCCGTAGCACGAAAACTACATGGATAACCGGGGAGTGCATCCGCCATCTCAGGAGATGTTCACACCGGCCGTACTACCAGGCAGTGCTTCGCCGTCTGCAACTGTGCCTGGTGCGCCTGAGGTACCCTAAACACCTCTGGGAAAGGTTCCCTATCACTTGAAACCAGCGCCATCGCTATATAGGGAAACGGCCTAAGCCACAGGGTTCTGTGACCCATGTCCTGTGTGCCCCGTACAGTTCTGTCATCAATGTCTCTTGGACCTCTGTGATCAAGCGCTTGGAGCATGCACTGAAGTTTCTTGTCCCCAACGTGCACATGTGTGTGACTCATAAGCCTGCCCCCCCCCCCCCCTGAGGGCGAAATGGCCCTCCCGTCTGTGGTCAACCTTGAGTGGTAAGAATGATGAGGTGTGTCTGAATGAGGAACCACGTTCTACACTAGCAAGCTTGCTATTGAATGTCCAGCGAGTAGCGCCATCGCCGCTATATCAGCGCGAGCGTGCACAGCATTCTGATTCCGTGAATCATTAATTTCGATTGTTTGTTGTCGAATTTTGCATTTGAATTGTTAATTTTATTCCAATGCACACTCGCTGTAATTATGTTTCTTCAGAGCTGATGAGGGCAGAATGTTTTTCCGAAACCTAGTACTCTCTTCCATGATTGACACTTTGAGGGTTTTGTGACCGTAGCTCCGTGTGTGCCGCATTTGGGATCTAGGAGAGCAAAACTGCTTTTGGATTTCAAAAAAGCGAGGGCCGGTGCCGTCTTGTTTCAAGAAAGCACACTCAAAAAACACAAGGGGCAACCTAATTGCCCGTGCCTATGAAAGAGGGACACCTCTGCCGCCTACGGCGGCAGTGTACCGTTTCCTGGATGATGGCTGTATTTGCTACCCCCTGTCCTTGTGGGGTTGGGTACACGCATGGCTCAAACGCAACTACCCCCCCCCCCCCATTTGCCTTGGGATTTGGTGTGCACGAATTCGACTGGCCGATTCAGTTTCCCGGACTTGTATGTGATTTCCCTTGCCCCGCTGCATCATCACACTTATTTCAAAGAAACCCACCATTCTGCTTATGTGCCCTGGAACAGTAACGTCCCCCGTAGCACGAAAACTACATGGATAACCGGGGAGTGCATCCGCCATCTCAGGAGATGTTCACACCGGCCGTACTACCAGGCAGTGCTTCGCCGTCTGCAACTGTGCCTTGTGCGCCTGAGGTACCCTAAACACCTCTGGGAAAGGTTCCCTATCACTTGAAACCAGCGCCATCGCTATATAGGGAAACGGCCTAAGCCACAGGGTTCTGTGACCCATGTCCTGTGTGCCCCGTACAGTTCTGTCATCAATGTCTCTTGGACCTCTGTGATCAAGCGCTTGGAGCATGCACTGAAGTTTCTTGTCCCGAACGTGCACATGTGTGTGACTCATAAGCCTGCCCCCCCCCCCCCCCCTAAGGGCGAAATGAGCCTCCCGTCTGTGGTCAACCTTGAGTGGTAAGAATGATGAGGTGTGTCCGAATGAGGAACCAGGTTCTACACTAGCAAGCTTGCTATTGAATGTCCAGCGAGCAGCGCCATCGTCGCTATATCAGCGCGAGCGTGCACAGCATTCCGATTCCGTGAATTATTAATTTCGATTGTTTGCTGTCGAATTTTGCATTTGAATTGTTAATTTTATTCCAATGCACACTCGCTGTAATTATGTTTCTTCAGAGCTGATGAGGGCAGAATGTTTTTCCGAAACCTAGTACTCTCTTCCATAATTGACACTTTGAGGGTTTTGTGACCGTAGCTCCGTGTGTGCCGCATTTGGGATCTAGGAGAGCAAAACTGCTTTTGGATTTCAAAAAAGCGAGGGCCGGTGCCGTCTTGTTTCAAGAAAGCACACTCAAAAAACACAAGGGGCAACCTAATTGCCCGTGCCTATGAAAGAGGGACACCTCTGCCGCCTACGGTGGCAGTGTACCGTTTCCTGGATGATGGCTGTATTTGCTACCCCCTGTCCTTGTGGGGTTGGGTACACGCATGGCTCAAACGCAACTACCCCCCCCCCCCATTTGCCTTGGGATTTGGTGTGCACGAATTCGACTGGCCGATTCAGTTTCCCGGACTTGTATGTGATTTCCCTTGCCCCGCTGCATCATCACACTTATTTCAAAGAAACCCACAATTGTGCTTATGTGCCCTGGAACAGTAACGTCCCCCGTAGCACGAAAACTACATGGATAACCGGGGAGTGCATCCGCCATCTCAGGAGATGTTCACACCGGCCGTACTACCAGGCAGTGCTTCGCCGTCTGCAACTGTGCCTTGTGCGCCTGAGGTACCATAAACACCTCTGGGAAAGGTTCCCTATCACTTGAAACCAGCGCCATCGCTATATAGGGAAACGGCCTAAGCCACAGGGTTCTGTGACCCATGTCCTGTGTGCCCCGTACAGTTCTGTCATCAATGTCTCTTGGACCTCTGTGATCAAGCGCTTGGAGCATGCACTGAAGTTTCTTGTCCCGAACGTGCACATGTGTGTGACTCATAAGCCTGCCCCCCCCCCCCCTAAGGGCGAAATGAGCCTCCCGTCTGTGGTCAACCTTGAGTGGTAAGAATGATGAGGTGTGTCCGAATGAGGAACCAGGTTCTACACTAGCAAGCTTGCTATTGAATGTCCAACGAGCAGCGCCATCGCCGCTATATCGGCACGAGCGTGCACAGCATTCTGATTCCGTGAATTATTAATTTCGATTGTTTGCTGTCGAATTTTGCATTTGAATTGTTAATTTTATTCCAATGCACACTCGCTGTAATTATGTTTCTTCAGAGCTGATGAGGGCAGAATGTTTTTCCGAAACCTAGTACTCTCTTCCATAATTGACACTTTGAGGGTTTTGTGACCGTAGCTCCGTGTGTGCCGCATTTGGGATCTAGGAGAGCAAAACTGCTTTTGGATTTCAAAAAAGCGAGGGCCGGTGCCGTCTTGTTTCAAGAAAGCACACTCAAAAAACACAAGGGGCAACCTAATTGCCCGTGCCTATGAAAGGGGGACACCTCTGCCGCCTACGGTGGCAGTGTACCGTTTCCTGGATGATGGCTGTATTTGCTACCCCCTGTCCTTGTGGGGTTGGGTACACGCATGGCTCAAACGCAACTACCCCCCCCCCCCCCATTTGCCGTGGGATTTGGTGTGCACGAATTCGACTGGCCGATTCAGTTTCCCGGACTTGTATGTGATTTCCCTTGCCCCGCTGCATCATCACACTTATTTCAAAGAAACCCACAATTGTGCTTATGTGCCCTGGAACAGTAACGTCCCCCGTAGCACGAAAACTACATGGATAACCGGGGAGTGCATCCGCCATCTCAGGAGATGTTCACACCGGCCGTACTGCCAGGCAGTGCTTCGCCGTCTGCAACTGTGCCTTGTGCGCCTGAGGTACCCTAAACACCTGTGGCAAAGGTTCCCTATCACTTGAAACCAGCGCCATCGCTATACAGGGAAACGACCTAAGCCACAGGGTTCTGTGACCCATGTCCTGTGTGCCCCGTACAGTTCTGTCATCAATGTCTCTTGGACCTCTGTGATCAGGCGCTTGGAGCATGCACTGAAGTTTCTTGTCCCCAACGTGCACATGTGTGTGACTCATAAGGCTGCCCCCCCCCCCCCCTGCGGGCGAAATGGCCCTCCCGTCTGTGGTCAACCTTGAGTGGTAAGAATGATGAGGTGTGTGTGAATGAGGAACCACGTTCTACACTAGCAAGCTTGCTATTGAATGTCCAGCGAGCAGCGCCATCGCCGCTATATCAGCGCGAGCGTGCACAGCATTCTGATTCCGTGAATCATTAATTTCGATTGTTTGTTGTCGAATTTTGCATTTGAATTGTTAATTTTATTCCAATGCACACTCGCTGTAATTATGTTTCTTCAGAGCTGATGAGGGCAGAATGTTTTTCCGAAACCTAGTACTCTCTTCCATGATTGACACTTTGAGGGTTTTGTGACCGTAGCTCCGTGTGTGCCGCATTTGGGATCTAGGAGAGCAAAACTGCTTTTGGATTTCAAAAAAGCGAGGGCCGGTGCCGTCTTGTTTCAAGAAAGCACACTCAAAAAACACAAGGGGCAACCTAATTGCCCGTGCCTATGAAAGAGGGACACCTCTGCCGCCTACGGCGGCAGTGTACCGTTTCCTGGATGATGGCTGTATTTGCTACCCCCTGTCCTTGTGGGGTTGGGTACACGCATGGCTCAAACGCAACTACCCCCCCCCCCCCCCATTTGCCTTGGGATTTGGTGTGCACGAATTCGACTGGCCGATTCAGTTTCCCGGACTTGTATGTGATTTCCCTTGCCCCGCTGCATCATCACACTTATTTCAAAGAAACCCACAATTGTGCTTATGTGCCCTGGAACAGTAACGTCCCCCGTAGCACGAAAACTACATGGATAACCGGGGAGTGCATCCGCCATCTCAGGAGATGTTCACACCGGCCGTACTACCAGGCAGTGCTTCGCCGTCTGCAACTGTGCCTTGTGCGCCTGAGGTACCCTAAACACCTCTGGGAAAGGTTCCCTATCACTTGAAACCAGCGCCATCGCTATATAGGGAAACGGCCTAAGCCACAGGGTTCTGTGACCCATGTCCTGTGTGCCCCGTACAGTTCTGTCATCAATGTCTCTTGGACCTCTGTGATCAAGCGCTTGGAGCATGCACTGAAGTTTCTTGTCCCCAACGTGCACATGTGTGTGACTCATAAGCCTGCCCCCCCCCCCCCCCCTAAGGGCGAAATGAGCCTCCCGTCTGTGGTCAACCTTGAGTGGTAAGAATGATGAGGTGTGTCCGAATGAGGAACCAGGTTCTACACTAGCAAGCTTGCTATTGAATGTCCAGCGAGCAGCGCCATCGCCGCTATATCAGCGCGAGCGTGCACAGCATTCCGATTCCGTGAATTATTAATTTCGATTGTTTGCTGTCGAATTTTGCATTTGAATTGTTAATTTTATTCCAATGCACACTCGCTGTAATTATGTTTCTTCAGAGCTGATGAGGGCAGAATGTTTTTCCGAAACCTAGTACTCTCTTCCATAATTGACACTTTGAGGGTTTTGTGACCGTAGCTCCGTGTGTGCCGCATTTGGGATCTAGGAGAGCAAAACTGCTTTTGGATTTCAAAAAAGCGAGGGCCGGTGCCGTCTTGTTTCAAGAAAGCACACTCAAAAAACACAAGGGGCAACCTAATTGCCCGTGCCTATGAAAGAGGGACACCGTTTCCTGGATGATGGCTGTATTTGCTACCCCCTGTCCTTGTGGGGTTGGGTACACGCATGGCTCAAACGCAACTACCCCCCCCCCCCCCATTTGCCTTGGGATTTGGTGTGCACCAATTCGACTGGCCGATTCAGTTTCCCGGACTTGTATGTGATTTCCCTTGCCCCGCTGCATCATCACACTTATTTCAAAGAAACCCACAATTGTGCTTATGTGCCCTGGAACAGTAACGTCCCCCGTAGCACGAAAACTACATGGATAACCGGGGAGTGCATCCGCCATCTCAGGAGATGTTCACACCGGCCGTACTACCAGGCAGTGCTTCGCCGTCTGCAACTGTGCCTTGTGCGCCTGAGGTACCCTAAACACCTCTGGGAAAGGTTCCCTATCACTTGAAACCAGCGCCATCGCTATATAGGGAAACGGCCTAAGCCACAGGGTTCTGTGACCCATAACCTGCGTGCCCCGTACAGTTCTGTCATCAATGTCTCTTGGACCTCTGTGATCGAGCGCTTGGAGCATGCACTGAAGTTTCTTGTCCCGAACGTGCACATGTGTGTGACTCATAAGCCTGCCGCCCCCCCCCCCTAAGGGCGAAATGAGCCTCCCGTCTGTGGTCAACCTTGAGTGGTAAGAATGATGAGGTGTGTCCGAATGAGGAACCAGGTTCTACACTAGCAAGCTTGCTATTGAATGTCCAGCGAGCAGCGCCATCGCCGCTATATCAGCGCGAGCGTGCACAGCATTCTGATTCCGTGAATTATTAATTTCGATTGTTTGTTGTCGAATTTTGCATTTGAATTGTTAATTTTATTCCAATGCACACTCGCTGTAATTATGTTTCTTCAGAGCTGATGAGGGCAGAATGTTTTTCCGAAACCTAGTACTCTCTTCCATAATTGACACTTTGAGGGTTTTGTGACCGTAGCTCCGTGTGTGCCGCATTTGGGATCTAGGAGAGCAAAACTGCTTTTGGATTTCAAAAAAGCGAGGGCCGGTGCCGTCTTGTTTCAAGAAAGCACACTCAAAAAACACAAGGGGCAACCTAATTGCCCGTGCCTATGAAAGAGGGACACCTCTGCCGCCTACGGTGGCAGTGTACCGTTTCCTGGATGATGGCTGTATTTGCTACCCCCTGTCCTTGTGGGGTTGGGTACACGCATGGCTCAAACGCAACTACCCCCCCCCCCCCCATTTGCCTTGGGATTTGGTGTGCACGAATTCGACTGGCCGATTCAGTTTCCCGGACTTGTATGTGATTTCCCTTGCCCCGCTGCATCATCACACTTATTTCAAAGAAACCCACAATTGTGCTTATGTGCCCTGGAACAGTAACGTCCCCCGTAGCACGAAAACTACATGGATAACCGGGGAGTGCATCCGCCATCTCAGGAGATGTTCACACCGGCCGTACTACCAGGCAGTGCTTCGCCGTCTGCAACTGTGCCTTGTGCGCCTGAGGTACCCTAAACACCTCTGGGAAAGGTTCCCTATCACTTGAAACCAGCGCCATCGCTATATAGGGAAACGGCCTAAGCCACAGGGTTCTGTGACCCATGTCCTGTGTGCCCCGTACAGTTCTGTCATCAATGTCTCTTGGACCTCTGTGATCAAGCGCTTGGAGCATGCACTGAAGTTTCTTGTCCCGAACGTGCACATGTGTGTGACTCATAAGCTTGCCCCCCCCCCCCCCTAAGGGCGAAATGAGCCTCTCGTCTGTGGTCAACCTTGAGTGGTAAGAATGATGAGGTGTGTCCGAATGAGGAACCAGGTTCTACACTAGCAAGCTTGCTATTGATAGTCCAGCGAGCAGCGCCATCGCCGCTATATCAGCGCGAGCGTGCACAGCATTCCGATTCCGTGAATTATTAATTTCGATTGTTTGCTGTCGAATTTTGCATTTGAATTGTTAATTTTATTCCAATACACACTCGCTGTAATTATGTTTCTTCAGAGCTGATGAGGGCAGAATGTTTTTCCGAAACCTAGTACTCTCTTCCATAATTGACACTTTGAGGGTTTTGTGACCGTAGCTCCGTGTGTGCCGCATTTGGGATCTAGGAGAGCAAAACTGCTTTTGGATTTCAAAAAAGCGAGGGCCGGTGCCGTCTTGTTTCAAGAAAGCACACTCAAAAAACACAAGGGGCAACCTAATTGCCCGTGCCTATGAAAGAGGGACACCTCTGCCGCCTACGGCGGCAGTGTACCGTTTCCTGGATGATGGCTGTATTTGCTACCCCCTGTCCTTGTGGGGTTGGGTACACGCATGGCTCAAACGCAACTACCCCCCCCCCCCATTTGCCTTGGGATTTGGTGTGCACGAATTCGACTGGCCGATTCAGTTTCCCGGACTTGTATGTGATTTCCCTTGCCCCGCTGCATCATCACACTTATTTCAAAGAAACCCACAATTGTGCTTATGTGCCCTGGAACAGTAACGTCCCCCGTAGCACGAAAACTACATGGATAACCGGGGAGTGCATCCGCCATCTCAGGAGATGTTCACACCGGCCGTACTACCAGGCAGTGCTTCGCCGTCTGCAACTGTGCCTTGTGCGCCTGAGGTACCCTAAACACCTCTGGGAAAGGTTCCCTATCACTTGAAACCAGCGCCATCGCTATATAGGGAAACGGCCTAAGCCACAGGGTTCTGTGACCCATAACCTGCGTGCCCCGTACAGTTCTATCATCAATGTCTCTTGGACCTCTGTGATCAAGCGCTTGGAGCATGCACTGAAGTTTCTTGTCCCGAACGTGCACATTTGTGTGACTCATAAGCCTGCCCCCCCCCCCCCCTAAGGGCGAAATGAGCCTCCCGTCTGTGGTCAACCTTGAGTGGTAAGAATGATGAGGTGTGTCCGAATGAGGAACCAGGTTCTACACTAGCAAGCTTGCTATTGAATGTCCAGCGAGCAGCGCCATCGCCGCTATATCAGCGCGAGCGTGCACAGCATTCTGATTCCGTGAATTATTAATTTCGATTGTTTGCTGTCGAATTTTGCATTTGAATTGTTAATTTTATTCCAATGCACACTCGCTGTAATTATGTTTCTTCAGAGCTGATGAGGGCAGAATGTTTTTCCGAAACCTAGTACTCTCTTCCATAATTGACACTTTGAGGGTTTTGTGACCGTAGCTCCGTGTGTGCCGCATTTGGGATCTAGGAGAGCAAAACTGCTTTTGGATTTCAAAAAAGCGAGGGCCAGTGCCGTCTTGTTTCAAGAAAGCACACTCAAAAAACACAAGGGGCAACCTAATTGCCCGTGCCTATGAAAGAGGGACACCTCTGCCGCCTACGGCGGCAGTGTACCGTTTCCTGGATGATGGCTGTATTTGCTACCCCCTGTCCTTGTGGGGTTGGGTACACGCATGGCTCAAACGCAACTACCCCCCCCCCCCCATTTGCCTTGGGATTTGGTGTGCACGAATTCGACTGGCCGATTCAGTTTCCCGGACTTGTATGTGATTTCCCTTGCCCCGCTGCATCATCACACTTATTTCAAAGAAACCCACAATTGTGCTTATGTGCCCTGGAACAGTAACGTCCCCCGTAGCACGAAAACTACATGGATAACCGGGGAGTGCATCCGCCATCTCAGGAGATGTTCACACCGGCCGTACTACCAGGCAGTGCTTCGCCGTCTGCAACTGTGCCTTGTGCGCCTGAGGTACCCTACACACCTGTGGAAAGGTTCCCTATCACTTGAAACCAGCGCCATCGCTATATAGGGAAACGGCCTAAGCCACAGGGTTCTGTGACCCATGTCCTGTGTGCCCCGTACAGTTCTGTCATCAATGTCTCTTGGACCTCTGTGATCAAGCGCTTGGAGCATGCACTGAAGTTTCTTGTCCCGAACGTGCACATGTGTGTGACTCCCCCTAAGCCTGCCCCCCCCCCCCCTAAGGGCGAAATGAGCCTCTCGTCTGTGGTCAACCTTGAGTGGTAAGAATGATGAGGTGTGTCCGAAAGAGGAACCAGGTTCTACACTAGCAAGCTTGCTATTGATAGTCCAGCGAGCAGCGCCATCGCCGCTATATCAGCGCGAGCGTGCACAGCATTCTGATTCCGTGAATTATTAATTTCGATTGTTTGTTGTCGAATTTTACATTTGAATTGTTAATTTTATTCCAATACACACTCGCTGTAATTATGTTTCTTCAGAGCTGATGAGGGCAGAATGTTTTTCCGAAACCTAGTACTCTCTTCCATAATTGACACTTTGAGGGTTTTGTGACCGTAGCTCCGTGTGTGCCGCATTTGGGATCTAGGAGAGCAAAACTGCTTTTGGATTTCAAAAAAGCGAGGGCCGGTGCCGTCTTGTTTCAAGAAAGCACACTCAAAAAACACAAGGGGCAACCTAATTGCCCGTGCCTATGAAAGAGGGACACCTCTGCCGCCTACGGTGGCACTGTACCGTTTCCTGGATGATGGCTGTATTTGCTACCCCCTGTCCTTGTGGGGTTGGGTACACGCATGGCTCAAACGCAACTACCCCCCCCCCCCCATTTGCCTTGGGATTTGGTGTGCACGAATTCGACTGGCCGATTCAGTTTCCCGGACTTGTATGTGATTTCCCTTGCCCCGCTGCATCATCACACTTATTTCAAAGAAACCCACAATTGTGCTTATGTGCCCTGGAACAGTAACGTCCCCCGTAGCACGAAAACTACATGGATAACCGGGGAGTGCATCCGCCATCTCAGGAGATGTTCACACCGGCCGTACTACCAGGCAGTGCTTCGCCGTCTGCAACTGTGCCTTGTGCGCCTGAGGTACCCTAAACACCTCTGGGAAAGGTTCCCTATCGCTTGAAACCAGCGCCATCGCTATACAGGCACTCGCTGTAATTATGTTTCTTCAGAGCTGATGAGGGCAGAATGTTTTTTCCGAAACCTAGTACTCTCTTCCATGATTGACACTTTGAGGGTTTTGTGACGGTAGCTCCGTGTGTGCCGCATTTGGGATCTAGGAGAGCAAAACTGCTTTTGGATTTCAAAAAAGCGAGGGCCGGTGCCGTCTTGTTTCAAGAAAGCACACTCAAAAAACACAAGGGGCAACCTAATTGCCCGTGCCTATGAAAGAGGGACACCTCTGCCGCCTACGGCGGCAGTGTACCGTTTCCTGGATGATGGCTGTATTTGCTACCCCCTGTCCTTGTGGGGTTGGGTACACGCATGGCTCAAACGCAACTACCCCCCCCCCCCCATTTGCCGTGGGATTTGGTGTGCACGAATTCGACTGTCCGATTCAGTTTCCCGGACTTGTATGTGATTTCCCTTGCCCCGCTGCATCATCACACTTATTTCAAAGAAAACCCACAATTGTGCTTATGTGCCCTGGAACAGTAACGTCCCCCGTAGCACGAAAACTACATGGATAACCGGGGAGTGCATCCGCCATCTCAGGAGATGTTCACACCGGCCGTACTGCCAGGCAGTGCTTCGCCGTCTGCAACTGTCCCTTGTGCGCCTCCGCTATGTGTATAGCGACCTAGTCGGCTATCAGACATCAGACATCAGACATCAGCCTTTCATGGACCATCACCCCCAACCCCCCCCCCCCCTCCCACCCCGACAACCTTTCTAACCCCCACCCCCTTGTGTCAGACTTCGCCCCCCCCCCCCCCGTGTCCCCCCCCAATATCAGACTTGTCCCATTGTCACCACACCCTTGAGGTGTAGAAATGGGTTGTGGTCTGGACCCTAGCGTCTGAAACCCAACCAGTTCTTGCAACCGCTTCAATGATGGTACGTGCCCCCCCCCCCCCCCCACCACACCCCACCCCACCCCACCCCACCCCATCTCTCTGACTGCAACCGATCGGGGGGCTCATATGTGACTGAAGACAAGTGGGAACAGAATCGTGATGTCTGGCCCAAGCAACCTCACCTGAGCTAATCGGGTCAGTTTTGCTGGTGGGGTGGGTGGGTGGGGGTTCATCGGGTAGGGCCGGAACTGTGGAGAGGGGGGGTAGTGGGTTTCGAGCACCGCACAACACAGCAGGGCACATCAAAGCACATCACATCACAGCACAACATACAGCATAGCACAGCATATTACAGCACAACACAGCACAACACAGCCCCTACGGCCGCCCAAGAGAGCCTCCCTCCCTCCCTCCCTCCCTCCCCTCCCCTCCCTCCCCTCCCTCCCTCCCTCCCACCCTGTCATTTCCCTGCTTGTGTGGTTGAGGTCAGGGAGGGTATGCCTGTCCGAACCGCAAAAAAATTAAAATAGGAGGTATGTTACTCCATTCCTTAGTTAGTTCCGGTGGAGGGTGGATGGGGCACCGCTCCGCCAGGCCCCCCTGGACACCTATTTACCCCCCCATCAATTTCATATGCACCCCCTATCAATTTCATAGCCCCCCCCCCCATCCATTTCATAGCCCCCCCCACATCCATTTCATAGCCCCCCCCATCAATTTCATACCCCCCTCCCATCCATTTCATAGCCCCCCCCACATCCATTTCATAGCCCCCCCTATCAATCTCATAGCCCCCTCCCATCCATTTCATAGCCCCCCCCCCCCGCATCCATTTCATAGCCCCCCCCCTATCAATTTTATAGCCCCCCCCCATTTCATAGCCCCTCCCACATCAATTTCATAGCCTCCTCCCATCAATTTCATAGCCCCCCCCTATCAATTTTATAGCCCCCCCATCAATTTCACAGCCCCCCCCCTATCAATTTCATAGCCCCCCCCCCTTTATCAATTTCATAGCCCCTCCCCCATCAATTTCATAGCCCCCCCCCATCAATTTCATAGCTCTACCCCCCATCAATTTCACAGCCCTACCCCCCATAAATTTCATAGCCCCACCCCCATCAATTTCATAGGCCCCCCCCATTCAATTTCATAGCGCCCCCCCATCGATTTCATAGCCCCCTGCCCTATAAATTTTATAACCCCCCCTTTATCAATTTCATAGCCCCTCCCCCATCAATTTCATAGCCCCGCCCCCATCCATTTCATAGCCCCCCCATTTAAATTTAATAGCCCCGCCCCATCCATTTCATAGCCCCCTGCCCTATAATTTTATGACCCCCCCTTTATCAATTTCATAGCCCCTCCCCCATCAATTTCATAGCCCCGCCCCCATCCATTTCATAGCCCCCCCATCAATTTCATATGCCCCCCTATCAATTTCATGCCCCCCCCCCATCCAATATATAGCCCCCCCCCTATCAATTTGATAGCCCCCCCCCATTAATTTCATAGCCCCAACCCCATGAATTTCATAGGTTCGCCCCATTCAATTTCATAGCCCCCCCCTCATCGATTTCATACCCCCCCCCTTGACTTCATAGCCCCCCCCCATTGATTCACACAGGGGTGTAGACCCCTTTTAGGAATTGGCGCGTGGGCATGCGCTAATTCCTAGAGGGGTCTTATTTGGGGGGTCTAGACCCCCCAAATAATTGATGCATGGGCATGCGTCAATTATTTTCGGGGGTGTAGACCCCCCAAATAACTAACGCATGGGCATGCGTCAAATCTTTGACGGACATGCATCCGTCAAATATTTAGGGGGTGTAGACCCACCAAATGTTTAACGGATGTATGGCCGTCAAATATTTAGGAGGTGTAGACCCCCTAAATATTTGACGGATGTATGTCCGTCAAATATTTGACGCATGCACATGCGTCAATTGTGTGGGGGGTCTACACCCCCAAAATATTGCACGGACATGCATCTGTCAAATATTTTTGGGGGTGTAGACCCCCCAGATAACTAACGCATGGGCATGCGTCAAATATTTGACGGACATACATCCGTCAAATATTTGGGCGGTCTACACCCCCAAAATATTTGACGGGGATACATCCGTCAAATATTTGGGGGGTCTACACCCCCTAATTATTTGACGGATGCATGTCCGTCAAAGATTTGACGCATGCCGATGCGTCAATTGTGTGGGGGGTCTACACCCCCAAAATATTTGACGGACATACATTCGTAAAATATTTGGGGGTCTACACCCCCAAAATATTTGACGGACATACATTAGTCAAATATTTGGTGGGTCTACACCCCCTAAATATTTGACGGATGCATGTCCGTCAAATGTTTGACGCATGTCCATGCGTCAGTTGTCTGGGGGGTCTACACCCCCCAAATATTTGACGTACATACATCGGTCAAATATTTTAGGGGTCTACACCCCCTAAATATTTGACGGATGCATGTCCGTCAAATATTTGACGCATGCCCATGCGTCACTTGTCTAGGGGGTCTACACCCCCCCAATATTTGACGGACATACATCCGCCAAACATTTGGGGGGTCTACACCCCCTAAATATTTGACGGATGCATGTCCGTCAAATATTTGACGCATGCCCATGCGTGAGTTGTCTGGGGGGTCTACACCCCCAAAATATTTGACGGATGCATCTCCGTCAAATATTTGGGGGATGTAGACCCCCTAAGTATTTGCGGACATACATCCGTCAAATATTTGGGAGGTCTACACCCCCTAAATATTTGACGGATGCATGTCCGTCAAATATTTGACGCATGCCCATGCGTCAGTTGTGTGGGGGGTCTACACCCCCAAAATATTTGACGGATGCATGTCCGTCAAATATTTGGGGGATATAGCCCCCATAAATATTTGACGGACATACATTAGTCAAATATTTGGGGGGTCTACACCCCCTAAATATTTGACCGATGCATGTCCGTCAAATATTTGACGCATGCCCATGCGTCAGTTGTTTGGGGGGTCTACAACCCCAAAATATTTGACGAATGCATGTCCGTCAAAGATTTGACGCATGCCCATGCGTCAGTTGTCTGGGGGGTCTACACCCCCAAAATATTTGACGGACATACATCCGGCAAATATTTTAGGGGTCTACACCCCCTAATTATTTGACAGATGCATGTCCGTCAAATATTTGACGCATGCCCATGTGTCAATTGTCTAGGGGGTCTACACCCCCAAAATATTTGACGTACATACATCCGTCAATTGTTTGGGGGGTCTACACCCCCAAAGTATTTGACGGACATACATTAGTCAAATATTTTAGGGGTCTACACCCCCTAAATATTTGACAGATGCATGTCCGTCAAATATTTGACTCATGCCCATGTGTCAATTGTCTAGGGGGTCTACACCCCCAAAATATTTGACGTAAATACATCCGTCAAATATTTGGGGGGTCTACACCCCCTAAAAATTTGACGGATGCCTGTCCGTCAAATATTTGACGCATGCCCATGCGTCAGTTGTTTGGGGTGTCTACACCCCCGAAACATTTGACGGACATACATCCGTCAAATATTTGGTGGGTCTACACCCCCTAAATATTTGACGGATGCATGTCCGTCAAATATTTGACGCATGCCCATGCGTCAGTTGTCTGGGGGGTCTACACCCCCAAAATATTTGACGAATGCATGTCCGTCAAATATTTGATGCATGCCCATGCGTCAGTTGTCTAGGGGGTCTACACCCCCCCAATATTTGACGGATGCATCTCCGTCAAATATTTGGGGGATGTAGACCCCCTAAGTATTTGACGGATGCATGTCCGTCAAATATTTGACGCATGCCCACGCGTCAGTTGTTTGGGGGGTCTACACCCCCAAAATATTTGACGGACATACATCCGTCAAATATTTGGTGGGTCTACACCCCCTAAATGTTTGACGGATGCATGTCCGTCAAATATTTGACGCATGCCCATGCGTCAGTTGTCTGGGGGGTCTACCCCCCAAAATATTTGACGGATGCATGTCCTTCAAATATTTAGGGGATATAGCACCCCTAAATATTTGACGGACATACATCCGTCAAATATTTGGGGGGTCTACACCCCCTGAATATTTGACGGACGCATGTCCGTCAAATATTTGACGCATGCCCATGCGTCAGTTGTCTGGGGGGTCTACACCCCCAAAATATTTGACGGATGCATGTCCTTCAAATATTTGGGGGATGTAGACCCCCTAAATATTTGACGGACATACATTAGTCAAATATTTGGGGGGTCTACAACCCCTTAAATACTTGACGGATGCATGTCCGTCAAATATTTGACTCATGCCCATGCGTCAATTGTCTGGGGGGTCTACACCCCCAAAATATTTGACGGACATACATCCGTCAAATATTTTAGGGGTCTACACCCCCTAATTATTTGACGGATGCATGTCCGTCAAATATTTGACGCATGCCCATGCGTCAATTGTCTTGGGGGTCTACACCCCCAAAATATTTGACGGACATACATCCGTCAAATATTTTAGGGGTCTACACCCCCTAAAAATTTGACGGATGCATGTCCGTCAAATATTTGACGCATGCCCATGCGTCAGTTGTTTGGGGAGTCTACACCCCCCAAATATTTGACGGACATACATCCGTGAAATATTTGGTGGGTCTACATCCCCTCAATGTTTGACGGATGCATGTCCGTCAAATATTTGACGCATGCCCATGCGTCAGTTGTCTGGGGGGTCTACACCCCCAAAATATTTGACGGATGCATGTCCGTCAAATATTTGGGGGATAGAGCCCCCCTAAATATTTGACGGACATACATTAGTCAAATATTTGGGGGGTCTACACCCCCCAAATGTTTGACGGATGCATGTCCGTCAAATATTTGACGCATGCCCATGCGTCAGTTGTCTGGGGGGTCTCCACCCCCAAAATATTTGACGGATGCATGTCCGTCAAATATTTGACGCATGCCCATGCGTCAATTGTCTGGGGGGTCTACACCCCCAAAATATTTGACGGACATACATTAGTCAAATATTTTAGGGGTCTACACCCCCTAAATATTTGACGGATGCATGTCCGTCAAATATTTGACTCATGCCCATGTGTCACTTGTCCGGGGGGTCTACACCCCCAAAATATTTGACGTACATACATCCGTCAAATATTTGGGGGGTCTACACCCACTAAAAATTTGACGGATGCCTGTCCGTCAAATATTTGACGCATGCCCATGCGTCAGTTGTTTGGGGAGTCTACACCCCCCAAATATTTGACGGACATACATCCGTCAAATATTTGGTGGGTCTACATCCCCTAAATATTTGACGGATGCATGTCCGTCAAATATTTGACTCATGCCCATGTGTCACTTGTCTAGGGGGTCTACACCCCCAAAATATTTGACGTACATACATCCGTCAAATATTTGGGGGGTCTACACCCCCTAAAAATTTGACGAATGCCTGTCCGTCAAATATTTGACGCATGCCCATGCGTCAGTTGTTTGGGGAGTCTACACCCCCCAAATATTTGACGGACATACATCCGTCAAATATTTGGTGGGTCTACATCCCCTAAATATTTGACGGATGCATGTCCGTCAAATATTTGACGCATGCCCATGCGTCAGTTGTCTGGGGGGTCTACACCCCCAAAATATTTGACGGACATACATCCGTCAAATATTTGGTGGGTCTACACCCCCTAAATGTTTGACGGATGCATGTCTGTCAAATATTTGACGCATGCCCATGCGTCAGTTGTCTGGGGGGTCTACACCCCCAAAATATTTGACGGATGCATGTCCGTCAAATATTTAGGGGATATAGCACCCCTAAATATTTGACAGACATACATCCGTCAAATATTTGGGGGGTCTACACCCCCTAAATATTTGACGGACGCATGTCCGTCAAATATTTGAAGCATGCCCATGCGTCAGTTGTCTGGGGGGTCTACACCCCCAAAATATTTGACGGATGCATGTCCTTCAAATATTTGGGGGATGTAGACCCCCTAAATATTTGACGGACATACATTAGTCAAATATTTGGGGGGTCTACAACCCCTTAAATACTTGACGGATGCATGTCCGTCAAATATTTGACTCATGCCCATGCGTCAATTGTCTAGGGGGTCTACACCCCCAAAATATTTGACGGACATACATCCGTCAAATATTTTAGGGGTCTACACCCCCTAATTATTTGACGGATGCATGTCCGTCAAATATTTGACGCATGCCCATGCGTCAATTGTCTTGGGGGTCTACACCCCCAAAATATTTGACGGACATACATCCGTCAAATATTTTAGGGGTCTACACCCCCTAAAAATTTGACGGGTGCATGTCCGTCAAATATTTGACGCATGCCCATGCGTCAGTTGTTTGGGGAGTCTACACCCCCCAAATATTTGATGGACATACATCCGTGAAACACTTGGTGGGTCTACATCCCCTGAATGTTTGACGGATGCATGTCCGTCAAATATTTGACGCATGCCCATGCGTCAGTTGTCTGGGGGGTCTACACCCCCAAAATATTTGACGGATGCATGTCCGTCAAATATTTGCGGGATATAGCCCCCCTAAATATTTGACGGACATACATCAGTCAAATATTTGGGGGGTCTACACCCCCTAAATATTTGACGGATGCATGTCCGTCAAATATTTGACGCATGCCCATGCGTCAGTTGTCCGCGGGGTCTACACCCCCAAAATATTTGACGGATGCATGTCCTTCAAATATTTGGGGGATGTAGACCCCCTAAATATTTGACGGACATACATTAGTCAAATATTTGGGGGGTCTACACCCCCTAAATATTTGACGGATGCATGTCCGTCAAATATTTGACTCATGCCCATGCGTCAGTTGTCTGGGGGGTCTACACCCCCAAAATATTTGACGGACATACATCCGTCAAATATTTTAGGGGTCTACACCCCCTAATTATGTGACGGATGCATGTCCGTCAAATATTTGACGCGTGCCCATGCGTCAATTGTCTGGGGGGTCTACGCCCCCAAAATATTTGACGGACATACATTAGTCAAATATTTTAGGGGTCTACACCCCCTAAATATTTGACGGATGCATGTCCGTCAAATATTTGACTCATGCCCATGTGTCACTTGTCTGGGGGGTCTACACCCCCAAAATATTTGACGTACATACATCCGTCAAATATTTGGGGGGTCTACACCCACTAAAAATTTGACGGATGCCTGTCCGTCAAATATTTGACGCATGCCCATGTGTCAATTGTCTAGGGGGTCTACACCCCCAAAATATTTGACGTACATACATCCGTCAAATATTTGGTGGGTCTACATCCCCTAAATATTTGACGGATGCATGTCCGTCAAATATTTGACGCATGCCCATGCGTCAGTTGTCTGGGGGGTCTACACCCCCAAAATATTTGACGGACATACATCCGTCAAATTTTTGGGGGGTCTACACCCCCTAAAAATTTGACGAATGCCTGTCCGTCAAATATTTGACGCATGCCCATGCGTCAGTTGTTTGGGGAGTCTACACCCCCCAAATATTTGACGGACATACATCCGTCAAATATTTGGTGGGTCTACATCCCCTAAATATTTGACGGATGCATGTCCGTCAAATATTTGACGCATGCCCATGCGTCAGTTGTCTGGGGGTCTACACCCCCAAAATATTTGACGGGTGCATGTCCGTCAAATATTTGGGGGATATAGCCCCCCTAAATATTTGACAGACATACATCCGTCAAACCCTAGGGATCTACACCCCCTAAATATTTGACGGATGCATGTCCGTCAAATATTTGGGGGATGTAGACCCCCTAAATATTTGACGGACATACATTAGTCAAATATTTGGGAGGTCTACACCCCCTAAATATTTGACGGATGCATGTCCGTCAAATATTTGACGCATGCCCATGCGTCAATTGTTTGGGGGGTCTACACCCCCAAAATATTCGACGGACATACATTTGTCAAATATTTTAGGGGTCTACACCCCCTAAATATTTGACGGATGCATGTCCGTCAAATATTTGACTCATGCCCATGTGTCACTTGTCTGGGGGGTCTACACCCCCAAAATATTTGACGTACATACATCCGTCAAATATTTGGGGGGTCTACACCCACTAAAAATCTGACGGATGCCTGTCCGTCAAATATTTGACGCATGCCCATGTGTCAATTGTCTAGGGGGTCTACACCCCCAAAATATTTGACGTACATACATCCGTCAAATATTTGGTGGGTCTACATCCCCTAAATATTTGACGGATGCATGTCCGTCAAATATTTGACGCATGCCCATGCGTCAGTTGTCTGGGGGGTCTACACCCCCAAAATATTTGACGGACATACATCCGTCAAATTTTTGGGGGGTCTACACCCCCTAAAAATTTGACGAATGCCTGTCCGTCAAATATTTGACGCATGCCCATGCGTCAGTTGTTTGGGGAGTCTACAACCCCCAAATATTTGACGGACATACATCCGTCAAATATTTGGTGGGTCTACATCCCCTAAATATTTGACGGATGCATGTCCGTCAAATATTTGACGCATGCCCATGCGTCAGTTGTCTGGGGGTCTACACCCCCAAAATATTTGACGGGTGCATGTCCGTCAAATATTTGGGGGATATAGCCCCCCTAAATATTTGACAGACATACATCCGTCAAACCCTAGGGATCTACACCCCCTAAATATTTGACGGATGCATGTCCGTCAAATATTTGACGCATGCCCATGCGTCAGTTGTGTGGGGGGTCTACACCCCCAAAATATTTGACGGATGCATGTCCGTCAAATATTTGGGGGATGTAGACCCCCTAAATATTTGACGGACATACATTAGTCAAATATTTGGGAGGTCTACACCCCCTAAATATTTGACGGATGCATGTCCGTCAAATATTTGACGCATGCCCATGCGTCAATTGTTTGGGGGGTCTACACCCCCAAAATATTCGACGGACATACATTTGTCAAATATTTTAGGGGTCTACACCCCCTAAATATTTGACGGATGCATGTCCGTCAAATATTTGACTCATGCCCATGTGTCACTTGTCCGGGGGGGTCTACACCCCCAAAATATTTGACGTACATACATCCGTCAAATATTTGGGGGGTCTACACCCCCTAAAAATTTGACGGATGCCTGTCCGTCAAATATTTGACGCATGCCCATGCGTCAGTTGTTTGGGGGGTCTACACCCCCGAAATATTTGACGGACATACATCCGTCAAATATTTGGTGGGTCTACACCCCCTAAATATTTGACGGATGCATGTCCGTCAAATATTTGACGCATGCCCATGCGTCAGTTGTCTGGGGGGTCTACACCCCCAAAATATTTGACGAATGCATGTCCGTCAAATATTTGACGCATGCCCATGCGTCAGTTGTCTAGGGGGTCTACACCCCCAAAATATTTGACGGATGCATGTCCGTCAAATATTTGACTCATGCCCATGTGTCACTTGTCTGGGGGGTCTACACCCCCAAAATATTTGACGTACATACATCCGTCAAATATTTGGGGGGTCTACACCCACTAAAAATTTGACGGATGCCTGTCCGTCAAATATTTGACGCATGCCCATGTGTCAATTGTCTAGGGGGTCTACACCCCCAAAATATTTGACGTACATACATCCGTCAAATATTTGGTGGGTCTACATCCCCTAAATATTTGACGGATGCATGTCCGTCAAATATTTGACGCATGCCCATGCGTCAGTTGTCTGGGGGGTCTACACCCCCAAAATATTTGACGGACATACATCCGTCAAATTTTTGGGGGGTCTACACCCCCTAAAAATTTGACGAATGCCTGTCCGTCAAATTTTTGACGCATGCCCATGCGTCAGTTGTTTGGGGAGTCTACACCCCCCAAATATTTGACGGACATACATCCCTCAAATATTTGGTGGGTCTACATCCCCTAAATATTTGACGGATGCATGTCCGTCAAATATTTGACGCATGCCCATGCGTCAGTTGTCTGGGGGTCTACACCCCCAAAATATTTGACGGGTGCATGTCCGTCAAATATTTGGGGGATATAGCCCCCCTAAATATTTGACAGACATACATCCGTCAAACCCTAGGGATCTACACCCCCTAAATATTTGACGGATGCATGTCCGTCAAATATTTGACGCATGCCCATGCGTCAGTTGTGTGGGGGGTCTACACCCCCAAAATATTTGACGGATGCATGTCCGTCAAATATTTGGGGGATGTAGACCCCCTAAATATTTGACGGACATACATTAGTCAAATATTTGGGAGGTCTACACCCCCTAAATATTTGACGGATGCATGTCCGTCAAATATTTGACGCATGCCCATGCGTCAATTGTTTGGGGGGTCTACACCCCCAAAATATTCGACGGACATACATTTGTCAAATATTTTAGGGGTCTACACCCCCTAAATATTTGACGGATGCATGTCCGTCAAATATTTGACTCATGCCCATGTGTCACTTGTCCGGGGGGGTCTACACCCCCAAAATATTTGACGTACATACATCCGTCAAATATTTGGGGGGTCTACACCCCCTAAAAATTTGACGGATGCCTGTCCGTCAAATATTTGACGCATGCCCATGCGTCAGTTGTTTGGGGGGTCTACACCCCCGAAATATTTGACGGACATACATCCGTCAAATATTTGGTGGGTCTACACCCCCTAAATATTTGACGGATGCATGTCCGTCAAATATTTGACGCATGCCCATGCGTCAGTTGTCTGGGGGGTCTACACCCCCAAAATATTTGACGAATGCATGTCCGTCAAATATTTGACGCATGCCCATGCGTCAGTTGTCTAGGGGGTCTACACCCCCAAAATATTTGACGGATGCATCTCCGTCAAATATTTGGGGGATGTAGACCCCCTAAGTATTTGACGGATGCATGTCCGTCAAATATTTGACGCATGCCCATGCGTCAGTTGTTTGGGGGGTCTACACCCCCAAATATTTGACGGACATACATCCGTCAAATATTTGGTGGGTCTACACCCCCTAAATGTTTGACGGATGCATGTCCGTCAAATATTTGACGCATGCCCATGCGTCAGTTGTCTGGAGGGTCTACACCCCCAAAATATTTGACGGATGCATGTCCGTCAAATATTTAGGGGATATAGCACCCCTAAATATTTGACGGACATACATCCGTCAAATATTTTGGGGGTCTACACCCCCTAAATATTTGACGGATGCATGTCCGTCAAATATTTGACGCATGCCCATGCGTCAGTTGTCGGGGGGGTCTACACCCCCAAAATATTTGACGGATGCATGTCCTTCAAATATTTGGGGGATGTAGACCCCCTAAATATTTGACGGACATACATTAGTCAAATATTTGGGGGGTCTACAACCCCTTAAATACTTGACGGATGCATGTCCGTCAAATATTTGACTCATGCCCATGCGTCAATTGTCTTGGGGGTCTACACCCCCAAAATATTTGACGGACATACATCCGTCAAATATTTTAGGGGTCTACACCCCCTAATTATTTGACGGATGCATGTCCGTCAAATATTTGACGCATGCCCATGCGTCAATTGTCTGGGGGGTCTACACCCCCAAAATATTTGACGTACATACATCCGTCAAATATTTGGGGGGTCTACACCCCCTAAAAATTTGACGGATGCCTGTCCGTCAAATATTTGACGCATGCCCATGCGTCAGGTGTTTGGGGGGTCTACACCCCCCAAATATTTGACGGACATACATCCGTGAAATATTTGGTGGGTCTACATCCCCTAAATATTTGACGGATGCATGTCCGTCAAATATTTGACGCATGCCCATGCGTCAGTTGTCTGGGGGGTCTACACCCCCAAAATATTTGACGGATGCATGTCCGTCAAATATTTAGGGGATATAGCCCCCCTAAATATTTGACGGACATACATTAGTCAAATATTTGGGGGGTCTACACCCCCTAAATATTTGACGGATGCATGTCCGTCAAATATTTGACGCATGCCCATGCGTCAGTTGTCCGGGGGGTCTACACCCCCAAAATATTTGACGGATTCATGTCCTTCAAATATTTGGGGGATGTAGACCCCCTAAATATTTGACGGACATACATCAGTCAAATATTTGGGGGGTCTACACCCCCTAAATATTTGACGGATGCATGTCCGTCAAATATTTGACGCATGCCCATGCGTCAATTGTCTGGGGGGTCTACACCCCCAAAATATTTGACGGACATACATTAGTCAAATATTTTAGGGGTCTACAGCCCCTTAATATTTGACGGATGCATGTCCGTCAAATATTTGACTCATGCCCATGTGTCACTTGTCTGGGGGGTCTACACCCCCAAAATATTTGACGTACATACATCCGTCAAATATTTGGGGGGTCTACACCCACTAAAAATTTGACGGATGCCTGTCCGTCAAATATTTGACGCATGCCCATGCGTCAGTTGTCTGGGGGGTCTACACCCCCAAAATATTTGAGGGACATACATTAGTCAAATATTTGGTGGGTCTACACCCCCTAAATATTTGACGGATGCATGTCTGACGGACATACATCCCTCAAATATTTTAGGGGTCTACACCCCCTCAATATTTGACGGATGCATGTCCGTCAAATGCTTGACGCATGTCCATGCGTCAGTTGTCTGGGAGGTCTACACCCCCCAAATATTTGACGGACATACATCGGTCAAATATTCGGGGGGTCTACACCCCCTAAATATTTGACGGATGCATGTCCGTCAAATATTTGACGCATGCCCATGCGTCAGTTGTCTGGGGGGTCTACACCCCCAAAATATTTGACGGATGCATCTCCGTCAAATATTTGGGGGATGTAGACCCCCTAAGTATTTGACGGACATACATCCGTCAAATATTTGGGAGGTCTACACCCCCTAAATATTTGACGGATGCATGTCCGTCAAATATTTGGGGGATATAGCCCCCATACATATTTGACGGACATACATTAGTCAAATATTTGGGGGGTCTACACCCCCTAAATATTTGACCGATGCATGTCCGTCAAATATTTGACGCATGCCCATGCGTCAGTTGTGTGGGGGGTCTACACCCCCAAAATATTTGACGGATGCATGTCCGTCAAATATTTGGGGGATATAGCCCCCATACATATTTGACGGACATACATTAGTCAAATATTTGGGGGGTCTACACCCCCTAAATATTTGACCGATGCATGTCCGTCAAATATTTGACGCATGCCCATGCGTCAGTTGTTTGGGGGGTCTACAACCCCAAAATATTTGACGAATGCATGTCCGTCAAAGATTTGACGCATGCCCATGCGTCAGTTGTCTGGGGGGTCTACACCCCCAAAATATTTGACGGACATACATCCGTCAAATATTTTAGGGGTCTACACCCCCTAATTATTTGACAGATGCATGTCCGTCAAATATGTGACGCATGCCCATGCGTCAATTGTTTGGGGGGACTACACCCCCAAAGTATTTGACGGACATACATTAGTCAAATATTTTAGGGGTCTACACCCCCTAAATATTTGACGGATGCATGTCCGTCAAATATTTGACTCATGCCCATGTGTCAATTGTCTAGGGGGTCTACACCCCCAAAATATTTGACGTACATACATCCGTCAAATATTTGGGGGGTCTACACCCCCTAAAAATTGGACAGATGCCTGTCCGTCAAATATTTGACGCATGCCCATGCGTCAGTTGTTTGGGGGGTCTACACCCCCGAAACATTTGACGGACATACATCCGTCAAATATTTGGTGGGTCTACACCCCCTAAATATTTGACGGATGCATGTCCGTCAAATATTTGACGCATGCCCATGCGTCAGTTGTCTGGGGGGTCTACACCCCCAAAATATTTGACGAATGCATGTCCGTCAAATATTTGACGCATGCCCATGCGTCAATTGTTTGGGGGGACTACACCCCCAAAGTATTTGACGGACATACATTAGTCAAATATTTTAGGGGTCTACACCCCCAAAATATTGACGGATGCATGTCCGTCAAATATTTGACGCATGCCCATGCGTCAGTTGTCTAGGGGGTCTACACCTCCCCAATATTTGACGGACATACATCCGTCAAAATGGGGGGGTCTACACCCCCTAAATATTTGACGGATGCATGTCCGTCAAATATTTGACGCATGCCCATGCGTCAGTCGTCTGGGGGGTCTACACCCCCAGAATATTTGACGGATGCATCTCCGTCAAATATTTGGGGGATGTAGTGCCCCTAAGTATTTGACGGATGCATGTCCGTCAAATATTTGACGCATGCCCATGCGTCAGTTGTTTGGGGGGTCTACACCCCCAAAATATTTGACGGACATACATCCGTCAAATATTTGGTGGGTCTACACCCCCTAAATGTTTGACGGATGCATGTCCGTCAAATATTTGACGCATGCCCATGCGTCAGTTGTCTGGGGGGTCTACACCCCCAAAATATTTGACGGATGCATGTCCGTCAAATATTTGGGGGATATAGCCCCCATACATATTTGACGGACATACATTAGTCAAATATTTGGGGGGTCTACACCCCCTAAATATTTGACCGATGCATGTCCGTCAAATATTTGACGCATGCCCATGCGTCAGTTGTTTGGGGGGTCTACAACCCCAAAATATTTGACGAATGCATGTCCGCAAAGATTTGACGCATGCCCATGCGTCAGTTGTCTGGGGGGTCTACACCCCCAAAATATTTGACGGACATACATCCGTCAAATATTTTAGGGGTCTACACCCCCTAATTATTTGACAGATGCATGTCCGTCAAATATTTGACGCATGCCCATGCGTCAATTGTTTGGGAGGACTACAACCCCAAAGTATTTGACGGACATACATTAGTCAAATATTTTAGGGGTCTACACCCCCTAAATATTTGACGGATGCATGTCCGTCAAATATTTGACTCATGCCCATGTGTCAATTGTCTAGGGGGTCTACACCCCCAAAATATTTGACGTACATACATCCGTCAAATATTTGGGGGGTCTACACCCCCTAAAAATTGGACGGATGCCTGTCCGTCAAATATTTGACGCATGCCCATGCGTCAGTTGTTTGGGTGGTCTACACCCCCGAAACATTTGACGGACATACATCCGTCAAATATTTGGTGGGTCTACACCCCCTAAATATTTGACGGATGCATGTCCGTCAAATATTTGACGCATGCCCATGCGTCAGTTGTCCGGGGGGTCTACACCCCCAAAATATTTGACGAATGCATGTCCGTCAAATATTTGACGCATGCCCATGCGTCAATTGTTTGGGGGGACTACACCCCCAAAGTATTTGACGGACATACATTAGTCAAATATTTTAGGGGTCTACACCCCCAAAATATTTGACGGATGCATGTCCGTCAAATATTTGACGCATGCCCATGCGTCAGTTGTCTAGGGGGTCTACACCTCCCCAATATTTGACGGACATACATCCGTCAAACATTCGGGGGGTCTACACCCCCTAAATATTTGACGGATGCATGTCCGTCAAATATTTGACGCATGCCCATGCGTCAGTCGTCTGGGGGGTCTACACCCCCAGAATATTTGACGGATGCATCTCCATCAAATATTTGGGGGATGTAGTGCCCCTAAGTATTTGATGGATGCATGTCCGTCAAATATTTGACGCATGCCCATGCGTCAGTTGTTTGGGGGGTCTACACCCCCAAAATATTTGACGGACATACATCCGTCAAATATTTGGTGGGTCTACACCCCCTAAATGTTTGACGGATGCATGTCCGTCAAATATTTGACGCATGCCCATGCGTCAGTTGTCTGGGGGGTCTACACCCCCAAAATATTTGACGGATGCATGTCCTTCAAATATTTGGGGGATGTAGACCCCCTAAATATTTGACAGACATACATTAGTCAAATATTTGGGGGGTCTACAACCCCTTAAATACTTGACGGATGCATGTCCGTCAAATATTTGACTCATGCCCATGCGTCAATTGTCTGGGGGGTCTACACCCCCAAAATATTTGACGGACATACATCCGTCAAATATTTTAGGGGTCTACACCCCCTAATTATTTGACGGATGCATGTCCGTCAAATTTTTGACGCATGCCCATGCGTCAATTGTCTGGGGGATCTACACCCCCAAAATATTTGACGTACATACATCCGTCAAATATTTGGGGGGTCTACACCCCCTTAAAATTTGACCGATGCATGTCCGTCAAATATTTGACGCATGCCCATGCGTCAGTTGTGTGGGGGGTCTACACCCCCAAAATATTTGACGGATGCATGTCCGTCAAATATTTGGGGGATATAGCCCCCATACATATTTGACGGACATACATTAGTCAAATATTTGGGGGGTCTACACCCCCTAAATATTTGACCGATGCATGTCCGTCAAATATTTGACGCATGCCCATGCGTCAGTTGTTTGGGGGGTCTACAACCCCAAAATATTTGACGGATGCATGTCCGTCAAAGATTTGACGCATGCCCATGCGTCAGTTGTCTGGGGGGTCTACACCCCCAAAATATTTGACGGACATACATCCGTCAAATATTTTAGGGGTCTACACCCCCTAATTATTTGACAGATGCATGTCCGTCAAATATTTGACGCATGCCCATGCGTCAATTGTTTGGGGGGACTACACCCCCAAAGTATTTGACGGACATACATTAGTCAAATATTTTAGGGGTCTACACCCCCAAAATATTTGACGGATGCATGTCCGTCAAATATTTGACGCATGCCCATGCGTCAGTTGTCTAGGGGGTCTACACCTCCCCAATATTTGACGGACATACATCCGTCAAACATTCGGGGGGTCTACACCCCCTAAATATTTGACGGATGCATGTCCGTCAAATATTTGACGCATGCCCATGCGTCAGTCGTCTGGGGGGTCTACACCCCCAGAATATTTGACGGATGCATCTCCGTCAAATATTTGGGGGATGTAGTGCCCCTAAGTATTTGACGGATGCATGTCCGTCAAATATTTGACGCATGCCCATGCGTCAGTTGTTTGGGGGGTCTACACCCCCAAAATATTTGACGGACATACATCCGTCAAATATTTGGTGGGTCTACACCCCCTAAATGTTTGACGGATGCATGTCCGTCAAATATTTGACGCATGCCCATGCGTCAGTTTTCTGGGGGGTCTACACCCCCAAAATATTTGACGGATGCATGTCCTTCAAATATTTGGGGGATGTAGACCCCCTAAATATTTGACAGACATACATTAGTCAAATATTTGGGGGGTCTACAACCCCTTAAATACTTGACGGATGCATGTCCGTCAAATATTTGACTCATGCCCATGCGTCAATTGTCTGGGGGATCTACACCCCCAAAATATTTGACGTACATACATCCGTCAAATATTTGGGGGTCTACACCCCCTTAAAATTTGACCGATGCATGTCCGTCAAATATTTGACGCATGCCCATGAGTCAGTTGTGTGGGGGGTCTACACCCCCAAAATATTTGACGGATGCATGTCCGTCAAATATTTGGGGGATATAGCCCCCATACATATTTGACGGACATACATTAGTCAAATATTTGGGGGGTCTACACCCCCTAAATATTTGACCGATGCATGTCCGTCAAATATTTGACGCATGCCCATGCGTCAGTTGTCTGGGGGGTCTACAACCCCAAAATATTTGACGGATGCATGTCCGTCAAAGATTTGACGCATGCCCATGCGTCAGTTGTCTGGGGGGTCTACACCCCCAAAATATTTGACGGACATACATCCGTCAAATATTTTAGGGGTCTACACCCCCTAATTATTTGACAGATGCATGTCCGTCAAATATTTGACGCATGCCCATGCGTCAATTGTTTGGGGGGACTACACCCCCAAAGTATTTGACGGACATACATTAGTCAAATATTTTAGGGGTCTACACCCCCTAAATATTTGACGGATGCATGTCCGTCAAATATTTGACTCATGCCCATGTGTCAATTGTCTAGGGGGTCTACACCCCCAAAATATTTGACGTACATACATCCGTCAAATATTTGGGGGGTCTACACCCCCTAAAAATTGGACGGATGCCTGTCCGTCAAATATTTGACGCATGCCCATGCGTCAGTTGTTTGGGTGGTCTACACCCCCGAAACATTTGACGTACATACATCCGTCAAATATTTGGTGGGTCTACACCCCCTAAATATTTGACGGATGCATGTCCGTCAAATATTTGACGCATGCCCATGCGTCAGTTGTCTGGGGGGTCTACACCCCCCAAATATTTGACGAATGCATGTCCGTCAAATATTTGACGCATGCCCATGCGTCAATTGTTTGGGGGGACTACACCCCCAAAGTATTTGACGGACATACATTAGTCAAAAATTTAGGGGTCTACACCCCCAAAATATTTGACGGATGCATGTCCGTCAAATATTTGACGCATGCCCATGCGTCAGTTGTCTAGGGGGTCTACAACTCCTCAATATTTGACGGACATACATCCGTCAAACATTCGGGGGGTCTACACCCCCTAAATATTTGACGGATGCATGTCCGTCAAATATTTGACGCATGCCCATGCGTCAGTCGTCTGGGGGGTCTACACCCCCAAAATATTTGACGGACATACATCCGTCAAATATTTGGTGGGTCTACACCCCCTAAATGTTTGACGGATGCATGTCCGTCAAATATTTGACGCATGCCCATGCGTCAGTTGTCTGGGGGGTCTACACCCCCAAAATATTTGACGGATGCATGTCCTTCAAATATTTGGGGGATGTAGACCCCCTAAATATTTGACAGACATACATTAGTCAAATATTTGGGGGGTCTACAACCCCTTAAATACTTGACGGATGCATGTCCGTCAAATATTTGACTCATGCCCATGCGTCAATTGTCTGGGGGGTCTACACCCCCAAAATATTTGACGGACATACATCCGTCAAATATTTTAGGGGTCTACACCCCCTAATTATTTGACGGATGCATGTCCGTCAAATATTTGACGCATGCCCATGCGTCAATTGTCTGGGGGATCTACACCCCCAAAATATTTGACGTACATACATCCGTCAAATATTTGGGGGGTCTACACCCCCTTAAAATTTGACGGATGCCTGTCCGTCAAATATTTGACGCATGCCCATGCGTCAGGTGTTTGGGGGTCTACACCCCCCAAATATTTGACCGACATACATCCGTGAAATATTTGGTGGGTCTACATCCCCTAAATATTTGACGGATGCATGTCCGTCCAATATTTGACGCATGCCCATGCGTCAGTTGTCTGGGGGGTCTACACCCCCAAAAGATTTGACGGATGCATGTCCGTCAAATATTTGGGGGATATAGCCCCCCTAAATATTTGACGGACATACATTAGGCAAATATTTGGGGGGTCTACACCCCCCAAATGTTTGATGGATGCATGTCCGTCAAATATTTGACGCATGCCCATGCGTCTGTTGTCTGGGGGGTCTACACCCCCAAAATATTTGACGGATGCATGTCCGTCAAATATTTGGGGGATATAGCCCCCCTAAATATTTGACGGACATACATTAGTCAAATATTTGGGGGTTCTACACCCCCCAAATGATTGACGGATGCATGTCCGTCAAATATTTGACGCATGCCCATGCGTGGGTCGTCTGGGGGGTCTACACCCCCAAAATATTTGACGGATGCATGTCCGTCAAATATTTGCGGGATATAGCCCCCCTAAATATTTGACGGACATACATCAGTCAAATATTTGGGGGGTCTACACCCCCTAAATATTTGACGGATGCATGTCCGTCAAATATTTGACCCATGCCCATGCGTTAGTTGTCCGGGGGGTCTACACCCCCAAAATATTTGACGGATGCATGTCCTTCAAATATTTGGGGGATGTAGACCCCCTAAATATTTGACGGACATACATTAGTCAAATATTTGGGGGGTCTACACCCCCTAAATATTTGACGGATGCATGTCCGTCAAATATTTGACTCATGCCCATGCGTCAGTTGTCTGGGGGGTCTACACCCCCAAAATATTTGACGGATAACATCCGTCAAATATTTTAGGGGTCTACACCCCCTAATTATTTGACGGATGCATGTCCGTCAAATATTTGACGCATGCCCATGCGTCAATTGTCTGGGGGGTCTACACCCCCAAAACATTTGACGGACATACATTAGTCAAATATTTTAGGGGTCTACGACCCCTAATTATTTGACGGATGCATGTCCGTCAAATATTTGACTCATGCCCATGTGTCACTTGTCTGGGGGGTCTACACCCCCAAAATATTTGACGTACATACATCCGTCAAATATTTGGGGGGTCTACACCCACTAAAAATTTGACGGATGCCTGTCCGTCAAATATTTGACGCATGCCCATGCGTCAGTTGTTTGGGGAGTCTACACCCCCCAAATATTTGACGGACATACATCCGTCAAATATTTGGTGGGTCTACATCCCCTAAATATTTGACGAATGCATGTCCGTCAAATATTTGACGCATGCCCATGCGTCAGTTGTCTGGGGGGTCTACACCCCCAAAATATTTGACGGGTGCATGTCCGTCCAATATTTGGGGGATATAGCCCCCCTAAATATTTGACGGACATACATCAGTCAAATATTTGGGAGGTCTACACCCCCTAAATATTTGACGGATGCATGTCCGTCAAATATTTGACGCATGCCCATGCGTGAGTTGTCTGGGGGGTCTACACCCCCAAAATATTTGACGGATGCATGTCCGTCAAATATTTGGGGGATGTAGACCCCCTAAATATTTGACGGACATACATCCGTCAAATATTTGGGAGGTCTACACCCCCTAAATATTTGACGGATGCATGTCCGTCAAATATTTGACGCATGCCCATGCGTCAATTGTTTGGGGGTTCTACACCCCCAAAATATTTGACGTACATACATCCGTCAAATATTTGGGGGGTCTACACCCCCTAAAAATTTGACGGATGCCTGTCCGTCAAATATTTGACGCATGCCCATGCGTCAGTTGTTTGGGGGGTCTACACCCCCGAAATATTTGACGGACATACATCCGTCAAATATTTGGTGGGTCTACACCCCTTAAATATTTGACGGATGCATGTCCGTCAAATATTTGACGCATGCCCATGCGTCAGTTGTCTGGGGGGTCTACACCCCCAAAATATTTGACGTACATACATCCGTCAAATATTCAGGGGGTCTACACCCCCTAAATATTTGACGGATGCATGTCCGTCAAATATTTGACGCATGCCCATGCGTCAGTCGTCTGGGGGGTCTACACCCCCAAAATATTTGACGGATGCATCTCCGTCAAATATTTGGGGGATGTAGACCCCCTAAGTATTTGACGGATGCATGTCCGTCAAATATTTGACGCATGCCCATGCGTCAGTTGTTTGGGGGGTCTACACCCCCAAAATATTTGACGGACATACATCCGTCAAATATTTGGGGGGTCTACACCCCCTAAATATTTGACGGATGCATGTCCGTCAAATATTTGACGCATGCCCATGCGTCAGTTGTCTGGGGGGTCTACACCCCCAAAATATTTGACGGATGCATGTCCGTCACATATTTAGGGGATATAGCACCCCTAAATATTTGACGGACATACATCCGTCAAATATTTGGGGGGTCTACACCCCCTAAATATTTGACGGATGCATGTCCGTCAAATATTTGACGCATGCCCATGCGTCAGTTGTCTGGGGGGTCTACACCCCCAAAATATTTGACGGATGCATGTCCTTCAAATATTTGGGGGATGTAGACCCCCTAAATATCTGACGGACATACATTAGTCAAATATTTGGGGGGTCTACAACCCCTTAAATACTTGACGGATGCATGTCCGTCAAATATTTGACTCATGCCCATGCGTCAATTGTCTGGGGGGTCTACACCCCCAAAATATTTGACGGACATACATCCGTCAAATATTTGGTGGGTCTACACCCCTTAAATATTTGACAGATGCATGTCCGTCAAATATTTGACGCATGCCCATGCGTCAGTTGTCTGGGGGGTCTACACCCCCAAAATATTTCACGTACATACATCCGTCAAATATTCAGGGGGTCTACACCCCCTAAATATTTGACGGATGCATGTCCGTCAAATATTTGACGCATGCCCATGCGTCAGTCGTCTGGGGGGTCTACACCCCCAAAATATTTGACGGATGCATCTCCGTCAAATATTTGGGGGATGTAGACCCCCTAAGTATTTGACGGATGCATGTCCGTCAAATATTTGACGCATGCCCATGCGTCAGTTGTTTGGGGGGTCTACACCCCCAAAATATTTGACGGACATACATCCGTCAAATATTTGGGGGGTCTACACCCCCTAAATGTTTGACGGATGCATGTCCGTCAAATATTTGACGCATGCCCATGCGTCAGTTGTCTGGGGGGTCTACACCCCCAAAATATTTGACGGATGCATGTCCGTCACATATTTAGGGGATATAGCACCCCTAAATATTTGACAGACATACATCCGTCAAATATTTGGGGGGTCTACACCCCCTAAATATTTGACGGATGCATGTCCGTCAAATATTTGACGCATGCCCATGCGTCAGTTGTCTGGGGGGTCTACACCCCCAAAATATTTGACGGATGCATGTCCTTCAAATATTTGGGGGATGTAGACCCCCTTAATATCTGACGGACATACATTAGTCAAATATTTGGGGGGTCTACAACCCCTTAAATACTTGACGGATGCATGTCCGTCAAATATTTGACTCATGCCCATGCGTCAATTGTCTGGGGGGTCTACACCCCCAAAATATTTGACGGACATACATCCGTCAAATATTTTAGGGGTCTACACCCCCTAATTATTTGACGGATGCATGTCCGTCAAATATTTGACGCATGCCCATGCGTCAATTGTCTGGGGGGTCTACACCCCCAAAATATTTGACGTACATACATCCGTCAAATATTTGGGGGGTCTACACCCCCTAAAAATTTGACGGATGCCTGTCCGTCAAATATTTGACGCATGCCCATGCGTCAGGTGTTTGGGGGGTCTACACCCCCCAAATATTTGACGGACATACATCCGTGAAATATTTGGTGGGTCTACATCCCCTAAATATTTGACGGATGCATGTCCGTCAAATATTTGACGCATGCCCATGCGTCAGTTGTCTGGGGGGTCTACACCCCCAAAATATTTGACGGATGCATGTCCGTTAAATATTTGGGGGATATAGCCCCCCCAAATATTTGACGGACATACATTAGTCAAATATTTCGGGGGTCTACACCCCCCAAATGTTTGACGGATGCATGTCCGTCAAATATTTGATGCATGCCCATGCGTCAGTTGTGTGGGGGGTCTACACCCCCAAAATATTTGACGGACATACATTAGTCACATATTTTAGGGGTCTACCCCCTAAATATTTGACGGATGCATGTCCGTCAAATATTTGACTCATGCCCATGTGTCACTTGTCTGGGGGGTCTACACCCCCAAAATATTTGACGTACATACATCCGTCAAATATTTGGGGGGTCTACACCCACTAAAAATTTGACGGATGCCTGTCCGTCAAATATTTGACGCATGCCCATGCGTCAGTTGTTTGGGGAGGCTACACCCCCCAAATATTTGACGGACATACATCCGTCAAATATTTGGTGGGTCTACATCCCCTAAATATTTGACGGATGCATGTCCGTCAAATATTTGACGCATGCCGATGCGTCAGTTGTCTGGGGGGTCTACACCCCCAAAATATTTGACGGGTGCATGTCCGTCAAATATTTGGGGGATATAGCGCCCCTAAATATTTGACGGACATACATCCGTCAAACCCGAGGGATCTACACCCCCTAAACATTTGACGGATGCATGTCCGTCAAATATTTGACGCATGCCCATGCGTCAGTCGTCTGGGGGGTCTACACCCCCAAAATATTTGACGGATGTATCTCCGTCAAATATTTGGGGGATGTAGACCCCCTAAGTATTTGACGGATGCATGTCCGTCAAATATTTGACGCATGCCCATGCGTCAGTTGTCTGGGGGGTCTACACCCCCAAAATATTTGACGGACATACATCCGTCAAATATTTGGGGGGTCTACACCCCCTAAATGTTTGACGGATGCATGTCCGTCAAATATTTGACGCATGCCCATGCGTCAGTTGTCTGGGGGGTCTACACCCCCAAAATATTTGACGGATGCATGTCCGTCACATATTTAGGGGATATAGCACCCCTAAATATTTGACGAACATACATCCGTCAAATATTTGGGGGGTCTACACCCCCTAAATGTTTGACGGATGCATGTCCGTCAAATATTTGACGCATGCCCATGCGTCAGTTGTCTGGGGGGTCTACACCCCCAAAACATTTGACGGATGCATGTCCTTCAAATATTTGGGGGATGTAGACCCCCTAAATATCTGACGGACATACATTAGTCAAATATTTGGGGGGTCTACAACCCCTTAAATACTTGACGGATGCATGTCCGTCAAATATTTGACTCATGCCCATGCGTCAATTGTCTGGGGGGTCTACACCCCCAAAATATTTGACGGACATACATCCGTCAAATATTTTAGGGGTCTACACCCCCTAATTATTTGACGGATGCATGTCCGTCAAATATTTGACGCATGCCCATGCGTCAATTGTCTGGGGGGTCTACACCCCCAAAATATTTGACGTACATACATCCGTCAAATATTTGGGGGGTCTACACCCCCTAAAAATTTGACGGATGCCTGTCCGTCAAATATTTGACGCATGCCCATGCGTCAGGTGTTTGGGGGGTCTACACCCCCCAAATATTTGACGGACATACATCCGTGAAATATTTGGTGGGTCTACATCCCCTAAATATTTGACGGATGCATGTCCGTCAAATATTTGACGCATGCCCATGCGTCAGTTGTCTGGGGGGTCTACACCCCCAAAATATTTGACGGATGCATGTCCGTTAAATATTTGGGGGATATAGCCCCCCCAAATATTTGACGGACATACATTAGTCAAATATTTCGGGGGTCTACACCCCCCAAATGTTTGACGGATGCATGTCCGTCAAATATTTGACGCATGCCCATGCGTCAGTTGTGTGGGGGGTCTACACCCCCAAAATATTTGACGGACATACATTAGTCACATATTTTAGGGGTCTACCCCCTAAATATTTGACGGATGCATGTCCGTCAAATATTTGACTCATGCCCATCTGTCACTTGTCTGGGGGGTCTACACCCCCCAAATATTTGACGGACATACATCCGTCAAATATTTGGTGGGTCTACATCCCCTAAATATTTGACGGATGCATGTCCGTCAAATATTTGACGCATGCCCATGCGTCAGTTGTCTGGGGGGTCTACACCCCCAAAATATTCGACGGGTGCATGTCCGTCAAATATTTGGGGGATATAGCCCCCCTAAATATTTGACGGACATACATCCGTCAAACCCGAGGGATCTACACCCCCTAAACATTTGACGGATGCATGTCCGTCAAATATTTGACGCATGCCCATGCGTCAGTTGTCTGGGGGGTCTACACCCCCAAAATATTTGACGGATGCATGTCCGTCAAATATTTGGGGAATGTAGACCCCCTAAATATTTGACGGACATACATCCGTCAAATATTTGGGAGGTCTACACCCCCTAAATATTTGACGGATGCATGTCCGTCAAATATTTGACGCATGCCCATGTGTCAATTGTTTGGGGGGTCTACACCCCCAAAATATTCGACGGACATACATTAGTCAAATATTTTAGGGGTCTACACCCCCTAAATATTTGACGGATGCATGTCCGTCAAATATTTGACTCATGCCCATGTGTCACTTGTCTGGGGGGTCTACACCCCCAAAATATTTGACGTACATACATCCGTCAAATATTTGGGGGGTCTACACCCCCTAAAAATTTGACGGATGCCTGTCCGTCAAATATTTGACGCATGCCCATGCGTCAGTTGTTTGGGGAGTCTACACCCCCGAAATATTTGACGGACATACATCCGTCAAATATGTGGTGGGTCTACATCCCCTAAATATTTGACGGATGCATGTCCGTCAAATATTTGACGCATGCCCATGCGTCAGTTGTCTGGGGGGTCTACACCCCCAAAATATTTGACGGATGCATGTCCGTTAAATATTTGGGGGATATAGCCCCCCCAAATATTTGACGGACATACATTAGTCAAATATTTCGGGGGTCTACACCCCCCAAATGTTTGACGGATGCATGTCCGTCAAATATTTGACGCATGCCCATGCGTCAGTTGTGTGGGGGGTCTACACCCCCAAAATATTTGACGGACATACATTAGTCACATATTTTAGGGGTCTACCCCCTAAATATTTGACGGATGCATGTCCGTCAAATATTTGACTCATGCCCATCTGTCACTTGTCTGGGGGGTCTACACCCCCAAAATATTTGACGTACATACATCCGTCAAATATTTGGGGGGTCTACACCCACTAAAAATTTGACGGATGCCTGTCCGTCAAATATTTGACGCATGCCCATGCGTCAGTTGTTTGGGGAGGCTACACCCCCCAAATATTTGACGGACATACATCCGTCAAATATTTGGTGGGTCTACATCCCCTAAATATTTGACGGATGCATGTCCGTCAAATATTTGACGCATGCCCATGCGTCAGTTGTCTGGGGGGTCTACACCCCCAAAATATTCGACGGGTGCATGTCCGTCAAATATTTGGGGGATATAGCCCCCCTAAATATTTGACGGACATACATCCGTCAAACCCGAGGGATCTACACCCCCTAAACATTTGACGGATGCATGTCCGTCAAATATTTGACGCATGCCCATGCGTCAGTTGTCTGGGGGGTCTACACCCCCAAAATATTTGACGGATGCATGTCCGTCAAATATTTGGGGAATGTAGACCCCCTAAATATTTGACGGACATACATCCGTCAAATATTTGGGAGGTCTACACCCCCTAAATATTTGACGGATGCATGTCCGTCAAATATTTGACGCATGCCCATGTGTCAATTGTTTGGGGGGTCTACACCCCCAAAATATTCGACGGACATACATTAGTCAAATATTTTAGGGGTCTACACCCCCTAAATATTTGACGGATGCATGTCCGTCAAATATTTGACTCATGCCCATGTGTCACTTGTCTGGGGGGTCTACACCCCCAAAATATTTGACGTACATACATCCGTCAAATATTTGGGGGGTCTACACCCCCTAAAAATTTGACGGATGCCTGTCCGTCAAATATTTGACGCATGCCCATGCGTCAGTTGTTTGGGGAGTCTACACCCCCGAAATATTTGACGGACATACATCCGTCAAATATTTGGTGGGTCTACACCCCCTAAATATTTGACGGATGCATGTCCGTCAAATATTTGACGCATGCCCATGCGTCAGTTGTCTGGGGGGTCTACACCCCCAAAATATTTGACGCATGCCTGTCCGTCAAATATTTGACGCATGCCCATGCGTCAGTTGTCTAGGGGGTCTACACCCCCCCAATATTTGACGGACATACATCCGTCAAACATTCGGGGGGTCTACACCCCCTAAATATTTGACGGATACATGTCCGTCAAATATTTGACGCATGCCCATGCGTCACTCGTCTGGGGGGTCTACACCCCCAAAATATTTGACGGATGCATCTCCGTCAAATATTTGGGGGATGTAGACCCCCTAAGTATTTGACGGATGCATGTCCGTCAAATATTTGACGCATGCCCATGCGTCAGTTGTTTGGGGGGTCTACACCCCCAAAATATTTGACGGACATACATCCGTCAAATATTTGGTGGGTCTACACCCCCTAAATGTTTGACGGATGCATGTCCGTCAAATATTTGACGCATGCCTATGCGTCAGTTGTCTGGGGGGTCTACACCCCCAAAATATTTGACGGATGCATGTCCGTCAAATATTTAGGGGATATAGCACCCCTAAATATTTGACAGACATACATCCGTCAAATATTTGGCGGGTCTACACCCCCTAAATATTTGACGGATGCATGTCTGTCAAATATTTGACGCATGCCCATGCGTCAGTTGTCTGGGGGGTCTACACCCCCAAAATATTTGACGGATGCATGTCCTTCAAATATTTGGGGGATGTAGACCCCCTAAATATTCGACGGACATACATTAGTCAAATATTTGGGGGGTCTACAACCCCTTAAATACTTGACGGATGCATGTCCGTCAAATATTTGACTCATGCCCATGCGTCAATTGTCTGGGGGGTCTACACCCCCAAAATATTTGACGGACATACATCCGTCAAATAGTTTAGGGGTCTACACCCCCTAATTATTTGACGGATGCATGTCCGTCAAATATTTGACGCATGCCCATGCGTCAATTGTCTGGGGGGTCTACACCCCCAAAATATTTGACGTACATACATCCGTCAAATATTTGGGGGGTCTACACCCCCTAAAAATTTGACGGATGCCTGTCCGTCAAATATTTGACGCATGCCCATGCGTCAGGTGTTTGGGGGGTCTACACCCCCCAAATATTTGACGGACATACATCCGTGAAATATTTGGTGGGTCTACATCCCCTAAATATTTGACGGATGCATGTCCATCAAATATTTGACGCATGCCCATGCGTCAGTTGTCTGGGGGGTCTACACCCCCAAAATATTTGACGGATGCATGTCCGTCAAATATTTGACGCATGCCCATGCGTCAGTTGTGTGGGGGGTCTACACCCCCAAAATATTTGACGGATGCATGTCCTTCAAATATTTGGGGGATGTAGACCCCCTAAATATTTGACGGACGTACATTAGTCAAATATTTGGGGGGTCTACAACCCCTTAAATACTTGACGGATGCATGTCCGTCAAATATTTGACTCATGCCCATGCGTCAATTGTCTGGGGGGTCTACACCCCCAAAATATTTGACGGACATACATCCGTCAAATATTTTAGGGGTCTACACCCCCTAATTATTTGACGGATGCATGTCCGTCAAATATTTGACGTATGCCCATGCGTCAATTGTCTGGGGGGTCTACACCCCCAAAATATTTGACGTACATACATCCGTCAAATATTTGGGGGGTCTACACCCCCTAAAAATTTGACGGATGCCTGTCCGTCAAATATTTGACGCATGCCCATGCGTAAGGTGTTTGGGGGGTCTACACCCCCCAAATATTTGACGGACATACATCCGTGAAATATTTGGTGGGTCTACATCCCCTAAATATTTGACGGATGCATGTCCGTCAAATATTTGACGCATGCCCATGCGTCAGTTGTCTGGGGGGTCTACACCCCCAAAATATTTGACGGATGCATGTCCGTCAAATATTTGACGCATGCCCATGCGTCAGTTGTGTGGGGGGTCTACACCCCCAAAATATTTGACGGATGCATGTCCGTCAAATATTTGGGGGATATAGCCCCCCTAAATATTTGACGGACATACATTAGTCAAATATTTGGGGGGTCTACACCCCCCAAATGTTTGACGGATGCATGTCCGTCAAATATTTGACGCATGCCCATGCGTCAGTTGTGTGGGGGGTCTACACCCCCAAAATATTTGACGGATGCATGTCCTTCAAATATTTGGGGGATGTAGACCCCCTAAATATTTGACGGACATACATCCGTCAAATATTTGGTGGGTCTACACCCCCTAAATATTTGACGGATGCATGTCCGTCAAATATTTGACTCATGCCCATGCGTCAGTTGTCTGGGGGGTCTACACCCCCAAAATATTTGACGGACATACATCCGTCAAATATTTTAGGGGTCTACACCCCCTAATTATTTGACGGATGCATGTCCGTCAAATATTTGACGCATGCCCATGCGTCAATTGTCTGGGGGGTCTACACCCCCAAAATATTTGACGGACATACATTAGTCAAATATTTTAGGGGTCTACGACCCCTAAATATTTGACGGATGCATGTCCGTCAAATATTTGACTCATGCCCATGTGTCACTTGTCTGGGGGGTCTACACCCCCAAAATATTTGACGTACATACATCCGTCAAATATTTGGGGGGTCTACACCCACTAAAAATTTGACGGATGCCTGTCCGTCAAATATTTGACGCATGCCCATGCGTCAGTTGTTTGGGGAGTCTACACCCCCCAAATATTTGACGGACATACATCCGTCAAATATTTGGTGGGTCTACATCCCCTAAATATTTGACGGATGCATGTCCGTCAAATATTTCACGCATGCCCATGCGTCAGTTGTCTGGGGGGTCTACACCCCCAAAATATTTGACGGGTGCATGTCCGTCAAATATTTGGGGGATATAGCCCCCCTAAATATTTGACGGACATACATCCGTCAAACCCGAGGGATCTACACCCCCTAAATATTTGACGGATGCATGTCCGTCAAATATTTGACGCATGCCCATGCGTCAGTTGTCTGGGGGGTCTACACCCCCAAAATATTTGACGGATGCATGTCCGTCAAATATTTGGGGGATGTAGCCCCCTAAATATTTGACGGACATACATCCGTCAAATATTTGGGAGGTCTACACCCCCTAAATATTTGACGGATGCATGTCCGTCAAATATTTGACGCATGCCCATGCATCAATTGTTTGGGGGGTCTACACCCCCAAAATATTCGACGGACATACATTAGTCAAATATTTTAGGGGTCTACACCCCCTAAATATTTGACGGATGCATGTCCGTCAAATATTTGACTCATGCCCATGTGTCACTTGTTTGGGGGGTCTACACCCCCAAAATATTTGACGTACATACATCCGTCAAATATTTGGGGGGTCTACACCCCCTAAAAATTTGACGGATGCCTGTTCTCAAATATTTGACGCATGCCCATGCGTCAGTTGTCTGGGGGGTCTACACCCCCAAAATATTTGACGGATGCATGTCCGTCAAATATTTGACGCATGCCCATGCGTCAGTTGTCTAGGGGGTCTACACCCCCCCAATATTTGACGGACATACATCCGTCAAACATTTGGGGGGTCTACACCCCCTAAATATTTGACGGATGCATGTCCCTCAAATATTTGACGCATGCCCATGCGTCATTCGTCCAGGGGGTCTACACCCCCAAAATATTTGACGGACTACTCTCCGTCAAATATTTGGGGGATGTAGAACCCCTAAGTATTTGACGGATGCATGTCCATCAAATATTTGACGCATGCCCATGCGTCAGTTGTTTGGGAGGTCTACACCCCCAAAATATTTGACGGACATACATCCGTCAAATATTTGGGAGGTCTACACCCCCTAAATATTTGACGGATGCATGTCCGTCAAATATTTGACGCATGCACATGCGTCAATTGTTTGGGGGGTCTACACCCCCCAAATATTTGACGAACATACATCCGTCAAATATTTGGGGGGTCTACACCCCCTAATTATTTGACGGATGCATGTCCGTCAAATATTTGACGCATGCCCATGCGTCAGTTGTCTGGGGGGTCTACACCCCCAAAATATTTGACGGACATACATCCGTCAAATATTTGGGGGGTCTACACCCCCTAATTATTTGACGGATGCATGTCCGTCAAATATTTGACGCATGCCCATGCGTCAGTTGTCTGGGGGGTCTACACCCCCAAAATATTTGACGGATGCATGTCCGTCAAATATTTGGGGGATATAGCCCCCCTAAATATTTGACAGACATACATCCGTCAAATATTTGGGGGGTCTACACCCCCTAAATATTTGACGGATGCATGTCCGTCAAATATTTGACGCATGCCCATGCGTCAGTTGTCTGGGGGGTCTACACCCCCAAAATATTTGACGGATGCATGTCCTTCAAATATTTGGGGGATGTAGACCCCCTGAATATTTGAGGGACATACATTAGTCAAATATTTGGGGGGTTTACACCCCCTAATTATTTGACGGACATACATCCGTCAAATATTTGGGAGGTCTACACCCCCTAAATATTTGACGGATGCATGTCCGTCAAATATTTGACGCATGCACATGCGTCAATTGTTTGGGGGGTCTACACCCCCCAAATATTTGACGAACATACATCCGTCAAATATTTGGGGGGTCTACACCCCCTAATTATTTGACGGATGCATGTCCGTCAAATATTTGACGCATGCCCATGCGTCAGTTGTCTGGGGGGTCTGCACCCCCCAAATATTTGACGTACATACATCCGTCAAATATTTGGGGGGTCTACACCCCCTAATTATTTGACGGATGCATGTCCGTCAAATATTTGACGCATGCCCATGCGTCAGTTGTCTGGGGGGTCTACACCCCCAAAATATTTGACGGATGCATGTCCGTCAAATATTTGGGGGGTCTACACCCCCTAAATATTTGACGGATGCATGTCCGTCAAATATTTGACGCATGCCCATGCGTCAGTTGTCTGGGGGGTCTACACCCCCAAAATATTTGACGGATGCATGTCCTTCAAATATTTGGGGGATGTAGACCCCCTGAATATTTGACGGACATACATTAGTCAAATATTTGGGGGGTTTACACCCCCTAATTATTTGACGGATGCATGTCCGTCAAATATTTGACGCATGCACATGCGTCAATTGTTTGGGGGGTCTACACCCCCCAAATATTTGACGAACATACATCCGTCAAATATTTGGGGGGTCTACACCCCCTAATTATTTGACGGATGCATGTCCGTCAAATATTTGACGCATGCCCATGCGTCAGTTGTCTGGGGGGTCTACACCCCCAAAATATTTGACGGACATACATCCGTCAAATATTTGGGGGGTCTACACCCCCTAATTATTTGACGGATGCATGTCCGTCAAATATTTGACGCATGCCCATGCGTCAGTTGTCTGGGGGGTCTACACCCCCAAAATATTTGACGGATGCATGTCCGTCAAATATTTGGGGGATATAGCCCCCCTAAATATTTGACAGACATACATCCGTCAAATATTTGGGGGGTCTACACCCCCTAAATATTTGACGGATGCATGTCCGTCAAATATTTGACGCATGCCCATGCGTCAGTTGTCTGGGGGGTCTACACCCCCAAAATATTTGACGGATGCATGTCCTTCAAATATTTGGGGGATGTAGACCCCCTGAATATTTGACGGACATACATTAGTCAAATATTTGGGGGGTTTACACCCCCTAATTATTTGACGGATGCATGTCCGTCAAATATTTGACGCATGCACATGCGTCAATTGTTTGGGGGGTCTACACCCCCCAAATATTTGACGAACATACATCCGTCAAATATTTGGGGGGTCTACACCCCCTAATTATTTGACGGATGCATGTCCGTCAAATATTTGACGCATGCCCATGCGTCAGTTGTCTGGGGGGTCTGCACCCCCCAAATATTTGACGTACATACATCCGTCAAATATTTGGGGGGTTTACACCCCCTAATTATTTGACGGACATACATCCGTCAAATATTTGGGAGGTCTACACCCCCTAAATATTTGACGGATGCATGTCCGTCAAATATTTGACGCATGCACATGCGTCAATTGTTTGGGGGGTCTACACCCCCCAAATATTTGACGAACATACATCCGTCAAATATTTGGGGGGTCTACACCCCCTAATTATTTGACGGATGCATGTCCGTCAAATATTTGACGCATGCCCATGCGTCAGTTGTCTGGGGGGTCTACACCCCCAAAATATTTGACGGATGCATGTCCGTCAAATATTTGGGGGGTCTACACCCCCTAAATATTTGACGGATGCATGTCCGTCAAATATTTGACGCATGCCCATGCGTCAGTTGTCTGGGGGGTCTACACCCCCAAAATATTTGACGGATGCATGTCCGTCAAATATTTGGGGGATATAGCCCCCCTAAATATTTGACAGACATACATCCGTCAAATATTTGGGGGGTCTACACCCCCTAAATATTTGACGGATGCATGTCCGTCAAATATTTGACGCATGCCCATGCGTCAGTTGTCTGGGGGGTCTACACCCCCAAAATATTTGACGGATGCATGTCCTTCAAATATTTGGGGGATGTAGACCCCCTGAATATTTGACGGACATACATTAGTCAAATATTTGGGGGGTTTACACCCCCTAATTATTTGACGGATGCATGTCCGTCAAATATTTGACGCATGCCCATGCGTCAGTTGTCTGGGGGGTCTGCACCCCCCAAATATTTGACGTACATACATCCGTCAAATATTTGGGGGGTTTACACCCCCTAATTATTTGACGGACATACATCCGTCAAATATTTGGGAGGTCTACACCCCCTAAATATTTGACGGATGCATGTCCGTCAAATATTTGACGCATGCACATGCGTCAATTGTTTGGGGGGTCTACACCCCCCAAATATTTGACGAACATACATCCGTCAAATATTTGGGGGGTCTACACCCCCTAATTATTTGACGGATGCATGTCCGTCAAATATTTGACGCATGCCCATGCGTCAGTTGTCTGGGGGGTCTACACCCCCAAAATATTTGACGGACATACATCCGTCAAATATTTGGGGGGTCTACACCCCCTAATTATTTGACGGATGCATGTCCGTCAAATATTTGACGCATGCCCATGCGTCAGTTGTCTGGGGGGTCTACACCCCCAAAATATTTGACGGATGCATGTCCGTCAAATATTTGGGGGATATAGCCCCCCTAAATATTTGACAGACATACATCCGTCAAATATTTGGGGGGTCTACACCCCCTAAATATTTGACGGATGCATGTCCGTCAAATATTTGACGCATGCCCATGCGTCAGTTGTCTGGGGGGTCTACACCCCCAAAATATTTGACGGATGCATGTCCTTCAAATATTTGGGGGATGTAGACCCCCTGAATATTTGACGGACATACATTAGTCAAATATTTGGGGGGTTTACACCCCCTAATTATTTGACGGATGCATGTCCGTCAAATATTTGACGCATGCACATGCGTCAATTGTTTGGGGGGTCTACACCCCCCAAATATTTGACGAACATACATCCGTCAAATATTTGGGGGGTCTACACCCCCTAATTATTTGACGGATGCATGTCCGTCAAATATTTGACGCATGCCCATGCGTCAGTTGTCTGGGGGGTCTGCACCCCCCAAATATTTGACGTACATACATCCGTCAAATATTTGGGGGGTTTACACCCCCTAATTATTTGACGGACATACATCCGTCAAATATTTGGGAGGTCTACACCCCCTAAATATTTGACGGATGCATGTCCGTCAAATATTTGACGCATGCACATGCGTCAATTGTTTGGGGGGTCTACACCCCCCAAATATTTGACGAACATACATCCGTCAAATATTTGGGGGGTCTACACCCCCTAATTATTTGACGGATGCATGTCCGTCAAATATTTGACGCATGCCCATGCGTCAGTTGTCTGGGGGGTCTACACCCCCAAAATATTTGACGGATGCATGTCCGTCAAATATTTGGGGGGTCTACACCCCCTAAATATTTGACGGATGCATGTCCGTCAAATATTTGACGCATGCCCATGCGTCAGTTGTCTGGGGGGTCTACACCCCCAAAATATTTGACGGATGCATGTCCTTCAAATATTTGGGGGATGTAGACCCCCTGAATATTTGACGGACATACATTAGTCAAATATTTGGGGGGTTTACACCCCCTAATTATTTGACGGATGCATGTCCGTCAAATATTTGACGCATGCCCATGCGTCAATTGTCTGGGGGGTCTACACCCCCAAAATATTTGACGGACATACATTAGTCAAATATTTTAGGGGTCTACACCCCCTCAATATTTGACGGATGCATGTCCGTCAAATATTTGACGCATGCCCATGTGTCAATTGTCTGGGGGGTCTACACCCCCAAAATATTTGACGTACATACATCCGTCAAATATTTCGGGGGTCTACACCCCCTAAAAATTTGACGGATGCCTGTCCGTCAAATATTTGACGCATGCCCATGCGTCAGGTGTTTGGGGGGTCTACACCCCCCAAATATTTGACGGACATACATCCGTCAAATATTTGGTGGGTCTACATCCCCTAAATATTTGACGGATGCATGTCCGTCAAATATTTGACGCATGCCGATGCGTCAGTTGTCTGGGGGGTCTACACCCCCAAAATATTTGACCGATGCATGTCCGTCAAATATTTGACGCATGCCCATGTGTCAATTGTCTAGGGGGTCTACACCCCCCCAACATTTGACGGACATACATCCGTCAAACATTTGGGGGGTCTACACCCCCTAAATATTTGACGGATGCATGTCCCTCAAATATTTGACGCATGCCCATGCGTCAATTGTCCGGGGGGTCTACACCCCCAAAATATTTGACGGACTACTCTCCGTCAAATATTTGGGGGATGTAGACCCCCTAAGTATTTGACGGATGCATGTCCGTCAAATATTTGACGCATGCCCATGCGTCAGTTGTTTGGGAGGTCTACACCCCCAAAATATTTGACGGACATACATCCGTCAAATATTTGGGAGGTCTACACCCCCTAAATATTTGACGGATGCATGTCCGTCAAATATTTGACGCATGCACATGCGTCAATTGTTTGGGGGGTCTACACCCCCCAAATATTTGACGAACATACATCCGTCAAATATTTGGGGGGTCTACACCCCCTAATTATTTGACGGATGCATGTCCGTCAAATATTTGACGCATGCCCATGCGTCAGTTGTCTGGGGGGTCTACACCCCCAAAATATTTGACGTACATACATCCGTCAAATATTTGGTGGGTCTACACCCCCTAAATGTTTGACCGATGCATGTCCGTCAAATATTTGACGCATGCCCATGCGTCAGTTGTCTGGGGGGTCTACATCCCCAAAATATTTGACGGATGCATGTCCGTCAAATATTTGGGGGATATAGCCCCCCTAAATATTTGACAGACATACATCCGTCAAATATTTGGGGGGTCTACACCCCCTAAATATTTGACGGATGCATGTCCGTCAAATATTTGACGCATGCCCATGCGTCAGTTGTCTGGGGGGTCTACACCCCCAAAATATTTGACGGATGCATGTCCTTCAAATATTTGGGGGATGTAGACCCCCTGAATATTTGACGGACATACATTAGTCAAATATTTGGGGGGTTTACACCCCCGAATTATTTGACGGATGCATGTCCGTCAAATATTTGACGCATGCCCATGCGTCAATTGTCTGGGGGGTCTACACCCCCGAAATATTTGACGGACATACATCCGTCAAATATTTCGGGGGTCTACACCCCCTAAAAATTTGACGGATGCCTGTCCGTCAAATATTTGACGCATGCCCATGCGTCAGGTGTTTGGGGGGTCTACACCCCCCAAATATTTGACGGACATACATCCGTCAAATATTTGGTGGGTCTACATCCTCAAATATTTGACGGATGCATGTCCGTCAAATATTTGACGCATGCCCATGCGTCAGTTGTCTGGGGGGTCTACACCCCCAAAAAATTTGACGGATGCATGTCCGTCAAATATTTGACGCATGCCCATGCGTCAGTTGTCTAGGGGGTCTACACCCCCCCAATATTTGACGGACATACATCCGTCAAACATTTGGGGGATGTAGACCCCCTAAGTATTTGACGGATGCATGTCCGTCAAATATTTGACGCATGCCCATGCGTCAGTTGTTTGGGAGGTCTACACCCCCAAAATATTTGACGGACATACATCCGTCAAATATTTGGGAGGTCTACACCCCCTAAATATTTGACGGATGCATGTCCGTCAAATATTTGACGCATGCCCATGCGTCAGTTGTGTGGGGGGTCTACACCCCCCAAATATTTGACGAACATACATCCGTCAAATATTTGGGGGGTCTACACCCCCTAATTATTTGACGGATGCATGTCCGTCAAATATTTGACGCATGCCCATGCGTCAGTTGTCTGGGGAGTCTACACCCCCAAAATATTTGACGGACATACATCCGTCAAATATTTGGGGGGTCTACACCCCCTAAATATTTGACGGATGCATGTCCGTCAAATATTTGACGCATGCCCATGCGTCAGTTGTCTAGGGGGTCTACACCCCCCCAATATTTGACTGACATACATCCGTCAAACATTTGGGGGGTCTACACCCCCTAAATATTTGACGGATGCATGTCCCTCAAATATTTGACGCATGTGCATGCGTCAGTTGTTTGGGAGGTCTACACCCCCAAAATATTTGACGGACATACATCACTCAAACATTTGGGGGGTCTACACCGCCTAACTATTTGACGGATGCATGTCCGTCAAATATTTGACGCATGCCCATGCGTCAATTGTCTGGGGGGTCTACACCCCCAAAATATTTGACGGACATACATTAGTCAAATATTTTAGGGGTCTACACCTCCTCAATATTTGACGGATGCATGTCCGTCAAATATTTGACGCATGCCCATGTGTCAATTGTCTGGGGGGTCTACACCCCCAAAATATTTGACGTACATACGTCCGTCAAATATTTCGGGGGTCTACACCCCCTAAAAATTTGACGGATGCCTGTCCGTCAAATATTTGACGCATGCCCATGCGTCAGGTGTTTGGGGGGTCTACACCCCCCAAATATTTGACGGACATACATCCGTCAAATATTTGGTGGGTCTACATCCCCTAAATATTTGACGGATGCATGTCCGTCAAATATTTGACGCATGCCCATGCGTCAGTTGTCTGGGGGGTCTACACCCCCAAAAAATTTGACGGATGCATGTCCGTCAAATATTTGACGCATGCCCATGCGTCAGTTGTCTAGGGGGTCTACATCCCCCCAATATTTGACGGACATACATCCGTCAAACATTTGGGGGATGTAGACCCCCTAAGTATTTGACGGATGCATGTCCGTCAAATATTTGACGCATGCCCATGCGTCAGTTGTTTGGGAGGTCTACACCACCAAAATATTTGACGGACATACATCCGTCAAATATTTGGGAGGTCTACACCCCCTAATTATTTGACGGATGCATGTCCGTCAAATATTTGACGCATGCCCATGCGTCAGTTGTCTGGGGAGTCTACACCCCCAAAATATTTGACGGACATACATCCGTCAAATATTTGGGGGGTCTACACCCCCTAAATATTTGACGGATGCATGTCCGTCAAATATTTGACGCATGCCCATGCGTCAGTTGTCTAGGGGGTCTACACCCCCCCAATATTTGACTGACATACATCCGTCAAACATTTGGGGGGTCTACACCCCCTAAATATTTGACGGATGCATGTCCCTCAAATATTTGACGCATGTGCATGCGTCAGTCGTTTGGGAGGTCTACACCCCCAAAATATTTGACGGACATACATCACTCAAATATTTGGGAGGTCTACACCCCCTAAATATTTGACGGATGCATGTCCGTCAAATATTTGATGCATGCCCATGCGTCAGTTGTTTGGGGGGTCTACACCCCCCAAATATTTGACGAACATACATCCGTCAAATATTTGGGGGGTCTACACCCCCTAATTATTTGACGGATGCACGTCCGTCAAATATTTGACGCATGCCCATGCGTCAGTTGTCTGGGGGGTCTACACCCCCAAAATATTTGACGGACATACATCCGTCAAATATTTGGTGGGTCTACACCCCCTAAATGTTTGACGGATGCATGTCCGTCAAATATTTGACGCATGCCCATGCGTCAGTTGTCTGGGGGGTCTACACCCCCAAAATATTTGACGGATGCATGTCCGTCAAATATTTGGGGGATATAGCCCCCCTAAATATTTGACGGACATACATCCGTCAAATATTTGGGGGGTCTACACCCCCTAAATATTTGACGGATGCATGTCCGTCAAATATTTGACGCATGCCCATGCGCCAGTTGTCTGGGGGGTCTACACCCCCAAAATATTTGACGGATGCATGTCCTTCAAATATTTGGGGGATGTAGATCCCCTGAATATTTGACGGACATACATTAGTCAAATATTTGGGGGGTTTACACCCCCTAAATATTTGACGGATGCATGTCCGTCAAATATTTGACTCATGCCCATGCGTCAATTGTCTGGGGGGTCTACACCCCCAAAATATTTGACGGACATACATCCGTCAAATATCCTAGAGGTCTACACCGCCTAACTATTTGACGGATGCATGTCCGTCAAATATTTGACGCATGCCCATGCGTCAATTGTCTGGGGGGTCTACACCCCCAAAATATTTGACGGACATACATTAGTCAAATATTTTAGGGGTCTACACCCCCTCAATATTTGACGGATGCATGTCCGTCAAATATTTGACGCATGCCCATGCGTCAGGTATTTGGGGGTCTACACCCCCCAAATATTTGACGGACATACATCCGTCAAATATTTGGTGGGTCTACATCCCCTAAATATTTGACGGATGCATGTCCGTCAAATATTTGACGCATGCCCATGCGTCAGTTGTCTGGGGGGTCTACACCCCCAAAATATTTGACAGGTGCATGTCCGTCAAATATTTGGGGGATATAGCCCCCCTAAATATTTGATGGACATACATTAGTCAAATATTTGGGGGGTCTACACCCCCTAAATATTTGATGGATGCATGTCCGTCAAATATTTGACGCATGCCCATGCGTCAGTTGTCTGGGGGGTCTACACCCCCAAAATATTTGACGGATGCATGTCCGTCAAATATTTGCGGGATATAGCCCCCCTAAATATTTGACGGACATACATCAGTCAAATATTTGGGGGGTCTACACCCCCTAAATATTTGATGGATGCATGTCCGTCAAATATTTGACGCATGCCCATGCGTCAGTTGTCCGGGGGGTCTACACCCCCAAAATATTTGACGGATGCATGTCCTTCAAATATTTGGGGGATGTAGACCCCCTAAATATTTGACGGACGTACATTAGTCAAATATTTGGGGGGTCTACCCCCCCTAAATATTTGACGGATGCATGTCCGTCAAATATTTGACTCATGCCCATGCGTCAATTGTCTGGGGGGTCTACACCCCCAAAATATTTGACGGACATACATTAGTCAAATATTTTAGGGGTCTACACCCCCTAAATATTTGACGGATGCATGTCCGTCAAATATTTCACTCATGCCCATGTGTCACTTGTCTGGGGGGTCTACACCCCCAAAATATTTGACGTACATACATCCGTCAAATATTTGGGGGGTCTACACCCACTAAAAATTTGACGGATGCCTGTCCGTCAAATATTTGACGCATGCCCATGCGTCAGTTGTTTGGGGAGTCTACACCCCCCAAATATTTGACGGACATACATCCGTCAAATATTTGGTGGGTCTACATCCCCTAAATATTTGACGGATGCATGTCCGTCAAATATTTGACGCGTGCCCATGCGCAGTTGTCTGGGGGGTCTACACCCCCAAAATATTTGACGGGTGCATGTCCGTCAAAAATTTTGGGGGATATAGGCCCCCTAAATATTTGACGGACATACATCCGTCAAACCCGAGGGATCTACACCCCCTAAATATTTGACGGATGCATGTCCGTCAAATATTTGACGCATGCCCATGCGTCAGTTGTCTGGGGGGTCTACACCCCAAAAATATTTGACGGATGCATGTCCGTCAAATATTTGGGGGATGTAGACCCCCTAAATATTTGACGGACATACATCCGTCAAATATTTGGGAGGTCTACACCCCTAAATATTTGACGGATGCATGTCCGTCAAATATTTGACGCATGTCCATGCGTCAGTTGTCCGGGGGGTCCACAGCCCCCAAATATTTGAGGAACATACATCCGTCAAATATTTTAGGGGTCTACACCCCCTAAATATTTGACGGATGCATGTCCTTAAAATATTTGACGCATGCCCATGCGTCAATTGTCTGGGGGGTCTACACCCCCAAAATCTTTGACGTACATACATCCGTCAAATATTTCGGGGGTCTACACCCCCTAAATATTTGACAGATGCATGGCCGTCAAATATTTGACGCATGCCCATGCGTCAATTGTTTGGGGGGTCTACACCCCCAAAATATTTGACGGACATACATTAGTCAAATATTTTGGGGGTCTACACCCCCTAAATATTTGACGGATGCATGTCCGTCAAATATTTGACGCATGCCCATGTGTCAAATGTCCGGGGGTCTACACCCCCAAAATCTTTGACGTACATACATCCGTCAAATATTTGGGGGTTCTACACCCCCTAAATATTTGACAGATGCATGGCCGTCAAATATTTGAGGCATGCCCATGCGTCAATTGTTTGGGGGGTCTACACCCCCAAAATATTTGACGGACATACATTAGTCAAATATTTGGGGGGTCTACACCCCCTAAATATTTGACGGATGCATGTCCGTCAAATATTTGACGCATGCCCATGTGTCAATTGTCCGGGGGGTCTACACCCCCAAAATCTTTGACGTACATACATCCGTCAAATATTTGGGGGGTCTACACCCCCTAAATATTTGACAGATGCATGGCCGTCAAATATTTGACGCATGCCCATGCGTCAATTGTTTGGGGGGTCTACACCCCCAAAATATTTGACGTACATACATCCGTCAAATATTTGGGGGGTCTACACCCACTAAAAATTTTACGGATGCCTGTCCGTCAAATATTTGATGCATGCCCATGCGTCAGTTGTTTGGGGAGTCTACACCCCCCAAATATTTGACGGACATACATCCGTCAAATATTTGGTGGGTCTACATCCCCTAAATATTTGACGGATGCATGTCCGTCAAATATTTGACGCGTGCCCATGCGTCAGTTGTCTGGGGGGTCTACACCCCCAAAATATTTGACGGGTGCATGTCCGTCAAAAATTTTGGGGGATATAGCCCCCCTAAATATTTGACGGACATACATCCGTCAAACCCGAGGGATCTACACCCCCTAAATATTTGACGGATGCATTGCCGTCAAATATTTGACGCATGCCCATGCGTCAGTTGTCTGGGGGGTCTACACCCCAAAAATATTTGACGGATGCATGTCCGTCAAATATTTGGGGGATGTAGACCCCCTAAATATTTGACGGACATACATTAGTCAAATATTTGGGAGGTCTACACCCCTAAATATTTGACGGATGCATGTCCGTCAAATATTTGACGCATGCCCATGCGTCAGTTGTCCGGGGGGTCCACAGCCCCCAAATATTTGACGAACATACATCCGTCAAATATTTTAGGGGTCTACACCCCCTAAATATTTGACGGATGCATGTCCGTAAAATATTTGACGCATGCCCATGCGTCAATTGTCTGGGGGGTCTACACCCCCAAAATATTTGACGGACATACATTAGTCAAATATTTGGGGGGTCTACACCCCCTAAATATTTGACGGATGCATGTCCGTCAAGTATTTGACGCATGCCCATGTGTCAATTGTCCGGGGGGTCTACACCCCCAAAATATTTGACGTACATACATCCGTCAAATATTTGGGGGGTCTACACCCCCTAAATATTTGACAGATGCATGGCCGTCAAATATTTGACGCATGCCCATGCGTCAGTTATCTGGTGGGTGTAGACCCCCAAAATATTTGACGGACATACATCCGTCACATATTTGGGGGGTCTACACCCCCTAAATATTTGACGGATGCATGTCCGTCAAATATTTGACGCATGCCCATGCGTCAATTGTGTGGGGGGTCTACACCCCCAAAATATTTGACACACATACATTAGTCAAATATTTGGGGGGTCTACACCCCCGAAATATTTGACGGATGCATGTCCGTCAAATATTTGACGCATGCCCAAGCGTCAGTTGTCGCGGGGGTCTACAGCCCCAAAATATTTGACGGATGCATATCCGTCAAATATTTGGGGGATGTAGACCCCCTAAATATTTGACGGACATACATTAGTCAAATATTTGGGGGGTCTACATCCCCTAAATATTTGACAGATGCATGTCCATCAAATATTTGACGCATGCCCATGCGTCAGTCGTCTGGGGGGTCTACACCCCAAAAATATTTGACGGACATACATCCGTTAAATATTTGGGGGATGTAGACCCCCTAAATATTTGACGGACATACATCCGTCAAACATTTGTGGGGTCTACACCCCCTAAATATTTCACGGATGCATGTCCGTCAAATATTTGACGCATGCCCATGCGTCAATTGTTTGGGGGGTCTACACCCCCAAAATATTTGACGGGGATACATCCGTCAAATATTTTGTGGGTCTACACCCCCTAAATATTTGACGGATGCATGTCCGTCAAATATTTGACGCATGCCCATGCGTCAGTTGTGTGGGGGGCCTACACCCCCAAAATATTTGACGGACATACATCCGTCAAATATTTTGGGGGGTTTACACCCCCTAAATATTTGACGGATGCATGGCCGTCAAATATTTGACGCATGCCCATGCGTCAATTGTTTGGGGGGTCTACACCCCCAAAATATTTGACGGACATACATTAGTCAAATATTTGGGGGGTCTACACCCCCTAAATATTTGACGGATGCATGTCCGTCAAATATTTGACGCATGCCCATGTGTCAATTGTTTGGGGGATCTACACCCCCAAAATATTTGATGTACATACATCCGTCAAATATTTGGGGGGTCTACACCCCCTAAATATTTGACAGAGGCATGGCCGTCAAATATTTGACGCATGCCCATGCGTCAGTTATCTGGTGGGTGTAGACCCCCAAAATATTTGACGGACATACATCCGTCACATATTTGGGGGGTCTTAACCCCCACAATATTTGACGGACATACATCCGTCAAATATTTGGTGGGTCTACACCCCCTAAATATTTGACGGATGCATGTCCGTCAAATATTTGACGCATGCCCATGCGTCAATTGTGTGGGGGGTCTACACCCCCAAAATATTTGACACACATACATTAGTCAAATATTTGGGGGGTCTACACCCCCGAAATATTTGACGGATGCATGTCCGTCAAATATTTGACGCATGCCCAAGCGTCAGTTGTCGCGGGGGTCTACACCCCCAAAATATTTGACGGATGCATGTCCGTCAAATATTTGGGGGATGTAGACCCCCTAAATATTTGACGGACATACATTAGTCAAATATTTGGGGGGTCTACATCCCCCAAATATTTGACGGATGCATGTCCATCAAATATTTGACGCATGCCCATGCGTCAGTCGTGTGGGGGGTCTACACCCCCAAAATATTTGACGGACATACATCCGTCAAATATTTGGGGGGTGTAGACCCCCTAAATATTTGACGGACATACATCCGTCAAACATTTGTGGGGTCTACACCCCCTAAATATTTTAGGGATGCATGTCCGTCAAATATTTGACGCATGCCCATGCGTCAATTGTTTGGGGGGTCTACACCCCCAAAATATTTGACGTACATACATCCGTCAAATATTTGGTGGGTCTACACCCCCTAAATATTTGACGGATGCATGTCCGTCAAATATTTGACGCATGCCCATGCGTCAGTTGTCTGGGGGGGTCTACACCCCCAAAATATTTGACGGACATACATCTGTCCAATATTTGGGGGGTCTACACCCCCCAAATATTTGACCGATGCATGTCCGTCAAATATTTGACGCATGCCCATGCGTCAGTTGTCTGGGGGGTCTACACCCCCAAAATTTTTGACGGATGCATGTCCGTCAAATATTTGACGCATGCCCGTGCGTCAGTTGTCGGGGGGGTCTACGGCCCCTAGATATTTGACGGATCCATGTCCGTCAAATATTTGACGCATGCCCATGCGTCAATTGTCTAGGGGGGTCTACACCCCCAAAATATTTGACGGACATACATCCGTCAAACATTTGGGGGGTCTACACCCCCAAAATATTTGACGGACATACATCCGTCAAACATTTGGGGGGTCTACACCCCCTAAATTTTTGACCGATGCATGTCCGTCAAATATTTGACGCATGCCCGTGCGTCAGTTGTCGGGGGGGTCTACGGCCCCTAGATATTTGACGGATCCATGTCCGTCAAATATTTGACGCATGCCCATGCGTCAATTGTCTAGGGGGGTCTACACCCCCAAAATATTTGACGGACATACATCCGTCAAACATTTGGGGGGTCTACACCCCCAAAATATTTGACGGACATACATCCGTCAAATATTTGACGCATGCCCATGCGTCAGTTGTCGGGGGGGTCTACACCCCCAAAACATTTGACGGGGATACAGCCGTCAAATATTTGGTGGGTCTACACCCCCTAAATATTTGACGGATGCATGTCCGTCAAATATTTGACGCATGCCCATGTGTCAATTGTCTAGGGGGGTCTACACCCCCAAAATATTTGACGGACATACATCCGTCAAATATTTGGGGGGTCTACACCCCCCAAGTATTTGACTGATGCATGTCCGTCAAATATTTGACGCATGCCCATGCGTCAATTGTTTGGGGGGTCTACACCCCCAAAATTTTTGACGGATGCATGTCCGTCAAATACTTGGGGGGTGTAGACCCCCTGAATATTGGACGGACATACATCCGTCAAATATTTGGGAAGTCTACACCCCCAAAATATTTGACGGACATACATCCGTCAAATATTTGGGGGGTGTAGACCCCCAAAATATTTGACGGACATACATCCGTCAAACATTTGGGGGGTCTACACCCCCTAAATATTTGACGGATGCATGTCCGTCAAATATTTGACGCATGCCCATGCGTCAATTGTGTGGGGGGTCTACACCCCCAAAATATTTGACCGACATACATCCGTCAAACATTTGGGGGGTCTACACCCCCAAAATATTTGACGGACATACATCCGTCAAATATTTGGGGGGTCTACACCCCCTAAATATTTAACGGATGCATGTCCGACAAATATTTGACGCATACCATGCGTCGATCGTTTGGGGGGTCTACACCCCCAAAATATTTGACGGATGCATGTCCGTCAAATATTTGGGGGATGTAGACCCCCTAAATATTTGACGGATGCATGTCGGTCAAATATTTGATGCCTGCCCATGCGCCAGTGTCTGGGAGATCTACACCCCCAAAATATTTGACGGACATACATCTGTCAAACATTTGGGGGGTCTACACCCCCTAAATATTTGACGGATGCATGTCCGTCAAATATTTGACGCATGCCCATGCGTCAGTTGTCTGGGGGGTCTACACCCCCTAAATATTTGATGGATGCATGTCCGTCAAATATTTGAAGCATGGCCATGCGTCAATTGTCTGGGGGGGTCTACACCCCCAAAATATTTGACGGACATACATCCCTCCAATATTTGGGGGGTCTACACCCCCAAAATTTTTGACGGATGCATGTCCGTCAAATACTTGGGGGGTGTAGACCCCCTAAATATTGGACGGACATACAACCGTCAAATATTTGGGGGGTCTAAACCCCCAAAATATTTGACGGACATACATCCGTCAAATATTTGGGGGGTGTAGACCCCCAAAATATTTGACGGACATACATCCGTCAAACATTTGGGGGGTCTACACCCCCTAAATATTTGACGGATGCATGTCCGTCAAATATTTGACGCATGCCCATGCGTCAATTGTGGGGGGGGTCTACACCCCCTAGATATTTGACGGATCCATGTCCGTCAAATATTTGACGCATGCCCATGCGTCAATTGTCTAGGGGGGTCTACACCCCCAAAATATTTGACGGACATACATCCGTCAAATATTTGGGGGGTCTACACCCCCCAAATTTTTGACCGATGCATGTCCGTCAAATATTTGACGCATGCCCATGCGTCAATTGTCTAGGGGGGTCTACACCCCCAAAATATTTGACGGACATACATCCGTCAAATATTTGGGGGGTCTACACCCCCAAAATATTTGATGGACATACATCCGTCAAATATTTGGGGGGTCTACACCCCCTAAATATTTGACGGATGCATGTCCGTCAAATATTTGACGCATGCCCATGCGTCAGTTGTTTGGGGGGCCTACACCTGCCAAATGTTTGACGGACATACATCCGTCAAACATTTGGGGGGTCTACACACCCTAACTATTTGATGGATGCATGTCCGTCAAATATTTGACGCATGCCCATGCGTCAGTTGTCTGGGGGGTCTACACCCCAAAAATATTTGACGGATGCATGTCCGTCAAATAGTTGGGGGATGTAGACCCCCCAAATATTTGACGGACATACATCCGCTAAACATTTGGGGGGTCTACACCCCCTAAATATTTGACGGATGCATGTCCGTCAAATATTTGACGCATGCCCATGCGTAAGTTGTCTAGGGGGTCTACACCCCCCAAATATTTGACGGACATACATTAGTCAAATATTTGGGGGGTCTACACCCCCTAAATGTTTGATGGACATACATCCGTCAAATATTTGGCGTGTGTAGACCCCCTAAATATTTGACAGACATACATCCGTCAAACATTTGGGGGGTCTACACACCCTAAATATTTGACAGACATACATCAATTGTCCGGGGGGTCTACACCCCCTAAATATTTGACGGACATACATCCGTCAAATATTTGGGGGGTCTACACACCTGAAATATTTGACGGATGCATGTCCGTCAAATATTTGATGCATGCCCATGCGTCAGTTGTCTGGGGGGTCTACACCCCTAAAATATTTGACGGATGCATGTCCGTCAAATATTTGGGGGGTCTACACCCCCACAATATTTGGCGGACATACATCCGTCAAACATTCGGGGGGTCTACACCCCCAAAATATTTGATGGACATACATCCGTCAAATATTTGGGGGGTCTACACCCCCTAAATATTTGACGGATGCATGTCCGTCAAATATTTGACGCATGCCCATGCGTCAGTTGTTTGGGGGGTCTACACCTGCCAAATGTTTGACGGACATACATCCGTCAAACATTTGGGGGGTCTACACACCCTAACTATTTGACGGATGCATGTCCGTCAAATATTTGACGCATGCCCATGCGTCAGTTGTCTGGGGGGTCTACACCCCAAAAATATTTGACGGATGCATGTCCGTCAAATAGTTGGGGGATGTAGACCCCCCAAATACTTGACGGACATACATCCGCTAAACATTTGGGGGGTCTACACCCCCTAAATATTTGACGGATGCATGTCCGTCAAATATTTGACGCATGCCCATGCGTAAGTTGTCTAGGGGGTCTACACCCCCCAAATATTTGACGGACATACATTAGTCAAATATTTGGGGGCTCTACACCCCCTAAATGTTTGATGGACATACATCCGTCAAATATTTGGCGTGTGTAGACCCCCTAAATATTTGACAGACATACATCGGTCAAACATTTGGGGGGTCTACACACCCTAAATATTTGACAGACATACATCAATTGTCCGGGGGGTCTACACCCCCTAAATATTTGACGGACATACATCCGTCAAATATTTGGGGGGTCTACACACCTGAAATATTTGACGGATGCATGTCCGTCAAATATTTGACGCATGCCCATGCGTCAGTTGTCTGGGGGGTCTACACCCCTAAAATATTTGACGGATGCATGTCCGTCAAATATTTGGGGGGTCTACACCCCCACAATATTTGGCGGACATACATCCGTCAAACATTCGGGGGGTCTACACCCCCAAAATATTTGATGGATGCATGTCCGTCAAATATTTGAGGCATGGCCATTGTTCAGCTATCTGGGGGGTGTAGACCCCCAAAATATTTGACGGACATACATCCGTCACATATTTGGGGGTCGTAGACCCCCCAAGACAACTAACGCATGGGCATGCGTCAAATATTTGATGGACATGCATCCGTCAAATATTTGGTGGGTCTACACCCCCAGAATATTTGACGGATGCATGTCCGTCAAATATTTGGGGGGTCTACACCCCCACAATATTTGACGGACATACATCCGTCAAATATTTTGTCGGTCTACACCCCCAAAATATTTGACGGATGCATGTCCGTCAAATATTTGAGCCATGCCCATGCGTCAGTTGTCTTGGGGGGTCTACACCCCCAAAATATTTGACGGATACATGTCCGTCAAATATTTGGGGGGTCTACACCCCCACAATATTTGACGGACATACATCCGTCAAATATTTTGTCGGTCTACACCCCCAAAATATTTGACGGATGCATGTCCGTCAAATATTTGAGCCATGCCCATGCGTCAATTATCTGGGGGGTCTACACCCCCAAAATATTTGACGGACATACATTAGTCAAATATTTGGGGGCTCTACACCCCAAAAATATTTGAGGGATGCATGTCCGTCAAAAATTCGACGCATGCCCATGTGTCAATTGTCTGGGGGGTCTACAGCCCCCAAATATTTGACGGATGCATGTCCGTCAAATATTTGACGCATGCCCATGCGTCAGTTGTCTGGGGGGTCTACACCCCCAAAATATGTGACGGAAATACATCCGTCAAATATTTGGGGGATGTAGACCCCCCAAATATTTGACGGAAATACATCCGTCAAACATTTGGGGGGTCTACACCCCCCAAAATGGCCCATGGGGGCCTATGGGGGTCTATGGGGGTCTAGGGACCTTTGGGGGCTTGTGGGGACCTTTGGGGGCCTATGGGGACCTATGGGGAACTATGGGGGCCTATGGGGACCTATGGGGACCTTTGGGGGCTTGTGGGGACCTATGGGGGTCTATGGGGGCCTTGTGGGGGCCAATGGGGGCCTATGGGGGCCTATGGGGGTTTATGGGGACCTATGGGGGCCTATTGGGGTCTATGGGGACCTATGGGGACCTATGGGGACCTTTGGGGGCTTGTGGGGTCCTATGGGGACCTATGGGGAATTATGGGGACCTATGGGGACCTTTGGGGGCTTGTGGGGACCTATGGGGGCCTATGGGGACTTATAGGGACCTATGGGGGCCTATGGGGACCTTTGGGGGCTTGTGGGGACCTATGGGGGCCTATGGGGGGCTTGTGGGGACCTATGGGGGCCTATGGGGACCTATGGGGACCTATGGGGGTGTATGGGGGCCTATGGGGGTCTATGGGGACCTATGGGGGTCTATGGGGACCTATGGGGGCCTATGGGGGTCTATGGGGGCCTATGGGGGTCTATGGGGACCTATGGGGGTATATGGGGACCTATGGGGGCCTACGGGGACCTATGGGGACCTTTGGGGGCTTGTGGCGACCTATGGGGGCCTATGGGGGGCTATGGGGGCCTATGGGGACCCTTGGGCACCTATGGGGACCTTTGGGCACCTTTGGGGACCTACTGGGGCCTATGGGGACGTTTGGGGACCTATGGGGGCCTTTGGGCACCTTTGGGGACCTATGGGGGTCTATGGGGGCCTATGGGGGTCTACGGGGACCTTTGGGGACTTATGGGGACCTTTGGGCACCTTTGGGGACCTATGGGGGCCTATGGGGGTCTACGGGGACCTTTGGGGACGTTTGGGGACCTATGGGGACCTTTGGGCACCTTTGGGGACCTATGGGGGTCTATGGGGACCTATGGGGGCCTATGGGGGTCTACGGGGACCTATGGGGGCCTATGGGGACCTTTGGGCACCTTTGGGGACCTTTGGGGACCTATGGGGATGGGGGCCGATGGGGACTCATCGGCATCTAGGGGGACCTATGGCGGCCTATGGGGGCCTATTGGGACCTTTGGGCACCTTTGGGGACGTTTGGGGACCTATGGGGACCTATGGGCACCTTTGGGGACCTATGGGCACCTATGGGGATGGGGGCCGATGGGGACTCATCGGCATCTAGGGGGACCTATGGGGGCCTATGGCGGCCTATGGGGGCCTATGGGGGCCTATGGGGACCTTTGGGGGTTTATGGGGACCTATTGGGGCCTATGGGGGCCTATGGGCACCTTTGGGGGCCTATGGGGGCCTATGGGGTCCTATGGGGACCTATGGGGGCCTGTGGAGGCCTATGGGGGCCTGTGGGGACCTATGGGGACCTATGGGAACCTTTGGGGACCTATGGGGACCTATGGGGGCCCATGGGGACTCATGGGCATCTAGGGGGACCTTTGGGGACCTATGGGCACCTTTGGGGACCCATTGGGCACCTTTGGGGGCCTATGGGGGCCTGTGGGGGCCTATGCGGGCCTATGGGGACCTATTGGCACCTTAGGGGACCTATGGGCACCTTTGGGGGCCTATGGGGGCCTATGGGGGCCTATGGGCACCTTTTTTTTTTGCCACTTTCCCTGCTCACAAATTTTCCTCATTTTCCCATTTTGGTGTTCAAAGTCTTTTTTGCTGCTGTACTGCCATGTTTCTGATTGTCCAAGGTGGTTCCCCAATGATTTTTCAATTGTGTCCTCCCTTTTTGTTTTTTTCATTTGTGGGGGGGGGTTGATTTAGATTTAGGCATAATTTCTCCCAATTTCCTCTAGGCATTGGACCCCTAGACCCACCTCCAGTAGATAAGAATATTAGACATCTTCTTGGACAGACCGCACACACAACGTCCCTTATCAGACATTAGACATCAGACTTTATACACATAGCTGGTGCGCCTGAGGTACCCTAAACACTTGTGGGAAAGGTTCCCTATCACTTGAAACCAGCGCCATCGCTATATAGGGAAACGGCCTACGCCAAAGGGTTCTGTGACCCATGTCCTGCGTGCCCCGTACAGTTCTGTCATCAATGTCTCTTGGACCTCTGTGATCAAGCGCTTGGAGCATGCACTGAAGTGTCTTGTCCCCAACGTGCAGATGTGTGTGACTCATAAGCCTGCCCCCCCCCCCCCCACCCCCTAAGATGAGGTGTGTCCGAATGAGGAACCAGGTTCTACACTAGCAAGCTTGCTATTGAATGTCCAGCGAGCAGCGCCATCGCCGCTATATCAGTGTGCGCGTGCACAGCATTCTGATTCCCCGAATTATTAATTTCGATTGTTTGCTGTCGAATTTTGCATTTGAATTGTTAATTTTATTCCAATGCACACTCGCTGTAATTATGTTTCTTCAGAGCTGATGAGGGCAGAATGTTTTGCCGAAACCTGGTACTCTCTTCCGTGATTGACACTTTGAGGGTTTTGTGACCGTAGCTCCGTGTGTGCCGCATTTGGGATCTAGGAGAGCAAAACTGCTTTTGGATTTCAAAAAAGCGAGGGCCGGTGCCGTCTTGTTTCAAGAAAGCACACTCAAAAAACACAAGGGGCAACCTAATTGCCCGTGCCTATGAAAGAGGGACACCTCTGCCGCCTACGGTGGCACTGTACCGTTTCCTGGATGATGGCTGTATTTGCTACCCCCTGTCCTTGTGGGGTCGGGTACACGCATGGCTCAAACGCAATTACCCCCCCCCCCCCCCCATTTGCCTTGGGATTTGGTGTGCACGAATTCGACTGGCCGATTCAGTTTCCCGGACTTGTATGTGATTTCCCTTGCCCCGCTGCATCATCACACTTATTTCAAAGAAACCCACAATTGTGCTTATGTGCCCTGGAACAATAACGTCCGTCGTAGCGAAAAACTGGATGGATAACCGGGGAGTGCATCCGCCATCTCAGGAGATGTCCACACCGGCCGTACTACCAGGCAGTGCTTCGCCGTCTGCAATTGTTCCTTGTGCGCCTGAGGTACCCTAAACACTTGTGGGAAAGGTTCCCTATCACTTGAAACCAGCGCCATCGCTATATAGGGAAACGGCCTAAGCCACAGGGTTCTGTGACCCATAACCTGCGTGCCCCGTACAGTTATGCCATCAATGCCTCTTGGACCTCCGTGATCAAGCGCTTGGAGCATGCACTGAAGTGTCTTGTCCCCAACATGCAGATGTGTGTGACTCATAAGCCTGCCCCCCCCCCCCCCCTAAGGGCGAAATAGGCCTCCCGTCTGTGGTCAACCTTGAGTGTTAAGAATGATGAGGTGTGTCCGAATGAGGAACCAGGTTCTACACTAGCAAGCTTGCTATTGAATGTCCAGCGAGCAGCGCCATCCCCGCTATATCAGCGCGCGTGTGCACAGCATTCTGATTCCGTGAATTATTAATTTCGATTGTTTGTTGTCGAATTTTGCATTTGAATTGTTAATTTTATTCCAATGCACACTCGCTGTAATTATGTTTCTTCAGAGCTGATGAGGGCAGAATGTTTTGCCGAAACCTAGTACTCTCTTCCATGATTGACACTTTGAGGGTTTTGTGACCGTAGCTCCGTGTGTGCCGCATTTGGGATCTAGGAGAGCAAAACTGCTTTTGGATTTCAAAAAAGCGAGGGCCGGTGCCGTCTTGTTTCAAGAAAGCACACTCAAAAAACACAAGGGGCAACCTAATTGCCCGTGCCTATGAAAGAGGGACACCTCTGCCGCCTACGGTGGCACTGTACCGTTTCCTGGATGATGGCTGTATTTGCTACCCCCTGTCCTTGTGGGGTTGGGTACACGCATGGCTCAAACGCAACCCCCCCCCCCATTTGCCTTGGGATTTGGTGTGCACGAATTCAACTGGCCGATTCAGTTTCCCGGGCTTGTATGTGCTTTCCCTTGCCCCGCTGCATCATCACACTTATTTCAAAGAAACCCACAATTGTGCTTATGTGCCCTGGAACAGTAACGTCCCCCGTAGCACGAAAACTACATGGATAACCGGGGAGTGCATCCGCCATCTCAGGAGATGTTCACACCGGCCGTACTACGAGGCAGTGCTTCGCCGTCTGCAACTGTGCCTTGTGCGCCTGAGGTACCCTAAACACCCGTGGGAAAGGTTCCCTATCACTTGAAACCAGCGCCATCGCTATATAGGGAAACGGCCTAAGCCACAGGGTTCTGTGACCCATAACCTGCGTGCCCCGTACAATTCTGTCATCAATGTCTCTTGGACCTCCGTGATCAGGCGCTTGGAGCATGCACTGAAGTGTCTTGTCCCCAACATGCAGATGTGTGTGACTCATAAGCCTTCCCCACCCCCCCCCCCTAAAGCCCCCCCTAAGGGCGAAATAGGCGTCCCGTCTGTGGTCAACCTTGAGTGGTAAGAATGATGAGGTGTGTAACTATCGCTGTAATTATGTTTCTTCAGAGCTGATGAGGGCAGAATGTTTTTCCGAAACCTAGTAGTCTCTTCCATGATTGACACTTTGAGGGTTTTGTGACCGTAGCTCCGTGTGTGCCGCATTTGGGATCTAGGAGAGCAAAACTGCTTTTGGATTTCAAAAAAGCAAGGGCCGGTGCTGTCTTGTTTTAAGAAAGTACACTCAAAAAACACAAAAATATTTTTTTTGCAGGAAACTGAAACAGTGGGCCCCTGGAAGGGGGCATATAGTCGACCACATTTGGAGCCTCCAAATCCCTATGTGGGTGTGACCACATGACCTACAATGAAGTTCAGGTGAGAGCCAATGGTCGGGGCTTTCCAACAATGCCTTTTTTGCAGGAAACTGAAACGGTGGGCCCCTGGCAGGGGGCAGATAGATGAGCACATTTGGAGCCCCTAGAATCCTTTTGTCGGTGTGACGAAATGACCTAAAACAAAGCTGGAGTGAGAGGCACCGGTTGGGGCTTTCTAAAAATGCCTCACTTGCAGGAAACTGAAACAGTGGGCGCCCGGAAGGGGGCAGATAGTCGAGCACATTTTGAGCCTCCATATATGAGTGTCGCTGTGGCCATATCACCTAAAATAAATTTTTGGTGAGATCCATTGGTCCGGGCTTTCCAAAAATGCCTTTTTTGCAGGAAACCGAAACGGTGGGCCGCTACAAGGCGCCGGAGAGTTCAGCACATTTTGATCCTCCAGCTCTGTGTGTGGGTGTGACCAAATGACCTAAAATAAAGTTGTGGTGAAAGCCACTGGTCGGGGCTTTCCAAAACTGCCTTTTTTGCAGGAACCTGAAACGGTGCGCCCCTAGAAGGGGGCCGATAGTCCAGCACATTTCCATCCTCCAGATTTGTGTGTGGGTGTGACCAAATGACCTACAATAAAAGTTTTGGTCAGACCCACTAGGTTGGGGGTTTCCAAAAATGCCTTTTTTGCAGGAAACTGAAACAGTGGGCCCCTGGAAGGGGGCCGATAGTCGAGGCACATTTTGAGCCTCCAAATCTCTGTGTGGATGTGACCAAATGACCTACAATAAAGGTCTGGTGAGAGCCATTGGTCGGGGCTTTCCAAAAATGCCTTTTTTGTAGGAAACTGAAACAGTGGGCCCTTGGAAGGGGGCGGATAGTCGAGCACATTTTGGGCCTCCAGATATGAGTGTCGGTGTGACCAAATCACCTAAAATAAAGTTCTGGTGAGATCCACTGGTCCGGGCTTTCCAAAAATGCCTTTTTCGCAGGAAATTGAAACGGTGGGCCGCTACAAGGCGGCGGAGAGTTCAGCACATTTTGATCCTCCAGATCTGTGTGTGGGTGTGACCAAATGACCTACAATGAAGTTTTGGTGAGAGCCTCTGGAAGGGGGCAGGTAGTCAAGCACATTTGGAGCCTCCAAATCTCCTTGTGGGTGTGACCAAATGACCTGAAATAAAGTTGTGGTGAGAGCCACCCCGTCGGGGCTTTCCGAAAATGCCTCACTTGCAAGCAACTGAAACAGTGGGCCCCTGGAAGGGGGCAGATAGTTGAGCACATTTTGAGCCTCGAGATCTCCTTGTGGGTGTGACCCAGTGACCTACAATAAAGTTCTGGTGAGAGCCACTGGTCGGGACTTTCCAAAATTGCCTTTTTCGTAGGGAACTGAAATAGTGGGCCCCTGGAAGGGGGCGGATAGTTGAGCACATTTTGAGCCTCCGGATCTCTGTGTCGGTGTAACCAAATGACGTAAAATAAACTTCTAGTGAGATCCGCTGGGTCAGGGCTTTCTAAAAATGCCTTTTTTGCAGGAAGCTAAAACAAACGGTGGGCCCCTGGAAGGGGGCAGATAGTCGAGCACATTTGGAGCCTCCAAATCTTGTGTGGGTGTGACCAAATGACCTAAAATAAAGTTGTGGTGAAAGCCACTGGTCGGGGCTTTCCAAAACTGCCTTTTTTGCAGGAACCCGAAACGGTGCGCCCCTAGAAGGGGGCCGATAGTCCAGCACATCTCCAGCCTCCAGATTTGTGTGTGGGTGTGACCAAATGACCTACAATAAAAGTTTTGGTCAGACCCACTAGGTTGGGGGTTTCCAAAAATGCCTTTTTTGCAGGAAACTGAAACAGTGGGCCCCTGGAAGGGGGCCGATAGTCGAGGCACATTTTGAGCCTCCAAATCTCTATGTGGGTGTGACCAAATGACCTACAATAAAGGTCCGGTGAGAGCCATTGGTCGGGGCTTTCCAAAAATGCCTTTTTTGTAGGAAACTGAAACAGTGGGCCCTTGGAAGGGGGCGGATAGTCGAGCACATTTTGGGCCTCCAGATATGAGTGTCGGTGTGACCAAATCACCTAAAATAAAGTTCTGGTGAGATCCACTGGTCCGGGCTTTCCAAAAATGCCTTTTTCGCAGGAAATTGAAACGGTGGGCCGCTACAAGGCGGCGGAGAGTTCAGCACATTTTGATCCTCCAGATCTGTGTGTGGGTGTGACCAAATGACCTACAATGAAGTTTTGGTGAGAGCCTCTGGAAGGGGGCAGGTAGTCAAGCACATTTGGAGCCTCCAGATCTCCTTGTGGGTGTGACCAAATGACCTGAAATAAAGTTGTGGTGAGAGCCACCCCGTCGGGGCTTTCCGAAAATGCCTCACTTGCAAGCAACTGAAACAGTGGGCCCCTGGAAGGGGGCAGATAGTTGAGCACATTTTGAGCCTCGAGATCTCCTTGTGGGTGTGACCCAGTGACCTACAATAAAGTTCTGGTGAGAGCCACTGGTCGGGACTTTCCAAAATTGCCTTTTTCGTAGGGAACTGAAATAGTGGGCCCCTGGAAGGGGGCGGATAGTTGAGCACATTTTGAGCCTCCGGATCTCTGTGTCGGTGTAACCAAATGACGTAAAATAAACTTCTAGTGAGATCCGCTGGGTCGGGGCTTTCTAAAAATGCCTTTTTTGCAGGAAGCTAAAACAAACGGTGGGCCCCTGGAAGGGGGCAGATAGTCGAGCACATTTGGAGCCTCCAAATCTCTGTGTGGGTGTGACCAAATGACCTAAAATAAAGTTGTGGTGAAAGCCACTGGTCGGGGCTTTCCAAAACTGCCTTTTTTGCAGGAACCCGAAACGGTGCGCCCCTAGAAGGGGGCCGATAGTCCAGCACATCTCCAGCCTCCAGATTTGTGTGTGGGTGTGACCAAATGACCTACAATAAAAGTTTTGGTCAGACCCACTAGGTTGGGGGTTTCCAAAAATGCCTTTTTTGCAGGAAACTGAAACAGTGGGCCCCTGGAAGGGGGCCGATAGTCGAGGCACATTTTGAGCCTCCAAATCTCTGTGTGGGTGTGACCAAATGACCTACAATAAAGGTCCGGTGAGAGCCATTGGTCGGGGCTTTCCAAAAATGCCTTTTTTGTAGGAAACTGAAACAGTGGGCCCTTGGAAGGGGGCGGATAGTCGAGCACATTTTGGGCCTCCAGATATGAGTGTCGGTGTGACCAAATCACCTAAAATAAAGTTCTGGTGAGATCCACTGGTCCGGGCTTTCCAAAAATGCCTTTTTCGCAGGAAATTGAAACGGTGGGCCGCTACAAGGCGGCGGAGAGTTCAGCACATTTTGATCCTCCAGATCTGTGTGTGGGTGTGACCAAATGACCTACAATGAAGTTTTGGTGAGAGCCTCTGGAAGGGGGCAGGTAGTCAAGCACATTTGGAGCCTCCAAATCTCCTTGTGGGTGTGACCAAATGACCTGAAATAAAGTTGTGGTGAGAGCCACCCCGTCGGGGCTTTCCGAAAATGCCTCACTTGCAAGCAACTGAAACAGTGGGCCCCTGGAAGGGGGCAGATAGTTGAGCACATTTTGAGCCTCCAGATCTCCTTGTGGGTGTGACCCAGTGACCTACAATAAAGTTCTGGTGAGAGCCACTGGTCGGGACTTTCCAAAATTGCCTTTTTCGTAGGGAACTGAAATAGTGGGCCCCTGGAAGGGGGCGGATAGTTGAGCACATTTTGAGCCTCCGGATCTCTGTGTCGGTGTAACCAAATGACGTAAAATAAACTTCTAGTGAGATCCGCTGGGTCGGGGCTTTCTAAAAATGCCTTTTTTGCAGGAAGCTAAAACAAACGGTGGGCCCCTGGAAGGGGGCAGATAGTCGAGCACATTTGGAGCCTCCAAATCTCTGTGTGGGTGTGACCAAATGACCTAAAATAAAGTTGTGGTGAAAGCCACTGGTCGGGGCTTTCCAAAACTGCCTTTTTTGCAGGAACCCGAAACGGTGCGCCCCTAGAAGGGGGCCGATAGTCCAGCACATCTCCAGCCTCCAGATTTGTGTGTGGGTGTGACCAAATGACCTACAATAAAAGTTTTGGTCAGACCCACTAGGTTGGGGGTTTCCAAAAATGCCTTTTTTGCAGGAAACTGAAACAGTGGGCCCCTGGAAGGGGGCCGATAGTCGAGGCACATTTTGAGCCTCCAAATCTCTGTGTGGGTGTGACCAAATGACCTACAATAAAGGTCTGGTGAGAGCCATTGGTCGGGGCTTTCCAAAAATGCCTTTTTTGTAGGAAACTGAAACAGTGGGCCCTTGGAAGGGGGCGGATAGTCGAGCACATTTTGGGCCTCCAGATATGAGTGTCGGTGTGACCAAATCACCTAAAATAAAGTTCTGGTGAGATCCACTGGTCCGGGCTTTCCAAAAATGCCTTTTTCGCAGGAAATTGAAACGGTGGGCCGCTACAAGGCGGCGGAGAGTTCAGCACATTTTGATCCTCCAGATCTGTGTGTGGGTGTGACCAAATGACCTACAATGAAGTTTTGGTGAGAGCCTCTGGAAGGGGGCAGGTAGTCAAGCACATTTGGAGCCTCCAGATCTCCTTGTGGGTGTGACCAAATGACCTGAAATAAAGTTGTGGTGAGAGCCACCCCGTCGGGGCTTTCCGAAAATGCCTCACTTGCAAGCAACTGAAACAGTGGGCCCCTGGAAGGGGGCAGATAGTTGAGCACATTTTGAGCCTCCAGATCTCCTTGTGGGTGTGACCCAGTGACCTACAATAAAGTTCTGGTGAGAGCCACTGGTCGGGACTTTCCAAAATTGCCTTTTTCGTAGGGAACTGAAATAGTGGGCCCCTGGAAGGGGGCGGATAGTTGAGCACATTTTGAGCCTCCGGATCTCTGTGTCGGTGTAACCAAATGACGTAAAATAAACTTCTAGTGAGATCCGCTGGGTCGGGGCTTTCTAAAAATGCCTTTTTTGCAGGAAGCTAAAACAAACGGTGGGCCCCTGGAAGGGGGCAGATAGTCGAGCACATTTGGAGCCTCCAAATCTCTGTGTGGGTGTGACCAAATGACCTAAAATAAAGTTGTGGTGAAAGCCACTGGTCGGGGCTTTCCAAAACTGCCTTTTTTGCAGGAACCCGAAACGGTGCGCCCCTAGAAGGGGGCCGATAGTCCAGCACATCTCCAGCCTCCAGATTTGTGTGTGGGTGTGACCAAATGACCTACAATAAAAGTTTTGGTCAGACCCACTAGGTTGGGGGTTTCCAAAAATGCCTTTTTTGCAGGAAACTGAAACAGTGGGCCCCTGGAAGGGGGCCGATAGTCGAGGCACATTTTGAGCCTCCAAATCTCTGTGTGGGTGTGACCAAATGACCTACAATAAAGGTCTGGTGAGAGCCATTGGTCGGGGCTTTCCAAAAATGCCTTTTTTGTAGGAAACTGAAACAGTGGGCCCTTGGAAGGGGGCGGATAGTCGAGCACATTTTGGGCCTCCAGATATGAGTGTCGGTGTGACCAAATCACCTAAAATAAAGTTCTGGTGAGATCCACTGGTCCGGGCTTTCCAAAAATGCCTTTTTCGCAGGAAATTGAAACGGTGGGCCGCTACAAGGCGGCGGAGAGTTCAGCACATTTTGATCCTCCAGATCTGTGTGTGGGTGTGACCAAATGACCTACAATGAAGTTTTGGTGAGAGCCTCTGGAAGGGGGCAGGTAGTCAAGCACATTTGGAGCCTCCAAATCTCCTTGTGGGTGTGACCAAATGACCTGAAATAAAGTTGTGGTGAGAGCCACCCCGTCGGGGCTTTCCGAAAATGCCTCACTTGCAAGCAACTGAAACAGTGGGCCCCTGGAAGGGGGCAGATAGTTGAGTACATTTTGAGCCTCCAGATCTCCTTGTGGGTGTGACCCAGTGACCTACAATAAAGTTCTGGTGAGAGCCACTGGTCGGGACTTTCCAAAATTGCCTTTTTCGTAGGGAACTGAAATAGTGGGCCCCTGGAAGGGGGCGGATAGTTGAGCACATTTTGAGCCTCCGGATCTCTGTGTCGGTGTAACCAAATGACGTAAAATAAACTTCTAGTGAGATCCGCTGGGTCGGGGCTTTCTAAAAATGCCTTTTTTGCAGGAAGCTAAAACAAACGGTGGGCCCCTGGAAGGGGGCAGATAGTCGAGCACATTTGGAGCCTCCAAATCTCTGTGTGGGTGTGACCAAATGACCTAAAATAAAGTTGTGGTGAAAGCCACTGGTCGGGGCTTTCCAAAACTGCCTTTTTTGCAGGAACCCGAAACGGTGCGCCCCTAGAAGGGGGCCGATAGTCCAGCACATCTCCAGCCTCCAGATTTGTGTGTGGGTGTGACCAAATGACCTACAATAAAAGTTTTGGTCAGACCCACTAGGTTGGGGGTTTCCAAAAATGCCTTTTTTGCAGGAAACTGAAACAGTGGGCCCCTGGAAGGGGGCCGATAGTCGAGGCACATTTTGAGCCTCCAAATCTCTGTGTGGGTGTGACCAAATGACCTACAATAAAGGTCTGGTGAGAGCCATTGGTCGGGGCTTTCCAAAAATGCCTTTTTTGTAGGAAACTGAAACAGTGGGCCCTTGGAAGGGGGCGGATAGTCGAGCACATTTTGGGCCTCCAGATATGAGTGTCGGTGTGACCAAATCACCTAAAATAAAGTTCTGGTGAGATCCACTGGTCCGGGCTTTCCAAAAATGCCTTTTTCGCAGGAAATTGAAACGGTGGGCCGCTACAAGGCGGCGGAGAGTTCAGCACATTTTGATCCTCCAGATCTGTGTGTGGGTGTGACCAAATGACCTACAATGAAGTTTTGGTGAGAGCCTCTGGAAGGGGGCAGGTAGTCAAGCACATTTGGAGCCTCCAAATCTCCTTGTGGGTGTGACCAAATGACCTGAAATAAAGTTGTGGTGAGAGCCACCCCGTCGGGGCTTTCCGAAAATGCCTCACTTGCAAGCAACTGAAACAGTGGGCCCCTGGAAGGGGGCAGATAGTTGAGCACATTTTGAGCCTCCAGATCTCCTTGTGGGTGTGACCCAGTGACCTACAATAAAGTTCTGGTGAGAGCCACTGGTCGGGACTTTCCAAAATTGCCTTTTTCGTAGGGAACTGAAATAGTGGGCCCCTGGAAGGGGGCGGATAGTTGAGCACATTTTGAGCCTCCGGATCTCTGTGTCGGTGTAACCAAATGACGTAAAATAAACTTCTAGTGAGATCCGCTGGGTCGGGGCTTTCTAAAAATGCCTTTTTTGCAGGAAGCTAAAACAAACGGTGGGCCCCTGGAAGGGGGCAGATAGTCGAGCACATTTGGAGCCTCCAAATCTCTGTGTGGGTGTGACCAAATGACCTAAAATAAAGTTGTGGTGAAAGCCACTGGTCGGGGCTTTCCAAAACTGCCTTTTTTGCAGGAACCCGAAACGGTGCGCCCCTAGAAGGGGGCCGATAGTCCAGCACATCTCCAGCCTCCAGATTTGTGTGTGGGTGTGACCAAATGACCTACAATAAAAGTTTTGGTCAGACCCACTAGGTTGGGGGTTTCCAAAAATGCCTTTTTTGCAGGAAACTGAAACAGTGGGCCCCTGGAAGGGGGCCGATAGTCGAGGCACATTTTGAGCCTCCAAATCTCTGTGTGGGTGTGACCAAATGACCTACAATAAAGGTCTGGTGAGAGCCATTGGTCGGGGCTTTCCAAAAATGCCTTTTTTGTAGGAAACTGAAACAGTGGGCCCTTGGAAGGGGGCGGATAGTCGAGCACATTTTGGGCCTCCAGATATGAGTGTCGGTGTGACCAAATCACCTAAAATAAAGTTCTGGTGAGATCCACTGGTCCGGGCTTTCCAAAAATGCCTTTTTCGCAGGAAATTGAAACGGTGGGCCGCTACAAGGCGGCGGAGAGTTCAGCACATTTTGATCCTCCAGATCTGTGTGTGGGTGTGACCAAATGACCTACAATGAAGTTTTGGTGAGAGCCTCTGGAAGGGGGCAGGTAGTCAAGCACATTTGGAGCCTCCAAATCTCCTTGTGGGTGTGACCAAATGACCTGAAATAAAGTTGTGGTGAGAGCCACCCCGTCGGGGCTTTCCGAAAATGCCTCACTTGCAAGCAACTGAAACAGTGGGCCCCTGGAAGGGGGCAGATAGTTGAGCACATTTTGAGCCTCCAGATCTCCTTGTGGGTGTGACCCAGTGACCTACAATAAAGTTCTGGTGAGAGCCACTGGTCGGGACTTTCCAAAATTGCCTTTTTCGTAGGGAACTGAAATAGTGGGCCCCTGGAAGGGGGCGGATAGTTGAGCACATTTTGAGCCTCCGGATCTCTGTGTCGGTGTAACCAAATGACGTAAAATAAACTTCTAGTGAGATCCGCTGGGTCGGGGCTTTCTAAAAATGCCTTTTTTGCAGGAAGCTAAAACAAACGGTGGGCCCCTGGAAGGGGGCAGATAGTCGAGCACATTTGGAGCCTCCAAATCTCTGTGTGGGTGTGACCAAATGACCTAAAATAAAGTTGTGGTGAAAGCCACTGGTCGGGGCTTTCCAAAACTGCCTTTTTTGCAGGAACCCGAAACGGTGCGCCCCTAGAAGGGGGCCGATAGTCCAGCACATCTCCAGCCTCCAGATTTGTGTGTGGGTGTGACCAAATGACCTACAATAAAAGTTTTGGTCAGACCCACTAGGTTGGGGGTTTCCAAAAATGCCTTTTTTGCAGGAAACTGAAACAGTGGGCCCCTGGAAGGGGGCCGATAGTCGAGGCACATTTTGAGCCTCCAAATCTCTGTGTGGGTGTGACCAAATGACCTACAATAAAGGTCTGGTGAGAGCCATTGGTCGGGGCTTTCCAAAAATGCCTTTTTTGTAGGAAACTGAAACAGTGGGCCCTTGGAAGGGGGCGGATAGTCGAGCACATTTTGGGCCTCCAGATATGAGTGTCGGTGTGACCAAATCACCTAAAATAAAGTTCTGGTGAGATCCACTGGTCCGGGCTTTCCAAAAATGCCTTTTTCGCAGGAAATTGAAACGGTGGGCCGCTACAAGGCGGCGGAGAGTTCAGCACATTTTGATCCTCCAGATCTGTGTGTGGGTGTGACCAAATGACCTACAATGAAGTTTTGGTGAGAGCCTCTGGAAGGGGGCAGGTAGTCAAGCACATTTGGAGCCTCCAGATCTCCTTGTGGGTGTGACCAAATGACCTGAAATAAAGTTGTGGTGAGAGCCACCCCGTCGGGGCTTTCCGAAAATGCCTCACTTGCAAGCAACTGAAACAGTGGGCCCCTGGAAGGGGGCAGATAGTTGAGCACATTTTGAGCCTCCAGATCTCCTTGTGGGTGTGACCCAGTGACCTACAATAAAGTTCTGGTGAGAGCCACTGGTCGGGACTTTCCAAAATTGCCTTTTTCGTAGGGAACTGAAATAGTGGGCCCCTGGAAGGGGGCGGATAGTTGAGCACATTTTGAGCCTCCGGATCTCTGTGTCGGTGTAACCAAATGACGTAAAATAAACTTCTAGTGAGATCCGCTGGGTCGGGGCTTTCTAAAAATGCCTTTTTTGCAGGAAGCTAAAACAAACGGTGGGCCCCTGGAAGGGGGCAGATAGTCGAGCACATTTGGAGCCTCCAAATCTCTGTGTGGGTGTGACCAAATGACCTAAAATAAAGTTGTGGTGAAAGCCACTGGTCGGGGCTTTCCAAAACTGCCTTTTTTGCAGGAACCCGAAACGGTGCGCCCCTAGAAGGGGGCCGATAGTCCAGCACATCTCCAGCCTCCAGATTTGTGTGTGGGTGTGACCAAATGACCTACAATAAAAGTTTTGGTCAGACCCACTAGGTTGGGGGTTTCCAAAAATGCCTTTTTTGCAGGAAACTGAAACAGTGGGCCCCTGGAAGGGGGCCGATAGTCGAGGCACATTTTGAGCCTCCAAATCTCTGTGTGGGTGTGACCAAATGACCTACAATAAAGGTCTGGTGAGAGCCATTGGTCGGGGCTTTCCAAAAATGCCTTTTTTGTAGGAAACTGAAACAGTGGGCCCTTGGAAGGGGGCGGATAGTCGAGCACATTTTGGGCCTCCAGATATGAGTGTCGGTGTGACCAAATCACCTAAAATAAAGTTCTGGTGAGATCCACTGGTCCGGGCTTTCCAAAAATGCCTTTTTCGCAGGAAATTGAAACGGTGGGCCGCTACAAGGCGGCGGAGAGTTCAGCACATTTTGATCCTCCAGATCTGTGTGTGGGTGTGACCAAATGACCTACAATGAAGTTTTGGTGAGAGCCTCTGGAAGGGGGCAGGTAGTCAAGCACATTTGGAGCCTCCAAATCTCCTTGTGGGTGTGACCAAATGACCTGAAATAAAGTTGTGGTGAGAGCCACCCCGTCGGGGCTTTCCGAAAATGCCTCACTTGCAAGCAACTGAAACAGTGGGCCCCTGGAAGGGGGCAGATAGTTGAGCACATTTTGAGCCTCCAGATCTCCTTGTGGGTGTGACCCAGTGACCTACAATAAAGTTCTGGTGAGAGCCACTGGTCGGGACTTTCCAAAATTGCCTTTTTCGTAGGGAACTGAAATAGTGGGCCCCTGGAAGGGGGCGGATAGTTGAGCACATTTTGAGCCTCCGGATCTCTGTGTCGGTATAACCAAATGACGTAAAATAAACTTCTAGTGAGATCCGCTGGGTCGGGGCTTTCTAAAAATGCCTTTTTTGCAGGAAGCTAAAACAAACGGTGGGCCCCTGGAAGGGGGCAGATAGTCGAGCACATTTGGAGCCTCCAAATCTCTGTGTGGGTGTGACCAAATGACCTAAAATAAAGTTGTGGTGAAAGCCACTGGTCGGGGCTTTCCAAAACTGCCTTTTTTGCAGGAACCCGAAACGGTGCGCCCCTAGAAGGGGGCCGATAGTCCAGCACATCTCCAGCCTCCAGATTTGTGTGTGGGTGTGACCAAATGACCTACAATAAAAGTTTTGGTCAGACCCACTAGGTTGGGGGTTTCCAAAAATGCCTTTTTTGCAGGAAACTGAAACAGTGGGCCCCTGGAAGGGGGCCGATAGTCGAGGCACATTTTGAGCCTCCAAATCTCTGTGTGGGTGTGACCAAATGACCTACAATAAAGGTCTGGTGAGAGCCATTGGTCGGGGCTTTCCAAAAATGCCTTTTTTGTAGGAAACTGAAACAGTGGGCCCTTGGAAGGGGGCGGATAGTCGAGCACATTTTGGGCCTCCAGATATGAGTGTCGGTGTGACCAAATCACCTAAAATAAAGTTCTGGTGAGATCCACTGGTCCGGGCTTTCCAAAAATGCCTTTTTCGCAGGAAATTGAAACGGTGGGCCGCTACAAGGCGGCGGAGAGTTCAGCACATTTTGATCCTCCAGATCTGTGTGTGGGTGTGACCAAATGACCTACAATGAAGTTTTGGTGAGAGCCTCTGGAAGGGGGCAGGTAGTCAAGCACATTTGGAGCCTCCAAATCTCCTTGTGGGTGTGACCAAATGACCTGAAATAAAGTTGTGGTGAGAGCCACCCCGTCGGGGCTTTCCGAAAATGCCTCACTTGCAAGCAACTGAAACAGTGGGCCCCTGGAAGGGGGCAGATAGTTGAGCACATTTTGAGCCTCCAGATCTCCTTGTGGGTGTGACCCAGTGACCTACAATAAAGTTCTGGTGAGAGCCACTGGTCGGGACTTTCCAAAATTGCCTTTTTCGTAGGGAACTGAAATAGTGGGCCCCTGGAAGGGGGCGGATAGTTGAGCACATTTTGAGCCTCCGGATCTCTGTGTCGGTGTAACCAAATGACGTAAAATAAACTTCTAGTGAGATCCGCTGGGTCGGGGCTTTCTAAAAATGCCTTTTTTGCAGGAAACTGAAACAGTGGGCCCCTGGAAGGGGGCAGATAGTCGAGCACATTTGGAGCCTCCAAATCTCTGTGTGGGTGTGACCAAATGACCTAAAATAAAGTTGTGGTGAAAGCCACTGGTCGGGGCTTTCCAAAACTGCCTTTTTTGCAGGAACCCGAAACGGTGCGCCCCTAGAAGGGGGCCGATAGTCCAGCACATCTCCAGCCTCCAGATTTGTGTGTGGGTGTGACCAAATGACCTACAATAAAAGTTTTGGTCAGACCCACTAGGTTGGGGGTTTCCAAAAATGCCTTTTTTGCAGGAAACTGAAACAGTGGGCCCCTGGAAGGGGGCCGATAGTCGAGGCACATTTTGAGCCTCCAAATCTCTGTGTGGGTGTGACCAAATGACCTACAATAAAGGTCTGGTGAGAGCCATTGGTCGGGGCTTTCCAAAAATGCCTTTTTTGTAGGAAACTGAAACAGTGGGCCCTTGGAAGGGGGCGGATAGTCGAGCACATTTTGGGCCTCCAGATATGAGTGTCGGTGTGACCAAATCACCTAAAATAAAGTTCTGGTGAGATCCACTGGTCCGGGCTTTCCAAAAATGCCTTTTTCGCAGGAAATTGAAACGGTGGGCCGCTACAAGGCGGCGGAGAGTTCAGCACATTTTGATCCTCCAGATCTGTGTGTGGGTGTGACCAAATGACCTACAATGAAGTTTTGGTGAGAGCCTCTGGAAGGGGGCAGGTAGTCAAGCACATTTGGAGCCTCCAGATCTCCTTGTGGGTGTGACCAAATGACCTGAAATAAAGTTGTGGTGAGAGCCACCCCGTCGGGGCTTTCCGAAAATGCCTCACTTGCAAGCAACTGAAACAGTGGGCCCCTGGAAGGGGGCAGATAGTTGAGCACATTTTGAGCCTCCAGATCTCCTTGTGGGTGTGACCCAGTGACCTACAATAAAGTTCTGGTGAGAGCCACTGGTCGGGACTTTCCAAAATTGCCTTTTTCGTAGGGAACTGAAATAGGTGAGCCTCCGGATCTCTGTGTCGGTGTAACCAAATGACGTAAAATAAACTTCTAGTGAGATCCGCTGGGTCGGGGCTTTCTAAAAATGCCTTTTTTGCAGGAAGCTAAAACAAACGGTGGGCCCCTGGAAGGGGGCAGATAGTCGAGCACATTTGGAGCCTCCAAATCTCTGTGTGGGTGTGACCAAATGACCTAAAATAAAGTTGTGGTGAAAGCCACTGGTCGGGGCTTTCCAAAACTGCCTTTTTTGCAGGAACCCGAAACGGTGCGCCCCTAGAAGGGGGCCGATAGTCCAGCACATCTCCAGCCTCCAGATTTGTGTGTGGGTGTGACCAAATGACCTACAATAAAAGTTTTGGTCAGACCCACTAGGTTGGGGGTTTCCAAAAATGCCTTTTTTGCAGGAAACTGAAACAGTGGGCCCCTGGAAGGGGGCCGATAGTCGAGGCACATTTTGAGCCTCCAAATCTCTGTGTGGGTGTGACCAAATGACCTACAATAAAGGTCTGGTGAGAGCCATTGGTCGGGGCTTTCCAAAAATGCCTTTTTTGTAGGAAACTGAAACAGTGGGCCCTTGGAAGGGGGCGGATAGTCGAGCACATTTTGGGCCTCCAGATATGAGTGTCGGTGTGACCAAATCACCTAAAATAAAGTTCTGGTGAGATCCACTGGTCCGGGCTTTCCAAAAATGCCTTTTTCGCAGGAAATTGAAACGGTGGGCCGCTACAAGGCGGCGGAGAGTTCAGCACATTTTGATCCTCCAGATCTGTGTGTGGGTGTGACCAAATGACCTACAATGAAGTTTTGGTGAGAGCCTCTGGAAGGGGGCAGGTAGTCAAGCACATTTGGAGCCTCCAAATCTCCTTGTGGGTGTGACCAAATGACCTGAAATAAAGTTGTGGTGAGAGCCACCCCGTCGGGGCTTTCCGAAAATGCCTCACTTGCAAGCAACTGAAACAGTGGGCCCCTGGAAGGGGGCAGATAGTTGAGCACATTTTGAGCCTCCAGATCTCCTTGTGGGTGTGACCCAGTGACCTACAATAAAGTTCTGGTGAGAGCCACTGGTCGGGACTTTCCAAAATTGCCTTTTTCGTAGGGAACTGAAATAGTGGGCCCCTGGAAGGGGGCGGATAGTTGAGCACATTTTGAGCCTCCGGATCTCTGTGTCGGTGTAACCAAATGACGTAAAATAAACTTCTAGTGAGATCCGCTGGGTCGGGGCTTTCTAAAAATGCCTTTTTTGCAGGAAACTGAAACAGTGGGCCCCTGGAAGGGGGCAGATAGTCGAGCACATTTGGAGCCTCCAAATCTCTGTGTGGGTGTGACCAAATGACCTAAAATAAAGTTGTGGTGAAAGCCACTGGTCGGGGCTTTCCAAAACTGCCTTTTTTGCAGGAACCCGAAACGGTGCGCCCCTAGAAGGGGGCCGATAGTCCAGCACATCTCCAGCCTCCAGATTTGTGTGTGGGTGTGACCAAATGACCTACAATAAAAGTTTTGGTCAGACCCACTAGGTTGGGGGTTTCCAAAAATGCCTTTTTTGCAGGAAACTGAAACAGTGGGCCCCTGGAAGGGGGCCGATAGTCGAGGCACATTTTGAGCCTCCAAATCTCTGTGTGGGTGTGACCAAATGACCTACAATAAAGGTCTGGTGAGAGCCATTGGTCGGGGCTTTCCAAAAATGCCTTTTTTGTAGGAAACTGAAACAGTGGGCCCTTGGAAGGGGGCGGATAGTCGAGCACATTTTGGGCCTCCAGATATGAGTGTCGGTGTGACCAAATCACCTAAAATAAAGTTCTGGTGAGATCCACTGGTCCGGGCTTTCCAAAAATGCCTTTTTCGCAGGAAATTGAAACGGTGGGCCGCTACAAGGCGGCGGAGAGTTCAGCACATTTTGATCCTCCAGATCTGTGTGTGGGTGTGACCAAATGACCTACAATGAAGTTTTGGTGAGAGCCTCTGGAAGGGGGCAGGTAGTCAAGCACATTTGGAGCCTCCAGATCTCCTTGTGGGTGTGACCAAATGACCTGAAATAAAGTTGTGGTGAGAGCCACCCCGTCGGGGCTTTCCGAAAATGCCTCACTTGCAAGCAACTGAAACAGTGGGCCCCTGGAAGGGGGCAGATAGTTGAGCACATTTTGAGCCTCCAGATCTCCTTGTGGGTGTGACCCAGTGACCTACAATAAAGTTCTGGTGAGAGCCACTGGTCGGGACTTTCCAAAATTGCCTTTTTCGTAGGGAACTGAAATAGTGGGCCCCTGGAAGGGGGCGGATAGTTGAGCACATTTTGAGCCTCCGGATCTCTGTGTCGGTGTAACCAAATGACGTAAAATAAACTTCTAGTGAGATCCGCTGGGTCGGGGCTTTCTAAAAATGCCTTTTTTGCAGGAAGCTAAAACAAACGGTGGGCCCCTGGAAGGGGGCAGATAGTCGAGCACATTTGGAGCCTCCAAATCTCTGTGTGGGTGTGACCAAATGACCTAAAATAAAGTTGTGGTGAAAGCCACTGGTCGGGGCTTTCCAAAACTGCCTTTTTTGCAGGAACCCGAAACGGTGCGCCCCTAGAAGGGGGCCGATAGTCCAGCACATCTCCAGCCTCCAGATTTGTGTGTGGGTGTGACCAAATGACCTACAATAAAAGTTTTGGTCAGACCCACTAGGTTGGGGGTTTCCAAAAATGCCTTTTTTGCAGGAAACTGAAACAGTGGGCCCCTGGAAGGGGGCCGATAGTCGAGGCACATTTTGAGCCTCCAAATCTCTGTGTGGGTGTGACCAAATGACCTACAATAAAGGTCTGGTGAGAGCCATTGGTCGGGGCTTTCCAAAAATGCCTTTTTTGTAGGAAACTGAAACAGTGGGCCCTTGGAAGGGGGCGGATAGTCGAGCACATTTGGAGCCTTTAGATCTCTGTGTCGGTGTGACCAAATGACCTAAAATAAAGTTCTGGTGAGATCCACTGGTCCGGGCTTTCCAAAAATGCCTTTTTCGCAGGAAATTGAAACGGTGGGCCCCTGGAAGGGGCCAGATAGTTGAGCACATTTCCAGCCTCAAGATTTGTGTGTCGGTGTAACCAAATGACCTACAATAAAGGTCTGGTGAGAGCCATTGGTCGGGGCTTTCCAAAAATGCCTTTTTTGTAGGAAACTGAAACAGTGGGCCCCTGGAAGGGGGCGGATAGTCGAGCACATTTTGAGCCTCCAGATCTCTTTGTGGGTGTGAGCAAATGACATAACAGAAATCCATGCAGAGGATGCTTGAAAGGGGAAAAAGCCCAAATCCAAAATGCTGGGACACGTGGACCCAAAGACTGACACTGTGACGGATTTCATGACTAACCACCCAACTGACAAGACAAGACACAAGCGAACTCCAACCCTACGAACCCGCCCTTGACCGCACACAACAAAGTGCCCCATTGTGGTGCCCCAAGTCAACACCCCAATAGGTATGAGGGGCAACCTACACGTGCCATAGCGTGTGGCCATAAAACCAAAATGGCCATGGTGGCCATGCATGTGAGACTTGATGATTGATATAGGTATTTTGTGTGCTCTTGTGCTTTTGTTGGGAGGGTTAATTTTGGAATGATAGGCAGTCTTTTTTCTTCTTAGGAGCTGACGGGGAAGCCCAAGTGCTCATTGCGGGCTGCCCAAATTGGAAGGCCGAATCCCCGAGAGCAACGGTGTGTTGGGTTTGCATGCGAAATCGTGCTCAATGCCTTGTTGCCTTCGGTCTTGCAAGGTGAATTGACACTCAGTGGCCATTAGCCGCGTGCTTAGCAACAATGTTCTGTTATAGGTGATAGGCGTGTGCCTGATTATGCATCCAAGGAGCACAAATGGGTGGAATACAGGTGGTTCGAATGGAATGGAATCTATTTCACGGATTTTCCGGTGACATGGTCTTTGTAGGAATGATCCCCTCATCCCTGTTTTCGTGGGACAAATTTACATGGGGTCCTAGGCGTCCTATTGTGTGGCATCAATGGTACAATAGACCTCCTTGTACAATTGACGGCAATTGCCACTGTTGCCCGACCCATTTTACAACCAATTTTGGATGAGACACGGCTTGCTTGCTACAAAGTCTTATTGAACAATGAGAAAGCAAATATGAAAGGGAAGGTACGGACGGACATGCAAGCATGAGATGGGAAAAGGTGATAGCTGCTTGCCTGGAGCACCAAAGTGTGCAGCACCATCAAGTGGCAGAGAAAAGTTCGGACTTCTTAGCTAGAACATGGTGGAAAAGTTTTGCGAAAATGTATCCGTTGGCTTGATGGAAGACGTGGTTCATGGGTGCCGACCTGAAGTGGCTCTGTGACCTTAGTGGGGCCACAGGCACTGATTTTGAATGGGGCGATTTTTTGTGATTGAATTTTTTGATCAACCACATTTTTGTTTTGCAAGCAAGTGGAGGATCTTACGTTCTCCTCATTTGCCATGCAGGGCAGTCATCCGAGGCTGAAGCGCATGTTGCACAACAACGGGGGCCTAAGCCTCCTCCGGGGGAAGCTAGGTGTGCAATTAGTGGTTGACAACCACACCATTGACCACTGTGTATGTTGTAATTTGTGTATTTTTTTTTTTGCGGTCAATGCGTGTAACAAAAAAATCTTCACGTCGTGCAACTTTTTTTCTCAGTAACTCGTGTAAACGTGTTCCATGCATTACCAAAAAAAAAATCGACATCTTGACAATTTTTTGGTACACGCGTTTACCGCAAAAAAATTGACACGACATGACAATTTTTTCGTACACGTGTTTACCGCAAAAAAAATTTACACGACGTGACTATTTTTTTACACACGTTAACCTTACCGTAAAAAAAATTCACGACCTTACGGCAAAGAAAAAACATTACCAATTTTACCGAAAAAGCATGCATGTAGGCGATGTGCCCACCTGTGAGCCACGTCTGAATTTGTCCCCTGCTTTGAAGCGTTGGGGACCCCCGAGGCGACAGGGGTTATGTAGCCACCCAGCCCACTTGTGGGCCACTGCTGATTCTGCGTTGGGGACCCCCAAAGAAGCAGGGGTTGTGTAGCCACCCGGCCCATTTGCGAGGCACTTCTGATTCTGTCCCCCGCTCTAAAGCATTGGGGACCCCCAAGAAGCAAGGGTTATGCAGCCACGAGGGGTTATGTAGCGACCAGGCCCACTTGTGGGCCACTTCTGATTCTGTCCCTCGCTCTGACGCGTTGGGGACCCCTGATTTTGTTCCCAGTGCAGGCACACTAGGTGTTGGCCATGGCCCTATTAGGACTCTTTTCTTGGGCCTGATTTTGTGTTTAGTGCCAATAACACCATGTGAAACAATGTTATATTGCATGCCATTATATTGGCCCCATCCCAGTGCCTTGGTGGCCTGTAATGGTGGCTATGGAGTGCCGTACGGAACCGGCAGTTGTACATATTGCGCATGTATTACAAATGTTGCATTTCTTTCAAGTTTTCAATTTTTTTATAGTTTATATGACTTACCGCAAATAAAAAATTACACCCATTTACCGCAAAAAAAACACACGACTTGACGATTTTTTTGCACACGAATTACATTTTTCACTTGACCACCTACATTTTTTCACTTGACCACCTAGCAGCACACAGGTGGGATGTGACTAAGAGGGCTCAACGTGGGCAAGGCCCATGAATGTAGAAAGATCTGTGGGCCGTGCACGGAGATGGCTTCTAGCCAAGATGCAGCACCTTCAAACCGTGCAATCATGGTTCTGATTCCGCAGGAACAGAAGATGAACATGCATTTTACACAATGCCCATGGTTGCTTGTGGTGCGGGGTGCATGGTGGGGTGGTTGAGGTGTTTCAGTGACAACAAGAATGAAATTCACGTGAATTCCCATGAAATTTGCATTTAGCTCACAACCAGCGACTTTACAGCAATGACGTCTAGCTAAAATTGCGTTCACCGTGACCACTTGTCTGTGGTGGGTCTGTTTGGGGTGGGCAGGACCTTGACACCTTAACATTGGAGATATATAGGCCAAAAGATGGGTTTTCCTTCAAAAACATGAAATTTGGACAAATTTGTGCTTTGTGGTTGGGTTCCCTCCCCCGTGCAAGGGTTTTTCTGCAAAGGACGGGGCAGGCAACCACCTGTCTTGGCACGTCACTTCCCGACATGGCCCAGAGGCCTTGCTCACTATGTGGTCACTCCTGAGGTCGTCTACTCTTGTGGTCACCCACCCGGGCTGTTGAGTCCAGTCCCTTGGGGTACGTCGGATTGAATACCGGCAGCGGTAGTGGCAGCAACCATATGCTGCAGCCTGGGGCAGGGTGTTGCCAAAGATATGATAGAGTTCCAGCCTCAGCCTGGCCTAGCCCAGGGTTTGAAACCCACCGTGCCATGCCAGCTGTCCAACGTGCTGGGAGGACCTGCTCACTGCCTGTGCCCCTAGGTGATGCCAGGGAACCCTCCTGGGTCTCCTGGGTCAACCTGCCCGAATCTTGTTAGGTGGCTACACCATGAGCGGACACTTTAGCTGCAGCTTTTTGGCGCGGGTGGCCAGAAGAACGGCAGCTCCTCACCCCCTGCCCCCCCACGTTTGTTTCTAAGAACTCGAAGTCATGGCTACATCCAGAGCTTTCATGGCCCTCCCCTCCCCTCCCCTGCTCAAAAGCAGCCAACAATCTGGGGAATTTTCCTCCCCTGAACTCGGTACAGGTTGAGGAGGAATCACTCATCAATTATGCTGTACTGACGGTACCTTGTCATTTGTCCAAGATGTGTGTTCAATGAAGCAGAAAGCATTTTCTAAGCACTTCAACAGCAACTCTATGGAAGTTTGTGGCACAAGCAACAGAGTTCACAGGAGTCCCCAAGAGCATGCTATCTGACTATGATTAAGTTGGAACTCATGCATGGTTCACCAGCCAACATTCAGCATTCAGATTTCATTCCGGCTTCCTTCTTTTTTGTGGCTTTTTTGGTGATGGAGATTTGAATGAATCCAAGAAAGATGAGTTGCATTTTTGTTCATCATGACACAATAACATATGCTGATCTGGGTCAGTATGATGCAAATCAGCAGTCTTTAGTTTGGTACGGTACGTTCTGGGACCCCCCCCCCCCCATCTGCAGAAGACTGACTGGTTTCTATCCATCTACTGGGAAGGCCAGTAAACCTGCGCAACGAAGAATTTCATGTTCATATTTACTGAGTTGGTAGAAGACGCTATCATGTCGGTTCTTGTTTATCAGGATGAGTTCAGGTGCCATGAGCTTGAAATAGCACACCAGACCGATCCTGCCAAAGTTGGTGGCAAGCTAGATGGCACTTGGAACCCGCCTGCTTGGGATTTATCACAGGCACGTGCTGCGTCTGCGCAGCTTACTGTGCCTACGACTGCAGACAAACGAGTACGGCAAGCTCCAGAGAAGAACCTCAGAGAAGCCGATGGTGGCACAGATTCACCGGAGAGCACATGGTTGTATTGCTTGGCCCATTTCGCAACAGTTGGAAATGTGACGAAGCATGAAGAGGATGTGGCACTACCAAAGCGAGGTGCCAGGCAAGCTGACATCCCTGCACAACAAGAGCAGCCTCACAAGCGTGCGCGACTGCATGTACAGAGGTATGTTAGATGTCTGTTGCAAAAGAATGGGATTTCTAACTCAAGGGAAATGTGAACAGCAGAGATACAAGGAATTCTCAAGGCCACTTTCTTCTTGATGTTGGAGTAGTTTCGTGCAAGCGTTAGGGTCCAGGACCAGAGCACACTTCAACATGGGCACACATGCCATCACATCTCTGTTGTTGTCCCATGGTATTATCTCGGCAATGCACATGAGAGGCACGCTCCAGGATTATTTTTGGAAAACCGTGGTGTTCACTCTTTTTTGACCCTATTTTGTTCCCCAGTTTCAAAGGTTTTTGGAACTTTTTGAAGGCCAACCCGTCTGCTCAACATTGGCTAAAATAGGCTACAAATGCTTGTTTAAGCATCCTAAGAGGTCTAAGATCACACCAAAAAGCCTTGAAAATGGGCTGTCTGGGACCAAACCAAAAGTTGGACCCTTTAAACTTTAGTTTAGACCCTCCGTCCCCACTTTCGTTGTTATCTCTGTCACCACCTCAATCACCGTCTCCATCACCATCTCCATCGCGATCTCCGTTGCCTCCACCTTGTGGAACTCCTTCTCCTTGTTCTTCCCCTTGTACGGGTTGTCCTCCTTGTTGTCCCCCTTGCTAGTGATCTTCCCCTTGCACAGGCTGTTGTCCTTGCACCGGCTGCTGCGGACCTTCCCCTTGTTGTCCCCCTTGTACAGGCACAGGCTGCTGTTGTGGCTGCTGCTATGTCTGCTATGTCTGCTGCTGCTGCTCCTGGGTCTGCTGCTGCTGTTGCTGCTGCTGCCGGGCCTGCTGTTGTGGCGCTGGCTCAGGGGCCTTCTTCGGTGCATACTTCCCAATGCGGGACGACATTTAAAGGGCCCTGGAGACCAGCACCAGCATGTCACTGACTACAACCGAACATCGCGGTTGGCACTTGTAGCTACATCACCAACAAGATTGGGAGGGGGCAGTTGAGGAGGGTGTGGTTGATTCTCGGCTTTCTCCGCTTGTTGCCACGTTCCAGCGACGGTCTGTCGTTGCTTTTTGTGGGGAGGAGACTTGGGTGCGGCGGGGGGTAGGGCGCACAGCGCAAACTCCACGGCCCAAAAAAAACATGCTCATGTCCCGTAGGTGGGACATCGGTGCGGAAGTGCTGGCCAGGTGGCACTACAACATTCCGTGAAAACTGACCCTGTGGGGCCTCGTCCCAAACCTCCCATTCCCCACCCTCCTCATCCAGCCCCCCCCCCCCCCCCCCGGCGGCCCACACTGCTCCACAACAGGGCAACCAGTGATGTGGGCACGCCGGGGGTCAAGCACCCTGCCCATAACCTCATCTGCCAAGGGGTCATTTATCATAACGCGCAATGCAACAAACTTAATCATTACAAATGAAAGAGGAGGGGAAACAATGTTGCGGAGGGAGACCTTTTTGCTGCGCTTCTTCACGTCAGCAGCAGCAAACCACCTCTGCACCGTTGCCCAATCCCACTTCATGTCCCTGACCACCTGCTCAGGGTGGGCTGGGAGGGCTAAGCGGAGGGTATGATACATCTGGCGCCGCTTTTCCTCTGCCGGATCGTCAAATACAGGGTCACCGGCGTATTGGCGGGGGGGGGGGGGGGGGGGCATGAATTACGATGTGGCAGTACCGAATCCGAAACGTAAGTTCGTGTTTCGAGGGATCGGTGTTGCCGGTCGATTCGCGGGTGGTCCTATCTTTTACATCCAGGCGGAGACCCATTTCTGTGGCCACCGTGGTGTCTCGTGCCTTGCGCTTAACATGGGGGGACAAGACCCTATCCACAAAGACTCCGATCATCTTAGGCTCAAGGTAGGACATGGGACGGTGACTGAAACAGAGAGCCGCTAGGGCATGCTGGACTACGGCCAAGAGGTGACCAGGAGGGGGGGACTCCTTCGGTGGTGCATCGGCATCCACAAAGCCTAGGTTAAAAACGTCCCCAACCTCAAGCCCACTGTCTAGACATGCTGGTGCTAGTTCCATTACGTGGGGCGGCGTAGTAAAAAACCCATGGAAGGAGGTGCCACTCAGTTTTCTCAGGCCACCACTAGCAAGGGGTCAGGGCCATGAAGTGGGGTTGTGCAAAAGTGCAGGGGTTCCTGTGATGTGGAGAAATGCAGCAAAAAGTCAATACACAGAGAGCACCCTCGATACCGGTAGCCTTTCAGGGGGTGCATTAAGGGGGCGCACTTATTGCAGCCATTGGAGCCATTGATTTCTCCCCAATAGCGTGTTAAATGCAATCGCCAGCCCGCGGACAAGGGGGCCCTGGCGCGGGCCGCCACCACCCACATTGAGCATTGTGTCCGATCCATCTACTCTCCAGGTGGAGCCGCTAGCTTTGCTATGCTAGCGGTGCCCCACTCAGCAATGAGTGTGGGCGAAGGGTGGAGCCGCGTGACCACCAGTGTTGGGTGGCTGTGGGAGTGGAATTGCGGTACACAACATGAAATGTGGGGCATTCCACTTGTTTGTTTGTTTCACAACCTAGGAGCATCATGGTGACCCCTGGCGTAGGTTTTGACTTCTGATTTCGTCCCCTTTGTCGGGGACCCCCGAGAATGGCAGGGGTGGCAGAGCATTTTCGGCCCCTGGAGTTGGGGTTAGGGACTCACAATCCACGCTTTGTTGTGTGGCCCCGCCCCTCGAGTTGGGGTTAGGGACTCACAATGCACGCTTTTTTGTGTGGCCCCTCGCGTTGGGGTTAGGGACTCACAATCCACGCTTTGTTGCGTGGCCCCTCGAGTTGGGGTTAGGGACTCTCAATCCACGCTTTGTTGCATCGCAATTTTCCGCGTTTTCTTAGGTAAGCGCGCCAAGAGGCGGTTCATTTTGCAAAAAGTCATTCGGCCACCACCGTGCCCAAACCCAAACCCATGTGTGCCGAAACCTAAACCAACACAAATGCAGTCGCCGCAGAGCGATGGGAGTAGCCACCCGGGAAAGCATTTGCCGCAGAGTGACGGGAGTAGGCACGGTGTGGTTGGCGAGGCGGCTAAAGTATCGTTGCATGAAGATGTCTTTTCCGCTGGTGCTACCTCATCTTCCACCTCTCTTGTGTGCCTCCACTGCCCCCTTCGGTTCTATTCAGTAGACATGCCTACAAAGAAAGCAAAGAAAACCCCGGAAGAGAAGAGGTTGTTTGCCGGCCCTTGCCACATTTGTGAGAAGAAGGGCTGCCAAATGGCTTGCCTCCATTGTAGAATAGCATTTCACCCCCATTGCGACAAGCACGACATGTGCCCCAACGCCCCAGCTCAAGATAGTGATGCCGAGCAAGACATGCGTGAGGTGGGCCCATCATTGGCGCCTTGCGAAGGCAGATGTGGCAGCATTTGCGGCTGTGCCGAAGACATGTGTGGATGCCGGTGTAAGTTTCAAACCCCGCGTGATGATTTTCAAAGGCAGCAACGTTTTACTGGGAAGGCACATCAGCCTTGGCCGACTGCCCCACGTTCATAGCGACCATGTGTTGCCGCTTTTTTGGAAGTTGGTGCCACCCCCCCAATACCAGAGGATGACCCCCTGCCACCACCAGGTGATGTTCCAATACTTCTTGAGGCTCCACCCGTCGCATCTCAGTCCTGCTACACGCACCTCCCGACTTGGCGCCCACGCCCCGGGCCGCCACCGGTGACTTTCTGGCTCAAAACTTGGATTTGGCAAGGCCACCACCTAGGCTCCAAGATGGCTACATGGGCAAAAGACCCGAAGCGTTGGGACGGGGCAATGGCCAAAACGGCACGGAGACGTGTTGTTGCTTGTATTTGTTGTTGTTGTTGCTTGTTAGCTAAATTTAAGGGGAGAGGGGTGTAGTAATATATGAGTGTTGGACGGGGGGGGGGGGGGGGCTAAACCCCCCTTGTTTGTTAAACTAGCAGCCGATTTTCTAGAAATGCGGTTCGGACGCCCCGTGTGTGGTACCATTTTGGGTGGTGCACGTACCCCCCCCTCCCTATTTTGAACGTGCAGAATCCAAAAAAAGAGGTCCCGTTGTTAGTTGAAACGGTGGCAGGGCTGTACGGCTTGGAAATGTTGGACACCTCTGCCTAAAATCTGCAAATTTGGCTGCTCGGCTGCTACCTGGTTTGTTGTGTACTTACCTTGTGCCCTTAATTTCGCGAATATGTTGTTTCGTTGGCAAAAAATGCCGGGGGGGGGGGGGATTGATGCGTTTTGATGTGCCGATTTCGAAAATTTAGGTGTTTCCTTGTAACTCCACAATATGTCGAAGCCATGCACAAAACATGTGCAAGCACTGATGGAGTCGGACTAACACATTTCGATAAACATGAGGACACACAAATGTGAGAGAAAATAGACCAGTGCTTGAGTTGAGCACCTTGTTGCACCACCGTTCCTCTTGAATTTTTGAACTCGGCACATCAAAATGCATCATTACACCTTCTATGTTTTTTGGTCGTAGTGACGATATGTTGGAACTATGCCCGGTTCTCTCCCAAACCCCAGTTGGTGACCAGCGTATTCTGCACAGACAGCCCAAAATCCTAGAAGCGTCTGACTTGCGCCCTGAATTCCGCAAGAATATGGTCTCCGACCCCCCTCCCAACCCATACATATCCGAAAAGCCCTTTTCTTGGAGATTCCGAAAAGGTATAACATACCCCTACCTACGGAACAAGATTTTTCCGAAAATCAGCCCGCACCGGAAAAACCCTGCTAGTTTAATGAGTAGACCCCCCCCCCCCCCCTATCCAACACTCATATATATGTATATCTAAATCGCGGTTGGAATGCAACTACAAAAGTGTGGTCATAGCGATTCGGGGCGGTGGCCTCGGACCACACCGGCATGATGGTACATCAGCCCTCCCCGCTTACACCACACTTGCACCAGCCTTCTCCCCAAAGGTTTCGAGGAATGAAAAAGAAGGGCCTGAGGCCAAGATTGACTCCTTGGAAAACTTTCTACGGATGGACCTAAGGAGGGAGGGGCCTAAGACCAAGAGTGGCTCCTTGGAACACTTTCTACGAATCGACGTAAGAGGGGAAGGGGGGGGGGAGGCCACCGGCAAACAAGGGCATAGGAAAAAGCCCTTACTTAAATAATAATAATACTTAAATAATTACTCGCCTTCACTTGATGAGCTATCAGCATCATATGCTATGGTGCCCGACCTCTTCTTTGGCTACCAACTAAACACCTGGCTCCTCCTCCTTACACTCTGCAACAGGCGAGAACGCTCTGCCCCGGAAGATGCCTCGGAGGAGGAGGAGGAGGAGGAGGAGCCGGAGGACTTGATCCTCTTGGGGTGCGGGGCTGGCGCTGTGCTGGCACGGGGAGGGCCCTCAGCCACGTCCCCTCCATCCTCGGCATCCATCTCATGATGAGACCGCTTGCTATTGTTCTTCTTTCGCGACCAGTTCACCACCATTTCCTTTTCCTCTGCCTTGGCGCACAAGACACTCGGAGGTGCAGAACCGGCATGCTTTGAATCAAATGATGGGTGATGCCATACAACCAAACGGTATGTCGGGACAACACGTATAGCATGGGCGGGTTGGAGCACGGATTTCTTGCAGAGCAACGCGCCATTGCACCATACCGCACATTTGGGGGCTCCAAAGGACAATTTGTTACAATGGCTGACACCATCCTACCTTGCGTATTGCGCAACAAATGTGTGGCGCAATTATGGCCACCACAATAACCAGGGACATCGCGAGCGCACTCTCCGAGGAGGACATGCCTACCAATGTGTGTTCGCATGGAATGCAGGGGTACATTCTTCTGACACACAACCCTGAGGTTGGTCCTGCACTCCCAACCTTAACAGAACATGCCTCATCATTCTGATCAAAGAAAGGGAGGTTGGGGTACGGGTCAATCCGAAGTGTTGGGGCACTGTCGGGTGGGGTGAGCAATTGCTCTTGCGTCAAAGCAATGACGCGGCCTGCTTGTTCGTACCACATGTGGTCAACATTGGTCCTCGGCTTGACGAACTAGCAATCTTGCCCTTTGAATTTCAGTACTTTCTGCATCAACCTCCCGTTCCAAGCATATAGCTTTGGGTAAGGGTATTCTTGCATGCACATGAGTTGTCCATGGCACATGACCACACTGGAGCTCTCAACTTGAGCCGCTGACAAACCATTCACATTGCGGCTGCGCTCCGAGAGTGTCCGCAAGTAAAATAGGCCGAGAGACAACTTTCGTGCATACCAAACCAGTCTGGCAAAAATGACGCCAACAATTGGTCCGGACTCATGGTCCACATTTAGAGTAGGCTGCATGGGGAGGCCTGGGCGTGAGCCTTGGATGGCACGCATCAAACGGTCTCGTGGATGTGCAGCAGTGCCATCATTGTGCAACACGTTGAGCACGTACTGCTTAGACCTCCCTTGCCCTTCAAAATCCAACAAAATGGGCGGAGAAGCGAATTGCTCTTCCACCTCATCTGTTGCCTGCAGTACATGATCGTCGCTATCTTCATCAACGAACGATGGATCATGCAGATCATCACTATCCTCACTGTCCACCAGCGGCAACAGAGGCTTCGGCAAGACACCCCTTGGGGACAAAAGGGCAATGCCTTCTTCAAAAAGTGCATTCAAGTCTGAACCAAGGTCGTCCTGTGCAAGCTTCAACCCAGCGTCCCAAATGGGCTAGAGATCGATCGGCAGCCGACATGTGCCAGCGTCCGCGGGGGTCATGTTGACCTCAATAGTACTTCGCTTGCGGCGGGGTTTGTACCTTGGTGCTTCCGCGAAAATGGAGTCAATTTGTGTTGCCGCAGAGAAACGGCGACGGCATTGTTCAATATCCAAAACCCCAGCTTGCACTCGTGCGGTTCGCACGACCCCAATGGAGCCCTCTTGCCGGTTGTTCCCTCGGTGACAGATGAAGTATTCACTTCCGGTAAATTTGATCCCTTGCTGTTGGACATCCCAAAACACCCCACCGAGCTCTTCCGCAAGGTCACAATACCAATGGGTATCAAAGGGACTACACTCGTGGTGCAAGGCTAAGGCATGTTCCGCCCCAGCCGCAACAAGTTTCAAACGGTTGGCAAGCGGTTTCCTATTTCCGAAAGTATTACTCCCGGGCATAGTACAATGGCCAATGCAAGCGTCTAATTGCTACGGCTTGGGCACGTCTTGAGGGATCTAAATGTGGGAAATCAACGCGTGCTATTTCTATCATGCCGTCAATTATAGTGAGAGCATTTGGGACCGACATGAAATCTTCCTCCTTGAAAGCGGTGTTTAGCGTGCGCAAGTCATTGGCGATCAAGAGCAAGACATTCGTATCAATCGCAATGCCAGAAATGCAAATGGGATTGGCACTGGGTCGCTGCACGAAGCGCTTCAAAATGTGGTGCAGTTCTTTCGTAACCGTTGCTCCACGAGGGATGACACGGATTTGCAGAAAGCGGAACCCCGGGACATTCACCACACGGTTCGTCAAAGGACGGTACGCCGCACCCCTCCGTTTGTCACTGTTGGGCCCAATGCTATCCGCAAAGGGCTCCGCAAAGGGCTGCCACAACTGTTCCATCTCCAATGTGGTTTGTGGGCATGCAACTGAATTGGATAGTTTAGGGGTAGATACTGGGGGGGTGTCTCGGGGGCGCCTAAAGCCATGATAGGGCGCGCTCCCAACCTTGCGCAATTTTGGGCCAAAAAAGTCATTTTTCGCCCAAAACAGCCCCCAAACCCTGGCAAAACGCCCAAAGGAAGGGAAACGGTGGCTACACTACACGTGCGGCTTGATCTCACCGTGTCAAAGAGCCCTCTAGTGCCCTTCAACTCCACGATATGTCCCAGAAACGGCCCAAAAAGGCGCCAAAAAGCCCCAAAATTTGCGCAATGTGCACCAACACCTCGAAACCAAGCATGGGCCGTATCTTGGGCTACGTGGCTCAAATCAAAATTCCGAGGGCACCTAGTCCACCCACAATCCCCCACTTTTTGTGGTTTCCAAGTCTCAAAATCGCCCAACAAGCCACCTAGACCCCTGTACCTGTGGTCACTTGGTGGAGCCGGAGGGCAGCCCGGCCCGCGCACGGGGAGGGGGGGGGGGGGGGGGCAACGGTGGGTCCACCGGGGTACCCGGGGCGAAAGAAATCATTTTTCCAACGTTGTTCCTAGACCACTTGGGATGCTCAAATGAGTGTTTTTAGCCCGTTTTGAGCTCGTGGTGACACGTTTTGGCTCATGGAAAATCCCAAAATGCCTTGAAAATGGGCCGTTTTGGGACCAAAAAAAAGTCAAAAATGGGTCAAAAACGTGTTTTTCCAAAAGTGATCCCAGACCATTTTGGATGCTCAAACAAGTGTTTCCAGCCAATTTTGAGCCCTTGGGGACGCGTTTTGGCCCATGGAAAATCCCAAAATGCCTTGAAAAGGGGCTGTTTTGGGAGCAAAAGTGGGTCAAAAATGGGTCAAAAATGCGTTTTTCCGAAAGTGATGGTGGACCATTTGTGATGCTGAAACATGTCAAATGAGGTCATCCTAGGCCCGTTTCGAGCCATTTTGGCCCACTCAAAGCCCAAAAAAGCCATGAAATTTGGCCATTTTGGGGCCAAAAATGGGACCAAAAATTATCCGGTACCAATTTGGGATGCACATGCGTGTGAGTTGAGCCCATTTTTCATTCGTTTTGACCCCCTGTGCCCCATCTAGCACACCTCTTCTGGCCGTGCAATTATGCGAAAATGCCTTGAAATAAAAAGGGGGCCCATTTGTCAGGGGCATTATTGAGGACTCACACACTTGTGCACTAGGTTTTTTCATCAAACTGTCCATGCTGTGGGCGCCAGATTCCGCAAGACGAGGCGCTATACAAAAGTCGTTTGTTGTGTGCCGATGATCCACTCCCACACCCGTTTCCGCCGTGCAATTATGCGAAAATGCCTTGAAAATAGCTTGTTTGGCACCAAAAAGGGGTCCCATCTGTCAGGGGCATTTTTGAGGACTCACACACACATCAAATTGTCCATGCTGTGAGCGCCAGATTCCGCAAGACGAGGCGCTAGACAAAAGTCGTTTGTTGCGTGCTGATGATCCACTCCCACACCCGTTTCGGCTGGCATTATGCGAAAATGTCTTGAAAATGAAATGTCCATGCTGTGAGCGCCAGCTTCCGCACGATGAGGCGCTATACGAAAGTCGTTTGTCGCGTGCTGAACTTATGCACTAAGTTCTTTCATGAAACCGTCTGTGGTGATCAAACCGTCCATGCTGTGAGCGCCAGATTCCGCAAGACGAGGCGCTATACAAAAGTCCTTTGTTGCGTGCTGATGATCCACCCCACACCCGTTTTTGCCCTGTAACTATGCGAAAATGCCTTGAAAATGGCTTGTTTGGCACCAAAAAGGGGTCCCATCTGTCAGGGGCATTATTGAGGACTCACACACTTGTGCACTAGGTTCCTTCATCAAACTTTCCATGCTGTGAGCGCCAGATTCCGCCGGACGAGGCGCTATACAAAAGTCGTTTGTTGCGGAGATATGTTATGGTATGGTAGTTGTCCTAGAGCCTAGATAGTTCTTCCCTCTACTTCTGCTGCTGCAAGACCCTTTTCTTTAATTGTGTGCTCTGTTCTTCGCGGTTGGATTTGGAATATACCTTTACTCTTAATCGAGTTACGTTCATATCATCCATGTCCAATCGCCGGGAACAAGAGTTGCAACAATGTTTGGAGGCCGGGACAGGGGACCATAGTATGTAATGATTGTGGCATCATTTAGGTAATGATTGGTGGATCATGGGATTGTGGGACAAGGGACATGGGACCATGGCGACAATAATAGGTAATGAATGTGGCACCATGTAGGTAATGATTGTGGCATCATGGCATGGGATCATGGGAAATGGGACATGGAACATACGTACTGTGGTGCTTCATTGTGAGACGTGCATTATACAAATACATTTGCATTTCCCTCTACTTCTTCTGGTGCAAGACCCTTTTCTTTCATTGTGTGCTCTGTGCTTCACGGTTGGATTTGGAATACACGTGTACTCTTAACCGAGTTACGTTCATATCATCCATGTCCGATTGCCGGGAACAAGAGGTGCAACAATGTTTGCAAGCCGACGTAGACTTTGATGTTGGGGACTTCATTGCGCAGCACCCCCAAATTGCGCCACCAACCATTCGCCGTTGCTATGCTAGTATGCGGCAGACACTCATGAAGCGGTTGAACAAGCGGGCGAAGTGTGGAGTGCAGTCGTCATCCATGGCAAGTCTTAACACGGCACAAGCGCAAGCCGCCAAGGGCTCAAGGAACACCTCACAAGCACAAGCTGCCAAGGGTGCAAGGAACACCTCTGCGGCACAAGCCGCCAAGGGTTCTACTGGTGGTACAAGGAACACGCCGCAAGCGCAAGTTGCTAAGGGCTTAAGGAACACCTCACAAGCGCAAGCCGCCAAGGGTGCAAGGAACACCACACAAGCACAAGCTGCCAAGGGTGCAAGGAACACCTCACAAGCACACGCTGCCAACGGTGCAAGGAACACCTCACAAGCACAAGCCGCCAAGGGTTCTACTAGAGGTACAAGGAACACGCCAAAGTCGCAACGCGACAAGGGAATTGTTGGCGGACACGCCAATACACCGGAGAAGCAGCATGCCAAAGCTTCACATCCTCGATCGTCGGGGGTCGTTGGTGCCGCTAAGAAAGAGCTTTTCCGCCGGAAGCACAAGCCGCCATCTCACATTTCTTTGAAATCCATTCGAGAGTATTGGCTTGATGGTTTGGATGTTTTGTGCTCGCCACTATTCGATGCCCTTTGCCATCGATGTGGTCAACTGCTTTGGGGCCCGGTTGGTGCGCACAAGTTTCTTGTTTCCCGAGATGATAGTGCAGTGTGTGCCACCAACCTCTTTGTAGTACCACCCACAGATGTGATTACTAGTGTGATTTTCCAATTCTGAAATGACTTGTTTGCCAACTATGCACAATACAAAGGACCACCTTTTCCCGTTCCGCCTCGGTTGCATCCCACGAGTGTTGGCCCCTTCAAAGTGTACGATACGCCGGTGTGGCATTCGCCATATCGTATGTATGCATGCCTCGTTTGCAGCAAGTATCGTGGCAAGTACGATCCTAAAAAATATGGGTACAAATTGGATGGACACATTACAACGTCCCCACCAAACGTGCCAATCTCACCGAATATCAAAAAACGGCAAATCGCGTTGGGTGCTTTGTATTCAAATACCCTTAAGCACCTGGATCTGCGTCATCGACAGTGGCATCATGCTATTCGGACCGTTGGTGTGGGCCGCAAGCCTAGCCAACATTATAATGCACTATATGGTTTTATGACCATGAAAGAAGATGTACTGCGCGATTATCAAAAGCCGAAGGATACTGCCCAAAACACGCGGCAAATGAACCAAGCATTGTTGTTGCTGAAGAAAATTCACCCCTTTCATTCGCGGTTTTTGGCACATTATGAAACGTTGTACCGCTACCTGCAGAATGCAGCTTCTACAATGGGGACGTTGACACAACGTTTTTTTGAGGATAAGCACGGGAAACGACTGGAGTACCATCTACAAGACGAGTATGTGGCTGGGGCAGTGGAGTGTGATGCACCGCGGAACATCATTCCCGATTTTGCCCCTCACCAAGACAAGGTGGGATTCATGCATCGAAGACCATTTCATCGTGCAGGGGGGGGGGGGGGGGGCACCATTGTTGCAGCACAATCATTGGCGAACCACACGTATTTGCATTTCAACGATCCCAATTTGGAACCGTGCGTTTGGCCGGATTTGTATCCTGGTGGAGTACGTGCCGCTAAAAGCTCTGCAGGACCCAAGCCCCCACCAAAGACCCTCATCACATCGCGCACAATCTTCTTCGCAATCCACTCCATCACCCGGTCAGCTAAGCCAATCAACTCCATGTCGTGGTGCTGAATCATCCACACAGTCCCCGAGCCAAGCAAGCCAATCATCAGCACGCCCCGCACACGAACATAAGAAGGTTCGTGCCTCGTACCACGATGATGTTGATTCCATGAATCACAATTTGGCAGGCGAAGGGATTGATCAAGGTACCGCTGAACTCAACCCATACTATTGATATGGATCTTATGTCCCATCCAAGCTAGTTGGGACACGATCCTATTGGGCCTCACGGCATCTTGACCTCACTGCAATGAGCCGTGAGCTTGGAAAAGTAGACCTATTCATTACGTGGACAATGAATGACAATTGGGCTGATTTGCAAGCCGCGGTGCAAAAGGGATGTCACGCAGGTGCGGTGTGGCCTGGACAATATCCCGCGGGCACAAGGCCCAGCAAGCCAATTCAAGACGGGTACGATATGGAGGCATGTGTTGCATTTCACAAAATGGTCGAGATCTTCAAGCGTGAGTTCTTGGCCATTGGCAAGAGAGGTCCATTTGGAACAGTTCGCGATTATTGGTTCCGCTTTGAATACCAAGAGCGCGGCAGAGTGCACGTGCATGGTGTTGTTTGGTGCCAAACCGATTTGATCCCGGATGATGTTATTTGCGCTACAATGCCCCGCGAAAGTGATGGGTATGATCCGGAATTCACATCATACCTGCGGAGTTTATACAAGGAGTGCAATATGGTGCACCAATGTTACCCAGACAAATGTTTCAACATTGGCCATGGGCGCGTATGTACCAAGTGCAAGTCAGGGTATCCGTTTACAGTTCCCCAATATAAGGAGGAGTTGGACAGCAGTGGTGTACGTCTATTGTACCGCCGACAGGAGCAAGAAGATGCTTGTGTGGTGCCCCACAATCGTCGTCTTCTAGTACGTTTGCAATGCCACAACAATGTGCAACGGATCACATCTTTGGGGTGGAAGTTGTACCTCGCGAAATATCTCACCAAAGCATTGACTGTTCCAATGACCGTTTCGCAAATGCCACTGACGTTGAGCGCTTGCTTAAGTTACGTTCTTTGGGACACATGGCGAATGGAATGATGCTGCTCAGCATTCATCAGTGTAGGGGTAGTAGAGAGGTTGTATGGATTCCAACGGATCCATGGCCAAAGTTGGGGCGCTTAAAACGCCGCAAACACCTACCGGACGATGACACGTCTACAGATGTTTGGTACCTAGATAGGTACGATTTCTATTTGGAGCTTCGGGACGGTTTGCAACTGAAGTACCCTGATTCCTACCGTTATTACTGTCGTACACAACGTAATCCCTCGGAGGCCAGTGCCTTGGCAAGCAACCCGGCTGAGGATATGGCCAATGAATCAAGGGATTCGCCTATAGGCGAATCACAAATTCGCCTATAGGCGAATCACAAGATTCACCCCATAATACCACTCATATGCACTCTCACTACAGAATCTTTTAAAGATTTTTTAGTTCTGAGGCCCGTCAGGCCAAGTAAGGAGATGCATACAAAATCTCAGCCATCAGCATGGAGTCCCTCACCTTCAAAGACTGTGTCTTCAAGGGCTAGTTCGAGGTCTACAAGAGCACCCTCCCCGCAGACCACTTGGCGAGAGCGGCGGTGGAAATCATGCAGCGAATCAGAGATGCGGGGGCGGACCACGACAAATGGCTGCAGGACCTCAAGGTGGCCTTTGGCTGGGAAGAAGATTCGCTCAAACTCCTCCACGCCATTTGGCTATGAGAGCTGCTGTCGATACCCAATTGATGTCCAAACAGGGGAGTTCAAGGCGAAAAAGGAGACTGAGCTGGCGGTCAGCGACAAGATCAGGGCATCAACTCGTTTCTGGAGTCCCAGTGGACCATTTTTGAGAAGCTCTGCTCCAGTGCCGAAATCGCAAAGGCGGGTATTGAAGTGGCATAGCTGGCAGCCAAGCACCGCCTGGCAATCCGGGAGTTTGCTGAGGGCATCCCGGAGACCCGGAAGCCAGAAGACCCCGAATTCGTGCTCAGGGCAATGGGGGCGCTAGCCCTCTTCGACAATTTCAAGTGGATCATCATTCGGGAAGGCCACAAACTAAACCTGGTATCGGCAGATGCATCAGATGGAGGGAAGCCAGACGCACCTGTAGACCCGGAGGAGCAGGAGATCTCAAAACAGATGGAAGCGCTCAAAGTGAGATTGGAGCACAAGCGGAGAGCAACAATAGTGCGACCCCTGACCCCTGCAGCGCTGGACGAGTTTGTTGAAGCCCCAGGAAGTGCAAAATGGATGCGTGAGACGACAGCTTCCTTGAGGAAATTCCTGGAGTCCGATGAGGAGGACAAAGGGGAGACGTTGGCAAAGGAGCTGTGGGACGTGATGCTGGTCTCCAAGGACAGCTATAAAGAGAAGTACCCCAGCGGGGGCCACAGCGTGACTGGTGGCTCACACAAGGGCACAGGGAAGCAACCACAATCCCGGGTTACGGCGAGGTCTACCAAGGAGTTGGAAAGATTGGGTGCCCGAACATGGATTGAAGCGACCCGAAAAGGGAGATTCCGATTCGCGGAGTGGGAGAACATCACCTACTACTGCACTGCGAGAGGCGACAACGCATATGACGTGGCGAAGGGCCCCCCGGGGCGTTGTGGAGAATGTGGAGACAACCACTGGATATGGGAATGCGAGAACTGAATCCCCCCGGAAGGGGGGGGAGCGGGGGGGCATGGCGGAGGACAGCCCGAACAGGTTCCTTTGGCATGAAGGAGAAGTGGAGGGGGAGAGTGACGACGACGAGATCCCCGCGGAATGGCCGGCATACAGACGGGCATATGCCGCATTGTGTTGAGCCCAGGCGGACAACAAGGATGGGGTCTGGGAAGCAACTGGCAAGTCCTCGCAAACTCCTGTAGCACAACATCGCTGGGTACGCACAAGACGGGAATGCGACGACTGCGACAGACGCATATGGCCTGGCCGGAGTGGGGACCATACAAGGTCGTGGAGCAAGTCGTGTGTGATGCCATTCGAGAGGGAAAAGGCAGCAGCTCAGTCAAAACAATCCTCAATGCAGCGGCCATGGCATACACCATGGTGGTGGTCAGCGAGCCGGTCCCAAAACGGCTGTGGAAGGCATTCAAAGCAGCACAACGACTGGAAGAGAAGTCCACACAGGAGTGGGGCAGTTTTGAGGCTCTGCAGATCATGGCACACCAAGCGGTTTCAGAGCTGGAGTGGTGTGTGGTGGGACTCACGGTACTTTTAACGCTGTTGGGCCTCAGAGTCGGCGAGGCGGCTAGCATCAGCTTCCACAGGCTAGGGGTTCTGGCGGGAACGGCGGAGTTCTATGACCGCAAAGTCCACAGGGCTTGGATTACCCGTACGGTTTCAGGAGTGGCCCTCAAATGGTTGCAGTTCTGCGCCTGGATTGCACAAAGGTGCTCGAACCTCGACACGTTCCAGCGATTGGTCTCTGAGGACAAACTGCAAAATGTCATGGCAACCCTTTTGCGTGGATCCAAGTGGAAGGACCTCAGGTGGCATGCATGGCGACGCCTGGGCCCAGCGACCATGTACAAGGGTGGAGGCAAGATCCCTAGCATCAAGGCGTGGTTCGGGTGGAGGAGCACAAGGACGGCAATGGCCTACATCAAGTGCCCGCACCCAGCGCGCGTACAGCACCCATTCACGGCGCCTACCCCCCCCCCCCCCCTACCTCAAGGGGAGGCCATGGATTGCGGGAACAGCAACCAAGCGGTGTACGGAGTTCTGGGCCCCTACGATATCCTTGAGGGGAACGCCTCAGAGAGCGACTCTAGAGATTCCACGTGCTCTGGGTCGTCCTCAGATGGCCCCTCACCTCGGAACCCCGATGGCAGGAGGGGCAAGAGGAGACGCAGCGTGTGAGGAGGCGGCTGGCCGGACGGCCTGTGGGGCAGTTGGGGGGGGGGGTGGGAAATCGAGGCAGGTGTCACCCGGCAACGAGGTGGGTAGGCAGCACAAGCCGCGAAGGATAAAATCTCTCATGGGAGTTGGAGGAGGGAGTACGGCAGTAGCGTGGGTCACATATAGGCGGGCGCGGGCATGTGCGTGGTCGGCTTCGAGACGCGTCGAACGGGTCTCGGATATCTCGGAATGAGCTTTTCCGGGCCGCGCTTGCGGTGATCCTCCGGGCGCGGGAGCGCCTCAGAGATGTGGACGGTGGGCAGGCACACCTGGAAAAGATCCTACGCCACATGGAGGATCTGCATGAGCTCAACTGGGACTTGCTGGGTCAGGACTACGACGGGTATGATGGGGATGGCCCGTCGGGAGGTATCTCAGAGGGAATGATTGCTGCGGGCCTTGGAGAGCTGCGCCACCCCTGCATTCTCGGCGATCCTCAACAACTGGGACCAAAATCAGAAGTCGCTACGTCTCCCCTGCCTTCTCTAGGGGCGGGGGGCTGGGAGGGGGGGAGGGGGGGGGGTTCTGGGAGGGGCTCTGGGGAGGGCGGTTCCCCGGGGGGGGGGGGGGGGGTCGGGCACCTCCGAACAGTTGGGTATGCGGCCCAGGTGTGATCTGACAATTCACACCGCCCCTTCCCACAATAGAGGGTAGGGTATCATTGGCTTGGGTATTCCAAGCAACACTGGGAACCTCAGGGGTGTGCTCCTGAGGCGGCCATGGGATTAGAGTTACACCATGCCACAAGACATACATACATACATTGCATATATATATATATATATATATATATATATATATATATAGTCATAGTCATAGTCATAACCACTTATCATGCCGTCTACTGGAGTTACCGGGCATCTCGCGCCGACAGGTGGTTCCTGCCTCGCTCGATCCCGTTGGTCCCAGGGCTGCCTGAGGTGGCCCACAGCATGACGGAGGACCCAGAGGACCGGGGATACCGGGCAACCAGGCTTTGGGGGCAGTGGCAACTGCAAAGCGTTAGCATTAGCAACGGCGACGGACGCTGGCCCGTTTGTTCGCCGGGGGTAAGGGGGCAAGGCAAAGCAGCGCAGCAGCATCGCAACAAGCAAAAAGCAAGGGCACCTCTGTCCGTCGCAAAGCAGCAACCAAGGAACAAAGCAGCACGCATGCGGCGAAGCGAGAGCTGACCCTCCATCGTTCACGTACCCCCGCCACTGTGGAGACACCCAACACTCATGACCCCATGTAATCCATTGTCATCCGCGTCCTCGAAACTGCCCACCACCCCTGACTCCACGTATCCCTCTGCCAGCACGCAATAGCCCGTATGTGCATAGCCAGGATTTCTGGGAGGCTCCAGCCTAGCCTGGCCCTCAGCTTTCATCGCCCCCATGTCTCCACATTGTACGCCATCTTCCCACCGCACCAGTCCCCTAGTATAGTACAGAAACACATTACCAATTCCACGTCCCCTTGGCCCCGTGCTGCCCCCACATCCCAGATATATACCATGCTGGCACCCCATGTCAGGGGCCAGCGCCCAACCTGCTTCGAGGTATCCACTTGCCCACATGTAATATATCTTGAGGGTCTACAGGGGGGGACGCCGGCCGCTTCGCGACGGGAGTGGCGCAACCCGTGAATATCGCTGGCTGGGATTCGGGCTGGTGGGTGCCGTAGCTTGGTTATCGACCCCCTGTAGGGGTACCCACCAGAGGCTCGCCCCGGGCCGTGGTAACCAGGTGCACCTCATCTGGCCCACATACATTGCCCTGGCGCCTACCCTTGACCCTTACCTGCACTGATTGGCCAGCTTCCGTGGTTGCGCCTCTTCCGCCACAGCAGCGACCAGGCCGCAGGTTCGGCCCCCACCGACGACGTGGCGAGCCTACTTATAGCATTGGCCCGCGCGTCACCCCCCGGACCACTCAGCATGCCGCTCCCCTGCCCTCCTCGCCTCTAGCCGACCGGACTGGCGCCCCCCAGGGGTAAGCCGTTACAGTGGTGAGGCGACTGCATACTCTTCACTACGACGCCGCGCAGTACCGCCGTTGCCACGCCAACGCCACCTACTAGCCGCCACGACACTCACCACTGCAACCACAAGGCCATGGTCAGAGGTTAGACTATGTACATGCCCGCAGGCACGGTCCCTCTAGTTTGTTAACGGGGCCAGGGGATGCCCCTGCGCTCCCCCTGAGTTGTTAGAGGAGTCAGGGGGACACCCCAGTACCGCCATGCATCCCCGTGCTCCCCCACTGTACGGTTCCCCAGTACCGCCGCGTTCCCCCACCGTACGGACCCCAGTACCGCCGCGTACCCCCACCATACGGTCCCCTGTACCGCCGCGTACACCCCCACGATGTCAGTACACCGTCATCTGGAACTTCCCCGCTGATCCCCCACTGTACGGCTCCCCAGTACCGCCGCGTACCCCCACCGTACGGACCCCAGTACCGCCGCGTTGACCCCCAAGACTCCAGTACTCCGCCACCTGGAACTCCACGTGCCCCCTGTGAGCGCTCCTTCCAGGCTGCCATGCCGTCTCCACGACGCCCGCCATACTGTCCCCCTGATGACCCCACTGTCATAACCTTCCACGCACACATCTTCGCCCCGTCGCCGCTCCCGGGGCCTGCAGGCTGACCCCGCAACCCCGTGTAACACTCCCAGGGGGCGCCGCAGCGCTGTAACCCCCAGACAACCCCGTGCACCCCCGGTGTATCCCGAGCAACCACTCCCAACACTGCCGTAGCCGGGCCGCCAGTAGAGACCCCGGTGCCATGGGAATACCCTACAGGGGTTTGGGCCTTATTACCCTGGTCGGGACGACCCATGACACCTCACTGTTGTATGCGGCGACCCGGGGCAGGCGGGTGAAGCATCCCTGTCCGACCCTCATGCACGGGGGCAGTACGGCTCACCATCAGGCCGGCACGACCTGTCACATCGCGTTGGCCGTCATACGCCGCCTGCCAGTACCGCACAATCAGGCCGCGTACGCACTGCTTCTCAGGCGCCACTCCCTCCGCTGCGTCCAGCGTAGGGATGGTAGCAGGTGCATCCACAATTCCCATCCCCATCAACCAGCACCCCCGGTCCCCACCACTCCGTCACCATTTCCTCCGCGATGCCACAACCAGAGTATCCGTGAGTCGCCCTCCAGAGCCGCCCACCACAGCATCAGGGGCAGGGCCGCAGACGGCGCTCCAGGGCACCGTACCCCTTCCACTCGGACGCTCTTCAGGCCACCCTGGATAGTCGTCCAGGCACTTGAGGACATCCGTCCAGAGTGCCGCAGTGCCCACCTCGCCTTAGGCCACCCCCTGTCGGCATGCTCCTGACATGTCCCGCACAGCGGGGCGGAGGCACACTGATGAACCCAAACGGACACCGTTTCCCCGCACCCGTGGCATCGCTGCGGAAGCACAGACCGCGATGGAACGCAGCTACCATCACAACACTGCGACCACAGGTCCTGCCATACATCGCAGCACGCGTCCTGGAGCCCGAGCAAAGCCCTTGTCAGCGTGCGTGCTGTGGCACAACTAAGGAGGCTGCGCCTCGCCTCCTCCCACGTGGACACCGGGCGGAGTATCGGTCGTCCGTCGGGCATCTCCGGCAGGCTTTCAAGTAGCCGGGGCCACCGCGCCACCTTGGGGCCGCGCGTGCCATGCGCCAGGAGCTCCCAACCGTAGTCCCGCAAGACCTCCCCGATGACATCAACCCCGTCCTGCTCCGGGCCCCTGGCGGAAGCCAGAACCAAGCGTTGCCCTCCCGCCCGAGCCTCAATGACCGCCTTGAGACCCAGGGTGTCAAGGGTGTGACGGGCATCGGCAGCCACGTGGTCGTCCCCCTCTGGCAGAGAGAACATGGCCTCTGTGACTTGGCCTTGCGCGTCGTCGCCCTGTACCCGCGCCAGCTGCTTGGAGCCCACTAACACTGCCATGGACCGCTGCTCCGCGACCGCCGGTACGGCCCGTCGCAGCTGCCGGTCATACAGCCACAACGTACCCACGTCAAGTACGACAGCCACCGCCAGGACTGGGTGACCGCACAGAGGTTGCTGAAGGACTGGCAGCACCTCGCGAGGCCAGCCCATGACGTTCCCCACAGCTGGATGGTTGGCGCACACCTAGAGCCAGGGATCACTCTGGCCGTCAGGGCTTCTCACCTTGGTACCACGCACCTGGGCCCACGACTGCGCCGACACCACGCGGGACCACTCCCTGAATGCCGTGATGTCCCGCGCCACCCAGGAACCGATCCACCGGCCGAAGGCCTGCGCCACCGCCGCCATCCAGTGAGGGAACAAGGACAGGGCCTCCTCATGCTCGATGCACGACCGCGACACCAGCAGTGCGTGCAGCGGTGCCCTCAGAAAGGTTGCCCGTAGGTCGCCGGGGAGGCCGGCAAACGGGTTCCACGGCGGACGCTGCAGGATCCTCCCTGCCGGCGGGCAGAAGGGTGTGTCACCTCGCAGGAACGCGTATACCGCCCTCCTTCGATCTTGCATCGGCAGCTGCATGATCTGGGTGAGCCGATGGTTCCTGCGGGCATACACATCTTCCCCAATCTGGACCATGTCCTCCACAAAGAGCCTGGCCTTGGCAGGGCCCCGGGACGACGCCGCTCGCACCGCAGCGAACAGCCGCTTCAGGTCCCCGGGGACGACACCCGCCATCAGGGATTCGGCCCACCTGCAGCCGTGCTCCCTCCACGCCACGAACTCCACCGCCCTGTCCGTCAGGGGTAGCTCCGCCGTGAACTCCTCCACACGCCTGCACAGGAGCCCAGCCACCTCCTCGTCCCGCGCACACAGTAGGCGCATGTGGCCGATGTCCTCCTCCGGCTCCCCACACAAGATACAGGGGTGGGCTGGTATTGCCATACGCGTGAGCTTCTATCTCCACCGTCGCATGACCTGCATTGTGGACAAGCGACCGTCACGTGCCCGCAGCATATTCCTTTGCGTTGGGCCGTGGTGCACAGCTCCCAGGGACATCGCCTCGCAGGCGCCAGCCAGTGGCGTGTGCGCCTTGGTGCGTGCCGCTAGCGAACGCCACTCTATCTCCCGGACCTGCTGAAGGGCTTGCATGGACGGTACACGCGGCTCGAGCTCTCCATTATCCCCCGGTACCAAGAGGATGGCGTGCTCCTTCGGCAGGACAAGATGGACTGGCGGGGCCATCGCACGGGCCGCGGCAGAGTCCGGTGCCTCAAGCGGGACCGCCGCCAAGTGCGAGCTCTGCCTCACCACCCAGTGGTGCGGCCCCCCAACTCGGCGCGGCAGCCGCCGCAGCCCCTCCACTATCCAGCTCAGTGCATGTTGATTGACCAGATGTGACGTCGGCCCCTTGATGCCACGGTACAGGGCCTCCTGCGCCCTGCGGAGATGCGCTCCTATGACGGACGCATCCACCACGTGTACCGTGCACGCCGACGGGGGCGTGTGCAACAAGTACGCCGCCGCGCCAATGATCTCTGCCTCCGGGACCGTGCCGTAGATGGCACCCGTCCACGTGGGGATTCCGTGGCTGGCCACCGCCACATTTGTGGCGTCGTCTCCCTGGGGCGACGCGTCAGACGATGTGACTTTAGTCGCCACCGGCACCCAGCAGTACCGGTGGGGCTCTAGCCACGCCACGTCGGAGTGGGGGCTCTGCACCACCTTTCCCAGGGACGCCGCACTGGAGGCCGTGAGCTCCGGGGACAGGACCACCCTCGGTCGATACACCGCATGTGGTCTCCAGGCCAGGTCACATCCGCAGATTGACTTTATGGCGTCCAGGGCGGTGGTATACTCCGCCCCCCAAACCGTTGCGGAGCAGGAAGGCTGGTATACCACGACAGACCCCTGCTCCACTGCGCCACCACCACGCAACGACGTGACGGCGACGTGCGGATCATGAGGCACGTTGGACATCCGGACCACTTCCGGGACCGAGTACTCATCCGGATCCGGGATTGGGCCTGCCGGTAGCAGAAGAACAATTGCCCATTCGCTGCACTTGTGCACCGCCGCGCACGCCCTGGAAAACGCTGGCTGCCCGTGCACAACCCACAGTGGTGGCGGGCTTATGCCGCCCCCAGCGTGAGGAGTGAGCAGGGGGACGGATGCCGGATCGTCTTGCTGTTGGTAGCCCTCAAAGACGTCCCCCAATAGAAACTGGAGGGCGGCTAGCGGGACGAACGGCATGGACAGCCCCGGGTTGGCCGGGTCCCATCCTTCCTCCCTGTATCCGCCCACCACATACACGTCCCCCGCAGCGGACTGTCTATTGCGTTTGCTGGCCTTCTTTCGGCGCACCGGGTGAATTAGTCGGTGAGTCAACGGACCGGGCAGCTGCGGCCGGAAGACGTCGCGAAGCCCCGTGAGCCACACGTGGTCCAGCTGGTGGGGCCCTACTCCCGCGTGCGGAAGGTGCAGGTGGTCCTCGTGGCACTCCTGTAGCTGGACCGCCCAGTGCCCAGGCGCAGGGCAGGGGAGCCGCGCATGCAGGAGGTCATTTGCAGGATCAGTAAGGGAGTGCACTGCCGCATCTGTGCGGGGCCCCGAGAGAATGCAGATGTCCCTACCCTTGAAGGCGTAGGATTGGGGTACCCACTTCCGCCCCGCCCACTGCACTCGCGGCAGATGGGCGTGTACACACGAGTACACCGACGATGGCATGAGAAGCCCCACGCGCAACGTCCCCATCGACCTGAGCACCCTGTCCACCCACGTATTGCTAGCGTGTGTGGCGAATGACGCAGAGGGCACCATGAACTGCCCGCACACTCCGTACTGCACGTGCATGTCTCGGAGCATGGCCCGCAGCTCACCACGGACCGTCATCGACCTGTGGTGGGTGAGCTGAGCCATGGTCGCCACGACAGAGTCGCGGCATATAACCTGGACATCCGCCAACCGTAGCCCATGACCTGACCGCACTGCCACGTTGGACAGGTCCTTGGGCAGCTTCTCGAATTGCAGGGCCGCAGCCTTGATGGCAGTATTCAGCTTGATCACCGCCTCCGCCGTGTCGGACAGGTAGGGCGCCGCGTACCGCACGATGCCTCCAACCACGGCCGCCATCACCTCATGAGGCACCGACGCCGGCCCCAGCGTGTTCTTGCACCAGCCCAGCAGGGCTTCACACCGGAGTACATGTCTCTCCTTCATGGTCGCCATCCCCCTGGGATCGAGGCGCAGGCCCAAGTATGATACCGTGCCCTTGGCACGTAAGCATACCCATGGGGCCGCTGTGTCCCCTGGGTTCAGCTATACCATAATCGAGTGGATGCGAGCAGTACTGGCATAGGCGCATTTGCCCACGTTGAGGGACATGCCCATGTCAGTGAGATACCGGGCTATCGCCGCCGCATACTCCAGGAATTGCGGCAGGGAGTGCGCTATCAACAGGAGGTCATCACAGTACGCCTGTACCAGGGGTGGCACCGCGTGGCGAGCATCTCCCCGCGCCTTGCAGGCGAGGCTCCGCAGGAGAGGCTCCAACAGGAGGAGGTAGAGCACAGCGCTCTCCGCACTGCCCTGCCGCAGGCCCCTGTGGAGCCGTATGCTCGGCGTCGGGCCGTGCGCGGTGACGATGCGCACCAGAGACCCGCAGCTGAGGGTGTGGAAGAGCCTGATGAGCTCCTCCGGGACACCCATGTGGCGCAGGAGGAGCGCCAACGCCCCGTGCGGCACTGTGTCAAAAGCCTTCGACACATCGAAGGCCAGGACGTGGTTTTCCTCCAGCCCACGCTGCAGCCTGCGCTGGGCCAGGAACACCGGGGCAGCCGCCGTGGAGCCCGGCATGGCTCCGAACTGCCAGTCCGCAGCCAGTCCCTTGCGTGCCAGAACAGCTGTGAACCTCCGCATGAGGGGAGTCATGAGCATTCGCATGTCTTGCTGCCCCAGCGCTATCGGCCTGTACTCGTCCAGGTTGCCCGTGGCTGTGCCCTTGGGCATTAGCCAGATAATGGCCTCGTGCCAGGACTCCGGGACGTCCGCACCCCGCAGGATTGCCCTGTACGCATGCACCAGGAGCCCCTGCACCGGTTCAGGCAGCTCTGCTATGAGGGCAGCCGTGACCCGGTTGGACCCCGGAGCTTTGTCGTCCGCCACGGCCTGCCTCACGGCGTCTTTAAGGTCCTGCATGGTGTAGTCCTGTACCGACCTCCATTCCTCCGGCACCCCTCTGGGAATGTGGGCCCGGACCAGCCGCTCGAAGGCCGGCAGGTTCACTGGCCGCTTGGCGTACAGCGCCTCCCAATACCTCTGGACCTCGCCAATGACGTCCGAGGCCTCCAAGAGCACCTTCTCCGACTCGCGGACGCGTACGGACCATAGGCCAGACGGGGCATAGTTCACCACGTTGATGGCCCCCCGTATAGCCGTCCATCGGAGCTGCAGGTCCGGTACCCTGCCCCGCCAGTAGTCCTTGATGGACCGGCGCCTGTTGCTCCTGAGGACATCCCGCAGCTCCTCCACGCGTGTCTCCAGCTGGCGGAGCTGTTGGTCCAATGCGGCACGCAGGTCCTCTACCGAGGCGGGGGACAGGTCGGGGTCCACTCGCCGGAGGTGCTGTAGCAGGGCAGTCGCTTCCTGGGAGTGGAGTCCGGCCGCCGCCGCGTCCCGTTGCCACAGCTGATGGGCGCGCCAGGCCAGGGCCTGCTGATCCGAGAGGACCTGGTCCAGCGACGCCTCCGTTTCCGCCTGCCCGTATGGGTACTGCGGGTCCACGCCGGAAGGCATGCGCACTCCCGTGACCCTGGACACGTCATCACGGAAGGCGTAGAGCAGGTCAAAGACCGCTTGCACCTCCGACGTGCCCATGGTGGCAGTGTCCTGGTCCGATGAGAGCCACGCCTGTAGCCGCTGATCCCCGCAGGCCTTCTGCAGTACTGCCGCTACCGCCTTGCGAACCCCCGGGGAGTCCGGGCGTATGGCATGCAGCCTGCCCTGGGCGTGCGAGTAGGCCATCCTGGTGACCCTCTCTTTGCCGGCCACCGCCAGCGGGATGTCCAGGACCACAGGGCCATGATCCGACCCCAGCGACGCTGGAGACCGCCCCGGCGCCAAGTGAGGGCGCTCACGCGCCGCCCACGGAACCAGAGGCGAGTTCAGAAGGAAGGAGTCCAGTCGGTGCCCCGCCCTCGTGGGCCTCCTGTCCTCCTCCCGTTCCGGGCCTGCCCTGCGGAAGCCACACTGTTCCCACAGGGCTTGGAACCTCCTCGTGGTAGGGTGCCACGGGGACTCCAGCCACACGTTGAAGTCTCCCCCGAGGAGCACGGCCCTGGTGCCACCCGCGCTCTTGGCCGCCGCGTACATGGCCACGTCAGCCCAGAAGGACGCCTTAGACGCCCAGGAGTCGCCGCCGCTACCCGGGCCGTGGACGTTGATGACCGTGAGGGTGCCACCTGCGGTCACCACATCCAGGGCCATGGCCTTGCCCGGCACGATGTCCACGATGTCTCGAACTTCCTCCGCGGCGAACACGTCCGCCCGAAGGGCAATCACGAGCCCGCCGCGCACCGCCGCCGCCGACGCCGCCTGGGCATCCACCCCTGGGTATGTATGATACCCATGGTGACGCCACTGGTTCTCGGAGTGCAGCACACCTTGAGGGTCCTGCAGGCCAGTCTCTCGGAATAGGCCCAGGATGGCACCCTCGGCCTTCATGATGCCCGCCGCCACCGCTTCACTGTCGAGCATACCTGGGGCCACTGGTACACCGTCCCCCCGCATCGAGCCCTGGACGTTCCAGGACACCGCCGCTCTGGTGTCGGAGGCGGGGCCCCTTCATGGCTGCACGCTTGGATCGGGGCCCCCCGCCGGATCCGGATCACTGGACGGAGAGGGGCCACCAGCAGGCTCTGGGGGACCACCCGCACCCGGCGCGGGCGGCTGGCGAGGTGGCCCCTGACCCCGTGGGCCTCCGCCCGAGGATGTCGTCGCCTGCTGAGACCCGGCAGATGCGGCGGGCTCCCCCTCTGCCTGTCCGCCGGACGTACTTGCCGCCGTACTCCCCGTAGAAGTCACTGCCCCACGCCGCGCTGCAGACCCAATCGCTCCGGACCGTGCTGCCGACGGCGACGCCCCGCGCCCCGCCGCAGGGCGGGCACCCGTGGGCAGCGTGAGCGCTCTGGACCCCGCCTGGGCCGACGCGAAGGGCTCCGCCTGGCCCCCCGGCATAACGCCAGCCAGCATGGCCAGCGCCTGGTCCCGTTGTGCCGGATCAGTCACATGCTCCCGCTGGATGTGGTCCAGCAGGTCCTTGGGGTGGAGGTGGGTAGGCCGGCAGTGCGTGCCAGCTTTCCATGTGCAGTGACCAGCCCCATCCAGCCGAGACCAGGGGCAGACGTTGATCGTCTTTGTCCCATGCTGATCCCTGGCCAAGTCACCGCCGAAGTGCTGCAGCACGTACCGAATGTTGACATAGGCGCCATACTGAGGCGGGGGGCTCCTCTTGGGCGGCGGCTTGGGCGCCGCTTTCGGGGCCTGCCTCGCCGCCGCGGCCGGGGGCGCCGCAGGCCGCACTGGTGGCATGCTTGGTGGTTGCGGCAGGTGCAGCATTCCCCCCACGGGAAACTGCTCATCCACCCAGCGGCGCCACGCGTCGGCGAACTTCTCCCGGTCGCCCTCGACCCTCCACCTGGAAGTGGAGAACGCCCGGAGCCACGGCCCCATGTTCTCCGCCATAACCAGGCGGAGGGCATCTCCTCCGCTCTGCCGGCGGAAGCGTGTCGCGGCCGCGCCTGTCACGGTCCCTTGGAGGTACAGCGCGTCGTCCCCGTCGCCACTCAGTGCACTAAGGTGCAGGGCCTCCAGGTCGGCGGGGCGGACCGTGAGCACCGTGCCCTCTCCGCGATCGTACAGGCGCAGCGCCGAGGAGTGGGGCTCCAACGCCGCCACAACCCAATACCACGCCCGCGACGCGCTATGCAGCAGTGCCAGCGAGGCTGCCGGACTGTTGCTGGATGACTGCGCCGCCGGGCCCCTGGGGAGGGCCGCCGCGTGACCCTGCAGCGCCCTGCATATGCCAGCTGCATGCTCAGCCTGCCACATGTTGCTCGGGGCTACGGGCCAGACGTCCTGCCCCTGGACCACTGGCGGCCGCGTGACCTCCACGAAGACCGACGGCGCTGGCGGGATGTCCTCGGCCGTGCACCTGTGCGCCCTGCGCACCGGCCCCAGCCCACTGAGGCACTCCTGGAACACCCGGTAGCAGGCCGGGCCCCTGGACTGCTGCCTCCTGAGCCGGCACGCGGTGACTACGACCCACTCCAGTCCCCCCGTGTCCACCCGAACACAGGGCCAATACTCCGCCCCCTCCAACACCACCAGCCGCCCCATATCCGCCATGCCCACCGTATGGGTGGAGGACACGCTCTCCACCCTCAGCCACCGCTTGGCGCTCTCTTCCCAAGGCTGGGGGGCATGCATCCGCTGCTGCTGCATCGCGTCCTGCACGTGCTGCAGGGACACTGTCGCCAGCATGGACATCCCCCCGTCCGACGCCGCTGCCATACACAGCAGGGCATGTTGCATGCGCGCCCCGGGCAGCCCCACGTTGTGCGGGACGTTCGCCAGGTCCAAGGGCATGGAGGATCTGCATGAGCTCAACTGGGACTTGCTGGGTCAGGACTACGACGGGTATGACGGGTATGATGGGGATGGCCCGTCGGGAGGTATCTCAGAGGGAATGATTGCTGCGGGCCTTGGAGAGCTGCGCCACCCCTACATTCTCGGCGATCCTCAACAACTGGGACCAAAATCAGAAGTCGCTACGTCTCCCCTGCCTTCTCTAGGGGCGGGGGGCTGGGAGGGGGGGAGGGGGGGGGGTTTTGGGAGGGGCTCTGGGGAGGGCGGTTCCCCGGGGGGGGGGGGGGGGGGATCGGGCACCTCCGAACAGTTGGGTATGCGGCCCAGGTGTGATCTGACACTTCACACTGCCCCTTCCCACAATAGAGGGTAGGGTATCATCGGCTTGGGTATTCCAAGCAACACTGGGAACCTCAGGGGTGTGCTCCTGAGGCGGCCATGGGATTAGAGTTACACCATGCCACAAGACATACATACATACATTGCATATATATATATATATATATATATATATATATATATATATATATATATATATCCTCCAATCTACACCCCTCTCCCCAACTCTAGGTGGCTCCACCATCTGGCTCTAAGACACGTGCAAAAGGTACAACGTGGTGCATACATGTGGCGGGAGGGGCTAAACTCCATCAAAACAAGCTCAAAATGGTCTCAAAACACTTGTTTGTGCACCTCCAATGGTTTAGGGTCACTTTTGCAAAAACGCGTTTTTGGCCCACTTTTGACCTAGTTTGGTCCCAAAACGGTCCTTTTCAAGGGATATTGGGATTTTCCATGGGCCAAAACCCGTCTGAATGGGCTCAAAATGGGCTAAAATCAGTTGCTTGAGCATCCCAAATGGTCCAGGATCACTTTTGGAGAAATGCGTTTCTGACCTATTTTTGACCCTTTTTTGGTCCCAAAACGGCCCATTTTCAAGGCATTTTGGGATTTTCCATGGCCCAAAGCGCATCACCACGGGCTCAAAATCAGCTAAAAACACTTGTTTTGAGCATCCCAAATGGTCGAGGATCACTTTTGGAAAAACACGTTTTTGACCCATTTTTGCCCCATTTTGGTCCCAAAACGTCCCATTTTCAAGGCATTTTGGGATTTTCATGGCCCAAAGCGCGTCACCACGGGCTCAAAACGGCTCAAAACACTTGTTTGAGCATCCCAATGGTGCAGGATCATTTTTGGAAAAACGCGTTTTTGACCCATTTTTGACCCATTGTTGGTCCCAAAACGGCCCATTTTAAAGGCATTTTGGGATTTTCCATGGCCCAAAACGCGCCCCCACAGGCTCAAACGTGCTAAAAACACTTGTTTGAGCATCCCAAGTGGTCTTGGAACAACTTTGGAAAAAAATCATTTTTTTCGACCCTGGGACCCTGGTGGACCCACCGCTGGCCCCTACCGTGCGCGGGCCGGGCTGCCCTCCGGCTCCACCAAGTGACCACTGGTTCGGGGGTCTAGGTGGCTCGTTGGGCGATTCTGAGAGGTGGAAACCACAAAAAGTGGGGGGTTGCGGGTGGACTAGGTGCCCTCGGAATTCGGATTGAGCCACGTAGCCCAAGATACGGCCCGTTCTTGGTTTTGGCCGTGTTGGACACAAATAACGCACGGTTTAGGCCATTTTTGGCCATTTTTGGGCCGTTTCTCGGACATATTGTGGAGCTAGAGGGCGGCAAAAAGTTCTTTGTCAAGGGGCACTCGAGGCGCACGTGGAGTGTAGCGACCGTTTCTCTTCGTTTGGCCGTTATGACTTGGGTTTGGGGCCGTTTTGGTCCAAAAAGGCTGTTTTGCAAAATGCAAAATGCAAAATGCACAGTTTTGGAAGGGCACCTCCCGACTTGGCGCCCCGCCTAGGGGCGCCACCGGTGAGTTTTTGGCTCAAAACTTGGATTTGGCAAGGCCACCACCTGGGCTCCAAGATGGCTTAGAGTAGAGTAGAGCCCGGAGCGATGAGGTGGAGCAATGGCCAAAACGGTGAGGAGAAGTGCTTGTTGCTTGTAGCTTGCTTGTTGTTGCTTGCTTGTTGCTTGTTAGCTAGATTTAAGTGGAGAGGGGTGTAGTAATATATATATATGTATATATATGTATATATATATATATATATATATGTGTATATATATATATATATATAATATATATATATATATATATATATATATATATATATATATATATATATATATATATATATATATATATATATATATATATATATATATATATATATATATATATATATATATATATATATATTATATATATATATATATATATATATATATATATATATTACTACACCCCTCTCCCCTTAAGTTTAGCTAACAAGCAACAAGCAACAACAACAACACGTCACCATTCCGTTTTGGCCACTGCACCTTCCCATCGCCTCGGGCCCATTTGCCTACAACCATTTTTATTGGCAACTGCTTACAAAGTCGAAAGTGTCCCAAGGAACCAAATCATTTTTGGTTGAGGGAGAAGAAGGGTTGTGCAATGCTGTGTAAGCAGGGAGGGGTGATGTAACCTTTATGGCGGTGTGGTCCGAAGCCATCGCCCCGAGTTGCTATTGCCACACGTCCGCACTGGCCCATTTGCCTGCAACCATGTATATTGGGAAGTGCTTAGAAAGTGTCCCAAGGGACCAAATCATCTTTTGTTTGAGGGGGAAGAAGGGTTGTGCAAATGCGGTGTAAGCGGGGAGGTGTGATGTACCTTGATGGCGGTGTGGTCCAAAGCCACCAACCCGAGTTTCAATGGCCACACGTCCGCACTAACCTTTCAACCCCCCCCCTACATATGTGTGTCTGTTGTAAATCTAACCCCTTGCCGCTCAGGAGCCCACCCCCCTGAGGTTCGCAGTGCGGCTGCGAATTTCCAAGCCGATGCTACCCTCCCCCGCATTGGGGTGAGGGGCGGTGCGAACCGTCGGATCACACCTGGCCGCATAGCCAACCGTTCGGAGGTGCCCGACAAAGGTGGCAGATTGGGTCCGCCTCTCCGCTTATCCACAACACACACATGAGTAACACCCCTACTTTCCTTATGAGGCATCTAAGACGAATAGCAACGTCGGCATGGGACAGGGGTGTAGATTAGAGGATATATATATATATATATATATATATATACATATATATATATATATATATATGTATATATATATATATATATATATATATATATATATATATATATATACATATATCCTCCGAGCGCCGTGAAGACTGGAAGTGCCAAGATTACTACCGGTGCCCCGGACCCCTGCAGTTCAGCACCGGAGATATGGACATCCCCCTGACCCCGAAGTATGAGCTCCATGCCTGCCGGCGGCACCGACCCGGACCCTCATGTCCCTACCAGCGCAGCCGAGCTGCAGTGCAAGCCTTTCGCCACTCAAACGGCGTTCGGAAGCCACCTCCACTGTCCGACTCCTGATTTCTGTTTGTCTGCCTTGGAGAAGGAACGCCTTTTCCTACACCCCGAGCACGCCTCCCTGTCTGTGAGGCCCGGTGAAGATTGAGTCCATGGGTGAGAGTCAGTGTGCACGCCCCAAGGACACCGTGATCATTCAGCGGAATTTCCCGAAGACCTACCCGACCCACCAGCCCGAGCGGCACGCCCAAGCCCCACAACACGGACCCAGCGAGCCACCCACACCTAACCGCACCCCCAACCACCAGCCGGCCACACTCCGGCCCGCACTCCGCACCACGACACAGGCTAGGCAGACCTCCACTGACCCACCGCGGCACCACGCGAGACCACGGCACACCGCACCACAACGCGCCACAGTGCAACGCACCACAGCACGACGCGACGCGATGCGGCACAGAGCGGCACAGCACGACACAACTAACCCTAACCTGAAGGACTAACCGAAGCCAGCCACCGCACACCCTGGAAGGCGCCGCGCCAGCACGCCACACACCAGCACCGCAAGCCACACACGGGGCCACAGCGCGCCAGGCGACAACGGTGGCGGCCCACCCAGAAGATTACAGCCGGCACCGCAGAGGGGAAAGGACACGAACAACCCCAGCCCCCTAACCCAAAACCACAAGCACCCGCCTGGCGCAAGCCGCCCAGCCGGCAGAGCCAGGACCAAACCCGGCAAGAAGGGGCGCCGAGCCCACCGTGTACATAGCCCACCCGACCCATGGGGCCGGAACGCGGCCACACAGAACGCAACTGAAGACAACAGCCCGGAAGACAACACTGAATGCAGGCCAGTGCGTGCGCAAGCCCAGGGAAGGCAGAGGGAGGAACAGGCAAGCCCCCCCCCCCCATAAAAAAAAAGGAGGGGGGAGAGGGAAAAGGCAAAACAGCCCACATCCGCCAAACCGCCCGCCAACACCACCACAGGCGGCCAATCCCCCCCCCAGAAGGCACCGAAGACAGGACCCCCACAGAGGCACAGGGGGACCACCCACCCAAAACCGGCAACACCAAGCCAGTAACAGCGGCCCACGGGGAAAAGGGACACCGAAACGGAAAAAAAAAAAGGGAGAGCCACCAGCCCAGCCCGAAAGAAAGGGGATGGAGGGACAGGGACCACAAAGCCCGAAAAAAAAACAAAAGAAAAAACAAAAGCGCAAAAAACACACCCCGACAACCCAGCCAAGAAGGGCTGGGCACAGCCGAGACCCGGGCCCAACACACACGCCCACACCGCACGCCGGAACCGGAAACGGCGGGGGCAAGCGGGGCGCCCACGAAACCACACACGTCCCAAAGCAGGCCGAAACCGAAGCCCCAACCACGAACACCACAAACAGCCGACACTAGAGGGACAACGCCACAGACCGTGCCCAAACACACCCACCCAAGACCCCAGCCAGGACTGGCGGGGTTAACAAAACCCACACCCAACCGCCAACCGGACCCAAAGACAAACACCGCACAACAGTAGGAAACCCAGTGCCCACAGCCTGGGCACTGAGGCAGCCCGTACCATGCAGGTGACCCGGCCAAACGAGATCCGGAGACCGGGGGTAAGGCTGCATCCTAAGGCCTGCGCTGCTTTGGGACTCGAGGCGGAGCGTGCGACACCCAAGCACCTCGGAACCCTAGTACCAAGAACGTGCATGCATGCCTTGGGAACGGGATACGCCAGGAAGTCCGGTGAACCCCTAGGGTCCGCCCAAAGGAGGGGACGTGCGCAAGCACGGGGGCACACCCTCCCGGCGAGACAAGCATGTCACGCTGGCGGCGATCAGCCCTCCCGGCGTTGCCCGGGGCCGCTTTGTTGGGGCCAACAGTGAGGTCTAGCGGGAAGTAAGCCGCCTCCCCACTTCACGCGCGGAGCCTCTTCCTGTTCGTCACAGGGGCGACGCCTGGGGGAACCATGAGGCGCCTCTCCACGACCGAGTGCACCTACCTACCTACCTATATATATATATATATATATATATATATATATATATATATATATATATATATATATATATATATATATATATATATATATATATATATATATATATATATATATATATCCTCTAATCTACACCCCTCTCCCATACTCTATGTGGCTCCACTCTAAGGTACGTGCCAAGGGTACAACTTGGTGCATACACGTAGCGGAAGGGACTAAACTCGTTCAAAACGGGCTCAAAATGGGCTCAAAACACTTGTTTGTGCACCCCCAATGGTCCAAGATCATTTTTGGAAAAATGTGCTTTTGACCAATTTTTCACCCATTTTTGCTCCCAAAACGGCCCCTTTTCAAGGAACATTGAAATTTCCATGGGCCAAAACACGTCCAAATGGGCTCAAAATGGGGTAGAAACACTTGTTTGAGCAATCCAAATGGTCCAGGATCGCTTTTGGAAAAATGCGTTTTTGACCCTTTTTGGACCCATTTTTTGTCCCACAATGGCCCGTTTTCAAGGCATTTTGGGAATTTCCATGGCCCAAAACGCGCCACCACGGCTCAAAACGGCCTAAAAACACTTGTTTGAGCATCCCAAGTGGTCTTGGAACAACTTTGGAAAAAATGATTTTTTTCGCCCCGGGGACCCTGGTGGACCCACCGTTGGCCCCGGCCGTGCGCGGGCCGGGCTGCCCTCCTACTCCACCAAGTGACCACTGGTACGGGGGTCTAGGTGTCTCGTTGGGCGATTTTGAGACTTGGAAACCACAAAAAGTGGGGGGTTGCGGGTGGACTAGGTGCCCTCGGAATTCGGATTTGAGCCACGTAGCCGAAGATACGGTCCGTTCTTGGTTTCGGGGTGTTGGTGCACATTGCGCAGATTTTGGGGCTTTTTGGCTCCTTTTTGGGCCGTTTCTGGGACATATCGTGAAGTTACGGGGCAACAAAGAGCTCTTGGTCACAGTGAAGTCAAGCCGCACGTGGAGTGTAGCAAGTGTTTGCCTTCATTTGGCCGTTTCGACGGGGTTTCGGGGCCGTTTTGGGCCAAAAAAGGCTGTTTTGGGGCACAAAATGCGCAGATTTGGGAGGGCACCTCCCGACCTGGCGCCCCCGCCCCGGGGTGCCACCGGTGAGTTTTTGGCTCAAAACTTGGATTTGGCAAGGGAACCACCCAGGCTCTAGGGTGGCTAGAGTAGAGTAGAGCCCGGAGCGATGAGGCCGATCAATGGCCAAAACGGAAAGGAGAAGTGCTTGTTGCTTGTTGTTGCTTGCTTGCTTGCTTGTTAGCTAGCTTTAAGGGAAGAGGGGTGTAGTAATATGTATATATATATATATATATATATATATATATATATATATGTATATATATATATATATATATTATATATATATATATATATATATATATATATATATGTATATATATATATATATATATATATATATATATATATATATATATATATATATATATATATATATATATATATATATATATATATATATATATATATCCTCCAATCTACACCCCTCTCGCAACTCTAGGTGGCTCCACCACACGGCTCTAAGGTACGTGCGAAGGGCACAAAGTGGTGCATACATGTGGTGGAAGGGGCTAAACTCGGTCAAAACAGGCTCAAAATGGGCTAAAAACACTTGTTTATGCATCCCAAATGGTCCGGGATCACTTTAGGAAAAACACATTTTTGACCCATTTTGGACCCATTTTTGGTCCCAAAAAGCCCTATTTTCAAGGCAATTTGGGGGTTTCCATGAGCCAAAACCCGTCGTCACAGGCTCAAAATGGGCTAAAACCACTTGTTTGAGCATCATAAATGGTCCAAGATCATTTTTGGAAAAACGCGTTTTTGACCCATTTTTGACCCATTGTTGGTTCCAAAACGGCCCATTTTCAAGGCATTTTGAAAATTTCCATGGCCCAAAACGGGCCACCACGGGCCCAAAATGGCCCAAAAACAGTTGTTTGAGCATCCCAAGTGGTCTAGGAGCAACTTTGGAAAAAATGATTTTTTTCGCCCCGGGGACCCCGGTGGACCCACCGTTGGCCCCCACTGTGCGTGGGCTGGCCGGCCCTCCGGCTGCACCAAGTGACCACTGGTACGGGGGTCTACGTGTCTCGTTGGGCGATTCTGAGGCTTGGAAACCATAAAAAGTGGGGGGCTGCGGGCGGACTAGGTGCCCTCGGAATTCGGATTTGAGCCACGTAGCCCAAGATACGGCCCGTTCTTGGTTTCGGGGTGCTGGTGCACATTGCGCAGTTTTTGGGGCTTTTTGGCGCCTTTTTGGGCAGTTTCTCGGACATATCGTGGAGTTGAAGGGCACCAAATGTCCCTTGGTCGCGAGAAAATCAAGCCGCACGTGGAGTGTAGCCGCCGTTTGCCTTCGTTTGGCTGTTTTGAACCCTTACTAGGGCTGTTTTGGGCGAAAAATGGCTGTTTTTGGCCCAAAACTGCGCAGATTTGGGAGGGCACCTCCCGACTTGGCGCCACCGCCCCGGGCCGCCACCGGTGAGTTTGTGGCTCAAAACTTGGATTTGGCAAGGGCACCACCTAGGCTCTAGGGTGGCTAGAGTAGAGTAGAGCCCGGAGCGATGAGGCCGAGCAATGGCCAAAACAGAAAGGAGAAGTGCTTGTTGCTTGTTGTTGCTTGTTGTTGCTTGTTGCTTGCTTGCTTGTTAGCTAGATTTAAGGGGAGACACGCCACCACGGGCTCAAAACGGGCCAAACACACTTGTTTGGGCATCCCAAATGGGCCACGATCACTTTTGAATAAAGGCTTTTTTGACCCATTTTTGAGCCACTTTTGGTCCCAAAATGGCCCATTTTCAAGGCATTTTGGGATTTTCCGTGGTCCAAAACGCGCCACCACGGGCTCAAAACGGGCCAAAAACACTGGTTTGAGCATCCCAAGTGGCCTAGGAACAACTTTGAAAAAAATCATTTTTTTCGCCCCGGGGACCCCGGTGGACCCACCGTTGGCCCCCACTGTGCGTGGGCTGGCCGGCCCTCCGGCTGCACCAAGTGACCATTGGTACGGGGGTCTAGGTGTCTCGTTGGGCGATTCGAAGGCTTGGAAACCATAAAAAGTGGGGGGTTGCGGGTGGACTAGGTGCCCTCGGAATTCGGATTTGAGCCACGTAGCCCAAGATACGGCCCGTTCTTGGTTTCGGGGTGCTGGTGCACATTGCGCAGTTTTTGGGGCTTTTTGGCGCCTTTTTGGGCCGTTTCTCGGACATATCGTGGAGTTGAAGGGCACCAAATGTCCCTTGGTCGCGAGAAAATCAAGCCGCACGTGGAGTGTAGCCGCCGTTTGCCTTCGTTTGGCTGTTTTGAACCCTTACTAGGGCTGTTTTGGGCGAAAAATGGCTGTTTTTTGGCCCAAAACTGCGCAGATTTGGGAGGGCACCTCCCGACTTGGCGCCACCGCCCCGGGCCGCCACCGGTGAGTTTGTGGCTCAAAACTTGGATTTGGCAAGGGCACCACCTAGGCTCTAGGGTGGCTAGAGTAGAGTAGAGCCCGGAGCGATGAGGCCGAGCAATGGCCAAAACAGAAAGGAGAAGTGCTTGTTGCTTGTTGTTGCTTGTTGTTGCTTGTTGCTTGCTTGCTTGTTAGCTAGATTTAAGGGGAGACACGCCACCACGGGCTCAAAACGGGCCAAAAACACTTGTTTGGGCATCCCAAATGGGCCACGATCACTTTTGAATAAAGGCTTTTTTGACCCATTTTTGAGCCACTTTTGGTCCCAAAATGGCCCATTTTCAAGGCATTTTGGGATTTTCCGTGGTCCAAAACGCGCCACCACGGGCTCAAAACGGGCCAAAAACACTTGTTTGAGCATCCCAAGTGGCCTAGGAACAACTTTGAAAAAAATCATTTTTTTCGCCCCGGGGACCCCGGTGGACCCACCGTTGGCCCCCACTGTGCGTGGGCTGGCCGGCCCTCCGGCTGCACCAAGTGACCATTGGTACGGGGGTCTAGGTGTCTCGTTGGGCGATTCGGAGGCTTGGAAACCATAAAAAGTGGGGGGTTGCGGGTGGACTAGGTGCCCTCAGAATTCCTTTTTGAGCCACGTAGCCCAAGATACGGTCCGTTCTTGGTTTCGGGGTGCTGGTGCACATTGCGCAGTTTTTGGGGCTTTTTGGCGCCTTTTTGGGCCGTTTCTCGGACATATCGTGGAGTTGAAGGGCACCAAATGTCCCTTGGTCGCGAGAAAATCAAGCCGCACGTGGAGTGTAGCCGCCGTTTGCCTTCGTTTGGCTGTTTTGAACCCTTACTAGGGCTGTTTTGGGCGAAAAATGGCTGTTTTTGGCCCAAAACTGCGCAGATTTGGGAGGGCACCTCCCGACTTGGCGCACCGCCCCGGGCCGCCACCGGTGAGTTTGTGGCTCAAAACTTGGATTTGGCAAGGGCACCACCTAGGCTCTAGGGTGGCTAGAGTAGAGTAGAGCCCGGAGCGATGAGGCCGAGCAATGGCCAAAACAGAAAGGAGAAGTGCTTGTTGCTTGTTGTTGCTTGTTGTTGCTTGTTGCTTGCTTGCTTGTTAGCTAGATTTAAGGGGAGAGGGGTGTAGTAATATATATATGCAGCAGCAGCGGATGCATGCCCCCCAGCCGTGGGAACAAAGCGCCAAGCGGTGGCTGAGGGTGGAGAGCGTGCCTTCCACCCATACGGTGGGCGTGGTGGATATGGGGCTGCTGGTGGTGTTGGAGGGGGCGGAGTATTGGGCCTGTGTTCGGGTGGAAACAGGGGGACTGGAGTGGGTCGTAGTCACCGCGTGCCGGCTCAGGAGGCAGCAGTCCAGGGGCCCGGCCTGCTACCGGGTGCTCCGGGAGTGCCTCGGGGAGCTGGGGCCGGTGCGCAGGGCGCACAGGTGCACGGCCGAGGACATCCCGCCAGCGCCGGCGGTCTTCGTGGAGGTCACGCGACCGCCGGCGATCCAGGGGCAGGACGTCTGGCCCATAGCCCCGAGCAACATGTGGCAGGCTGAGGATGCAGCTGGCATGTGCAGGGCGCTGCAGGGTCACGCGGCGGCCCTCCCCAGGGCTCCGGCAGCGCAGTCCTCCAGCAACAGGCCGGCAGCCTCGCTGGCACTGCTGCATAGCGCGTCGCGGGCATGGTGCTGGGTTGTGGCGGCATGGGAGCCCCACTCCTCGGCGCTGCGCCTGTACGATCGTGGAGAGGGCACGGTGCTCACGGTCCGCCCCGCCGACCTGGAGGCCCTGCACCTTAGTGCACTGAGTGGCGACAGGGGCAACGCGCTGTACCTCCAAGGGACCGTGGCAGGCGCGGCCGCGACACGCTTCCGCCGGCAGAGCGGAGGAGATGCCCTCCGCCTGGTCGTGGCGGAGAACATGGGGCCGTGGCTCCGGGCGTTCTCCACGTCCAGGTGGAAGGTCCAGGGCGACCGGGAGAAGTTCGCCGACGCGTGGCGCCGCTGGGTGGAGGAGCAGTTTCCCGTGGGGGGAATGCTGCACCTGCTGCAGCCACCAAGCGTGCCACCAGTACGGCCTGCGGCACCCCCGGCCGCGGCGGCGAGGCAGGCCCCGAAAGCGGCGCCCAAGCCGCCGCCCAAGAGGGGCCAGCCGCCTCAGTATGGCGGCTATGCCAACATTCGGTACGTGCTGCAGCACTTCGGTGGTGACTTAGCCACGGAGCAGCGTGGGACAAAGACGATCAACGTCCGCCCCTGGTCTCGGCTGGATGGGGCTGGTCACTGCACATGGAAAGCTGGCACGCACTGCCGGCCTACCCACCTCCACCCCAAGGACCTGCTGGACCACATCCAGCGGGACCATGCGACTGATCCGGCACAACGGGACCAGGCGCTGGCCATGCTGGCTGGCGTCATGCCGGGGGGCCAGGCGGGGCCTTTCGCGTCGGCCCAGGCGGGGTCCAGAGCGCTCACGTTGGCCACGGGTGCCCGCCCTGCGGCGGAGCGCGGGGCGTCGCCGTCGGCGGCACGATCTCGAGCGATTGGGTCTGCAGCACGGCGTGGGGCAGTGACTTCTACGGGGAGTACGGCGGCAAGTACATCCGGCAGGCAGGCAGAGGGGGACCCCGCCGCATCTGCCGGGTCTCAGCAGGCGACGACCGCCTCGGGCGGAGGCCCACGGGGACAGGGGCCACCTCGCCGGCCGCCCACGCCGGGTGCGGGTGGTCCGCCTGAACCTGCTGGTGTCCCCCCTCCGTCCGGTGTTCCGGATCCGGCGGGGGGCCCCGATCCACACGTGCAGCCATGAAGGGGCCCCGCCTCCGACACCCGAGCGGCGGTGTCCTGGAACGTCCAGGGCTCGATGCGGGGGGACGGCGTACCAATGGCCCCAGGTATGCTCGACGGTGAAGCGGTGGCGGCGGGCATCATGAAGGCCGAGGGTGCCATCCTGGGCCTATTCCAGGAGACCGGCCTGCAGGACCCTCAAGGTGTGGTGCACTCGGAGAACCAGTGGCGTCACCACGGGTATCATGCGTACCCAGGGGTGGATGCCCAGGCAGCGTCGGCGGCAGCGGTGCGCGGCGGGCTCTTGATTGCCCTTCGGGCGGACGTGTTCGCCGCGGAGGAAGTTCGAGATATCGTGGACATCGTGCCGCGCAAGGCCATGGCCCTCGATGTGGTGACCGCAGGTGGCACCCTCACGGTCATCAACGTCCACGGCCCGGGTAGCGGCGGCGACTCCTGGGCGTCTAAGGCGTCCTTCTGGGCTGACGTGGCAATGTACGCGGCGGCCAAGAGCGCGGGTGGCACCAGGGCCGTGCTCCTCGGAGGGGACTTCAACGTGTGGCTAGAGTCCCCGTGGCACCCCACCACGAGGAGGTTCCAAGCCCTGTGGGAACAGTGTGGTTTCCACAGGGCAGGCCCGGAACGGGAAGAGGACAGGAGGCCCACGAGGGCAGGGCACCGACTGGACTCCTTCCTTCTAAACTCGCCTCTGGTCCCATGGGCGGCGCGTGAGCGCCCACACTTGGCGCCGGGGCGGTCTCCTCCGTCACTGGGGTCGGATCATGGCCCTGTGGTCCTGGACATCCCGCTGGCGGTGGCCGGCAAAGAGAGGGTCACCAGGATGGCCTACTCGCACGCCCAAGGCAGGCTGCATGCCATACGCCCGGACTCCCCGGGGGTTCGTGAGGCGGCGGCGGCAGTACTGCAGAAAGGCCTGCGGGGATCGGCGGCTACAGGCGTGGCTCTCGTCGGACCAGGACACTGCCACCATGGGCACGTCGGAGGTGCAAGCGGTCTTTGACCTGCTCTACGCCTTCCGTGATGACGTGTCCAGGGTCACGGGAGTGCGCATGCCATCAGGCGTGGACCCGCAGTACCCGTACGGGCAAGCGGAAACGGAGGCGTCTTTGGACCAGGTCCTCTCGGATCAGCAGGCCCTTGCCCGGCGCGCCCATCAGCTGTGGCAACGGGACGCGGCGGCGGCCGGACTCCACTCCCAGGAAGCGACTGCCCTGCTACAGCACCTCCGGCGAGTGGACCCCGACCTGTCACCCGCCTCGGTAGAGGACCTACGTGCCGCGTTGGACCAACAGCTCCACCAGCTAGAGACACGCGTGGAGGAGCTGCGGGGTGTCCTCAGGAGCAACAGGCGCCGGTCCATCAAGGACTACTGGTGGGGCAGGGTACCGGATCTGCAGCTCCGATGGACAGCGATACGGGGGGCCATCAACGTGGTGAACTATGCCCCGTCAGGCCTATGGTCCGTACGCGTCCGCGAGTCGGAGAAGGTGCTCTTGGAGGCCTCGGACGTCATTGGCGAGGTCCAGAGGTACTGGGAGGCGCTGTACGCCAAGCGGCCAGTGAACCTGCCGGCCTTCGAGCGGCTGGTCCGGGCCCACATTCCCAGAGGGGTGCCGGAGGAATGGAGGTCGGTACAGGACTACACCCTGCAGGACCTTAAAGACGCCGTGAGGCAGGCCGTGGCGGACGACAAAGCTCCGGGGTCCAACCGGGTCACGGCTGCCCTCATAGCAGAGCTGCCTGAACCGGTGCAGGGGCTCCTGGTGCACGCGTACAGGGCAATCCTACGGGGTGCGGACGTCCCGGAGTCCTGGCACGAGGCCATTATCTGGCTAATGCCCAAGGGCACAGCCACGGGCAACCTGGACGAGTACAGGCCGATAGCGCTGGGGCAGCAAGACATGCGAATGCTCATGACTCCCCTCATGCGGAGGTTCACAGCTGTTCTGGCACGCAAGGGACTGGCTGCGGACTGGCAGTTCGGAGCCATGCCGGGCTCCACGGCGGCTGCCCCGGTGTTCCTGGCCCAGCGCAGGCTGCAGCGTGGGCCCGAGGAAAACCACGTCGTGGCCTTCGATGTGTCAAAAGCTTTTGACACAGTGCCGCACGGGGCGTTGGCGCTCCTCCTGCGCCACATGGGTGTCCCGGAGGAGCTCATCAGGCTCTTCCACACCCTCAGCTGCGGGTCTCTGGTGCGCATCGTCACCGCGCACGGCCCGACGCCGAGCATACGGCTCCACAGGGGCCTGCGGCAGGGCAGTGCGGAGAGCGCTGTGCTCTACCTCCTCCTCTTGGAGCCTCTCCTGCGGAGCCTCGCCTGCAAGGTGCGGGGAGATGCTCGCCATGCGGTGCCACCCCTGGTGCAGGCGTACTGTGATGACCTCCTGTTGATAGCGCACTCCCTGCCGCAATTCCTGGAGTATGCGGCGGCGATAGCGCGGTATCTCACGGACATGGGCATGTCCCTCAACGTCGGCAAATGCGCCTATGCCAATACTGCTCGCATCCATTCGATTATGGTATACCTGAACCCAGGGAACACGGCGGCCCCATGGGTATGCTTACGTGCCAAGGGCATGGTACCATACTTGGGCCTGCGCCTCGATCCCAGGGGGATGGCGACCATGAAGGAGAAACATGTACTCCGGTGTGAAGCTCTGCTGGGCTGGTGCAAGAACACGTTTGGGCCGGTGTCGGTGCCTCATGAGGTGATGGCGGCTGTGGTTGGGGGCATCGTGCGGTACGCGGTGCCCTACCTGTCCGACACGGCGGAGGCGGTGGTCAAACTGAATACTGCCATCAAGGCTGCAGCCCTGCAATTCGAGAAGCTGCCCAAGGACCTGTCCAACGTGGCAGTGCGGTCGGGTCATGGGTTACGGTTGGCGGATGTCCAGGTTATCTGCCGCGACTCCGTCGTGGCGACCATGGCTCAGCTCACCCACCACAGGTCGACGACAGTCCGGGATGAGCTGCGGGCCATGCTCCGGGACATGCACGTGCAGTACGGAGTGTGCGGGCAGTTCATGGTGCCCTCTGCGTCATTCGCCACGCACGCTGGCAATACGTGGGTGGACAGGGTACTCTGGGCGATGGGGACGTTGCGCGTAGGACTTCTCATGCCATCGTCGGTGTACTCGTGTGTACACGCCCATCTGCCGCAAGTGCATTGGGCGGGGCGGAAGTGGGTGTCCCAATCCTATTCCTTCAAGGGTAGGGACATCTGCGTTCTCTCGGGGCCCCGCACAGATGCGACGGTACAGTCCCTGACTGATCCCGCAAATGACCTCCTGCATGCGCGGCTCCCCTGTCCTGCGCCTCGGCACTGGGCTGTCCAGCTTCAGGAGTGCCATGAGGACCACCTGCACCTTCCGCACGCGGGAGTAGGGCCCCATCAGCTTGACCACGTGTGGTTCACGGGGCTCCGCGACGTCTTCCGGCCGCAGCCGCCTGGTCCGTTGACTCACCGGCTAATACACCCGGTGCGCCGAAAGAAGGCCAGCAAACGCAATAGACAGTCCACTGCGGGGGACGTGTATGTGGTGGGCGGATACAGGGAGGAAGGATGGGACCCAGCCAACCCGGGGCTATCCATGCCGTTCGTCCCGCTAGCCGCCCTCCAGTTTCTATTGGGGGACGTCTTTGAGGGCTACCAACAGCAAGACGATCCGGCGTCCGTCCCCCTACCCACTCCTCACGCCGGGGGCGGCATAAGCCCGCCACCACTGTGGGTTGTGCACGGGCGGCCAGCGTTTTCCAGGGCATGCGCGGCGGTGCACGGGTGTAGCGAGTGGGCAATTGTCCTTCTGCTGCCAGCAGGCCCTATCCCGGATCCGGATGAGTACTCGGTCCCGGAAGTGGTCCGGATGTCCAACGTGCCACACGATCCGCACGTCGCCGTCACGTCGTTGCGTGATGGCGGCGCAGTGGAGCAGGGGTCTGTGGTGGTATAACAGCCTTCCTGCTCCGCAACAGTTTGGGGGGCGGAGTATACCACCGCCCTGGACGCCATAACGTCAGTCTGCGGATGTGACCTGGCCTGGAGACCACATGCGGTATATCGACCGAGGGTGGTCCTGTCCCCGGAGCTCACGGCCTCCAGTGCGGCGTCCCTAGGAAAGCTGGTGCAGAGCCCCCACTCCGACGTGGCGTGGCTGGAGCCCCACCGGTACTGCTGGGTGCCGGTGGCGACTAAAGTCACATCGTCTGACGCGTCGCCCCAGGGAGACGACGCCACAAATGTGGCGGTTGCCAGCCACGGAATCCCCACGTGGACGGGTGCCATCTACGGCACGGTCCCGGAGGCAGAGATCATTGGCGCGGCGGCGTACTTGTTGCACACGCCCCCGTCAGCGTGCACGGTACACGTGGTGGATGCGTCCGTCATAGGAGCGCATCTCCGCAGGGCGCAGGAGGCCCTGTACCGTGGCGTCAAGGGGCCGACATCACATCTCGTCAATCAGCACGCACTGAGCTGGATAGTGGAGGGGCTGCGGCGGCTGCCGCGCCGAGTTGGGGGGCCGCACCACTGGGTGGTGAGGCGGAGCTCGCACTTGGCGGCGGTCCCGCTCGAGGCGCCGGACTGTGCCGCGGCCCGTGCAATGGCCCCGCCTATCCATCTCGTCCTGCCAAAGGAGCACGCCATCCTCTTAGTGCCGGGGGATAATGGAGAGCTCGAGCCGCGTGTGCCATCCATGCAAGCCCTTCAGCAAGTCCGGGAGATGGAGTGGCGTTCGCTAGCGGCACGCACCAGGGCGCACACGCCACTGGCTGGCGCCTGCGAGGCGATGCCCCTGGGAGCTGTGCACCACGGCCCAACACACAGAAATATGCTGCGGGCACGTGACGGTCGCTTGTCCACAATGCAGGTCATGCGACGGTGGAGATAGAAGCTCACGCGTATGGCAATACCGGCCCACCCCTGTATCTTCTGTGGGGGGCCGGAGGAGGACATTGGCCACATGCGCCTACTGTGTGCGCGGGACGAGGAAGTGGCTGGGCTCCTGTGCAGGCGTGTGGAGGAGTTCACGGCGGAGCTACCCGTGACAGACAGGGCGGTGGAGTTCGTGGCGTGGAGGGAACACGGCTGCAGGTGGACTGAATCCCTGATGGCGGGTGTCGTCCCCGGGGACCTGAAGCGGCTGTTCGCTGCGGTGCGAGCGGCGTCGTCCCGGGGCCCTGCCAAGGCCAGGCTCTTTGTGGAGGACATGGTCCAGATTGGGGAAGATGTGTATGCCCGCAGGAACCATCGGCTCACCCAGATCATGCAGCTGCCAATGCAAGATCGAAGGAGGGCGGTATACGCGTTCCTGCGAGGTGACACACCCTTCTGCCCGCCGGCAGGGAGGATCCAGCAGCGTCCGCCGTGGAACCCGTTTGCCGGCCTCCCCGGAGACCTGCGGGCAACCTTTCAGAGGGCACCGCTGCACGCACTGCTAGTGTCGCGGTCGTGCATCGAGCATGAGGAGGCCATGTCCTTGTTCCCTCACTGGATGGCGGCGGTGGCGCAGGCCTTCGACCGGTGGATCGGTTCCTGGGTGGCGCGGGACATCACGACATTCAGGGAGTGGTCCCGCGTGGTGTCGGCGCAATCGTGGGCCCAGGTGCGTGGTACCAAGGTGAGAAGCCCTGACGGCCAGAGTGATCCCTGGCTCCAGGTGTACGCCAACCATCCAGCTGTGGGGAACGTCATGGGCTGGCCTTGCGAGGTGCTGCCGGTCCTTCAGCAACCTCTGTGCAGTCTCCCAATCCTGGCGGTGGCTGTCTCACTTGACGTGGGTACGTTGTGGCTGTATGACCGGCAGCTGCGACGAGCCATACCAGCGGTCACGGAGCAGCGGTCCATGGCAGTGTTAGTGGGCTCCAAGCAGCTGGCACAGGTACAGGGCGACGACGCGCAGGGCCACGTCACGGAGGCCATGTTCTCTCTGCCAGAGGGGGACGACCACGTGGCTGCCGATGCCCGTCACACCCTTGACACCCTGGGCCTCGAGGCGGTCATTGAGGCTCGGGCGGGAGGACAACGCTTGGTTCTGGCTTCCGCCAGGGGCCCGGAGCAGGACGGGGTTGATGTCATCGGGGAGGTCTTACGGGACTACGGTTGGGAGCTCCTGGCGCATGGCACACACAGCCCCAAAGTGGCGCGGTGGCCCTGGCTGCTTGAGAGCCTGCCGGTGATGCCCGACGGGCGACCGATACTCCGCCCGGTGTCCACGTGGGAGGAAGCGAGGCGCAGCCTCCTTAGTTGTGCCACAGCACGCACGCTGGCGGGTGCTTTGCTCGGACTCCAGGACGCGTGCTGCGATGTATGGCAGGACCCGTGGTCGCAGTGTTGTGATGGTAGCTGCGTTCCGTCGCGGTCTGTGCTTCCGCAGCGATGCCACGGGTGGGTTCATCAGTGTGCCTCCGTCCCGCTATGCGGGACATGTAAGGAGCGTGCCGATAGGGGGTGGCCCAAGGCGAGGTGGGCACTGCGGCACTCTGGACAGATGTCCTCAAGTGCCTGGAAGACTATCCAGGGTGGCCTGAAGAGCGTCCGAGTGGAAGGGGTACGGTGCCCTGGAGCGCCGTCTGCGGCCCTGCCCCTGATGCTGTGGTGGGCGGCTCTGGAGGGCGACTCACGGATACTCTGGTTGTGGCATCACGGAGGAAATGGTGACGGCGTGGTGGGGGCCGGGGGTGCAGATTAATGGGGTTAGGAATTGTGGGTGCACCTGCTACCGTCCCTACGCTGGACGCAGCGGAGGGGGTAGCGCCTGAGAAGCAGTGCCTTCACGGCCTGATTGTGCGGTACTGGCAGGCGGCGTATGACGGCCAACGCGATGTGACAGGTCGTGCCGGCCTGATGGTGAGCCGTACTGCCCCCGTGCATGAGGGTCGGACAGGGATGCTTCACCCGCCTGCCCCGGGTCGCCGCATACAACAGTGAGGTGTCATGGGTCGTCCCGACCAGGGTAATAAGGCCCAAACCCCTGTAGGGTATTCCCATGGCACCGGGGTCTCTACTGGCGGCCCGGCTACGGCAGTATTGGGAGTGGTTGCTCGGGATACACCGGGGGTGCACGGAGTTGTCTGGGGGTTACGGCGTTACGGCGCCCCCTGGGAGTGTTACACGGGGTTGCGGGGACAGCCTGCAGGCCCCAGGGGCGGCGACGAGGCGAAGATGTGTGCGTAGAAGGATATGACAGCGAGGTCGTCAGGGGGACAGTATGGCGGGTGTCCTGGAGACGGCGTGGCAGCCTGGGAGGAGCACTCACGGGGGGCACGTGGAGTTCAAGGTGACGGTGTACTGGCGTCTTGGGGGTATACGCGGCGGTACTGGGGTCCGTACGGTGGGGGAACGCGGCGGTACTGGGGAACCGTACAGTGGGGGAGCAGCGGGGATGCATGGCGGTACTGGGGTGTCCCCCTGACTCCTCTAACAACTCAGGGGGAGCGTGGGGGCATCCCCTGGCCCCGTTAACAAACTAGAGGGACCGTGCCTGCGGGCATGTACATAGTCTAACCTCTGACCATGGCCTTGTGGTTGCGGTGGTGCGTGTCGTGGCGGCTCGCGGGTGGCATCGGCGTGGCAACAGCGGTACTGCGTGGCGTCGTAGCGAAGAGTATGCGGTCGCCTCACCACTGTAACGGCTTACCCCTGGGGGGCGCCAGTCCGGTCGGCTAGAGGCGAGGAAGGAGGGAGAGCGGCATGCTGAGTGGTCCGGGGGGTGACGCGCGGGCCAATGCTATAAGTAGGCTCGCCACGTCGCCGGTGGGGGCCGAACGTGCGGCCTGGTCGCTGCTGTGGCGGAAGAGGCGCAACCACGGAAGCGGAAGCTGGCCAAACAGTGCAGGTAAGGGTCAAGGGTAGGCGCCAGGGCAATGTATGTGGGCCAGATTGAGGTGCACCTGGTTTACCACAGCCCCGGGGCGAGCCTCTGGTGAGGTACCCCCTACAGAGGGGTCGATAACCAAGCTACGGCACCCACCAGCCCGAATCCCCAGCCAGCGATATTCACGGGATTGCGCCACTCCCGTCGCGAAGCCGGCCGGCGTCCCCCCCTGTAGACCCTCAAGATATATTATTATGTGGG